>JAGSMU010000039.1:0-2400000 GCA_029286865.1 Teinopalpus imperialis
CAGTCCTTTTGAGTGACATCGCATCTGCATTATGATTCCTTGTCAAGGATGAATGTAGATGTCATGGACCGCAGGAATAAGTTGCCATCAGATGAACTGTGTGCTCGTTTGTTACTATTAATGTAATAAAAAAAAACAATGTGCTCGTTTAGCACTTAGTATTGTTAACATTATATATAATATTATTTAGTATTATTAAAAACAAAAAAAAACAAAAACTCGGACAGAAACAAACAAAAAATTATAAAATGAAAGTGAGTAGTCGAAATACATGCGAAGTTTGACTAGCTGGTAAATTCCGTTTACCTTAACTTAACTTCTTGACCGATTCTATATATTATAAAATATCCCTCTGTCGTGTTTTTTATATAGCTTTATATTCCTGTAGGCAGTTTATTTGGAATGAAGCAGCCCTGGGGAGTTTTTATCTCAACAGTGTAATAAAAGGCAGGTAGTACCTGTTCCTACAGAATTTATCATTTACTCTTTATTGCTATTGTTGGACACTTGTTTGTTGTTGTGCACTAGACATTTATTACATTTTTTTTTGTTGTTAGATTTAAAGTAAAACTAAACACCCTATATATATATATATAAATCCTAATGCTTTACATAATCCTCTTGCGCAGTGGGTATTGGGACAGTCCACCACGCGACTCCACTGCGGATTGGCGGTCTTCACATGTCTTTGTAATATTATATTTTGTTTATATACCTTAGACATAGAGGTTTTAAAATATCTCACGATGTTTTCCTTCCCCGCCCGAGCACTTGATAAATCAGCACTTAAAATTGATACTTACATATATTTTTTTATTCATTAGTGCCGACACCAAAGATTTCCTTATAGCACCAATTACCAATGTTTCATTACTTTATTACGTAATAAACTTCTATTTCAACTTAAACACTTATAAACAAATCCTATCTTCAGTTATAGTTTATTTCTTTTAGTAAATTGATAAAAATAATAAAGTTGTATATTACCAAGTATAAATAGTTTTGAGTAGTCACAAAATGGCTTTATCAGTATAAGAACCATTTACCAATCAATATTAATTTAGTTACAAATAACTTGGCTTTTTGTGCGTATTGCTGTTGGTCCAGAGGCCTTTACAGCTTTATCTAATTAGACTTTCGAGCGGGAGGGCCGCTGAGTAGGGAGACAACGACGATGCTGCGAAGCTGGCACGGAGGCTGCTGCTGCACCACCGCTGCACTCCGACCCCTGTGGACGAAGAACGTCGACGACAACAGAGGGGGACGATAACAGGATCCGAGGGCGCCTCATAAGGAGGTACGAAACGACGTCGAGGAAGGCGACGTCGCGCTCGCCGGCGAGTGCGGCGTGGCGTGTCGGAATTTACGTGTATGGATTGTGTGATGTTGGTGTGTGCGCGTCCGTGACGTTGGTTGGTCCGCGGCTCTTGTATTTTTTAAGTGTGCTAAAAATGATAAGTTACGGTCTAAACTCTAGAGTAACTCCTAAATATTTTATGTGGCTATACCACAGAATAACTGTCTTGAACAGGGTAAAATTAGGATGATTGATCAATTTCCTGTGTACACAAGCCTAGTTGCCTGAGAAAATTATTGCTTTGCTCTTTTCCGGTTTCACTTCGAGATACTAGAGCAATCTGTTACTACAAGACTGAAACTTTCATTTTAGTTTTTATGTATTGTTTGTAGTTCAAGAGACAATTAAGAGATGGCGCTGAAAGTTATTTTTATCATTTTTTCTTGTAATTGATTGTTCCTTGTTATTACGTCTAAAACAGCGTAATAGAAAAACGTTAAATATCTTTAAATCGACAAAAATGTAGTCTGTGTGAAGGAATAGAATTATACCTTTGATATATATAAATATATAATAATAAATATATAATAGCTATCTATATATCTATTTTATATATTCTTTGTAGTTCAAGAGACAATTTATAGATGACGTTGGAAGTAACTTTGTTACTTTGTCTAAAATAACGTAATGGAAAGCCTTTATATACCATTTTTATTGATATAAATAACTATATTTATATCAACAAAACTGTAGGATACAAGAAATACAACAAACAACTTAAAATTTATATTTTAATAGAAACATTTTATAGTTCTTATGATTACTTAGAATCACTGATTAGTTAACGGAAATTAATTTCACATATAATTGAAAAATTGTTGTTTTACGTTGTATCCCAACGCTTTCACTCAAAAAATGTGAATCTATCACTAAAAAACCCTAGTAGTTGCATTAAGTGCTAGGGCACTACACCATCGCGCCTAAAATAAAAAATACAAGTAACTCGTAATTCCATTACTCAAGTGAATTCTTTCCGAAGACCATATGATATTTCAATACAACAAAGGATACAAGACTTGAAATGAGACGTCCTAAATACGAAAAATTTAGCGCCTGATAATAATACGACGACAATTAATAATTACTACGAATACTTGCCTACACCAGACTAACAGGATATATATATATATATTATATAGTCATGTTCTCATTTATACTATTAAACACCGCGCTTGCGTGAGTGAGAGGGCCAATTCTATCATTAACACGAGATACACTCGTGATCGAGGAAACTTCTATATCGACCCACTCTCCCATATTTGATAGCTGTCTAAGATATGATTCGAACTTCTTTAAGAGGTATCCTCGAATTGCTATTCGCTTTTCTTTGTTGCCATCGTCGTTGCGTAAAGGGTTGGCATGCATAGTGCCAGCATCATCATGTAGAAACACTTCTCTTGTGTAGGCTTCACTGAAGATCACGGTTTTGACCCTAAGTCTGTGACTTGTGACAAAATTACCTGAGTGGAGATCGTTTTGCTTCATTTGGCGCGTAGTGTTAGAGCTACAATGCATTTTGTTTCTAGCTGCAGAATGAATGGGTCAACTCGGCGAGGGTATGACCACGCCGTCACAGAAAACCAGCGTAAAATCCTATAATAATGCTGCTGTGATTCGTCTGGTGAGTGTAGGGATCCGGAGACCTTTATTACTGGTGACGAGGCATTCAGGTGAACTGTGTGCTCGTTTGTTACTCTCAATGTAATTTTAAAAAAAACGCTTGTGTTTCATTTATTTATTATTTTTTGTTTTTATTTTTGTATAAGTAGTAAAAGTTTTTTCCTTTTTTTCTGTTTGTTTTTAATTGTTTTAACTGTAACTGATTTTGCTTTGTATTGTTTATGTGTGCAAAGAAGGAATAAATGAACTTTATTATTATTATTTTCAGTGTTAAAGAAAGAGAGAATTCTTTAAATTAAAATAAAATCAATACAGAAATCTAATTGAATATTAATAATTATTGATGGAAAATCATCGTCATTGAGTATCGTCTAATTTATTACATAATGTTCTTTGACAATCAAAATGTTTGTGATTGAAATTTTCAATAACAATTTCTTAAATAATGAGAGGTAGTTATCATTCAGAGTATTTTGTATATTATCACATTTTGAACAGTGCAGTAAATATTGTATTTTATTTAATTATATTTTTTAAAGAGAATTTTTACTAAATCTTTACAAGCAATCTGCTCATTCTACTTGATCATACTAATAGCTATTGAATAATGTATTTCAAATGTCTCCTAGCAAAGGGTTCTTTTTCTAGGGGGACAAACAAACACAATTCACTTTATGGTAAGTGTTCTTGTGGCTCATGACGGGGAATTGACCCCGTTTTCGGATTCCTACACTCACCATACGAAACACAGCAGCGTTATGCTGTCATTTTACCTTGGTGTACTATGAGGGCTTGGTCCTTTCCCGGTCGAGCCGACCCATTCATGATGCAGCAAGAAACAAACTGCGGGAGGGCTGTTCACCTCACTCTTACCGCCATCACCACGCTTGGCGGGTAAAGTTCCAGCACTCTTTCAAGAAAATAACTGTATTTCAACAATGAAAACTTAAAATTAGTTATGACCAATCCTTAACAGTAACAATATCATTTACAATAAATAGGCATTTGTAATAAAGGATAAAAATCAATAAAAAAAACAACACTACTATAAAAATCACAGTCGTTTATTAATAATTAATAAATACTGGTAATTAGGATAGACATAGAGATTTACCAAAAAATCTTTAGCGTAATGTAAGGTATTTCAAGAATCTAATTATATCTAGAATATAATGATGAATTGAGTAAATATCAACATTTGCCAATAGCTCACGGCATCTATCAAAATGGCGCGGATACTTAATACACTTGAGTGACAGCTTGTAAACGTCATTCTGACAGATGTCATTCCGACAAACTTATAAGTAGTAACGTCCACACGTCGTGAGTTCATAAATACAGATAAAGTAATATCATTTTAACTACGAATTAAGTAACTTAAAATTAAGTCATGGGCCCGATCATCTATAAAACCTTATCACCTATCCTATGTGTACGTATATAAACAAACTATCGCGTCCTATAAAGCTATATATTTCGAAAACTATAATTAGTTCTACGTTCAACTCGCCGTCTCGATACGCGACCACTAACTAATCGCGGTAAGTTCACCAGGAGTCGACTTCTATGACAGCCCCATTTTTTTTATTGTATTGACGGTGACAAATGAGCACACATTTCACCTGATGGCAAGTGGTTTAGCGGCCAAATCCCCATTAATCCACGATAAGGAATCATAATGCAGATACGTTTGGTACGTTACTAAGATGGAATGTCATCGGTGATGAGGGTCCATATCTACTAGGAGCAGGATTTTTGGGACTTCTCCGAAAATATTAAATAAGTTACAGATAAAATATTGACGGACCAAATTTCTTTGTTTGCCATTACAATAATATGATTTTCTGCTAAAGTCAGAATGTCATTATTATCAATGACAACCATCTTGTGGTCTTTGATTGAGTGTAGACTAAATAAATTGTATAAAAATGTTAAATGTCGTGGGTTTATTTCTAACCGTGTGGAAATATTCGTGAAAATTGTAATCACATCTTGCAACAATTGCGGCTCACACAATTGCGCCGTGCACTTGTAATCAATCAATAACGTGTCAAAACAAATGCATAAGTTCATATCACTGATATACAACAAAGCTACGCATTTTGTGCCATTTATATTTTACTGCATCATTTTCAACTTGAACCTTAGAACTAAATAGGAGATTACTCTTATGAATACAAAGAAAGCGCTCAGCGCGCCGACGTCCACCCAGAAGTTAGCCTGGTCCATCGTCATCTCTTTGAGGAACATGTCGGGATTTCTGAAATGGCAGTATGCCACTGAGCAGTGCAGCTTCTCCCTGCCGAATCCGTAAACTGACAACATGGCACCTTCGAAGCCGTACCTAACGTAACTGAGGTACGTCAACCATTGCAAATAGCCCGGGATCGCGTTGAAGTTCACGAAGAAACCGGAGAACAGCACCACCGGGATCGTGGTGACAGGTCCGAGGTAGACGCCGGTCTCGATCTTCATAGCGGCGCCGATGAGCAGACCTAAAGATTGGGCGACCAGCGCCGTCAGGATGTTTATAGTGGTGAACATTAGGACCCTGTCGGTCTGCATCGGCTGGCCGGTCATGAAGTACACGATGATCACGTATACACCGCTGAAGACGATCTGGAGAGAGAAGACGGTTCTATTATTGACGGTGACAAACGAGCACACAAATCACACATTTGTAATTGATCCATGCGGATCGAGACCGTCCCTCCTCACTAGTTATAAGGTTATTAATAAGAATATCATTTTCCTACACGCCTAAGCTAAAAATTGGACAGTACATGGGTACAGCTACGTTGCAGGTTATTTCTAGAAGCAGCATACATGAGGCCCGACCATGTCACAATAATTAACAGTGTAACGAAGAACAGATCTGGTTCACATATATATATTTATATTTATACTCTGTGACCCTTGTTCTAATACGGATGTCTACGTTGCGTATTCAATGTTCACATGTATACAATATATTAGAATACATCAGTATAATATTATATAAAGATTCAACCTCTGCAATATGTAAGTATGCTGTTCGAATAAATTAATCTATATAAATAAAAATTAAAAAGTTATTCCTTGTTATGAATCAAGTTTTTATGGAATGGAAAATTGTTATTATATATAGAGAATATTTTTTCTATGACATTTTTGTATCGACTCAAGATAAAATTCACAAAAAACTTATTGCATTTTGCACGGAACAATGTCTGCAGGCTCGGTTATTCAATTAATAATAAATATGGGATGTTTAAGATGATCTTAAGAAAACTTACCTGAAACGGTAAGTCCGCCATGGTCTTCGCAAAGTAGAACGCCTTCAACGAATACCAATAGTTCAAATGCTCTCTCACAAATACGCTCATCTCCGTTGGGACTGAAATACAAAACCATATTTAATAACACATATTCAAAGGGAGCAACGACTTTTTTTTTCGGGCTGATGGCCGCTGTTAGCCGGAGGGCTTTTACAGTTTCACCGGGTTGAGAAGTGACCCAGCGCTTATGACACTCAGCCGTGACCTGTATATATGGATAACCGGCAGGGCTCGGCTTGCACCGTTACCTGTTTCGCAGAGCGTCTTACTCAAGGGTGTCCGAGAGGGCCTTTTAATCGTCGACATTTTTTTATTGTTTTGAGTTTAACGAGCGAGCACACAGTTCACCTGATGCTGAGTAATACCCACGACTTCAATATTCATCGTCTATAAGAAAACATAATGCTGAGAGTTTAATAGCTGAGGACTAAGATGGAACGGAAGAATGGAATGGAATTCATGACATTCTTTCGATAGTGAAGAACTAAAATGTTGGCTTGACTTCACCTATCAATGTAGTCGGATAATATTTTAAGGAGCTCAGCGACTGTTACTAGTAAAAACTAGCATATTCCATATTTTTTGTCGAGTTTTGGGAATAAGTTAGAAATGGGGTCCACCGGAACCAGCTAAATTTTGAAAGCGGTCTATGAGAAAAAAACTCTAAAACAGAGGTTCCTACCTCTGTTCTAAAATTTAATTTAAAAATACTAGAATAAACTTATAAAACTACTAAACTTAAAAATTACTAAAAATAACTAATAACCTTACTAACACTCCCATTAACCGTTACGTAACGTTCGCTAACAGTGTTAGAGCTACATTGCAGTTTGTTTCTGCAGAATGAATGGGTCAGCTCGACCGGGGTAGGACCACGCCCTCACAGAATAGCAACATAATGCTGCTGTTCCTTCTGGTGAGCGCAGGGATCCGAAGACCTTTATTACTGGTGACGAGACATTCCATCTCCTCAAGGGTCTGCATTATGATAGTAGATGTCTTGGGCCACGTGTGCTCGTTTGTTACTTCTCAAAGTAATAGAAAAAAATAACCACTCCAACTGCTTGTGCCAGGAGAGGGTTCACGAGAATAGTCGAATGGTGGATTCGAACCAACGACCTTAAGTTTTGCAGACCGTACCCTGAACCATTAAATTATTGGTTTAACATTATGATACATATATTAATACGACTAAAATATTATATTGTATATTATTAATACGTGTGTAAATTTTAATTTATTTCTAAGTCCGGAAGTGGGTGCAACACGATCATCAAACCTTCACTCACAATTCTTTCTTAGACGTCATGAGATAAACATAGTAAGCAAACATAAATTAGAAAGTGATAATATTGTATAATACGCGACGGCTTAACTAGACAAGACCCAGGAAACGTTAGAATTAAATATAACAGTCCTCTGCTAAACATAGGCGATACTTGGAAGACTACGAAGATACGTAGAAACACTATTTATTTATAAGGGATTATCAACAATGTTTACAGAACAACAAAGAAATGAACAGATAATAAAAACCAAAGACATATGGCAACCCTACTTAAAGGCAACCACGGGAAGCAACTATACTGGCCAGACACAGTTACACAACTACGAGTATCATAACACCTTCATCATGATCATCCATTTCAAACAGTGTTTACTCAACAAAAAAATTAACAGACCGCCCTAAGCTCTCCATCGCTCTCTAAATTAAATATATATATACATACATAAAAAGCACTTACATGTAAGTATGGTGGGCATCATTGCCGTAAACATGGTAAACATCACAGTAAAGAATATACATCCAGCATTGCTCATCACTTTAGCAGCGTCGTGTCCGATGTCGTAATAAAGGAAGCCGATCAGAAGACCGACGACCGTATGCGAACACAGCCTTAGATGTGTCAACATCTGATCTCGTAAAATGCTCCTGAACGTCCGTTTCAACAAGATCCAGAATTGCTTCCAACCAGAGGTAGGGAAGCCCGCTTTGATCGGTTTCTTTGTGAAGCTTTCGCTGGAGTCGAGCAGTGAGGTAGTGCAGGTGACGGGGGCGAGGTTCGTGGCGTTGGGTAAGGCGTTCTGTTTCTCCGTGTTCAGATTTGGTTCGGACATGTCTATCACAGTACAGGTGGGTTTATCTGGAAGAGTTCAAGTTATTATATAATACATACATATACAATATATATATATACATTTTAGCCCATCACTAGTCCACCGCTGAAAATAGGCCTCCCCAACTGCCATAGAGTACGATCCACGACCTGCATCCATCATTTTCCTGCAGACTTGCATAGGTCGTAGTATGCTCTATGCATATAAAGGCAGGGGTTCTCAACATTTTATTTTTATAAATAAATAAAAATTAAATAATAAAAAAGCATAAAATATCTATTACATACTCAATTGATGATGATGATATTCAGATATATTTCATCATACATACAGTGTCATAATTCAATACTTCATCTCATATCGATGGTTGGCAATCCACTGATTTACGAAGTATTCTGCCACGCACAACAAAGGAGTACGTGATAGATACGTCAACGATTTCCTAATCGATACTACTTATTGCCTTTCAATAAAAGAGACTACACCTTTCTTAAAGACCGGCAACGCACGGAAATCTGGTCGTATGGTCACGAGAGACGTTGATAAAGAAAAGAACATAAAGTGAGATTGCTCGTTTAGCATCTCTACCAACGCTCGTGTGACTCGCAGTGAGGAATTCCTGGTTGGTCTTTATTTTATTCTTTTATAGTATAGGTGTCAATAGAGCATGCAGCCCACTTGATGGTATCAAGTGGGCTGCATGATCACCGCCGCCCATTAACATCCGCAACACCAGAGGAGTCGCAAACGCATTGTCAGACTTTAAGAAAAGTTTAGCCTCTTTTCTTGAAGGTTCCTATGTCGTATCGGCTCCGAAACACCGCTGGCGACAGCTGATTCCACAGAATAGTTGCGCGTGGGAGGAAATAAATATATATACATATATTTTATTTTATCTTTTATTGACAACGATAATAATAGATGTGCCAATAATAATAATAATTATAATATCACCTCACCTATCACAATTTGCAGCGCATCGACCTTCTTCACATTGACTTTGCTCTGTTGCTGTTGGTTGTTGAAGTTGCAGTTCTGTGGCACGGACGACGACGAGGACGACGAGGAGGAGGCCTGGCCCCGGCCACAGTTGCCCTTGTTCACCGCCCTCACCAGCTTGTGCACCCAGTCGCCGTGCTCGCCGGTGGCCACTTCCATCACTGCGGTGAACCAGTGAACCATTTGAACCGTAAATATTATTGTACCGTTTTGGCCATCTATTGTCATTCATTTCTATGAATACGTTTAATATAGTTGAGTAACTAAGGGACGGGAAAACGAGAAAAGTGAGAACGAATAGACGATGGAGAGACCTTCGATGCGAAAGATTTAGATCAGGGGTGAGCAACCTTTTTTTTAGCAACGGTACAATTTTAAAACTTTTTTGCGGGCCGAACTAACACTTCTTAATGTATTTAAAATTGCATTTATATTATAAAACATTAGATTACAATTACAAACACTGTAATATAAATAAAGGATTGGCGGGCCGCATAAAATAATAAAGCGGGCCGCGGGTTGCTCACCCCTGGTGTAGATGTCTACGCCGTAGAGGCGACTAGTACCAACAAGCACTACACAATAGGGTATGTTCTCATATATATATTTTGAATTTAGTAGGGAATAAAATCTATTAATTGATACATGAATAGTTGTGTAATTTCAATTTTGTAGTGTACGGATACGGAAGCCTTATTACTGGCGACGAGGCATTCCATCTTAGTATTCAGGGATAGACGTATTATGATTAATTATCGAGGATGAATGCTCATGAGTCTCAGAAATCACTTGCCATGAGCTGGAAGATGTGTTTGTTTATCACCCTGAATACAATTTAAAGAATTGCAGTACATTGTAGAACCCGTACACAAAAATAATTAACCTTCAAATCTATTATTAATCAAATAAAATATACAGCTAAAAGTTAAATAATATAATAGTTGACAGTTCAATAAAGCTTGACAGGACCTAACAGTGTCAGGCGAGGGAGAGAGCAGGAGGGAAAATATCACCTTGCCATTAGCACCTCGCCCATTACTGGGCAAGCCTTTTTAGGACAGACTTGTTGGTAAAAAAATCCACTAAACTGTCCGAAACTAAATCTATACTCTTCAAATATTTACCACTACTGACATTTACTTCCGTAGATTTTTAAATACCAAAGAACAAAAAAAGATATATTTATTATTAACATTTTCTAACTTGTTGCAATGTTTCTTATTTTATCTGTTATTTAGAATTTTATTTAAAATATTAATTTAATGAATATAATTTTGCTCAGACGTAGATTTTAAGATAATAATTTTGTATACACCTGTAAAGGCAAATTCATTAAAATTTATTAAACTTAAACTATAAGTGTAAAATGAAAATCGTCACCCGTTTAAGGTGAAAGTTCAAGAACTATTTCTCAACAGATTGGCAGAATCATCTCAATATTAAATTATTATGTATTTATATATATATCATATATGTCTAATTATATATGTATTTTATAATAACGCATAAAATAATACAAAATATTAAAAAAAAAATAGCTCCATTGATATATTTCATGATAGATTACCATTGTTCAAATCCAAAATCGTCGGGGTATTGAATCCCAGTGCAGTCGCAAATGTCTAATATTTTGTTTTGGTTTGTCATATCATAGACAATTACATATTCATATAATCATTTTTATTGTCAAAATTGTCAATTTATAGTCCTTACACAACTAGTTTAATTGTAGAGGTTAACTTAGTATAATTTTTGCTATTCTCTAGTTAAAAATTGCACTGTAGTTTTGTAATTTGTTTTTATATACTTAGTGTTTATGCATAGTTACTTAACGCAAGATGTGTTTATCTGTAAGTGTAGTTACATGTTGCCATTTTTAACTTGATTTATAATGTTAAACCATGAAAATAATTATGTAATTATGTTGATAAGCCATAATAAATAAATAACTGTATATAAAGCATAAATACATAAATAAAATGACATCGTTGATGTATCTTAATTAATAAATAAAAAATAAAACAAACAACTCACCATAGTCGGCAGGATTGTGATAGCTCGGGCAATGTAAGCTCATCGATGACAAAAACGGAACCAAACCACTGACTTTCCCCTGATATATACATTGCCCCTCGGCCAAAGTGTACAAAAAGTCGAACATCTCAAACAATCTCGCGGACGGCTGATGGATGGTGCATATGATCGTTCTGCCGCCCCGCGCCAGAGATTTCAACAGCGATATGCATTGGAAACACGACGAACTATCCAGTCCTGAAGTCGGTTCATCGAAGAACATCACTGGTGGATTGTTGACCAACTCTAAAGCTATCGACAGACGTTTCTTCTGACCGCCGGATAGGTTTATCGTGCGCGTATCGGCCGCCTCTACAAGGCTCAACATTTCTAGGATTTCATCGATAACTATTTTCTTAGCGGCGTCCGTCATGTCCTTCCCCAGCTTTAGGTTGGCCGACACGTACATCGCTTCCCTTATAGTGAGATGAGGCAGAAGACAGTCATCCTGCATTATGTAGCAGGACAGCTTCCGAAACCGTCGCAGATTTCTTTCTTTGCCGTTTATGAGTATCGATCCGGTAACGTTCGACGTTCTGTAACAATCACATTAAGTATATTATGTACATATTTTAATTATATTCAGGGTGACAAACGAGCACAATTCACCTGATGGTAGTGATTCTTGCCGACCATAAAACACATTCATCTTGATATTCTGATTCAATTGAATTCGCTTTACATCCTTACCTTACTTTTACAACCAAGCGAAGTTATGTTACCAAATTAGAGATCAGAACAGTTTTCGGAACAACTGGATTTTGAAAAGGCAAGGCGAATCAGTATTAATATAATAATATATATGTATAATTTAAAATTTAAATATATTTATTTAATTAACAAATATAAAGATAACAATGAATAGTAACATAAACATAACAAAGAATTGCGAATAAATTTCAAATTTAAATTCATATGTATTTATTCAATTCACTATATAAACATAACAATCAATATAATAAATTAAGTGTAATTTTCTTTAAGGAGCAAACCCCACAACTATTAATAAGGTACATGTCGGCACATTTAGAAGTGGTATAGCTAGGTCGCAGATAACTTCTAGCTGACGCATGCCAATGGCCCGACCATGTCTAAATAATAAACATGGAAGAGTATCGTTGATCCAATTACGATTTATAAGTGGTCTTTAGTTGGTGTGTTTGACCGTTGAAGGACTCGCAAAGTATAGTGAACTCCGATTCATTTAAGAAATAGAATACGAAGACTTGATTATATGTAAAGAGACGTATCAGAAATCATGGAATAACCCACTTTTAAGATAATAAGTACATCTTATATACAGAAAAGTTGGGGCCACCCCTAGTTTAGGTTCGAATCCGTAATTCGATTATTTTCGTGAAGCATCTCCCAACGCGTGTCCCAAAAAGTGTTTCGTATGAATATGTTTTAATATAGTTATCTTAACTACTAGTCGGCACATTGGAAAAGGAAACAGTTACGATGCACATTCTTTCTAAATACGCTATGACCGGCCAAACGGGGAATAATAATAATAGTATTCTTCAATAATAAACATGGACACAAAGAGGTTCTCTTGGAGTGATCCAGTTGCGCTTCCTAATTAGTGGAATAAGTGGACTTGGAACGTGACTGTAGCATGGATAGGTTCGTTCGACCGATGAAGGACTTCACTCTCAGGGAATAATTGAACTTTGGAATGTCTGGAAAACTTAAATGCGAAAATTCTACGTATCAATAGCTTTGGATAAGTGTACGATTTTTCGATGAGGGTACAATCAAGCACACATTTCGGTGGTAAGGAAACACAATGCGAATGCACTGTCACCTCTGAGGCTGTACAGAATGCCTCGTATAAAGTAATCTCCTCTGTTCCTCTACACCAACACAAAATGAAACAAAGCAGTTATGATATTTTACGCTGTTATTCTGTGAGCGCACGGTCTTTACCCCGACGCCGACCAATTCATGCTACTGCTAGAAACAAACCATAGCGTGCTGTACCACTGTGGAAATTACGTCGAAATTATATCGAATGTACGAAACTTAACGTTGTAGAGTCAATTCCGCCAATGGAATATTGTCGTGAAATAGACCATCTCTTAACTTGTCTAAGTAATGCTTAAATATTACGGAGTGTGCTTGAAATATTTATATAATAAATGAATTGCAAAAACACGCCGTGTAACACTTACTTCATCTGTGTACGTCCTATATTCATTTTTTACCTGAAGCTTCAGTTAAAAAGTACATTCTATAATTATTTCATTTTTTTCCACGAGGTCCAACGCTAAGTCATACATTTATTAATCTCGTAATATACGCGGATAATTAATTTATAAACACACTGTTTACAATACAACACAATTAGTCGAGTTTGATTGCCATTTCTTCTCGTTAGCAGCTGCCTTAGAGACCTAATAGCGATCTTGGTGATTCTCTAGTTTGTTTTGATTTGATTTGATGATGATAGAATGAAGAATAAATAATACAATAATCATCAAGTCTTCTTCTTCTTGATTATTGTATTCAATCATCTGTCAATAAATCTCGTTTAGTTCGTTCGTTTTAACCGTGGCTATTGACGAACCGTGACAATAATAGGAATAAGAAACCATTAAGTCTTATCACTTATTTCGTTTAATCATTTCAGTTAGGAGTTCCAACGCACAGTTATTCATCTCCCAATAAATCTCATTTTAACTACACGAGTAACTGGCGTTGTTCCAGATCTTTTTACATTCTTAAACCGTTAACTGTAGTAAACATGGAAACGTTGTTTAGTGTAGTTTAAAACAGTGCCGTGAATCACGGGAATAGAAAAAATACGCGTTGTGTGTTTATTCAATGATCTGTTTTTTATGACTAGTATTACACGTGGGTGCTTCCGATATACATACGTAATTAAATTAAAGTTTGATAAAATATTTTTTTTGGTTTATTTGTTTTCTAGTTAGGTTTCGTCCGATAAAATAGAAACTATTTCTAAAGAGCTTTCATTAGCTCGATATGTTTGTATGGATGTATATAAAGGATTTTTTGATGCAATTTACACTCTTGTAATCTTGCCGACGTATTAAGAAGCCATGATAATAATATAGCATCATATATAGCAGTCATATATAATAAAAAGTAATAGCCTATATACATCTCAAGCCTTCTCCAATCAATGTTTATAGTGAGGTGGTCGCAAGGCTTTTTTAACTTACTTTTATGACTTTTTTCAAGGGTCGCGTCATAAATATGGTTGAGAAAAATGTTACAAGTAACTGCCTTTATATATGAATCCAACTACTGGGCATAACCCGCTCCTTAGGGAGGGTGTTGGAGCATTTTTATATCTTAAACAATTTCCGCACAATGTTTTCCTTCCAGTGATGTATGGGATTGGATTTTTTTTTAAATAATGCATTTTTGTTACCATCACTAACATTCCGGTTAACCGACTCCATATAAGCTGAGACAGTTATCGACAATAATCGAATAGCAGATTCGAACCTACGACCTTAAGTTTCGTAGACCGTAACCCATTATAGGTAACGCTTCGCTTTAATATAAATAAGCTGCCCGCTTCCGAGCAATTAAAATTCATAACGCATTGCAATTTAAATGTTGACAGAAGGTCGGCTGGAATGATTCTTTGTGAAGTCATCACTATATACTTTAAACTTTAATATATATTATTATTTATTTGTATTTATTACATATATTTGGTAATTATATCTTAAATGTTTGGATATATCATGCTGTGAGAAAGGAAAGATGTGACGGATTTACGCTCTAGCTTGGACTTTTTTTTTATAGTATAGGCGGCAAACGAGCAAGTAGCCCACCCGATGTTAAACGATAACCGCCGCCCATGGACGTCCGCAACACCAGAGGAGTCGTAGATACGTTGCCGGCCGTTAAGGAAGGTGTAGGCGTGCATTAGCATAATGCTTCTGGAAGAGAAGCAATCTATCTCAATTCTCAGGGTGACAGAATGCGTTGTATGGCAATTGAATCTTTCTTATAGATTTAGGTGTGCCAATTTGTCACCCTTGGTTTCATAAGAGTTGTTAGTTTCTAATAACAATCAGAAGTTGTAGAATGACGAGGTGATGTTTATTATAATGTGATATAACTCACTTGTATCCCGCTAAGATATTCATCAAGGTGCTCTTGCCAGCTCCCGACGGTCCCATGATGGCGGTCAGCTCGCCGGATCGAAAGGTTCCGTTGATGCACTTCAGTAACGCCTTGTATCCCCGCTTCCTGCCTTCGCTGACCGAGTAGGACAGCTCGGAGAACTCTATGTCGACCGGGGGACGTTTGGGGAGGTGGGTCAGGGACGCCATGGGTTTCTTCTGGTCACTACAGTCGTTGGGGACCTTGGGTACGAGGCCGGTCATGGCCGCGGTGCCCGCGCCGCCGTTGCACAGGTTCATCTGTGAGCCACTGTAATAGAAAACGGATAATGTTAGACCAGGGGTCGGCAACCTTTTGAGTCGGATGAGTCAAAAATTACAATTTACAAAATTTCAAAGTTTTTAAAAAGCCACAATTTTTTTTCTTGTCAACAATAAATAGTACTTGCATAAATAAAGTTGATTGATGATGATGTGAATAAAACTGATTGATGTTTTGATTGAAAAACTAATCTATTTATTCATAAGAAAAATATGTATTTATTTATATATAAGTAGTATTTTTTCACAAAAATTAGAGAATATATATATATATATATATATATATATATATATATATATATATATATATATATATAATCTCTAATTTCGGTGAGAGAGAAAAAAATCAATAAAACACTTACAACACTAACTTGTACTTCAATAACAAACAATTGAGCAAACAAATTCAATGGGGTTTTGCGTGGTAATTCAAGATTTGTAATGTTTTTTTTTTATAAAATAAATAATATTTGCGTATGGATCTAAAGAGCTTCATATCCAAAGAGTCGCAGGTTGCCGACCCTTGTGTTAGACGAATTATATTAAATTTATATATGTATACAAAAAAAAAATCTTTTTTATAATATAAACATAACTTGCCAAGGATGAATGCAGATGTCATGGGCCGCTGGAATCTCTTGCCATCAGGTGAACTGTGTGTGAGTTTGTTACTCCAATGGAAAAAAAAACTTATTCGCCCAATGGTTTATCGACGTTGTTTCTCTAACATTTTTGTGTCGCTACCCTCTAATAAGCTAAAAGGTTAAGTAAAAGTCTTGACGACCCCTTCGCTGTAAAATTATAAAAACATTTTAATTAGAAATCTATTTACACATGGCAAGCTATAAGTTTATTTTTGCATGCTGTTATTATATGTTAATATTTAATTTTATAAAACTACAATATCCATTGCACTGCAAGATTACTTTATTCAATTAAATAAATAACTACTACGTCTAACAGTGCCGCTTCAATCCCCGGTATCGTGGGCTGCAGGAATCACTCGCTGAGTTGTGAACTGTGTGCTCGTTTTGTCACCATCGAAATAAAAAAAACCCGCCATAGACAAAGTGTCATCGAATATACCTTGAGATTCTCTAAACTTCTTGAGTCTATATAGGAAAAGATGTTTTTTTTAGTTCCCGGTTTCCTGATTTCCTCACGGTATTTTCCTTCAACGTCGAGCATGTGGTAAAACTTCTTCTTGAATCTTATAGTTGCATTGAACAATTACATCGGTGCAGACCGTGAAAAAAGCGTTCGCTTGGACATCAAGCCATCAGTCACTGATCTAGACATTCTCATTCCGCCATATTTACAACCTACAAGGGAAATCGATCTCGACGCAATTTTTTGCTAGCGGAGCATTTTACTTGTACGAGTTTTTCTTTTTGTTATTTAAAAAGTTGTTTAGAAAACATCGGCAGCACTTTTTGCACTCAATTTTCGAACCTACCGCCCAATGAACAAAGCGGCCAATTTTTTAGTTTTTCTATCAGCCAGATGGTAGTATGTCGTCATATTTTTTGTTTGTTTTCCCCCGGCAGTGAGATCGCAAACTAAAAACTTTACTTTCTAGGCCATTTTGCAGATTGATATTTGAAATTCTGAAATGATTCGTCATTTCGTTTTTTATAGAAGAGTAAAGGATGTATACTGTATGTCCCGTGTTTTTCACACTGCATCTGAAACTTACTCCAATCTTATTGTAGATTAAGAGCCTCTGTGTTTGCACGAAAGTTTACGACACTAAAAATACTCTGGGTAGTTCATGTCATCTGGCAATAACGCAGTGGTCGAAATTGACCAAAAGGGTGTAATTGAAAATGCAGAAGCCGGTGCTCCTCGACATCACTCGACATCACTCGCATAGTCTGCAGATTTCTCTCCCGTTACCTCTAACTCACGAATTTATTATTTTTACGAATCACGAATTTATTATAACCCCCCACCACTGTTTGCCAATTCCGCAATGGTCGTTATTTTATTATATTATTGTTATGCCTTACGTACGACGCGGAACATTTTAATTTTAACATAAGTCGCGAAATACAAACGGACCAAGTTCAAGAACCTTCTGCCCAATCATCCTTGCATAAAAATCGTGAAGGCTCATATGTGACAAAATGTGGCAGGACAGTGAGACCCCCTAAACGGTACGGGTACTCCTAAGGAACTGGTAAGAAAATTGTGTAGTGATAATTTTTATGTATGTTAAGTTCAGAAGATACAATAACAAAAATTATAATAATTAAAGTCATTTTATACTGAAATCTTAGTAGCAAGTTAGTTATCCTTTTATAAATAATAGTAGTTTAATTTTTATTTTAGTGTAAGTTTTTTTTAATTCTTATATTTTTTTAAATTTATATAAAAGTTTTATGGAAGGAATTAAGTTAATAGAATAAGTATGTACTGTGTATAAATTTTAAAAATATATTAAAGATGGGGGATGTGCGTGTTAGTAACGTAGAATTTATTAAAGTATGTATAAATGTTTAGAAGTAAGTATCTTTAATTTTTAAATAAATAAATAAAAGAAGGGGATGTCAGGTATTTGGAAATAACTAAACAGTTTTGTAATAAAGAGGAGGTATATAAAAAATAGACCAGTCGATACGCCACCAGTGTTTGTTTTACCACCTCTAGTATATGTATACTAATTATTTTACACCTTTGGGTTGGTTGGTACTTATATATGTTTATTTTGTTGTATACATTAGTTTTATTATACATTTATAGTATTATATATATATTTTTTTATTGACCAACCCAGGCGGAGATAGAAGAAAAAATAACCCCAATAATAATAAATTAATGTAACAACTGTAATAATTATGCTAATGACAATAATGGACATGTATTACGTTAACAAGAACAGTGTATCAACAAGCCAATCGATTCAGTTTGTATACAACTTATTGGACTTCAGCCAAACAACGCTCGCTCGACAGACTTGCAAATAGTGCAGTAGGTAATGAGTGATAGAGCCACAATAACAGTGGTAGAGCTACACTGTAGTGTGTTTCTAGCTGCATAATGAAAGGGTCAGCACCACCGGGGTAGGAACATGCCCTCACAGAATACCAGCGTGAAATAGCAGCATAATGCCTCTGCGTTTTGTCTGGTGAGATTAAGGGTCCGGACACCTTTATTTACTAGTGAGGAAATTTTCCAACCATGTTCTCAGGGATGCCAACGCGTCTGTATTTTGATTCCTTGTCAAGGATGAATGTAGATGTCGTGGGCCGCAGGAATCACTTGCCATCAGGTCAACTGTGTGCTCATTTGTAACTCACTCAAAAGGAATAAAAAACAGATATTTTCTAGACGCAACATCCACTCTACTAGGTAAGGAACACGTCCTCTCTTTCATATGGCGAGGAGTGTAGGGATACTATTAACATATAAAGGCATTCTACCTAAGTCTTCAGGGATACATATACATCTTGAATCTTTGATAATGGGCTTAGTCAACACTTACCATCAGTTGAACTGTGAGTCTGTTTGTCATATTATGTATAAAAAATACTCACGTAATAAATGTCTTATAGTTACAAGTAAAGGTTTTACTTTATAATATTTGTTTATTGCCCTATATGTCAAATACATAGTAATTCACATTGGAGTTATCTGTTTTTTTTTTTAAATACCTTTATAATCTGTATTAATACCCTGTCCTACAAAAATCTTCCGGGTTCGTTATCCGCAGGATGACGCACGATAATCCGGTATTCAGAAATAAGACTAAAACCGGTTATCAACCTAATTTTAAAACACAATTTGCAGGTATTAATAAATTTTTAATGAATTTTTTTTCAATTTTTGACTTATTTTGAAATAAAACTATATATTTGAACTAAAAATCATGATAACTCAAAAATGGTTCACTTTTAAATTACGCATATGGGGGTTAAAATTAACGCAAATTTTTGTTACCCCTATCACCTCTTAACGGAAATACGATTTAACCAATAACCCTATATATAAATCCCAATGTAGGGCCATAGCCTTCCTCCAGAGAGCGTGTTAGACTCTGCAGATTGGCTGACTTGTCTACGTGTCTTCGTTATATTTTTATTTCCTTCTGTGTGTGTTCCTTCACCGCCGAGCACGTGATATAATCAGCACTTATTATAGCAATTAACAGTTTCATCGATGATGATGATATTAATTTATCCCTAATGGGAAAGGCAAAGGACTTTAGTCCATACAGCCACAACAGTTTCATCGGTGACGGCAGCGGGGTAAGATCTCTGTTTTCTCGCGTAGGGTGATATAAAAAGCGTTTAGACATAGCTTTATTTACAAAGTTTATTTTAAATCTAAATTATTTAAAAAGTGGCGCTTCCACATCCCAATATATTCTTTTTAGTGTTTATTATACAAACGATATCTAATAGGTTTATATATTGAAGGTTTAGGCGATGGAAACTGGATTATATTTATATGTATATATGGATATATATATATATATATATATATATATATATTATAAGGTTACAAGACTACATAAAAATTTGTATACAAGTCTTATTTATTGAACAGATTGCGAACTTTTAATAACAAACACGACCCCAGGTTGTCTTTGTTTAATTTTAATAATAATTTTATTACTTTTTTCTTGAAACACCTGTCCACCATGTCTCATCACGCCCTGGATTGAATGGCAGAAAATGCCAAAAGACATAAACTCTGAGTATTGTATTCAATTGTATTTATTCCAATAAAGTTGAAATAAATAAATAAAACCAACAATATGTTTACAGTGCACATAGTAGTTTTGTTTGGCATAAGGAGCTTGAGCCCAAGCATTGTAGCCAATTGCCAATGATATATATCATGATAGTTATAACACACCAACAAATTACAATGTGCTCATATCAGCAAGATAAAATAAGCACAATTGGAAGCTAAATATATAGAACAGTGGAAGAAAGTAGCGCATAAGATAAGATTTACTTAAGCCCTTCCGTACGTGTTCACCGTCGTAATTGGCTCAAGGACTGCGTCTATTTCTACTCACAGACCACCTAAATAACAGAGGGTTAATGTCAGAAATAACAACATATACATTTCCAAGACTGTCAACCATATGTTATTATATTTTTACGTCTACTTCCAAAAATAACTTACTAATAATATTAACTAAAAATAACTAACAGCGGTAACATATAGATATTTCGTATTATATTATGTTTGTATAACATAATGTTAGTATTTTTTAAAATGTTAAACATAAACAGAATAAAAGAATACGTGAACGATAATTAATATAAACTAAAATAGTTTTTTTTAGCTAAATGTCTCCAGGCACTTCCATAAAACTCAGACACACCCCACCCCACAAGATATTCAATAATTATTTATCACATAATCTTGTCATTACTTCTACCTTTTCTTCAATTGTATATAATGTACCCTAGTGTGGATAAATTTTATTTTCCGCTTATGTTGTTTAGATAAAACGGAAGGCCACGCCCCCTGCAAGACTGGTATGTAACCTAGCACAGGGTTCAGCAAGACATCCTTCTATTTCTGTTCCTCTTTTATTAAAATAAAATTTATAAGTAACTTATGTACAAATGTTCGTGTCTAGTAAAGTTAAAGTTTATTATTATTTAGGGGATATTTTTTTCCCGTCTCCGCCTGGTTGAAATAAATAAATAAAAAACTTTAAACGTATAAAGAAACAAATAGATACTATATAATACAATATATATATATATAAAACCAACCAGACGGGATTCCCTAGACAGGGGAGACCAAACGGTCTTGGGTTAGGACGAAAGGAAAAGAAACCTGCGGACTATACGAGCGGTGTCTAGGAGCACCGCCTTTTGCATTTGATATTTTTATTATTACTATTAATTAAACATCTCGTCGAATATACCCCCAATGGTTCACAAATCTTTAGTCAGTACGTGTTGGCAGTGATGACCTACGTATCTGAGTGGTCCTTCACTGCCAGCCAGAGGAAGATCAAAGTCACTCAGCGAGCTTAGGAGAGGGCTATGCTCGGTGTTTCTCTGCGTCATCGAATAAAAAGCAGCAGAACTAAGGTAGCTGACATAGCTCAAAGGATCAGAAAAAGGATGACGACCGACTAAATGGAAAGACGACGTAAGCAAGTCTGCGGGAAATTGATGGATGCACTGGCTCAGAATCGTTATTCTATGACAGTGTTGCGTACGGTGATGATGATGAGTTTAAATTAATTACATACATTCATATTAATTGAAATATTTGATATCATCTAATTATTCTCTCATCGTGTCTCTACATGCACATCACTCTGTACCTAGTGGCTCAAACTTAAATGTTATTAAACTCTTTGTATACGTTACGCAAAAATGTTAACAATCCAATGTTGACATTTATAGAATATTTCGATATCGTGGACGACATCGACTGCCCAGGATCTATTACAGTGCCGCAATCATTTGCCTAAACACAAATGCACTTAATCATTATTACCTCTGTCTGTACGTTTCGCCGTGTGCACGATAAGATCAGAGGAAAGTTCAGACGTAGTGTTAAAGACATACATACATACAACACAACGAGACTAGTAAAACAACAATTTATGATAGATAAATATTGTTCCTCTGGTTCAATAACCAGAGGCTCCAATGAGCCTAGACATTTTTGTTATTGTGAGAAAAAAACGAGCACACAGTGCACCTGATGCTAAGTTATTCCCGCGACCCATGGCATCTACATGACCTTGACAAGGAATGATAATACGATGGAATGCCTCGTCACCAGTAATAAAGTTCTCCGGATCTCTACACTCACCAGACGAAGCACAGCAGCACAATGTTGCTATTTTATACTGGTATTCCGTGAGGGCGTGGTCCTACCCAGGTCTAGCTGATCCATTCATTCTGCAGCTAGAAACAACCTGCAGTTACCAATGGCGAACAAAATTATTACCATAACGTGAAAACCAAAACTTCTTTATTTCAAATATTCAACCAATATTTGGATTATCTTATTAGGGGTGATAAAAAAGCAGACAATTCTTATGAAAATAAATGACAACCGTGACATCGAAATCCATCCTCAACAAAGATTTAAGCTGCACATGCGTCAGCCCTGAGGAGAAAGGATGCCAGGAATCCAGGGACCTATTGAAAGGTAATGCCTTTCAATAGGTCCCTGGGTTCCTGAAGTCAATATACAAAACACAGCAATAGCAATATATACCTTTACATGGTAAACTAACTCCAACACAATAAATACTATCAGTATATACAGGTGGATCTACTATATATAGATCACTGATATGGTCCGCTCTACCAGTCGGACCAAGAATATAACAGATCACCATCACCATCATCACTGCCTGTCCACCGCTAAACGTAAGCCTCTCCCACAGAAACTAGCATAGCGCTCCCATGAGTCATCTGCGTCCATCGACTTCCCGCAACCTTGGACATTGGATGATCATCCTATACGCCAGACCGAGGTTATCACTCAAGAACCTTTCTTCCCCATCGGTCACCGGTTCTTCGAGCTATATGACCAACACAGTGAAAATTCAGCTTGCTAATCTTTTTAGCTATATTGGTCTGCGTTGCGTATTGTATCACGCAAAGAGACACCGAACATAGCCCGCTCCACAGCTCGATGAGACAGCTCGTAGATACTGAGAATAGCGTAGCTTAGCTTCATTTTAGTGCTGCTTAGTGTAAAGTAACGCAGCCTTTGATTACAAATCCCACAGCCATAAGCCTTATATAGTTATTATCACATTGTACATATTTCGTGATTGAAAAGAAGTCTCGCATGCCCACGATCT
The DNA here is from genome assembly GCA_029286865.1 of Teinopalpus imperialis. NCBI lineage: Eukaryota > Metazoa > Arthropoda > Insecta > Lepidoptera > Papilionidae > Teinopalpus > Teinopalpus imperialis. The sequence goes on from JAGSMU010000039.1 coordinate 23,716, forward strand.
TACCACGTGGATAAGGTATGATGTATACTTGAGAATATATAATAGAAGACATATAACATACTATATAATATAATATAATAAGCGATATATGTCAAGGCCGAATCGGGGAGAATGTTATTTGTTGGCAAAGAAAACTGATGAACTAAATAAGTTTACGTAACAACTTTTGCTATAGTTAGACTATAAGAGAATATCGTAATTTTAATATTAAAAGTAAAAGTAAAGTGTCCATATCCACTGGTCGTTCATAGGCGGTGGTCTAAACAGGAGTTTTTAGAACCCTCTGTGTGACTATAGTCCATCCCACGACTCCGCTGCGGACTGACGGACTACACACTCTTATCCAATAACATCTTTTTTTATTTCTTTGACGTGTAGGTTTCCTCACGATGTTACTGATCATATATAATCGTCAATAACCTAACAATTTAGGGTTCACAGTTCACCTGACGGTGAGTGATTCCCGTGGCGGATTTTCTGCAGCTAGAAACAAATTGCTGTGTAGCTCTACCACTGTTATAACGTTAGCAGTGCTAATAGCACTGCTAGTATTCTATATATATATATATATATATATATATATATATATATATATATATATATATATATATATATATATACTAAGCTCAATTTAATGAATGGCGGATTGGAAAACAACCTTCAGTTTCGCAGACCGTACCCCACACTATTAGGTTATAATATTTTGAAGCCCTAGCCTATTCTTACGTGTAAAGCTAGGTCATAAATTCACCCTAAAATTAAAAAAATATTGAGTTTTAATAAACATTGCTTACTGGTGAGCTACGAGCTCGTTTTTCACCTATTGTATAAATACAACCTGCATACTAATTATCAAAGACGATTAACCTATTAACGCCTTACGCTTGAGTAGTGAACTCAATATGTTAATTTAACACGTGGTGAAGTCACGATTAAATTAAAACTAGCTTTGTTATATTATTAAAGGTGACAAAAGTAGCACACAGTTCACCAGATAATAAGTAATCTCTGTGGGTAGTGGCATGGTCGTCTACATCGATCCTCGATAAAGATTGAAGATGGAGATGCGTTATCATCTTTGAGGATCTGCTCACCATATGAAACACATCAGGGTTTGGCGCTATATCACGCTGATACTCTGTAAGATCATCTTGCCCATATCTAGCTTCTTTTAGCTTTAGCGATAAGTAATTTTACAGTGGTTAGACTATTTGAAGAAAAGAGCCCCGCATATATAACGAGAGACCTACACTCAGGGGTCTAGAATACAGAATACAGGTAACGAAGTATTCTATATCAGTCCTCAAAGATGACAACGCATGTATATTCTTTGACATACATATATGCTCCTTTGTGCATCCATAATGCATTACTGTACTTTTGCATAGTTACTAAGCAAGTATGACGTTAGATTGGAACATTCGACACCTTATATTTCGAGGTCTAAAACTAATCGGATACCTGTTCCGAGATTTGGTTACCGCGCATACAATCTAGATATATCAACGAGCTGTTAGTAATACCTAACCTTCATTCAAGCACACCGCGATTTCATTTGAAATTATTTGTAAATAATCTTGAGACATTAACCAACGTTATGGTGAAATACCTAAATTTTGTTAAAATTACGTAACTGCAATAATTATTAGTTTAAATAAAACAAAATATCACGCATATTATTGTTATCGGATCTTGATACGTCTGCAAAATTTCAGACTATTCAGACGTCCGGAAGTGGACGAAAACTGAATTAAAAAGTTCCTTTACTTTTTTATAAATATATATTACAGTCGTACATATGTACAGCCGTGACTGCTTAATGTCTCAGCGATCGCGGAGAAAACTGAGTTCCGACCCATGGCGCCGGCGCCTGCGAAACTGTTATTGGCAATTTTAAGTGCCGACTTACAGCATGTCAGATCGTTAATGAAAACATCGTGAAGAAACCTGCATGTCTAAGGTAAAAAGAAAAAAAAGGAAATGGCCTGGTGGACTATCTAATTCCTGCTCTATGGAAGAGGCGTAGGCCTGGCCTTGAATTTGGGCTGGTTACCTAAAGAACAGGCAACGCCTAGTTGTAGATCAATCGCAGCACTTTACTCCCGGGCTTTTAAAGCTAAGGTACCTGGCTATCGTATAAAGCGACTAAAAGGGGGTCAGGGTGGGGGCTCTAATCATTCAGGTTAGCGACCCCGGGGAGGGCGGCAACACAGAGTGGTCCCGGGTTGCCCTAGCACAACGAGGGTGCTAGAGGAGGCGAGGCCTCCCTTATTGTAGAGGGGCATCGATGCGTTTCGTAGGAGATTTAGAAAACACTCCCAATGCACAGAGGGTGGCCACCAAGGAAGTTTTAGTGATTACAAATCCCACATAACTCTGTTTCCCCCCAGGAGGTAGGAATCTTTCGAAGGTTCATCCGATAAAAAAAATGTGTAGAGCAATAACGATAATCTCATACATCAACCACTAAATATTCTGGTATTATAAATTATTCTTACTTTTCTGCGATTTCTTTTTTTGTTTCCGTACATCTCTAATACAAAGCAATATCATTAAAAAACCTAGTGGAGCTAAAAATTTAGTAAAACAGATTATTTTGTTATTATGATATAGTCCAGACTGATTTCGGAAACAATAAATGTCAACTCCTTCTCCGGCCAGGGTTTAACTAATTCACTGTAGATCATAAACACTTTACTTCCAGTTCTTAAGTACGGCAAACCCGAGGCTTCAGAGTTTTTGTTGGAGTTATCGGATACAACAATAATTTTATTTATTTATTAATGATTAAAAAAATATGACACGGCTTAATGCCAAATAGCATTCTCTTCCTGTTGACCTTGTGGGTAAGTAAATAGTAGTAAATTATGCTCTTGTAAATAAATAAATGCATATATCAGAAACTGTCTATAAATATAGAAAGTTTCTGATTGTTTTAAAAATATACATAAAACTTTACCTTAGCTGTAAATTAAATTTCCCAAGGCAAACATTTTTTTCTTTTTTTTAAAGAATGCTACAAGTGCTATTAATAACTACTTTGTGACATTACTAACATTTCCGACTAACCACACCGGCTAAACTTAAATGCTCGTGCTTGGAGATGGTCCACGACATTTAATCACAATGGCGGATTCCAACCTACGACCATAAATTTCGCAGACCGTACTCCAAACCATTAGGATATTGACGCTTCCTTTGAACTTAAATCCCCAAAAGTGTACAATTTATTTCTCCCCATAAGTAACAATAAATGTTTAGTGAAATAGCTGGTATCAATATAATTTTAAATTATTTTTGTGTTGGTGTTCTGTGAAAGGTCCGACCTTTTCCGACTACTAAATTTTCATGCTACAACTATTTTTTAGCAATAATAAGCCTCTGTAAATCTGCCCTGTAGATCTCTCTACATTATATGATACTTTCATGAATACCATTATTTACCAAATGTATCGAAACCGGTTACCGAATGTGTATCGAAATGTAAAAAAATATTTACCCAGTGCAAATTTAATCTTATACCTAACTAGATAAGACTGTTAATCGTCTGTCTCCTAAATGATAAACGACTTCCTTGAACCTGAAAAATCGGCTATACGGTAGCTGATGTATTTACGTGTCAAAAATTGTGTGACGTCAGTCATTCGAATTTCAAATTCTCACCGTTACATAACGGAAGACTTGTTCAAACTGTAGTAACTGTTTCTCTTTGAGAATTTGCGCTTACATATATCACTTTTATGATAATTAGTATGGTAGCAATGGTGACAAATGAGCACAATATTCTTCTGACGGTAAGTGATACGTGTGACTGATGACACCTTTCTTATATCACATTATGTAGCTTGTTATTCAAGAACGCCATTTAGTTCTTGGATAGATAGTAGAAGTAAATTTTAATAGTATGTCAACGGTGAAGGAAGACTTCGTGGAAAACCATCAAGATGTGAAATTCGTGAAGCGGCTGTTGATTATGCTCTGAGTGTATACCTGGAGAGGAAACCTATGTCCCCAGCAGTGAGATATATACAGATTGTTGATAAAAATAAAATATACCCCAATAGCTGGCCGTTGTTGAGCTGTTCCGTCGACTTGACCTGTGAGAAGGTGACCTTGTCACTGAGCTCGCCACGGCTTCCGCGCCCGATCAAAGGCAGGTGGATCTGAGTGCTCTTCGACTCCATCTTCAGTCCCGACGTCATCGAGCACTGACCATCCTGGGAGAGTATGCCCTGAAAGTTATGGTTTTTTTATTTTTTAAAAAAAGTTAAGTAGCAACTTCCACATGTTATGAATACTTTAACAGTTGTCTCGCTGCTGTGTTTCGTATGGTGAGTGAAGTCAGACAATGACTTCTCCGCAATATAAGAATATACCTAGACCTACTATTAGACCTAGTAATCATGAGGTCATCAGTAATCATCATAGAAATATATCTATCCATTTGATAGATATATTTCTATTTCCCTCATGCATTTTTAAGATAAAACGCAACTAAAAATTATTACGAAATTGTTGGTAGGGGACATATTAGAGTCCCCTACCAACAATTTCGTAATAATTTTTACCAACATCTACTCGGTTTTTAGATGTTTTATAAAAATTGTACAACACGCTAAGTGAGGAAACTATATCACTATTCGCCCATTAACAAGGCTACAAATTTTTAGATTATTCTGAAGTCTGGAAGTGGTCGAAAATTCAATTCCGAAAAATTCCATAACGAAAAATATATCAAGAGACTTCATTTTCTTTTAATATAGCAGCATAATGAATATTTTTCCGATGGTTTTTGTTTATATAAATTTTTCATATCGCTTACCATCGGATTTTATATATGACAAAGGTCACCCTATCAAAATTCAGTAACTCGCTATAAATAGAACACCTACGCTATAAGTATTTATGAAATAAAAATTTGATGGGAGTTCCACAAAACGATATAAAAATATATATGTGTACTCGACAATAGTGGTAGAGCTACTCTTTTTTTTTAATACATCGAGAGTAACAAACGAGCACACAGTTCACCTGATGGAAGGTGATGCCTGGGGCCCATAATCATAAAGCAGATGCGTTGTCACCATTGAGGACTGAGATGGAATGCCTCGTCACCAGTAATAAAGGTCTCCGGATCCCATTCACCTGATGAAACACGGCAATTTTATGATGCTATTTTATGCTGGTATTCTGAGAGGGCGTGGTCCTCTGTCCCCCCCAGTCGATCTGACCCATTCATTCTGCACCTATAAACTAACAATAGAGTAGCTCTGCTACTGTCAAAACGCTGTGGCTCCTGGCCGTATCAAGAATAGGTCGGTACGATTCCCCAATCGAAGCCCACCCTCGCAGCATACCAGTTTAAAATAGAATAACGTGTTTAGCATGGTTAGTGTCGGGAACCGGAGACTAAATTAATAATTACTGGTTTCACTCCGGAGGACTAAAATGGAATACCATCAGTCCTCTCGAGTGGCAACACGTTTTGATATTTTTTTAAATCATTCACAAGCCTTATTACAGTTTTCTACTACAACGTTGACCTCTATGGTCGACCCTCATTATTAATTTTCCTAACATGAAGAAAGCAATTCAGTAATTCAAGTTATATTTGACTGTGGAATAGGGGGAAAAAATAAATGACTACATTTATACGTTCAACATCTCCGCAGCCTGTCCATGGTCCACTGCTGAAAGGTCTCTCCCCCATAGATTAACACAAAGCATAATCCTGAGCCACCTTCCTTCGCCTTCCAGCAAACTTGCTGAGGTAGTCGCTCTATCTAGTAAGAGGTTGTCCTACACTGGCGTCTGCCAGTCTGAGGATGTCACTCAAGAACCTTTCTTCCCCATCTGTCATCGGTTCTACGAGCTTTATGGCCAGCCTATTGGCAATTCAGCCTGCTAATCTTTTGAACTGTATTGGTCACCCTCGTTCTTCGGCGGATGTCTACGTAGCGTATTCTATCACGTAGAGAAACACCGTGCACAGCCCGAACCATAGCTCGCTGGGTGACAGTGGGATTTATATATAGTACCTTAACATAACCTGTGCATAGTAACGACGATCGTCCGGACACATGCGGTGTTTATGAAACAACAAAACAAAAGCTTACTTCATTCCATGTATCGACATTGTTTAATGTTATTAAACGTCATACTTTCATCTGAAGCACGCCAGACAGAGATAGCAAATACTTTCCACGTTTCATCTTGAACTTCAATTCAATTAAATACTAGTATAAGTTGTATATATAGGACGTCGACCTTACTATCGCCATCGCTCCGGATCCTGCTGGCCCGACAATGACTTCTTCTTAAGTACATTTGTTTGCAATGGATAAGGATAGACATACCACTTGTTACGTTCTAGACCTTGTAATCTCGGGTTGAGATGGATAGATATATTGATTAATTCCTTATGCATTCTTCAGATAAAAACGCAATTTCTAATATTACCCACGAACAACTCCATATTCATTTTTACTAACAGCTACTGTAGGACAGCTTTACGTAGGCGCGAGTGCCTTAATGTAAGGTTGAAAAGGTTGCTGTTCTTGAAAAAGTGTATAATACATTGTAAAACTACTTTTAGATAATGCAGCTCAAAAATTCAATTCAATTCCCGAGAGGCAGTACAAAATGCCTTTGAAGAGTCTGTTGCCACCCATCCAGCTGATTTTTACAAGAAGGGCATCAATAACTACCACTGCGTTGGCAAAGATGCATCAATTACATGGGTGATTACTTTGAATAATAGAAATAAAAAGTTTGAAAAAAAAATACTTTAACTTATTTCATAAAGACCTATTACTAACTGAAAAATATTTATTGCTATTATTCCTACTGTTGCAGAAGACCGCACCCAATAATGTGGTATACTAAGCAACACTCGTCATGTTATGTGTGTCCTACGGAACCCACGTGCCGTTCTAACCTGAGTCCAAAGCAAGCCGGTCACCGTTAGCATAAAATCGTTTTTTGACGTCTTATACGACACGCAGGGGTTATATTATCCCTATTCCCTGGCCTGAAGGGCTTATATAACTAATGCGCTATGGAGTAGACATTAAGTATGGCAAAATGAATTCAGCATCAACAAATCGTACGCAGAGTTCAGATCCAAAAACCGACATTCGTTATACGAGCGTTATCTTGCCGTTTCCCAAAACATATTTCATTAATTATCAATGACATTCATCATGCGAATCGGATTCGCGGAAATTTCTCGTTATTTATTATCCCATATAACGTTATATTGTTTGAACGCGTGGCGTAGTGGTTAAAACTCCGCTGTTGTGTTGCGATTCAATTGCCAGCCTATGATATATAAAAATACATATATATATATACAATATTCATGTATGTCTTTTACACTGCAACTTAGACTTCCTCCAATTTTAATGCACATACATTAAGGACTAAGAAAGGCGGCGTTATAATCTAAAATCTAGGGTATCGGTATGGGAACAATTTAAAGGAATAAGCATATTAACGGTTACCTTACAATATGTTTACATAACATATTGCTTCTACTTAAGAATTTACGAATACTCTACAAAATATGATGTAATACACGCTATCATTACAAGAAACAAAAACAAATTTGTGACACCTATGTTGAAGTTGTTATTGTGCAATAGCATACGCATATTTAATAAAATTCCATAAATAATAATCTATAAATCGATTTGCCATTAAACTGATTTAAAATTTTGGTTAAAATCTTATTACTTTTTATCAGAAAATATTGATGTGACAAATATGTTTGGCTTTGAGATCTGGATTCTATACTGGACAAGTCGTGGATATTTTGTACATTATTATTTTAAAAAAAAGAGCAACTACTCTAGTTTCTTGTCGTTTGTCCTCGTTAGCAGCTGCCTTCCAAAGCGTTGGTCCTATTAGCTTTCTTGACGACTCAAAAGAGTTTTGGATAAACCTACTTCAATAAAGCTTCTTTTAATTTGACTTGACGATGAGTGAACGAACGCCAGTTTTGAATCGCTCATTAGCACATCGTTTTTTTTTTTATATAAAATAGGCTTCCGTTTGACTTCAATCTCGCTTGATGGAAGGCGAGGCCTGAGATGGTACAAGTTTGCCCAGAAGGTGTCTGTTCACTTTGGCCTTATTTTTAATCATCTAGTAGAAACAGTCTTATCAACTAACACTAATTAACACTATTATCTCTTGATTTTAATGTCCTATTGGACTTTCTCTTTAATAATTCTAATTAAGTCGTTACATTTAGATTATTATAAAAAGAAGCTAAAAGATATTCTGTTCGTTCGTATTAAGTTCGTCGACTCGTCCGTATGTGTGTTCGTGATGAATAGTATCGAAGATATCGAAAGACACAATAAATCTTGTCCAATTTCTTTATTACATTGAGAATTTAGAATAATATAACCTTATTGAATTTCACTATTGTTACTGTTATTGTTTCTTTAAAATTAATAAAAGAAAACTATTAGATTTTTTTTTTTCACTAAAAATTTCATTTTCACTCGATGTGCACTATTTTTAAACATGAGCCTATGGTATTGTCTATGAGCATACGAAGTGGTTAAAGTAATTGGCTGATGCGTCACGGGTCCTGAGTCGATTCCCAGCCGAGGAACGATATTAGTGTATTCAAAATTGTTACTTTCCGTGTGTGTTTAGTATGTCCCGTGTACCTGACACTGTATCGGAACCTTCCTCAGATTTTATTGCACACATCAGATAAGTGAAGGGAACACCAAATGAGTGCGTCTATGTTTGCATAAATGCTACGGCACTATAAAATATTCTGCGCAGTTAATACCATCTGGCAATAACTAGAAGATATCGCTTTCGTTGCAATCGACCAGGAGGACGTAATTAGGTAAAACTAGCGTTACTTTGAAAACACTTTTAGGAAAAAATTAGTCTTCAACTAAAGCCTATTGCTTGGATTTAAAAAGGTGTTCTATTCTTACACAAGTAGTGGCCTACCTTATGGTACAGGTCGTCAGGAACCGTGGTAGCTCAGTATCTAAATGCTCGCATTCTATTCACGATATGCGAGCAAACCGAGTTCCATCCCAAGCCATTCCATACCATAGTAGTTCCATACCAAGGTAATTGTTAATTGCAACTTTCATTACCGGATTACCACGTGTTCGGCGGTCATCAGGAAAACAATAGAAAAAAAATATTTCGAAGACATTTGACGAAGACGAAGTGGATTGATTATATGGATAGGCTGATATAAAGGGTTATTGGTAATTAGACGTATTGCTGTTAGGAGGTGATAGGGGTGACTATTTGCGATTATTTTAACCCCCATATGCATTATGCAAAAGTGAACCATGTTTACTAGCTTTTTCAAAATAAGTCAAAAGTGCAACATCAAAAATTTATTAAAAAAGTATCAATTTAAATCTCATTTTCTCTTCTGACTTATAAAAACGATTAACCACTGGTTATTTATCAATATTAAAAAACAATTATTGGTACAAATCTAAAAATGCGAGACGATTAATGATATTATTTTAACATTTTTTTCCACTAAAATGCCTTAAAAACAAAAAAAACATTATGAAACTTGGCTTGTGCAAACAAACTGAAAAAAAAAGATCACAAAGGAAGCAGGCGGAAATTCGTATTCGAACTAAACTAGCCAAGCCAAAGCCAGTTTGCTTCCTGCATTGGCTTAGTTACGCATTAAACCTATTTGCAAGATATTCAGACAGCAACAAGTTGCCAAAAGGTCAGAACCTAAGTTGTACACGTCCGTGACGTCATCTATGAGATGAAGGTTTTTTTTTTAAACAATTCATCAAAATACATCAACTGTCAGCCAGTGTTCGCTGAGCATTGTCTGTCAGACGGTACAAAGGTACTCCTCGCCTCTCACCTTGACCCCTGCAGCGTCTTAATTATACTCAAATCTTTCCAAGTACTTGTGAACTTTTTGTTATGTCCCATTTTTTATTCCATTGAGGGTGATAAATTAGCACACAGTTCACCTGATGGCAAGTGATTCCTGCTGCCCATGACATCTACTCATCCTTGAGAAGAAATCATAATGCAGATGCGTTGTCACCCTTGAGGACTGAGATTGAATGCCGCGTCAACAGTAATATTCTGTGAAGGCTTGGTCCTTTCTTAGTCGAGAAGACCCATCGTGCACCAGTCATACATAAACTGGAGCGTGGCTCTATCACTGGTTTAATATATATATATATATATATATATATATATATATATATATATATAACATATTACAGTAATAAGCTAAGTAAAGGTGATGTAAAACAATGTATTATAAAATTAATTTCATAGAAATTTTATATATAACTTTTTTAAAAATATGAAACCTCAAAATACACACAAGAGACTACATAAACGAAACTAACAAAAGGAAACTAATAAAATATCAATGTGTTTGTTATGACAGCTGTAACTAGTTACGAATTAAGCTGCGAATTAAGCTGACAAGAGTATGACAAACATTAGTAGATGGATGTGTGATGGAAAAACTTTTGCTCTTCACGGAAATTATAAAAAAAAAGTAATTTTCCTTTTTTTTACTATTAGGGGTGTCAAAGGAGCACGCCGTTCACTTGATGTTAAGGGACTGCTGCCTATGCACCCACATTCATTCTCGACAAGGAATCATAATGCAGATGCACTGTCATCCCTGAGGTTGAACATCGATTGCCTCGTCACCTATAACAGTCCTCAGAAACATAATGATAGTAAATGCTGGAGTCCATCAACATTTATCATCAATGAAGATCAAGGAGCGTTGTCATCCCTAAGGCTTTTGATACAATTACACGTTTCTGTATTTTTGTACATTTGTATACAAACCAAACAAAAAACAGCAGCTTTATGCTGCTATTTCTGGTCTTCTGTGAGGGTCACAGTTATGGCCCATACAAGCGTAAGTGTGGCTCTTCCACTGTCTGCGTATCGAGTAATAGGTTCTTTTTTTTTAAGTATATTTTTTAATAAATATTTTCATTTTTTAATCGATAATATATTCTATTTGCCCCTGTAGTTTACAACTTTCTCGATTGGAAATTTTCAATACCGCGTTGATAGAAATCACCCGGTGTCGATTCGGAAAATTCATCCAACCCAGATCTCATTTCTGTATAGTGTGTGAAAGAGATCGAAATAGATGGGAATCCATAAAAAACATAGATTAAACAGGTCTTTTAACTAAATCTATGTTTTTTTAAAGCAATTTTAAATATAAGGCCAAGAATAATGACTTGCGGAATATAAAATTGAAAAACGGAAATTACATAGTTGGCAACCTAAATATATTAAATTTGTTATATATATGTTACGTCAATAAACATACCTGTACCCAAGTACCCGACACAGACGCTAACATCCCTTACACCAATCTATACGACCACTGAACACGTAATATTTATCCAGACTGACGTTCAGTCATTGTAACCAAGATCTACGCCGAAATGTCATTTATCAAAATTATCGGCTACAATTAAGTAGTTTATCGGCTATAGATAAATTAAAACACTGATTCGAGTTTTACATATAATTTTCGTCTCATCTAATATCCTGTTATAATCAAATTTCATAAGTCATTACATATTAGTATTTGTTTTCTATTGCTCAGTGAATTTAGAATTTCATCAGCATGATAATTTCTTTTGCACTTTAAAGCACCAACACAGCGTAATGGTTTAAGGTCTGCGAAATTTAGGGTCGTAGGTGCGACATTCGACTATTGCCGTGAACTATCTCCTTGCACAAGCATTTAAGCTTAATTGGAGTGGTTAACGAGAATGCCATGGTTTGGCCTCCTCAGAGCCCGGATCTCAATCCCATTGAACTTATGTGGGAAGAGCTTGATAGGAACGTCCGTAATCGTGGCCCATCCTCGCGAGAAGAAATGTGGAATGCTTTATGCGAAATTTGGAACAATATATCACAAGAAACCATTAACAAATTGATTGCCCGTATGCCGAGACGTGTGAAAAAAGTCATAAAATGTAAAGGAGGATTTTATGATGAGAAATCAGTTTAGCTAACTATAGCCTTTTTTTGCTTACTATAGCTCTCGGCCGTCCCGAGCGTGGACGGTCTCGAAAACTGCCTGTCTCCCTGTATCGAGTTATTGTGCCATGAACACAAGTCTTCGATAATTTCAGTTGTGAAGCAATCTCACGTTCAGATTTGCCTTCATTATGTAAAACAACGATGGCAGAACGCATTTCTTTACTAATATCTCGAGCTTTTACCATTTTATGACGTCTTCACTGTAGAAAAATTAGACTAATTGAGATTATTTGTGAACAAACCCAAGTACACTCGGGTAATAATAAGTCAGAAACACGTGTTTTCAGGAGCTAAATAATCCTGCTCAATAAAACCAATACATAACAAAAGCAAAGTAATTAGTAATGAGGACATTATAAAAATATTATTAAGACTCTACCAGCTGGCTCTAGCGCAGCGTTTGTCAGTGTTTGTAAATAATAGATGTTTATTGTCCAATAACTTGAAAGTAAAGAAAATAATGACTTCTTTAAATATTCGATACTAACAATAGAATATGCAGAAGTGTACTGTGAAGAACTGAAGACAATGATGGAGAAGCTCGGACATCTGAAACCAGCTTTGGTAAATCGGTCGCCCCCACTCCCCCCTCCCACACGACATCGCGGGGTCGAGTGTACTGCACAATAGACAGTCTCCAAGCTGCAAGAGTTGAGATGCGAAGCTCTCCCTCATCCACCGTAATCACCAGACCTTGCACCCACCGACTATTACTTTTTCCAAAATTTGGACAACTTTTTAGCGGGAAAAAATTAAATTCCCGAGAGGCAGTACAAAATGGCTTCGAAGAGTTTTTAGCCTCCAGCTGATTTTTAACAAGAAGGGTATCAATAAACTACCACTGCGTTGGCAAAGATGCATCGATTACATGGGTTATTACTTTGAATAATAGAAATAAAAAAGTTTGAAAAAAACGTTCAACGATTAAAAATTTATTAGAAAAACAATATAAATCCCATTACACAAGTGCAGTTTCAATATTACATTACGGACAAACATTAAAATCAGTTTTAAAGTATGAACAATAAAGGTCAACTTAGTAGAAACAACAACAAAAAAGTATAAAAAACAATAATTTTTAAAGTAACAGTAATGAGTATTGTTATTAACGAAATAGCTACTATCCATAGCCTACCAATAGTTATAATTATTATTTAGTGGCGTATCCCTTATTTTTAATAACAGCACTGCAACGACGTGGCATAGATTCAATCAATTTCATACATTTTTCTAGGGGGATTGAATTCCATGCTTCAACAAATGCTTCATATAGTTCGTTTTGACTGGTGTTACGTTTGTCTGAGACTTTTTTTTTAAAATATACCAGAGATTTTCTATCGGGTTTAAATCCGGACTATTTGCTGGCCAGTCTAAAACGGATATACGCTGTTCGCTAAGGAAACATTTGATGCTATTGGCCGTATGTTTAGGGTCATTGTCATGATGTCTGAAAAATTACAGGTTACAGGCAAATGATCGTCCGAGTAGGGTATCATTGTATGCTCTAAGATATTTTTGTATTGCCATTGATCCATTGTACCTTCAATCTTCCGAGAGGTTCAACTCCACATACGGAAAAACACCCCCAAACTTTAATGTTACTGCCACCGTGCTTGACTATACTCCTTGTGTATTTATAATTAAAAGCATTGTTTACAGGACGTCTAATAGCGCTTTCCATCGGAATTCACCATATCTACTTTTGTTTCATCTGAAAATAACACTTTTTTCCATCATTGTACCGTCCAATTGACATATTTTTTTAACGAATAACCGCGTCGGTGTTGCTTGGTAAGAAGCGGTACCTTTCGAGAGATTCTTCTAAACAATTTTGCTTCCACTAATCTACGGCGTATCAGTCTTGACGAGATGTTTCTCGGGTCATCAGGCGAAAAAACTTCATTTTTAATCTGGTTGGAGCCTTTACTTGGGTCTTTTTTAGCAACACGAACGATTAGCGTATCTACTCTGGGAGAGTTTTCTTGGTCGAGGCTTTCTAAGAACATTTTCAATAGTTGCATTAAAAACTTTCTTAACAAAACAATTTAAATGCTCAGCTATTCTTCTGTACGCCCACTTATGATCTATATGTAAATTAACAATTATTTGTCTAGTTGACGCGTCACAAATTTTATTTTTGCCCATTTTAAACAAAATAAAATTCAGATTAAAATTTTGAATTGCCGCCAAAATAATAGAAAAAGCCAAGAAAGAAATGTTACTCTCTAATTTCAAAAAAAGAACGAGCTATGGATGCTTTTTTGAAATGTTTCTAATTAGACGTCCAAGCGGCCAGTAACAGAAAATAAACTCCTACATGTCCGGATCCCTACACTGACCACACGAAACACAGCAGCATTGTACTGCTATTTTACGCTGGTATTCTATGAAGGCGTGGTCACACCCTGGCCGAACTGACCAATTCATTTTGCAGCTAGAAACAAACTGCAGTGCAGCTCTACCACTGTTGTTTGGTCTTCAGTTTCTTACACTCGCTATTATAAACGGAAACGTTACGCTGCGTATGGACCAGGAATTACTAACTATAAGATGATTTACCTGACATGACTCCATAAAAAATTACTAACTATGTATATACTATATACAACTGCCTTGAAAGTTGGATAACATTTAGAGTAACTACAATAAAATATCCCAGTTACGTAAGAGTTCTTAAGATTTCTTTCAGTTGCAAAACACTTCAAACGCGATCTATTTTTTTTTGAATATAAAACACGTGAGTTTCGTATAAAATACAAGAATAGAACATAATAGTACGTGTTCTTGTCCACTTCAGGCATATAATATCTCGTAAGTGCATCTGTTGGAGGAAGCAAGCGTCGAGCATCTTGACACGAATTCCCAGCTTCACGGCTACTTGAATACGAGTCCACAATGTTTCACGTTCCGAGTGTTTCTTGTATAAGTATATTCAATACACACTAACGTAGTACTATTGAAGTCCAGGTATTTTTACGATTGAATATGTACTGAGTACTTCATGGTATGTCAGAAAATTACGTAAACACTAAAAGTCGACAAAAATAAACAACAATTATATAATTCATTATGATTTAGAACTGTTGATGACGTATTCCTAATCTTTGCGTCACATGAGATGAAGTAATAGTAGCTTTTAGATAAAGCGTGTCTTAGAATTAAAATCTCCAATTGTTTACTTTGAATATTTTTCAGATAACAGGTGTTTTAGTAAATACATCATTTTTTTAGGGCTCATAATTTGAGGTCAGCTTGAGGGTTTTCACAGCTTCACCGTGTTGAAGTGACCTAGCGCTTATGTCACTCAGCCGAAACTATGGGTAACCAGAACTTGGGCTCCCTAAGGCCTCGACTTTGTCCGTTACCCAGCACGTTACTCGACTCACTCGGGTGCCCGAGAGGGCCGGCCATCGCCTGGTTGATATGCCTACATCGGATTGAGTCCATACTTTGAATAATATCTCGTTATATATCTCAGCCCAGAAAAAGTAAGTCTGAACATAGACACTCCCAGAGAACCCAGACAAAGCACGATCCTTACCCGCCTGCATACTCATTTCTTTTTTTTTTTTCAATTGTATTTAGGGTGATAAATGAGCAAACAATTGACCTGATGGTAAGTGATTCCTGCAGCCCACGATACCATTATCCATATTGTACCATTCATCCTCGATAAGGAATCATAATGCCAGTGCTACGCTGCTATTTTACCTTGATATATCTTATCCGTAAGAAACCTTATAATTAAATTAAAGTGTGTTATATTAATATTTTTTCTTAAAAAAAAATAGAAAATCTAATTGAAGAGTTTCCATTACATTAGAATCGCACAACGACACGTTATCTGTGAGGCCAGCGAGTGATACATTTTATCGATCAAAATCATTTTGCGTCACCATATAAAAAGATATAGGTTTTAATTACTTTAATTCATTGATATAGCTCTAATGTGTATTGAGTATTTACCAAAAACTATTTTATATACGAGGGACGACACTCGAGCAGATATATATAAATACCACTGTTGAGTTTAGACCTCCTCTCTCAGCTTTAGTCCGGGGCTTTTAAAATAGGGCTAAGGCATCCCTGTCCGTCGTATAAGGCGACTTTAAGGGGTATACGGACTCGCAGGCGAACAGGGTGAGGGCTCTCATCGTCCGGTATAGCGACCCCGGGGCGGGCGCCGACACGAAGGCCTCCCTTGAGACATACTTAGGCTCAATGTAGAGGGACACCGCGGTGCACTCCGTAAGAGATCTCGGAGCTCCGCACTGAGAGTGGTCACCTAGGGTGTTTTAGTGGGCAAATTCCACATAACCCGTCTCCACCCCAGAAATCACGGGTACGCCTTGATGATTTCCCGACACCGAAAAAGGCCTCCTCTCTGAAAGTTTTAGAACATGGACCACCCTCGCGGCTCTACGGATTTGCGGATTTCACATCACGTTTCTTTCCTTCACCGTCTAAAGCGTAGTTGATCAGCACTTAAAATGAAAATAACGATTAATATATTCATCGGTACCGGCACCGGGTTTCGAACTCGGTTTGCTCGAGCGCTTAGTGACTGAACAACCACGGCCCAGACTATATCCTCATTCAAAACATCTATTATAAAATTAGTTTTCTTCAAGTAATTTATGCTCAAAAAACTAAATACTTTCATAACACTGTATCTGACTGTCAAAACTGCAGAGTAGTTACTGGTCGCCTGGTTATACTTAGAAACGGAGACAGTTGTAAATGTAATTTCACACTTCACTATACTATAAAACGATATACTGTAAAGCAAGTCTTTTTCCAAACAATTAAGTAATTAACTAGCGTGACATAGCAGTAAAACTCTCATTATGATGAGGGAAGAGATCCAAAGACCCAATTAAATGTCTTCCATCTCAGTCCTTAGGACTGACAACGCATGTGTCTTCACTTTTTGTCAATTATTGGCCGCAGTCATCAGTTGCCGTCAGACGAACTGTGTGCATGATATTATAAAAATAAACATAGTATAGCGTAGTTTTAACACATCTTAAGGCAACTTCCATCTATTACACTGACATTCTAAAAATAAATATAGTATAGCGTAGTTTGAACACATCTTAAGGCAACTTCATCTATTACACTGACATTCTAAAATGAAAATAACGATTAATATATTCATCGGTACCGGCACCGGGTTTCGAACTAGGTTTGCTCGAGCGCTTAGTGACTGAGCAACCACGGCCCAGACTATATCCTCATTCAAAATATCTATTATAAAATTAGTTTTCTTCAAGTAATTTATGCTAAAAAAACTAAATACTTTCATAACACTGTATCTGACTGTCAAAACTGCAGAGTAGTTACTGGTCGCCTTATTTCGCCTTTCGCCTTAGTTATACTTGGAAACGGAGACAGTTGTAAATGTAATTTCACATTTCACTATACTATAAAACGATATACTGTAAAGCAAGTCTTTTTCCAAACAATTAAGTAATTAACTAGCGTGACATAGCAGTAAAACTCTCATTATGATGAGGGAAGAGATCCAAAGACCCAATTAAATGTCTTCCATCTCAGTCCTTAGGACTGACAACGCATGTGTCACTTTTTGTCAATTATTGGCCGCAGTCATCAGTTGCAGTCAGACGAACTGTGTGCATGATATTATAAAAATAAACATAGTATAGCGTAGTTTGAACACATCTTAAGGCAACTTCCATCTATTACACTGACATTCTAAAAATAAATATAGTATAGCGTAGTTTTAACACATCTTAAGGCAACTTCCATCTATTACACTGACATTATAAAAATAAACATAGTATAGCGTAGTTTGAACACATCTTAAGGCAACTTCCATCTATTACACTGACATTATAAAAATAAACATAGTATAGCGTAGTTTGAACACATCTTAAGGCAACTTCCATCTATTACACTGACATTCTAAAAATAAATATAGTATAGCGTAGATTTAACACATCTTAAGGCAACTTCCATCTATTACACTGACATTATAAAAATAAACATAGTATAGCATAGTTTGAACACACCTTAAGGCAACATCCATCTATAACACTGATATTATAAAAATAAACACAGTATAGCGTAGTTTGAACACATCTTAAGGCAACTTCCATCTATTACACTGACATTCTAAAAATAAATATAGTATAGCGTAGATTTAACACATCTTAAGGCAACTTCCATCTATTACACTGACATTATAAAAATAAACACAGTATAGTAGTTTGAACACATCTTAAGGCAACTTCATCTATAACACTGATATTATAAAAATAAACATAGTATAGCGTAGTTTGAACACACCTTAAGGCAACATCCATCTATAACACTGATATTATAAAAATAAACATGTTTGAGCTAGTTTATCTTAGTACTATGTACAGGCTGTGGTCACGATGAAGATAAAATTGCTTTAATAAAAAAACTGTCGGCAACTGGACGATTATTAAAAAAATTAAAGAAAACCAAAGTGTACTTTATTATAATCAAATAAAATTGCTTTGTGATGGAAGCAATAAACGATACAGACCGTTAATTATTATATATTTTTTAATTTTAATGTTAAAAGAACACGCAAACATGGAAACGTCGTGGGCCGCAGGAATCAGTGAACTGTGTGGTCGTTTGTTACTCTCAATGTAATAATAAAAAAAATAAAAAAACGAATGCCGTCCAGTCGAAACGACCTATATAGTATATATATAGATTCAGCTGTATATACTGATAGTACTAACCATGTTTGAGCTAGTTTATCTTAGTACTATGTACAGGCTGTGGTCACGATGAAGATAAAATTGCTTTAATAAAAAAAAAACTGTCGGCAACTGGACGATTATTAAAAAAAAATTAAAGAAAAACCAAAGTGTACTTTATTATAATCAAATAAAATTGCTTTAATAAAAAAACTGTCGGCAACTGGACGATTATTAAAAAAATTAAAGAAAACCAAAGTGTACTTTATTATAATCAAATAAAATTGCTTTAATAAAAAAACTGTCGGCAACTGGACGATTATTAAAAAAATTAAAGAAAAACCAAAGTGTACTTTATTATAATCAAATAAAATTGCTTTAATAAAAAAACTGTCGGCAACTGGACGATTATTAAAAAAATTAAAGAAAACCAAAGTGTACTTTATTATAATCAAATAAAATTGCTTTAATAAAAAAACTGTCGGCAACTGGACGATTATTAAAAAAATTAAAGAAAACCAAAGTGTACTTTATTATAATCAAATAAAATTGCTTTAATAAAAAAACTGTCGGCAACTGGACGATTATTAAAAAAATTAAAGAAAAACCAAAGTGTACTTTATTATAATCAAATAAAATTGCTTTAATAAAAAAACTGTCGGCAACTGGACGATTATTAAAAAAATTAAAGAAAACCAAAGTGTACTTTATTATAATCAAATAAAATTGCTTTGTGATGGAAGCAATAAACGATACAGACCGTTAATTATTATATATTTTTTAATTTTAATGTTAAAAGAACACGCAAACATGGAAACGTCGTGGGCCGCAGGAATCAGTGAACTGTGTGGTCGTTTGTTACTCTCAATGTAATAATAAAAAATAAAAACGAATGCCGTCCAGTCGAAACGACCTATATAGTATATATATAGATTCAGCTGTATATACTGATAGTACTAACCATGTTTGAGCTAGTTTATCTTAGTACTATGTACAGGCTGTGGTCACGATGAAGATAAAATTGCTTTGTGATGGAAGCAATAAACGATACAGACCGTTAATTATTATATATTTTTTAATTTTAATGTTAAAAGAACACGCAAACATGGAAACGTCGTGGGCCGCAGGAATCAGTGAACTGTGTGGTCGTTTGTTACTCTCAATGTAATAATAAAAAATAAAAACGAATGCCGTCCAGTCGAAACGACCTATATAGTATATATATAGATTCAGCTGTATATACTGATAGTACTAACCATGTTTGAGCTAGTTTATCTTAGTACTATGTACAGGCTGTGGTCACGATGAAGATAAAATTGCTTTGTGATGGAAGCAATAAACGATACAGACCGTTAATTATTATATATTTTTTAATTTTAATGTTAAAAGAACACGCAAACATGGAAACGTCGTGGGCCGCAGGAATCAGTGAACTGTGTGGTCGTTTGTTACTCTCAATGTAATAATAAAAAATAAACATAGTATAGCATAGTTTGAACACATCTTAAGGCATCTTCCATCTATTACACTGACATTATAAAAATAAACACAGTATAGTAGTTTGAACACCTTAAGGCAGCATCCATCTATAACACTGATATTATAAAAATAAACACAGTATAGTAGTTTGAACACACCTAAGGCAACATCCATCTATAACACTGATATTATAAAAATAAACATAGTATAGCGTAGTTTGAACACACCTTAAGGCAACATCCATCTATAACACTGATATTATAAAAATAAACACAGTATAGCGTAGTTTGAACACACCTTAAGGCAACATCCATCTATAACACTGATATTATAAAAATAAACATAGTATAGCGTAGTTTGAACACACCTTAAGGCAACATCCATCTATAACACTGATATTATAAAAATAAACATAGTATGGCGTAGATTTAACACATCTTAAGGCATCTTCCATCTATTACACTGACATTCTAAAAATAAATATAGTATGGCGTAGATTTAACACATCTTAAGGCAACTTCCATCTATTACACTGACATTATAAAAATAAACACAGTATAGCGTGGTTTGAACACACCTTAAGGCAGCATCCATCTATAACACTGACATTATAAAAATAAACACAGTATGGCGTAGTTTGAACACATCTTAAGGCATCTTCCATCTATTACACTGACATTATAAAAAATAAAAACGAATGCCGTCCAGTCGAAACGACCTATATAGTATATATATAGATTCAGCTGTATATACTGATAGTACTAACCATGTTTGAGCTAGTTTATCTTAGTACTATGTATAGGCTGTGGTCACGATGAAGATAAAATTGTTTTAATAAAAAAAAAACTGTCGGCAACTCGACGATTATTAAAAAAAAATTAAAGAAAAACGAAAGTGTACTTTATTATAATCAAATAAAATTACACTTGCTTTGTGATGGAAGCAATAAACGATACAGACCGTTAATTATTATATATTTTTTTTAATTTTAATGTTAAAAGAACACGCAAACATGGAAACGTCGCAGGCTCTGTGACTTCCTACGTCAAGAAGATTTACATACAGACAGACAGAAAAATATTAAAAGTATATGTAGAGTAGTGGTCTAAGCGATAGCTTTTAATTCAAGGTACGCGAGCAAACCGTGCCGATTACCGCGGCGATCTCCACTAGACGCAAGATGAGCGGATCTCGCACGTCTTCCAAATGCGTATATATTTCTTTTTCTTAAACATGCAGATTTCCTCACGGTGTTTTCCTACACCGCCGAGCATGCGGTAAAGTAGATTTTAAAATTATAATAATCAATTTCACCGGCACCGGGAATCGAACTCCGTTCACTCGCGTGCCGTCAATTAAAGACGAACGTTTAGACAGTGAGCTACCGCGAGCGAACACGGCCGAAATCTAATCTATTATAAATACTGATTATAACGAACGTTTCGAAATTCCGATAAGCATTACAATGTTGCTATCAAATAATTAATTTTTATCAAGTTGGTTACTATGCATATTTACGATTCGTTTTTTGTTTCGGGCCGCTGTTAGCCCGAGCATTTTTACAGTTTAGCCAGGTTGAGAGGTAACCGAGCGCTTATGGCGGTCAGTCGAGTTAGTGGGTGACCAGCACAAGGGCTCCCAAGACGGAGCCTCGGCTTTTATGATTCGATTTTGAAATAACTCTACTTAATATTAAGGGTGACAAATGAGCACACAGTTCATTTGATAGCCCTTAAACACCTTCTCTCCTCGAGAAATATTCATCATATAGAATACTTCAACACCTGTAATTTAATTGTACCAGCAACGCTATGCTTCTGGTCTGGTCTTGGTCATCGATCGAACTGACAAATTCATGTTGCTGCTAGGAACTAGCTCCAGCGTGGCCTCCACGACTGTTAACTTCGAATATTTTCTATAAATTTACTTTTACCGTTTTCTGACAGGTTACCGTTACATTTTTGATGTTACCAATACATTTTTAATTTCAAAACAGATGCTTTTAACTGACGAGAATATGAATTATAAGGATCGACTAGATAACCAAATCAAATCAAAAGAAGCTTTATTCAAGTAGGCTTATACAAACTTTTGATTCGTCAAGATAGCTAATAGGACCAACGCTTCGGAAGGCGGCCGTTATCGAAAGAAAACAGCGAGAAACTCTACTATTGCTTTTATTTTTTTATAAAAAAAGTTACAATAATTTGAAGAGGTGTCCAGTATTTAATCCAGAGCTCAAAGTTGTATTTACTAAGACAAATATGCTTCAAAGCTTTTTGACAGCCTATATAATATAATTCAGCCCACTGCTGGGCATAAGTTCGAGCACAGCCCTACACTCTGTTTCACTGAAGATTGGCTGATTTCACATGTCTTCGAATAGGGTTTATTTTTCATTTCTTAGACATGAAATTTTTTCACGAAATTTAACTTGATCACGTGATAAAATGGAATTTAAAATTTAAATCCACAATGTTCGTCGGTGGCGGCAGCGGGGATCGAACTCAGTTTGATCGCATACCGTGATATTAAAATTGAGGGCTCGAACACCCTGAGGTACCACGACTATTTAATAGCCTTTAATATTTGGCTAGCTAATATTATTAATTTATATTTTTATTTAATTTGACATCATATTTTCATTTGGTATTTGTACAGATGTAATGCATCTTTGTAAAAGGCAGACTCTTTTTTGCACATAGATAAAGGTTAGGTCTTATTGTCTTATTGGATCCTTTTAAAATGCGTCTCGCGTACATAGGTGATACGTGTTTGAACTTCTCTAATAGGTTGGCAACTGAGTTCCTTTCGTTCTTTTTTTAAAATTTTATTTATCAACAAAAAAGAAAATTTTTATCTCATTTCTGAACCAGTATTAAACGAAACTCTGTGCATAGCATGTTAAAGCTATCGAAAAAGGTGTATATATATATATGTAATAAAACACATATTCCGGTAGAACATCCCCTTTCAAACAACCTTTAACATTATATCAAAAACATTTAATGACACGCATAATTGCCAACCTTATGAACGGCTGGGCCGATTTAGATATTAGCACCATTTATAATTAGATTTTTATGGATAGAAAATTTTTAAGACATGGCCCGGAAGATTGCCAAATTCCGGAAAAACAGTTGTTTTTTCTATGAACTCATGCTTCGAACGATATTTATTTTCAATAAAATCACAAATCAATCACAAAGAATTTTATTGCGACGTCTGTCGGATCTGTAGTTTTAGTTAAAAAATATTGTAGTGGAATACTATTGTATACTTCGACCTTACAAACAAATCATCCTTAAATTAATAACTTAGTTCTTCTTGTTAATTATACTATTAAATATTATATTACAGTAGTGCTTATTAACATTGCGATTAACCAGCTTAAAATATTTGTGCAATTAGGAGTTCACGAATAGTCGAATAGAAGATTCGAACTTAATATCCTAAAATTCGCATACTATATTAAGTTAAATAAGTAAGCCCGGAACCATGAGAGTAATGACGCTTCTAATTCCGTATTAAGATACACGAGGTCGTCGTAACGAAACTAAAAGCGGAAAGCTAATATAGAATAGAAATGTCTAGGTATGCAAGGGTGATGTCTACGCCTATCTTGGCTCGCCAAATCGATCCAGTCTAGTGAACAGTTTTGCCTGTACACGCGATAGAAGGGGACGAAGAATGTTTAATGGTTCTTTTTAAAGTTTGTTGTTCAATAGAAATTAACATTTTTTTTAATGGATAATGTATTCTCCCTTATTGTATACAATTTTCTCGATTTCTCGGTTTCGGCTCGAAAAATTCGTTGAAGCAAGATCTTTATTATTTTTCTAGATTTTTACGTAATATATAAAAGAGGCCGAAAGAGGTGGATATCCACAAAGAACTCGAACAAAAACAAAACATAGATTCAAATATAACAAAACATCTATCAAACAATCTCAAACATTATTCCAAAAATTTAATGACACGTGGAAAATAAAATTAAAAAAAAAACGTAAAAAAATTATTCGGCAACCTAATTATTAGCAACAGTCGCTATTTACCAACCTTTAAGACCATCAAAAGAAAATTTAATTAAAGCTAATAATTATAAATAAAAATATAATGTAGAATCCTCTCTAAATGTTCTCAATTAAGTGTTGTCCCTTTTTGCTGTCCACCGATATTGGAAAGTATGACCTGGCCATGTCTTGAAATATTTTTTTTATTTATCTCTCAGACACAGGACCTCTTTGATATACAGGACCGGTAAACACGTGGTAGGTCAGCACTTGAAATAGAAGTTAACAACGTTCATTGGTTCCGTCGTCGATAATGGAACACGGATGGCTCGCGTGATGCGAAATTAAAAGCTACCGTTCACACACTGAGATATTAGAGACCTTTTAGTTTTTTTTTTAAAATTTAAGTATAAGGTCGTAGATTCGAATACTCCACTCGACCATTGTCGCGAACTATCTCCTTACATAAGCATATTAAGTAAGGATATTATTGATGCAAATGGCATTCTAACAATGCTATTTAAAAATTATTTATGGTAAATAAATAAAAAAATATATATTACCGTGGACGTAGACGATAAGTCCATGCGTCCATGCGTCCGTTATAGAAAAAAAAATACTTTTAAATATTTATCTGGGCTTACGCAATTCTCTCTCTTAGCTTAAAACAATCTCCATGGAACCTAAAACGATATAACTTTCCCGTGCACCAACGCACTGTTCGATCATACGTTTACATAATGAAGCGATGACGTAACGTCTCAGTACAACTGTACCGTTGCTTGGCTTCCACCACCGGCGGCCAACGATCGATATGGTTCCGTGCAAACGGATAAAGATTAGGCTTTTTCATTCCAATACCTAATTTTACAAAGTATCGGAGCGATTCAAACGAAGATAAAAACTGAGTAAATCATAATTCATATATATATATATATATATATATATATATATATATATATATATATATTTAAAAATTGGATAGATGGTTTTTTTGTGAGGTTGACCACCAGCACACAGTTCACAAGTGATTCCTGCGGCCCACGACATCTATATTCATCCTTGACAACAATTTTTGATTACGTATATAATAGGTAATACATACACAAGGGTTTTTCTTTTATGGCTAATGGCCACTAATAGTGCAAGTGCTTTTGCAGCTTCGTCGGGTTGAAAGGTGGCCGAGCGCTTAGGGCACTCAGCCGAGACCTTTATTAATGGGCATCCAGCACAAGGGATCGCGAGAGGATTCCTCGGCTTGGACCGTTACCCTGTGCGCGAAAGCGTCTAACTCGAGAGGGCTCGCTCAGTTGCTTCTGACGAATTAACAATCCTCAAGTGTGACGACGTCTGTACACCCTGTTAATTCATTGGGAATGAATGTTGGTATCATGGGCCTAAGACATCAATTACTGTTCGTATGGTGTGGTAAACATAAGAAAAACTATAAAAATATGTTTGTATAAATGACCATTATATTTTATGTTTATGCTTACGAAGTCGTCGAGTCTCACACACGTCGTTGTCTTATGTCACGAGTTTATATTTATTGCAGTTATGTTTAAGGTGGTCTAATAAGTAAGAACGGCAACTTTAGAATTTAACCGTACAGACTATAGCTTTCATCTATAATAATTAGGCTAACAAATTAGCAAAGCCGGCAGCGCATCTGCGACTCCTCTGGTGCTGCCACCTGGTGCCACTTACCATCAGGTGAGCTGTTTGTTCGTTTGCCACGTATTCTATCAGAAAACAAATGAGCACACAGTGAATAGAAATTAGCTTGTTCTTATATTTAGTGTTTGTTTCATTTAAATATGTTGGTAAATAAAAATCTTGTCAATTTTTAAGTGCGTCTCGTCGGAAAAGCGCTGCTCTGCTGTAGTAGTCCAATAAATAAAACTTTTCAAGTATTAAACTTTCAGAAATGCCGCATTAAAAATAAAAGTCTTAAAATGTAAAGGACACAAACCTCCCCCCTAGGAGCGTATTGGAGAAAAAAGAATAGTTCGTCCCGCGGATCCACTGCGTATTGATTGACTTCAGTGTCTTTGAAATGCTTTTGTTTCTTAAATATACCAGTTATCCTATATAGCTTTCGTTCACACACAATTAACAATTTCATTTGCACTGGCGCGAGGTATCGAACTTGGTATACTTGTGTACCGTCAGAACTATTTTTTTTTATCCTGGCCGCTGTTAGCCCGAGGGCTTTTACAGTTTCGCCGGGGTGAAAGGTGACCGAGCGCTTATGGCGCTCAGCCGAGACCTTTATTGGTGGGTAACAAGCACAAGGGCTCCCGAGAGTGAGCCTCGGCCTAGACTAGAGGCGCCACCACGGCTCTACTTTTATGTACAGATTTTATGTTTTAAATTTAAAAGTATAACCAAAATTTTATAAATACCTTTGTTATAGGGAGTCTTGCCAAAACATGTAACTATAGACATGCCAATTTATAATTTGTTACGTTATGAGTGTAAAGATTTATAATAGGCTGTCAGAAATTTTGATGAGAGCTAATTAATTTATTAGAGTGTAAGCTACGTGTTTTATAATGATGAGGGTGACAAAAGAGCACACTCACATGCATCCTCCATGAAGAATCATAATGCAGATGCCTTGTCACTCCTAAGGACTAAGACGGAATTAGTATAACCGGTAACAAGGGTCTAGAGAACCCTACACTCACCAGTCGAAGCGGCTTTACCCTGGTATTCTGTGAGGGCGTGCTTCTTCCCCGTTCGAACCGACCCATCGGTACTATATCTGAATAAGCTGTAAACTCTATCGATGTTAAAATTTTTAATTGTTAAAATTATATCGAAAATTTGAGAACGAAATTGTGACGTCTAATAGCGCGCACATTACACAAATAAAGTTTATTTTTTATTTTATTTATTGAAATAACATTTTACAATAATTGATCAATTGTACAATGCACAACAGGATAAATTATCGTGATGATAGAATTATCAATGATAAAGACTAAGGGTTGTAACAAATACAGGTTTGTTGCCTTTTCGTTGAAAAGTGTTTAATTATTATTATTATGTATTATTAAACATCGGAGTCTATTGCTTGTTTGTAATCAATTGAAAAATCAACGAACTGACGTCATTTTTTTATGATTTTTTTATTCGCTTCATATTCCAGCCTAGTTTAATATCATATAACCATTATTGTAGATTATTTATAATATTCAAATTTATTATATAAAATAAAATGTTAACTATATAAATATAGTTTTATTTATCATACACGTACATATTATGTACATTTTAGTTACGATCAGAACCCTTTTAGCTTTAGTACCCCTCCAACATCAATTAGTCAACTCGACATCAAATAGCAACATGACACTGCTGCATTTGTGAGTGAAGGGATCTGAGGACTCAATCAGGTAACGGAGCATTCCATGTTAGTTCTCAGGGGTGAAAACGCAATTGCATCTTGGATCTTTGTTGAGTATTAATGTGGATGTAATTGTCATTATCTACCGTATGAACTGTGCTCATTTGTCACTGTTCACGTTATAAAAACAAGAACAACCAGTAACTAGCTACGCAACGTATCAAACAGACTTTATCACAAAGGCACCGTCAACATAATGACATTGACAACGTGACATTATAATAATTATTATTGAAACTTTGAATATTTTATTTGGTTACCTGAAATAAATAATGAGAAGCTGACGATAGATCGGGTTAACTGTGACATCACTACGTCAAACCGCTCGGTGAGCCTGTGACCGTGAGTGGCAAAGCGCTCGAGCTGTCGGAATATACAAGTTCCAATATAAACGAGATAAAATGCTTAATACTTACATTTACTCAATGCAGTATTCGCGTAATAACTACAATAAAAATATATAAGAGATCATTAACATCTTATAGTGCTGTAATAATTTGCGCCAAATAGAGAGGCACACAACGCCCACTTACCAATTCCGACGACATATGCGATAAGATTGGAGGAAGGTTCGGATGCAATGTCAGGGACACGGGGTATACGACACACCATCGTATAATTAATGTGAATCTAAAATTATTACTTTCTTTATATTTTTAAACTAAAAGAATATTACAAAAATTTAGATATAATTTAAGATGGTTTTGGACTTTTAAAAACATATGCATAGTATCCAGGCCTATTAATGTTCCCAGACTGAGAGTCGAACTACGAAGCGGCAGCTAGATATTGTCTAAGCTAACCACTGCACCACACGGCGGGAGCACTACACAATCAGAATGCAAAGTACAGAAAACGGTTATTCGTTACAGACCTAATTGTTTATCACGGCGCAGCGACTCGTAGGGACATTGTACTCAAATAGACTCAAGGCCTTGTTAAGAAACAAGGATGTATCTTGTGATGTTAAATACTTTCAGATAAAAATATAAATCACGCATAACAAGTTCTTTTGCTTGTTGGATTGTAAATATTTTTATTTATTTTTAAATTCTTTACACCGGCCTTTGTTTAAATTTAAAAATAGATTGTAATCCAACATTATGATGTCTGATATTAAATTGAAATAACAACATTTACTCGTTCAGAAACTAATCTGAAACATTCGGTAGCAGTGGAGCTACACTGTAGTTTGTTTCTAGCTGCAGAATGAATGGGTCAGCTCGATCGGGGTAAGACCACGCCCGCACAGAATACCAGCGTAAAATAGCAGCATAATGCTGCCGTGTTTCGTCTGGTGAGTGTAGGGATCTGGAGACCTTTATTACTGGTGACGAGGCATTTCATCTCAGTCCTCAAGGGTGAACGCATCTGCATTATGATTCCTTGTCAAGGATGAATGTAGATGTCATGGGCCGCAGGAATCACTTGCCATCAGGTGATCTGTGTGCTCGTTTGTTACTCTCAATGTAATAAAAAAAAATCATTTCTTAATGCATCATTACTTATTATTTAAAAATATATTAGAATATTTTATTTTAAGTTAATAATTTTTTTTTATATGTTTTTAGAGATGCGATAAAATATCTATCTATATTATAACACGTGAAGAAAAAAACTTGATTGTGATATTAATCATAGTAAAAATCATACGGAATGAAAAGAGATAAAATTTATGTACAACATATTATATATATGTTAATAGAGTAATGGAAAAAAATTAAAAAATATATAAATATTTTTTTATATATTTAATTTGTGTCATCTACAGCGCATACATGAAAACAACCATAATCCATAAATACATAAAGTCAAATCTGATGCATGCACCAATTAAAGATGAACACGTCGATTGTTATAATTAACGGTTCGTGTTACATAAAAAAATAATTAATGGAGAAAACTAAACAATTACTGAATCATAATAAAATCAAAACACAGAATTAAGTTATCATCATGCAATAAATTAAATAATATTGTTATAAAATAAAATAATTACATAAGATTTTAAAATTCAATTAAAAGAAGTCACAATCAAATTCAAATTAAATGAGAATTAAATGAAATGTCAATGTATACATTGATTATAGGGGCATAATATTTGACCAAAGCAGCTCAATAACGTTCCAACTAAAAATTCAATGAACTGCGGTCGAATTTCGACCGCTAAGCGACAACCAGTAAATAATATTTGAATCATTATTAAAAAATGATATTGAGCCTGATAAGGTTACATATAAGTTGTAAATATATTGTATATATGTATGTCCTTGGCGCTACCTGAACAGTCTATCTGCTATCATTTCTTTATTATGTTAAATTATTATTTTTTATATTATTTACATTTGACTGCTTTATTTTGGCTTGGCAACTTTCCCATTTTTTTAATTTTTTAAGTTTATTTTTTCAATAGAAGTTAACATTTTTTTAATCGATAATATATTGTCCCTTGTTGTTCACAACTCTTATCGTTCAACTAGATTTTCAATAACACGTTGGTACCAAACACTTGGTTTCGACTCGAAAAATTCATTGAAGCCATTATCTTTGTTATTTTTCTAGATTTTTACTTAGTATGTAAAAGAGATCGAAAGTGGTGGAAATCCACAAAAATACTCAAACAAAAACAAAACGTATCCTATCAAACAATCTCAAACATTATTCCAAAACATTTAATGACACGTGCAATATAAAATATTAAAACTAATTCGACTCGAATTATTCATCCAACCAAGATCTCATTGCTGCATTGGTTTTAATGAAACTCTGAACATAGCATTCGAATGAACTCGAACAAAAAACATAGATTCAGGTACAAAACAAAACATGTCCTTTCAAACAAGCTTATCCCAAAAACGTCAATAGTGGTTTGGGGTACGGCCTGCGAAACTTAAGGTCGTACCATCTCTTCGTACAGGCTTTTCCAGCTTAGTTGTCATGGCTAACCGGAATATAAAATAAAAAAAAACGGAAAGAACTTAGTTGCCAACGTAATATAGTATATTAAAAATAAACCAATAGTAACGTCTCGAGTACCTTTTTATGAAAAATTCAAAATGATCTAATACTTTCCATTTATTTGTAATCATAAAAATGTTGCATCTTAGTTAAACATAAAAGCACTAAGATTCTGAACACTAGCAATCACCGTACGCTCAATCCCCGGTCGAGCCGACCTACTCATGCTGCGGTCAGAAACCAGCTGCAACATGGCTATCACTGCAGAAATTGATTGAATCAACCAGTAAATGACAAGCTCGTCTAGATATAACTTTTAGGTATACATGTTCATAAACATTTGATGATTGGAAGTTAGAGATAGTTTGTATTAAGAGAAAAACTTTTACGTAATATATGTCTAGACCGGAATAATATTATGAAAATTAAATGGATCATGATCGTCTATTCCGCAACGCTCTAATGTTGATACAAAGTGAAACAAACGGGTTTCGTCATCGGTGTCTTGCTTTCTATATAGCGTTTTGTCTATTATATTTTGTTCAGTCATTGAAATGTTATTGACTAATATTGCTGTCCAATTTTTTTCGGGAGAATTGAGGTGTTGGATCTCCTACATTATATATATATATATATATATATATATATATATATATATATATATATATATATATATATAAACATAAAATATGACAACAAAAAGGAATTATAATTCGAAACTATTGTAATTCAGAATATATTTATTTAATGTGAAATAAATATACAAGCGCATACAGTGGTACGAACACTAATATAGGCCAGGGTAAACAATGCAATACAAACACACGCACAAACGCCCAACACACATGCGCGCGCGCAGAAATATGTTACACCGCTTTATAGATATAAGATGTAAATAAATTACAAAGAACTATTTCTTGACAAATGGAAATACTTTTTATTATTATTTATCACAAACAAATTACCAGCATACAATAATTCTCCTATTTTAGCTAAAAATCTAACATATATACTATAATTCCTACCATTTCCATTTACCACTCCAACTAAACGAATGCCAGTGCTACGACATGGTTTACGGCAATAGTTGAATTGTGTATTCAAATATACGACCTTCAGTTTCACCGACCGTTTCTTAAACCATTAAGCTATTGATAATTAAAATTAATATATAAGTACTATTAAATATCGTGACTAAGGAGATACTTGTTAAAATATTACTGTCCGCAAAATTTTAGGAAGTTTTTTCCACGAAATATGTTTAAGGTGTCATTAATGTAAACCATAATAATTGTACAAATAGCAAAAAAAAATCAAGGTTTCAAAGGCAAATTGGGGTTTTTATTCATCCGGCAATATTAATATCGTCAAAAACTACATGCCGGTAAGATAATGACTTAGACGATGATTATATGTCCTGATAAGCACAATAAAAGATTGATTTTACAGTGAACATGATAAAGTAACAGCCTGTATATATAAAAAACGAAATGTTTTTTAAACATTATTTTATTTTTATTTTTAGAAATTTATAACATTATTAGAAACTTAATGGTGTGCTTAATTAACTAAGGATACTAAAACGGATACTCATATTCCAGTTAAGCAGTCCAACGCAGCTGAACATGCTTGTGCTAGAAGATGTTTCACGAAAATAGTCGAATGGCGACTTCGCCCTACGACCTTAAGTTTCGCAGACCGTACCCTAAACCATTAGGGCAACCGACGCTTGACGCAGATGTTTGAGTATTATCCGCTACGTTGCTTCACTGCGGATTGATGCATGCTTTCCCTCACCGCCGAGCACGTGGACACATCACCAATGAAAGAGGGATCGAACTCGCGTACCGTGAATTAAAAGCGAGCTTTTACACTGGAGCGACCACGGGTCTACATTTACATACATTATTTATACATATATAAAAATAAGTATAAAAAAAATATGTATACAAGGATGTTTTTTTATACCAATGGGAGTAACAAACGAGCACACCTGCGGCCCATGACATCTGCATTCATCCTTGACAAGGAATCATAATGCAGATGCGTTGTCACCCTTGAGGACCGAGATGGAATGCCTCGTCACCAGTAATAAAGGTCTCCGGATCCCTACACTCACCAGACGAAACACAGCAACATTAAGCTGCTATTTTACGCTGGTGTTCTGTGAGGACTTGGTGCTTCCCCGGTTGAGAGGACCCATTCATTCTGCAGCTAGAAGGCGTTCAGAAAATATTTCTGTTGCACCTCAAATATTCATGTAAGGTATAAGATATAACCGCACATAATGACAGACCTAAACACTTCAGAATGAAATCACTATGTGATCGA
The DNA here is from genome assembly GCA_029286865.1 of Teinopalpus imperialis. Classification (NCBI taxonomy): domain Eukaryota; kingdom Metazoa; phylum Arthropoda; class Insecta; order Lepidoptera; family Papilionidae; genus Teinopalpus; species Teinopalpus imperialis. Next base: position 56,673 of record JAGSMU010000039.1, read on the forward strand.
AGACGTATGCTAAACATTGTTCTCTTGCATAAGCCTGCGAATGGTATTCTAGATATACCTAATTAACTGTCTTGTCTAAACTTTTCTGTTCCCTCAAGGCTGCCTAGAACTTCAAGGTTTAAGGGCAGCACGCGCCTCTTAATAACTAGAAAATGTAACAACCTCTCGAGGTCTACACATGTAGATTTGTTGTCTGATAGCATTCTCAAGAGGCAATTCCTGACATCGTAACGTATCTTACTTAATTTTTATATACTTCACAAATCGTTGTTAATTTTTTACTTAATTTCATAATTATGATATAACATTTGCAAATTTTAATGAATTTTAATGAACACATGTACCTATTTTTTTTTTAAAGTATGACTAAAAATGAATCTCAAACATACATATTTAAATTTTGTCTTTGTTATATTTTGTCAATTTATTCTAATAATTATTATATTGTTGCTCGTTATATTTGCAGTCTCGCCTATAACTGTAGTGGCACTAATCTATTGTTCTCAACAGTGGTAGAGCTAGCTGCAGAAATAATGGGTCAGCTCGACCGGGAAAGGACCACGCGCTCGCAGAATACCAGCGTAACACAGCAGCATAATCCTGCTGTGTTTCATACGTTGAGTGTAAGAATCTGGACACCAGTCTTCAAGGGTGACAACGCATCAGCATTATGATTCCTTGTCAAGGATGAATGTAGATGTCATGGACCGAGGAATCACTTGCCCTCAGGTGAACTGTGTGTTAGTTTGTTACTCTCAATGTAATAAAAAAAAACAAAAATCTATGGTATTGTATCGGTGTACACTATGTGTAAGCGATCATTAAATAAAATTAAACAAAATACATAAAATAATAAGTAAGTTAGTATATAGTATATACAAATAAATACGCAATATTTTTAATTTTATAAATATCTTTGCCTTAAATATACCTACATAGAATTTAAATAATCATTAATATTTCTAAAATTAACTATTTCAAAATTCTTAACCTATTTTATTTATTTTCATTTTATTTTCTTTTCCCTTTCATTAATGATTGTCACAACTAGTTGGTAAAAATAATATACATATAACTTAAACATAGGAATATCAATATTCCGATTAAAATGTTAAACGCTAATATTTCCCAGACAAAATGAATTATGCATTAAGTATAGTGGAGACAGGTCACGCGCGCGGTAGCGCAGTGTGTACAACTAGATGTCCTGATCGAACTCGACCACCGCTATATATTCTAGTAATTTTCAGACGTAATGTTTTTTCTCTTTCTTTATCTTTTTATAATTAATGCATACATACATATATCGACAAAACTTTAATATAAATAGTATTCACGTAAGCGCAATTCGAGCTTTGTTTACCTTATTCAAAAAATAAATTTCTTTGTTAACGACGGAAATGAATGTCCGTAAGATATTGAATCTAATTTTTGAAAACAATATCAGAAAATATTTTTTTTAACAACAATAATTTCTACAGCGTCGTTATATCAAATAATCAAGCAACGGATCAGTTATTAGCAATACGAAATATAATCTGAAAGTAGTAGGAAAATATATCCACTCAGTTACATGATAACTTCCCCGATCGGCCGACACATTCATGATTGGGAAATAAAGTGCAATGTGGTGTGATCTATCACTGTTAAACAAGTATCACTCTAAAAATTAAAAAAAACGCAAGCCAAGATTACTGCTGGAAAACATTCCAGCGTTTGAGGACTTCAAAAGAATCGTACAGCCCGAAATAAAACCCGCGTAACCCGGTTCTAAGCAGTCTAGATAATGGGACAGGTTTCTAAACAAAGCTACAACGAGAATCAGGACAAGAGCGAAGCTAGTTTTAATACTTTCTTTAAATATGAGGCGATAACAAAATTGATTCCACATACACATGCGCGCAACCGTGAGGACATATATTAAGTACTTCGTTACTTGTAATTGGATCCCTGGATACCTACATACGTCAAATATAGCCGCGTATCCCGTCCGAACCCAAGGTTAGGCTAGAAACCGGCTACAGTGTAGTCCTGCAACTTTAAAAACTAGTCAAACGTTGTCCTAAATTTCGGTAAGCGTGGCGACGGTGGTAGGTAGCTGTAAGCAGACGTTTGTTGATGAGTGTTCCATTCTAATCTAATTATTTAGGATACCATTGAAGATATATTTAAACACGCTTTCATTAGATCGACCTGTCTATGAATCCAGTGTACGGCAGCGAGGCATTCGATCAGCAAGGGGTGACAACGCAGGCGGATAATGAATATTTATTGAAGATGGATTTAGGTATCAAGGTCCGCGTCAATATAGAAAAAAAAACATGAATAAATTTAATGGAATTTTTGAAGTCAGCTTTCATCCACCGAACGCCTGATTAATGTGAATTGTAAATCTGTTGCTTTATTTTTTAAACTAAAAATTATTAATATAAAATCTTTTTTTTTCGGGCTGATGGCCGCTGTTAGCCCGAGGGCTTTTACAGTTTCGCCGGGTTGAGATGTGACCGAGCGCTTATGGCGCTCAGTCGAGATCTCTATTAGTGGGTAACCAGCACAAGGGCTCCCAAGAAGGAGCCTCGGCTTGAACCATTACCCTGTTCCGCGAGAGCGTCTCACTCTACAAAATCCTTACGTATTTTTTACACTCGCATCAGCGGCGACATTATTGACATTAAAAAAGTTTAGTTTTTTTGTTGTATTGCATTATTTAAAAGAAATTTAAATAAAGTACACACATTTTATATAAGAAGATTTTTAAACTTCCACGTAGGAGCGCCCGGGGTCGTGTAAAATTGTCCTTCGGCAGCTGTTTGTAAAATTAGTCGAGATGTTGTTGGTAGGCCATAATAAAAATTGCTTCGAGTGAGAACGGTTAAAAAGCTTTGTATTCGATAACGTTACGTTATAACAACTTAATATTGCGTCAATAAAGAGAGCTGAGGGAATTGCCAGAGTTGGCGATGTAGTCAAATAGAGTAAAAGAAAAAAATTAATTATTTTTTTTTACAATGGTAGGGATAGACAACGAAACGTGTCGGAATATATCTTATGTATCCAGTTCACATATACATATATTTCGACAGAAGTAGAGTCAAAAAAATATAAATTCAAAGATTTACATCGAATCAAATAAAAAGAAGCTTTATTAAAGTAGGGTATATATAAAAAAAAACACTTTTAATACGCTAACAGCTCTCACCGATTCAGAAGGCAGCTGCTAGCGAGAGGAAACGGCAAGAACCAGCTGTATTATTTAAAAAAATAAAATAAAAGGAGATTATGCGGGATAACACCAAGCAGTTGTAATTGTATGACGAGCAAACAACAAGTGAACTGGATGGCATTCGACGTATAACATCTTTAATACTCGTAAATGATTTAAGCATCAACCGTATAAATGTCACTACATTATTCCACAAATTATAATAACAAATACTGATTAATTATTAACTGACCGATCACAAAAAAATCATTAAATTAATTATTAACTGACCGATCACAAAAAAATCATTAAATTAATTATTAACTGACCGATCACAAAAAAATCATTAAATTAATACTCAGTACGCCGGAAATCGATAGATGGGAGGCGTTGTAATGTTGCTGTTTGGACGCCGATGTAAATTGAGAAAAAAAATAATTTAACTTCGCAATTTTACAATAATGGAACTTTTAATAAATAAATTCAATTATTTGGTGAACTGTCGTAACCGGGATCGAAAGTTTGTAACCTGAGTGTTCACAAAAATTCCAGGAGTTGTACAGTATTGAAGACTGGTAGAGCTAGCACTGCAGTTTGTTTCGAGCTGCAGAATTAATGGATCAGCCCGACCGGGGTAGGACCACGCCCTCACAGAATATAATAGCGTAAAATAGCAGTATAATGCTGCTGTGTTTCGTCTGGTGAGTGCAGGGATCCGGAGACCTTTATTACTGGTGACGAGGCATTCCATCTCAGTCCTCTTGGGTGACAACGCATCTGCATTATGATTCCTTGTCTAGGATGAATGTGGATGTCATGGGCCGCAGGAATCACTTGCCATCAGGTGAACTGTGTGCTGGTTTGTTGCTCCCATTGGTATAAAAAAAACATCATTATATACATATTTTTCCTATACTTATTTTTATATATGTATATATAATGGTCACTGGTCAGGAAGCATTCCATCACAGTTCTCAAGAGTGACAACGCGTCTGCATCATCGTTGTCAAAGATGAATTTAGATAAGACACTTAAATTAATCTTGGGGCCGCAGGAATCTACTTTCGATTATATAAAAAAGAAGGATTGAAGACTCAGTGTTTAAAACTTAAACCCAAGCATATTTAGTATTATAGTTTATGAGATCATCGTAATCAGCCTTTTATTCGTCCACCAGAAGATTAACTCCATACATTAGGAGAATGCACAGTTCTCGGTAAATCGCAGACAGGGTTAACGTCTCAGGACTGAAACCGTTTCGATACCCGCTTACGCACCCGTATTTCGACTGGTGGAGGTTGGGATCGGGAGACCATTATTACTGGTGACAGGACATTCGATCTTAATGCTCAGAAGTTTGGCTACAACGTGAATAGGCTGACCTATTCACGCTGTAGCTCAACTGGAAGGACCATGCCACGCTGCTGTGTTTCATATGATGAGTGTAGAGTTCCAAGGACCCGTTTATAGATGACGAGTATTTCCATCTTAGTCCTCAGAAATAACGCATCTGCATTATGATTTCTTATCACGAACGAAACTCTCCATTCATTACACAACACGAAACGCAGTCGCGGTATTATGCTATTTTACGCTAGTATTCTGTCGAGTGACCCAAATAGTGTGTACACATTACAGTATGAAATTTATAAGTAAGATACATAATATTTATCCAGGAATTTAGTAGTCCTTTCTATCTTTCTAGTCCTTCTTCTGTAAAAACATTTAACACAAAACTAAAGACTTGTTTCTTTTAAAATAATTGTTCCTAAATTTTAATCAACCATGAAAATCCAAAAAGGCAAGTAAAAAACGACCGACCCCCTTAACTATAAAATTGTAGTAGCATTTTAATTTAAAAAAAAATCACACAAAGCAAGAGATAACTTTATATTTTCATGTTGTTATTACATGCTAATATTTAATTTTATAAACCTGCAGTAAAATTCATACCTTTAATAAACGAATCTTTTGTATACAAGTGTTATTTATTGCGATCATGGTTGAAAAACGATGTTCCAAATACATACAAATATTATACAAGAATAAAAACAAATAGGTACTTGAAAAAAACATCAATTCCAACATTAAGTTGACCGTGCAATTTTCTTGCACTAATGTAAAATACTTATACAGAATGCATTCAAATTACGAAGTATGAAACGTGTTTGTGTGTTCAAACATTATTATTAAATTATTAACTAATATTAACGTAGATTGAATATTAAAATCTTGCACCTGCATCGGGTGATCAAAATTTAAATGTTAATATATCGCATCTAATGTGGTAGAGCTAGCATAGCTGCACAATGAATGGGTCACCTCGACCGGGGTAGGACCACGCCCTCATAGAATACCAGCGTAAAATAGCCCCGGAGACCTTTCTCGTGACGAGACATTCCATCTCAGTCCTCAAGGGTGACATCGCATCTGCATTACGATTCCTTGTCAATGATAAATGTGCAAGTAATGGGCCGCGGGTGTCACTTGTATCAGGTGTACTGTATATATATTCACGGCCGCGTGGTGCAGTGATGATTGCTGCGTCGTCGGTCCTGGGTTCGTTACCTAACAGAGAAACGATATATGTCACGAATTGTAAGTTTACGAGTCTGGGCGTTATACACATATCCCGTGTACTTGACACTGCGTCGGATTGAGAATGGGACGCGGAGTGAGCACTTGATTCTGTGCAGTTAATTTCATCTGGCAATAATCAGTAATTCCATGGTCGGAATCAACCATCACGTTCCCGACCATTTAAAGTTTATACTAATATGATAAGAGAAGGGATCTAAGCAAATAATATTACCATTTAATAATAGCGTTAATATATTTCGAATGCACTTTGGTGACTCATCATCTCGTAGACTCGTAATTTATGTCTTCAATTTGATTTGGAATTTATTATTCAGATATTTTTTTATGGACTTAATAGCTTCACACACATAGAATACTTTTCATAACGTTAACTGAATTTTGGTTTTAACTGGTATCTTCTGTTGGATATCTATCTCGTTTTTAAGAAAACAAGTTTAAGCATCGATCAGCAGTTCCGCTGCTAGAATCAAATAGCAACGCGGCTCTTCCTCTGTGAAAACAATACAAGATTTGCCATAATAAAAAAAACAGCCTCCGTGCATTTGGTTAACACAGCTTTTGCGAGGCGATAGTTACGATGGTACTAAAACCAGCTTTTATTAATTTGGCCTTTAGATACTTTTTTATTTTGATAATTTAATTTAAATTCATGCATTATACATTTGTTGTTATTATTCACACAAACACTTATACTCTCAACTATACACTTTGTTGAAGTAATTAGTTATGGAAGTCTCCTAACACAAATATACGCTTTACTTAAAAGAGCGAGGGCACCAGATTAAAATACTGATAATAAAGATTATTTTGAATTAAACTATATTTTAAGGATTTTGTGGCGTTTATTTTTACTTTTTTATCCCGACGTTTAGAGCACTTATGGTCACGGAGAAGACGGAGGTGTTCGACGTCCCTATGTCATAGTTAATCCGAACTTTATACTGTAGTCAATTGTAATCATTTATTTTTGGTCCGCTCTACGCAAAGGGTGTTTAAAATAATTATTTGTATTGGATGTACAGTATTCGTGTAAATATAAGAAATTATTATATTTTAGAAGACGCCGTGTTCTATATCTATATCATCTTGTTTCGCAATAGACCTTCTGTACTACTAGATTCATCGATGGTCACAGACAGTCGAGAACTTTGCCATAAGTCTGGACGTAGCGAATGCCTTCGATCGGGTTTGGTTTCGGCACAAAGCGATGCTTCCTTCCTGTGGGCTTCCCGACAAATAATGCAAGTGGGTCCCTAGTTTTTTCACGAACGTCGTAACATCAAGGCCGAGTCGACGGTGCTTGCTCCGACTCGCAAACTAGTCTATCTCCTACCTTGTTTCTTCTGCATATCAATGACATGTTGCAAATTAATAACATTCATTGCTATGCGGATTACAGCACAGGGGATGCGTTATGTACACAGGCCGCGCCAATATTTCTCGAAGAAACATCAATGAGTGCCGGAACAAACTTGTGTCTGGAGTCGAGACTTTGTTAGGTAAAGTTTCAGCTTAGGGCCGACAAAGTCTAGTCCAATTAAACCCCACGACGACAACACATGTTTGCGCGTTTACAGCTAAAAAGATTCCCTTTGTCGCGCATCTCCCTAATTTTGAAAACACTTCCCTCGCTACCTCAGCTGGTATCGGAATCCTTGGCGTTGACATATCGACCGAAGTTCAGTTCCGCGGTCACTTGGAGGGTAAAGCCAAATTGACCTCTAAAAAACTAGGCGGGCTTATGTTAATAGAGCGAGATAATATTTCATGTCGGCCCACTTTTTGCAACTTTTTACAAAGCGTAAGTTCGGCCGCACATCGAATACTGTTTCTGAAATTTCCTGCATGCACAACAACTCTGTGGGATGAGCTGTCGCCAGCGGTATTTCCGAACCGATACAAATTAGGCACCCTCATGAAAACAGCCTACATCTTTCTTAAATGCTGGCAGCGCATCTGCGATGCCTCTGGATGTTCATGCGCGGTGGTTATCACTTACCATCAGGTGCCTTGTTGCTTGTTCGTTTGCCACCTATTATACATAAAATAAAAAAATGAACGAAAATGAAGGAAGAGTTCAGCCGCGTAATTTTTGCTGTACTGTAACGCAGTACAGCATCCCAAGATGGAGCCCCACCGTGCAGAACATGCCTGCTACTGCACGAACGCGGAAGACTGTGTATGGCTTATTTATTGTATAATATTTTATATATAGGTTGAAATACGAATATGTAGTTCACATGATGTTTAGTGATAACTGTGGCCCGTCGACATCTGCATCCAGCCTCAATAAAGATTCAAGAGGCCCTGAGAACTAAAACGGAATGCCGCCTCGTTTCCTGTAATTTCCCAATGTTCACCGTAAGAACGTTGATCATGACGTTATGACGCCTATAGTGGTAGAGCTACGATGCAGAATGAATGGGTCTGCTCGACAGGAGCTGGACCACGCCTTACAGAATACCATGCATGAAATAGCAGCATAATGCTTCTGTGTTTCGTCTCGTGAGTGCAGGGATCCGGAGACCTTCATAATTGGTGACGAGGCATTCCATCTCAGTCCTCAAGGGTGACAACGCATCTGCGTTATGATTCCTTGTCAAGGCGGAATGTAGAGGCAGCGGGAAACATTTACTATGTGCTAGTTTGTTAGTATCAATGAAATAAAAAATAAAATAAAAAAGGAGCATCCTGGCTCAACCACTACAATTATAGTCCGTTATTACTTTGAAATCTAATCACAATTTAGTATTTTTTTTCCTTTTTGAAAAGAATGCCGACAGTGTTATTATCATTACTAACATACCCGTAAGCCACTCCAAATGAGCAAGTTCAAAATGCTTGTGCTAGGAATAGCGGATTCGAACCTACGACCTTATGTTTCGCAGACCGTACCCTAAACCATTAAGCTATGGTCGCTTCTCTAATGAGAGGAAAAATTTATGATAAAGTTTGAAATAAAACAGATCCTGCTTACTGAAAATAGACGGAGAATTTTTAATAGAGGTAAACCTACGTTGCAACGTCACCCACACGGAATGCCAGCGTCACGCTGCAGTCTCTCGAATGCGGAGAACCTATTCAGGTAACGAGGAAGTCCGTATCAGTCCTCAATGCATCTTGAATCTTCCTTGAGTACAGATGTGGATAGTCATGGACCCTTGACTTATCATCATGTAAAACGTTTGCGTTGCACCCCTATTACTATAGAAAAAAATGTGCCGTAACATAAACAGGACGGTTCCGCCCGGAAGGACCGCGTGTTTATATACCAGCTTAAAATAGTAGTTCAACGCTACTAATAGGTGACCTTATTACTAATCTCCTCAGAGGTGACGCATCTGCATTATGATACCTCATCGAGGTATAATAAATAGATACACTTATACACAAAGAAAAAATGTATACGGTTTAGAATGGATCGAAAACACTAACACAGCAACAATCCAACAGTTTCACATACCTAGCTTATTGGTTTATTCTGTGAACACAAAATAAATTCCTATAGCAAATTTTTTGCTTCGTTAGGAATAGGTAAAAACCTATTGTTCTTTTCAGTATTTTTTGTTACGTCTTAGTGTGTTTTTTCTTACAGACTGCTTATTTGCGATACTATATTCGTAATATCGCTATCTTAGATTTTACACGACCAGACTACATTGTATGTGCAAATTTTATACCTAGCCTGCCTGAATCGTCGATGGTACATTTCTTATTTTTAAATGTAGTACACTTTTCTCTTACATATTATTTTATACTTACCTACTCACCAATAATAACTTAACTTTCAAAGCCATTCTCGATTATACCGATAATAATTTAATCTATAATGACACAATTATAAAATTCAAATAATGTAAAGAATATTTATTTAATTTTAATAAGTATATTTTTTTTTTTTATATTCACTAATTAATGCAGAACAGAAAAAGATTATACCGAGACCAGAGATTTAACTTGTTTATTTTCAACGTCATTGAGAAAATGACATTTCATTATATTATAGTCTGCCTGAAATTAATTTAAAACCAAATCCAGATTTGACCATATGATAACTGAGCATGTTGCGGTTCGATAGAATTTTATACTTAATTTTATGAGACAATTATTACTTAATACTTATTTGTTTGGAAATTACTAATTAGCACTGTGCCTATTTTATAGTTCTGATTTTATTCATCATCAGATCTTAAACGAATTTGCACTTAATTTAATGAACAAAGAATTTTTTAATACTTTATTGTTCACATATTGCTAATTGATACCTTTTAATATTGATGAAGAACTTCAAATTTTCTTAACCAATTGATATGAAATAAGTTTTGAGAAACCATAGCAATATTTAGTTAATTAATAATAATGTATTAATAGCACATATTAATAAAACAAAAGTAAACAGCATACCCACGGTACAGGTATCGGATTCAAATAAATAAAACACAGGACGCACGTAATCTGCCTTTTTTTGCATTACCTGAATCGCACGTATAAATCCACTGAGTCGGTAACAACTGAATTCACAACAGCCACTTTAAAAAACTATGTTTTATCAACGTATAGAACTTGGTACACTGGAAGACTTTCAGGTTGCTTTTATTGTTTAGCGCGAGGCGGCGCGGCGACGTTATTTCGCTGGTAAGTCTCATGTGCTACTGAATCAGAGACAACGAACTTACTTTGCTCGTCGTCGTCGGTAGGGGCATAGATGTATACTTTGTGTTATATGGCACCGAACAAAGGCGATGGTACCCGAAGCCGCACAGCTGTTTTAATGTTTGTGAACCCGAGACATTGCAAATCGATTCTGGCTGAACCTGATGTAACGTCTGTGTCTTATTTTGCATTAACGATTAGACTATTACTCTTTCATTCGTTCCGAACCAGTTATGGATACTTTATAGCAGCGGAATAAATCATCCACGGCGTATTTAATATATGTCAGTAATTATTCCTACAAAACTACCTATTTGTTATACTTTATAATACCAGAACAAACACGAAAGGTAAATATAAGTAATGCCCTCATACAATATATATATATATATATATATATATATATATATATATATATATATATATAATATTATATATATTAAAAGAAAAGAAAGTCATGATCTATAAAAGATATCATTTTCATATCATGCCTCATCAAAAATTTCTTAAGAACATATTGAATATATTTTCGTATACTTTTATAATAAAAAAATCATAATTTATGATATAATTATTCAAAAATATTTTATAGTTGTGTATTTAAAATTAGTATACATAACAAATCTGTCAGTATTAATGAAACGACACATAATTTGCATAACAAAATTGAAAATACCAGATCACCCTTCATGTATCTACAATTAAAAATGTATCAATTCCAAATATTTATTTTAAAGTAATCTAAAATGACGTACGCTAGCCAGTTTTATAAATACGTAGACGTTTATTGTCTAAGGAACTTAACGCATAAAGTATTACAAGCACGAAGATAGCTCCCTGTTATTTTGTTTGTAAGTAGAAACGTAGTTACAGATATATATTGAGCAACTTAAGCTACTTCTCTCACTATCATTTATACTTATAAACATAATAAATATGTACGCAATAACAGTAAAGCACAACATTTCATGAAATCTGTTTTTATTTTCAGTACAAACATTACGTAGTATCAACTGGATACGCGAACCAATTGATAAAGTGCGTCAGTGCATTCCGAGTTCGAATGTACTGGGGGTAAAGAGTATAACAATATACCCTCCTTCCTTATCTTACATTGATTCTGTCATTCATGCCTTCTCGCTCTGGCTCAATGTGATCTCTTTCTAGGCGTCGCGCACTGCGGTACGGGTGTTCAGGTTGGGGGCTTAATGTCCCATTTCGAAACAACTTCTGAAGTGCGTACGGCGCAGTATGAAATTAAAAAGTACATCAAATATGTTTTAAAAATATGTCATTATTATGTATTTTAGTTATTTTATATAATATTGACAATAAGAGAACTATCCACAATAAAATAGCTGTTACAATTCAAGATATCTTTTTCATGTTGAAACTACTAGTCATAATTTTGATACTGCCATATTTCAGTAGGTACGGTCTCAACTAGGAGCTTATAATAGATCAATTCTCCTGTTTCCATAGTTCACCGCGTCAAGAAACCTTACGAAAACTAGTCGAAGAGAAGGCGCCAATTCGTAGTGAAGCCCTCAATTGAACTATACTGCTGTTCATTGTCTAAAAAGTAGGTTTGTGCCCAATTAAGGACAGGTAACCTGTCAAAACTATATTTACAAATTTCGGTAGTGATTATAGAGTATAATATTGCATTGTAGACAGAATTAATAATTCATCTTTGTTATGTAATTTCAATGTATTTTTTTTAATATTTTAAAATTTTTGTTTGTCTATGTAAAACATTGACAAACAAAAAATTTTAAATTATGTCTGAGTAAAATGTTATAAATAATGGTTTAACATTATTTTTTAAAACTGCGCTGTCTAATATATTTATTTCAGTAAATAAGTACATATTTCACTTTTATTCTACTCGAATTTAATAGTCATAAAAGATCGAATACCTGATTGAAATAGAAATTTATTTTTAAAATTAACAGGTCATAGACACTCGATCTATTTTAGCACGGAAGGAAGTTAGTTCATCGTCTATCCTTTTTATATTCGTTTAAATTTAAAAAATAAACAATACCGAAACTGCTCATATTCCGTACGTTGATTTGGTGTTTTATTTACAATATAATGGGTGTTCAACCATATGAAGAAACGATGCGTTGTGACATGACCCTGACTAAGATGGAATCTAACTAAGATGGTTCTAAGATGGAATGGATCCATATCTCTTATTGAGCGTCAGCTTCAGAAAGCCTATATAATTATATCTTGGGCAGAAACAATTGTATTATAAAACCATAATTCGCGGAAGCATAGACACACTCAATATTTGTCGTTTTCCAATGTCTTGCATAAAGCTTGGGACAAATATCTGATTTTTTTAATTGTATTTAGGGTGACAAATTATCACACAGCCCACCCGACGGTAAGTGAATCCTGCGGCCCATGACATGCACGTTCGTCCTCGATAATGTTTCATAATGCAGATGCTTTGCCAGCCCTGATGACTAAGTTCTAAAGTCGTCACAAGTAATAATGGTATCGGGATCCCTATACTAAACAAACGCAACACATCAGCATTGCTATTATTTAACACTGGAATTCTGTGAGGGCGTGGTCCCTCATCGGTCGACCCAAACCCTATCATCCTGCAGCGTGACCACCTGTTAGGGATGTTGAAGATGCAGCAGTCAGCGCTTTATATTACCATCCCGATTCAAACAACATTTAATTTTTAGTTTATATAAAAAACTCTGTTTGGCTTCGAAGTAGAGACTTGTTTTCATTACCTGGTTTCTAAATATTTAATCCACCATTCACGATCGTTAACTGAATAAATATAAAGGTAAACTTATAAAAGGAATTGAACAAACAAAACGATTAACTTTGCAAAAACCAAACGCAGAGGGTAATGTATAAGGCTTTACACGATCGCAATCTTAATTTGTTGGATTGTTTGTTTTATGTGAATTTATTTTATAATATCCTTTCACCAAAGTTTAATTTAGCATTTGTAATATTTTTCTATAAGCTTTGTTCGGTGTATCTCTGGGTGATCGGACAAAAACATGGATGTTCGCAGAAGAGCTAAGGTAACCGACATAGCTCAATGCATTACTAAGCTGAAATGGCAATGGGCCTGCCAACTACACTCGTAGAACCGATAGCTAACGGGAAAGAAAGGTGGCCATCGCAGCGTCGGACTACTCTCCATGATGAGGATGAGGTGTCGACCTATCCAAGATCGCTGGAAGGCAGCGAATGCAGTTGGCTTAGGATCGTAGTCTATGGCACTCTGTGAGGGAGGCCTTAGATCAGCAGTGGTCCAATGATGAATTAATAATAAGTGTTTGCACGTTACGGAACTATAGTTTTTTTTAATGTTTTTTTAAATGATTCCTAATGTTTATTTAAGTACTCATCTCAGTATCAAGTATGCCCGCCAATTTTGACCACGGTCACTGATTGCTATCATAGAAATTACATTTCGAATTATATATTTTAGATATTAATCGATAAGCAGTTTCTAGACGCAGCATCAATGGGTTGGCGGAACCGGGGAAACACAGCATAATGCCGCTGTATTATGTAGTGAGTATAGAGACTGCCGGAAACAAAATAACTGGTAACTAGAAATTTCATCTCAATCCTCAAGGTTGGCACTTTGAATCTTTATTGGGAATAGATGAAACAAGTGTTTATGGGCTAGAGCGTTGATTCTTAACCATTTTAAACCACGGAAAAACCCAGAAGGTAAGTAAAAACCTTTGCGACCATTTAAATACAATTATACCACCACTAAATAAAATTATAATAACAATTTAACTATTTCTTTATTCACACAAAACAAGCATATATATTGTTAACATACAACACGTACATTATTGAACAGATTGCGACCCCCTTTAATGACAAACGCGACCCCAGGTTGAGAAAGATAGGTTAGAATCATTACATACTTTTCACTAAACTGTCATCCGTATGTTCATTAAAAAATCCCAAAAACATAGGGAGAACTTCTCGTATTTGATTTAATGCTTGTGCCATTAACAATTACATGTTAATCCTTACTGTGATCATCCGATGAAAAAAACTAAAACCTTATGAGATTACTCTAAAGCGTTTCCATCTGTCTTGTTTTATCTAGGCGGTAAACGAACGGATCAACTCACCTGATGGTCAGTGACTACGGTCGCCGATGAACATCTGCAACGCTAGTAGCCAGCCTTTAATAAAGGAAAAGCCTTTTCTTTCGTAGGTCCCTAAGTCATTCAGAAGTACCGCTGGCGACGTCTGATGTTGCCGACACGGACTCGTCCCCCGGATCGTGTCCGTGGCTACACCGGCACAGAATAACAGCTTGAAATAGGAGCATATCACCGCTGTGTTTCATTTGGCGAGTTGAATAAAGCATTCAATGTCAGCCCTCAGGGTTGACAACGCATGTACCTATGTCATAGACTACAGTTACACTAGAACAGGCCTGTTTAGACAATAAGAGAACGTAATCTAACAGATTAAACGTAAATATTATGTTCACAATGCAATGGCAAGATATAATAATAGAAACGTAATTCAACGACGAGATAACATTAATTGCATCACGAATTCAAACAAACATACGCAATTTGTGCATTTTGTTTGTGCATAAGACTAAAATAAAATATATAAATACCTATATTTATTAAAATTGATTTACCATATCTTGTTATCATTTCGTTAATATAAAAACAAACATACTTACACAATTTCTGCATTCTGTTTGTGCAACTTGATATCAAAATATAGTTGCTTTTAGAAAATAGTGGTAGAGCTACACTGCACTTTGCTTCTAGCTGCAGAATGAATGGGTCGTCAGCTTGACCGGCGTAGAATCACGCCCTCACAGAATACCAGCGTAAAATAATAGCATAATGCTACTGTGCTTCGTCTGATGAGTGCAGGGATCCGGAGACCTTTATAACTGGTGACGAGGCATTCCATCTCAAACCTCAAGGGTGACACGCATCTGCATTATGATTCCTTGTCAAGGATAAATGTAGATGCCGTGGGCCGCAGGAATCACTTGTCATTAGATGAACTGAGAACTGTTCCTGAAAAAAATCTACTCCACACATTCCTGAACTTTATTAAAGCTGGTAGTTTATGTCGTAATCGACACAATTAGCTTGCTTTTTTGTTTGAGTTATGCTATTGTCTTTAACGCCTTAATAGCTTCATCTCAACAGAACAACGAGCTGGATTGGATGCAGAGTCGGGAGTATGACGACGAAGCTGCTTCGAAGACTGCAACTCCTGTACCCCTGTTCACTTAGTACGATAAGCAGACCATCACCGACTATGATAAGCAAAGGTGAAAACGTGCAAACAATCCAAGGGCTCATAGGGAGGTACGAACCTCGGCTTGGACCGCAATCGTATTAGTGAAGACAGGTTGACGGCCTAGTTCATGAATGGAATTTATGTAGGCCGATGAGAGCTTAGTTTGCGAGCTGGTGTTTATTTGTGATCAGAAACAGCGGCTGTCGTAGCTGCACTGCTGTGTTCCGTATGGTGTGTCGGATCGGGATAGACCCTTATTAATGGTAATGAGACATTCTGTCGTATATGACAAGGCATATGAATACTTACACTGAATAAATATTCAGTGTAAGTATTTGTTGAGAATGGACTTTAACAGTGCAGCTTATTTCTAGCTGCAGAATGAATGGGTCAGTTCGATCGGGGTAGGAACACGCCCTCACAGAATACCAGCGTAAAATGGCAGTATAATATTGGTGTGTCATCTGGTTAGTCCTCAAGTCCTCAATGTCCTCAAGGGTGACAACGCATCTGCATTATGATTCCTTGTCCAGAATGAATGTAGATGTCATGGGCCGCTGGAATCACTTACCATCAGGTGAACTGTGTGCTCTTTCGTTACTTACAATCTAATAGAATAAAAAAAGATGTCATGTGCCGCAGTCATCGCTTACCGTCAGTTGAACTCGTGTGTTCGTTTGTCATCCTAGTTACAGTAAAAAAAGGTTGACGAAAAAGTCATCTAGACAGCTGTCAAAAATGTCAAAAAACTCCTACGTGGATATTAGAGGCCCTGACATAACCGAGGTACAACAAAAAAATTGATGAAGTACGAACATGTCACTATACGGTACTGTCACAAACACATGTCTACAGTCTAATAAAATGATAGGCGGATAGACGAATGTGATTTGTTTTTTGAGGAGAGGAGTTTTAATGTTTTTATTTAATTATATGTTAAGTTGAAGCTTTTTCATGTAATATACAGTCGATTCAAAATATTCCTTTTTTATAATTTGTAAAGAAAATATATATAATTTCTTAACCGGCAACTGCGTTGTCTTTACAAATAAAACATAAAACTTTTGTTATCATAAGGAAAAACCTGAACAAAATAAATTGCCGACACGTGCAGATGGGACGGGAAGAGTTTTTTTTTTATTACATAGGTTTGGCAATCTAGGCCCACAGTTAATCTGATGGTGAGGGATTACTAGAGCCTGAACAAAGAGGTCTTGAGGACCGAGATGGAATGTACCTGGTTCTCAGGATCAAGACAGTCATCACATGTAACACAGGAGCATTATGCTGCTAATTCACATTCATATTCCGTGAGGACATAGTCCTTCTCTAGTCGAGCCGACCCAGTAGAAACTAGCTGCACTGTGAATGTACATTTAATTTTCTTTCAACAAATACTATATGTAAAAATGGAAACAGATGGTCATGAGACGTTACTCTTACGTGAAAATAATTAGAAAAAGTTTTAAGTATGAAGCAATCTATACACATAAAGACAAATATATAAAATACATATGTTTATTAGACAATAAATATAACACACCCAGACCCGAAAACTAAAAATTTGTTATGCACGAATATTGTAGCTCGGCTGGCAAACGTACTTACGACCCGAATAAGATCAATAAATAAGACCTGTACATAAAAAAAGTTTGTTAAAGTAATGAATTCGATCTTACATGAAAGATCTTACATCCTAAAGCTGCAATAAAATAGTGTCTACCTGGAGGAACCTTGTTTTTAGTACAGACGACAAACGTGCAAGCAGCCCACCTGATGGTACATGATCACCGCCGCCCATGAACTTCAGCAACACCAGAGGAGTCGCAAATGCGTTGCCGGCCTTTAAGGAAGGTTTAGGCTCTTTTCTTGAAGGTCCCTAAGTTGTATCGGTTCGGAAACACCGCCGGCGACAGCTGATTCCGCAGAGTAGTTGTGTGTGGCAGGAAAATTCACGTGAAGCGCACAGTGATGGATTGCCAACAATCGAGATGAAAGAAATTTTAGATTAAAATAAACTGTTAATTAAAATATTATGGAATTTCGTAGGGAAGTTGTCGCAAGGCTTTGTTTTACTTACCTTTTTGGCTTAGTTGGTCGCGACATGAAATGGTTAAGACACAATGCACTAGATTTTCATATAATAAAAAAAAACCTTTCACACATATCCAACATGTTTCGTAAGAGCATTGAAAAGATAGACCGTTAGGCACTAGAGAACTGAGCTGAAAGTAAGCGTCTTGTGAAAACTCGTCTGTCCCATTAACCCAGATGTCGTATCGTTGGCGGGAACTCAAATCTGCAAAAGTTAAATGAAACCCGTGAAATTCTTGTGGGAGAGATGCTTTTCACTTTTGTATAAATATGCGAACGAGTGGTGTTGTAGTTAGAGTGGCTGCTGCATACGTTCGATTCCCAGTCGAGGAACAATATTTGTACATCGAAAATTGTTGGTAATGGTAATAATAATACTGATATCAATTTATATAATCCGTGACGTCAAAACAACTCTCCGAGCCGAGGTACAATCCTCTCGAGTCAGTCGCTCTCGCGTATCAGGGTACCGGTGCAAGTCGAGGTTCCCTCTCGGGAGCCTCTTGTGCCGGTTACCCACTAATACAGGTCTCGGCATAGCGCCATAAGCGCTCGCTTCAAGCGGGTGAACATGTAAAAGCCCTTAGGCTTACAGGGGCCACGAAAAATAAGAAAAGCTTACGGCACTATAAGATATTCTCCGCAGTTGACGTCATCTGGTAACTACCAGACGATGTCGTCGTGGCAGGAATAAACCTGGAGGACATTATCATCACTGTTACGTTTATTTAAATTAGAACAGCCTTTTAAGTGCACGTGCACTTTCAAGTTCAATTGAAAGTTTTCGCCTAATGACAATGTTATTTTTTTAAGTTAGGTAAACAAGAAACAGAATATAAAAAAACAGTATGATTTGGGTGTCTTCAAGAGGTGTACGAATACGTACTGGTGATGAGGCATTCTATCTCAATCTTCAAGGGTGACAACGCATCTGCATGGAATTACTTACCATCACATGTATTGTGTGCTCGTTTATTACTCTCAACGTAATAAAAAAAACCCTGGAAGTATAAAGTTAGTGTCTTCAAGAGAAGAAGCAATAGGCATTCGGTGAGCTGGTGCACTCTACCATCTACGTTTTCATCACCACTTCATCCTTGGTGGGATTGTGGACAAGCACTGGCTTGTATCGATTTGCCACGCATGGCATTATTCCGACCTTTGAGGTGAAAACGCATTTGCATCTTGAATTTTTGACCATGGACGGAATACGCATGTTTTCTCTCCGTTACAATGATAACTATGAAGCACCCGACGCCGGTATTTGGCTTTAACTAGGTAACTAATTTTAAAGAACAAGTGCTATTTTATTTAGTAGAATCTCTCGTAAGCATGTTTCCGAACAAAAGTCTTTATGAACAGTATTTAAGACTACCGTAAAGATCTTGAATCACATCGACAGCTTTTGAATTATAGCGGTGACTAGTAAACACAGTTCACCAGAAGGTATAACAATTTTTTTAAATGTAATAACAAATTTTGCACACGCGTTTTTTGAGTACTCGAATTTTTTTTCTGCACCCATCCTACGATACACAGCTGGTATTCTGTGAGTGTATGGTCCTTCAACCCATTAATGATGCAGCATGAAACTTTGACCGCCATAACTTTACAACTTTAACTTTACCGTTAGTCAGCGTGACCATGGCCTATACTAACTAATTAATTAATAATAATTGACTAAGTTCAACCAATAATTGCGAATAACTAGCGATGTCTGGTTCCGCCCCCAATTAGGCGTACACGTGACCTTCCTGATATGACAATTATAATAAGAAAACTTGAATTAATACAGTAAATTCGCTGGAAATATGTTTAACTTTAATGTTTTTTTATTAAATTTTTTGTAACATAACTTATTCGTTATACGTACGTACATTTATATATTAATTCCAATTATAAATATATATATATATATATTAATACAATATAATTAAAACACTACCTAGGGTTCTAGCTTATGCTCAGAAGTGGGATTTATATATACCTTATATTTATATATAGTTACTTTTATAATATTCACAAACATAAATTAAAAAGGGTCCAACCCGTTTTTGCTAATCCATTAATGTAACTTTACTGTAATTAACTTCATAGATTTTATTAATCTACGTCGTAGACTAAACAATGTATAAAGTTTGTAGAAAATAATTGCAAAAAAACTAGCTTTTGACTTTAACTGTGATAGAGTCACGCTCCACCTAGTCTCTACTTCAACATGAATGGGTCTGTACGACCGGAGGACGCCCAGATACGACGGTGAAGGCAGCATAACGCGGCTGTGTTTCGGTGTGTGTAGGGGAGGCGTCTCAATTACTAGTCACACGAGGCTTTCCATGTTAGTCCGCAGCGGAGGCAAACCGACCGACCAAAAAGCCTTTGTTATATATAACTATATATCTAGCTTTTTTATTAGCTATCTATTATGTTATCTTTTCTTAATGTGTATTATTACTAGAGTTAACATATATATATATTTATATATATATATATTTATATATATATATATATATATATATATATATATATATATATATAATTAAGATATCTGTTATTCTTTCTATTAATATACTATTATATAATTTAGTATGATATACATTTATATTATTTAAATAAGTATCTATTCTGACACCCACTATGTATTCTCCACTCAACTCAAAGGTATAAGCTGGTAGAAAATGATTTCTGGCATAAAGTCTTTATTATAAACTATTTGTTTTATTTGTTCTGTTTTAGTATAAATAAATAAATAAACGACATTCTGAACGCCGTGTATTTGTCGTTGGAGTCATAAAATTCTCATTACGCAGTCCTTTGCCCGCCCCCGTACGGGGTTAAATTAAAAAAATCGATAGCCCTTGCATAACAACAAGTTATACTGGAGCAGCTTATGCTGGGTTTAATCTACTTGTTAAGTTATTTATAACTTTGAAACAAACAAACATACATTTGTGTTTCCACTTACTCGTAATGATGATATTTATTTATTTGATAACTACGATTGCGATATTGTTTTCTAATTACATGTAGGACTTTAAGTTCAGCCTATATGTACTAGGTCCTCGTTTTTAATTCATGAGAGCAAACCGAATTACAGATAGTTATTAATAATTCTGCTATTAATTTAGATAATCCTTTGTCAGAAGCAACTGACCGAGCCGGTTCGGTCCTCTCGGGCACCCTCAATTCAGTCGCTCTCGCATAACAGGGTAACGGTCCAAGCCGAGGCTCCTTCTCGGGAGCCCTTGGGCTGGTTATTCATTAATAAAGGTCTCGGCTGAATTGCGGCGGTGGTGGCTGAGGCGGGAGGGTGTTCGGTGGACAATGTGAAGGTCGGGGAGGTCCACCGGACACCAACGCGTATGGGCACGTGCTGGGTGCGGTGCCCCGCTACGGCGTTGCGTAAACTGGTGGCCGCTGGGCGCATATGCCTGGGCTGGGGATCTGTCAGGGTGCAACTATTGGATCCCAGGCCCATGCATTGCTTCCGGTGCCTGGAGAAGGGGCACGTTGGCAGCAGGTGCCCCAACCAGGTGAACCGGAGCGCACGCTGCTACGCTTGTGGAGAGACTGGGCCCAGGGCCAAAGCTCGGGAATGGAGGTCTCCTAGGCCTCTTCACACCCCTCAAGGTCCTCCAGACCAACCTAAACCACTCTCGCAATGCTCAGCATTTGTTTATGCAGACAGTTGCGGAGTGGGGGGTTGCTCTGGCAGTAGTGGTGGAGCCCTGTGCCGTGCCCGACCACCCTCGCTGGTTCGGCGATGAGCTGGGTTCCGTGGCGATCTACTGGGGGGGTGGTGAGGGTGTCCCCACCCTGCTCCCTATTGAGAAGGGGTCAGGGCTTCGTTGCAGTGCAATGGAGGCACCCTGGCCATAGTCGGCTGCTACGTCTCTCCCGCGAGGTCCCTCGTCGACTGCGAGGTGTACCTGGACGAGGTGGCGCTTTGCGTTCGCAGGTGCCTCCCTCGTCCGTCGATTGTCCTGGGAGACTTCAACGCCTATTCTAGGGCGTGGGGGAATCCCAGAGACAGTCCGAGGGGAGAGACGGTGATGGAGTGGGCGGCTGGAATGGACCTCCGACTGGCGAATCGGGGGTCTGAGAGCTCGTGGGTGCGGTGGCAGGGGGAGTCGGTCGTGGACCTAACATGAGCGACTCCCTCTGCGATGCGCATGCTTTCGGGCTGGCGGATTGCAGAGGAGGTGGTCACCACCGCCATATTCTGTTCGATCTTGCAATCCGCCGCCCCGACGATGAATCCAGCCGCCAAGAGGGCAGCCACGCGCGACGTTGGTGTCTCAAGCGGCTAGACCGAGACTTGCTCGGGGCCGCCGCCAACGTCGCGATATGGCCAGAAAGCGCCGAAGAGGTTCCGTTCGATCCGGATGTGGAAGCGAACTGGTTCCGGGACACGATGACGCGTATTTGTGACGTGTCGATGCCCCGGACCGGTCGCCCCAAGTGCGGGGCGGTGTATTGGTGGTCGGCAGAGATCGCGGAGCTCCGAGCGATCTGCTTGCGGAGCCGCCGCCAGTACACCAGAGCCCGAAGGAGGCGAAGGCGAGCTCCTAGTGAGGAAATAGCCAGACTCTACGAGGCGTATCGAGCGGCCACGAAGGCGTTGCAGGTAGCCATCTGCAATGCCAGGTCTCGGCCCTGGGAACAGCTCCTGGAGGGACTCAACAAGGATCTGTGGGAGTGTCCGTAGCGGATGTTGCTAGGTAATCTCCGTCCCTGGATGCCCCCGGTGACGGAAACTCTCGATCCGGCCCTTTTGGAAGGAGTGACCAGCTCGCTCTTTCCGGAGGGCCGGTCAAGTCCTCAGTCCACCCCCAATCTTCGTGGGAGTGGAGAGACGAGATGGGGGTGACCGAGCAGGAGCTGGACCGAGCCGTGAGCCGCTTGAAAGGCCGGAACACCGCGCCAGGACCCGCCGGGATTCCCGGTCGGGTCTGGGTGTTGAGTCTGGCTACCCTAGGGAACAGGTTGAGGCAGCTGTTCACCAGCTGCCTCCGTAACTCCACGTTCCCTAGGGCCTGGAAAGGGGCCCGACTAGTCCTCTTGAAGAAGGCAGACAGAGTCGCAGATTCTCCCTCTGCGTACCGTCTCATATGCCTGTTGGACGAGGCTGGCGAGTTATTCGAGAGAATTCTTGCCACCCGCCTCAACGGGCATCTGTCACGTGTCGGTCCCGATCTCGCCGATAACCAGTTCGGTTTCCGACGGGAGCGTTCCACCGTCGACGCAGTTATGTGCGTCCGCTTCCTGTCGGAGCAGGCTGTGTCCAGGGGCGGAGTGTCTGGGACACGATTAGGGGGGGGCTTATACACCATGGTGTTCCCCCTTACCTGCAAGGCGTGATCGCGGACTACTTGCGCGACAGGTACATCTTGTACATGGACCGAGACAGTACGAGGATCCGGAGGGAGATCCAGTGTGGGGTTCCACAGGGGTCGGTGCTGGGCCCGTTACTGTGGAATCTCGCCTACGACTCAGTCGAGCTCCCCGCTGGCGTTTATGTAGTTTTATAAAGTCCACGAGTTGGGACTGGAGGTAGCGCCTCACAAGACCGAGGTGCTATGGTTCCACAAACTGCCGCGGAGCAGGGAACCACCCGACTCGTGCGTCCGAGTAGGTGGGTCTGAACTCAGAGTGGGGCGGTACATGAAGTACCTGGGCCTCACTCTGCACAGTCACTGGGGCTTCGAAGAACATTTCGAGTGCCTGGTCCCCGGATCGAGAGGGTAGCGGGTGCTATGCACAGACTGCTGCCCAGTCTCGGGGGACCGAGTGAGGAAGTCCGCCGCCTCTACGCTGGGGTCGTACGATCCGTAGCCTTGTACGGGGCGCCCGTCTGGGTGAAGAGGCTGGCCATCCGACGCTGTAGGACTAAAATCTACAGCGTCCAGAGGAGGATGGCCATACGGGTAGTACGAGGATACCGCACGGTATCGTTTGAGGCGCGACAATCCTGGCTCGCTTTCCACCTCTGGATATACTGGCGGACATGGATGCGAGGGTGTATCACCGCATTTGCGCCCTACGCCAGAGCGGTGGTGGCGAGCCAGAAGAGGCGCTCGAGGCGGTAAAACGGCAGGAACGACGTACAGCATTCGCGACGTGGCGCGCAAGGCTCCGCGAGGAGCAGTATGCGCGCAAATGCGTTTTCGAAGCATTCCTGCCCGTCTTCGAAGCCTGGATGCAGCGACAAGGAGGAAGACTCACCTACAGACTTACGCAGATAATCACCGGGCACGGTTGCTTCGATGATTACCTGTGTAAGATCGGTCGCGAGCGACGACGACGAGCGAACGACGGCGAATTGCTTCCACTGTGGCGGCAACGACCGAGACTCCGCATCGCACACGCTCGCTGCTTGCCCGGCGTGGGAAGCCGAGCGGCGGGTCTTGGTCGGCCACATCGGATGGAACCTGTCCCTTTCAACAGTCGTGTCGGCGATGCTGCGCGGGGAACCTGCGTGGAGGGCCGTAGCCTCCTTCTGCGAGACCGTAATGGTCCGAAAGGAGGCTGCCGAGAGGGAGAGAGAGAGGACTGATCCTGCTCGGAGACGGGGCCGACGCGGTGCTCGCGCGCCTCCTAACGGCCCTCCCATTGGTGCTCCCCTAGCATAAACGGGGCCCTTCGGGTCGCTGACGATCGGAGTGGGGGCTCCGACCGTCCAGTATGAGCGACCCCGAGGAGGACGACGGCACGACGTGGTACCGTATCGTCGAGATAGTTCCGCGAGGGTTCTGGGGGTGCGATCTTCACGCACGCCCCCGGGACGGGCTATCTCAGCGAAGCGCAGGGGGGTCGAAGGAAGGAAACCTAAAGTTAGAAGAAAAAAGAAGAAAGAAAAAAGGAAAAAAGACTTGTGAAGTCCGCTTATCAACAGTGGAGCTTCGTGGACTGTGCTCAAACACCCTCACTGGAGGAGGCCTATGCTGCTTAAGGAAACAGGGCTCAGATGTGTTATTTTTTTTGTTTTCGGGCTGATAGAAGCTGTTAGCTCGAGGGCTTTTACAGTTCACCGGTTTGAGAGGTGACCGAGCGCTTATGGCGCTCAACCGAGACCTCTGTTACTGGTCACCCATGAGTAATATCGGTATTCTGATCAGTACACACACGAAACGAAATACAGCAGCGTTATGCTGCTAGATTACGTTGGTATTCCGTGTGGTGTGGTCCTTTCCTGGATTGTGTGGAGAGTTGAGTGGTATGTAAGAACCTGGAGTGTATTGTATTCATCTTTTTTAAAAAAAATTCTAGCAGTTATATTCCTATTACTAACATACATTTAACTACTCAAATTAAGCGTTGCGAAAAGATGTTGTATCTCTTTGCATTTTTTACCGAATTCACCATGGGGAGTGTTTTGAGCAGTTGTTCGGATTAATTCCAGCCGCTGTGTTTAAACATCGTACATCAAGACAGAATTGAAAATTCTTATTCTCATCATCTCGATGGTTGGCAATCCATAGCTGTGCGCTTTACACAAAATTTACTGCCACGCACAACTACTATATATATGATACGACTTAGGGACCTTCAAGAAAAGCCTACACCTTCCTTAAAGGCCGGCAACGCATTTGCGACTCCTCTGGTGTTGCGGATGTTCACTTACCATCAGGTGGGCTGCATGCTCGTTTGCCGCTTATACTATGAGAAAAAGTCAAATTAAGTTTAAAACTCTTGAGCTAGGAGATGATTCACGACAATAGGTAAGTAAATGCGTAAATTTCGCAGGCCACACACTAAACCTGTTGACGCTTCATAAAAGAGAGATATGAAATTAGCAAAATAATATAGGTATAAAGTGATAAATTCTGAATGTTCGTTTCGTTACCGGAGTGCTTCTAAGAAGAGATTTTTTTAACGTAAAACCGTATACGCTTATGTACGCGACTTAGTATAACTAGTGTTAATGCCATGAAAGCTATAGTACGATAGCAAATATCCATTTGAAATTCCGAGTTAACGAAATAATCCTACTCCACCCCCCCCCCACCCGTCACATCCCTGAAAGCGCCGACCTACGTAGTGAAAATTTCTCGCGCTTAGCAAACTTTTTTACTTTCTAAACAAGATTTGCGTATAAAGTAAAATATTGGCTATATATTTGTAGTAAAATCCAACAATTGCTTACCGCTAAATATTTTTAATATCGCTGACTAGTCAAGATAACGCAAATAAAAGACTTAAATTATCACGTGGTATATAAATTGATATACGAAAATTGATTGACAAATATTCCAATGGTCATTCCTGCTGTCCGATCACTGACCTCTATGTAAAGTCAATCTCAGGACGCTTTCTAAGTGTTTGTAGGTCGTCTACACGCAAATCAAGGTCAGTCGACCTCATCTCCGTTACACAGAATGTCTGAAGGGATATAATATATAGGCACTTAAATTCTTTCCTTTTTATAATTTTTTAAAAGTTTATTTTTCAATTAAAATTAACAATTTTCTGATTGATAATTTGTTCCCTTTTGTGGTTTACAACTTTATCCTACAGTCCACAAAGATTGCCAATCATTCGGTTTCGACTCGAAAGATTCATACAACCAAGATCTTATTTCTGCATCAGTATTCAAGAAAACTCAGCGCATAACATTTGAAAGAGATGGAAAGAGGTGGAAATCCACATAAATAAACTGGAACCAAAAAATAAAACATAAATTCCGGTAAAACAAAAGATCCCCTTCAAGAATAAATTAAATGCGGAATATAAAATTAACTTAATCGCTAACTCAATACTGTACTAAAAGTACTGGGAAAAATAATAAAAAAATCGAAAGAAGAAGTAATGAGGGATGAAGCAGGTGCTTATGTAATGATTAAGGAAAATAAAAAGTAAAAAAGCAGGGTAACAGCCTATATATATAAATCCCAATATTCGGCATAGCTGATTCGACGCTCAGCAGTCGCCGAGAACGGTCGCCCGGCTCCCCGCCACGATCGTCCCGAGCTACCTGCCCCCGAGCAAGCCACCTGCGCACCCATTGTTCCGAGAACAATACACCGAGCAATTTTTATTGCTTTTGCTATTGTGATCGGAATTTAGTTTCCAAGAAAGCTATTGTAAAGCCACCTGGGTGGTTATACTAGTGGATACCTTGCGGTGTTAACTAAGCTAGTGTAGGGCAAGCCCCGTACGCCCGCGGTTCCCCTTCTGGGAAACGCAAGATAGCGGAAGGAGTCAACGTAAACTTGGCCCTAGCCAAGGTTGACCAACCCGCTAGACTTATAATTGTCTCACGCGTATTTTTAGTTAGCTCTAAGCACACACCCAAGTGCACAAATAAGATTGGCACTTGGACGCACTAGGGCTACACAACTAGGCACACATCCTCCCTGCCTATACCCGGCAGGGAGGGAAGTAGGCTATTCACCCCGGCACCCCACCGGAGGCCACACATCCCGCGTAATAGTAGTAATATTATTAATAATTTGTGTACAATGGAGAATCCAACAATGGATTTCCTTGTACACTTGGTCAGCTGCCTGAAGAGTAAATATCCCGATGTCTTCGAAGACATTATAAAGAGCAACCCTACCGGAGGGGCAAAATCACCCTCAAGGTCCTCCTCAAGGGCCTCTGCCTCATCGTCCTCCTCGGTCTCCGAAATGGAGCTAGATAGCCCTTCGTCCCCCGAGGACCTCCCGCAAGACACCAGCAACTTCACGCTGGTGGAAAAGAAGCGAAAAAAGCGAGCTTCACCCGCCCCGACGCCGCCACCCAAGGCGAAAAACGGGAAAGCGATGTCCCTCTCCCCGGCCATCGACATCTGTGGCCCAACCCCATGGCACCCCTCTGCAGCCTCACAGCAAGCCCCGCCGCTCCTCAGCGCGCCACTACTGGCTCCCCCCAAACTTCGGCTGTCTCACAGCCATCGAAACGCCCGCCGCCTGTCTTCATACAGGCACAAGATAAATGGCCGATTGTCGTATCGGCCCTTTCCAATCGCTACAAATATCAAGCGATCCCCACCGCTGTAGGCATTAAACTGCAGCTAGAAACCACGGATGACCATAGAGCGGTCACCCGCTACTTACAAGACAAAGGTGTATTCTTTCACACCTACACCCTGGCAGAAGAGCGCCAACTTAGAGTGGTTATTAAAACCTTCCGCGGGAAATCCCCGCAGACCTCATCAAAGAGGACCTCCAGGCTCAGAATTTACCCGTCCTATCCGTGCATAGGATGTACAGTGGGCATAACAAAAGCCATTCAACATGGTAATTGTGGCCCTCGAAGGTCCGAGGCAGGAAGCAGGTATTTAACCTGAAAACGTGCTGCCACCTTTCTGGGCTCACAATAGAGCGCCCTCATAAAATGGCCCTCCGGGCCAGTGCCACAAATGCCAGTTATATGGCCACTCTGCTCGCAACTGCTTCGGGAAACCCAGATGCGTAAAGTGCCTGGGTGACCATGGCACCACCGACTGTCCGAGACCCAAAGACAAGGCCCTTTTGGCTGCTTTCGGGCCCCCCGCATGTGTCCTGTGCAACTCAGAGGGACACACAGCCAATTACCTTGGCTGCCCAAAGGCTCCCAAGCCGAAACGCCCGGCACTTAAAGTCGCACCTAAGGTAGCTACACCGATCGCCGCTCCCGCGCCTATTCTCGCTCCTGTTCGTCCTCTACGTCCCGCATGGAAACCTCCTACTGGCGTAGTGACCGTCGCTCAACCGGTTGAGCAGCCCCCTCCATCAGCCGGACGGCCGGTTAACGAAAGCGACCTCGACCTTGTGTGTCGCTTCGCCGCCGTTTTCAACGGCGCCGACGTCTCAGCCCTTGCAAAGCCCTAAGGGACTCCAATGGCAAGCCCGAAATCAGGATTGCTGCCACAATGCGCTACCAACATGTAGTGTCAGCCATCGTCAATTTTCAAGCATAGAGGGCCTTTATAACGGCAGAGTAAAACCGCGTTCCCTTAACGTCGCATTTTTAACGCGAACGGTATTAATAATCAACGCGACGAAATCTTCAATTTTGTTCGCGATCACCAAGTCGACGTGCTCCTAGTGCAAGAGACATTCCTCAAACCGCACACTCGCAATCCCAACATCGCGAATTATAACATCATTAGAATGATAGAACTTCCGCCGCTAATGGCGGAACTCTCATCTACTATAAAAGTCCTTGCACTGCGTGCCCGTCGATACGCCAACCCTAACCTTCCTAGAAGCCTCGGTCTGTCAGCTAGCCATGACCGGCCACGCCCCCATCACAATCGCGTCCGTCTACCTGCCTTGCAGACGTGGCGCACAAGTATTACGAAGCGACTTCGTGGCGCTCCTTTCCCTTGGAAACTCAGTCATTTTGGCAGGAGATTTCAATAGCAAGCACACTCGGTGGAATGCAATTAAAATCAACCCCCGGGGGTTGGCTTTAGACTCGCTAAGCGACGCACTCGACTTCGACGTCGTAGCGCCTACTACGCCTACCCATTTTCCATACATATTGGGTCACGCACCGGACGTGCTTGATATTGTCATCTGTAAGAACATCAATCTCGCCTTCCAAGGCATAGAGGTAATCCATGAGCTCGCTTCCGAATATCGCCCCGTTCTTCTTTGGTTAGGGCCCTCCGCCCCAACCTCACCCTCCACCAAAACCATTGTAGACTGGCACCGACTCAGGAACGCCCTGAGGGAAGCCACATCACCGCACCTAGATGCTATTCCTAGGAACATATCTTCAGTCAACGACACGAACCTCGCAGTTCATGCCCTCACTAGGCACATCCAGACCGTAATCGTGGATTGTTCGAGGCAGGTTCCTCGGTGGAAGACCACCGATGGACCCTGCCAAACGACATAAAGGACCTAATGAGGCGCAAGAATGCGGCGACTCGTGCCCACGACTTATATCCCACTGAAAGTAACCGGCTGGTGCTACGTACCCTTCAGCGTGAAGTCCGATCACGCATAGCCCAGTATAGGAACGATCGGTGGGATAATCACCTCTCCAACATCGAACCTTCCCATCTCGCCTACTGGCGACTTCCCAAATCCCTAAAAGGGGCACCGCCCAAACAATGCCTCCCTTTAGCGTCCTAATAAACCACCCGCCTTCTTAGACGAAGAGAAAGCCGAATGTCTGGCTGACAATCTCGAGCTCCAATGCTCACCGAGCACCCTACCGATCGACGCCGCTCACCTTGAAATGGTTAACAGCGAGGTCGACTGGAGGAGTAAGGAATCACCTCGCGATTCCGTCACTCAAGTTACATGCACCGAAGTTGAGTCCATAATTAAAACCTGCGACCACGCAAGGCTCCCGGCCCCGACGGTATCACCAACAAGGTGATGAAACTCCTACCCATGTCCATTTTACACCTACTGGTGATAATCTACAACGCGGCCATATCCAAAGGCACCTTCCCGAACACCTGGAAGGAAGCCGATGTCATAGGGATTCTCAAGCCCTCAAAACATCCAACCGATCCATCAGCCTATCGATCCATAAGCCTACTCAAAGTCTTGGGTAAGGTATATGAAAGGCTCATCCTCACCCGCCTCAAGGACTTCATGCTGTCCCGAGGGCTGCCAATCAATGAGCAGTTCGGGTTTCGCACCCAACACTCATGCACACATCAAGTGCACCGCATCACGGAGCACATCCTCAGTAAATTTCTTCAGGGCTGCAAACTGGGGCACTTTTTCTCGACGTGGCGAAAGCTTTCGACAAGGTCTGGCACAACGGGCTCATATACAAACTATATGAGCTCGGTGTGCCAGATCGACTCGTACTTATCATACGAGATTTTCTCCGAAATCGAACCTTTCGTTACCGCGTCGAGGGAACGCGCTCCGAGGTTCACCCCATTTGTGCCGGAGTACCACAAGGCTCTGTCCTAGGTCCTACTTTATACACACTCTACACCAACGACATACCGCGCACTCGCGGTGTAGAGCTAGCCCTTTTCGCCGATGACACCGGCCTCTACGTGTCTGGATTTAAACCAGACGCTATTTGTAAACGCCTCCAATCTGCAGCCAACACCTTAGAGAAATGGTTTCGGAAATGGAGGATCGAGGTTAACCCACCAAAGTGCAGCCATTTACTTCTCTCGGCGCAACAAAACGCCGCATCTCCAAACTATAGAGTTATTTGATCGTCCAATCCCTGGGAAAAGACAGTCAAATACTTAGGCGTCACATTAGATGAAAGACTCACCTTCGGTCCGCATGTCAACCGCGTACGGAATCGAGCAGCGTTCGTCCTAGGTCGTTTGCACCCGTTACTTAATAAAAATAGCAAAATGTCCTGCGTAATAAAACTACACTACACAAAGCGTGCATTCGACCCATAATGACATACGCAAGCCCCGTCTTTGTGCATGCCTCCCCGCGTCACATTCACCGACTTCAGGTAATACAAAATCGTTTCACACCGGTGCACCGTGGTTCTTGCGTAACGAAATTCTACACATAGATCTTGAGCTGCCGACCATAGCTCAGTACCTGAAGCAGGCTTCCCGCCAATATTTCGACTCTGCCGTCACACACCGAAACCCTTTGATTGTAAGTGCCGCCACTTACAATCCCATCGCGAATCACAGATTTACCCGCGTCCGTAGGAGACCGAGGCACGCCCTCGACGACCCTGACGACGCAACCACCAGGGCCCAAGCCCTTCATAAAACACAACACACAAACATTGCACCCTCATATCGCCCCGCCGACGGCGGGGCGTCGCAAACAAAGTTATTCGCGATACCGCCATGTCACTGGCCGGTTCTCTCCAGTCCATACAGATAGAAGCGTTGCTGGAGTTTCTTGCGCCACTTCTTCTCCAGCGCCCACGCATTCTGAAGTGGTGGTACAGGTAGTTAATAATAATAGTGATATTAATTAAGATAATCCTCTGTCAGAAGCAACTGACCGAGCCGAGGTTCGGCCCTCTTGGGCACCCTCGAGTCAGACGCTCTCGCGAAACAGGGTAACGGTCCAAGCCGAGGCTCCCTCTCGGGAGCCCTTGCGCTGGTTACCCATATATAGAGGTCTCGACTGAGAGCCATAAGCGCTCGGTCACCTCTCAACCAGTGAAACTGTAAAGCCCTGGGGCTAACAGCGGCCATCAGCCCGAAAAAAAAAAAAAAAAAAAATCGGCATAGCTCTCTAATCTAAAGAGGGTGTTACAGCATGCGTAGTACCACTGAGGATTGGCGGGTGTTATTGATTTTTTTTATTTTTTTATTATTATTCCTTTTACTTTACTTTGGTTTTCATACTATGTTTTTCTTCACCGCCGTGCACGCGGTCAGTCAGCACTTGATATTCCGATTATAATATCATCGGTGCCGACACCTGGGAGCTCATCCCAAAGAAAATAAATAAGTTATAAGTATAACTAAAATCTAATGTAAATATATCTAATGTTCTGAAAGAAATTATTTCGTAGAAATTGCTTAAAACTTTGGTAACCAGGTCCGGATTTAAAATATAGTAAACTTAAGTTTTAGTTGGTAAGTAGCTTTGTACGAGTTAAAGAAACCTTTGGCCTCGTCAATTTTCCTTTACTTTTTCAGCAGCTCACAACAAACTCACATATAATTGCACACTACCGTGTAGAAATGTAGAGAATTATATAGGCCGTGATACACTGAGCGTATAAGCGCTCTCTTTTATTTCACGGTACGCGAGCAAACCGATTTCGATCCCCATTGGTGGAGCTGATGAAATTGTTAGTTGAAATTTGAAGTGCTGATCTACTTAGTGCTCGGCGGTGAAGGAAAACATCGTGAGGAAGACTGCATGTTAAAAAAAATAGAAAACTTGTGAAGTTTTACGCAGTCGAACCCCGTTGTGGTCTATACTCTAATCTTATCTCTACTTAAGTATGGTAAAATCGTCACGCACTCGTGTCGTTACCGTTACGTATAAAACAAACAGTGTTAGTGTTTCAGTCAAAACCTACGGGGTCAACGACCGCCGGTTTCTGTATAGAGTTCCCTCGATAAATTGAGCTTAGCAAGTGCTCTCATCGATACGTACTCGTACGTTCAGTATTTTATTACTTAGTATTTGAAGGGTCAATAAAATGCCGCATGATCGATTTTCATTACATTTCCTTTCGTTTTTAACCACCATAGTTCTAAGGATCTGCAAGCTGAGGTGGCCACATATCTCATAGAAAACGATGGAGAGGAAAGGTTTTCGAGTGGCAATCTCGTATTGGTCATCCCAGTGTGGGTTAACTCGTCCAATCACTGGTGGTCCGGGCGACCACTCCCTCGCGAGCTACCTTCTCTCGACTAAGGGAACGTTGGGTCGGGACAGTAACAACCAACATTAGTTGGTGAGGATAAGTGATTTAATTTTTTTGCAATTCCCTTCAGGATTTTTTATGTGACGTAAAGACGTAAACACAACACTCCTACCTGTGCCACGAGTTGTGCCACGCAATTCCGACGGGCTGCAATCCGTCGAGTTGATGTACGGGTAATGGGGGAATATCCCCGGGGCCCGAATCTTGCAGCATAATTAGGCAGTAGACGTTCACGTCATCGTCATCCTGGTGTTAATATAGGTGTTGATGATAAACTGCACTAGCCCAACAAATACCTATTCATTGAACATTCGATACCCGAGGATTACATGAAGTAACTTTACTTTATTACATTGAGAGTAAGAATCGAGGACATAGTTCACCTTACAGTAAGTGATTCCTGCGGCCTGTGACATCTACATTGAACCTTGAAAAATAATAATTCAGACGTGTTGTCACCCTTGAGTTCTGAGTTGCTACGCCTCGTCACCAATAATAAAGGTCCCCGGATCCCTTCACCCACCAGACGAAACACAACAGCATTATGCTGCTATTCACGCTGGTATTCTGTGAGAGCATGGTACCACCCCGATCGAACTGACCCATTCATTCTGCAGTTAGAAACAAACTACAAAAAGGGGTTACAAAGGGTGGACTTATTGTTATTGTGGTTAATACCTTAAGGCATTCTCTAGCGGTCAACCCGTGACGTGGAAAGATATAGTGGTGTTACCAAAATAATTATATTGTTGGTAACACACTACAATTATTAATTCAAATTATACAAACTATGTCAATGTTTATAAAAAGGTCGAGAAGTTTATCAATTGATCTACTTTTGATAATAAATCTTCATTGGTTGCATTGCATTTTGTTTTGTTGGTCCGATCTACATCTTTTGTAGATTTAGGAAGTCGGGTTCACTACGACATACGTCGAACGAACATCTCTGTCCTCTACGTAGCCATGTTCTAAAGCCCTATGATAAGAATAAACGCGATGAAATTCCTAAGAATTAGTTTTATTCAATGTACATTCCGAGCCATGGTAGCTTAATATTTTTACTTCGATGTCCGGTTACAGTGCGTATCCATGCATTTCGCTTAAGAAATATGTATGCGGCTTAACTAAACAAGGCACATACGAGCAAAAGGGCCACTTGCGTACTTGCACTTGTACTTCTTTCCTCTTCCTAATGAGCTGGCAGACCGATACAATCAGAGGAGGGTTCGGAAGATGTCAAGGACATGTCTAACAGCATATATATATATATATATATAAAATACAGTCATTGTATTTTTTTATATATAAATATATATATATATATATATATATATATATATATATATATATAAATACAATGACTGTATTGTTACTAATCTTAACTTATGACTAAGAGCGGTCTATGTCGATCGAATAATTCGGTCCATGTCATCCCATTTTCACAAAGAGTGGGTGAAAACTTCGTCTTTATGCAAGATATTGCTCGCCCACATACAGCGCGAACAACCCAGAGAGCTCTCTCTGAAGCCAATATTACGGTTTTACCGTGGCCGGCCATCAGTCCCGATCTTAAACCCATTGAACATTTATGGGACCAATTGAAAAGAAGCCTCAAATCGAACTTCAGTAATGTGACTAATCGACAAGAGCTCATAAACGCCCTAAAATTGTGTTGGGAGCGAATACCCGAGGACAACATCACGCACTCGATTGAAAGTGTTCCAGATAGATTCAGAGAGTGTATCCGAAACAGACTACTCGCTATTAAGCACCATCGAACTCATTGATTTAGTCAATAATAAAAATCTAAATCAAACTTTACTTAAATCAATAATTTCTGTAAACTTTCCTAAAAACTGTAAATTTTGTCTAAATTCCATAAAATTGGCAAAACTTACTCTTGTTCACACACTTTCAAAACCTAATTTATTCATTCCTAATCATAAAAACTGAAAAAGAAAAAGAATCTGTAAAATTCATTTATAAAACATGGTGGGCCCTATTTTTTTGAGTAGTTTATAACAAAGAACAGTGTAAGAGCAAACAAAACCTTATAAAAATAAGACCAAGTAATACTTATAAAACATAGATAAATTAACGATAAGAGTTAGAGAAAAAAAAAATAGTTAGAGTAATTCAATATCGAATAGTTTAGCAAAAATAACATACAAACCAGGCGAAGATGCATATATACATATGTATGCATTCGTGTGTTTGTGTGTGTGGGTGTTAGTGTGTGATGGACAATAATTGTTAAATTCAATGACGGATGTATGTTAATGTAGCAGATTATATGTACATATACCCACTGTTGGACATAGACCTTCTCTCTATAGACCATAATCCAACAAGCATATCCAACCTTCACTTATCTTTGAGATTTTATATTTAATTCTTAGCAGGTTTACCCACTATATTGTCGACAAGATATTAAAAATTTCATTGGCAACGTCAGTGGGCATAGAACTCGGTTCATTCGCGCACACCAGTTGAAAACGAACGCCACTGAGCTACCGCATAGATAATGACGGATGTGATATAGTATAATTAAAAAATAAAAAACGTTAGTCGGATAGCCTTGTTACAGTTATCGGCGCAAAGTCCAGATGTTTGATAAATACTGACAATGCGACAATGGATTGTTCAATACGGTTTATTACACAAACATTTGTAGTTAGTGCGAAAGAAATCGGATAGCCTTGTTACAGTTATCGGCGCAAAGTCCAGATGTTTGATAAATACTGACAATGCGACAATGGATTGTTCAATACGGTTTATTACACAAACATTTGTAGTTAGTGCGAAAGAAATCGTATGCGACAAAAGGTTCCCTGCTCAGCAGGCCTCCCGCTTGCGAGTCTAATTAGATAAAGCTAAAAAAAAACGCGACAAAAGGTATTTATTTTATTCTAAAAGAATCTTAGCAATAAACAATACTAACATTCCGTTTGACCACTCCGACTAAGTTTAAACGCTTCTGTTTATGACGATAGTCGAATGGCGGATTCGGAATTATAGGACCACTCCCTCACAGTATACCAGCGTAAAATAGCATAATATTGTTGCTGTGTTTTGTCTGGTGAGCGTAGGGATATGGACACCTTTATAACTGGTGACGAGGCATTCCATCTCAGTCCTCAAGTGTGACAACGCATCTGCATTATGATTACTTGTAAAGTATGAATGTAGATGTCATGGGCCACAGGAATTACTTACCATCAAGTGTACTGTGTGCTCGTTTGTTACTCTAAATGTAATAAGAAAAACTCCCTCCGAATATAATACGGGTGTCTTCAAGAGAAGAGTGGATAGGCTGAGCTGGTGCACTCTACCATCTACCTCTACATTACCACTTAACACCAGGTGGGATTGTGGACAAGCAATGCCTTGTATCGATTTAACAAAAAGCAATAGTTAGTCTTAAGTTTATATATTTCTAATTTGTTTAATTTCAATAAATAATGCAAGATTACACGTTAACAACGCACCACTCGTGTAAACTTGATTACATTGTAAACATTTACACTATCAGTTGTATGCCAGTGGGACGTTTTAGCTCGGATGACATAGTTTCCAATGCTGGCAACAGATAACTTTGACCGTCGAAACTTTGTACGATCTTAATGTATATATTAAACGCTACTAAATAATATGTATAATAATCCTAAAAATGTGAAAAATTGGATGTTTGTTACGTAATCACACAAAAACGGCTAAAAGGATTCGAATGAAATGTAGCTCACAGATAGTTTATAACATGGATTAACATATAGAATACTTTTTCTTTCGGTAAATTTGACGGCTTAACGACTGATGCGTCTCACACGGTCAACTTTATATAGGTTTCTCAAGAATAACGAGTACCCAAAACCTTTAGGTACTTGCGGATAAATCATAAAATGTCGTGTCACATATTTTTCCACGCAGATAAAGTCGCTGGCAGATGCTAATAAGATAATAAAAGGATTTGGACGTGATAGACAGTGCTTTCTTTTAGAATAGTTATTTTTCATATTATTTATCCTATCGCAATCGCTCGTGGTATTAATATTTGAATATTATTTTAATTTGTTTTCGTAGTTAAAAATAAACCAACTTAAAACAACTGTCTTGGGAAAAAGTACACGACATCGCTATAGAGAAAGACGAATATAGGTGATGAACTTGACCTATTTAAAAAGAAAAAAAGGTTGTACCAATACAGTTTTAAATAGATTAATGTAGAAGGAAGGTTTTTCCCCGTGCCCCTTTGCTAAGTTAGTAACAGCATACGTCTTAAGCCTCCTCTAGACTCTCGTGTGTTAGAGCAAATCCCATCAAGCGGCTCCGCAGGATTGACGCTCTTCACATGTCTTTGAAATGTGTTTATTCTTTTATTATTGCTAAGATATTCAGGTTTCCTCATGATGTTTTCCATCACCACTGAACACGTGGTAAATCAGCATTCAAAATCACAACTATTCAATTCGTTGCCGGCACCGGATATAGAACACAGTTGGCTTGCGTACCGCGAACTAATAGCGGCCGTTTAGACACTGAGCTTCCACGGTTATTTATTTATTTTAAATATATTTTTAAGTGTAAAAATATAATAAATTAATAAACTAAAGTAACAAAGTCACATAAATCGTCACATCTCTGTGTTAGTTTTTATTACATTGAGAGTTGAAAACGAGCACACAGTTCACCTGATATTAAGTGATTCCTGCGGCCCATGACATCTACATTCATCCTGGACAAGGAATCATAATGCAGATGCGTTGACACCCTTGAGGACTGAGATGGAATGCCTCGTCACCAGTAATAAATGTTTCCGGAACTCTTCACTCACCAGACTAAACACAGCAGCGTTATGCTGCTATTTCACGCCGGTATTCTGTGAGGGGTGGTCCTACCCCTATTCACTCTGTAGTTAGAAACTGTAGTGTAGCTTTACCTCTGTTAAAACAGCCTGGTTAAAAGCCAGAGATATCCTGTGTTAATGCTAGCTTATCTTTTCTTGCTTGTCGTGGGAGATATCGTCAAAAGATACCCTGGCTCCTGCGGCTGACAAGGTTATGTGGGACTTCTAACCACGGGTCCACATACGGGTCTCCAGATCCCTTCACTCATCAAACGATGCTATGTTATATTAAGTTATTTCATCATTTCATCATCATTCATTAAGTTAGGTCATTAATTTTTTGTGTTTCCTCGTTAAAGTTAACTTAGATTGTTAAACAACGTTTTGCCTTTTTAAGTCTTACCAAGCGAAACTTGGCTTAACAATGAAGTTATTCAAACCACAGTGCAAACGAATGACTACTATGCTTTAGTATTTATCCTAGAAGCCTATACTCATGGAATTGCCAAAAAAAATATTAACTTAAAATATATAAACCACACCAATTAAAAAAATTAAATACTTAGTTTAACAATAATAATGCATTTTTCTATTAAAAGTAAAGACAACATATGGTTTGTCTTAAACACTTAAGGCGCTATTTACCCAGAGCATAGTGCATAAATAAATATCATGCAATCTGCGGGTATAAATATCAACACAACAAACTAATGTCCATTATACGCTCAATTTAACGTTCAAATAACTCAATCCATTAATCCTATATAATAAGTTACTTAGATATCAAGGAATTACTTATTACAACTTTTGTCTTCTTGATTTTTTTTTAAAAAGCTAACTTTCCGTTTAACTACTCCAACTAAGCATAAATGTTAAAAACAATAGTCGAATTCGAAACAAGTTCAAAGTTTCGCAGAGCGTACTCTAAACTATAAGGGTATTGGCACTATTGGTCATTAAAAATAATAAATTTAGAGTATCAAAACTATATCACCACGCATAGTACACGAAATTATTGTATTGTCGTGGGCCTGCCATTGTAGCAATCACTTACCATCAAGAGAACTGTGTGTTCGTCTGTCGTCCTAAATACTATAAAAATTAACGGATTAACTAAGTTTTGTGTAGATGAATATTTGGCATTAGGATTTTATCTCGATTTCTATTATTTTTACGTTATGTACGTACGTATATGAAGGAACGGGAGATAACCGGAAGCCCTGATATGTTTCAAAATAAACACACGTTCCTCAGTTATTTGATCGTCCAATCCCCTGGGAACAGACAGTCAAATACTTAGGCGTCACATTAGATGAAAGACTCACCTTCGGTCCGCATGTCAACCGCGTACGGAATCGAGCAGCGTTCGTCCTAGGTCGTTTGCACCCTTTACTCAATAAAAATAGCAAAATGTCCCTGCGTAATAAAATTACACTATACAAAGCGTGCATCCGACCCATAATGACATACGCAAGCCCCGTCTTTACGCATGCTTCCCCGCGTCACATTCACCGACTTCAGGTAATACAAAATCGTTTCAGGCGCAAGGCCACCGGTGCGCCGTGGTTCTTGCGTAATGAAAATCTACACATAGATCTTGAGCTGCCGACCATAGCTCAGTACCTGAAGCAGGCTTCCCGCCGATATTTCGACTCTGCCGTCACTTACTCTAACCCCTTGATTGTAAGTGCCGCCACTTACAATCCCATCGCGAATCACAGATTCACCCGCGTCCGAAGGAGACCGAGGCACGCCCTCGATGACCCCGAAGACGTGACCACCAGGGCCCACGCCCTTCATAAAACACATCACACGTACATTGCACCCTCACATCGCCCCCGCCGACGGCCAGGGCGTCACAAACAAGGATATTCGCGATACCGCCATGTCACTGGTCGGTTCTCTCCAGTCCATACAGATAGAAGCGTCGCTGGAGTTTCTTGCGCCACTTCTTCTTCAGCGCCCACGCATTCCGAAGTGGTGGTACAGATAGCTAATAATCATAGCGAATTTAAAGAATCCTCTGTCAGAAGCAACTGACCGAGCCGAGGTTCGGCCCTCTCGGGCACCCTCGAGTCAGACGCTCTTGCGAAACAAGGTAACGGTCCAAGCCGAGGCTCCCTCTCGGGAGCCCTTGTGCTGGTTACGTATATATAGAGGTCTCGACTGAGTGCCATTAGCGCTCGGTCACCTCTCAACCCGGTAAAACTGTAAAAGCCCTCGGGCTAACAGTGGCCTTCAGCCCGAAAAAAAAAAAACACGTTCCTCGTGAATTTATCGTAATTTTTTTTTTATTAGCATAGTGAGAGAAACCAGCTCACAGTTCATCTGATGGTAAGCTTTGCGTGTAGCTTATAATTACCTAATTGTTCTTTTTCGGGTCTGGGTGTGTTGCTGGTTGTGTCTGCTGAAGCTACCTTCAATCTTATTGCATATGCATTACATCGGAACAGGGAATGCAACGATGAGTGAGTGCCTCTGTATTTGCGCGAATGGTTACGGCACTATAATATATTCTGCGCAGTTGATGTCATCTGACAATAACCAGAAGACATCGCGGTGTTCGAAATCGACCAGGAGGACATCATCATCATAACCCATCCTTGACAAACATTTAAGATTCTTATTAGTTGAGGACTGAAATAGTGGGGTCCCAGATGCCTCATACGAATCACAACAGTTTTATTTAACGCTTGAACCGAACCATTCATGTTGGATTCAGACACTAACTTCAGCATTACTCTACCACTATTTAGATAGACAACCCAAGTCTAATCAGGTCTAATCTAAAAGATTACTAAACCCTAATAAAATTAGGATTTTTGGAATTATTATATCTTTACTTGTTACTAACGGTCGAAAACTTCATAGATTTATATTCATATATAGAATTGATTTATTTTCTAATTTACCACGATGAGTGTTCTGAGGAGTTGTTC
Source organism: Teinopalpus imperialis (assembly GCA_029286865.1). Taxonomy (NCBI): domain Eukaryota; kingdom Metazoa; phylum Arthropoda; class Insecta; order Lepidoptera; family Papilionidae; genus Teinopalpus; species Teinopalpus imperialis. Next base: position 97,582 of record JAGSMU010000039.1, read on the forward strand.
GGATCAAATTTAGCCGCCGAGCTTAAACATCACGACAGAATTGAAAATTTTATCCTCATGATCACGGTGATTGGCAATCCACCGCGCTTTAGGTGAAATTTCCTGCCAGGCACATCTACTCTGTGGAATCAGCTGTCGCCAGCGATATTTCCGAAACGATACGACTTAGGGACCTTCAAGAAAAGAGCTTGAGCCTTTCTTAAAGGCAGGCAGCGCATCTGCGACTCCTCTGGTGCTGCGCATGTCCACGGGCAGTGGTGATCACTGACCATCACTTGAGCTGCTTGCTCGTTTGCCATCTTCTGTTTAAAAAAAACCATGGCTCTATTTGGGAATCATCATCATCATCGTCATTATCTTAAAGCTCCAAGGCCAGAAAAGCAGTAAGTAATCCCAGCCCCTGCGGTGGATCTGGTCGGCGGCGATGTTCGGCTGCGGAGGACAGGGAGAGCGGCAACGAAATGCCTCCCCTTTCACCGCAGCCGCATTATGCGGTGCGACCCTCGCTTGAGTAGCGGATGATAAGGAGAGCGGCAACGAAACTCCTCTCCCTCCGCAACTCCGCCGCGGCTACTGAGGGCGGGGAAGACGGCCTCGCTTCGTCACTTCCGCCCCCCGCAGTCCACCGACACGCTTCCGAGGCGAATTCTTTACGAGCTCACCCGGAGCGGCCTCCTCGGGCCGGCCACAGAGCACCTTAGGCCTGCAGTTTGGGCTCCACTTTGCTTCACCATGGGTGACCAGACCACGGTTACTAAGCTCCCCCGCCACGACAAGGTCAGAACCTTCGGGGGGGTCGTTGTCTTGTCCTATCCTGTGTCGAACGTGGCCAGGAAAATGTTTACGTAGACTTAGTTTTAATGAAATTGATATTTTCAGACTGGCGTTTTTCTTATTGGGCGATGTGGTCGCACTGCAAACTTGCTGACAAAGCCTATCATTATAATAATAATAAAAATAACCGGCATACAAAGTACCGGAAAATAAATTATTCAAAATTTAATTTAAACTTTACGAATTGGTTCGATATTTATCTTAAAATATTACTATTTGGCTTTACATTCACAAACAATAATATTATATTATCATTATCAATTAAAAAATACAGAAGAATTTTGATTTTTAAGTTACTTTTGACGATAAATTATTAAAAAAAGAAACCACTATAAGCGATGACGCGAGTCTTGTTCTAACAAAGGAGGACCTTTGCTCTCGCACGTGTACACATCGCTAACTGAAGTGCTCTTTGTTTGCTTGTCCTCATAACAAGCAATTGGTTTGTATTTACCACAGATAATATACATAAAATATTGACAATTTAAAATTAGAAAGAAAAAAGTATTTATTCTAATTATGAAAATAAGTTTATCAAGTTTAGTCGATTACAAAAATATATAACGGTACCTATGAAGAGGTAAAGTAAAATATTAACCTATACGGTATATAAATCTCACTACAGGGCATAGGATTCCTCTTAAGAGTATTTGACTATATTGGCTCTGGATTGACTAAAATTAATTGTTTTAATTTAATTGATTAAAATCACAAAAATGTACAGTTTATAGAAATAAAAAACATATTTTAAAAGTAAAATGTACACACACGTATCACTGGATGCTTTTGAACAGCGGTAGAGCTACGCTGCAGATTTTTTCTAACAGAATAAATGGTTCAGCTCGACCGGGGTAGGACCATGCCCTCACAGAATACCAGCGTGAAATAGCAGCATATAGCATAGTTTCTTGCTAAAACATGAATAGCCAACCCCAATAGCAGCATAACGCGACTGTGCTACGTCTAGAGAGTGAAGGGATCCTAAGGCCTTTATTATTGGTGACGAGGCATTCATCTTAGTCCTCAAGAGTGACATCGCATCTGCACTATGATTCCTTGTCAAGGATGAATGTAGATGTCGTTGGCCGCAGGAATCACTTAACCACCAGGTGAGCTGTGTGCTCGTATGTTACCATGATATATGACCATGTGATAAGCAAGGAGCGCCCGACACGTACACGTACAGAAACATCTATACCATGTTTTCCTTCGTCATCGATTAACAATTCCATGAGTGCCGGCATCGGTGATCGAACTCAGCTTAGCCCTTAAACACTGTACATATATATATGTAGATGTATTAATTAAGATACCTTTGAACATAAAATGGATGTGAGTTCTGCTACACTGTATTATTACTGTCGTTAAAGACATTGTTATTGTAGTGTTTACGTATGACGTCACTTCCTTCTTGACATATTTAACATTGTTATACAATATTAACGTATTTGCCAGTACCCCGACTTCTACATTGTAACGATCGCTTCGAGTTGAGGTTCTTTAACATTGTAGTACTTAGTACTTAGTACGCAAGTACTATTACTTGCCTGTTGTTTCTACTTCACTCATCGTTGTATCACATTAAAATCAACTTTAAAATGGACATGGTTAGTCTGAAGGCTTTTACAAATTTACCGGATTGAAAGGAGGCCGAGCGCTTAGGCCATTCAGATTTAGCATTTATTTATGGGTAACCAGCACTAGGGCTCCAGAGGGAGAACCTCAACTTGGACTGTTGCCCTTCACACGATACTGACTCTATAGTGCCTGGTATTATAGATATGACTCAGCCTTATTCGACAAACATCAAAGTCTATCTTTTCAGGAGCATACATCTCCTGGTGGTAGGTGATTATCACCTCCCATGAACATCCGCAGCACCAGCGGAGTTGCACATGAGCTGCCGTGCCGGCCTTTAAGGAAGGTGTAGGCTCTTTTCTTGAAGGTCCTTGAGTCGTATCGGTTCCGCAGAGTAGTTGTGCGTGGCAGGTAATTTCGTGTAAACAGTGGTGGATTGCCGACCATCGAGACAACGAGGATGAAGTATTGAATTCTGTCGTGGTGTACTATGTTTTAGCTCAGCTGCTGGAATTAATCCGAACAACTTTCTCTACATTTTATTTTTACTTAAGCTTCGAGTAACTACTAAGTAAACAGGCAATCAATTATGTAATATAACGTGGTGATTTATATTTCAACAATAATGTAAATATTTTATTTTTGTATCTGCTTATATTGAACAAGTGATTTGTGTACACTGAGTAAGATCTGTTTATGAAAACCATCATGATTTAAATTTCTTAGATGAACAACAGTGTTCTATAACCGCAAGCGTTATCGTCAAACAAAACACAAACTTAATGCCACAATATAAAGGTAATTATTGATATAATCATGATGTCCTCCTGATTTCGATGACAGTGACATCCGCCGTTTATTGTCAGATGTCATCAACCGCGCAGAATATTACGCACAACCACTCTGCGCAATCAGCTGTCGCCAGCGGTGTTTCCGAACCGATACGACCTAGGGACCTTCGAGAACTCGAAGCGTCTCCCCTGGTGTTGCGTATGTTCATGGGCGGCGGTGATCACTTACCATCATGCTTGCTCGTTTGCCATATATTCCTTAAAAAAAAAGCACGTACCATCAGGTGAATTGTGTGCTGGTTTGTCACCCTTAATACATTACAGGAATTACCAACGAAGACTGACCTTTTCTATAATAACTCTGTTCTAATATACAAATAAGCTTTTTATTGTTCGTAACGAGCACAAACGGTAATATAATTCATGTTTAGCTTGAAATTGAATGATCCTGCAAATTAGGGCACGAGCGATGTTCACGTTAATGAGTCAAACGTTGAAAATGGAATTGGAATGATATATTTTTCTAAATTAGTTGCTTTGTACAGGCAGTCTTCGAGCTACGTCGTGTCGACGTATGTCGCATTAGAGATACATCAAAATCGACGCTACTGCTTATATTTTTCCATAAAAATAACTAAAACGTTACATAGATACGTGCAGGATAATTAATCTAAAATCAGGTGAGCTGTGTGCTAGTTAAAATAAAAACATTGTCTTTTAAAGTATCTACAGACCATTTAGTACGTCTCGTTTAGATATTTAAACGTAAATACGTTAATTAATTCAGAGTTTAACCAATGGCTAAAGCTCCAATTAAGCGTGGGTTCTAATGGAAGTAATGTATTTAAATTTATCCGTAAGTCTAAACATATTATAATGACGTATTTCGGTATTCATTTTACTTTTCAATGTTTTACAAAATAGGTTAATCAGAGATGAAACATGAAAATTTAATTTTTGTATATAACGGTGCCAAATAAACACACACGTCACCTGATGGCAGGAGATGAATGCCGCATTAAACACTGACAATTGTTACCAACAAATATTAATTATATATAACATCATTAATCATCAGAAGAATTGTGGGTTCGTTTGTCATTTCGTAACTTTATAAGAGAAAGTTTCATTATGCTTATTGTCCTATTTTGCTCATTTTTCTTATAGTATTTTTTATTAAATTATACTAACAGTACTATTAATATTACTAACACTACGGTTAACCACTCCAACTAAGTTTAAGAAGCTCGCTCAAGTTTCGCAGACCGTACCATAAACAATTAGGCTATTGGCGTTTCAAGTATTATACTTAGGTACCTTAATCATATAATGGCGGTTGTAGAGCCACAGTATAGTTAATTTCTAGCTACAGCATGGTCAGCTCGCCGAGGAAGGATCAATCTTCACACGTGTTTAGTATAGTGACCCAATTACGGGTACCCAGGCCTTCCATCTAAGTACTATAGGGTGACAACGCCTCGCAATAACTGTAGTTTCAAATCAAGGATGAATGTGTTTTGTAGAATCATAAGAAATAATAGCGGGACGTTAGACGTAATTGTGCCTCTTTCATCCCGAATTAACCTATCCATTCCGATGTGACCTTTAGATATCTTGATCTCCAATCGCCAATATCGATGTAATCAGAACAGCTGACATAGAACGCCACAGTTCGGCATGTGCGACTCGTGTCAATTGTTCCGCAATTGACGTCGTTTAACATCTGTTAGCGGCAATCAGATCAATTGGTACGCGCCCGCAGATGTCTACACATAGTGATGTGCTTATGCAATATCGAGTTATGGAATATTTTTATGCAACTTGTAAAAATAAACTTAATTCATTCATTCATCAATTTTCTTTTTTTTTTTCGGACTGATGGCCGCTGTTAACACGAGGGCTTTTACAGTTTCACCGGGTTGAGAGATGAAAGAGGCGTTTATGGCGCTCAGCTCTCGACCTGGAGCTTTACCCTTGTGCGAGAGCGACTGACTCTAGGGAGTACGAGAGGAACTGAACCTCGGCTCGATCAGTTGCTCTGACTATGGATTATATAAATCAATATCTCTATTATTATTAACTATCTGTAACACAACTTTGGAATGCGTAGGCGCTGGAGAATGTTAAATGATGACTGCGGTCCATACATCAATACTCAATCAATATTCAAAGTACACATATGTTATGACGTTTTAGGACTGAGATTGAATGAAGCCTACCCACTTATAATGGGTCCTTAATTCCTAGTATTCTGTAAGATTCAGCTCATATTAATATGTTCTAGAAACGTACAATTGAATATTGAAATATATGCTGTGAAAATTAAATTATAAAATTTTGACAATATAATATATTAGGACGAGTAAACATCAATTACCATTACGCTAGAAGCCTAAGGATTTATATTTTTAAAAGTATGCGAAACAACATCGTAAGTTCGAATTCAACATTCGGCTTGTCGTAAAAAATCACTAGCACAAGCATGTAGGCTTAGTAGAAGGCTACGTTAGTGGATGTTGATAATGGTAAGAAATATTAACCGACGTAAATTTCTTTGTTAATGTGTGTATACTTCTTATACAAACAAATATCAGCTAGCACATCACTAACATCTCGTTTAAAGATAAACGTAACAAAAACTTAAACGGCGACCGAGTTAGAGTTCGATCGCCTAATTTCGAAACTATGAACTTTGTAATATCTCGCCACCGTCAACTTTTTCGTTTTTTAATTTTTTTTTAATATTTATTTTTTATTAAAAAACTATTTTTTAATCCATAATATATTGTCCTCTGTTGTTAACAACATTCAACAATATATCTTTTTTTAAATTAAAATTTAAGATATTCAATACCTCGTTGATGGAAATCACCCGGTTTCTACTCGAAAAATTCATCCAATCTACATCTCATTACTGCATATGTATTGAACGAAACTCAGCGCATAGCATTTGAAAGAGATGGAAGGAGGTCGAAATCCACATTAATTAACTCGATCAAAAAAACAAAACATATATTCCGTTAAAACAAAAACGTAACAAACGTAAAAAACAATCGTACACGTACGATTGTTTTAAAGGCGTATGTTTTGCTAAAAAAAATAATGACGTAAGGTCACTTTTCCTTTCTATCTAGCTTCATATTTTCAATATCTATGATATGATAAAAATATGATATGATAAAACCTGTTGCAATGAAATTACACCTTTTCAAACGTCCTCAACCTGTTGAAAACATTTGAAAATTAGAAACGCATACAACAAAGGAGGTGCAAGGCTGCAGACCTAACACCGATTCATTTTGAATCATATTAAAAGGGACAGTTCACCTGATATTCAGTGATCCTTGTCACCTCAATAAGTGATCAAAATGCAGATGTCCACCATCGAAGAGTAAGATGGAATGCCTCGTCACATAGACTCCCCGTATTCCACAGTTACCAGACAAAATAGCTTTATGCTGGCATTCTGTGTGGGACAGAATGACCATGTTTATATATTTATAGTTAAGAAGAATTAGTAATTAGGATACAATATATAGGAGTAGCTTTAATTTTATATGCACACTTTTGTCGTATAATTTTTTCTAACACCTCTTTCTACCTTTATTTCTTGCTTCTTATAAAAATAATACATACGCTTAATGTATTACAATTGTTATTGGATTTATGTTTAGTTCGTTTTTGGTAGGAATAAACTTGTATTATTATAATTATCTAGCCGACCCATTCACGCTTCATCTAGAAAATAATATAATCTCTCACTGTGCTAAATTATATAAATAAATATGTATGTACATGCAAAGATAACGGTTGAACGACCTCTCACGCAAATTACCGTTTACCTGAGATTCGGACACATTGTTGTCGGTCTTTGTTCGTGTTTGGAAACCGCAATGTTATGTGCAGAATGGAATGAATCATTCGATGACGTCATGATAGTAAGACATCACGAACCGTTTCATCGCCTTTCATAATTTACATTGATAATGGTGACGTCCTCCTGGCTGGTTTAGATCACGATATGTCTAACTAGTTATAAGCAGATGATTTACGCAGGTTCTATGCAGGATTTTTTTCATTGAATAGTAATCGTAATGCAGATGCATTGTCACCCTTGAAGACTGAGATGAAATGCCTCGTCACCAGTAATAAAGGTCTCCGGATCGTTATTGTTATTTTACGCTGGTATTCTGTGAGGGTGTGGTCCTACCCTGTTCGAGCTGAACCATTCATTCTGCAGCTAGAAACAAAGTGCAGTGTAGTTCTACCACTTAACTAACACTTACCACATTCGTTGACACTATCAGGACTGAGATGGAATGCCTCTTTACTTGTACAGCAGTGTTGTCGAGTTCGTATTCTCTGAGTGCGTGGTCCCGCGATCAAGCCGACATAATCATGTTTCAGTTACAATATAAACACTATATAATACCTAAACCTAACCTAAAGCGGTCGGATTAGCTCGATTCACTGGCATAGTGACTGAGGGGTTCCGATGTTCCGATTACCACAGAATTCAAAATTTCATCCTCATCTTGATGGTTGGCAATCCACCATTGTGCGCTTTACGCGAAATTTTCTGCCACGCAGAACTTTGTACTCTGTGGAATCAGCTGTCATCGGCGCTATTTAAGCCTTTAGGAAAGCTACCTTTTAGGTACCTTTCCTAAAGGCTGTGTAAAAGCGACTCCTCCCTGACTCCCGGATGTTCATGGGCGGAGGTAAACGCTTACCATCAGATGCGCTTCTTGTTCGTTTGCCACCTATTCTATAAAAAAAACAACTAGCTTAATTTACTGTCAAGTAAATTGGGTGCTTGGTTTCCCCTTTCACTTCCGGAAATGAAAATGTAAAGGACGAGAAGGCGTCGACGATTCCACCAACACTTGTCCTTTGTTCTCGGAGCTTAACTCTTTGCGCTCCACTTACCATGTAAGCATCTTATCAATAGTAGCAAACATTCGTTTTAGTTCTAGATCCTAATTAAATATGTACATAGGTAGGATCATGTTGATTCATATGCATAACAGTGGTTTTATTAATTATGGACCGACCTTGTAGCTTGGAGAAACAATAACAGACGGGCAAGAAAGGTTCTTGAGTGGCGTGGGTCGACCCATCACTAGATGGAGTGACGACCTATGCAAGTCTACGGGAAGTCGATGGATAAAGGTTGTTCAGCATTGCACTCTATAGCAGTCTGTAGGGGTGACCTGTTTTAACCAGTGAACTAGTGATGGGCTGAAATTATAATGATAATAGTGGCCTTCATAGAATACCAACGTGAAATAGTAGCATAACTCTACTGTGTTTCGTGTGATGAATGTAGAATCCGAAGACAATAATATGTAAAGTATCATTCCATCGCAGTCCTCCTTTTTGAGCATGTTGATATCATGAGCCCTAGTCCTCACTTACCATCAGACGAACTGTGTCTACGTTTGTCAACGTTGATTACATAAAAGAGGCTGTCATTTCCTCACGTATAAAAAAAACAAAATGTCACCTACATTGCATTCCATTTGACCACGCCCTCACAGAGTACCATGTACAGAATGCAAATACGCCACTGTGTTCCATCTGGTGATTGTTGTATCCGGTCAACCCTTAGTATTGGTAACGAGTCGTTCTATCTCAGTCCTCAGGGATGAAAACGCATCTGCGCTATGGTTCCTTATAGAAGATGAATATTTATGTCATGGGCTGCAGGAATCACTCAGGTGAGCTCTCGTTTGTGCAATAAAACTCAACAACATATCTCATCCAGTAATAAGAACTCAAGTCTCATGACTGAAACCGAGTTTGAACTAAACAAGTCGTATCTAAATCATGATATATTTATATATCTGTCTGATGGAAAAAGAAGAATGGAGAATCTGGAGATGAAAAAAGAAAGAAACTGAATACCTTATAACTGGTGAAGGGGCATTCCATCTTAGTCTTCAGAAATGACAAGGAATTACTTAACATATTCCAAACAGAGACCTTGCGCCACTGTCTGGCAGTGCATCATTATCAGCTTCACGATAACAAAATGTTAATTATTGTCTTTACTGTAAGAACATGTAAATTTCCTCTATCAAGCGTCGGTATGTTTCGCTTGCGGAAACTCTGTAGATGCTTCCGTTCCGCTGGTTTCCTTTTTAATATTACTCACTATTGAATTTGCGATTATAAATAACGTATTTTCGAATACTAAGACAGTAGAGCTACACTGCAGTTTGTTTCTAGGTGCAGAATGAATGAACTCGATCGGTGTAGGACCATGCTCTCACAGAATACCAGCGTAAAATAGCAGCAAAGTCCTGCTGTGCTTCCACTGGTGAGTGTAGGGATCCGGAGGCATAATAAAAAAAAATACGAAACACAACTGAGTTATGTTGCCTTCTCCGGTCCAGTCGACCCATTCATATAGCAGTAGCTCGGCATGGTATCGCATAAACCTAATCATTTATTCCTTTTAACTCGACGTTTCGAATGCTTTACAATATCCATGGTCACGTCATTTAATCACTAAAACAATTACTAAAACCCAAGGGTACCACCTGTCCTGGATAGAACTCGAAACGACATCATAAAAAGTAGTTAAAAGCAATAAAATCCGTTAAACTTGATAAATAAGATACTTTTAAAAATGTATTAAAACAAAAGCAAAGATATTTCATTTCGAAAGATTATCGACAACTTTCGTTTCGTTTTGTCGTAATATTCAACGCATAAATTTGTTCGAGGTATTAAGTTGCATACATAAGTTAATTTAGAAGGGATATCAATATGATAAATGATTTAAGGCTTCGTATGGAAACCTTGATGTGAACAAAGAAAATGCTTAGGTTTATAATTATAATCTAGAAATAATGACAGCCTCGGACAGGATGCGAGATTTTCCATGATTCGCTTACTTGTCTACATTAATTCATAAAGTTGCCACAACATAATAATAGTCATCATTTTTTTATACTGACATTACAGGGTTGCTATTTAAAAGTAATAAGGACATTCACACGAAAAACGTTGACAAAGTTGTACGTTGTATTTTTTAGAGGGAAAGAGTTTCTATTTGTATCTAAGGATACAGAAATACTATATGATTCACATTAATAAAAATTGACAGGCTCGAGGTGTAATGGTTTGAGTGACTGGTTGAAGCGCTGCGGTTCCTGGGTTCGATTCCCAACCGAGGAATAATATATGTGTTTTAAAAACATTGTGTTATATGTCCTGTTTGACTGACACCTTCTGATCTCACTACACATGTACACCTTGAGTAAATCGTGAATTCTAACGGCACTATAATATACCCTGAGCAGTTGTCGTTATATGGTGATAACTAGAAGATATATTGACCATGCTCGAAATCAACTTCATCATGATGAAAGTTGATAACCTTCATTTCGTAGGTAATTTGTGGGGCTAATTTTATTCATTGACGATGACAGGATTTCCAGAAGCCAAGACTTTTAGAGGCGCTAGAGCACCAAATATACTAAAAAAAAGTATTTTGTATCTATATTTACACGATCTTAAATTATAATAATAACGTCAGAGGGACCCTTAAATCTTTATTCGCTTATCTCTGTTAATCGTCGTGGTCTCTTCTCCAAGATGTGGTAGCATCAGCTATCTTCGAACCAGCATCATCGTCGTACTCTTTTACTATTACTTCGGGAGTAACAAACGAGCACAGAGTTCACCTGATGGCAAGTAATTCCTGCGTTCTACTACAACTACATTCATCCTTGACGAGGAATCATAATGCAGATGCGTTGTCACCCTTGAGGACTGAGATGGAAGTAATAAAGGTCTCCGGATCCCTACACTCAGGGGACGAAACACAGCATTATATATTTCGATAAAGCCGTTAAAGCCAACAGCAATACAATAAAGAAAACACATCGCCATTAATTTTTCGCTCCCTTTCCCGCGTCGACGTTCCCCCAATATACACAAGACAAAAGTGCCCCGAATATAAGCCCTCGTCAGCCCTACTACGACGCATAGCAACGTTCTAACCGCAACACTCTTAACTGCACGGTCGACGGCCGTCAGTACAGATGCACTGAGTGCGTATGCACTGAACGCACTCAATGTGATTGTTCGATGCCGTTTGAATTATTGAGTCATCACAGTCACAGTCTCTCCGTTAAATGCACTTTCTATTTTAATTGAAATGGCGACTGTGTGTCAACTTTTTAAACTGTTAAAGTGACCGCTGCTGTTTCATTTTTCAGCAGAATGAATGATAATGTAGATTCGTTGTCACACCTGAGTATTACGAGGAAATATCTCGTCACCAGCTACATGAATGCAAAAAAAAAGAAACACACACTGTAGCTACATGAATATGTCGGATCGACCATGGAAGGCCACACCGTCACAGAATATCAACGTGAAAGAGAAGCATAACGGTGTTTTGTGTGTGTGTGACGTATGTAAATAGGTATTCTATCTCAATCCTCATGGTGACAACAAAGTTCATCTTGAATCAAGGATAATGTAAATGTCACGGGCATTTATCACTCGTCAAGTGAATTGTGGGCTTCTTATTCATCGACGAAGAGACAAACTGTTTAAAACAAATAAAAGGATAAATAAAAAAACACACAAAAAATTAACAGAAAATTAATACTATTTATGTCGACAGTTAATTTATTAGCCTCCCAAAACCAGAATCTAACGTTCGATCGTAACTTCGGTATTGAGTTTCACTTCCGTGTTTACGTTGTTAAATGGATATCTGTATTGTAAGAATTAAAAACAGTAAAATTTTAAGCTATATTTAAGTAAGTGTAAGTTATAGATACATACTCTCCATTACACTGGGGCATTTATTTCAAAAGGCGTTCATAAATAGAAATAAATTGGCTTAATCGTTCTCAGCCTTGTCACAAAATTGGTGTCATTAAGAGCATGCATTAAGCGACACATTCAAGTTGAATCAAGGTTCTACAAATAAATTGCAATTAAGTGATTCACCTTGTAGTAACTTGAAACATGTAACACGTCAGAGAAATGAAAGAATAAGAAGGTTATACATATATTCCGAAATTTGATCTGGAGATTTTTAATTAAAAGAAATTGTAATCGATTGAGAACGCTTGTAAATTTCTTAATTATATATTATACAGGGTTATTCGTAATTCGACGTATTCTCGTTAGGATGTGATAGGGGTGACTATTTGTGATAATTTTAACCGCCATATATATTATGCACAAGCGAACCATTTGTGAGTTATCATGTTTCTTAGCTTTTTTCAAAATAAATCAAAAATGCAACATCAAAAAGTGTCCATTTAAATCTCATTTTTTCTTCTGATTTATAAAAACGTTTAAATACTGGTTATTTATCAATATTTAAACAATAATTATTACTTACCATAAGGTGAACATCGTTACATATTTTATATATATATGTATTTATATATATATATATATATATATATATATATATAGATATATATATATATATATATATAGTATTCAATGGTAGACATTAGGTTGCACATACCAAAAATATTTTATTTTTTAACCATATACAAACGGTGGAATGATAAAAATTTATCTACATTTTTAATTGATTAATAAAACCTCTATCTTCGGAATCTCTGAACCCTTTTCCGTTACATTATTTATATTGATACCGTTCTTTACTATAACATTTCAATATTTTTATTTTTTAATACATTGCGCCTAATTAATTACTAATTAAACGTATGTAGACTTTCGGTAATAATTCAAAAGAGTTAAGATTCCGTTTATAAATTCTTTCATGTTACATAACATTCCTGCGTCCCCTTTTCTACATACTTTACACATACTCAAAAGAAACCTGAGAGGGTAGGTAACTATCCAGCCTTGGAAGACATGGAAATACTTAAGTTTGGGCTTAACGCTTTTCAGGTTTCGCTACAAATTTCGAATTTAATTTTTTGTTATGCAGATGCATACGTACGTATATTTAAATGCTCTAAGATTTTTATCTTGCAATCCGATATGATCAACTTTTAACGAAAGTATCTCTTTTATAATATTAAAAGTGACGAGTGGAAACGTGGGCTCAGTTCACCTTGGTAAGTGATGGGTGAGACCTATAATTTCTAAATCCTCAATAACGATTCAAGATGCAAAAATCATTGTCACCGCTGATGACTGAAATTTAATTGTTACGTGTAATATTTCTCGAAAACCATACATATAAAATAAGACAGGGTTGGGCCGCAGAGTCTGATGGATTTGTGATACATAAACTAATTTATTCTTTACATAAAAAAATATATATGGGAAAATTACTTTTTGTACACGACTTCATCCACATCTGATTCATCTCGTTGCAAACCATCGTCGAACCTTGTCTTTTAATTGACAATAACTCGCCGGCATAGCGCACGTGGAATAGAGGCTATTTCTTCCCGGATATTGGTTGCACGAGTTGTTTTAAGTAAGGATCTAAAATCTTTGTTTTGATCCTTGACTCGTTAGTTTAAAGAGGCAAATCGTTCGTCCCCACTGTTAGATCGTATAAGGACCTACTAAGTTACTAAGCTATCACACCTCTTGCATAAGAAGACCGATCGCGTGGTGCAGTAGTGAGGGAACTTGAATGCTGCGCAAGAGTCTTCGATTCATTAAATTATTGGTTTTCGGGTAGTAGTGTATTGTGTGTATCTGAACCTATCTTCGATCTTATCGTGCGTGCATTACACCCGAATAGAAAGGGGATGACAAGTGCCTGTGTTTGCATAAATTCTTACGGCACTCTAAAATATTCTGCGCATTGATGTCGTCTGGCAATAACCAGAAGTAATCGCCGTGGTCGAAATCGGCCAGGATGTTGATCTTTACTTGTTATATAATAGTTACAAGTACAGAATGCATTTTAAAATTTTAATAATTCCTTTGATCTTTATTTTTGTGTTTTAATTGTGTTTGTTCTTCCAACAATTTTCACTTTTGTTAAGTGCTGACTTTTACAAAATACCTTTTAACAACATCAGCTCATTAAAGCTAATTTATACGCACCGACACGCAATCCTGTTAAGGGTTTCCATACAAAATTAATAACACAGAGTTTGTTACGTGGCAACCCTGTTACTATGTTTACACACACAATTCCTTTATTAAAATTACGCGGCGAGGTACGTAAAATTTAGTAATTATTCCCGCAGTATTTTACAATTTTATTTTCGTTTTAGGATTTTTTGGTCTATAAATATATAAAAAAGAAAATTAAAGTAAATAGTGTCAATAAGATTGACGTTTGCAATAAAGTATAAATAAATAAATAATTATCTGAACGATCTTTTGCTCCATACCCTAATGTCCTACGCTATAGATTTTCTTTGATCAATATAGAAGAAATAATTCCAAAATCTATTATTAATTACAGCTGTCCGGGTTATGCATTCGAACATTTTACAGTAGTGGAGCCACGCTGTAGTTTATTTACAGCTACGGCAGGAATGGAAGGACCACGCCCTCACAGTACAACATCGTGAGATAGCATCATACTGCTACTGTGTTTCAACTACTGAGGATAGGATATAGACATAGGATATAGTTTAAATTGAAACACCAAAAATTCCATAAGGTTAGTTTTATTTACCAAAATTATCCACAAAGCACAATCCTTAGCCACTTGAAAATAAAAACAATATATAAACTTATTAATGGTGAAGAGGAATTCCATCTCAGTCCGTAGGAGTGACCGCATTATGATTCCTTATCGAAGATGAATGGATCATGGGCTGGACATGGAATAACAACAGAACTGTGCGCTCGTTGTCGCAAAACAATATTTTTTCTTTGCATTCTCGTAAATATAATTTACCACATCGCCGAGGGTTATTGGCCGATTGCTTTATAAACCTTTCGTAAGATACGACAGTTATACCGTTAAATTCTTGCTTAATGTAACTTAATATGGCACACGCAAATACCTGCATCGACACCTGCATACGAGTATACCCTGCGATATTGGATACGGTGCTTTTTTTGTTATATTCAAGTGATAAATGAGAATGCAGTTAACTTCATTGTAAGTGATTCCTACGTCCCATGATATCCATATTTATCCTTAGTAAGATGGAGTTCCGCAAGGATCGATGCTGGGACCATACCTATTTATATTTCATAGCGCAGATATTCTTGACTGTATATTTAATATTCCTATATTTTTACATATGTATAGTTGACATATAATTTGTCACTGTCATTTTTATTTATGATAGTAGTAAAAAATGCGCATTTAACCTAATGGTGATTCTTATAACCCATGTCACCCACCTTTAACTTCGAGAAGGAATCATAATGCAGATGTTGTCACCGCTGGGAACTGAGATGGATTGCCTAGTCAGCATAAGGGTGTGTACAGACATCGCGATCTATTGTTGCGTTACCGTTTTTTTTTCAAGTGGCTAAGGATCGTGCTTCGTGTACCATTTTAGAAATTATAATAATATGGATACGGACTAATTATACGGATCTTATGGCGTTTAGTTTTAACTTTATATAATATAATACTAATATATAACCATAATATTTATTTGAAGGAATATGGGTTGTACACGGGTGTTCTAATTAACATAGTATTCAGCACATTCCACCGTAATGGCATGCAAACATTGTATGTTTTTCGGATCATGGTGGTTAATTAAAATTGTAAATTATCTTATGTATAATCAACATTATTATTGTTAAAGATTGTCATTATGATTAAAAAAATCATGGCAATTGTTAAAATTCAATGTCAAGAGTAATAAATTGGAATTAAAAATAATTACAGTAATTTTGAGTAGAGCTCAATTGCAGTTTGTTTCTACATTAATGGGTCAGCTCGACCGAAGTTAAACCACAACCTCACAGAAAACCAGCGTAAAATAGTATAACACTGCTGTGTTTCGTCTGGTGAGCGTAGGGACCCGGAAACCTTTATTACTGGTGACGAGGCATATCCATTATTGTCCTCAAGGGTGACAACGCATCTGCATTATGATTCCTTGTCCAGAATGAATGTAGATGTCATGGGCCGCAGGAATCACTTGCCATCAGATGAACTGTGTGTTCGTTTGTTAATCTCAATGTGATTAAAACAAAAGTAATAACAATATCTAAAATGTCATATTATTAATAAAATAAAACAAAATCAAATGACCAATTAATTGACCAGTTAATCGTGTCCAATTTAATATATTATATCCGTTTCCGTCATTCAAACATTCACATAATAACATTTAGAGAATAACATTTGAATTACGATGTCATAAATATTGTCCATTTTTTATCTTCGCGAGTGCAAGGTCAAATATTATATATTTTTATTGACATACTAAATACATTCTAGCTAGCAACAAAACAGGAATGCGGTTGGTCTGCGGCCTGTTAACATAGGTTACACCATCCCATCATTCCATCTATTGTAGGGACGTCTTACGCGATCTACAATACTTTTACCTACTATATATAACTACAATCGTGAAACTTTTCTTTCCATCGATTATAGGCGTCTACGCGCTAGGTGCCGGCCCATTGTCACCTCAGCTAATCGAGCCTTTGAGCTATATCGATTTCCTCAATTGCGGATATCGTTTAGAATTCGATCACGCGGAGATACACCAAGCCCTCTCTATGGCTCGCTGCTTGACTTTGAGCTTCCTCATACGGCTAGTAGTGAGGGACCACGTCTCCGTTCCGTATACATTATATCCGTATATACATATACATCCACATCAAAACGTAGTATGTGTCATGTATGATGTTTTTGAGGCTGGGGGTACAGGACAAATCCGCACGTTCGCTCTCTTCACCCACATCCGAATTGCTCAAATATTATAACAATAGGCGCGTTCGCACAGTCACTCGTTCACATCTTTATTTATAATAGTAATAATGTTAGGTGAGTGATAAAAAAATCACCATTTCTGTTCACAACCAAAAATAAAAATCATGTAATATGTTGCAATATTTTTAATGCTCAATTAATGAATTTCAACACGATACATGATTTTTATTTTTGGTTGTGAACTGAAATGGTGATTTTTTTATGCTCTTATATCACAAAAAATATCATATCAGATATAGAATCCAGTATTAACGCTTAAGTATTTAGTATGAACAAAAAATAAAAGTATGATATAAATTTAATTATTTTAAAATTATAGGGAATTATAAGATCCTACCTTGACGTACCAAAACTAAGGGAGGGAAGGGTCTGAATAAAATTTATCATTAGATCAACCGTGTGCTCCGTTTTCACTAAAATAAATAAATTAAATATAATTTATAAAGTAGACAGAACCTTTTAAATTAGATTTGATAATATTTTGCGGGACTCCTATTTCACCATTTTGAGTTCACGTAATTAATAAACTACTAACAATTGTTTGAAAATTTACAACGATTTAATTTAAATCGAAAAAACAAAATCACTTTATTATAATCAGTGAATCAAGTACACGCCAGACTCCTCTAATTATGTAAACTAAATTTACGTACTGAATTCGCTAACTTAATGAGAGTAAATAAAGAATTATTATTATTATATATTTAGGTCTCGAGAAGTCGGCACAACTGTTTTTCATTTGGTCTGTTTTCTATGTGAGACAAGAAATTTCAGACAAAAAAACTCAATTGCAAACCCCATCAATCTGACCGAGGAACATGTTCATTTCACATTACGTAGATATACCAAAATAATCTTAGACGAGAAGTTCAATATTAAGTAGTATTAAGAGTGATTATAATTAAATCCAGACAAACAATAACTCAATATTAAAATCAACAAATAGACGAGTGAATAAATGATTACGATGGAAATATAAAATTACCACTCTAAGATCGTATCAAGTTGTTTTGAAGCTAAAGTTAAAAAAGTTATAAATTTTGTGTGACTTCTATTAACAAGTATAGCTAATTAAACAACCCAAGTAAAACAATAAGTCGCTTTATTTATTAATTCACATAACAACACAATAAAAGTGGAAACCCTACGATATGTAATAGGTAATTATAATAGTAGAATCCCTTGCAGTAAACGTTCCGGTGTAAATACTCCACGTTATTAGCCAAGAGCCGTTCTGCATACTTCCATTTCATAACAACACGAGTACACGCGCACGGAGAATGCACCGAGATCAACCCTACATTCACTGCGCGTTTGTCGTATGGTCTCAGTTATAAGCGGTAAACATTAATAATAAATATTATAAGTGATATTTATCAATACTAATATGTTGTTGTAAATTTATTATTTATTGGAAAATTATCTGGATTAGTAAGATGTTAAGTTTTTTTGTAATAATTAATTAATTCCTTTGTTCTCGTAGTCGTGGAAATGGCGTAATATTTTTTATTAAATCCATAATAATATAAAACCACTGTGCTTGTTTAAGAAATGCAGATTTCCGATATTTATTTAAAACTATGATATAAACATTCTCATTCTTTTAGTACTTTTAATTAATATCAAAATATTTAGAGTTTTAGTCTCCAACTCATCCTTGAATGCGATGAGCATCCAGTTATCAACGTGTAGCAGTTTTATTTACGATCCTGAGGTGGGCGTTAAACCATATGGTTTTCTATATATCAATGAATCTAAAATCCAAAAAAATATAAAATCAGAACAAGGTTGTTCAACTTTTCACTGTCTAATCGTGACTTTAAAACATCTGAAACAAAGAAAATAATCTGGAATTATATTTCTAATTCAATTAAATACAAGATATAACAATCCTTTCAATAATTTTTGTAAAAAGCATGACTCCTAGTTTTAAATATTTGAGTATAAGAAAACTAGTTTATGTATCGTTTTTTCTAAAGCCAATTTTCAATAACAAATGGCTTACATGAATGTTCTCCTCTTACGTTTGGAATAGATCTAATAGGCCAAGTTAAAGTATTATTTTGATGGATACATTTCTAATTAAGTTTTGATATTTTTTTTATTATTATTATTTTTTTAAAGCACTGCATAGCATGTGCTAATATTACTAATATTCCATTTAAGCACTGGAACTATGCTTAAATACTTGTGCCAGGAGATAATTCAAGACAATATGACAATGGTGGATTCGAACCAATTGTCTATTGGATATCGACGCTTCAAGTTAATATTATATATACTGTTCTGTACAATATCATAGTATGTCTTTAGCTATACTACTATAAAACTTATTGTTTAATATAATATATACTATATACTATAGGTATATATACTAAATATCGACAAAACTTATTAAAAAAAAATATCTTTTAAATAATCGGAACCAATCTTAATTAAAACAAATAATTAAAATCTACTCGCCATAAGTTAATGAGTTGGACCGAGCTGCGACATCTGATGACTAACTCCCATTGTGAGCTGCGAAAGGAGGCCTGTTGGAAGCACATCCGTTATAATTATGATACACACGCGGATTATTTTGTTGGTAACGCAAAATTGTTTAGCTATGATTGGCATTAATAAGAAGGCATCTAGACACATCCCTGGCTTAGGGTTGCCAGCGATACTCTCCATATGAAGCGGTTGCGGTATATATCCGTATACCGGCCACAAATAACAGCAAAAGCGCAGTATATTTTAAAAATAAGTTGAGAAAAGTGCTTATACTCGATCAGGGGGAATTTTTTAATTGAAAAATAATTAAAAAACTTTTTTCCGTTAATGATTTGGTTGCTTCTTAGACTTTTTTTAAAAAAATATTGTTAATAAATAAATAAATAGATAAAATCGAAACAAAAAGATTTCCATGGACTTGAAGCATTGCGATTTACAGTTTTGATATAGTGGTAAAATAACTCTATATAAAATAACCATATAATTCTTCACTCTGCATGGTAAATAAAACTACGGACAGATGGGATATCGAGGGGCTCCGGTCCAGAGTTGAGAACAGTACTTCTAATATGAGAAATCTATCTGTAACATTTTAGATGTTCTGTGAGGCTATAATGGTTATAACTTAGTCTTACGTCGTCTGGTGAGTGAAGGGATCCGGAGACCTTTATTACTGGTGACGATGCATTCCATTTCAATCCTCAAGGGTGACAACGCATCTGCATTATGATTCCTTGTCAAGGATGAATGTAGATGTCATGGGCCGCAGGAACCACTTATCATCGGGCGAACTGCGTGCTCGTTCGTTACTCTCATTGTAATAATATAAAAATCATAAATAATTGAGTAACCTACATAATTATAATAATAATATATGCCATAATTAGGACGACTGTGAAGCACAATGAACCCGAGTGGTTGATGTGTTGTTTTTATAGCGGTCCTAGAGTATTAATGTTCGAGGAGTAAGTTTTTAACTTTTTAATTATTTATTTAATCTTCAATTTCATACACCTTTGTTTTTTAAAGAAAAAGCGGAAAAGGCGGACTTAACGCCTTCTGACATTCTCTACCAATCAAACACTGACTGTACATAAAAGGATATATAAAAAAATTGAAGTTCGAAATTATACGTATTGATAAATGGCATGGTTTAGTCGTTCTAGACCGCCAACTATAGTTTTACTACGGTACATTTTACCGAAAAGTTCGTGGACGAACGATGACCTTGTTAATAAATATAATGTTTAAATTTAAAAAAATTACGGTACATATCGTAAAACGCGTTTTCCTTGAAACTTGATGGTGTTGTCGTTAACAAAATAATAAACAGTTATAAATAAGAGAAGAGAATTCCATTAATCTCACGACCTATCTTAAAACCAAATTCCGCTCCGGCCTTTTGGTGAAGGGCGGTACTCCACACTGCGAACGCATACTTCACACCGCAAACGACAACCTTGTGTAATCAACTTCTAGCAGTGGTATTCCCTCCCATCTACAATGGTGGGTACGATGGTATTTTAGAAAACGGCGTACGTTTTCCTTTAATGCAGACAACGCATTGGCAGCGCCACTGCGTGCGTTCCTCTATTATAAAAAAAATCTCGTGTTGAATAGCCAAGGGTCCTTCATGCACTACGTAATGGGTCAGCTTAATTGAAGAAAGTGCACTCCTTTATATATATGGCTTTAGCATTTGTACAACATTGACACACAAGAATTACGAATATATATATATATATATATATATATATAATGTATATATATAGTAAATAGTTTAATACATACATATGTACTCACGCAATTAACATTTTATGAATAAAATATAGTCGATTTTTATTTAAACATCTATTGCGGAAAAATTATTAAAGGGCTTAAGTTATCAATACTTTTTCAAGCCAAGGACGATAGAATTTTTTATAATATACCTGTACTGGCAACCCAGCAGTAAACTGTATTCAAAATATTGGTATAAATAATAAAAAATAATATCTTAAATATCCTTAATTAGTCTAATCATGAATGACACCTTTACATCTGTTTCGTAATCTGATCGACTAACGCGAGAGGATTTATGTTCATACTATGTTGTGTATTTGTACTAAACGTCAGAACCTACAGGTACTGATGTTTTTATTATAACAGAACATTCGATCCTACATTATCGTCATAACAGCATGTTTCAAACATTCGGTTTGGCGGTTGTAGAGGCTGATGATACCCAATCTACAGCCTAACTAACAGCAACTTTTGATGTTAACATCAAAACATGGTCCATTTACGACAAATTGGCAAGGTATAAAAGCTTGATAGAAAGGTGCCCCACGAACTTAACGAACGCCAGCGCAACGTACGCGTTGAGACCTGCCTCGCACTGCTCAACAGGTACAGAAATGAAAGAATTTTGAACCGAATTGTTACGTGCGACGAAAAGTGGATTCTGTTCGACAATCGAAAGCGCTCGGCAAGTTGGTTAGATCCTGGTTCAGCACCAAAGCAATGCACTACTTACTACCAACGAAAAATTACCTCAAGAAAGTTGATAGTCACTGTTAGGTGGTCTAGTGCCGGTGTGATTCATCACAGTTTTTTACCAAACGGCACGAGCATTACTGCAGATGTGTACTGTGAAGAACTGAAGACAATGATGGAGAAGCTCGCACATCTGCAACCAGCTTTAATCAATTGGTCGTCCCCGCTGCTCCTACACGACAAAGCGCGACCCCACACTGCACAACAGACAGTCTCCAAGCTGCAAGAGTTGGGGTTGGAAGCTCTCCCTCATCCACCGTACTCACCAGACCTTGCACCCACCGACTATTAAATTTTCCAAAATTTGGACAACTTCTTAGAGGGAAAAAAATCAATTCCCGAGAGGCAGTACAAAATGCCTTTGAAGAGTTTGTTGCCTCCCGTCCAGCTGATTTTTACAAGAAGAGCATCAATAAACTACCTCTACGTTAAAAAAGACGCGTCTATTACATAGGTGATTACTTTGAATAACAGAAATAAAAAGGTTTGAAAAAAAATACTTTTACTTATTTCATACAAAACGGCAATTTCATAGGTAAAGACCTACTATAAAAACAAACCAACGATAACACAACCAATTATTTTATCATTGTTTTCAATATACTAAAAACTTTATATTAATATTTATCAATAATAATGAGGCATTTTTCTATTCAAAATGATAAAACTAGACAACAAAACTAGAAAGGTTAAATTTCTAGTTATTAGTCTCAATCAGATGCATGGAAATGTTTACTACGTAATATAGTAAATAATGCGCCCTGTTACCCGAATCGCGAACCGAAAAAGGGGTCGTTTTGAGTACCGTGTCCCTTTTAAAATAGAGTAACAATGCTATATAATATTGACCGATAAAACGAGACGAGTAGACGAGTCCGAATAAAATTTTGTCCATTGGTCGTGTTTTGTACGTCCATTCTAAACACAGCGTGGCTGTGCCACATTAAAAAGATAACACATTATTAGTAGACGCAATCAGTATTACAGTATTAATAAGCAATCAAATATTGTCTTTACTGCAGTGATTAGAAGCATAAAATGTAAACGTGTTAACAGATTTTGGTTAACAATCTTAATAGATATCGAACGAATTCTTGAACTTGTTAGCAGAGATCAATGGAACTAAGTTGTTAACTTATATATTCAATAAATATTTTATTTAAAATTGTGATTTTGACAGTTGTACTTTTTCTTATAAGAGCTTTAAAACTAATTCACCGTCAATTTTGTATTAATATTACACACTATTATATTTAAATAAAAGATTACTATAAATAGATACATTCATGTACTCATACCATATATTGGTATAGGTGATGCCGATATGCTTGTGCCTCCTACTCCTTTATAAAAACGAGGTATGGAGGATTTTTTTGCTTCTCAGACTCTTGTCTACAGAATAAAAATGGATTAATTAAACTGTTTTTAATATATATATTAACGGGTGTTGTATAATCTTGTTTATAAACACTATTATCTTTATTTATGTAAGATTTTAAGGTATATGTAAGTGTATATTTCTTTTATTTAAGCAAAACATCGATGCATTATAGGCTAGTAGACAGAGAGATATACTAATTATATTGGATATAGTCGATCTCTGTACCATGTTTTTATGTCTTGAACGGTTGGGATACATACAAATATTTTTGTTTCTTTATAATTGTTCTAAAATAAATTAACGTCAAGTAAACAAACAACTGTCTCAACAAAGATATTAAAATAATTCAACATGTTCAATTAAACCGTATTGTAGTCCATTATATTAAACATTAGATTGATCATTGAATTAATATTAAAAATTATAATATATTATACAAACACCAAATAACTGTGCAACACCGAAAAATATGTGTAAATATTTTTTATTTATTTTAAAATTTAGGTTATTTGTACCAACGTTACAAATACAGCGTAAAAAATATTTTAACTTTAAAATATATGATATTATTAGGAAAGCTTTACTCTATTCCTAATTGTTTAACTATCTTTGTAAATGCTACCTGATACAAATTTTTGATATTGGCTAACTGATATTGGCACTATTGTCTAAGTGTTACAAAACTTATGCGAGTTACAAAAAACAATGGAAAATTAACAAACTATAATGATTAAAATATTTTAAAAACGAATGAATATTATGTTTTATATATTTTTTTAAATTAAAGATAAGCAATTGGACCAAACTTTTCAGTATTTAATAAAAACTTAGTAAATAAATTAATATAAGACCATTATTGTTAAATAAATCATGTAAGTCATCATTTGACAAAAAAAAACTGTATAAAACGTGTTTTAAATTCATTCTATGCAAATATAATTACTTCTTCCAACACTATGTGGTAGAACTGATTATTTTAATAAGTTGGCAACATTTTAAAAAGAAAGTGAAGTGAAAGAAATGAATTTACGAGAATAGGTCGCAAGTCGCATAGATTTTTGGTTGATTTCCTTTTCACTTTACTTTCTTATTCTCAGTAAGATCTAATAAACTCACGTTAATTTGTGTTTTTGGTTATATTTTGATTCAACGAACTGAGTATTACACTTCCGAAAACAGGATAAGTACGAGAGTAATACAGCATCTTATTGATTTTCTTTCCTTGCATATGCTTTCAACCAATGCGAAGTGGAGCTAACGTTTCGGGCGAAATTGAAGTCTTATTTGAATACATATTTACTGTTTAATTAACCAATCGTAGTGAATTTTAACCTTATTTGGTGTTAACTTGGTATTCAGTAAAAATGATGTCCAATGTACTCGACAGCGTAATCGCGAATCAACCTACGCAAAATGGTAGTAAAGTTCAACCTTGCAACAATGAGTCTAAGACGAATTTAATTGTAAACTATTTACCACAAACTATGTCTCAAGAAGAGATCAGGGCTTTATTCTCCAGTGTCGGTGAAGTTGAAAGTTGCAAATTGATCAGAGATAAAGTCACCGTGTTCCCGGATCATATTCTCAATGGGCAGAGTTTGGGCTACGCATTCGTCAATTACCACAAAGCAGAAGATGCTGAGAAAGCTGTTAACACATTGAATGGTCTTCGATTACAGAATAAGGTAATTAAAGTGTCTTACGCCCGTCCGAGTTCTGACGCAATCAAAGGCGCCAACCTTTACGTATCTGGCTTGCCGAAACACATGACACAACAGGACTTGGAGAAGCTTTTCTGCCCATATGGAACAATAATTAGCTCTCGTATTCTCCATGAAAATGTAAGCGTCGGCCATTTATTGCAAGGAGGTTTAGATGAACAAACAATTCAGGGGCCTTCAAGAGGTGTTGCATTCATCCGCTACGATCAGAGGTGTGAGGCAGAGGCAGCTATACGTGAATTGAATGGTACTGTCCCCCCAGGAGGTACTGGACCTATGACTGTGAAATGTGCAAACAATCCAAGCAATCAGAACAAGGCGCTGGCTCCAATAGCAGCATACTTGGCACCGACTTCCACTCGCAGATTTGTTGGACCAGCTGGTAAGGCTCTTCTAGCTATCAATAAAGGTTTGCAACGATTTTCTCCTTTAGCTGATCCTCTCATTCAAGGTAATGCTTTGGGCGGTTCAGGTTGGTGCATCTTCGTCTATAATATTGGGGCTGATACCGAAGAGAGCACCCTTTGGCAGCTATTCGGCCCATTTGGTGCCGTCCAGTGTGTCAAAATTATAAGGGATCCTACCACTAACAAGTGTAAGGGTTATGGTTTTGTCACTATGACCAATTACGATGAGGCTGTCGTTGCAATCCAATCACTGAATGGATACTCGCTGAACGGTCAGGTACTGCAGGTCAGCTTCAAAACAAACAAGAGTAAATCCTAAACTCATTAAATTCTAGTCAATAAATTGTAGCTAATATGAAAATGTTGATCATTTCTCTGTCATGATTCTATGTCACGTAAAATAAGTATTGACTAGGAAATAATGTGACACAAATCATGGCATGATACCGAACTGTAACAGTGTTCATACATGAAAAGTACAAACCATCTAATATCACAGATTAAGCATCACAATTAAATAAAAGTTTCCGTTTGTTCAATTTACTCAATTAAATTATATTATGTACATTTGGATACAGTACCAAATAAGGTTTTGTTTCCATTTTGGCCTTGATAATAGTTAAACAGGCCTTTCATTTATTTAAAACAATATACATACACATCACTAGCTTACATTACAGATTTTAAAGTCCACTTCTTGAAACCAGAACAACACTTTCACAAAACCACCATATACTTTTAAAAGCATTACTTTAGTGCTTTACTTCTAATAATGAAGTGCTTCTTATTTTGTGGTATATGCATTGATTGCTTAAAATCCCCATTAAAGGCTTTAGTATAATAGCAGATATATTTATAATTTAGTAAAAAGGTTTTCATAAATTATTGTTTAGTTTTAAAACAGAGCTATTTAATATTATTTGCCTTAGCCCTCTTTGATTTAATTATACAATGTTATGGTGATATTGAGGTAACTAATAATGGAATACTGGTGTAATAGAAATCCCAATGTGTTTTAGTGGAATAAAGAAATTTAGACAAATTTAAAACTATGTCACAATAGTGGATCCCAAGCAATATAATTTTATGAGGATTGACAGTGCAATATTAAAGATTTTACTCTAAGTAAAAATATATTAAAAAAGAGTTTATTATATGTATTTGTAATCCAGTGCAATTATTTAAATATTTTCAAAAGGAGTCCTGCAATAATAATTAAATATACAACTTATATGAGATACCGTAAAGTATTCACAATATCCATTGTGTCTATACACTACCAAAGATGTCAGAAAACACGACTGATTTAATCATTAGATTAAATATTCATGTAATAAAAATATCATAAAATTAGCAATTCCATGTAAGTTTTCATCTATGTTATGTACTAAATGTGAACCTATTATCTCTTAAAAAAATTCCATGACTTAAAAGTTAAGGGAAATCTCGATTTAAAAGCACAAAATCATAATAAGATGAGTAACCAATTAATCATTTAATGTATAAATTCATATTGTACAAGTTACCTTTTCTTATCTAAATTAATTTAAACTATTGACAACTTATAATAGAACATTAAATTTAGAAACATCATAATAATATTTTGACCCATCCATGTGAGAAATGTGAATCGAAATTATAAAGTAGACTGACCGTGATGATGACCGCAGTAAGTTGATCAACATTTTAAAGTAAATTTTTGTATTGACTTGAATATTATGTATCAAGTGGAAAAATTTGTATTAATGTGTATGTCAAGTAAAAAATTTGCATTAATCTTAGTCTCAAAGGTTTTTCTCATTTAAAATGCAGTCAGCTCAGTGCTTACTGTGCATAAATTGATTAGGTGTCCCATGCTGGTATGGCGTGGAGCTAAATTTAAATTTGTCTTTTATCGTATGATATTGTCTCTCTAATTCATTTGATTGTATAATCGCTATTTATTATTACATTTAAGTAATGTATAATTAATAATTTATTGTCATATTAGTGAATAGACATAGATTTCATTTGATGTTATTATTAATATATTGAATATTAGTGTAAGTTCGGAAATTAGTTTGGTAAATTGTTTACTCAGTAACATACCTAACTCATGATTTATCTCGATATTTAGTAGTTTCTGTAATTGCATAGTTAAATTATTCATAGTTGAATGCATATCATATTCCGGAGAGTGCATTGTTGAGTATAACACGGAATATACAGTCTTCTATAAAGCATTTTGATTAAGTGATTTGTTTAATTTCTTTAATACTGCTAAGGATAAATGTTTCATTAAGGTTAATAATTATTTATTTAAAGTACTTAACTACACGGAACTAGTCAGTTATAATTTTGCGCAAGATAAATCTTTAAGTAAACCTATTCATAAGTATTTAAAAAAAACTGTGTTCTCTATTTAAATGTAGTTTAGAATTTGGTTTAAAAATTATGTTGGTGTGGTGTTTCGGTAACTTAAGCATAGTGTACCATTTTATGCACACAGCAACAATACAAATGGTGTGTAAAAATACTAGTCACAGGTAAAACATACCTCGAAGTAATATAATCTGTGGAAATGTTGTAAATCTTTTGGGCGTGTCAGTAGCAAAGAAAGTCTCGTCTATTACATAGGGGAATCTCAATATGTTCTATGTTTCCTTAAGTCCTACCAAATCCGCCTTAAATTTACACAGTTCCTTATAGCCAATTTAGCAGAATTTTTAGTTATGTTTCAAACATTGTTCTAAGTACCGCCCAAAGGATTTACGACATATTAACGATAATTTGTGTTGTTATCCCAGGCTGGAATCACACTAACCATTGGAATGAATATTTTGTCAGAAAAGTTGTCAATATCTAGCTATCTATGAGAGAGAATTATTTTAACTGAACTTTCAAGTGTGCATTTGCATCTTGATTCTTCATTAAGGATGTTTATCATTTACTATCAGATATCTCTGTGCGTTCGACCATTCACATTAAAAGTGATTGAAGATTTATTCTTGAATAAATTCTTTTTTTTCTGAAAATAATTGATGAAAAATTTCTTTTATGAATGGATTTTTTTACTTCTCAATTATAGATAGATGTTGACAGCAATGCACCTGTTCCTCCTGTCCCATTTACTGTTAAGTTCTCAATATAATATTTCGTGGTATTTTATTTGTGTTTAGTATAGTTTCAGTTTAATGTAAAAGACTAACATTTGTCAGGTTTTTTTTCTAGTGGTTATTTATCGTCTAACAAATGCTTAAAGAATTAAATTTTTGTTTTTTTTTATTTATTTCTGGGCAGGTTCGGGTATTGTAAGGTTTGGCCTAGTGTGTAAACTATCGATGTAAGACAGAGTACAAATCTCCGATAATGTGTTGAAAAAAAAACGTTTGGCTTACTTACATTAATTTTTTGAAATGTCAACGAATGTAATCTGATGTAGGGAATATAGACATTAAATATCGACTTTAGCAATAATATTTAAATATTCTTTTATTTAAACCTCATTACGAATAATTATAATATGTATTATTGTATTTAATCCTCTGAAAGCGGCGAAGCCATTTTTTATCCCCCTCCATTACTAAATTTCGTGTTCCACACTATAAAACATTAGAGCTACGGAGATGGTTTTGGGCGAAGTTCGAGCATATCTCGTAGAACCGATAAGCGAAGGAGAAGGATGGTTTCGAATGGCAACATCGTAATTGGCCCTCGCAGTGTTGGGTATACATGTGTGCAAAAAGTAGTCGGTGCTCTCTGCAGTTGGCTCTAGATCGTACTCCGGCAATGCTGATTAAATATTAATACTTACAATCTAAAAAAAATATATCATTATTATCTTATGGTTGTAGCATAAATAGGTCGGCTTGACCAGGGCAGGAGCATACTTTCACAGAATACCAGCTTGAAATAGTTGCTTAGTGATACTGTTTTACTAATAAGTGAAAGAAACCTGAGACGTTATTATTGGTGATGAAGCATTCCATATTAATACTAATAATACTCGGAGTTGACAACACATCTGCATTATTATTTACCAATCATAAAAGTACGGGTCAACTGCCGTAAAAATCATATACATGTGAATTGAGGTCGTCTCTTTAGCCCTCAGGTCAAAAAAAGATGAGGACACCTGTGCAAAATATACACTCGCGAGCCACTAAATTGACTCACCAGGATGACGATGTTATGAAAAAGTAAACGATAAAGTAAAATTATAAATTCAAGTTTCGTATCTTTAAATTTGCAAAATGTATATTAATAAAAATATACATCTTTGACGGCAGATTTCATATCAGATGGTAGTCTATGGTCGGTCATCTATTTTATTATTATTTTACATTTAATATACTATAAGTTTCTCGAGGGAACTCCCATGGTATCTATACATCTTTCTTCAACAAAGATTCAAAATTCACGTGCATTCTCATCCCCGAGGACTTAGATAGAACGCATTATCTGTAAATGGAGGCTGCATGAGCAGTCCCGGCGCCCATCTTACCTATGTGCATTTGACATGCCAGATGATCATGCGAAGAGTACTCAAAATTGTTGTATCTAATACCCTAAAAATATTTTCAACTTATATCTCTATTATGTTAGCATCTTCCAATGTTTATTCTTGACTTTACTTCCACATCTCCCGCGGTGGTTGCCTCGACAGACCCTTCCACCCTAGGATCGTCTTCAAGTTAGTGTCTGTCTTTGTTAAAGGTTGTGCTATTTGTAAACCTTAGTTTTACCGGGGCAAGGTTCCATGTAGACCGATGACATGTCTTTCAAAATCGTTAAACCCGTTTTTCCTGCTAAGTACGCACTTTTTCAAATCGTCTTCTCAATCTATTTGTTGATCAACGACAGCTCTATGTATTTATAGATATATATATTATATATATATATATATATATATATATATATATATATATATATTATATATAGATACATTTATTTAAGTTATGTTATATAGTAGTCTTATAGGTATGCTACGTACGTATACGTGATGTACAAAGAACTTAATGCCTTGGGCATTCACTACCAGTCAATCTTAGGGTGATGTAGATAAATAAATTATGAATCGAAGTAGGTGTTATGCTTAAAAGAATTTTTAACAGCATTAACATTTAATATAATTTTAACTATAAAATAATGTATGAATTGTTATCAAAATTCATATATGACGAGGTATATATATACATATATATATATATATATACATACATATAATTATGTAACGTTGAGATAAATTTGCCAATCTGTTAAGAAATAGCTCCCGAACTTTTATTAGTCATACGATTTACGTAGATGTAAAACGGTAATTCAACCCGCTCAACTAATCCTATCTCGTATCTGCGAACGTATTGACCTACCCTTAAATAAAACCTTAACCATGTTTAGGCCTGTCGACGAGCATTTTCAGCTTAGTTGAGGTGGTTAACCGGAATGTTAGTAATGTTACTAGCATAGGGGGGGTGCTTATGGCTATTTCTGGTAGGGCCCGTATCACTCCGCATCGCCTAACACTGAAAGCGGTGTGCGGTGATACGACACGAACAGCCCCATATAAAGTGGTTATTGGCCGTCTCCGTATAGGGGAAGGGAACCAAAAGTAGGATTACATGCTGACCTGCATATTTACCTAAATTAAAGGTGGGTTAACGTTAACGTTATTATTATATTAAACATTTATAATTAATAATTAGAATTAGTCAAAAAATAATGCGGCCCTTAAGTTACGTTGGAGCAAAGGAAACACGATTTGCGTTATCCGATTTGTATCCGCGGTAATTCTACTCGGTGCTGTGCGAGTCCCCGTGGTGTAGTGTTCAGAACACTTGGCTGCTGCGTCGCGAATCCTGGCTACGATTCCCAGACGAGACACAATATTTGTGTATCACAAATTGTTGGTTTTCTGCTTATATGGCCACACCATCGGAGACAATTTTCCTGCAGCTTATCCGCTGTGTCATGGACTCCAAGGCTGCCAGGAATGTGTTCGTTTCTTATACGCGCGTATTCTAATCGTGTAACGCCACACATCAATCGCAGCGTCTTCTTCTTCGCATCGTGTAGCCGCGTGTCATTTTCCGTAAATGCTTACGGCACTATGACAACAGTTGAAGTCGCCGTTATCGACATGGACCAGGAGGTCGTCCACGTTTCTTTCTTATATGGACTTTATATATTTATCAATATACGTTATTTTATTTTTTACATATGAGTCCCAGAAACTTTCAAGATAGCGTTATTATTATCATTAAATTAAATGTAGTAAATAAATAATTTAATTGATCTGAATCTCTACCTTAACCTTTGACCACATTTGGGTGTTCCGTCACCAGAGCTTGTTTTTTTTTAATGTGTATTTAAATGTAGACATCAGAGACCGCCCGCGGCTGGCGTATCATTGTCGTTCTCTAAACCATTTTACCATGACCTCTATATATGAGATAGTTTGGTTCAGAGAGCTCAAGCTCAACTCTTATATTTATTCAACCGATTAAAATAAAAGTTGACTATATTTTTAAGTGAACCTATAAGATATATAATAAAGATAATTTAATTGAAACCATCCCTGCCGTTCTCACAGTGAAACGGAAAACCGTGAAGACAAAAGACGATAATTCTAAATAATCGTTGTTCTGGTTTGCACACTAATCTAAACTAAAATATTAACATCCTTTTTATATAAACCCTACTGCTGGGCATAGGCCTCCTCTCGAGAGAGAATGTCTTTATGTAGTGGAAAAAAAAAAGAAAATTAGAATTCTAGTTTTCTATATATTAATACTTAAATATCAAAAAATTGTTAATTGTTTCTGCAGATGAATCTGGATGTCATAGAGCATTGGAATAGCGTACCATATTAACTTTATGCTCATTCGTCACCCTGAATACAATTGATACAATATAAAATATTCTCGAGAGGCAACAAATCGACACACCGTACGCTTTCGGTCAAAATTTTCTCGTAAAATATCTGTTGCTCAGATTTATTTTTTGACTATAGTAGATGAGGTTTAAGTTTAGAAAATGAGTCCCAATGAACAGGCCGTATTTTATAATTATAAGTTACACATGAGCCTTAAGCAAGGAACACTAAAGAATCTAGTAGCCATGATGTTCACTAGAAATTAGTGTGAAATATGATAACGTAATGTTGAAAAATTAAGACCATTTTATTAATAAGTAATGAACAATACTTTAATTTAAAGTTTTAACTTTAAAATGAGACGACATTCATGTTAATAAACTCTTTTTTATTAATAAAAAAAATATTCATACAAAATTCGTCTTAAACTCTAAAAGAAGGACTTCTGCCGGATTCCCTTCTTCGGTTAAAGCTACCAGTCTCTTGGTATCGCCGGTAAAGTCTGGACACAGCAGACTAGCTCATGTTTAACACACGAAACGACTCTGGCCTTGTTCCTTCTTGATAGGCCAACCCCTTGAGCCATTTCTTTAATAGATGTTTACCTTTTTAGGTAATATTTTCTATAATAATAAGTGTACCGGTTGACGTTTGACGACTTACTCATAAGTCTAGATTCTGTTGATGTTGATGCAGTTAGCTTCAGTTCATCGGACACAGGGCTCACGGAACTGAGGGGTCCGTGAGCTGGTTAGTCGTTTTCCCTATTTGTGGTTCTCTTACTTACACAAAGCGCTCATAAACTGAGCGTGTAGGTCTGCTCTGATCTCGTACCTATCTGATGGTGCCACCCAAGTTACCAGTTCACTAGCTATCGAAAGATTCTCTCGATTGGAGAATGGATGGTGATGACTACTGACGAGGTTTTGGTATGCGCACCTAGCCTCTGACTCACTCATAAGGATAGGTAAATTACCTTTTATCCTTTTTATTAGCGCAATTGTAAACTGGTGTAAAAATAATAAAGATAAAGTAAATATTTGATTACATTATTTTGATGCTAAAACATAGAGCCTTAATAATTCCAAAAAGTAATATTCAGGGCCCAGTTACTTTTTTAAAAATATTCAATCTCTTGTTTTTTTGTTTTTATTATTATGAGTTCTATGTTGAATTTTCGAGAAACTTCAAATTATGACCCCCTACGAACTTAATCTCTAGATTCGCACCTGCACTGACTAGAAAGTTTATTAACACCGTTCTTTGAGTCTTGACTCGCGTCTTCTTGTACGAGCCTGAAGTATTCGTAAAATCGATTTACTACATACGATTACATTCATAAGAAGAATTAATGTTTAAAATAAACAAGTATATAAATATTTTAAAAATATTTGTCAGGCTGTGGTTTGAATGGAGTAGAATCATTCCCTCAAAGAATACCAGCATAACGTTCCTATTTCGCGTTTCGTAAGATGAGTGTCGTGACCCAATTAGTGGTGACGAGGATTTCCATCTTAGTCCACAATGGATTTAAATGTCTTGGCATCGAGAACTGTACTGTTTTATAAAAAAAATCACATAAAAAATGTCTTTATTATTAAAAACTAACAGCGTTTTTACAAGCTTAATACAAACAATATAATTAAAAAGTAAGGTTAATAATAGGTTATCCTTAAATATGTGTGTAAGTTACACACATATATTACATACCTCTCGCCAAAACCCAGTCAATGACTAGCTAATTCGATCAAATTTAATATACACACATACATTTATTCGCTGCTAATCATTTATTTTTATTTAACCTATAAGAGTGTTAAAGGCCATTTCTGTATTCCTATAAGCTAGAAACTCGGGTTGGTGAGAAACTTCCGAACCGAAGAAGAGTCTCTTGAATTCTCATTTATCCAGGTTCGACTGTATATAGAATATTTAGGTATAGTAAAAAGTTATTTGTATGAAATGTTTACTAGACAATATAAATTTAATTTTAAATTTTGAAAATGAATTCAAATTAGTGTGTTTAATTGATTGACATCATATTAATAGAACATTGAAAAATAAAATTAAATAATAATATGCCACTTATGCTTTTTCTTTTAATCATTCCAAACGTCAAGCAGTGACCACCCTTAGCCAGCCGATTCGACACTGGGCATTATCCCCTTTTACTTTGTACCCCGGCTATATTATCGAGCGTTAGTTCGTGACACGACAAAATTTCACTTCACTATCGCCCTAAGCGAACTTTGTGGCCAAACTATACAGTTATACATATCCCGACAATTTAGGCTAATTAATTAAAATTTATATAACGGTAACATTACTGCTTTTAGTATTCCTTTTAGTTTATATTACTTCTAATGTTAATTAAAAAAAATTACCTTAAGGGAATGCTACTGATAAATTTGATTTTGTTTCCAATAATTAAAAAAGATATTTTGCAGAATTATATGATGAGGTGGGGGTGAAAGAAAAGCAAGATGTGCTGATGATCTGGTAATGCCCGGAATAACGAGTACGCAGTCTCCATGCCAATAATCCTGGAGAAAGAGAAAGGTTGGTAAATCGTAAAGTGTATATGTTTGGTGATTTTAAATTTAATTGTATTGGTCTTGGTAAACGGGAACACAGTTTACCTGATGGTTATTGATTCCTGCGGCCCATGACGCTCACATCCTAAGATGAGCATCCGAGCTACATTACTCTGGAATGCCCTTCCCGATGAAATCAGGAAGGTCAGTAATAAAAACAGTTTTAAAAGTTTGGTTCGTGATTACTTATTTAAGATACCTGAAGTCAGATAAATTTATCATCCACATATGGAATTTATTGGTAGCTACCCCTATTATATTGTATACTATTGTGTATGTATATGTAAGTATATGTTGTGTATTTATACATGTATTATGTATTTAATATCTATATATGTATCTATTATTATTTGCTTGTATAAGTTATTTTTAGTTTTTTATTTTTTATTTCTTTTTTTTCTTGTTTTAATAATTAGTTTATTGCTACACCTATCATACACATATCTCACCACACCTTGGGTCGACTGGTAGAGAATGCATTTGGCATTAAGTCCGCCCTTTGTGAACTTTTAACTTTGTTAAGGTTAATGCAATAAAGAGTAAATAAATAAATAAAAGTGCTCAATATGATGCGTTGTCACTACATAGGATTCAGTCGGAATACTGCTCTTCATCAGTAATAATATAACGGTATAAATCCGTGAACCCTCGGAGAACCTCCTATACCCCCCTACACACCACAAAACAAGACAAAGACAGGAGCTGCTTTTTTACACTGCCGACTTAGTCATGTCGTACTCGAAACAAACGTGGCTGAAAAATTTTGTTTCTCTATATTCTTTTTGATCCACTTTTTTATTAATGCCGTCCACTTAGAATTCCGATTTCGGCAAGTTAACACGGCTGTTACACAGAATTATTCTTTACTTGCCAAAAAAATAGGATTGTATATAAGTAGTCAGAAAGTTTCGTAATTTAACAATGACCAAGGTTAGGAAAAGTCTTATATAAATTATGGATATAGTAATACAACGCGCCGTTTATTTGTGATTCCCCAATTATTAACATTTTTGTGCCATAGTTTTTCGATACTTTTTCTCGTTAGATGTGCTCTGTAACGGTAGATAAAGTATTTTTTTATTCTGCTTTTTAAAAATATAGTAGTGTGTTATAAATAAACACTCATCCCCGTTATTTAGAGGGATGGGGAGAGATTACCATTTTCCATGTTTTTGATCCTTTAAAATTCGAGATCTCTCTCAAAAACTCTCAAAACTCAAAAATTGAATCTTTTATATTCAGTTACGTACTTTTACCATTTCATAGCTACGTTGCGCTAAACGGAAATAATATTTATTGACGTGTACAACACGCACATGGCGGCTGATTTGCAAAATTTTCATCATTTTTTTTATTAGTGTCGATAACTTTTATTTACAACTCTAAAACCTTATGAGGTAGAAATTATGTTCCTGCCACCTTCTATTATATCGTGACTATACCTAATTAAGAATTTAACGAAATAATAGTAAGGGTCGAATAGTAAAACCTCATTCAAATCTATTAAATAACGTTGATTGGGTTCTATATATCACGTGTTTCATACATATATATTTTCTCTTTCGAATATAAAATCTCCTTAGCGTTTTGCTTTGAAACTGCATGGACATGAACATGAACATTTTGAACATGCATGTCTGTGGATATTATTTTAAATCATAGCGAGTATTAGCAAACTGATAGAACGACGGAATCCCCATCTAGAGATGTACGTTCGTATAGTTCTATCTAGTTTTTACCAATGAGTTCCCGTATTTGGAATCGTTGAGCACAAAAATGACTTCATACACCCCTCGGCAAATTTATGCCCGAAGAACAATAGGGTGTGACGGGGATACGCTAAAATTTTTCTACCCGATATCCAAATGTAAGTAATATAATAAGTATGTAGCTTTTTTTTTCCAAATTACTGTATTATCTGTTTGTTAAAACCACTAACTAGCTTATAGAAAATTTTAATTATCTGTAAATCCACCCAATGTGCCATAGTTTGAGTGTGAAACAAAAGTTATAACTTAAAAATCAAGCTATTTATATAATAATAAAAACAAAAACCGTGTATTTTGTATAGGTCAAAAATTTCAATTCGTTTTGTTTTTAATTCTCATTGACATTGGTATATTGACAGTGTTATAATTCTTCACCAAGCATGTATCATTTACGCGCGTAAGTCGAATTTTAAATTTCACATATTTGTTTTATTTGTCAAAATGAAACAAATAAATTACTGAACGTTAGCCGAAGCTTATATCAATGGAATACTAAAACCACATTGTACTTAGTAGAGATCGATGTGCACAAAGGCACAGACAAAGTCTGTTTACGATGTTATTGTATGTACAAATAGAATATATACACTTCACATTAAAAGCCAAAGTTTCCGGTCCGTTCGACCATCTATGTGCTGATTTTGTATACTATTAAACATATTTTGTTCAGGTCTGTGGGTAGAGTGATTCTCATGAAAAACTTATATAGCTAATCATATTTTTTAATTTTTAGAATTATTACTACGAAAATTTAATAAAATCAGATATCTAAAGAGAATTAGTAGAAGAAAATTAATATATCTATGAACTTAAATCTCCGATGTTAAGTCAAGATCCATGACATCTACATACATCGATCCTTAACAAGGAATCTAGATGCATATTCGTTGTCACCTCTTAGGACTTGGATGAAAAGAACTAATTCCTTTAATAAACGTTTTTTTTGGGTCTTATTTAGTGAACAGATTGCAACCCCGCTTTAATCAATATGTGAGGGGACCTCTTGCACAAAATTACAGTCAACCATTTGTTACTGTGTGCTTCGTGGACGGTAACATTTCGTTGGAGTTGACTCATGTTAATACCACCATACCATTGTCTGTTGTTTTGTTTCAGAATCAAAGCTTATATAACCAGGTTGGTATATAGCTTCTCTTTTGCCTGCGACGAATTTATGCTACTATTATAAATGTAAAAGTATGTATGTTTCGATGTTTGTTATTCAATAACTCAACGGATTTAAATAAAATTTACCACACAGATAGTTTATCTTCGTCTTTGTGAACTGAGCTCAACCCAATATCACAATTTCAGTATACAGTGACAAGTGCAAAATTCGTGAGACGACATTGTATCATTTATTATTTTCCGCACGTATGTTTTGATCGATACTCTTGAGCATGTGAGAAGCAAGGAGCACCCAAACTTACGACAACAAAATGCTATCATAAATTTGACGCTAAACGTAGCGTAGAAAAACCGTTCTCTGCTCATAGAAAAGTTAGTGCGGCACCCGTCTTGAATAACGCTAAATACATTTGCATTAAAGATAGTTTGCAATGCAAAATTTCGAAACGAAACAATATATATATTTCGACAACTTGAACATTTCGATTTTATTCAGCTTCCCCATCCCCTATAGAATTTTGCAAACTAATTAAAAACTGTTGCTCGTGAACAAGCGGACTCACCAGAAGTTGTGGATGAAACTTTAAAACATTTTTGCGGCTTCCGAATTATTTATAGATATGATAAATCATCACGCGAAACTCGTGTCGGCTGAACTCTATTCTTTTTGAGATGGTAAGCAGTTCCTGCGGTCCATGGTACACAACATTATCCTCGTTAAGGAATTATAATGCATCTCGGAAGATTATGACGGTCTTAGATCCATACACTTGAAACACAGTAGCGTTATGGTACTATTTTACGCTGGTATCTGTCGGGGCATGGTACAAAATGCATGTATATATCGCAAGTTTTCCATTTTTTTTAATTATTAACAATCAGTTTTACGACGGTTTATAACTTGCAAGTATCGAACAAATGAGTAAGGAGTATTTAATCTCCAATGAATGGCGCTCACGTTTGACAAATTTCTTTTTAATAGCAGTAGAATATTTACGTATAGCACGTTATGTCGTCAAGCGGAGAAAGCTGGGATGTCTCTAATAATAATTAATACTTATGTTTATTTATATTATTATATTATATCAGAGATAGTTTAGTGACGAAGGTGTCGGGCACTACTATCGTCATTAGTGGTTTGTATATACTAGGTTTTATTATTATATAATAAATGCTTGATAATATTATTTTCTAGCTGCATCGGGGAATGATAGACGGTCTTAGTTTCACGTTGTTTCGTATGGTGAATATAGGAGTAAGTTTATTTACTGCTACGAGCCATTCCCTATTAGTACTCGACAACAAATCTAATAAATAATCGAAATAAATCGGGTGAAATTCATATATTTATTTTACAAAATCCGCAGCTTTTAAATATATATTAAAATTCATACTTCTGAGTTAAACTTAGAGCCAAAAACGGATTTACATTATTTAGCTTATATTATTTAAACAGACAGCAGAATAAGAGTAAACAATGGTTACATTTAAAATAAAATATAATTATGTGAAAACAAATCATTAGATATAGAAGTAACAATGAAATTTAATTTTGAATGTGTGAATATATGCACTTTGTCATTTAGGTATAATATTTAAAAAAACTGACGGAATTTAAGTGATACATCTCAAGACAGAAAAATATTATATATAATATTATAGTTTTATTATTTGATTTCTTTTCTATCGTGACTGGAAAGTAGAACGAGTAGTATATATATATATATATATATATATATATATAAATGATATACTCAAATAAACATAAATTTATAAGTTATACTATATAGAGTAATTTTTAAAATTCCAATACAGTTGTACGCAACGGCTTAGTTGTGCTTATATATATTGTAATACATAAGTATATATTTTAAAAATAGAATGATATAAATTAATTTTAAAAATAGCATCAGTAAAAAAATCCATATAATTAAATGAAATCTTCGTATATATTTATACCACACAAGGTTTTAAAGCGACAATAGAACTAAAAATATATACAAAACTCGATTGCGAAGGAATATTGTGAACAGACA
This sequence comes from Teinopalpus imperialis, assembly GCA_029286865.1. Lineage (NCBI taxonomy): Eukaryota > Metazoa > Arthropoda > Insecta > Lepidoptera > Papilionidae > Teinopalpus > Teinopalpus imperialis. The sequence continues at coordinate 137,539 of JAGSMU010000039.1, forward strand.
CATTTATTAACGTAGCAATTTTGCCGAGGGGTGTATGAAGTCATGTCACCCTAAATAAAGTTCAACGACCCCTTGCTCACAATGAACAAACTGGATATGGACCAGATACTAGGGGATATTTTATATGACGATAAAAAAAAATCTCCCTTTTGTTAATGCATCAATATGTTGCTTATAAAACGAATTTCGCTAAAATCTACTCTTAACCCATTTCGAATAAATTACTTAGCATTTTTTTTTCTTTTATTAAATTGTGAGTAACAAAGGAGCACACATTTCATCTGATGGCAAGCGATGAAGAGCATTCACTATTGAAACAATTTCATTTGTTATGATTTCTTATAATTACGCGCTCGCTTCACATTGAATGAAAATTATTTTACGGATTATGAAGCATCTGTAAAATCCCTAAAAAATCTATAAAATAATAATTTTCTAGAATCAGGTATTTATCATCATTAGTCAACTGATAAATATCCCACAAATTTCATCTAAGCCTCGTTTGGTAGATGCTGGGCCACCAGGGTCTACCGAATTCCCGTAAACATATGTGGGTCGTCTCGACTACGATTATTTCCAGTGCGATTACTTCCTTGTTCGTTCCTCAAATTTGCCAATACGAGGTTGCAACTCGAAAACCTTTCACTCCCCTCAGTTATTGATTCTACGAGTTACATAGTCGGCCCATCGCTGTTAGTAAAGTATATTAGGTATTACTAAAATAATTAGTTATTTATTATCGTCGCATATTATCATTTGTAGACTATCATACCAAAACCACTTGACAAATTTAGAGGATCGACGGTGAACTAAATTATCTTGTATACCGTCACTTTTTAGACTGCTTACTGCGTATGAAGTAAAAGTAACGAGAAAACTATATTTTCCTTATTTAGTTTCTCGCCCTATTCAATTTAAAATAAAAAATATATTTAGAATATTCCGCATCTATTTTAAATCAGCATTACCAAAAAGAAACATATATCTTCATAAAAAAATAATGCATATTGATTAACCCGTTTTGTGTTTGTGTCCTGACTTTCTCACCCTAACCTACAAAAATAATAAATTCTAAAATTCTAATCTAAAATTGCTCCCGTCTGTGAGAAAAGCGAGTAGCTTTCACTTCAAACATTTATCTAATAATGAATCTTAAATATATCTGCCATCTAAACACTAAAAGACGGAAAAGTAACATTAAGTCAGGTTTTTATCGACGTTTTACTAATCGGACGACAGTTATATTCGATTGAAATCCCATTTTATTACCATTAAACCATACTTAGTCTAAAGAAAACATACTTTGGAATCTGCAAAAAACTATTCCGCGATTCCATGGTGTTTTTTTTTTTTAAAATATGAAATGATTTGACGTGAAATAAGTTTTGTTTTACGTAATTGACATATAGCGATTCAAAACTCAGCGTAATAAGCAGAAAATAATAACAGTATATATATTTATATTTTGTTTTTATATTATATATTTTTTTTATATATGTACAATATAAAAAAAAATGAGATTATTTATTATATATTTTTGTATTTTACATTTTTATAGAACCATCAACAGAATATCATGTAACTTGATTTATCAATTTAACCGTTGTTTGCTAAATATATGGGTATTCCACTTACAGTTACATCATGTAAATTATAACTAGTTATGCGATAAATTAGGATTAAAAAAAATTGAAATATATAAAATTTTGTAATGTAAATAAAGTAATGATGAATTAATAAAGTGACAAGTTTCGCAGCGCATTACTTCCTTGGACGGGAGTTTTCAGTGTTGTAATATTTTAGGTTTAAGTGCTTCTAATTTGTTATTAAACAAGTTATTAGACTTATCCTTGCGCATATAATAGTTAAACTGCTGAGAATACCGGTAAGGTATTCTATGCCATAACTTATAATTCACCCCTATTTTATATCATTCGTGTGACGTTGTCATTTAGGTTGTCTAGGCAACGTATTACCATTCTATTGTTCATGTAGTAGGGGTTGGGAGTTCCTAGATTTAAGTGGGTTAGAAGGGTATCGTAAAAGCTGATAGAACTCCTAATGCAACATAGGTATAACGTATACCCATACACCTTAATATATCATATATACTTTTCAAATATTTATACACAAGAATTCGTCAAAGATATAAAATATATTGAATGTGTTAGGTGCTTCTCCGCTCAGGAATTCCGGGAATAGATTAGATTGTTCCGATAAGTATATTAAAGCTTACAATTAATCAACAATACAATAATTTTACAAAATATGGCATGTAAAAATACTAATAATACATAATTATATATTAAATAGATAATTAAGAAATAATACACCTTAGTTTGTATCCAACTCGGTGCTAAAACATGGTCGGGCTTGGATCTATTTAAGAAGATTATTCCCACCACACGCATTTATTAGGAGCGAGAAATTAGACAGAGATCTATGTAAAAACCTATGCATATGATTGTACAGTTCTATGATGATCTAATAATTATATTTTTATAAACATAACAACTTTTATAAATTAGTTATTTATGTATGCAATAAATATTTTTTTCTATTATATAAAAGTAACAGACCATATATATTAATCCCACTGTTGGGCATAGGTATGCTCTCTATAGAGCATAGGCCACCACGCGGTTCCACTGCGGATTGGCGGACTTCACGTATCTTCGATTTTTTTTAAAAATTATTTCTCAGACATGTAAGTTTCCGTTAATGTTTTACTTCATAGACGAGTACGTGTTAAACCAGCACTAACAATTGCGATTAACAATTTCATTGGTGTCGGAACCAGGGATTGAACTTGGTTTGCTCGAGTACCGAGCATTAAAAGCGATCTTTTAGACACTAAGTTAGCTCGACTCTCAGGTATTATATACTCATTATTATTTTTGACTGATTAAAGTTATTTTAAATTTTGAATTTATTTAATTGTGAAACGTGTGACCGTAACGCTGCATATTGCGCGCTCACTCGCATTCACAGATCACTTATAAAAACTTGAGCAGTGAATTGACCAGGTGAACCAGATACGGTAATGTACTTTCTAAAGCTTCTTTATTTTCATATCGCCTTTTTATATATTTAAAGCAAAAAAAATATACATAATAAAAATAAATTAAAAGATTCTTTGCTTATTTTTGTTAGCTTATAAAGCTCGCCAAATATATATTTTTTTAATTAGATGTATCATCTCTATAGAATTAGGTATATACTACCCTAAACGCGAGGTGAAGGAGACGTCGAAATAAGAGCCGTGGCACTTTTTAAAAATCTACCATGTAATATACATACACGGAAATTAGAAAAGTACGAGTATTTTAACCCATTAAAAATGAATGAATTTGCCATTCAACAATTATACCCTGCATACCCAAAGTTTAGCTGCGCTAGAGACAGGTGGTGGAGTCGTAATAATATTTTTATTATGTCCTCATTACTAATTACTTTGCTTTTGTTGCGTATTGGTCAATAATGACCATTATTTAGCTCTTGAAAACACGTCTTTCTGACTTATTATTACCCGGGTTTGTTCACAAACAATCTCAATTAGTCTAAACTTGTGGTTTCTACAGCGAAGACGTCATAAAATGGGAAAAGCTCGAGAAATTAGTAATGAAGTGCGTTCTGCCATCGTTGTTTTACATAATGAAGGCAAATCCGAACGTCAGATTGCTTCATAACTGAAGTTATCGAAGACTTATGTTCATGGCACAATAACTCCATATAGGGAGACAGGCAGTTTTCAACATCGTCCACGCTCGGAAGGCCACGTCTGGTGAAGATAATTTCCTTGTTGTTACCAGCAAGCGAAATAGACGCTTAACAGCACCAGAAATCCGTGTTGAAGTAAACAAAACCCGAGTTAAACCTTTTTCATTGACTACATTTTACGTATACTGTAACCTTACTTGTGGTTACCCTTGAATAACTAATTCTCAGTAATTCCACAATACAAAACTATTAATAATGTTATAATAAACTACATGCAAATCAAGCAATATTACATTATTTACTAAAATATCAATACCATTATACTTGCTCTTAATACAAAATTTTGGGCTCGCTTTTCCAAGTAGTTTTGAATTTCAGTTGTATGTAGTATTTAATACTTATATGACATGGGAATGTGACTGACTGGTGACAGAGTTTCAGACCAACCATCATACGAACAAGACCTGGCTATATGGACTAAAGTCCTTTGCCTTTCCCATTAGGGATAAATTAATATCATCATCATGACTGGTGACAGTGACAAATATGACGAGTAATGACGTTGACATATGATATTAGGATGTGGGAAGTTGTTTAATAGGCTTACAATATAAAATGAAAGAGCTAATTACCGAAAAGAAATAATGTTCTTTTCTTTAAAGTATTCTCTTTAGAAGTTCAAAAAAGCTCATTGAAATCAGAAAACGTGTTTCAACATTTTTTCTACTTCAAATATATATTGTTCATAATTTTATATTCAAGGTGAAATAATGGAGTCTTTATCAAAACAAGAGTTAATATCGACAATTACAAAACAAGCAGATCAAATTAAACGATATGAGGCCAGACTAAGAGGTAAATTACAATTTTAGAATAATTTTTCCTAAACATATGTTTCCATAAAAAAAGTAAAGGTATAAACTAAGAAGGTTTTTATAAATGGTTGCGAAATTTGCTGCACTTTCCGTGGAAGGACACACGTACAGTATAAGATAACAATGGTGTGTTGTGAAAACTACAAGAAATTATAAACCCAATAACTGGCTAGAATATATCTGGCTTTAAACGGTGATATTTTACTTTCATTGCGGTTCATACTATTGTGCTAGATGTTACTTGTAATATTTAATTGTAATAATTTAAAACCATTTTAATCAAAAAATCCTCCTCCTCTTTGCAGAATATTTGTCAGATAAATATGCTTGTATTTAAGCTTTCAAGCCCAGACACTTTTAAAATACTAATTATTATTAAAAAAAGCAACTAGTCTAGTTTCTTGCTATTTCTTCTCACAATCAGTAGTAAAGATCTATTAGAAATCTTGATAATTCAAGTTTTTGTATAAGCCTACTTGAATAAAGCTTCATTTGATTTGATTTGATGACCAGTAGTTGCTAATTATTATTGGTTTCATATTCTATTCTATCTAGATAAGAGTTGTCTAGATTAATACTAATTTTTCTGGAATACAGAATTAGTAGACATACATTTCAAAATTGTCCCTGGTGTTCTGGTGTACCGTGTTATCTAGTCCTAGGAATTCAACAGAAAAATGTTCAATATTTCAACAGGTAGTTTATGGGACGCTGATGTGTTAAGATTATGATTGAAGATACAAACACTTGTTAATTATTCAATAAATATTAAAGAAATTGAAATATACTGATATATTATTGGCACCTGCAGTCAATGTTTCTCCATCTTGAGGCTTGACTAGAAGAGTATGTTGAAAGATAGTCTGCCCATTGTCCCACTTTTTAAAAAAATCAAATTTATTCTTAATTTTTCAGATGTTGTTGCCGCATATAAAGGCCTCGTCAAAGAAAAGGAAGCTTTAGAAATCAGTTTGAAAGCCTTAAGCAAAGGGGCTGCTGCCAATGAAGATGGTAATGTGTTATATTTATATTTTTATTTAATTTCAACATTGTTAATCTATGAGGGCCCTATGTTAATTAGTAGGTTAATAGGACAATGATGATTTATTGTTAAAACATGCTAGTGGTGCTATTAACATTACTAACATTTGAGCCCTCCTACTAAGCTTTAAATGCTTTTGCTAGGACTAACAATAATAATTGATCCACTGATCTTCCAATCCGCAGCCAGAGGAGGGTATGTCATGCCCTCCTTCAATCCCCCTAACTGAGTCCTAGGTTGGGACATGGTGGATGGTGGGGACATGGTGGATGGTGGGGACATGGGGGATGGTGGGGACATGGTGGATGGTGGGAACATGGTGGATGGTGGGAACATGGGGGATGGTGGGAACATGGTGGATGGTGGGGACATGGGGGATGGTGGGGACATGGTAGATGGTGGGGACATGGGGGATGGTAAGGGATAGGACATGGGGCTCAACCATGACCAAGGCTTTGTGGTGGCACACTCACTCATAAATGAAGAAGGGTGGATAGCTTTAGCTTGCACATTCCACTGCATGCAGTGGATCAAGCTGTTGAAGATTCAGCACAGCCTGGCAATAGTCCACTGTTAAACATAGGCCTCCCCCTTAGATTGTCACAAAGCACAATCTTTAGCCCACCTGCACCCATCAACTTTAAGTTAACTTCCATAGGTCAGTGCAATAGGTTGTCACTCAATCTAGTTAGGGGTTGTCCTATATTGTGACAGCCATGGTTGCCACTCTAGAACTTTCTTCCCCATTGGTTATCGGTTCTACAAACTATATGCCAGCTCATTGCCACTTCAGTGTCACTTACTACTTACTTACTAATTTATGTACTGAGCTATGTCGGTCACCTTCGGCTTAGACAATATAAATATATAAAATAATATATTTCTAAATTACAGATTCCAAGAATTCTGTTGCTACTCTCATGCAGTCACTGTCTACCTTGACCGCTGAAAAATCTCGCATGGAGGAGGCTTTTCAAGCTGACAAGAAAGTAACCAGAGAGAAGGTAGATACACAGTTTTATTTTTTATTTAGGTTATCTTCGATACTTTTATGTATATTTTCCAATTTTTTAAATTATTTGAAAGTTTACATATTTTTAAATCAAATCAAACATTAAAAAATCTTCATATCATTTTTTTAATGGATTATTTACTCTCCCCTGCTGTTTACAACTTTCTCTAACCATTCAACATGATTTTGCCTTGTAGGCAGGTATCACCCTGTAATGTCGCGTAAATTCTTCCAACCATGGATAGTATGAAAGAGATTGAAAGAGAAAATTTGAACAATAAAATTAAAATGTTTATATATATATATATATATATATATATATATATATATATATATATATATATATATATATATATATATATATATAAATATAAATATAAAAGATATTGCCTATAGTAAATAGTCCTCAGGTATGACAAGGTGCTTGAAGCTTTCTTGAGGATGTATGTAGATGTCATGGGTTGCAGTCCATCACTTATCATCAGGTGAACCGTGTGCCCGTTATGTTGTGACCACTGATATATAATAAAATATTATTATTTTCAGTATGAAAATATGTTGGCAGTAATGAGGGAAGAAACAAAAACATTAGTACAGCAGCATATTGTGGAAGTTAGTAATCTAAAGGCCAAAATATCTTACGAAATACAGGAGAGGGAGAAAGAGAGGGCAGATAATGCCGCCATGATGAAGTGAGTTATTGTGTTCATTTAGAACCCTTTTCTTAGTTTTTATATTATCTTACGATTCATTTTGTAAGTACCTTTAACTTGGACCTCCCATCACTTTGTATACTAAAGAAGAATGTCTACATTTATAAATCCCACTGTTGGGTATAACCATGCTCTTTAGATATCCCTTATTATACACTCCGGATTGACGGACTTCACATGTCTTCGAAATATATATATATTTTTTACTAATATCTTGAACATGCAGGTTTCCTCACTATAATACCACCGAGCAAGTAGAAAATCGTCACTTAAAATTGTTATTTACATTTTTATTGGTGCTAATTTGAATGGAAAGTGACCACTTACACACAAATTATACACAAAGTTACGATGGATCTTTTATTTGTATATTTTTATGTTGTGAGATACAAATAAAATTTTAAGTAAGCAGCTAATATTTTATTGTAATTATTCGAAATACTCTTTTTTAATCTCTACACAACTCTTAGATACTAATTTAGCCATTGTAGTACTTGCATTAGAGTTATTAATTGCCAAAATGTCTTTGATATGCAGAAGAAATAAGGTAGGTGCACACAACCTTGTGGTACACCAGAGTTTACGATCTTGTTGCCTAAGCATACTACATTGATTACGACATCGAGACTGCGGTGCGTGAGAAAACTGGTGACCCAATTGCATAATTTCTCTGGAACTTCATAGGAAGATTTCTTTGAATTGTGATTAACATGATCGAATGCCTATGTACTAACCGCCATTGACTGCCTCCGCTCACCGCTGACTCAAAAAATTATTTGGTTTCTTTATCTCATTTGGTTTCTAATTCATTATTATTGTTCGGATATAACATAGGAGCTATTTTATTAAAGTTACAATCTAAGGGTGAGAAAGCATTAAGTTCAGCTAATGGTAAGCAATGACTGCGGCCCAAACCTCCTCAACACACATCTAACATTCAAGATGATGAGATGTCAGCCCTGAGGACCTAGGCCGTGGATGCACCCTCACCAGTAATTGGGTCTCATGTTCTTGATTGTCCTCTTTGCCAATTTTACATATCTGTTTAATTCTTCTTCAGAGAATTGCACGTGAAATTGACGTCAGAAAGAAAAACGAAAGAGAAACTTGAAGATAAGGTCATTCATTCCACAGAAGCACAAGGTATTCATAGAAAAAAAAAATATTTTAAATTATTGATGTTTCCCCAAGTTTCCTTCTATGAATGCCTCCTTTAGATCTATTAAAACTTTAAGCAAATTTTGACTTGGGAACCTCTGTGAATGTACGAATGTTTACAGCACTTTAATATTACCAGCGCAGTTGATGTTACCCAGTACAATCTGAAGATATCGCTTGGTAAGTAGGACTATATCATCACAACAGTACCTTCATTAAAATACTTCTTAAATTTTAATTCCAGCCTCTCAAGCAGAACTGGAGAAGAGAGTGAGAGACCTGAGCAGTTCTCTGGAGGCTTCTCAGCGAAGGTTGCAGAGAGCAGAAGCCCGCACTGTGGAAACTCCTGCTCTTCTAGTTCGCTTACAACAGAAACTTGCCTTATTGGAGCAGTCGCACTCCATTGCTATCAGAGAGGTTAGTGAGATGGAAAATAAAGATAACATTCCTTTGCTCTTGGATGGACTAATCGATTTTTACCCTGAAAGGTATAAAGAGTTTCTATTAAGGGCAGGTTAATTTAATAGCAATTGAAATTGAACTTAATTCACGTTGGCAAACGACAGATATTATATAACGCAAGAAAATAACACGGAAATAACATCAATATCGTATCGAAATATTCGCATCGCGACCATTTCGTTGGTCTGCACTGACCATACTACCCATGTGTAATATATATCATCTTTTTCATGGATAAGTGCCTCTGAATGAAAATATTATAACTTACCTCCTTAGTGACAGATGGTCATTTAGATCCCCTGATGCGATCACCATTTAGTATTCTATAGCTTATTACACGTTATATGTATAATTAGCTTTAGGGGCAGTTGTCTTTTAGCAGCAATTTTTTCTTCTAAAAATGTGGCAAACGGCCAAATATCTCACCTGATGGTGAGTGATCACCGTCGCCCATGAATTTCCGTATAACACCGTAGGAGTTGCAGATCCGCTGCCGGCCTTTAGGAAATAAATAAACAATCGAAAGAAATCATCTATTAGAAAACCGAAATATTCTGTTTTTAGATATACACTGCAGGCCAAAAGTTTAAGACCACCTTAATTAAAGTTAAACATTATCGGTCCATGCAAAAAAAAGGCTATAGTTAGCTAAAATGATTTTTCATCAAAAAATCCTCCTTTACATTTTATGACTTTTTTCACAAGTCTTGGCAAACGGGCAATCAATTTGTTAATGGTGTCATATGATATATTATTTCATTAATCAAATTGCCAGTTCCTTGGCTAGAGAAGCAACTCCAGACTATAATTGAGCCAATACACAATCTGACATGATCTTTTCTTGGGCACTGCGTCGAACGTAAATTCTACGTTTTGAACCGAATAGCTCACTCAAACTTGGATTCATCGGTTTAAAGGACTTTTTTAAAATCTTCTTCAGTCCAATCTCGATGGGCAAGAGCCCACTGCATCCGTTTTTTCTTGTTTTGCGGCTTTAGCGGAGGTTTTCGAACGGCAACGCGACCATACAACTTCGTATCTCTCAGTCGCCATTTTACTATAGTCAATGATAAAGTTTTAACTCGGGTTTTGTTTACTTCAACGCGGATTTCTGGTGCTGTTAAGCGTCTATTTCGCTTGCTCTTTAGTTGTTACTAACAATGAAATTATCTTCACTAGACGTTGCCTTCCCGAGCGTGGACGATCTTGAAAACTGCCTGTCTCCCTGTATCGAGTTACTGTGCCATGAACACAAGTCTTCGATATCTTAATAAGTTCGGATTTGCCTTCATTATGTAAAACAACGATGGCAGAACGCACTTCACTGCTAATTTCTCGAGCTTTTCCCATTTTATGACATCATCACTGTAGAAACCACAAGTTTAGAATAATTGAGATTGTATGTGAAAAAACCCAAGTATACTCGGGTAATAATAATTCAGAAACACGTGTTTTCAGGAGCTAAATAATCCTAATTATTGATCAATACGTAACAAAAGCAAAGTAATTATAGTCGACGCATTATGAACTGAGACTGCGGGTCATAAATCATATTTATCTGTCTGTCTCGCTCGCACTTACAGGTCTTATGGAGAGGATGAGGATATCTTAGTGATGTGATTGTAGAGGTACATATCGATAATGGGATAGGTACAATCGATATTCTAAATGTTATGTTAAGTATTAATAGGAATACTTTTTCTGAAAAATCTGAAAATAAAAGTTTTTAATTTGTTACATAAAATGTTTGTTTCGACGTAATCATAGAGAAACTGTATAGATCGTAATGTGGCCCTGAAAAGGGCCGTTTTTATCTTTTCTAGGCATATTTATTAGTTTTAAAAATCCTCAACCGTATCTTCCCCATCTGTGTCATCTTCCTGTAGGTTAATTATCAGAGGTTGTGCTTGATCTCTTAAAATAGTTTCCCTTAAGTCCTTATCCTGGAGCTTCTCGCCGTGCCTCACACATTTGGCCCAGTCTTCTTGACTAACACGTTGTGTAGCTTGAGCGTTGATCTCACCATTTAATTTCTTCAAAACCACGTTAGAAAATAAATTCTCCATTGTGCGTATTGCGTAACGAAGCGTAAGCAATGTAATGAGTGTCATAACAAAAAATCTTATATTTATAGAAAAAAAACTACCCTTACTCGTAACGACCAATCAGGAGTCTAATGAAGGTCACGATGACCCATCGACTCCGCGTGCGCAGGTACCTAAATATCGATAACGGGTTGCATTGCGTGCACATTTCTACTGTCAGTGATATTTCTTGCCCGACGACTCAGTTTAAAATGCGTCGACTATAGTAATGACATTATAAAATATTATTACGACTCTACCACCTGGCTCTAGTGCAGCATTTGTCAGTGTTTGAAAACTATAGATGTTTATTGTCTAATAACTTGAAAGTAAACAAAAGAATGACTTCTTTAAATATTCGATACTAACAATAGAATATGCAGATGTGCATTTCTTTTATTTCTCCTGTGGGATTTTATTACAATTGATGGATGGCCGGCAGTGTATGTAAGTTTAAGGTAAACCAACCAAATAGTGCTCTTTTCTACGTGATAGAGAGTTTACACTGTATTTTGAATCTTAGGAACAAATAAAGGCGAAACGAGCAGAAGAATCAGCGAGAAAGATCTGCGCTCGCCAAGAGGAAAGGGTGGCTCTCCTAGAAGGGAAGTTAGCAGAGCTGTCTCAAACCATAGGAGAGTACGACCTGAGGAGAAGGAGGGATCAGCAGACAATACAGCAGTTGAAGGACTCCCTGAACGGCAGTCTACTCGACAAGATAGCCAGCAGTCGTGGTGAGTGGAAATTAAATAAATATTGTTGAACTACGGTGATATTTTCTGATATTTATTGAAAGTTTCTTTATAAAATATTAATGGTGACAAACGAGCACACAGTTCACCTGATGGTAAGTGTGGACATCCGCCACACCTGAGGAGTCGCAAATGTGTTGCCGGCCTTTAAGGAAGGTGTAAGCTCTTTTCTTGAAGGTCCCTAAGTTGTATCGGTTTGGAAACACCGTTGGCGACAGCTGATTCCACAGAGTAGTTGTACGTGGCAGGAAGTTTTGCTTGGAGTACTAACCATCGAGATGATGAATGAATTTTTGAACTCTGTGATGTATGATGTTTAAACTCAACGGCTGGAATTAATCTGAGCAAACTCTCAGAACATTCATTACATATAATTAATACATTTAATTCGGTAAAAAATGCAAAGAGATGCAACATATCTTTGCAACGCCAGTGAATCAAACCAATCCTACAGTACCTGATCATCACCGATTCGAGCCGCTCTCCGTTGAATTTGGTCAAACGGAAGAAGCTAGTGCTGGGGTGCCCTGGCCTAGAGATGAGAACAGTATTCCATGTGAGGTCGAACTTGCGTTTTGTAAAAGTTGCAAAAGTGGGCCGACATGAAATACTATCTCGCTGTATTATTATGTTAATACACGCCCAGTTGTACAGAGGCCAATTTGGCTTTACCCTCCAAGTGATCGCGGAACTGAACGTCGCTCGATTGTCATACGAATATTGTTCTAGTTGTACAACCGTATCTTTCACAGTATAAAAAATGTGTTAGATCAGAATCTTTATATATTTATATGTGTTTGTATATATTTATGTCTGTACGTTTGCTCATAAATGTACTTTGTAACATTATGCGCACTCCCTACTTTCTCCCTTCAATCCAAAAACTTTTTTCCATTATTTGTATTTGTACACTTACAATATTATTTTTATGTACAAATAAAATTGACATAAATAAATAAATGTTTTGTTTATTTTATAAGGAAATCTGCTCGACTAAAACCACCTGTGTGTAGTAATTACGACTGTTATAGTAGTATATTATAAATAAATTTTACAGACGAAACTCAACAGAAAAGTGAAACTGACAATGAAAAACTAGCAGACAGCGAATACATACAAACGCTAATTGACAAAATACACATTCTAAAAAAGGAACTGATCGCTGAAAACGATAAACTTGGCAACCCTATCGATATCGGAACAGTTTTCACGGTAGACGGCTACCACGATATACACGACAAATGCAGGATGCACTTGGAAAAGTTGAAAACAGAATTTGATACTTATAAAGCACAGAACATAAAAACAAGTAGAGATGATGATGCGAGCCAATTAGAAGATTCGAGGACCGAGATAAGTGTGCTGAAAGAGAACGTGGACACTTACAGGCTCGTGTTAGAAGAAGAGAAGCAGGATAAAGAAGATTCTCTCAAGCTTTATGAAGAGGTGAATATTAACTCGGCATTTTTTAGCTAAGTAACGATTGCAAAGTTAAGCTGATTCTATTATTTTTTTTGGTAGTAAACAATTATCTATCTTTATTTATTTATTTAATCTTTATGCACTAAACTAGTACATTGGCGGACTTAATGTCAAAGGCATTATCTGCCGGTCTACCATTGGGTGGGTGCACAGAAAGATTTCATGTACGATCAATGTTAAAATTAACAGACGATGCGAACGACCTTTATATAGTTGTAATTTTTGCCCATAAATATCAGCAACACCAAAGGAGTCGCATATGCGCTGCCGTCTTTTAAGACCTGCACCTTGTAGTCCGTTCTTGAAGGTCCCCGAGTCATATCGGTTTGAAAACACCGCCGGCGACAGCTAGCTGATTCCACAGAGTAGTTGTGTGTGGCAGGAAATCTTATGTAAAGCGCACAGCTATGGATTGCCAACCATCGAGATGATGAGGATGAAATTTTGAATTCTGTCGCGATGTACGATGTTCAAACTCAGCGGCTGGAATTAATCCGAACAACTCCAGAGGAACACTCCCGATGGTAAATTCGGTAAAAATGCAATTTCCTGTTAGTTATTATTTTTAAAATATTATCTGCTCCTAAGTACATCTCAAAACCATTAGATAGCCTAATTTTGACGATTCAAAATAAAAATGTACCTAACATATTTATATTTAATCTAGAGAATCTATTTTTACCTATTTATAAGATTATAGATTATTATTTATTACCTATTTCCTAGATACTAAGTTCTTTAAAAGAATGTCTATATAATTTTCTATTAATGCTTATAGAAATTGAAAAACGAGAGGGAGTACCACAAGGACGTGACTGCGGACCTCAAGGCGAGAGTTCAGATTTTGGAAAAGCAAGTTCAGACGCAGAGGGACAGATACGCTACGTTGTTGGAAGAAACTGACAATTATATACGGTCCAGGAACGAGAGGTCTCGTAAAGTTAGCACTGAGGAGGGACTGCTGAAGGAGGGACAGGGGATGTTAACAGTGGGTATTTGGTTATTACTTTTTTTTTCTTCAATTCATATAATCGTAACTTTTCGGTTGTTATTGAATCGAGGGTGACAAATGAGCACACAGTTCACATGATGGTCAGCGATGTCCACCGACGTTCATCCTGGATAGTAAATTATAATCCATTTGGCAGCTTTGTTTGGGATTGTTAATTTAGGGATCCGGAGACCTAATTACGGGTACCAAGACGTTACATCATCTCTCTCAAGTCCTCAGGGGTACAGCCCATGTGGATCCTCGGTGACGATGAATACAGGTATGGACATACATATCACAGCCACCACTCTAGATCAGGTGAATTGTGTGTTAGATTGTACCATTTTTTTAAAATAAAAAACAATTCTAGCAGTGCTATAATTACTAATATTCCCGTTGACAACTCCAACTAAGTATATATATATATTTTTTTAAAAATTAAATTATGTTACTAAAAGATATATGCTTTGTAACTAGTAACATTAATTGGGAAGACACTGAAGCTTGTAACACAGACACAAGCTTCAGAGTTACTATAAACTTGTACTTATGTCATGTTACCAATAAAGATTATTATTATTATAAATGCTTGTGCTAGGTGATCGCGACAATAGTCTTATGGCAGATTTCAACCCACGACCCTAATTTTGGCAGACTGTGACCCTGAACCATCAGGCTATTGACGCTTTACGCATTGTTTGTCCACTAAAGTTATATAAATTATAACTATTATGTAATAAATAACTACTTATATTGCGACGGATCTTCAAAGACTTTAAAAATAATGAATTCAATTATAAAAGTGCTTTAATTCTCTCACGGAGATGGTTACTACTTGATAGGGTGGGTGGCGATATCACTTAATTCTATTAAGTGTTTTTTCTAGTCTATGGTTGTCAGAAAATTTACGTAGGTGTTGTCGTGTATGATGAACAACTTCCTTGGTTTGGCTGAGACGACATAACTAAATCATATGAGTCAATATGTATTTGTCTTCGTCAACACAACCTATCCTTTGCTCACTGCTAAACATAGGCCTCATTGTGGGCGGAGTGGGAGGGGGAGGGGGAAGGGGGTTCGTACAACACTGCGACTTATAGTATTTATTTGATAAGACACCAATAACATACATATTGAACATTCCAGAAGGCGAATCTTTATGTAATGACAGATGACAGGTGTGTACAATACATACTTGTCATTTGTATATTTTATAGTTACAGAGAATTAAAAAAAAAAAACGAAATTTTTAAAATTTGAAACCGTTTAGACAGGTGGATATATAAAAAAACACTTTTTTTTAACAATAAATAAAAATGTCTACTACTAATAAAATGTTTCAATGCATTTAAATAATTAAGTCAAATCAAAACTATGTCGTGGAAAATCTCAATATGACATATATTGCGTGTGTGAGTGTTATTGATGATGTTTGATTGTTGTAATGCGAATTTTTACAGTAATTGAATAGTTATTATGTTACATATTATCTATATCTATAGTATGTCATAATTCGGCCTTGATCTAGAATAGGGGTTTGGAGCAGATTTTTGTAAGCACGCAAACAATATTAATTGGCACTTGCTTTTAGGCAGAGGGTACACAGATAGAATTTTATTAATGTTATGTTGTAAAGGTGATTACTAAGTAAGAAAAAAAAATATTTTGCTTTACTAATAATAATAAAAATAAATTAATGAGTTTGTGAAGAAAATGGATTTCTCTAATTTAATTTATTTATTGAGAAAAACACACCAACAACCTTTTTACATTTTTCTTTACATGTGTATACAAAATTAGTATCTTAAAAACGACGTATCTAAGCAACACCTATGTCCATTACAATAATAATTAAAATTGTAAATAAAAGATTTTATTTTTGTTAATTGTTCAGACATCGATATATTATAAAGTTGTGTTGTATATCTGTTTAAGGACAGCACCGCCCCACCCCACATGTTGCACTACGCGCACGAGCTGGCCAGGAAGGATTTGGACATAACGCAGCTGAGGAAAGAGAAGCATATATTGGAGGGACACTATCGGTATGTCTGCCGCGCGGCGTTGGGTTGGTACCTGGCTGTATATATATGTATATATATATATATATATATATATATATGTATATATATATATGTATATATATATATGTATATATATATATATATATATATATATATACATAGACCAAAATACCAGCTTAAAATACCAGCATAATGCTGCTGTGGAGGGATGCGGGGACTTATTACTGGTGACGAGGCATTCCATCTCAATCCTGAAGGGTGACAACGCATCCGCATTATGATTCTTTGTCTAGGATGAATGTAGATCTGATGGGCCGCAGGAATCACTTGCCATTCATAATGTTGAAGTAACAAAGAATAATTGTTTATCAATTCTGACAGGCGTTTGGAAATTTCATTTGAGACAAATTTCGCTTCAAAATTACACTGGCTACCTCATCTTCAAAACATAAATGAAAGGTTCAGAATGAACAAAAGATGTCTTGTATTATTTCAATTTTACAAGAGCGGTAGTTAAATATTAAAATCAGTTAAAAGTGCCTAATAGAAGTAAAAAGGAGTAATTGCTTATCAATTCTGAAAGGCGCTTGCCATATTTTTCTTCAACAAGATCCCTAGTCACTTTATATTCAAAAATTAAATGAAAAGCTACATACAAAGGATGATTTGTATTACTTTTTACAGGAACTCTAGTTAGAAGTAAAGAACTATTATTAAATATGCCTTATAATTATGCAGTAATTGTTTACCAATTCTGACAGGCTCTTAACAAATTTCTCTTCAACAACTCCTGGTCACCTAGTCTTCAAAACTTACTTAATGTGTATTTTTTATTTTTTTCAGAGATTGTCAGCGGGAGGCGACTATCGAAAAAGAGCGTTTCAAGGAAGTGATAAGGACGTTAAAAGATGAGATTGACAGGTATTTTTGTTCTATACTTATTTGATTGTTGTTTGCTAATGGTTGATGGTTTGAAGATGGAATGCTTCTTCACCAGCAATAAGGTCGGATAGTTTCACTAAATTCTTCGCCGGTGGTTTTATCGTGTCTATGTTTAGTTGAACCGTAAACTTACAAAATAATCTCTTCCTGCTTATACTGTCGTTCTAATATGATGAAATATTTTCATCGGTTTTCTATAATCAAACGATTTTCTAGCCATTTGCGCCGTTTTTTCTATAACACATATAGCCATGTGAGGCCTCAACAACGATTCGAGGTGCACATGCGTTGAAATTCCAGATAAGAGGGCCTTCATAATTACATACTATATGTATCTTATCTATATATCTTTAACTACTTGAAAAAAGTTGGATTGTACTTAATTTACAAAACCTTATTACTGATAATGGCTATTCTTAGGTAGTAGGAATATTTAGTGCCTATAATCGAGTTTCCACAATTCCCACATTTAACATATGTGCAAATTGCATATATACTCTCACATTCAAGCACTTATTTTATGTTAGCTTTGTTGTATTTAATATATATATTTATTATTTATGTTAACATTATATATTATATGTATTATTATTTATGTTTTAATAAATAAATTTATGCATGTTTGTAAATAAATATAGTCTTGTATTTATTTTTATTTTATTATATTTTTTTCTCTATTTTTTTTGTGAGTACATTGTTTCTTTTTTTCCCTGATAATGTGTCCAACACCAGGCCAGCTGGAAGAGATTTTAATTGTAAAATAAGCTGCGCCTTTGTACATACCTTTCCTATATTACTTGCCTTATATAAATGCTTTGCGTACATAAAAGTTAACATGACATGTAATAAATTTTTAATTAATAGTAGCAAAAAAAAAATTCCTTATGAAATGACGTACGTAATAATGATGTACGTAATTAACAAGTGATATTATAATGACTAAAGGATTTGACATATCTGACATTTAATATTTTTTGATGTAATGCTTTATCTTATTACTATTAACTTAATGCATAATTTGATATTTATAACTAATTAATACCTTGTATAATGACAACTAACTTATTATTATCATTATTATCCTGTCGAGTCGACACGTTCGTGTCAAGAATCGAGCAGCAGTGTAAGAACTGCACAACTAAAATATATTATTTGATTGTTGTTTTTTTTTTTTCGTCCATTTCAGATTAAGACGCATCCAATCACGGGAGGGGGCGAACCTAGAATACCTGAAGAACGTAGTTATGGCGTACCTGATGTCGACGGACTACGCGGGAAGAAAACACATGCTGAACGCAATCGCAGCTGTTCTACACTTCACTGCCGGCGAGAGGACCTTGGTTTTTTCTATTTTATAAAAATTATGAACGCGGTGATCGTGATTCCTGGCGATTAAAGAAAACAACAATCGATTCTCTATAATTGTCCAATTTTGTATCGACTTTACCTAGGTGTACTACTTGACGTTTCCGTAATCGATTATGCTTTAAAACTATTAAGAGATGGCGCCACAGGTAGTAACGCTGCAACATATAGGTATATGAGAAGTAATCATAAACGATATAGTGTTCAGTATTCTTTTTAATGTTGGTAGCACTGCTATAGAGATGCTCCCCGACAATAAACGAAACGCGGTTTCGAATGACTAGGTTCGCAGACCCAATACCATTAGGTTATTGACGCCTGCAGTTTACATTTCCCTATAAACATTCTATTTACTATATATTGTACTACATAGTATTTCTGAGTATGCTTGTATTAAATGTTACCAGGTTACTATCGCACATAGGTGGATGTTTTTGTTTTGTATTTTGGTAACATTTAATTAAAAAAATAACACAAGAATATACTTTTTTGTCTTTTATCCTGATCTACATTCATCATGATTTGCATTGTAAATGTGATTTGAATTTTGTTAAAATACTGTAAATTAAATTCTTTAAAGTTTGTAATAGATGGTGTATGTTAATTTATTAAAACATTCCTTTATGTGTTACATATTAAAGATATATAAAAATAATTTTAGTTTTATTTTGATTGCTGAACTATTTTTCTGTGAATATAGTTCAGCTATTTTTTTGTTTGTATAGTAATATGGAATAATAATAAGGAGTAATATGGAACCTGTTTTCGGAATGAAGAATCTAAGCGGGTTTTTTTTTAATGTACTAGGGGTGACAAACGAGCACACACCTGATGGTAAGTTGAAAATTGCGTCCCCTGACATATACATACATCCTCAGCAGTGATTCAAGGTGCAAATACTTTGTCACCCTTGAGGGCTTAGATGGCTACGTTACCTGATACGTCGCCTTATATGAAAATTGACGGGACCTTTTCGATAAACATTTTTTATTTATTTATTTTAACTTTTATTTACACATAGCATTTATACAACGAAAATAAGATGAGAAAAGTATGTACAGAGGCGCAGCATATTTTTGTAATATAAATCTCTTCCAGCAGGCCTGGTGTTGGACATATTATCTGAAAAAAGATAGGGCGCACTCACAAAAAAAATTAGAGAAATAAAAATGAAATACAGTACCTTGTAGTGACTTTGTTTTATATATTTACAAACACATGCATATAATAAATAATAATACATAAAAATTATCATTAATAATAAATATATAATACAATGCAATAAATAATAATAATATATTCAACTGGATAAAGATAAGTAGTGTTCCTTCACTAGTTTTTTGAAATTACGCAACAGTTCTCGTGGCACGAAGTTTTTCGGGAAGAACATTCCACTAACGAATACACTATTTACACATTTTTGCATTCGTTGGAACCATTGTGTGAAGCAGTGGATCCAGTCTTCGGTAGGGACCTCTTTAATGGCTTTGTGGACCACAATCACCACGGCTTCTGGGCTTGAGAATCGTATACTTCTAGGATAAATTTTAATTTACGTTTTTTTTTTGGTGTAACAAACGAGTATACAGTTCACCTGATGGAAGAGATTCCTGCGGCCCATGACATCTACATTCATACTTGGCAAGGAATCATAATGCAGATGCGTTGTCACCGAGGACTGAGATGGAATGACTCGTCACCAGTATTAAGGTCTCCGCATCCCTACACTCATGAGACGAAACACAACAGCCTTATGCTGCTAGTTCACGCTGGTATTCTGTCAGGGCGTGGTCACACCCAGTCGACCTGACCCATTCATTCTACGGATAGAGTTGTTTGATGAGTTGATGATGGTCACATCCACGTCCAAATTCTCCGAACTACGAATAAACAGAGCTGCGACACGGGGCTTCATCACCAAATGCCAAATGAAGTCACTGGCGACTCTCTTGTTGACTTAAGCCACAGCGAAAATTGTAAAAAATAAATTAAGTCAAAAGTTTCACGGGTTACAATCATTGTAATGGCAACACACAATTTTCTAATAAACGCCACAGTGGTAACACAAATGATCCATTTTTGAATTCTGTAATTGCTTTTTTTTAATAATAATGTAATTGACCAGTACGGGAAACGTACATTCTTACCAATCATATTTGTGAATATTCATGTATTTTTCAATTACTGACAAAAATGTAAAATATTTTATGGAAGTGTATTTTTGTTTGCTTAAAAATAATTAAATTTATTTTTATTAATTAAAAATATTAAAAATTATTAGCCTAGCTCACTATCTAGCGATTGTAGGTAGTGCGTTCCGTTCCTCGCCAAATATAATTCGTCTTCATCTTCA
Source organism: Teinopalpus imperialis (assembly GCA_029286865.1). Taxonomy (NCBI): domain Eukaryota; kingdom Metazoa; phylum Arthropoda; class Insecta; order Lepidoptera; family Papilionidae; genus Teinopalpus; species Teinopalpus imperialis. Next base: position 158,514 of record JAGSMU010000039.1, read on the forward strand.
CCGATCACTGTTCCGCTGCTGAACTCACTCCCCACATATTGTAACATTTGACGATCATGAGACCTCTTACAAAGTTGTCACCCTACTAGGCGTTTGCCAATACGAGATGACAACTAGAGACGCTTCTATTTCCACAGATTATATACATACATACATCCCGTATCCCGTCCCGTATCCTCGATATCAGCATCTGACCCTTCCTTCAGTATTATTGCACATGTATTATATCGAACAAGGGGTACGATGAGTGAATGTCTCTGTGTCAGTATCATGATATAAATTTATATATATATATATATATATATTATATTGAAATTAAATATATACTTGAAGTTCCCTAAGTCGTATCAGTTCGGAAATACCGCGCATAAGCCTCCTCTCTTCAGACTACCAGAGAGCAAGATCCTGAACCACCTGCATCCGTCGACTTCCCGCAGAATTGCATAGTTCGTCACCCCATCTAGTGGTTTCACACAGAAGATTTTGGCTTAGTCGATATCACCCGGGAGAGCATTATCACATATCGGTATAATAATGTCGATTAGATCTAGAAATATAAACGGCATCCATTACCAAACGGGCACATAATAAAACAAGTAATATTTGCCGTGTATTGAACGTTAATAAAATTGATGTAATAAAGTATAACAAGAACGTATCACACCGGTATCGTATCGAACCTATAGAGAGCAGGTGTAACGCATAAAGATTTTACGGTCGCCGATAAAGGCTGTCCAATCACTCAAAGGGAAGATATCGTTCTACGTTCGCACATAAAGCCTATTACTCAAATGTTGATAATAATTGAAGCGTCAATAGCCAATTATTATTATACTACGGGTTGCGAAACTTAGGGTCGTATTTTCGAATAGTACGATATAGTCATGAACCATTTCCTAGGACCAGTATTTTCAGATTATAAGGAATGTTCTGTGGATAGACTGATTTTTTTTTGATTATTACATTGTAGTACCAAACGAGCACACAGTTGACCTGTGATGACAAGTGATCCCTGCGGCCCATGACATCTACGTTCATCCTTAACACAAGGAATCATGACGCATATGCGTTGTTTACCCTCGAGGACTGATATAGAATTCCTCGTCACCAGTAATAAAGTTCTCCGGATCCCTTCACTCACCAGACGAAACATAGCAGCGTAAAGTAGCTAGAAACAAACTGCAGTGTAGCCGTACCACTGCGCAAATTATAGGAACGCGTAAAGTTCGCAAGTTCGTAGTAGGGCTACGTGGCGAACTATGCTCTAACACTCTGAGGGTAATGCATATTATATATATATATATATACCCATATATATATAAATTTACTTTTACTTAACTTTACTTTTACTTTTTTACACTGTTGTGTCATTTATCTCATGTTACATGTAACATCGAATTTAACTTGACGTCGTCTTAGTGACGGGGGAATAGCATCGCTCCGGTTGGCTAAGGCGACGCGCCGAGCAGATGTACCCCATCAATCATTGCGGGCTTTGAAGATGACATTAATGTAGGGGCACCATTATATCGCATTACCGGTGGACTGTATGATTTTATTTATATTATATTGTATGTATGTCCCGTATTCACTGCATGTGAGCCACCCTCTATTCTTTATTGCGCATCTGAAAAGGTAAGGAGACGAATGAGTGCCTCTGTTTTTGCGCAAATGATTACGAACCTATAAGCTATACTGCGCAGTTGATGATCTGGAAATAACCAGGAGGACACCATCATCACCGTCATGGTTTACTTGTGTTTCAGCCATGGCTGTTATTAGGACTATCTTACCTTAATAATTCAACTTCGCACTTAAATCTAATGAAGCACTAAAGTCGTAGTAATCAAATCACAAATACAAATATACATTAATAGAATTTGTAGATTCTCCGTATCGAGAACATCTATGATATAACGGAAATGACCGAAAAATTTAAAACAATTAGTAAGCTGAATTAGTAAAGAGAAAACCTTATATCTAGCACCGATAACAGATCGGAAGAAATCGATTTCAAGGTTGATCTTGTATTCATAATCGCTATGTAGGATAAACCTTCACTAGATGGTGACGGCCTGATCTCATACACGAGTAGTTAGTGGACGGTGATAGTCTGTATGTATGTGCTGTGTTTGGTTCACTGGACTGATGATGAATAGAGACGATGATAAAGTTAACATGATAAATTTCCTGTCACGCACAATTACTCTATGGAATCAGCTGTCGCCAGAGGTATTTCCGAGTCGATACGACGGCCTTCAACCGTAGAAACCTTTTAGTGGTAGAGCTATGGTGCGGTTTGTTTCTATCTGTGGAACGAATGGGTGAGCTCGATCGGGGAAGGAGTATGCCCTCACAGAATACCGGCGTGAAATAGCAGCATAACGCTGCTGTGCTTCGTCTGGTGAGTGAAGGGATCCGGAGACCTTTATTGCTGGTGTCGAGGCATTCCATCTCAGTCCTCAAGGGTGACAACGCATCTGCATTATGATTCCTTGTCAAGGATCAACATAGATGTCATGGCCCGCAGGAATCACTTGCCATCAGGTGAACTGTATCCTCGTTTGTTACTCACGGGGTATTAAAAAAAAAAGAAATAATAAGAAAAGAGCCTAGACTTTTGTTAAAAGCCAGCAGCCAAGTTCTGGTGTTGCAGCTGCTCTGGGGCGGCGGTGATCACTTACCATCATGAGCTGTTTGCTCGTTTGACACCTATTCTATAAAAAATAATTCTATTAAAATAACATAAATTCTATAAAAAATAACAACAATTCCTATACACACGGGACATTGACTCATAGTTTTTTTTTAATTAAAAAGTTCTTTTAACTTACAACTTTGGCTTAGTAAAGCCCGTTCAACTTAATGCCTTTATTTACATACAAATGTCGTTTAAACAATCGTGCGTCCAGTTGTCGTAGCCAGGTAGCAATACACCTTGTGTTGCGTGTTCGTGGCGTATTCATCGCAGGTGTTCGCGTTGCGTCGTTGTTTGTAGCACTTTTTGTTTGTCCACATGGAGGTTTTGCACAAGAAATTTGAATAGGTGTAGATCGAGGTGTTGCAAGAGCGATAAATGTCCTTCTAAGTACAAGTTATACCACTATTACGTCCAAAGCCGGTGCCGTTGTAAGTACATCTTACTTGAAATTTAACATTGTTTTGTTAATTTATTTAAAATAGTACAATAGCTTTTTTTAAATTAAAAGCTTGTGTATCATTAGAAACTTGATCTAATTATAGACAATGCCTGCATAAGCTTTGAGCTCTCCTGGATTTTTTGTAGTTTATTATTTAAAAAAAAAAGAGTAACTAGTCGAGTTTCTTGCCGCTTCTCTCCATGGCCTTCCGAAGCGGTGGTTCTATTGCTGTCCTGTCTCAAAGTGTTTTCAATAAAGTTTATCAATCAATTTATTCTTCTTTTTTTTATTTGATTACCCATTGCTAAAAACTATAATTATTCCTTCTAGTGAGCGGTCAGCGCTGGTGGTGCGGACGAACACCATATGATTTCAGTTCGTGCAAGTTCGACATAATATAATACAAAAGGTATTTCCCGTCATAAAAATGGTTTCACATAATGGTTCGACATGGGAGATACACAAAACACATCCTGACCCCAAAATCAACGATTTATGATACACAAATATTGTATCCTCGACTGGGAATCGAATCCTCGAAGCTCGCATCCGCTTCGCAGCAGCCAGTACTTTCACCGCTACTATATAAGCGGCTAATATATAAGCATACCATTACCTATACAGTTGTAATTACGTCCTAGAACTGTTGTAAGTGTGGTCACCCTATACACTATGGAATCGCTCCGCGGCACCGCGCTATCGTATTGATTGTCCCGCGCAACTCTTTTGTCTACCCTTACTAATGGAGCGCGGGGACGGCTTGATTAATGGGGCCCGTCTGTCCGCGAATATTGTTCGTGGTAATTAGCTCATTGTACACTTATCTTGTACCTAATTCGCATCTAACGGCAGCCCGAACTAATTGACTATGGCTCCATTAGATATATTAATACTGAAAGTACAATGTTATCTTTTTTTTTTCAAAGTTTGTGTAATGCTATTGGTTTTGTGACCTCTACAGCTTTCGAAGCAGACTCGCGAACGGGGGCCCGCTGGGTAGGGAGACAACGGCGATGCTGGCATGAAGAGCGGCTGAACCACTCCTGAGCTCCGACCCTTCGTCTTCGTCATCTTCGTTTACAGGAAGAACGTCGACGACTACAGAGGGGGGCGATAATACCATCCGAGTGCCCCTCAGAAAGAGGATCGAACCTCGGCAAGGATCGCTATCTAAAAGGGAGGAACTATGTCATAAATGTTTTTAAATCTGTATGTGTGTAAAAGGTAAAAATGTTTATCGCTTTATATATCAATAGCCTAGGTTTTGGGCGTTATTTCGTAACCATTTTTATGTCGCGACCCAGGTAAAAGCCGGAAGAAGAAAGAAGAAAGCCTTGTGAACCTCTTTGCTATAAAATTATATTAACATTTTATTTAATAGTTTATTTTTAGTCTTTATTAGTTTATTTTTTCTTGTAGTTTTATAAAAGTACATTAAAAATTATTACTTTAATAAACGAATCTTTTGTGTACAGATCCTATTCATTGAACAGATGACGAACCCGTTTAATAACAAACCTCACCCCAAGGTTAAGAAACGAAGGTTCAGGGTACGGTCTGCGAAACGTGGTAACGAATTTGATTGTCGTGCTTCTTCCAATACAAGCTTTATTGGCATGGTTAAATAGAACTTTAGTAATGTTAATATTTTAACTAGCATTCATTAAATAACACGTAAGTAACAAAGACTAACTAAAATAAACATTTAAACTAACACAATACGCGAGCGAATCTTGTTCTATCGCTTTTGCTGTGACAAAAGTGTTAATTGCAATTTTCAGTTCTGATTTACTGACACGGCTCTGCGGTGAAGGTAAACAAATAAAAAAAATATTTCGCAGAGAAGTTCTTTAGTACGCAGGGGAGTTACGTGATGGAGTATGCTCCTTTTAGGCGGCTATTACGATATCTTTTACTTTAGACTAACTCAGAAATCCTAACGTATCCGGAGTTGCGATGGTAACACTCTTTCATATCTTCGATGCTTCGGTACACCAACATGCTGAGTATCTTATAATCAATTTCCACTTGGTATTTGTATTGTATCGTCAAATAATGGACCACACTTTTTTATTTATCTATAAAGTCCTAATTATTTATAGTTACTATTATCAGATCATCCAAAGCTTCTTGATCTCATCGTATATGCCTTAAATCAGATTAGGCGTGGATAAGATGGGGCGACAAGTGGGTGGTTATGTGTTTGCGCCATCAACCAGGAGAACAATCATCGAAAACAATTGAAATAATTCATGGAAATACACACACTGAAATAGACATATTTCTAGTTGTGTTACTTTTTACTCTGTCTGAGTATATTATCCAGAAAAGAACACCGTCACTATACTGCCATTTCATGCTAGTATTCTGTGAGCTGACATTTATGTTACACCTAAAAACTAACTGTGACGTAGCTCTACCCTTGGTTCATCTCGATGTTTGTTGATAGAAAATATATTGCGCTCCCATAAGCAAAGCAAAAGCTTGATACATTTGCCGTGTGTTCTAGGCTGAGCAGAAAGGTGTCCACCAAGCCCAGATTGTCAATTATGAAGATAATTGTGAAGTGCAACTGCCGATTCAGTCTAAAACTGTTTTATAGCATATTGTAACGGCAGACCGAATTTGGTAGTCTTCTATACAAGAGCCTACTTGTGGCTTGTATAAATACAAGCCACAAGTACCTTAGTTTGTGGCAGACGTTGAACTATGCTTCAGATAGTTATGGATGGGTCTGCTCGCCTGGGGAACAACAAAACTCTCAGAGAATAATTTTTTTACCCCTAGATTGAAATTCCTCAGCCACTCGCCTACATCGACTTCTAGCAAACCTGCATAGGTCGTACGTTCATCTTGTGGCTGGTCATTATACACTGCGACTGCCATTCTGAGGTTGCAACTCAAGAACCCTTCTTCCCCATCGGCTATCGATGCTACGAGCTATATGGTTATCCCATTGCCACATCAGCTTGCTAAGCCATTGAATTATGTGACCTCGTCCTGTAAAATACCAGGATAAACTAGTAGAATAACGCGAATATATATTTATTTGCCGGTTGATTAAACATTATCTCGCTTAGAAAAATCGCGCTAGATTGTTATTAGATGACATCAACGTAGCGTAGAATATTTAATAGTGCCGAAAGTAATATATTTGCGCAAACATAGTATTCCCGTCGTCACTCGTCGTATTTCCCTATTCCGATGTAATGCAATGCCTGTGCATTGGAGAAAGATTTCATCTATAGTGTTTGTTTATGATAGATAAAACTAAAAGACTATTAACAAATTTAAAATATAAGTTTAAACAGTTTTGTACTCTTAAGAACTGGTTTAAATAAAAGTATTTTCACCGGCCGCGACTCCGGGCACATGTCCAAGCGACAGTTTCTTGGCAAGCACGGATTTAATTACGCGGACAGCCGCTGCGACCGTGCTCGCCAGCAACTGTGGCATCGTCCCGTGCCTCCAGCGCGAACAAACAGAACAAAAACTAAACGATTCTTTCCGTCACGGTGACAATCTGCGAGTTAGAAAAGAAGCATTTTTAACCAGAACAAACAGACAGATAAACAGATCAAAAACTAAACGATTCTTTCCATCACGATGGCAATCTGAGAATTAGAAAACAAACATTTTTAACCAGAACAAACAGACAGATAAACAGATCAAAAACTAAATGATTCTTTCCGTCACGATTGCAATCTGCGAATTAGAAAAGAAACATTTTAACCAGAACAAAAGACAGACAAACAGAACGAAAACTAAACGATTCTTATTTTCAAAATGACAACTAGTGAGAATTTGGAGAAAGATTATAAAAATTCTTTGCGTATATATATATATATATTTATATATATAATCGTATATATATGTATGTATGTATGTATGTATGTATATATATATATATATTTATATATATATATATATATATATATATATATATATATACGACGCAACTCCACTATAAATAGGCAGACTTCACATGTCTTTGAAATATTTTTTATCATTTCCAAGAAATGCTTTCAAAAATCAACACTTAAAATTACTATTAACAATTTCATTGGTGTCGGGGATCTAACTCGCTTTGCTCGCGTACCGTTAAAAGCGGGTGGTTAGACACTGAATTACCTCGGCTATGTGGAGTATATATACCATTCAAGATTTAAGGTAAGTTTTTCTCGGTGATGACGATATTGTTCTCCTGGTCGATTTCCTATTCAGGTAGGTGTAGACTCTTTTCCTGAATGTCCCTAAGTCAAAGAGCTCCGTTTGGACTACACTTAGCTTCTCTTATATTTGCTTTATTGGATTATTCGAATATAATTTGTTGTTTGTGGTTTGTTGTATTTTAACTGTATTTATTTATATATAAATAACAAGATTTTTATTTTTGTGCCGTAAATTTGATATAATGATGACGATAACCTGACCCATTTCAACTAGATTGACACATTGTGTTGAAATAGGTCAGAAGATTTAGATACCAGAACCTGTCAATACGTCAAGGTAAACAGCGAACACAATGATTTTCCTTTAGAAATAAGGCACTTTATCATTATATTTTTACTACAATATTATTAGTATATTATCATAATAAACAGCTTTATCAATAGATGGTTGTCGAGTGTCGGTGGACCCGTATTTTTAACACTGCTTCTAAACAATAATCCGATCTTATTACACGTTCATTATATTGGATTAGTTTACTTTACCCCACAATAGAAAAGAGATTTAGATTGCGTGAAATCTCATTTCAGCCTATCATTCAAAATATGCTTCCTGCACATACGGTCACAGAGTTTTACGGAAGATAACCTAAAAGTAAATATGATATAACCTTACCCATACAAACATATTTCTTAGATGCGTCACGACGACATAAAATCTTGCACAGTACCTATCATGTCGGGGCGTTATACCTGAATTTTAAATTCCGCGAGCGTGCCAACGCTTCGGTACAATGGCGGAATGGATGTACTGTCATCGAGAAACAGCGCCGTGAAAAATGAATTGCCATTATTGCGGCCCAACGAACCTATAGATACGCTAGCGTTCGACACTTTGAGGCTTACTTAGTGATCGATCAATCGCCTTAACTTAAATATAAGTAATGTATTCTTTATTGTAAGCAGATAAACAGATGTTATGTCAGGAGATATTGACAAGTGTTCGATGTCCAAACGAAACTAGTAATACATCAAATAGCTTTTCAAACAATTGTTTTTTTAATGTAAAACTTGATCAGAGAACTAAAAGACCTAACCAATTGGCGGAAAACCAATATAACTAATTTATTTCATCGGCAAGAGTCACTTTAAACACTGACGATTTGCTGTCTAAGCAGAAAGAAATGCAACAACGCAACGAAATGCGTGGTTTATTTCGTTGCATTTTTTGTTTTTTTTGTGTTTTAACACAAACAACAGTGAACTAAACTGTTATAATATTAATAATACCATATCATCATAGCTGAATACCGGTCTGAAATGTTAACACATATAGCATAACACTGACTGCTTTATTTTGTATGGCGAGTAAAGGGATACGGACGTAATTAGAGGAAACGAGGTATTTCATCTCAGTTCCCGGGGGCACATCTCTATCTATTTATAATTTATCATCTTTTTTATTGAGTTTATCACTTACCATCAGGTCACCTGTGTGCGTTACCCCCTAATATTATAAAAAAATACCGAAAAGTATTCATGGGTGCAAAAGAAAACTTGTTCACTATAAATTAAAGTATTTGTCGACGGGATTGGTTCCTAGTCTTGGCCCTGTACAGAAGCGCGCTACTGTTCAGTTTTTAATGGCACCAATCTAAATAGAAGGCAGACTGATTGTTGCTGAAGCTAGCAGATTTGTTAAAATCGATTAGTTACGTTTCGCTAAAAACGCTTCAATACTCACAGAATCTTCTAAAACGTGATTTTTTTATGAATATTAGTATAATATATATTAGGTGACTTTAATTAATGTAAGTTTATCACGATACTGAGTCCACCCAGGTTCTACAACAAAGAGATAATCGCAATCTAATGAACGCCAAATTTATGATGACTTTCTTTCTATATTCCAGCCTAATCTGAATTGATGTTTTTTTATCTGACTTTCTATATTTCGGTTGTATAATTGAAATGTATTTTAAATTACTTTCTATAATACGGCCTAATCTCAATTGATGTCTCGTACTTTTTTATATACAAATATATACAAAGGACCAAATTATTGTTTACAACGCCAAATTAATATAATGATTAACTAAATTACTAATTATGAGTTTTAGATATAATAAGGTATAGGTTAATCACTAAAATATCATTAGGAGTATTTGTTGTACGTCACAACCGCTGGCCGCCTGTGTTGCTATCTTGCTATGTTGCTAGTTGCTATATATATATATATATATATATATATTTATTAAGCTCACGGACATCAGCCCGTTCCATACTGCACTAAGCAGCTTCCTTCTGAGACTTCATATGTCTTCGAAATGTTATATTTGTTAATTTCTTAGTAATACTTCCCTTTATTTTTCTCTTCCGTTTTTTAAATTGACCAAACCTTTAACAATTATATTCATACATAAGTCGATATATCCCCTGCCTATAATAAGAAAAACTTTAAAATAAATTTCAATGTCAGGTCTGCAGCAAATTACCCTAAACTTGAACCTAAAATATGTTAAGGACGAAACGTTTTGTGATCTCGCTACACTCAGTTAGCTGAATAGCTAACTGAGTGTAGAATAGCTAACTGAGTGTAGTAGTAACTTTGGTTAAGGCAAGCGAGATGTAATATGTAGGTGGTTACGTACACATTTTGTGTCTTAAGCGTTAAATATAGATCTTTAGGAAAGTTAAGTTAAGTTAGCATGACGATAAGTGTATAACAATTATCTAGCATATGTTCTTCATAAACATCAGTAATATCTTAGTCAATTGTTTTTCTACCGTTAGACATGGGTCTACTCTTACAACCCCTTGTAGATTGGGCTAAAGTATTCCCTTCATATCTATAAAATAAATAAAAGGAGACTCAGTATTCACGGGCAGGACAAAAACACCCGAAGAATTGGGTCCGTGTTAAATTGTAGACATCGAAATGGTTTTAATGAGAATAAAGCCACAGCACACATAAGCCCAGTCTTCCTCAACAGGAGGCAGGGTGACTTTAGAAGATTTCTTCACCAAGATAAAGGTTTTCCTATAGACACCATAATTTGGACTTTATATCATAATATTAATAATTACTATAATTTATGTACTCGTAGTTCAAATAACAAGTACATAGAACATTTCTTGTGACAGACATCCCAGAAAGGTTGCAGCTAAACTAGCTAAGCGTAAGCGTAAGACTTTAAGTCCGGTATAGTTGTAAAAGCCTTCGGGCTAACAGCATCAATTATCCATAAAAAAGAACGGTCCTAGTCAACGTTATTCCACTCCCGTCATTATCCTACATCGCGCCGTATAGCCCTATTTTAACATGATAGGCCTAAGATGCAACTAAATATCCTATCGTTGTTTCAATGAGGCAAAGCAACAACAAGCAGTTCAACATGTGGTCTCCAACCTAAGGGGGTGTGGCATTTTTTACCTGAGATAAATATAACTATTTTAACTAAATTGTAGTATGTTATTTGAGGATATGAAAATAAACCGATTTATAATATGCATTTACATATAATATATACTACTTTTTATCTATAAATATAATAAATCTGTACAACTAATACATTTGTCTCAAGTTCGGCTAAAAAGAAATTCAGACGTCAGTCAGATATAGGTATTCTATATTGACAACTAGCTGTGGGTTTTTCTACAATACTACAAATAAATCTTTTCTATATATATGGTGAGGCTGTGCGTTTTCGCCACCGCGATTTAGGAATTTGACAATACTAGCGCCATCTAGTTCTGAAAGCCGAACTAGATTCTGTAAACCTATACAGTTCAACAAAATATCATGTCTATTTTGGGAGAAAAATCAAATTGTACTGAAGCTTAGCAGTATTATAGTTTGTCTGTGTATTTACATTTTACTCAAAACTACCACGGATTTCCGAAAAATTTGTCACGTAATTACTTTATGAGGATGGGTAACGATTAGTCTACTATTTATCCGTGTACAGCAATAGCAAAAAGTTCTAAAGACACGTTAACCGCAAAAGCTTCGTTTAAAAATTACAAGAGGGGAGATATCGTTCTTCAATTATACTCATAAACATTAATAGATCGACTGAAATATTGAAAGTAGAAATAGAAAGATTAGAACAATATTCAATGACTGTATCAAAAATCATATTGTGCCTAAATATTGTGATAATAAATAATAAATAATCGATATACAAGGTAACATTACATATCATTGCTTGAAGGAGCGTATAGCTCAAATATAATTTCCTCTAAAAGCTTTTTCTTATATTTTAACTATTATTACATAGAGATATTATATAGTGGATAACCGATTATATAGTGTATTTTACCCAATTAATACAATAACGTATAACAATGTAAAACGATTTTCATTTCACTTCTCTTAAACAGATCTTCTAAAACAGATATTTTTTTATTACATTAAGAGTAACAAACGAGCACACAGTTCCCCTGATGGAAAGTGATTTCTGCAGCCCAATAATCATAATTGTGTTGTCACCCTTGAGGACTGAGATGGAATGCCTCGTCACCAGTAATAAAGGTCTCCGGAACCCTACACTCACCAGACGAAACACAGCAGCATTATACTGCTATTTTCTCTGGTATTCTGTGAGAGCGTGGTCCTTCCCGGTCGAGCTGACCCATTCATTCTGCAGCTAGAAACACACTGTAGCGTAACTCTACCACGTAAATTTAATCGATATTTTCGTTAAATTAAAAGTAAATTTAATCTCATAACATCCAGTAAGTAAATTCCGGAGGCCATCTAGCGTTATTGTCAGAGCTGAGATAGATTGTCGGTCTCACGTCAAATTGGATAGTACTTAGTTACTGTCGGACTGGATGTAGTTTCCCGGTGGACAGATTGCGGTCTTGTATATAAATATTCTCAACGACCAGGTGATATTGTATTAATATTTGTATGCAGATGAATATTGTAAGCTTTGAAACTGCTTTATCCATGAGTATTAATTTTAAATTAGAATCCGATATTACACGTATTGTGATTTCCTATTAACACATTAGATTTCTACATACTATATTTATAGTTAGCGTAATAAATTAATACTTTCATATTTTTTTAGTGAAACAAATTAGGGTTTTTTTTAATTAATAATACATTCTTCATGAGACCTCTACAGCTTTATCTAATTAGATTCGCGAGTGGGAGGCCCACTGAGTAAGGAGACAACGACGATGCTGCGAAGCTGGCGCGGAGACTGCTGCTGCACCACCGCTGGACTCCGACCCCTGCGGACGTAGAACGTCGACGATAACAGAGGGGGGTGATAATACGACCCCAGGGCCCCTCATAAGGAGGTACGAAACCTCGACTCGGATCGCTATATAAAGCGAGGAGATCTTCACCTTTACAGCTTATCAATAGTAGTAGAACACAGACCTCACTATATATTGCCACAAGGCACGTTCCTGGGCCACCTAGGTACATCCATCCACTTACTACATACTTGCATCGTCGCTACATATCGTCCAATACTAGGACTGGTAGTTCGAGGTTGCCACTTAAGAATTCCATAGCTCGCTGAGTGACTCTGAACTTTCTCATACGGCCAGGAGTGATGGACCATCTCTATGACGTAAGTCACCACTGGCAACACGCGTCGGTTAAGGACTTTTGCTTTAGAAATTAAGTGTTGCCGATTGTTATTTCAGCTTGCTGATCTTTTGTCTATGTCGGTCACTCTCGTCCTACTGCAGATGTCTACGTTGCGTATTCTATCATGCAGAGAAACACCGAGCGTAGCCCACTCCATAGCACGTCGAGTGACTCTGACCTTTCCTATATGGCCAGGAGTAATTGACCATCTCTATAACATAAGTCACTACTAGCAATACGCACTGGTTAAAGACTTTTATATTAGACCTTGAGTCCATTACCATTTCAGCTTACTGATATTTTCAGCTATGTCACACTCGTTCGACTGCGTATGTCCACGTGGTGTATTCTATAACTAAGAAAATTTTAACTACTTGAAAATGTTTTTTATAAGTCTATTAATTGTATCGTCGGTGATATACAAGCAACAAGGCAAGTCTATGACCGTAAGACTCGCCACTCCCCATCGCGCAACACAATCTTGCCGGCAACGTTAATTAAATAACCTCATTAACAATATTTATAACAGCGAGCGCTAGCTTTTGCATTTTTATGTGATTTTAAAAGATAACGACGTCGCGTGCCGAATGAGAATCGCGGAGTAATTACGTTTTTTTTTAATTATAATTGGGTCCGTGGGATGTGTGTGTTTGTACATGTTGACTAAATTACTTCGTTTAGAAATGTCCATTTTTATTATAAAAGAGTTTATTCGCCATTAGAATTGCACTACACAATACGCCACAAGTACAGACAGGTTTCGCGTAGAGGTTGATTTGCTAATCATTGGAGCCTCTCATCAAATACATAGTTTTGTTTTCAAATATTAGGGGTAACAGGGCACGTAGTTCACCTGGTGGTGAGTTAAATCTGCGGTCTAACACAACGTCGTCATAGATAAAGATATAAAAAGCACTTTTAGTGTCCACATACATCAGAATACATGCTCACCATACAGAACACAGCAGGTTTATTATGGTATTAGTGAGGGCGTGGTCATTACGCCTACATAGTATTCCATGTTGTTAAATCAGCAATGTCATTCAGAAAATCAGTGAAATGATCCAGAAGTATGATCCTTTCCTAATGATCTTTCTTATTAATGACGAGTCATGCAATACAAGACCTCAGGAGTATCAACGCATCTGCATTATGATTCTCTATCGGATGTCTGATACTCTTTACTACTCTAATACTCCCTGTGGAAGGTGTCCAGAAATATTAGATATTACTTTTTGGTTTTGCTTGCGTAAATCAAAATCAATCAGTAGTAATCCAACCACCACCGCTGTGCATTTCAAGCTGGAGGCAGGCCAGGCTATTAATCTGGAGAGTGGACTACATCTCTGCCAGGTAGTGACTAAGTTTGATCCAATCTTGCGCGCAACCGACAATTAATTTTCCCTTCAGGAATTTCGCGTAAATTCCAGAGCACAGAGTGTATGGAAATTTAAAAATGCTGCTGCATTGAATATAAGAAAAATATTATTGTGTTGAATCTGTTTGTAACAGTTGTTGAGCCACGTTGCAGTTCGTTTCTAGCTTCAGCATAGGTGGGTGTGCTCAGCCGGGGAAAGACAACCCTGTCGCTGGTTAATTGCCCTTGTCGTTGTTTCTTATAAATTTAATTATGTATTTATAGATATTAAGTATTGCTTTTATAAGATGAATATATATATATATATATATATATATATATATATATATATATATATATATATATATATATATATATATATATATATATATATATATATATATATAGTCTGTCCGTAAATCGTGTTACATAAAACTTTTCTTTTTTCTACTTTTAATTATTTTGAATTTGGACCACGTATATTATAGTTCTTTCGATTTTCACATATTTTTTAGTGTTCATTATCAAATTACTATATGGAATGGAGTGTTAAAGAAAATAGGATTTCAGTGATCGCCTTGCACAAAGTGGTATGGTGCCGTCGGTCATATTCCAGACATTTCAAAAGCTTGGTATCAGTCGTATGCTCGTATGTCGTATATATATATATATATATATATATATATATATATATATATATATATATATATATATAGTCTGTCCGTAAATCGTGTTACATAAAACTTTTCTTTTTTCTACTTTTAATTATTTTGAATTTGGACCACGTATATTATAGTTCTTTCGATTTTCACATATTTTTTAGTGTTCATTATCAAATTACTATATGGAATGGAGTGTTAAAGAAAATAGGATTTCAGTGATCGCCTTGCACAAAGTGGTATGGTGCCGTCGGTCATATTCCAGACATTTCAAAAGCTTGGTATCAGTCGTATGCTCGTATGTCGTATATATATATATATATATATATATATGTTTCCTTTGCAACAGCTGCATCTATTTCACGAGCAAGATATATATCGATGCCGTCGGATAAGAACAAAGCAGCCGCTTGCACGCTACATCGAATCGAATTTCATCAACGTCGGTATAGCATGTAGCACAATTAATGTCAATTAAACATTAATAAGATTTTATTTAAAAGTTGCGTACGAAACTATTATTTAAGCATCTCTCCGATTTTATAGTGTAGAAGGCGACAAAAAGCACAAAGTTCAGTTGATAGTAAGTGGTTATATGTGTATGAACTATAATTGCGTTGTCACTCTTGAAGACTGAGATGGAATGACTCGTCACAAGTAATAAAGGTCCTACGCTCACCAGAGGAAACATAGCAGCATTATGCTGCTATTCTACGCTCGTATTTTGTGAGGGCATGGTCCTCCACCTATCATCGAGCTGAGCCATTCATTTTGTAGCTAGAAACAAACTGCAGCGTAGCTTTACTACTGTTATAAAAAAAATGTATTTAAAAAAGTAACTTAATGTATTTATATAAATTAGTCTACAGTCACAATGGCAGCTATAATTGCAAAATGTACACCCACGATAAGATTAGCCGTTTTAATTTTATCTTGTATATGGAAATGAATTATTATTATTAATGCTATTCGGTGTTTACATTAAGTATTTATTTATTGGTTTATGGATTGGTGGAGACAGTTTAAATCGTCCCGATCCATTGAAACAACTGCGCCGGGAATTTTATAGTATGATAAGATAAGCGTGAAGCATAACATAGAAGCACTATTCGAGGGCCTATACGTGTTACACAACCAAACATGCATACAATTAATGAAGTACGAATATTGTAAATCGAATCTAATAACCCAGGAGGGTCCAGCAATTCAAACCACTATGCGTTGTCCATATATGGCTAATTATTACGATTCTCTCTTAAACTACCTACAACCTTCATTATTTAACGTAGACAATTTTTTACCTTTTTTCTTTGACACGTAATATAATTATCACGATAATGATGTCAACCTGACCCATTTCAACAAAATTGACACTTGTTTGGAAGTGGGTAAGGAGGTTTAGAGACCAAAATCTGACAACACTATACTGTGGGATTAAAGCCGAAATGTATAATATATACAAAAAATAAATAACAAACATTATTCAGCTAATTATATTTCTTAAATATAATTAACTGAAGTGAAGAGTTAGAGTGAACGAGAGAGTTTTTTGAATTGGTCACCACTTCTTTCATCAACAGTGTAAAATATTTGGGGTAGTTGTTTTGTGTTCGATTAGCAAGATTATCTGAGCAACATATAAACGAGTTCGCTACTGGAAGCCGTCACCAAGAATTGTTAATGTACATGCCTGAGAAATAAATTTAAGCAAAAAAAATCAAAGATTTATGAAGTCAACCGCGGTGGATAATGATTTTACACACTCTCTAGAGAAGAGCTCAATGCTGCAACAGTGGGATTTATATGTATATAGGCTGTAACTATAACTTTGATTTTACTAACGAAGGCTCCGAGATTGATGTAGGCTTTATATTTGATAGAGATAACATACTAACTAGATGTAGCGCAAATAGATCTGTTCGACTGTGTTAGGACAATACTTTATAGTTAGTTTTTTTTATTAAATTCAGAGTAATAAACGAGCACATAGTTCACCCGATGGCAAGTGATTCCTGCGGGCCATGACATCTACATTAATCTTCGACAAGGAAACATAATACGTTGTAACCCTTGAGCACTGAGATGGAATGCCTCGTCATCAGTAACATACTGCGCAGTTGATGTTATCCGACAATAACCAGAAGAAATCGCCGTGCTCGAACATAAAGAATATCATCATCATCATCATTATTATATAAATCGTCAGCAGCCTAATAGTTTAGTACGGTACGATCTGTTGAACTTTAGGCTGTAGGTTCGAATCTGCCAGTAGACTATACCACACCGGCATATGCGTTTAAGCTTAGTTGGAGATATACTTTTTTTTATTGTTTCTTAGACATGCAGGTTTTCTCGCTATTGTTTCCATTACCAGAACCAAATTGGCACTAAAAATGCGATTAACAATCTCATTGGTGCCGGCACCGGCGTAACGTGAACAAGCGACCCTTAGACACTAAGCTGCCACGGTTTAAAGGAGTGACTATAAGTATAGTAATCATAATAAAATCTTACGTAAGCATGTTTCACATTACCTGTCTTGTCGGAATATTATATCTGGTTTTAAATTCCGAAATTTTTTATTGCAAGTTCAAATTGTGATTAACGTACTTGGCAGTGAATGAGAAAATCGCAAGTTATTGAATCAGAATTTTTTTTAAAAAAAATACCTAAATACCAACCCCAATGTGAACCACCTTCGTCGCGTATATTTCACATTACCTGGTTTGTCGGATTATTATATCTGGTTTTAAATTCCGATTTTTCTTATTGCAAGTTCAAATTATGATTAACTCCAATGTGAACCACCTTCGTCGCATATATTTCACATTACCTGGTTTGTCGGAATATTGTATCTGGTTTTAAATTCCGATTTTTTTTATTGCAAGTTCAAATTATGATTAACGTACTTGGCAATGAATGAGAAAATCGCAATTTATTGAATCAGAAACATTTAAAAAAAAAATAACAATCCCAATGTGAACCACCTTCGTCGTGTATATTTCACATTACCTGTCTTGTCGGAATATTATATCTGGTTTTAAATTCCGATTTTTATTATTGCAAGTTCAAATTATGATTAACGTACTTGGCAGTGAATGAGAAAATCGCAACTTATTAAATCAGAAATATTTAAAAAAAAAATAATCCCAATGTGAACCACCTTCGTCGCGTATATTTCACATTACCTGTCTTGTCGGAATATTATATCTGGTTTTAAATTCCAATTTTTATTATTGCAAGTTCAAATTATGATTAACGTACTTGGCAGTGAATGAGAAAATCGCAATTTATTAAATCAGAAATGTTTAAAATTCAAATATAATCCCAATGTGAACCACCTTCGTCGCGTATATTTCACATTACCTGTCTTGTCGGAATATTATATCTGGTTTTAAATTCCGATTTTTATTATTGCAAGTTCAAATTATGATTAACGTACTTGGCAGTGAATGAGAAAATCGCAATTTATTGAATCAGAAATATTTTTTAAACAAAATACCAACTCCAATGTGAACCACCTTCGTCGCATATATTTCACGTTACCTGGTTTGTCGGAATATTATATCTGGTTTTAAATTCCGATTTTTCTTATTGCAAGTTCAAATTATGATTAACGTACTTGGCGGTGAATGAGAAAATCGCAATTTATTGAATCAGAAATATTTTTAAAAAAATACCAAAATACCAACCCCAATGTGAACCACCATCGTCGCGTATATTTCACATTACCTGTCTTGTCGGAATATTATATCTGGTTTTAAATTCCGCGAGCGTGCCAGAAAGTTTCGGTACAAATGCGGAATGGATGGACTGGCATCGGGAAACAGCTCCGTGAAAAATGAATTGTACTTGAAACTTAACGTACTGACAGATACGATAGTGTATTACACACTCAGGCTTACCGTGATCCATCGATCGTCTTAGCTTTAATAGCTTCATTCGTAGGAAGCGTTCGGATTTCAAGTTTATGAACAGATTCTAATTTTTTTAAAGTTATGTGTAACAAACGAGCACAGTTTACCTAATAGTTAGCTTTTATTGTGGTCCGTGACGGCAACTTCCTTCGTCGACAAAGAGGTGACAATGCATGTAGCATTATAAATCTTGAGGATTGGGATTTTTTTTATTAGATTGAGAGTAACAAACTGTGTGCTTATAGTTCATTTGATGGTAAGTGATTCCTGCAGCCCATGACATCTACATTCATTCTTGACAAGGTATCATAATGCTTTACCACCCTTGAGGAATGAGATGGAATGCTTCGTCACGTATATCGTCCGGATCCGGTGTAGGGATCCAGAGAGTACGTCTCCGGATCCCTACACTCACCAGACGTAACACAGCAGCGTTATGCTGTTATTTTGCGCTGCTATTCTGTGAGGGCGTGGTCCTACCCCGGTCGAGCTGATCCATTCATTGAATATCTCGTTACCTGTATTTGAGTCTCGGATCCCCCCACAAAAAAGTTATGATGCTATTTCATCCTGGGGTGGTTCACATTGGGGTTGAAATATTTTTTAAAAAAATATTTCTGATTCATGTCAATAACTCGCGGATTTCTCATTCACCGCCAAGTACGTTAATCATAATTTAAACTTGCAATTAAAATTTTCATTGCTTATTATTTTTTTTAAGAACTTTCTATTGTTTTTTCTTCATTATTTTTTTGTAAAAATATAGTATATTATCATTACTAAAATTCCACTAAAAAACCACTCCAACTAAGCTTAAAATATTTACAGATGGTTCGCGGCATTAGTCGAATGGCGGATTCGAACCTATAACCTTAAGTTTCACAGATCGTACCCAAAACCTAGGTTAGCTTGCTTTTGTAATTGCTCACTTTTTATCATTTTAACATTAACTATCTCACTAAGATTTAATTTTGGATCCTATTAGATAGTTGTAGCTCATGCATTAAACCTTAATAAAGGGTTCTGTGAGGGCGTGGCTTTCTTCGGTCTTGGAACTTTATTCAGGATGGATATATGTCATCACTAATATAACAGAAATAAAACCCTAAGAACAAAAGCACGAAAAGTGAAACTTTATGAGCAATCATCTTACTGTGCAGGGAGACTGTATAAAGCTATTTTAATTAAGTAAATCTTGCCAAGACACTAAATACTTCCACGTTCTGTAAGAAAGAGTTAATTCTGTCCTGACGACCGGTGGATTTAACTAATTTGAGATAATGTTTCGTTTTTATTTTTTTAGATGCGGATCGTCATCATAATTATCACAACCTCTAAATAGTCTATGCAATAGATATATATATATATATATATAGAACAAAGGTCTCCATCATAGATTGCCACAATACACCTGCATCCATTGACTTCCCGCGAACTCTTATAGATCGTCACTTCATCTAGTAGGGACTGCCCGAAGTTGACACTCCAGACAACTCTTCGCCTTCGATTATCAGTCTTACGTGTTATATGGCCCAACCCTTTATCTCCTAAGCTTGTAGATCTTTCGAGCTATGTTGGTCACACTTTGTTACTAGGTACGGGTAATGAAATAGAATCTTTATTTTATTATTATATTTTATTTTTTTCATATCATATCATCTATAAATAATATCATATATAAATAAAGGTCTGGGCTGAGTGCTCCAAGCGCTAAGCCACTTTTCAACACGGTGAAGCTGTAAAAACCCTCGAGCTAACAATGGCCATCAGCCATAAAAAAAAAAATTTATCGAAACTTGAGACGTCTCTTTAGAGTTCCTCTACCGAATAAAAATTATTAATACACATGGATGCAATAATTTTTTTGAAAAATCAGTGTACATTATAGAAAAATAAACACGCGGCGAATCGCCACTTTTTGTAGTAGGTAGTAAAATGCTTCTTCTCCAATTCACAGGCTGCCACCATGACGAAAAGAATCGTTTAGTTTTGTTCTGTTTATCCGGGTCGGCGGCACAGGACGATGCCGCAGTTGCTGGCGAGCACGGTCGCAGCGGCTGTCCGCGTAATTAAATCCGTGCTTGCCAAGAAACTGTCGCTTGGACATGTGCCTGGATACGCGACCGGCGTCATCGCTCGCATGAAAATGTTTTTATTTAAACTAGTTCTTAAGAGTACAAAACTATCTAAACTTATGTTTTAAAAATTATTTTTATTCTTTAAGTTTTAGCTATCATAAAAATATAAAGACTATAATGGGATCTGGGTCTTGGGCCATTGCCTTTTACTATATATTTATTTTAATGATATTAGACGAGGTTTAATTTCTAAAATATTATTTATTTTTTAATTTAAACCTCAAACCTCCTTTTTTAATTTTAAAAACTTCAATATCGTAAGGATAAACCTTACGAAAATGAAGATTTAAAAACTATGACAAAAAGATTTTTCAACTACTGTTCAATTAATTAAGTTATTTTATTTAAGTGTTTATATGATTAATTAAGAAAATAAGTATAGTGCATTACAATAAGTCTTTGTAAAAGATGTTGTCATGCTTCTTTGTTATCCCAAACAAATTTAAAAATTGACAATGAAAAAAGTAGCTTAATGCAAGAGCCACGTCTATGCACTCGGCAGCTTGCAATTAATCATTTATAGACACTGGTTACACTTTAACAGCGCACAGCTGACTGGACGCCAGCCCCTAATTAATCATCATGCAAATCTTTGCAGCCGTCGCTAATGACAGTTTATCACTGTGATTAATTTATCATGCGAGTAGAAGAAAAGTTGTTTTCACCTAGTAGTCGTGCGGTAATAGCAGTTGCACGAATAAGTACTACCGGGGTAGAACTGCACTTTCTAGAATATCAGTGTGAAATAGTTGTATACCGCTATTGTGTTCCGTCTAGCGCATTGTTTCCAACTATTTTTATGTCGCGACCAACGGAAAATCGAAAAGATGAGTACTAATCTCTGTGAGTAAACGGGTCAGTATACATTTATAACAACAGTTTAATGAATAGTTTATTTATATGTTGAAAGTTCGCATAAATCAATTAATGTTTAATAAATTGATTAAACATTGTAAACAAAGCAAGCTATAATGATGATATTAATTTATCCCTAAGGGGAAAGGCAAAGGACTTTAGTCCATACAGCCAGGTCTTGTTCGTATGATGGTTGGTCTGAAATTCAGCAAGCTATAAGTTTAGTTTCATATTGTTATTATATAGGTACGTAAACTTAAGGTCGTAGGTTCGAATCCACCGTTCGACTATTAATCCATCTCCTAGCACAAGCATTTTCAGCTTAGTTGAAGTGGGTAGCTGAAATGAAATTAGTAATGTTTAATAGCATTACTAATATTCTGTGAAAAAAAATATAAAGTAATATTTAATTATATAAAACTACATTAAAATTCATTACTTCAATAAATTATTATTTTGTATGCAAGTCTTATTTATTAAACAAATTGCTATCCCCTACAATAGCAAACGCGACCCCACGTTGAGAGAGTATAGTAAAAGGCAAAATCTGGGATTTTGTGGCTTTTGGTGATGAGACATAATATCATCTTAGTTCTCAATTCTTTTTCCTGTATCGCGGGAATTTTCAATGGTAGAGCCATGCTGCGGCTAGTTTCTTGCTTCAATGTGAACTGCTCGACTCGACCGGGGAAGGGCCACGCCCTCACAAACTGTCAGTGTGCTGCTGTGTTTCGTATATTAAGTGTAGGCGTCTGGTGACCCGTTTACAGGTTACGTGTCATTCCATCTCAGCCCTCCGGGTGACAACGTATGTGTATATTTAATATTTGTTAAAGATGGATATAGACGGTCGTAGCAGTTGTAGCCATCACTTACCATCAGGGGAACTATATGTGAACTCACTGTGCTACGACAACCCGGCACCAGACAGGCTAGCGAACCCTGGGACGACCAGGAGCAACAGGGAGCTGCTGTTCGCTATCTCGAAAAAGGAGAGCCCCCACCCTGAACGGCCGGAACTCGTAATAACCTTTTAGTCGCCTTATCCGACACGCAGGGAGTACCTTTACCCTCACTCCCAACAAAATAGCAACTGTAAATACTTAAAAATGTGGGACACAATCTTTTTTCAGCTTTTTCTTAAATAACGCTAGGATTGCTATCTGGTAACTATCGATTCGATTCGGTGCTATCTAGTAAGCCTTTACCTTAAATCTATTGCTTTTTGTAAAAACAAATGAAATCATTTGTGTCAATATATATAAGTTTTGTTAATTCTATAAATAGGGTTCCAAATTATTATGATTTACATTTTAATTTATGTTATTTTCGTATTTTATAAGAGAATTACTAGTTTGGGGTACATGGCGATAGAAAATAACGTCATTTGCTAATAAGAAAGTAAATTCTTAGTTATTGTGATGAATCAAATTTTTCGTAGGTGGCGCCAAGTAAGGTAACCGCCATTATAAGTTGGCAGTAGGACAAATACGAAATGATAAACTAACTCAATTTTTCTAGTATGCTTTGTTGATAAAATTTATTTTAACTAGAAAAGTTGTTAGCTTTCGGCTGGGGCGTATCGGAATGATTCATTTAATTTATAATTTACTTGCGGCTTACCCGTGGTAGTTCAGTGTCTAAATATTCGCTATTATATTTTATTATTATTAAGCCGAGTTCGATCTCCGATATCAGCACCAAAAAAATTGGTAATTTAATTTTTAAGTGATCATATGATGATGAAGATCCATTGCAATCGTTCTTATAGATCTTCTGGTTATTGCCAAATCCGAGTACCAACAATTTGTGATACACAAATAATGTTACTCGGCTGGGAATTACACCCAGGGCCTACGACTAACCAAGTAACTAACCATTACACCACTGCAGGTATACCATGTGCTTAGCGGTGAAGGGAAAACATCGTGCTGATGCATGTTTAGGAAATAATTTTTTTTTTTTAAAGTTTTTAAAAGTCATATAAAGTCCGCTAATCTGCAATAGAGCCTTGTAGCGGACGAGGCCAATACTCAACAGTAGGATTTATATATAAAATGTATATAGGCAGTTGCTTTACT
Organism: Teinopalpus imperialis; assembly: GCA_029286865.1. Classification (NCBI taxonomy): domain Eukaryota; kingdom Metazoa; phylum Arthropoda; class Insecta; order Lepidoptera; family Papilionidae; genus Teinopalpus; species Teinopalpus imperialis. The sequence goes on from JAGSMU010000039.1 coordinate 182,441, forward strand.
TAACTTACTTTTTACTTACGGTTGTTTTCCCTTGACAAAAGTCCATTTTTGTCATAGCTTTATAAATTACTAACTGTACCTGCGACTGCGGATAGCCTACAGGATGCTTGGTATGTGTCATGTAAATCACCGTATATATATATACACTCGTATATAGCTCGCAGAACTGATAACCAGTGGAGAAGAAAGAAAAGTAGAACGACCCCCTACTAGATGGAGTAACGACCTATGCAGATCGAGTCAGCTGGACTGTGGACAGGCTGTGGTGGCGATGCTGGTGATGATATTTTTTTTACCAAATTTGACACCAATTAATGACGAGGGAGAGACAGGATAATATATACACGTGAGATATATTTTTCAAAATAATACTATGCAGTACTATTAACACAACTACCATTCCACCTTTAACCATTCCAACTAATCTTAAATGCTTGTGTTTGATGGTTCACAATATAACAGTCGAACCAACGATCTTAAGTCTTACAGACTGTACCCTATTGGCTATCGACACTTCTGAATAATTAGAAGATATATTTTACAAGGAGCGATAAACTCTCCCAAGGTGCATAAGAAACCGATAGTTCTCTTGTCTAGATTTAAAGTAGATTGCCTAACAGGGTGTAACGTCCCGCGAGACGTCTCGCCATAAACATATGCTCGTTTAACGCACACACCAAGAGAAAATGTCTTTAAATATTTTCTTATATGATAGTGATGGGAAATATCTAATTTAGTGTCGATATTCTTTGCTTTTCAACATCACTATACAAGTATTATTCTCATGAATTAACGTACTATATTGTATGTCTGTTCCGTGATTGCGTTTAAGTAAGCTCGCGTTATATTTTTATTTTTTTTAAATAAATATCTAATTATATCCCAAAATATATATGGCGGTAAAGCCACGCTATAGTTCATTTATAGCTGCCGTTTAAATGGTTTGCCTAAGGCCAGGTCTACCCAGGTAAGACCACAGATGTATATATAATTTGTATTGTGTTTTGTTTGGTGATTGTGGCGTATCGAGAATGTGTGTGAGTGTCATGAGCCATAGGAACCGCTTAACATCATGTGAACTGTGTGCTCATTTGTCACCCTAAATGCAATAAATAAGTGTGTGTGTAATTTTGTACAGATACTCTAATCACTCTAATCAATCTAATACTCAGTTTCTTAGTTACAATAAAGCAATAAATCGCTTCTAATAATTAAGTGATGAAATAATCTTAACAACGGTATGAAACTGTAAGCATATTCAGCAGAAATAAAGGTGAATGGACGCGTTGTCTTCGGTACACTGCTATTTGAAATATGGAGATAGATAAGATAGAATTAATATCACCAGTAATTAGTAGGTCATAATTTATGCTGGCATTCTGTAGGGTTTGTTCCTGATCGAGCCAATTTATATATGCTGCAGCTAGTAATAAATTGTAGAGTGGCTATACCACTGTTAAATAAACCAATAGGTTCTACGAATAGTTTAAGAAATAACCTACATAACGATAGCAAACATCGGGTCACTATCTGAAATATTATCGACTATACTTCCCCTCATCGTCTGTGACAAAATCTTGATACTGCTATTTCGTGTCGTGTGTTTTAAAAATAATATTATTTTTTACTGTAAATACTTACTGAACCCGTTTGTAATATTCTGTAAATATTTAGAATAAGAGATTGGAATATCAAAAGTATAATAAATAAAATTATAAGTAAAATAACAATTTAATAGTGTCACTCTGTATCTCGTTTCTGGCAGCATCATGAACGGGTTGCCTCGACTGGGGTAGGTCAACGCCCTAATGTAATAACAGTGCGAAATAGCAACATAATGCTGTTCTCTTTCATTTGGTTAGTGAAGTGATCTGGACACAAACTAATGACATTCAAACTCATTCCGTTGAGGCGCACCCCTGCTGCTAATGCCCTTATAACACACGAATAACATTATAACATAAACATATATATATATATATATATATATATATATATATATATATATATATATATATATATATATAACATAACATTCAATGAAGAGCGACTCGAATCGTTGATGATCAGGTACTTTCCAACCGGCTTGATTCACTAGCGTCGCGAAGAGACATTCTTATAGTAAATTAGTCATAGAATCAACTCTGAGAAGTTTTTCGGATTAATTCCAGCTACTGAATTTAAACATTTTTTTTATTATTACATTAAGAATAACAAACGAGCACACAGTTCACCTGATGGGAAGTGATTCCTGCGACCCATGATATCTACATTCATCCTTGACAAGGAATCATAATGCAGATGCGTTGTCACCCTTGAGGACTGAGATGGAATGCCTCGTCACCAGTAATAAAGGTCTCCGGATCCCTACACTCACCAGACGAAACACAGAAGCATTATGCTGATATTTCACGCTGGTATTCTGTGAGGTAATACCCCGGTCGAGCTAATTCGTTCTTACTACAGCTAGGAACAAACTGCAGTGCAGCTCTACCACTGTTAGATATATATATCATGTGTAAGGATCACGACAGAATTCGAAATTTCATCCTTTTCATCTCCATGGTTGGCAATCCACCACTGTGCACTTTATGCGAAACATTATGCCACGTATAACTACTCTGTGGTAAACAGCTGTCGCCAGGCAGCCTCATTTCCAGACCTAGACGACTTTGGGACCTTCAAAAAATTAGCCCTTTCTTAAGGGAGGGCGGCGCATCTGCGACTCTTCGGCTCTCGACCTGGTGTTGCGGATGTCCATGGGCGGCGGAGATCACTTACCATCAGATGTGTTGCTTGCTCATCTGACACCTATTCTATAAAAACATCCGCTGTAGTTATCACATACTATCCGGTGAGCTGAGTGCTTGGTTGTCACAACTTAAGTTATAAAAAAATTGCAATCTACGAGTGTTACAAGGTCTATGTGTTATTTTCCCTTCGCAGTACTTCTTGCACCATGCTTACCCATTACTTTGGCAAGATTTATATCGATGTTGTCGCTATAGGAACAAAATAGCTGCTTTCACACTAGATCGGATCGCGTTCTGTCACTGTCGGTGTACGGTATAGGGGAATTAATTTGAACTAAATTATTATACGATCAAGTAACGTTATCCTACTGAAGTTGCTTTATATCTCTAAACTTGACACATTCAAATTAAAATTGATACTACACGGTTACTGAATGAAATATAAATTAGTATAAAGGAAAGCTATTCTTTTAATTCACCGGGTCCGTGTTGGTGAAGGTAAACATCGCGAGGAAATCTATGTATGGCTTATGCCCAGCAGTTGGTTTATATATATATATATATATATATATATATATATATATTATTTTTGTACCATAAAGGTATGCTGTTTCTTATAAGTAGGATTATGGCTTACTATTATTATTACTTTTATTTTATTTTTTACAATGTATGCACTACAAATAACACAATTTTTCTCTATGAAACGGGTTGACGGATTCAGAATGCCTCATGTATACATACCCTATTGGAAAGATGTGAACAATAAAGTTTACATAAAATAATAATAAATAAATAATAGTAATACATATTAAAATTGTAAGTTGCTTTTCTCCTCATATAACACATTAATCACAATGATAAGCTGTCATTGTCGAACGGCTGTAAAAATCTGCATAATAATTAATTACTGGCTGACGTGTAGTCCGCTGCTCCCTTTAACAGTGTAAGCAGTGTCTGTAAATGATAAATTGCACCTCCTTACTAAAAGTAGTAAGGATCTAAAATTACTCCTGTATAAAACTACCAAAAGCAAAAAAAAGGAAGTTTGAAAAATCCTAGAATATATTTTTAAGTGCGAAGAGCACTTTATTATATTACATATTTTTTTTGTCGGTTTTCAAATTCCATTTCTGAAGAAAGCTTTAACCAAAATATAAATAAAAATTACTAGGAAGACGCAGACGATCAGAGGGGGGTGAAAGTCCAATGTGAACAGAATTACGTGTAACTTCATTTATCGAAAAAAAATGGCTATAGATTGCTAAACAAACATAATTGCACTTACTGATTACCATTTCATTAAAAAAAAAAACACAGTGCACTCAGTTCACCTGATGGCAAGTGACTCTTGCGGCCCATGACATATACATTAATCCTTGACAAGGAATCATAATGCGGATGCGTTGTCACCCTTGAGGACTGAGATGGAATACCTCGTCGTGAAATGGATACCAATAATAAAGGTAATCCCTATATTCATAAGATAAAATACAGCAACATTATGCTGCTATTTTACGCTGGTAACTGTGAGGGCGTGGTCCTACCCCGGTCGAGCTGACCCATTCATCCTGCAGCTAGAAACAAACTGCAGTGTAGCTCTACCACTGTCAAACCTATTTATACAATGTTTAATAAAAATTAATAATCTAAATAAACTAAACTAACTAATTGTGAATTAGCTATAGTGACAGGTTTTGCTTGAGCATACTTTTCTTAGATAGTAGTATTTGAGTTTTAATAATTTTAGCTAAACAGGTCAATAGACTTATCCTTACTAACAAATTCACGATAAATACTATCAATGACCCCGGATGGGCTATCCCAGCATAGTGTCGGAGAGATGGGGGTTGCGTACGTACAGAGATCCCGCGATCCCTCGCCGGCTCCGATGGCGACCACTGTGGGGTTTTATTTGGTGAGAGTCCGACATAACCCGGTTATCACCCATAGATTGGTCGGATATTAAGATTTCTCTCATACTAAAAATTCTGATAGACCCAATAGTAAGCTATATAACTTCATAAATGTTGCCAGTCTAAAACACATGAATGCAGTAAGGCATAAGATTTGTAATTAAGCAAAATAATGTGTTAAATTAAACTGTTTGTATGTGGTGCCAAGTAATGTGCTAGCCATTATAAGTTGGCAGTAAGTCAAATGGGAAATCATAAACTAACTTAGTGTTTACCTTTCATGGTTAAATTTATTAACTAAGACAAGAAGTTGGCTTTGGTTCGAAGTCGATATGATTTATTTAATATTACAAATGTACTAACATTTTTTTTTATGGAACTAAGGATACAAACACCCACAATAAAGATTCTGACTCAGACGGAATGATTTGAAGCGTGTTTCTGTCACTAACATGAATATGTCTCGACCGAGGAAGTACCACACTCTCACAGAATACCAGTTGGAATTAGCAGCATAATGCTACTGTGTTTCATCTGGTGAGTGTAAGGATCTGGGCACCTTATAACACGTCACGAAGGTTTCCGTCTCAGCACTCAGTAATATGGTAAAAAAAGGGTCGAGAGGACCTCTACAAATAGTTCTTAAAATTTTAGTGATTACCGTATAGCAACTCTGCAGTTTGTACAAGGATCATTCATCATTGTTTGAGAATGGCCTCACGGAATAGCAGCATAATGCTTCTGTGTTACATCCGGTGATCTCGTTGGTGACGAGGGATTCCATCTTAGAAACTTAGGGGTACAATGCCTTATCGAGGATTAATGTCATGGGCCACAGGCACCCCTTATCATCGGGTGAAGTGTGTGTTTAATATTCTTAATACTATGAAAAAAAATGCATTTATATCTGTATTCTTTATTGAGGATGCATATAGTCACACTTAACGTCATGTGAATGGTATGTTTTTTTTTATAAATGTGCTCGATTGTCACACATTAATAAAAAAAACATACCAATTAATTGAAAGTCGTCGGACTATATAAATTACATGACGAGTGCAAGACCGCGATCTATCCACAGAGCGGAGCCCGACGGTGACTGAATATGATTCAATTTGGAGCGAAACCGACAATCTATCCGCTTCGGGAATACTGCAAGATGGCCGCCGGAACTTGTTTACTTGTGATGCTTGTTTATTTCATTTAAATTATGTTTATTTATATATACATCACATTGTCTAATTATGTCAAATAATAGTTATTGCTAATACATAATCCATATATATAAATAAAGAGGTATATTTTTTAAACAGTAAACTTATATTTTTTTTTGTTAGGAATAGAAATATTAACTAGACGATAGAATTATAAATTGTTAAAACCATTCTAACAGTTCTTTGAAATAATTTCTTTATTCAAACACGATCACTATAAAAAAAAGACACTAGACGTAGAGGGTAAATGGGTCCATTTAATTAAGGATTCCATTTTCCTTGTCGACAGGGTATGTTGATTTTCGAAGCGTCGATAGCCTAATGTTTCGTTACGGTCTGCGTAACTTAAGGTCGTAGGTTCGAATCCACCATTAGAGTATTGTCGTGAACCGTGTCCTGGCACAAGCATTTTCAGCTTAGTTGATCCGTCTGAACAGAATTATCGGTTGACATCAACTATGCAGGATAAATTGTAGTGCCGTAAGCATTCATAACACAGAGGCACTCGCTTGTCGTCCCTTTCCCTGTATGTAAGGCATGTGTAATAAAGTTAAGGTTAATATGAAATGTCATGGCCTCAAGATATCGTTCACGAGCCCAAATTTAATTCCACTGTTTCGTATACCGAGTGTAGGGGTCACAGGATCCAAGTATGTTCTATTCAATCTCAGTATCCAGGAGTCTCAACGCATTTGCACCTTAAACCTCAGTTGTGGATGAATGCAGATAACATGGTCACATCAGATGAACTGTGTGCTGATTTGTCACCCCTGAAATAATGAAAAAAGGCAGGTACTGTGACCACTACACAAAAAAGGCTCTGGTTTCAAGTTATAGTGATATATCGGATGCAACTTCCGCACGAGACGTCTCGCCTTTAACATATCTAGGTTAATCTACAGCAGATACTAGGAGAGAATGTTTCTTCAAATTATTCTCATAATAGGGTTGGACATTTTTGTTCATAGAATAGGTGGCAAACAAGCAAGCAGCTCACCTGATGGTAAGCGATCGCTGCCGTTCAGGAACATCCACCAAATCAGAGGAGACGCAGATGCCCTGCCGGCCTTTAAGAAAAGGTGTAGACTATTTACTTAAAGGTCCCTAACTCGTATCGTTTCGGAAATATCGCACGACAGCTGATTTCATAGGGTAGTTTAGTAGGGTTTGACAGATAATTGCATGAAGATAAGGAAAGCCAACAATCGAGATGGTGAGGATGGAATTTTGAATTCTGATGATAACGACGTTGAAACTCAGCGGGTGCAATTGATCGAAACAACTTCTCGGAGCACTCCCCATGGTAAATTGGGTAAAAAATGCATACAGATTCAATATTGAAGTTTATATTGGTGTAATTTTCTACCTTAACAAAATACTAAAATTTATTTTTCCTTACTGGTATAATACTTAACAAAATACTAACATTCTTTTTTCATTAATTGTTAAATAACTTCATGGCTTCTACAAATAGATAAGAAATAACCATCGTAAGGATATGAAATTATATATATGTTGAGGGTGCAGAGCGAGGCCCGAATGAATGCAGTGTCACCGGTACACCGCCATTTGAAATATGGTCGGCTATTACAGTGGCTCGACGTCTGGCTAGGGCTCCTTCTCATCGCCCGCAGGTACTCCATGACTAATTGTCCTGGTGGTGCTGTGGCGTGCCTTGAGCGTTGGTGCTTGCTTGTGCTATGTAACTAATGGCTTACTACATTTTTTATTTTTTCGTTGGAAAAAATTGTAATATACCAGACGAAGACACTTAATATTTATAAACACATAAAAGCTATTTTTTTTTTTTAAATTTTCTATTTTAGAAAAATGTAGAAGTGATTGTTTAAATGATGGTGGACTGAATACAGCAAATACCTATTTTCAATAGAGTATTAGGGATAAATGTGCACGCAGTTCTGATGCTATGCGATTTTTGCGACCAATTCATACTTGATGCCATCGTAATGCAAATGCGTAGATTCTCCTGACGGATGATGTGGAATACCTCGTCACCACTAAACTCTAACAATGTATGTGTTTGTATGTACTATGTACATATGCATGTATTATAACTCACATTTAATAATCATAGTATTGCTTTGCTCATATCATTAAAATTAAAAACCTTAATTGAAGCACATGCGTGTCATACATACATGTCAACGGTTCATGCGTGTAAACATGTTATTGAAGTAAATTATTTTGTTTTTTTTTTACAATTTGAAAATAATAAAATACTTGACTGCTAATCTCATTACCTGCTTTCCTTTTTTTTTCTGGCTCATGACCGCTGTTAACCCGAAGGCTTTTACAGTTTCGCTGGGTTGAGACGCTTATGGCGCTCAGTCGAGACCACTGGCACTCAGTCAAGATCATTGCCTGCAAATCACTTTTGGATACTGACAACAATATCCCACCGCACAACAAAGGTTTAAGTTGCGCTTGTCATCCTTGAGGATTGAGATTGAATCATTCATTACCTGCAATTGGGTCTCCATACCCCTAGACTCACCAATCAAACCAAAAGAAAAACTTTATAGTGTTATTTCACACTGGTTCTGTAACAGCTTGGTCCTTGTCCAGTTGGGCCAACCCATTCAACTAAAAAAAGCTGCAACGTCTCAGTTTCTCTGTATCTCACGATAGTTAACACCGCTGAGCAAGTGGTAAAACAGACCTTTAAATGTAACTACAGTTTAATTGTAGCTGGAACTGTTGATCGAACTCACAATGTTTGCGTGCTACGTATTTATAAGCGAGCTTCTGTACTACGTCTATGAGTACTACGGCTAGACGTTCGCTACGAGGCGTTTCCTAACTGAACTTTAAATTAATGTAACATATTTATAGCATATTCGCCAAAATAAAAATATTCAGACCATGTTTTGCCATAATTCTTAATAAAATTCAACAGCTTCCTCGGCAATAATTCACGTGGAAATCTCACCTTGAGCGGTCACGAAATAGTTGTAAATCGTCATATCGTCTTTTAGTCTTTTGGCTTTATCCCAATTTTTTTCGTCGCGTCTTAGGTTACTGTACAATTTATATGTTGAAAAATATTTAGGGTAAATAAGAACAGTTGTAATAGATTTCAATCTTAGAAATTTTGCTTTAATATATTAACTATATATATTTATGGAAGGTGAACTAAGTGTTCATTGGTCGGTGACAAACTAGCACACAATTCAACTGATTGAAAATGATTTCTATCGCTTACATAACCAATATTCATCCTTGATGAAGAAATAGAATGCAGTTGAATGTTTTGTCACCCTTGAGGAGTAAGATGGAATTAATCGTCACCAGTAACAGAGGTCAACGGATCCCTAAATATCTGTCCTAAAGAAGGAAGGAAGCTTTTGCATTCACTGTCATTGGCTGAGGATACGTATGCTGTTTTTGTACTTTAGAAATAATGCAAGGTAGTCGTTTGCCGTTGCCATTACTAACATTATCTTGCGGGCAACTTTAATTAAATATTCCCATTAAAATATTTATAACGTCGAGCGCTCGCTTTTGCATTTTTATGGGATTTTAAGAGATAGCGGCATCGCTCGCTCAACGAGAACCGGCGGGTAATTAAGAAATGTGTTTTGAAATTATAATTGGTTTCCCTAGGATATGACACTGTCCGTAAAACTTAATTACTTTCATGTTTGAATCCCTTCAAATAATATATAATTACACCTACTGTAACATCACCTAGTGTAAGGCGAATCAGGGATGCCCTATGAGCGTTTACATGACACTATACGACTAACGATATGTTAAATAAAATTGTTTCAGACAATCCTGTATGGAGATATTGCGAAGAGGACGTTGGAACAATGAAACACATAGTGTAATGTCCTTGCCAGGAAAGTTTGGATGTTCTGGGCTATCCGCGACAGGAGATTAAAGGCAATTACAATTAGCAGGCCAATTCTGGAAATCAGTAGATAAGCGCATACAGGAGGTGGTATGCATAAAATATCTTTCAAGATCGAAATTCTATCGGGCTATTATAGTATCGGTCCCCATAACTACGAGTAACCTTGGTCGGGATTTTAGTTACAGCCCAGCTGGTGGTCTACTTGGCAATTTTTACTAAATTACTGGATGTCAATTGTGTCGGGTATATAATATTATTGACATTATTGAGTATTTGCGTTTGTGTTTCACGATGATGATGCCTCCTGGTCGACTTCGACGAAGGCTATAAATTCTGGTTTTTTTATTACATTGAGAGTAATAAAACGACCACGCAGTTCACCTGTTGGCGAGTGACTCTTGTGGTCCATGACATCTGTACTACCCTTGACAAGGATTAGGACTGGGAGGAAATGCCTCGTCACCAGTAATAAAGGTCCCTACACCCCTACACTTACCAGACGAAATATAGCAGCGTTATGCTGTTATTTTACGTTCGTTTCTGTGAGGACGTTATCCTACCCCGATCGAGCTGACCCAATCTTTTTGCAGATAGAAACAAAGTGCAGTGTAGCTCTTCCACTGTTGTAATTGGTTATTACCAGATGACATCGACTACGTAGAATATTTTTTTATAGTGCTTTAAGCATTTGCACAAACCCGAGCATTCATTTGTCGTCTTCCCATCTAGTCCGATGTGATACATTTGCAATATACATATCCAAGGCACATTCAGATGTAGTGTCAGCGACACGGAACATACATACAGCACATTGTGATTCACGAATATTGTTTTTCCCCTGTGAATCTAACTCAGTACCCGCCACGCATGTAAGCTCTAATCATGCGGTCGTATAATAAATACAAACAGAGTAGGTCAGCAACGAGTGTTCAATCAATCACGCGTGAATTTTCCTCACTGTTGTTAGCGCAAACAGCTGGCCCGCAAACGCGACCATAATTAATCATTATGCAGATTTTTCTAACTACTGCTAATGACTGTTTAGGGACGTGATTAAAACCTACACGAAACTTAACATTGTTATGATTACTCCAAGTTTGGTTTTGCTCCCAGAGTTCACCTAGTGGAACGATCGTTCGTGACAATTGTTCAGTGCTTTGATTACTAGGCTACACTGCTAGTGCGAGATATAACTTCGGGTCTTAGTGTCTTCAGGGTTAGTGTGATATTTATTGTGTACGTAACAATTCGAATCTAAGATCAAAATAAGTCAAAATCTAAACCTGTGGTGTTACGATATCCATGGGCGGCGGTAATAATTTACCAACAGGTGAACTGCTCGCTCGTTTTCCACCAATTCTATATAAACTCTCATCACGTCACCCACTTCGTTGGCAACTCCTTCACCCTTCAGGCTACACGTCTCTGGAACTCCTTGCCCGTAGGTATGAGAAGAGTATCGAATAAGATCTCTTTTAAAAGGCTGGTATGCGAACACTACTTACGAACGACGCCTGATCCTTATTAATATTGTAAATTACTCTTGTCATTATTCGTTATACGAGAATGTTTAATTATGTTTATTATGTATTGCTTTTTATTTGTAAATATATATGTAGGCCCCTCTATATGTATGGTATGTTATCTTTATGTTTATTAGTAGAATTATTTCTAATTTATTATTATAATATATATTTGTATGTATTTGTGTGTGTGAGTGTGTATGTATGTCTGTATATATATGTATATGTATACATATATATATATATATATATATTCTTATTCACAATGTAGGCACTACACTTAGCACAATGTCTCTCCACGCCACTGGTTGACTAGTGGAGAATGCCTTACGGCATTAAGTTTTATAACTCGTGGCAGCTCAAGTAAATCTTGAATATTTGTTGAGAACGTGTGAAAATGTGCGGAAATCACATGATCAGTGTGCTCATTTGTCACCCTGAATATTATATTATAATAAAAACAGTGCTGAAAGCTTCATAAGGAAACGGAACGCTCTAGTCCAAACTATTTCTTAAAATTCTAATTATTAAGTGCAAACGCGAGGCTAATAAGCAAGCATGCGCTAATACGCAACAAACACACACACAGCAATTACAAAATTCCGCATTGCCTTGAATTTTATTTTTTCATTATATAGTATATTTCTTTATTTTACTTTAGTACCATTCTTTTTACCACTAATGTTTCCTCATAACATGTACGTACTGGTAAATATGAGGCGGGGCATGGTTGTGCACTTGTGGTACAGGTGAAAACCTAGTACAAGCTCCAGATCTCACAAACACTTGTATCAATATTATTTATTCGATCCCATTACTCGTTATTTGATTAATGTTTGTGGAGAGAAATAAAAAAAAAATATTATTACTACAACTTACATTTTTGAACTAAGTGATATTTAAGTTTAAGTGGTGTTACAAAATTCAAACTTAAATTGCTTAGTCTAAGTAGTACCGTCGGTATAATTATGCCCGTGATAAGTTTTGGCAACTGTCGTTAGGAAATTCAGTCGCCTACCTGTCGCCTGATGTCGCATGAAGGCAAAATTTCTCCAACATAACTAAGAATGTGTTACTACTTTTGCAACTCACTTCGAAGTCATTTCAAATAAGTACATTTAAACGTTAAAAAAGAATTCGTTTTAATTTTGTAAATTAGTGAAAATTGAAAATTTGGTTTTTGGGTCTACACCACACGCAATCCATAACGGTAGAGCTTTTGTGCTTTTATTTCACTGCAATACGAAAATATTGGCTCTGAATTTTTTGTAGAAAGTGGATGTGCGATCAATAATCCTGATATTATTATTAAATTAAGCTGACCAAAAAAATATAGTTCAGATTAACTATATTTTTTTTGGTAGTAGTAAACACTACACGACACTAGATTGTTGTCGTTGGACTTTTCAATATTTAAAAGTTTAACATGTTTTTATTTACAGGTAAGGTTTGTCGTCCTACGTAAGAATCAACGTTTCTAATTCTTATGTACTTTGTGTCACTTGTAAGTAAGAACCGTATATAAGTATGAAATTTAATAATTCTTTTTCCTACTTTGTCGAATTTTAGAAATCAATTGATCTTAGATGTAATTGTTGTAATAATTTTATTGATGAGCAACGACCACATACCTTGTTTGGTAGGAAGAAGAATGAATAGAATAGAAGAATAGAGAACTGACACGATTGGCATTTATAGATTTAAAAAAATATAATTTTGTCGTACTTGATATATATTAGAATTTCATCGTCACAGTCTATCAATAGTCCACTGTTGAAACAATCATCCATGGACTTTGAGGCTTATTACTGGTGATGGGGTAATGTATCTTAGTCTTCAGGGTTCAAAACGCATCTACATTATGATTCCTTATCAAGGATGAATGTGGGCTCAGCGGGCCCCCGCTCGCGTGTCTGTTTCTCTAAAGATATAGAGGTCAAAAGACCAACAACATCACACAATACACAAAAAAATACTATCAGGTAAACTATGTACTCTTTTGTCACCGTCAATACGATAAAAAAAAATTATTTCGAGCTTTAATATATGTGGGCGAGATTAAACATCTGGTACTTACGCAAGCTGAGTATATACGTTATGACCTCACTTGGGACAGTTTAAGAATTTGTGCCAAGCGACATGAATTGCGGACCTTTCAGGTAGGGATTATTTTTGGCTCAAGATCAAACTTATGAGCGGCGTTTCCTTTTAAATTTTCTGGTTTTTTGAATGGCTGAACTTAAATACGTTACATAAAACCGGACTCCATTTTCGGTCTGTCAAAGAACTTGCCAAAATTGGACCGATTTTAAAAAGAACGTTTAAATGCGAGCATTTATTATTCTTGGCGATTGTACGGTAATAGCAGATCAAAAAATATGTTATTTTAGACTCAGTGTACTGTTTTATAAACTCATATTTTTTCAATTGTATTTTAATATTTATTTATTTTTTTATTATATTAGGACAACCAAGTAAATAGTTCACCTGATGGTAAATAATAAGTGCCGAAGAATTCAATTCAATTTATTTTATTTAGAGTGCGTTCGTAGATATTAGAAATTACAGTTGTCCAAATAACATTAGGCCATTTTTAACGTGCAAATATTAAATGTCAAAATATACAACTATCTAAACTTACATAATAAATAAAAATTAAATATAATTATTGAAATTTAAATGAAATATAACTAATTATAAATAAACAATACAAAAGAATATTGATTGTTTACATAATTAATGGTCCTCAATTTAATTAGTAAACTCCTCAATTCTATTATAGTTTTGTTGAATCAACTAGGACCGTAGCTTACCCTTAACCGAATTTATTGTTTCTATTCTAAATATTTACGGCAGATTATTATAAATCTTTACATCCTTACTAGCATAGCTACTACATATCTTTTTCATATAGATACATTATTACCCATGAAGACTACGAATGCTACGTGTAATTCGATATCATACAAAACACAGCAGCGTTATTCTACTGTTTAATGCTGCTGTTCTGTAAGAGTATGTTCCTTGTTCAGTCGAGTCAACCCATTCATTTATCAGTTAGCAGCAATTAGAGACAGCGTGGATTGCCTGTAAGAGAATTTGGAGATCCAGCCACTTCTAGAGAGATAGAGAGATCCTCAAAGTATGAGTGGCGATTCTTTATTTAGAGTTGAAAAGGTCTTGGCCAGAAATCGTTTAATATCAGTTGAAATGTGTTCTGTCGTCACCCTTGTTAAGTCAATAAGCGAAATATATCTCGAACTTTCATATTGACATATAATTTTTTTTAGTATATGGACAACCAATATTCAATTCCCACTAACCTTCACCTTCGAAAGTGTCTAATAGGATTGTAATTGGTAAAATTTTATTAAGTTATAACTTGTACTAACCGTGATCTAAGATTAATTTAAAATTATAAGTTTTTAACGACGATCTTCTGAAGATGTTTCATACTGTACCTAAACGAAATTATATGACAGTCGGTAAAGTTTGAAGATATGATAAACGAACAGAATGTGCCTTATTACTGAGCCATAAGGTTCAAGGTGTTTACGATATGCGAAATGGCCATGCGTCGTAAAGACGGTAAGGCTTCGAGGAACGCGCGATCGTTCGCCGAACGTAAAACATTACACCGACAAAGTTATCAACATGGTTATTGGCTGTAAAAGTCCCTAGTGAGATTGTGAACCACCAGCCACGCAGATTTTATAACGTCTGGCTTCTATCTTGCGTTGGATATAACTTAATACTATTTTGGTGCTTCAAGTGAACAGGCTCTATCCCTGAGAAAATGTCTTTACTTTGTAATGTAGTAATTGATATTTAGAGATCTACAGTCTTGTGTCTGTGACAATGAACCTACCTCTGTCTATATATATTATTATATGTCATATCTCATTGTATCGGATTATCGGAAGTAAGAAGATGTTAACGAATGAGTACCTCTGTTGACGGATATGTTTACGGCACTATAATATATCTACAGATAATATGTAATTGTCATCTAGTTATAACTAGAAGATATCGCTGTGATATTAATCGTCCAATAGGACATCATTATTGTATTGACTTAGATAAGTTTGTGGGAAATCGATGGAAGCCGGTTCCATAGGTTCTGATGAATAATCATAATAATAGATCATGTTTTTTTCATTAAACCAAAACGTAAGTATACGACAAAGAATACCTAAATATTTTAAGGAAAGAAAACATTTTTTTATATTTTTTTTTATCGATATTTTTGAGTAATAAAAAGTTCTGTTAATACAGACAAATGATTGCGACGAACGCGATGATTTTTTTACTAAAACCTATTTCAGAAGGTATATCAAACTTTTGGATAACAGAAACCTTTGAGGCAAAAATTAACCTAAGTCGGTTAAGAAATCCTTAAGACATGGAGTAGCACATAAATAAAATACGGGTAATTTAAAAAGCCTAATTTGAAATTGAAATCTATTCTGATTAACTGTAATTAATGTTTAAATTATAAAACCTTAGGAATAAAAGTGCCATATGAGACATAAGAGACATGCGCAGAATTTATGGAGAGGGCAATAAAAGTGCTTTCGGCCCTACAATGTAACAAACATGGTGTAGATGTTTACGGCCTACTTTTATTTTTTACGGTTCCATTATTTGCGGAGATTACTCAAACATCAACGTTTATTTCCATGTTGCTCGATTGAAAATATTATGTCTTTATTTTTTTTTATCAAAGGTGACAAGTGGATATACAGTTTACCTGTTGGTAATGGATTAATTGATTCTCCGCGTAGGGACGTGTGCAGGAGTAAAAAGTAAAGTAGGGACTTGCATCAGATGAAACAGCAGAGTTATGTTGGTGTTCTGTGAAGGAAATGATAGAAAAATATTGTGGAGCGTGTAAGTATGCAAGTAAGTAGAAACTAGCTTGGTTGTATTCTCATACTCTCCATGCTGGGAAGGCGAGTAACTGGTATCTAATCATCACACCCCATCACCAGTTTATCAAGTTTGCACGTTTACTGGCTAAAAAGAATCCCTTTGTCGCATCTCCTAATTTTGAAAACACTCCCTTTGCTACTTGAGCCAATATCGGAATCCTTGGCGTTGACAAATCGAACGATATTCGGTTCCGCGGTCACTTGGAGGGTAAGGCCAAATTGATCTCTAAAAAACTGGGCGTGCAAGATAGTATTTCATGTCGGCCCACTGTGTGCAAATTTACAAAGTACAAGTTCGGCCTCCTTGGAATACTGTTTTCATCTCTGAGCCGGGGTACCCCAGTATCAGCTCTATCCATTTGACCGCATTCAACACAGAGTAGCAAGAATCGTTGATGACCAGGTCTTTCCACAGACCCACTACGTGACTCCATTTAGTGGAGGTTTCAACTGAGATTGCCAATACAAGGTTATCGGTTGTCGTTTCTATGAGCTACATGATCGGCCCATTGCTCTTAAACTTATCGATCCTTATAGACAGTAATAAATCTATCTTCTAGTGTTCTTCATGTTGCGAGTTCTAACATGTAAAGGAACACCGAGCCCAAAACACAGCCCTCTTCGCAGCTAAGTATTTAACAAGATTTGAATTTGATTAGAACGTGACGAGTTCAGGACAGTCTGGTGGATATTTCTCAGTGAGTTGGTCACCCTCTCGCCTGTTAGCTAGATGCACCACGTGCAGGTGTGTTATTTTATATGTTTGAGGATCGAAAAATAAGGGAATAAAATCCATCCATAACGCACGATATTTTGGACGTAAAATATTCCACCCTCAAAGTTATCAACGCTGTTATTGGCTATAAAAGTCTCTTAAAAGCTGACAATGTACAGGTTTTGTTATGTCTGGATCATATCTTGTTTTTTCTTCATATAATATTCACCGGTATTATAATACTTTTAACACAATTTTTGAAATATTGTACTATAAAATGATTTCTAAATTTGATTTTTAAAAGATTAAAATACTCGATAAGAATAACGGGATAACCATCTTAGAAAAAAATAAATCAAATAAAAATTTCATTTTAATGTAATTAAAAACTTTCATTTATAAAAAAAAATATACGAGTATATAATAGTTATATTAATCTTTTTTTTACTTCTCAGAATACGTATTTATAATAAAAAAGAGATAAATAAAAGTTATAATATAAAAAAGACGCAAGAATTTATATTTTTAAATATTCGTGTGCTCGCGATGCTTGTGACTCACAATTTAAATGAAGTTGGTTTTGGGTTTGATCAATTTAATCAAAGACCAAATTCAAAAAATCTATCCAAATTTGGTGAAGAAAGGGGTAACAATAGTTCTCTATCCACTTTTTACTAAGAGATTTTTATATCCCAAACGAAACAGTCCAACAAACCTTCTGTTACATTTAGATTTAAAAATGTATATCAACTAAATCTAGTATAAAATTTTAGAAAGATAATCATCAAGTGCAGTGTATCACGGATCACGTCCACAGTAAATTCATTCAGAATTACCAAACCGGGGCGCTTGGCTTCTACGTGGTGAAAGCGTTGGACAAGATCTGACATAACGGACTCATATTCAAGTTTGGTTTTTTATCCACTCGTATTAATCATACGAGACTTTCTCCGCAATCGAATCTTTCGATATCGCTTCGAGGGAACACGTTCCGAGGTTCACCCCTTTCGAAACGGAGTACCATAAGGCTCAGACCTAGGTTCCATTCTCTACACACTCTACACCAACGACATACCACGCACTCGTGGTGTAGAGCTAGCCCTTTTCGCCGATGACACCGGCCTCTACGTGTCTGGATTCAAACCAGACGCTATTTGTAAACGCCTCCAATCTGCAGCCAACACCTTAGGGAAATGGTTTCGGAAATGGAGGATCGATGTTCACCCCACTAACAGTGCAGCCATGTACTTATCTCGACGCAACAAAACGCCGCCTTTTCTAACCATAGAGCTATTTGAGCGTCCAATTCCCTGGGAAAAGACAATCAATCTCTTAGGCGTCACATTAGATAAAAGAGTCCCTTCGGTGCGCATATCAACCGCGTACGGAATCGGGCCGCGTTCGTCCTAGGTCGTTTGCACGCGTTACTAAATGAAAATAGCAAAATGTCCCTGCGTAATAAAACTACACTTTACAAAGCATGCATCCGACCCTTAAATGACATACGCAAGCCCCGTCTTTGCACATGCCTCCCCGCTTCTCATTCACCAACTTCAGGTAATCCAAAATTACTTCATGCGCAAGGCCATCGGTACTCCGTGGTTATTGCGTAATGGAAATCTACACATAGATCTTGAGCTCCCGACCATAGCTATAGCCAACGGCAAGGGCGTCGCAAACAAGAATATTCGCGATACCGCCATATCACAGGCCGGTTCTCACCACACAATAATGATAAAAGCGTCACTGGAGCTTCTTGCGCCACTTCTTCTCCAGCTCCCACGCATTCCAAAGTGGTAGTGCAGATAGCCAATAATAATAATAGTAATATTAATGTAGGTAATTCTTAGTCAGAAGCAACTGAGCGAGCCGAGGTTCGGCCCTCTTGGGCACCCTCGAATCAGTCGCTCTAACGTAACAGGGTGACAGTGCAAGCCGAGGCTTTCTCTCGGGAACCCTTGTGCTGGTTATCCACTAATAGAGGTCCCGGCTGAGCGCCAAAGGCGTTCGGTCACCTTTCGACCTGTGAAAACTCTCTTACTTACAGTAAAAAAACAAAATCTGGTACCTAATGAAAAAAACCGTGTATTTTTGATTCAAAATTTCAAATTCAAGCACCTTCCGTTCTAAAGTGACTAAATGAATCTTCATTGATACTCAACGCAGCACAGTATTAATTCAACTTTTTAGAACGCAAGATTTTAAACAATTGAAAGCAACTACAGGAATTTAAACTAGAATAGACGAATCCATGCATCCTACATATAAATAATTTTACCCTCTACTAATCCGTACTGGATAAATTTGTTGAGAGCAATACTAAACAAATGGAATGTCGTATATCCTAATCATATTATAAGGTAATAAAATACAAGAGATGGTGAAGTAACATGTATCGTTATATAAGGAATGCGCACGTTTAAGTAATCTCTGAGAATAACAGAATCGTAAAGCAAAATTTATAGCCAAGAAACATCAGCATACAATGTTGGGCCAAACACTTTTCTCTTGTTACGATCATAAAAGCATGCATATTTTCTATGCGTACGTGTTCTATATAATGATGGTGTACCTCTGGTCGATATACTGCCAGATGACATCAACTGCTCAGAATATGTTATAGTGCCGTAAGTATTTGTGTTTGCGCACTCACTCACCCTAAATCCGTTGTAATGCACGTTCAATAGGATCGGTGGAAAATTCGGATGCAATGTCAGGGAAACGGGATAGTACATACAACACACCCGAACTCGAATATTAACAATATGTGATGCACAAATATTATTTCTCGGCTGTGAATCGAACGCAGAACGTAGGAGCCGGTTACTATAGCGACTATAGCACGTAACCGTCATTCTATAAAGCTCTCAGGACGGTAAAACTTTTGAAACCTTTAGGAGATCAGCAATCGAATGAAATTCTTTTATTGCCAAGTTTTACGTACAATATGATTTTTAAGGTACAAACTAAAAACGCTCAAACCTGTAGGGTTATATTTACTTGCAGTCATGGGCCGCAGATTTTAAACGTCACCAGTCTAATAATGTATGGGTATGCCTTGCGAAACTTAACGTAACTACTAGCGCAAGTATTGATGCTTAATAGGAATGGTTAACGAGAATTTTAGTAATGTTAATGCTATTGCTATGAGATCCGGGGACGTTTATTACTGGTGACGAGGCATTCCATCTCAGCCCTCAACGGTAACAACGCATCTGCCTTATGATTTTTGTCAAGGATCTGTGTAGACGTCATGGACCGTATCATTTGCTATCACGTGAACTTTGTGCTCGTTTATTACTCTCAAAGATATAAAAAAAAATCTTTTTAAAAGAAAAGCTAGTGAAAACACATGGCTAATTCGCATGTTGAATCTTTATCGAACATCCATCATGTGGTTTATTTACAACGTTTTATCGTTGATAACAGCGCTGAACATTTTTTCCACGTTGTTATCAATTACCATTAGGTAAATTATCAGCTAGAAAGTCGCTTTGACTTATGTATATAAAAAAATAACTATCAGGTATTTAACTATATATTAAATAACTATTAGGTACTATCACTGTGTGTTCGTTTTTCTTTCCGTTGCAAGTATAGTTTGAATATTTTAATTTGTAACAGTTTTAACCAATATTTTTTGGTGTGGTTGTAATGATCGTTGATAATCAAAATGATACAGTTTGAGATTGGTAGTTCATGACACTTCTTAGCCGGTAAGAGTAAGAAACAGAAGTAACACTATAGATTTAAAGCGTAGAATCGATAATTGATGGAGAAATAACATTCCTAAGTAACAAGCAGTGGACAATACAACATAGAACGATCCCCTGATTAGACTATTCTAATGGTACGCACTCTTTAGTGCGTACTTACGTTACTTTGCTGGAAGGCTATAGAATTAGATGTTTCGAGTTAGTGGTTTTTTGCAATCTCTATAAATCTTTACTATGAAAGCATACCTGTATTCTGCAGTAGACAAATAGTGGCAGCAGATGATAATGAATAACTAGCAGAAAACAATTTTCAACAATTAGTAAGATGTAACGGTAAATATACTCTTTGAAACGTTGATTGACTCTTCCACTCATCATTCAGTCGCTTTTGAGTCTACAAAGTCCACGCAGCGAACCGAGCACAATTTGAATATGTAAATTTTCATCCTTCGAGACCTCGAAAGTACCTTTGTCCTTTGTAGTCGCTCTTGTCCGCTAATTTTTATGCTAAATTCTTACTGTAATTTTAATCTAGTAAAATCAAATTCTGAAGACTTCCAGTTAAGTAGCGACGGAAATAAATAAATTAAACACAGAGAATTTACAAAGAAAATACTACTTGTTTTATTAATCCCATCCATTATTGCTTGTATTTGTCCTTCAAACCGATGTTTTCACTTCTCAGATGTTAGATAGATGATAGGGCCACATTGCTGTATATTTCTGGCTTCGCGATGAATGGGTCAGCTCGATCGGGTAAGAATACTAGCGTAAAGGTATTGGCTGAAGTTGGAAAAGCCTTCGGGCTAACGGTGACAATCAGCACAAAATAATGATATTATAATATCTTATGACGATAATATCTACACGTATAGAATTATTAATTTATAAAACATAGCAAACATATTTTTTGTTAATATATGGAAGTTAACGAAGAAGTAAGGTGAATTGTCACCTGATGGCAGGTCATGACTGCCGCCTAAGACACCGTCATGTGACAATGTGGAAGTGTTGTCACACCTGAGGACTAAGATAGAACCAGTGATAAGGGTCTCCGGATATTTACCAGACGAAACGCAGCAGCGTTCTGCTGCTATTCTGTGAGGGTGTGGTCTTCCTTTAGGGTCAAGCTAGTTCAGTTATTTCTGACAGATTATGAGATGATTAATTATTTTAAGTCATTGTTATTATGAAAGTTAAAAAAGCTTAAAAATAAACTCATAGCCATACGTAACTAAATGATACTTTATGCACATGCGTAATATTGTTGTTTATTAAACAAGCCCTGTAAACCGTAAAATTTCGCGTCTAACGTTGATCTCTGGTTCTCGTTTGGGTAAGTGCTCCAGTGTTTATATGGAATGGATGTTATTTATATGGCTCCACCACTATAGTTTCTATAGTGGTGGTGCCACGATATAGCCGAGTTCTAGCTTTAATGTGAATGGGTCAGCTCGACCAGGAAAGTTCGACGCTTTCACCGACGTGAAGCAGTAAATCACTACTTTTTGATCAAATCTATCTTCTATATGATCTTTAGTTATCATAAGTTCATTACAGTAATTATAAATAATTGGCTTTTTTATTCTTAGTATAACCTAATTGCAGATCCTAAAAATAATTTTATTATTGAATTACAACCGCTCGTTATAAAGATTCCCTAGTTATCATGTTTCCCTGCGCCATTTCGTTTACACTAATGAACGTAAAAAATATATTTAGGGGATCATTTGCAAAAATATTAATTTTCATTTGCTTTTGGATTTGATGTGTTTTATCTTTTTTATATACATAACATACATATTGTTACGTTGGATAGGCAGAAGCCTTCAACGTAATAGTAAGTTTATTGAACATAAAGGAACCAGTTATAACACTATTTATTTCAGAAATCCTTTGCTCTATAAGGTTTGGGAATATTCCATTTTAATATGGCTGTTTTTCTCCTTGACGCGTTTCGTCCCTTAGCCATATTTGAATATGACCGTCTCTTTTTATCACGCGTGTAGCCTGCTCATACATTTCTGGAATATTCCGGAGTCATGTTTGATACAATCTTGATACAATTCTTTCGCGTATATAGGCATCCTGCTCACACCTCTCTTGGAATATTTTATAGACATAATCGAATATACTCGTCCCTGTTCTGATTTATTCGTATGTGTCACGCTTTCCTCTGGAAGGGCCTGAAAAAATTTCAGCTTGCCGAAAACGCCAGTAATTTTTATTTCATGTTTTGTCGTTCGTAATCATAATCATTATAATTATTTTCTGTAGGTCAGTCAATTTAAAATTAGAATACCCACAAGAAAAAGCAGCATACCACTGCTATTATCGTATGGCGCTTATAAGAATCTGGAGACAGTTGAAGGTAACGAGGTATGCCGTCAAAGTTATTTCACAATCTTTGTTGAAATTGATATAGATGTCAGAGGCCGAAGTCATCACTTATCACGAGCTGAACTGTGAACTCATTAATGGGTAACGTGGATGTGTAGTAAGAGATCAAGGTAGATATTTTGGGAAGAATTGTTATTGGAGATAAAATTTGGTGTATTTAAGATGAATATTCTGAAATCTTTTGCAGATGACTTGGTGTTTTTAGAGTACTCAATAGTTACAATACCCACGACGATATTAATCCGTAGAAGCTCAGAATCTAAGCGCTCATTTTAATTCACGATACGAGCAAACTGAGTTCCTGTACCGGCACCAATGAAATTGTTAATTGCAATTTTAGGTGCTGAACTACCACCAGTTCAACGGCGATGGAAATCATCGTGATGACACCTGCATTAAGAAATAAATATAAAAATATTTCGAAGACAAGTGAAGTCTACCAATCTGAAATTGAGTTGGGAGGCTTATGTCCAGCAGTGGGACTGGGTTGTTATTTTCACTACGATAATATGCGTTTATGGATTTTAACGCCACCGTTTCACATAATTGCCCAGTAGATGGAACGCCGACGTACATTGGGAGTAACAAACGAGCACACAGTTCACCTGATGGCAAATGATTCTTGCGGCCCAACACATCTAAATGGACCCTCGACAAGGAATCATAATGCAGATGCGTTGTCACGCTGGAAGACTGAGATGGCATGCCTCATAACCAGTAATAAAAGCTTTATGGTAGTTCATAGGGTAGGCATGTATTCAGCATCCAACTATGGATAAACTATGATAATGATGAAGATGTATCATCCCTTTTATTTTGTGGCATTGTGCTCTCCAGTCCAGTATATACAAGCATTTTTATCACTTTATTAAAAAAAAGCGGCACATTAATCAAATAGGCAAAAATAGGCTTTTACTTTTCGAGCAACGTTCTGCAAATGGATACGAATGTCATAAAAATCACATAAAGTTGTCACTATGGGGTCGTACAGAATTGGCTTGAGTAGTAACTTAATAGTTATATGCCCCATTTTTTTATGTACACATAATTCGAATGGTAATTGTTAATTATGATTTATAGTTAATTATATGTCGAGTACTGTAGTCCATATTTTAGCTAGCAACTACTAATTTGTCAGACTTATCGATTCAAATCAAGACAAGAAATATAAATCCATAGGACAAATATATAATAAGCTGATAAAAGAAATATAGCGTATGTACCCACCCATGGGCATAGGCCCCTTCTCCAGAGAGGGCATTAAGGAATAGTGCAATACCTGGCTTTAATATTGATTGGCGGACATCACATTTCTTGAAATATTTTCTTTCATCTCTAAAATATGTAGGTTCCCTCACGATGTTTTCCTTCACCGGCTGCATCAGCACGTGTCAATTCAAAACTTAAACTAACAATTTCATTTGTGCCGGCACCAGAGATTGAACTCGGTTTCCTTGCGTGCCGGGAAACATAAGTTCAATTGGGAATGCACGTATTTGCGTTTACATTAAAATATACGTAATCCCCGTTATGTTTTATCTGACGATAAATACTTTAAAATTTTGTAGCTTTTTTAAGATAATATGGTTTTCTGGATAACTCATATAGATGAAATAGTTGTATAGTACTGTAGATGGATCAAATCCTGGAGCCGAGACACGGCAAGCTACGACGAGGAATCCACGCTGTCGACCCAATATTATATATCACAATTAGACTCGTCTGACAGTAGGCCGCAAAACGATGTTAGTTTCTCTAAAAGCCGCGAACGTTGCCCGTGGAAATATTTTACAGTTCAATGTTTGTATTATGAAATATTGCCTGAAATGGGTGGTCATGCGGTGGGGCCTGATGAGAATTTACGAACCTAAACGATATTGTTGTTTATTGCGCACTCTGACGCGATCACACTCCTTCACGTGCGTCGGGTCGCAGCTTCTGATCTGTGGCCACGCTAGTAGACGGCTGATGACAAAATTCAAACTTAATAAGAAGAGGTTGTGTTTTGTCATCTTATGGTAAGAGATGACTGCGGCGCATGACATCTACATCTATCCTCAAAATAGATTGAAAATACACATTACATATGTCGTGACGCCTGAGATGCAATGCCTCATTACCTGTAATAATTGCATCCCCGTATCCCTCAATAATAGAAACGCAGAAAAGTTATCCTATAAATTTCATGTTAATGTTCCATGAGAAAGTTGAGCTAGCTCCTTTCTCAGACGAGCCAACCAATTAATGTTACAGCTAGAGACTAAAATAAAAAAAAATATTAAGTATCTAGGTAAAGGCTTTTTCATTATTTTGAATTTGGAACACGTATATTATTTTAATAGTTCTTTCGATTTTGCGAAATTACAATATGGAATGGGGTATTAAAGAAAATAGGATTGCAGTGACCGCCTTGCACAAAGTGGGTATGGAGCCGTCGGTCATATTCCAGACACTTAAGAAGCTTGGTATCAGCCGTATGTTCGTATATCGTACTATCAACACATACGACAACACTTCCTCTGTCGACGACCAGAAAAGATCGGGGCGGCCGCGTGCTGTTAGAACTACAAAGGCTGTTAATGCTGCTAGAATTCGTCGAAACCCCATTAGGAAGCAAAAAATCTTATCGCGAGAAACGAAGATTCCCGCTAGGACTCTGTCGGGTATTATTAAACAAGACCTGAAGCTGAATCGTCGATATACAGGACATGCCCTAAATCTGTCGCGATACGCAGGTGAAAACACAGAAATATCCTCTTTTCCGACGAAAAAAATTTCACGATTAAAGAACACTATAAAAAGAAAAATGATAAAATGTACGTTCACAGTTCTAAAGAAGCTGCTGAAGTGGTCGGAAAGGTACAACGTGGTCATCATCCTGCGTCAGTGATGGTTTGGTGGGGTGTGTCTTATCAAGGAGTCGCAATACTACATTTTTGAGAAAAAGGAGTAAAAACTTAAGCAAAAGTGTATCAAGATACAGTCTTGGATCATGTTGTGAAACCTCTCAGCAATACACTTTTTAAAAATATACCTTGGACTTTCCAGCAGGACTCTTCACCTGGTCACAAGGCACGAACTACCCAAGCCTGGCTTGAAACCAACATTACGGACTTTATAAGAGCTGAAGACTGGCCTTCATCTAGCCCAGACCGCAACCCTTTAGACTTCAAATTATGGTCAGGACATGGCTGCTCTAAACGGCACGGCGACAGAGTCTCTTAAAAAATCTTTGGAGCAAGCAGTGGCGAAATATCCTTTGGAAACAGTGCGTAAATCCATAGATTCGTGGCCGAACAGATTAAAGGCCTGTATAAAAGCCAAAGATAATCTAGCCCGGTTAATCCTGAGAAGGCCCACGTCCGGTATACGCGTACGTACGGTATACTTTCTAGAACGCGGTCATTACGTAATATTATATGTAAGTTATTAAATTAAGTTTCCGCTCATTTATTTTGTGTTATTTATTCATTTGCTCGTAACTGTGCACAAAAAGAAAATGCGTAAAAAACGTGGTAAGCGATGAGTGAATAAACAACCATTCGGGAAGCTTGCGTATATAAATAATTACTTTAAAAGCAAAAAAAATTGTACTGCACAAGTAGGAACGTTTGATGTATTATAGAAAAAATATTATGAAACGAATATAAGTGACACTCGGTGAGGCCGAGGACTTTCTTGTGTCTTTAGAGCATAGTTATTTTTAATTTACATTTTATAGAATGTGTAAGCAGCTCATCCCATGGTAAGCGATCACCGCCGCCCATGAACATTCGCAACACCGGAGCAGTCGCAAATGCGTTGCCGGCCTTTAATAAAACATGCACGCTCTTTTCTTGAGGGTCCCTAAGTCGTATCGGTTCAGAAATACCGCTGTCGACAGCTGATTACATGCACAACTGCGTGACAGAAAATTGTGCGTAAAGCGCACAGTGGTGGATTGCAAACCATCGAGATGATGAGGATGAAATTTTGAATTCTGTCATCATGTACGATGTTTAAACTCAGCGGTTTGAAGTAAACCGAACAACTCCTTAGAACACTTAACACAAATTTACCATTGGGGGTATATTCGGTAAAAAATGCAGAGAGATGCAACATCTCTTCGCATCATTCGACATCTTCGCGAACCAAGCCAATTAGAAATTACTTGGTTATCAACGATTCGAGCCGCTCCCCTTTGAAAAAGCTGGTACTGGCCGGCCCAGAGATAAGACCGGTATTCCATGTGGGGCCGAACTTGTGCATAAATTTCCCAACCTTTTCTGGTCTATAGCTACCCTGAAATAGTTAATTATAAGAAATATTTAAATATCGTTGTTCATTATGTATTATGTATACCAACTTTATCCGTCTAAATAGTTATGAAGAATCTCAAAGTATTTATAATTAGGCTCCAACGTCAAATGAAGGGTGATAACGCCCCCAGATTATGAAGATTGATTAACGAAAGTAAATAACGTATTTCTTGGCGGGAAAATAATGACAAAAATTTCGTCTTGGTACGTAACCTGGAGCTTACTCAATTAAGCATTATAGTTGCACGATTTAATACAAAATACCAATAGTCCGTTCGTCAACACGCATTAAACATAAACAACGCATTATTAACAGCAGTAATAAATACGAGCTAATTATGTCTTTTCTATTATCCTGATTGCAGTCCAAAAATACCGACCTCCATTTACAATAAAGATTCAAGATGCATATACGTTGCCACCTTGGAGGATTCGCTACTCTACGGATCCTTACACGCCAAATGAAACACGGCCACGTTACGCTGCAACTACTTGCATTTAGTGGGAATATGGTCCTTCCCTGGTCGCGCCGGACCATCAATGCTGCCGCTAGATATAAGCTAGATTATGGCTCCATTACTGTTAAAGCTCGACTACTGAATTACATCGCCCAATTAAAGAGTAAACTACTCTTTAATTGGGCGATGTAAGCTGCTTTTTACAATAAAGTCCAAGAAATTGTACAAATTTTATCCAATAATTATTATTACAATATTAAAGAACATTTAAACAATAGTAATCCCTGGAAATTATAGGCGAGCTTGGTTGAATTGCAGTATATATAACTTAACTGAATTTTAAATAAAAACACGTAAAAAGTGCGTGCGCAAACAGAAAACTATATCTTGTTTTGATTTACTATGCGATAACCGGTGAATACCGTCGGGAAGCCTGCGTAAACAAATACAATTTAAAAGCACTCATGACATACAATGTTTAAGTTGAAACTTTTGAAAAATAAGTAATTACGAAAAAGAAAATTTTAATACTCAATGACCCGTTGAAGAAGACTTTGTTCTTATATATTATCTGTTAAATTTGGATAATAGAGAGTAAGCACTAGCTTTACATTAACGGGACGCGAGCAAACCGAATCGGATCCCCCGTACGCACCGTAATAAAATGGTAACTTGCAATATAAAGTTCTGATTTACCATTTACTCTACTACCATCTCTTAAGAGGAGGCCCATGCTCAATAGTGGGATTACTGTATATATGTTATTATTTATATATTATGTTACTGTACTTTAGTAATACCTGAAAAGGGGCTTGGCTGCTAGCAGTTGATAAGTCTTATTTTGTTAAAAAAGTAATCCACCAGTGCTAATAAACATTACTAATATTCCCGTTATTTGCTCAAATGATTGGGCTAGGCAACAACAGTCGAATAACGGATTCCCGGAGACCTTCATTCCATAACTAAAGTATAGTTAATAATAGATTAGCAATGTAGGAAATATATGTCGAGAAGTGTTTATCTAATAACGCCCTGTCAGGCCTCGTGCACGCCGCGCGTCTTGAAAGTTTTTGTGACAACCAAGTTACGGAATGTGTAAAGTTGGCTGCATTTCCCCGCTACGCCGCGTAGCTTGTCACATTTGTAGACCGATTAAATGGAGTTTCGGTGCTTATATTCAAGTTTATTAACACTGTTTTCGAAATTCCACGCTTACTTGAGAATAATTCAAAGTAACTCGTGACCGAAAACGAAGGCGGTGCTTGATGTTAACGAATACTTTAAGAGTAACAGTTTAATTTTAGTAAAATCATATTGATTTCATTTAGATTCGATACCAGTGTAATGCAGGTACAATGTAATTATTTGGTTATTATCAGGTGATGTCACATACGTGTACATATGTAGAAGAGCTTTAGAACGCAAAAATCTTAAAATATCTAAGAATAACTGCTGTAAAATGTATTAAAGCAACATTAATCATTATATTTCTGTAAAGTTTTTTTACCACGAAGTGAAAAAAAACACTTTATTCACTTCGTGGTAAACAGTGATATTGAAATAAAAAAATTATCACTTTAACAAAACATATGACGGTGGTAGAGCTACCGTCATATGTTTTGTTTATATACTGCACTGTTTGTTTCTAGCCGCAGAATGAATGGGTCACCTCGACTAGGGTAGAACACGCCTTCACAGAACACCAGTGTAAAATAGCAGCATAATGTTGCTTTGTTTCGTCTGGTGACTGCAGAGATGGAGACCTAAATTACTGGTGACGAGGCATTCTGGCTCAGTCCTCAAGGGCGGTGCATGATTCTTCCTAGTCATGGATGAATGTAGACGTCATGGGCCGCAGGAATCACATACCATCAGGTGAACTGTGTGAGAGTTTGTTAACTCTCAATGTAATAAAAATGATACGTTGTGCAACCTGTATACCAAAATGGAATGTCTCGTCACCATTAATAAGGGTATTCGGATACCTAAACTTACCAGACGGAACATTTATGGGATATGCTCTTATTTCACACTGTGTTTGAGTGTTGTGTGTGTTTCATGTGACGTTGTGGTACTCCCCCAGTCGAGCCAACCAATCCATCACGTAATGAACAACGGAGTGCAACGTGGCTCTAACACTGTTAGAAAGCGTAGGATATAAAGAATATATGAAGGATATTTTGCCCGATAAAAGGTAATCATTATTCTCTTTTCAATCCAAACGTAGCCTGGTAGACAATGCTTCTTCTCATGAAGTCTACCTTTTTGTACAATGTTTATTTTACTTGTGATAATAAATAAAATACCTAAATAAAGGAGGCTTACCATCTGAGATGGATGAGAGAGCTGAGAGTCTTGAAATCGAAAACGCATCTCGATTATTTGTTTAGAATACATAAATATATCATTGGTCCTAGCCATCACTTCTTATTGTCTGAACTGTGAGGTAGTTTTTCTCCCCTTTTATTATAAAAAAAATTCAAAGAATGGATTATGAAAGTTTTGTTTAGTTCTCTTCTTCGAGGTTCACTTACTTTTTATCGACCGAGCGCAATTTGAATATCTAAATTGGCGATCCGTAGCGCCTCCAAGTTTCCTCATTACTACGCTTTACCTCTCACCTGCTAATTTTTGTTAGAAACTCGATGGGCAATTTTTATCATAATTTATCGACGGCACGTGACTAGGCACTTCAGATTATCAAGACTGAGCTTATTGTTTATTGTCTTGAGCTTGTTTACCAATACCCAAATAAAAATTGAATAAAATTTATTGCACACCTCGGAAAAAACATGCAAATCATTTAACTTTTATACCCATAATTTTTTTACTAACTATTATTAAGAGGACTTACTATATTTTTTTTAATTTGATGTTAAATGAGAAAGCAGCTCACCTGATAGTAAGTAACCAACACCAGAGTAAAAGAGCTTGAGAGAAAAGTCTTGATGGTCCCCAAGTCGTTTTGTTTTGTAAATTCAGTGACAGCCAATTTCACAGCGGTTGTGCTTTGCAGAAAATTTCGTATAAAGCGCACAGCGGTGATTGTCAACCATCGAGTTGATGAGGATGAAATTTTGAATTATGTAATAATTCTGATTATGTATATTGTTATTTAATTTCTATAAAAATCCTAATTACATGATTTTGGACGTGTATACAATATTTCTCGAAACACTCAATATATCAACGAAATTAGTTTTATTACATCGAAGATTTACAATAGAACCTTAACTAATTTAAATTTAATTTCCTTATTATAATTATTATTGTTTGTTTATAATTAAAAAAAGAGGTGGTCACTGTAAAAGTGTACGTTATATTTTCTTTCTAATATTAGGGGTAGCAAACAAGAAAATAGTTCACCTGGTAGTAAGTGGATTGATAATAAGGATACATGTAACATCACCTCTGAGAATTGATATGGAATGCCTCGTTACCTACAATTGGGTCCCCGGATCCCTACACTCACCATATGAAACACAACAGCTCTTGCTGCATCTGATTGTCTGTGAAGGCGAACAGAACGTACCGTTCGGAGCCAATCTATTCTAATTCCAGCTAGAAACTTGTCACTTACCATCATTATAGTTGCTTGCTCGTTTGCAAAAAAAAAATTGTTGCATCGTGGCTCTACAACTGTTAAAGCCATGTAGTGTACTTTGTACTATTTATTTATAATTTAAACAACAATAAAAAAGTCCACAACAGTTTAATTGTGTCGTTTTCATTTCGTAAATAATAAACGTAACCGAAGCCCCACAAACATCACATCAAATTTGTTTCCACAAAAACTCCGACGCTGTAAACAACAATTGTGTAACTTTTTTCAGCTGTTGCCATAACTTTTTAGCGAACTAACCTTTTGTTAAACATAACGCCATCTTGTTACGACATCCACATAGGTTAAATCATTGAGAGTCGTTGAGTTTGTAGCCGTGTTGAAATTAAATGAATTCTCAATTATTGTATATACCAGGTTCGCAATAATAGTATATTCCAGGTTATAATATGTCCTTAATTAGTCTTTACATAATGTGGCAATGCATTGGGTGTAGAAGAATTAGGTGCTTATGGAACTCAGTCATCACCTACAATTAGGTGAATGGGTACTTGATTAGCTAACTAGGGGAGTTATAATTAAAAATAAATAGATATATACATATATTAATTGCGTGCAAATATTTATGAAAGCCTTTAATAACAACGTTATACAGTATTCATTGTTAGTCCTTTAAAACTCAAGTAAATCACCAATTATCACTTATGCTAGTTATACAATTATAATTATTTCATTTATAAAACATTTTATTTGCTTATAATGTACATATCTGAGTGCACGTTATCGATATTTGGATTGTTTCCTGTATAAGTCAAGTTAAAAGATGATTCTAGAACCATTAGAAAAATACTTGTAACTGTACTAAATATATGTGTACACATTTTCTATCTACCTGTACTACCTTGTGGGGTAGATCATGGAAGCGCCAATAGCCCAATGGTTTGGAGTACGGTCTGAGAATATAAAAATCGGACAGGTACGACTACGCCACGTAGCCGTGGTTACTATTAATACGATATAAACAAGAGCGAAAACTAACTATTTGAAACAACGTTAAATATATTTATTTACTGGAAAGATAGATCAAAACAGTTCCCAAAATATCTGTTACAAAAGCAACTCCAAAAATGACAAGACCTTGACCTACCAGATAGAATATGTCACTCCTGAGAAGCCTACTTTACTTCGTTAGCTCCCGTCGCCCGACTCTTAGGCGAGTCAGTTTATTCGTGGAAGGCGGAGCCGGCACGTGTCACGGCCCCATCACGGCTCCGTCACGGCTCCGACACGTGGCGGCCATGTGAATACATTGTGGTTAGTGATGTGTTATGATAGAGTGATAAGTGATAACCCGATGTTTAGATTGTGACCAGTGAGTATATCT
Organism: Teinopalpus imperialis; assembly: GCA_029286865.1. Taxonomy (NCBI): domain Eukaryota; kingdom Metazoa; phylum Arthropoda; class Insecta; order Lepidoptera; family Papilionidae; genus Teinopalpus; species Teinopalpus imperialis. The sequence goes on from JAGSMU010000039.1 coordinate 215,188, forward strand.
CTTTTACGAGATGTCGAGTAATCGGGGATGTAAACAAATATCGACTGTTCCCACTGGTGTGACAGTTTGTTTACAAACTATACACGCTTGGTAGTTTAAACGTTGATGCTGATGCTACAGTCTAACGGTTTATGGTACGGTTTGCGCAACTAAAGGTCGTAGATTCGAATCGATCGTTCGACTATTGCCGTGATCAATTTGCCAGCACACGCATTTATGATTAAGCAAATTTTTATTAATGTTAATACCACGGTCAGAATTATTTTTCAAACAAGAGATGTCTTCGTATTGAACTTAATAACTGCTTTTAGTGTTAAAGCTGAATAAGAAGGAAGAAGAAAATAATTCAAAATCATTGAATCTCTTGTTCATATTAAAATAAGTAACGAAAGTTCTGAAATTGTTATGGGAATCCAATTTTAGTCATCCGGAGTGACGATGCATCTAATTCCTTATAAATGTTATTTATTATGGGTTAAAGGAATCGCTTACAGAACTGTGCGGTTGATTACCACCCTGAATACAAAACTAAAATAGCAAGAAAACATGTTTTTACATTTACCGTTGTTAGAACTGATTTACTTTTGTATACTAATATATCTAGGTATGTTAATAAGTTCAATGCTCTGTGGTATATAATTATGCGTAGTTGATATTATCTTTTTTACAAAAATGTCTTATAAAAATTTCTAATATAACTCATATAATTGCTTATTCTTCTTATAAAGACGTTGCTTTGAAGTACCTAACGATCTTACATCTTACATCTTACGTATGTATAAAAATATCGAAGGCATTATCGGACTAGGGAAGAAGAAGTACTGCATATGTAATATAATATATCTTTAACTATATAATATGTCATCAACTGCCATTTAAATACTAATAAGATTCCTTTAAAACCGGCAGCGCATTTGCAACTCCTCTGGTGTTGCGGATGTCCATGGGCGGCGGTGATCACTTACCATCGGATGGGCTGCTTGCTCGTTTACCTATTCTATAAAATAAAAGAGTTGAGTTAAAGGAAAGATAAGTAGCATAAAACTTATAAGTTTTACTCCATGACGCGATTTGGAAGCGATTCGTGATGTTTTGAGATAAGCTCGGAACTAATATATAATGTCTGTTTGTCAGGTCACATTGCGTATCATTTATCCTTCACATTTATCAATTGGTAACGAGCAACGAGAAGAAATTAGGAGGACTTCATTTGCGTTACAGTTAAAAAAATACACTAAGCGGTTCTTTATATTGAAATCCCATTTGCTTGGCATAGGCCTCCTCTATAGAGAGGGTAGTCCACCAAGTGTTTTTTATTTCTATCTCAGACATGCAGGTTTCCTCGCAATGCCTCCTGATAACGAGGTTACTATTAATAATTTCATTGGTGCCGATACCGGGGATCGAACTCGGTTTGCTCGCTTACCGTGAATTAAAAGCGACCGCTTAGACACTGGGCTATCACAGCTCTTATTTGTATAAACTCATTTAATTCTCCGTACGGTGGAGTATACGAGTATCACGAACATATTTTTATTAGAGAATATTCGCAGTGCTATTGACATAATTCACATTCTAACTAAGCAGGAATGCTTAGGCTAAGATTGTTCATATCAATAGTCTAAAGGTAGATTAGATTCGGTACACTTAAAATCAAGTTCTTAAAATACGCACATGTTTGGAGAGTTCCAGCCCCACTCCATCAGCAAGGAGAGGCCCGAAGCTAGCCAAAGCTGTCAGGACTACGGTAGTCTGTGAAAGAATACCCGTAGACCGACGCAGGGTGTCACGAGAAACGCCGTGGAGTCTTAATCGCTAGGAGTTGTCATAACCCATCCGCCGCCCCCGCGCCGGAAGGTGGACGTCGACATGGTTCACGACATTAGGCAAATGATGGATTCAAACCTTTATTTTCGCAGACCTTATCCTAAATCATCGGGCTATCGATGCTTTTTTTTTCGAGCTTATGGTCGCTGTTAGCCCGAGGACTTTTCCAGTGTCACCGGATTGAGAGGTGACCGAGCGCTTATGGCGCTCAGTCGAGACCGTTACCCTGTTCCGCGAGAGCGACTGACTCGAGGGTGCCCGCGAGGTCTGAACTTTGGCTCGGTCAGTTGCTAAGAATTATCTACATGAACATCACTATTATTGTTATTGCTATTGATGCTTGATGTAAAATTTCTATTTAATTTACAACCGGTATCTGTCATACGCAGAGACAGAACATTCATAGAACATTCCAACGCATAGATTAGTCTGCCTCTGTTAGATTGCCGCTCGTTATGCATACGTAAGCCGGGTCACTTGGGGGTCAAGTGTTATCGAAGAATGTCATATACTCGTAAAGGGAGTTACATTTAATGTTAGATATGCAGATTATTTATGATTCTATTAAATTTTACGTGTCAAAGTCACATTGCAGCTAGTTCCTAGCTTTATCGGGGATAGATCATGCCCTCACAGAATACCAGTCTGAAATACGGTTCTGTGTTCCGTATGGTGAGTAGGGATCCGGGGATTACTACATTCGAGGGATTCCATCTCAGGCCTCAGTGGTGATAACGCATATGCATCTTGAAATTTAGTTGAGGATGTCATGGGCTGCGGTTCATCATCAGGTGAACAGTGTGCTCATTTGTCACCACTAATATTATAAAAACTACCATAATTATCAGATAACTGCTATTGAAACATGATAAATTGTTCCAATTAAATCGTTTGCATTATAAACTCTGTATGGTCTCTTCGTAGGTGTAAGTTGTCTCCCTGATGATGAAACCTGATACGAATGATCGCTTATAATTTTTTTTATAGCATTAAGATTAATAAACGAGCACACGGTTCACTTAATGGTAAGTGATTCCAGCGGCCTAAGACATCTACATTCATCCTTGACAAGATGCATCATAATGCAGATGCGTTGTCACCCTTGAGAACTGAGATGGAATGCCTGGTCAGCAGTAATAAAGAGACGAGACCAGACTCGCCAGACGAAACACAGCTGCTATTTTACGCTGGTATTCTGTGAGGTTCAGGCTGGGAGGATTATCACCACAACCTGTCCATAGTCCACTGCTGAACACAGGCCTTACCCATAGATTGCCAAAAAGCAATGCCCTGGACCACGTGAATCAAATGACTACCAGCAAATTTGGATGGAATTCCTCCTTCCTTATTGAAGATTAATATGTCATGAGTTGTTAGAGTCCACCTACTGTGTACTATTTTATCACCGATAACATAATAAAAAGGTGGAATTTCCAACAGTACATATTCATGAGATACTCTGATCAGTGAAATATATTAGCGAACTCGAGTGAAGACGTCGCATCGTCAAACGACGCATTGTAATGTACACGTTGCACGTGTTTACAATTCATCAGCGTAGACAGCTGTTCAAATATCGTGGTCGCAGCGTAATTGCATCGTGGCATGCTCATGTCCGGGGAAAGCTCTGCTTTAGTTAATTTGATAATTCGTTGTGGTTGGTTGCAGATAAGGAATAGTTGAAGTACCTATAGCAGTTGCTGTAGCATCAAAGCAGCTTCTGAATAGTAACCATATTTTCACAAAATATCAGTATATAATGACTTACAATCAACATGATCAAGAAGGTCACACTGTAGTTAGTTCAGAACTGCAGCATATCTGCTGTGCATCGTCTTGTGAGTGCGGGATTACGTGACGAGAAATGCCGTCTTAGTAACCATGGGTGCATCACTACAATCCATCTGCACTATGACTCCTTATCGAGAATGAACGTGGGTGTTATGGCTCCCAGGAATCACTTTTTTTATTCACAATAAAAATACAAGCAACAAACGAGCACACAGTTCACCTGAAGGTATGTGATTCCTACAGCCCATGACATCTACATTTATCCTTTACAATAAATCATAATGTAGATGCGTCGTGCTGACCTATTCATTCTGAAACAAACTGCAATGTAGCTCTACCACTGTTCTCTGTTCTATTTTTTCCTGAAACACCTACCACTGTTTCATTAAGCCTTGGGTTGACTGGCATTGGGTTGACACCATTAAGTCCGCCTATGGTATCCTTTTTAAGCCTAACACAATAAATAATATGATACTGTCATCAACTGCGTAAAACAAACGATAGTGCTGCCAATGCGTAGGCAGACACACAGAGGCACTTACTCATCACTCATTTCCCTATTCCGAAAATCTGAAATAAAATATGATAATAAATCTAAACGATTATTCAGAACACGTAAATTAAAGTTTTATTGAAAAAACACCGATTGAAAAAGATCGTGGACGTTTCCAACCACCAAATCGTCTGTAAGTAAACGATCACGATAGCACCCGGAAAACAACGCTTCGACAATTTTTATATAAATTAGTCAATTGATCGCACTTCATGGTGCATGGATTTCTGCGGCCCATGACATCTACATTCGTCCCCGATAAGGAATCATAATGCAGATGCGTTGTCACCCTAAGGACTAAAATAGAACACCTTGTCAGCAGCACTGTATCTAATAATTTTATTAAATTAGTTGTTTATGCAACATTAAATATTTTTCTTTCTTTCTTATACTTCTTTTTAAAGCTGGTTTTTTGTGGTGTGTGGTTCAGAGAGGCCTGTGGTCGAGCCTTCCCATTTTTGCTGCAACCTGAAAAAAATTGGTGCATAGCTCCATCATGATTTCCTGGTCCTGGACCTTTTTGCTCTCAAGATCCGACAGTATTTGGTAATTGTATACAATGCATGTATTTCAGGCAAATACAATTTAATTTTATTATTACTAAGCATGTAATATTCTATCTTCTATAGGTTTTCGAAAATATCTCATTTATTTTTATGTTTGATAACAAAGTGAAAAAATTGTCTATAAACGATTTTATATGCTGAATTCACCCTAGATATTGCCAACGTATTTTATGTTCCGTTGACGCATCAATCTTTTTTCTTACGTACGAGTAAAAGCGTGTCAAAGAACAGGTGTACCGGGACATATGTTATCCTAAACTCTTATCTAGAGCATTTTTTTCCATTCAATACGGCCGCGGTGTCTCATAAAGATCTATTGGAATATAAATTCGAAATCGAATGGGTTTGTCTCTACGTACATTACCATAACTATTAAAATTGTAGCAGGCGCGCCGCAGACCAGGCGGGTTGCTACTGTCGCCTGATAGCGATTTTAAAATTAACAATAATTAAGACTATTGCTAAAGAATTAGTTTAAAATATATATTTTTTTATTTAACCTAATAAAAAATTTATCGTTTTTACAAAAGTAGTTTATTAACTTGGTAGAACAAGAATGACTGACATGCTGAAAACATCAGACAACTCTTGGCTCACGACAATGGGTAGACCTTGAAGCTCGTAGGATCGTTAACATATTTGGTAGAACCTTGCTTGAGTGGGGAAGAACCTTGGAGTGGAAGTTGCAGTTTTAAACGACCCTTCACCTGCCACGATAACTGCGCGATGATGATTAAATTTAGTAAGATGGCCTCCATTATTTTATTTTTCTTTATAAGCCGAGGATAAAGACATATAAATTCACTTTGATTTCTATTTTTTCTCACCCGTAAATCCGTGAAACACTTTACTGCACACTATCACCACGCATTTACTATCAGGTCAACTGTGTATTTGTCTGCGTGTATATACTTGCGCACAACATGCAGTTTGACCACTGAGAAATGTGATGTATGGACATGAATGGGTCATGAATCTTTGCTGAGGTGGATGTAGGTTTATGGGCCGTAAACGTCAATTACCGAAAGGTGAACTGTGAACTCGTTTGTCAGCTACATTTAAAATAATGAAATATAGGAGAAAATTGGTAACATATACTATAAGATAAATAGAAATCATATTAATAACTCAAATGAAGGCCAAACATAAATTCAGCTATGCATGTTTTTAGGTTGCTATTAAAGAAATAGCGATATAATTTTTTTTTAATAAACATAAAATATGTATAATAATATGTAATGAATATAATTATAATAATATAATATAATGTTATCATAAGTAATAGTTAGTTTGCTAACTCGCTTTAATTAAGACCGCAAGTTTACCGCATTCTTCCTTGTTATTACGTGAAGGCGGGGGCATGCGTGGGAGGCGTAGGAAAAATGTGACGTTTTCATGTCTACAAAGTTACGGGTCGGTTCTATAAAACTTTTTTGGCGAAAATATAAGTCCGTGAAGATATTTCTTTTGTTAGATTGTCAATTAAAGTTACGACGAACAATTTGCTTTCTAATCGTCTTTTCGTCACGATCTCTTTCGAAGACATATTTTCGACTTTATTAACAATTTGTATTTGCCTTTAAAATTATCATGAATTTTATCATTAACATTGATTATTCTTTACATGAATTAGTTATTTTTTTTTCTTTTTATGAATTAAGTTATTGCTACATCAATCATACACATATCTCACCACACTGAGTTAACCGGTAGAGAATGCCTTTGGCATGAAGTCCACCCTTTGTGAACCTTTACCTTTGTTAAGGTTAATACAATAAAGAGTAAATAAATAAATAAATTGTGTACTGTATTTGTAATATACAATTTGGCACATAAATACTAAAATTTTAATAAAGTTTTAATTTTGATGGCGTTGTTTGACGCTGCAGAAAATTCCACTGATCTATTTCATCACATCGACCGTCATCATCATCGTGTGACAAATACTCATTTATATTAGCCTAACATAATCAGTGACCCTACCATACGATGAGATACAAGTAGTACTTACAAAGATCTTAACGTTAACTCTTAGGCCAATATATAATAATTGTAGTAAAACTATAACATAAAGTTAGGAACATACAGAATATAAAACGAAAAGAAACTTAAGAAATATTACTTACAATGTAGCTTAGTAGCTAAATTAAGGGTAATGACTAAATACTAATAAATATTTTTGCAAACATTAGTTAACGAATTTTATTTCTGTTATTTAGGGAATGACTAAATAATAGTAATAAATAAGAAAGGTAATGGCGTAAAGACAGGTGCAATTGGGAAATCCCTTTTGAGACAGTAACCAATATTTACGACGCATTTATTTACTGCAGTTCGTTCTGGCTGTACCATTCAGGTCAATTAGACAGTAGAAGAGGACCACGCATCCACTGAATACCAGCGGAAGTTGGGGACGAGGCAACCCATCTATCCTGAGGGGTGGCGACGGGTGAGTTGTGATAGATCAGCATCATGATTTCTTTTCTAAGATGAACGTTGGTGTCTTGAGCCGTAGGAATCATTTCCCATCAGGTGAACTGTGTGCTCATTTGTCACCATATATACTATGAAAAAAAATTTAAAGCTGTCTACATTTTAAGATATCAACTAAACCTTAGAATAGAACAGTAGGCATTACTTTGAAGGTTACTTCAATGTCAAATCGCTGCGTGCTACAACCCAATACGAATGAAATGACTTGCCCGTAAGTAACTTTCCAGACAATATGGTATCGAAATCGAATGATCAGATAATAGAGAGCCAATAAGATATAACGCTTTAAGTTTGGCCATCCGCGACGTTTATTTGCGGATGGAAATAAATGGAACGTATTATAGGGATCGCACCGTTGGGTCTTGACAATTTCAACAGCTAAATTGCTTTTTATAATTATGGTTCTGCGTGATATGGTACCTTACTAAAGTCTAAGTTATCTTTGGTTACCTTATTTTACTTGGTGATTAAAAAAAAATTGGGCAAGAATAAAAGTTATACAAAAAGATGAACTTAATGCCATAAGACATTCGCTCCCAGTTTAATTTGGCTTATCTAACGATGGTAGAGTAACGCTCCAATTTGTTTCGAAATGCAGCATAAAATAGTCAGCCTGACCATGAAAGAAACACCCGGCTAGGAAACAATTTGGATGTGACGTGTGTCCGGTGTACGTAACACTGCATTTGAAACTGGCTTCGATTTCCAGACGAAGCACAATATTTGAGCATCACAAAGTGTCTGGTATGTTGTATTGTATGTCCCGTGTCTTTGAAAGTCCATCAGATCCTTCGATCGAAGTATGGAAGAGGAAGACGAGTTAGTTCCGCTATATTTGAATATCGAATGCTTACGGCACTATAATATATCCTGCACAGTTGATGCCGTTTGGTTATAGTAAGAAGATAACGCTGTTGTTGAAATCCACAAGTAAGACATCATTATCATCAACAACATAGCCTGGCCTGGCATCATCACTATCATCATCATTTCAGCTCACCACTGGACCATACATCTCTCACACAGACTGCCATAGAGTACGATCCTGAGTCACCTTGCCACCCCGGAACTTTTCTTCCTCATCGGTTATCGGTTCAACGAGCTATATTTCCTTTGAGCTTTGTCAATTACCTTTGGACAACTTAAACTTAATCAAGTTCATCGCAGATCGCATCGGAGACATTAGGTACAGTTGTCAAAGTATATTGTATATATTATATATATTTCTTTTTTTCAATATAATATATATATTGATAAATCTAAAAAAATATTATACACATGTATTTGAAAACAATCTTCGAGATTAAATGTTCGTTTGAAATCCTCAGTTTGTGCTTCGTTCAATTATACCTGTCAGAAACATTTATCTCTGGATGTCGTATCAAAGGAAAATTTCCACAGAGGAGAGTACGTACATATAACATAATATCATCGTCTTTGACTGAATTTGAAACAATGAAACAAATACACTGGGGAATGAGTTCATACTAGCATATGTTTTAATTGATTTAATATTAGTTTTATTACAAATTATTTATGAAAATCGTCAAAAACAATATGTTCAGGGGTGTCAAACAAAACAGTTTACCCCATGGTCAGTAATTTTATTATTTTATAAACTTTAAGGAAGATTTGAAAATGCACCCCCACAGTATTGAGATGGAATGCATCTCAGTTCTGTGTGTGTGTGCATTATATATTATAATCGGGTTCTTTATAAATATATATATATATATATATATATATATATATATATATATATATTAAGATTTTTAAGTATTAAAATATTAACTTTACCCACAAATAATACATACGAACCCTAAGCGAAGCCAGTTCGGGCTGCCAGTTCTTAATAAAAACGTAAAAAATATTTCTTTCTTTCGGTCCGCTCTCCAAAACGTCCATCACTCTGGCCGTGCACTTAGTGGCTAATGCGTATTCGGTAACTTCCTGCAACCAGCGACACGGGCCTCTTGGCAGTGATTCATGATTTGTTTTGCTTATGAAATAACGCAGACCGATATAAAACGAATGTTGGATTAATACTACTACTAAGCGTTCGTATCACTTGGAACTATTTACGTGGTTGAGATTTATTTATTAAAATGCTTGGTAAGATGAAGAATGAAGACCCCTATTCAGTTTCTAGGAATGTTACATTTTTTTTTATAATATTAGAGATTACATTCATCCTCAAACAGGGTAATCCCTGAGGGTTGATACGTTATTCTTTCTGTAATTAGAGGCTAGAATACTTATACTCATCATGCAAAATCATCACAAAAGCTATCGCGGTACAGGCTTGCCTAGTGCCAAGGCTTCAGTTAACTATAAGTGTGAATAAAAAAGGCGTTGGATTTATTAATTTTTTCTTCTAAATATGTTAACTTGTGTTTCTTTTCTCTGTTCATTTTACGTTAGTATTCTGTGAGGGGATGGTCTTTCCCCGGTGAATGAGTGAGGCGATCAATTTGTAAAAGCTGCTAGTGTTATGCTGCAGTATGGCTCTACCTCTGTTAAAAAAGTGTTATGCAACGGGAACTTTCCGGGAATAATGAAAAATTGCCGCTCTGCTTTCATGAAATAAGCATGACTCTAGAAATTCTGCGGGTAAGGAAACGCCGACTCGGCAGAAAATATAAAATTCTGATTTTTAATAAAATGCAAATGGCAATGTCTCGCTTCCGTGGCGTCTGATGGAACGACAGATGTCTTCTAAGTTGTCTTAACGTCGCCACGGCTCGTGTGCTCTTACTCGTGATCTTGGTTTATGCAAATCGTTTGCAATTAGGAAATAAGTTGAAGTGTGTGCAGTGTTCTCCCTGTCTTCTAGCCTATTGTTTCGTATAAGCAAAATATACTGTATGTAATGGCATACATACATATGTATATACCTGTATAAATCCATTTTTTTTTAATTTATTACTTAGACATATTCTCGTAAATTTTGCTTACGATTTTTCCTTCACCGTCGAGCACGCAGTTAATCAGCACTTAAATTTGGGATTAACAATTTCATTGGTACGGTTGAACTCTGTTTGCATGTTGTATATAGTCGATTAAAGGCGAGCCTTTTAAAATTGAGCAATCACGGCTATATCTATTATTTCCCGTGACCTAAACTGTAACTCTAAATATTAAAGTTACAAAAAATACTTCAAAACTAGCATCATGCTAGTTTTGAAGTATTTTTTACATAAATGGTAAATCGTTTGTAATTCTTTTTATTATAAAAAATGACAAACATCAAAACCATAGGTTTTAGATATTGATTCGACACAGGACCAACAACGGCGTCGGGCACTGCGTATGACAAATGCATGCTTTATTCGATAGCGAACAGATGTATACAATACTATAAATCTACTTACGATGCCTGTTTCCAATGTACCGTGAGTTATTGCCTCTGTTTAAGGGCGATTTCTCACGAATATTTATATCTTACACAAATAGTACTACGTTTGTGAAAGTAATGGTGATAAACGAGTACACAAAAAAAACATTACATCCTGTTGCAGAAACTTTTTTGTGAGAAAATGTTGAAAGTAACACGTAAAAATAACTTGCATGTTACATAAAAAAAATCTGCAGACTTGTGAACTCATTAGGGAACTAAATCAATCCACAAGCCCGAATGCAAATTGTTTGCAATTAGTGGTCTTGAAGAGTGACACATAGAGAATAGTATAAAACTTCATTTGTTTATTAAAATTACCCTTATTATATATAGTTACAAAATCAGTTATTGAAATCATAGCTCCTAATGTAGGTGTATTTTCAATGTCCATGTGTATGTCAAAACCGTAGGACTGTGGATTTGCTGCAACTGTTATAAATTCAACGCGATAAAGGTTCATAATATAAATTACCCACGTTTTTCTTAATGTTTAAAGGGTGATAAACTAGCACACACTTTACCTGATGGTATGTGATTCCTGCGTTCCGTGACACCCTCATAGAATACATTAACGGTAATAAGATCTTTAGTTTCTTTTTTTCAGATTATGTCTGGTGATGAAGTATTAAAATAACGACACTATGGTCCAAATTGTATTGTATGTAAGAGTATATCCGCAATAATTATACTACCAGGCTATTTACTCTGTTTGTTGCTGAAAGTTATATGATAAGGCAGGCGATATTGTTTATTTTTTTTTTTATTATTTAATGATAGTAACAAACTCAGTTCACACGATGGTAAGTGATTTCTACGGCCCATGACATCTACATTCATCCTATCAACGAAATCGTAATGCAGATGCGTTGTCACCCTTTAGGACTGAGATGGAATGCCTCGTCACCAGTAATTAAGGTCTCCGGATCCCTACACTCACCAGACGAAACACAGCATTATGCTGCTATTTTACTCTTGGATTCTGTGAGGTCTAACCCCGTTCAAGTTAACCCGTTCTTACTACAGCTAGAACCAAACTGCAATGTAGGTCTACCACTATAATATATGACTATCTGTATAGAAAATGGAATGTTTGATGTCCAGGCTTCTTGCCCTAAACATGCCATGACTTCAGAGGAGCGTTCTAATGAACTAGAGACACTATACCCTTAACGAACAGCAAGAACTGTTACCAAATTTGTTCTGAACACTAGAACTACGTAACTAGACCTCGACAGTCTAGAACTCTATTTAATTATTTATATCAATTTATTTATATTATCTATTCTTATTACATATTTAAGGTTTATATTATATGATATTTATGTATTTATTATGCAATTTTGATATTTATTGTTTATTAAGTATGTTATGTATATTGTTAATATTTAGGATTATATTGTTATTGGCGCCTATAGTTAATGTTTCTCAATCTCAAGGGTTGACTGGTAGAGAATGCCAAAAGGCATTAAGTCCGCCCACTTTTCTTTATAAGAATAAGGTTTATACATTTGCAGTATTTAAAAATAAAAAAATAACCTCTCACCACTGGTCACACCTAATGTCTCTATTAGCGATGAAAAATCCCTTGATCCACTATTGATTAAATTCAGGTAATCTAGATTTAACCGACGTAGCTCAAAGGATCAGTAAGTATATAGCATATAGGTCGTAAAATCGGTAACTGATGAGGAAGAAAGGTTCTCCAGTGACAAGGTGATTCAGGATCGTACTCTATGGCAGTCCATGGGGAAGATATGTTCAGCTGTGGACAAGTGATGGGCGAAAATCATGACGATGTTTAAATTGCGTTCACAACCAAACAGAAGTAAATCCCGTTATTTAACAATTATATCGACATTTTGAAGAGGTTTTGTAAAACGTTTAATGGAATCAAGCCGACGCTCAGAACGTGTGCATTTCGTTACAGCCCCGTCATTCCGCAGGCACTTACGCCGTGTAAAGTCGACTGTTGAATGTCATAAGTACCCGACATGCTTTTGAAGGTAAGGTCGGTAAAAGCTTGCTTTTGTGAAAGGAATTTATTGCTATTTACTCGAAACGTTAAAGTTTACTTAATAATTATATTTTTAATATATATATACATTGTTTTTTTATAGGAAATTATAGTTTCACACATTTATTAGCATTTTCGTTAATCTCTTGAACGATATGTTATTTGGAGAATTAATTTTATAAGAGGGACCAAACGACGTCTCACGAGGTAGAGCCAGGATGTAGCTAGTTATTAGCTACAAAATATATGTGTCAGATCGACGCATTCCATATTAGTCTTTTGAGGTGATAGCGAAAGTAGAGTGGGCCGCAGGAATCACTTACCATCAGGTGTACGATGAGCTCGGTTTGATACCCCTGATATTATATATATAGTCATAGTCAAAGTTAAATATGTTTCCGGATCCAAACCAGGCTGAATAATTAATTAAAATGATATCGCGTCTTCGGAATATCTTGAGATTGTTCGCTAACTATCAGCTTTCTACACTTTCAACAACTTTGAAATGTTGAAATAATTGTTGAAACTTGAAATAATTTATACACTTCTAAAGCTCTCATATATAAAAATAGATAATAACTACTCATTCTCTCTACTCTACTGCTCTACTTTAGTACATTATGATAGAAGGAGTAGTAATTATGTCTAACACACTTTTAAATTGGTAGAGTAAAACTGCAGCTAGTTAGTCTAGCTATACCATAAATGCATCGACCCAATGCCTTCGCAGAATACCAGTACAAAAAACTGCATAACGTTGCTGTGTTTGTATAGTTAGTATATTACCAACTTTACCCCCCCCCCGAAGGGTTCTCGCGTTGTCATGGCGGGTGGGGGCTTAGTAACCGTTGCTTGGTCACCCATGGTGAAGCAAAGACGAACCCAAACGGCCGGCCTCTGTGGCTGGCCCCGAGGAGGCCGCTGCGGATGAGCTCGTAAAGAGCTCGCCTCGGAAACATGTCGGTAAACTGCTGGAGGCGGAAGTGACGGAGCGAGGCCGTCTTCCCAGCCCTCAGCAGCCAAGGCGGAGTCGCGGAGGGAGAGGAGTGTCGGTAAGCGCTTTGCTTCGTCTTTCATTATTCGTACAGCAAAGGACTGGAATAGTTTGCCCGCGTCTGTCTTTCCCTCCGATTACAATGTGGGTGTTTTCAAGAGTAGAGTGAATAGGCATTTACTGAGGTAGTGCGCTTTACCATCCAGGACTGTATTTCCACTTAACTACAGGTGGGATCGTGGTCAATCACTTGCTCAGAAAGTTAAAAAAAAAAAGACTGCCACATAGTATGAGCCCAGAGCCACTTGTATGCATTGACTTCCCATCATCATCATCACAATCAACCTGTATTAGTCCACTGCTGGACATAATTCTCTTCTATGGCACGGTCGAGCTCGGTATTCAGCTCGTTTCCTCGAGTAATTGCCCGCTGCCCTACGAATATCATCGCCCCACCGATTTGCCGATTCGCGGTCTCCACTCAAGAACCTGTCTGTCATCGGTTCTGTGGTATATATGACATGCCCGCTGCCACTTCACCTTGCAAATTCGTTAAGCTATCTTGGTTACTTTAGTTCATTGACTTCCCGCATATGCATATGTAGTCACTCCATATGTCGCGTTCTACGGGTTACATTGTCGGCTCATTGCAATACAACTGAATTCTATCTTAGTCCTCAGAAATGACAACTTGAATATTTATTGAGGATGGATGTCACGTGAGTCAATCATCAGTGTGATCAGGTTATCTCGTGAACTGTGTGTCAGTCATCAGTGTGATCAGGTGATCAGGTGAACTGTGTTTCATTCCGAATGTTTTAAAAAAAAAATGGTTATCAACAATTTGTTGTCAGAACCAAGCTATGAGAATGGTAAATAATAAAGAATGCATATGTTTTAGTGTCTATAGTTACAAAACACTAAAATACTTCTTGGCATCATCTGGATAGCTATCAGAAAAATGTTGCCATTGTTAGTACGTATACATAAAAAAAACATCTTAGAAATTTTTTAACTACTTTAGGTTACCTATTATATGCTCTATCGGTTCGTGATTAATTCCATAGCTAAAGCTATTAAGTTCAATCTATTAAGTTCTCTAATTTAGCCCAAATTATACTTCACCTTAATAAACAACGTCTTGGTCAAAACACCTAATCAAACGTTATTTCATAACCATCATTATCAATTCAGCTAGTCTCAGCTCCTCCAGATATTCTCTAGTCCACTATTTTTTTTTATTATATTTTGAGTAACAAACGAGCACACAGTTCACCTGATTACAAGTGACTCCCACGGCCCATGACATCTACATTCATCCTTGTTTAGGAATCATAACGCAGATGCGTTGTCACCCTTGACAACTGAGATGGAATGGCTCGTCAACAGTAAAAAATGGTCTCCGGACTCCTACACTCACCTAACGAAACACAGCAGCATTATGCTGCTATTTTAGGCTGGTATTCTTTGAGAGCATGGACCTACCATGGTCGAGCGGACATATTCATTCTATAGCTAGAAACAAACAGCACTGCAGCGTAGCTCTACCACTGTTGACAGTCAGGAGTCCCCTGCTGAACAAAGGCCTCCGCCTTTACTACTTACTAATCCTTTGAGCTATGTTAGTTACCTTAGTTCTGCGGATATCCACGTTTTTCACGCGATCAAAGACCGACCATAGCGCTCTACAAAGCTCACTGATCGACCTTGAGCTTCCTCACGTCTCAGATCCGTAGGTTGTCACTGGCAACACGCACTGATTGAAGCCACTGGTCTTTAAGAATTGAGATATATTTGACGGGAAGTTTCCTGAACGCTGCCCATCCGAGTTGAATGCGATCGACCTCTGACATCCGATTGACCTCTGAGACAAAGTTGAATTCACCTAACCGGACTATTTGCTATACACTTTAAAATGATGTGTTTTAAATGTATAAGTTATGTTGACAGAATCTGCTGATATCGCTTAGTACCTTTTTTTTTTCGTAGATTCCTTTTTAGTATTTTTTTTTGTGTATGAGTATTGCTGTTGGTCCAGAGACCTCTACAGCTTTATCTAATTAGAGTTGCGAGAGGGAGGCCCGCTGAGTAAGGAGACAACGACGAAGCTGCGAAGCTGGCGCGGAGACTGCTGCTACACCACCGCTGCACTCCGACCTCTGTGGACGAAAAACGTCGATGATAACAGAGGGGGTCGATAATAGGAGGGCCCCTCATAAGGAGGTACGAAACCTCGGCTCGGATCGCTATCTAAATCCTTTTTGGTAGATATTTAGAAATAAATATATATTATCGACGCCCTGTGTGTACACCTATTTATTTTTATGAAGAGCGATATTGTAATATATGGCTGGCATCAGACAAGGATATCTTTTATTATTTGTTCTGGCAACCTTTACTACTAATAATTTCATCAATTTAATCTTTTCTAAGGACTATAGAATAATATAAAGCGGTTTGATATTATATTACATCGATATGTAATTTATCTTTAGCGAGTTATGGAAAGGGTTATGATTGCTATTTCCCTGCTGGCATATAAACAAACAAAAAAGAAACAAAGAAACGAACCGAGTGAGACCAGCTTATTAGTACTTTGTCTTCTTCACACTTATGCAAACTGAAGCTATGTAGGGTAACTATACGACCGTTGTATATGAGTAAGAAAATATTAATCGATATAGAAGATAGAATTAGATGTTATCTCTATTCTAGCCTAGCTCCGCTCTTGCTTATTTCAGATTACATTCTTCGTCAACCTGACGTGACGAAACATTGTGGCATGTATTACATTTATATATTTATTACATAATGCATATATTCAGGGAAAAATAATCAATACGTCTAATTTGTCCTACAAATTGAAGCATTTTCAACGTTTTATCTTTTAAATAGTTAATAAAGCAGCTTTAAATTAGTTTTTAAACTTCTTCGATCACAAAATGGTCTTAAAGTTTGGAAGAAAACCGTGAAAATGCAATATTTTAGTATGTATGTATGTAGTAAGTTGTAATGTTGTTATATTTGTAAATATTTCATAATAGTGACAAATCCAAGTAAAAACAAATTGAAAAGTAATTAAAGATGAATTATTTATACACAAAATATAATTTAATGCATGCAAGACAAAATATTAATCGAACTTATAACCACTGACGAAGAAACGTTTTTGAGTGGCATCCTTGGATTGACAGTCACAGTGAAAGACAATCCATCACTAAATGGAGCGACGACCTATCCAAATTTGTAGTCGACGGATGCAAGTGGCTCAGTATCGTGCTTTGTAGAAATCTATGGAGGAGAGCCACGATGATATATAAAAGATCATCGATTTTTAGGATGAAACAATATTAAAAATTGATGATGTATTTGTAAAACAAAAAGAAGGCGGGAAAAACTGGCTTAAGGCAATGTTTGGCTTAGATTCAACAGTAAACAATTATATTAATCTATAAAGCTCTGCACACAATCAAACAAATAATTCATAAGTATCGTATAACAAGCAACAAACACAAACACGAACGAACTTGGCACTAAATATTATTTATAACTCATGCTACCAATTTCCACAAGTTTCGCTCAAGACATTATTTCAACATAAATCCCGTCGACATTATCTGATATACCTTTCTCGCGAGCCCATAAACTAGTCTCACTTGCCCCGATTTTTCTCCTCCACGTGTTGGCAACGTTTTTGTTGTGTTCCAAAACTTCACCCAACTTCATTGGTTGCGGCGGACAGCAAAATTTCATATATAAATTTTTTGCTATCCCACCAAAAGCAATTTCGGAGGCTGTATGCGCGGCCCTATTACGGTGAATTTACTTCGTGCAGATTGAGGTTTATGTTCCCATCTAGATAAATTCTATGTGAGAATTACGGATGAGATTAAATGAGTGCGATTATTTTGTTCTCGGTGTATGCAATTAGCTGCAGAGATGTTTTCCTTTGTTTATGTTATCTAATTGTGTAGTTAGCCTTTGTAAAAATATACCAAATATAATCAATTAAGTTTTTTATAATGAGAGACAGTGAGGTTGTGTGTATTTTTTAATATGAATTCTTTTGGCAAAAAAGTTGGCGATTAATTTATTGTACATTAGAATCATAGGTGGTAGAATCTTGTTTCTAGTTGAAATATGAATTTAAGAGACATAACTAGAATTTTTACGTGGTCCAACAGTATGTGAACTGATAGGGTCACTATATTAAGACTTACTATACTTACACTTCATGTTAACGTCACAGTCATTCAATAGTCCACTGATGAACATTAGGTGCCCCATAATTGCACTGTTTTTTTTTAGGGCTGATGGCAACTTTTAGCCCGACAGCTTTTACAGCTTCAGCGGGTTGAAAGCTGGCCGAGCGCTTAGGGCACTCAGCCGAGACCTTTATTAATGGGTAACCAGCACAAGGGATATAATTGCACTGATCATCGTTCCATCTAGTAGGGGTCTACATGCACTGCGACTGCCTGTGCGAAATTAAAACCCTAGAACCTTTCCTCATCGATATGACAATAGTACAAATCAAATCTGTCACGAGTTACATACTATCAGGTGTTTAGAAATTATTATTTTGGAGACAAATGACTGTAATATAAATATTAACTACTTGTATCAAATATCATATAATAGTTAAGATCAAATGATTATCTTCTATATTTATCGCGTTTATTTTAAGTTTTTATTCCCAATGTTTCGAGTGCTTTACACTAACCACGATCACTCGGGCGACTGCGGTGTATGACGTCGTGGTGTTCATAGTTATCCTGAGCTACCTAGCCTACTATAAAATATTAATTTTGGTAAACAGCTCATAGTGATTTGAGGTGTCAACCACACATTAATCGCTGGACGCTAAGCGGACACCCAACACTGATCCATCTTCTTTATGGCTCTGTTGTAATTAGTATGCTTTTTTAATTAGAAACAATTATCCTAAAAATTACTTTATTTAAAATTAATTTCAAATTTGTGTTCAGATATACAAATGAACGACATTGCGCAAACTTCGATTATGATTCGAGCCTTTTATTACAAATCCCGATACAATTCTCAGCTTCGTTTTATTCCGAATCTAAATTCCTGTCAGACGATCTCGCTCGTTTCTACCAAGAATCAGGCTCCGGGGCGACCGGGGAACAGTTATTGACGGGGCCGGTGCCAAGAAATCGGCCTAAACGCTATCTCGAGGCACTGCTCGCTGTATCACCTTCGCTTCCAGAATTATTCAAACGGGTTCACGTATTAGAACGGATCTTGTGCGAAATTCTGTTACGAAGTCATTGGAAATACAATTTACTTTGTCTATTTACTTACATTGGATAGCAAAATTGTTATGAATATCGTTGTCGGCAACGACTGCCATTTAATTTGTCAAACAGAACAACTATGGTAATTTTTCTTGATGAGCTATTTTTTGGAACAATGAACTTTAACTTGCGTATCATACCCATAAGAAGAAGATAAAAGAATAATATCAATACACGAATACATCTTTCAGTTTTCAAAAAAAAAACTCTGGTAGAGCTACACTGCAGTTTGTTTCTAGGTGCAGAATGAATGGGTCAGCTCGACCACACTATCACAGAATACCAGCGTGTGTTTCGTCCAATGATTAGGGATCTGGAGACCTTTATTACTGGAAAGGCATTCAGTCTTCAAGGGTGACAACCCATCTACATTATGATCCCTTGTCAAGGATGAATGTAGATGGACCGCAGGAATCACTTACCATCAGGTGAACCGTGTGCCCGTTTATTACTCTGAATGTAATAAAATAATATCCCATAGATAAGATAAAGCGTCTTAAAAGAAATTGAAACTCTTAAGGGCAATATGATATACATTTTATGCAATTATTTCTATGATATTCACAGTTAATTTCTGAGTGACTAAAATAGCAAGGAACTTGTTTAGTTTAGGTTTTAAAATACAGGTGAGCGCGAGAAAAAGGCTAAAGTATGTCATAATTCGTTACTAACTCACACGAGAGAGTATTTTACAAATTAGGATTTGCTTTGCTATTTGATTTGCACTCGACCCGACGCCCACCTTGACGGAATTATTCATGACTGGTCATGTGATTGATGCCGGTCGGCCTCATCATCCCTCGGAAATGAATTCGTACGTTACTAATATTCACTCTGGAATGGCTTTGTTTGTATTTCAGTTTAGTGCTCTTGCATATATAAACAATTAAAAAGTGGGATATGAATATGTAACATTATTCAAAAGTGAAGTTAAACGTGTTTCTACAAATTTTAGGTCCGGCAACTTTATGTTTTTTCAAAATTCATCTGATGGTTAAAGATTCCTATGGCCCATGACATCCACATTTATCGTTGATACAGCATCATAATTCAGATGCGTTGCCATCCTTTAGTATGTCCTAAGATCGAGCCTCGTCTCTCTTAATAAGGGTCTCTTCATTTTCATTTATTCGCTTGTTGTGAGGAAATTATATGAGACTGTCCTATAGATGTATTTGGGTATTAGCTTATTGTTTATAGAATAAAAATTTTCATCAAAAACTTTGTATGTTTTTATATGAAAGACTCAACTATTTCAATACTAGTATAGTGAACAACTTTTATGTAGCTCTACATATTCTTATGGATTTAATGTAATTATATCAGAGCAATTATTATCAAATAGAATCAGAGTCAATTACAATCACTGCCAAACTAAGATGAATACATGCGTTGTATTGTAAATAGCGCATTTGGCACTCAATGTAAATTTAGAAATGCAATAGTTCTGCCTATAATCTAATTTGCTTGCTTACTGTTGAGAACTCGACTGCACGAACGCATGTTTATTTTAAATCTGTTTTTATACGTAAAGTAGAAGATGTCTTTGTTTTTATTAAAATAATACGCTTTACGGATATCCACTCTAGATTCATATAAACTTGACGTAATTTGTGTGTGTTTTAAAGTAATAGATTTTTTTTTATATTGAAGAAACTTTAGTTAATTTTATGAAATTCTGACGACATGAGCATACAATTCAACATATAATATTCAATATATACTAATCTTATGATCGTTGACAAAAGATGTTGATGAAATCACTGATCGGGTATCACCCTCCCGACTAAGCTAGGTGATAAAGGTGCATCCGTTTTCTGGCAAGTTCTTGTCTCCAGTGGAAGGGGAAGCCTTCCCCCAAGACGGGGCTGTTGATGAGAAGCTAGCGCCAATGTGGCCGTGGATAAAGAATTAGTTACTATTATCCCCTACTGTATCTCTTGTAAACTTAGATCGAGCTATGGGACAGGATGTGTCGAGAGCGTTTCCATGGTTTCTGTGGAATCAGCTGTCGCCAGCGGTATTTCAGGATCGATACAACTTCTGGGATCTTTCAGGGATCTTGAAGAAAAGAGCTTATATGTAAATAACAAAATATTAACGTAGTTGTAGAAAAATAGAAGCTTTGACTAGGAATACCTAGTAAGGTTTATCTTAACTCGCAATTAGTCAAAGCTAAGGAAGTGTTAGCAATCAAACAATATCGTCATCCATAATAATAATTTTTAAATTAAATCAATTGTAAAAAATATGCCAATGTACGTAGACAGAGATAACAAATACTAACCAAAATTTTTACTTTGACCATATTAAATGAAACGCAAAATTGGATTGGATCAATTTGCCTGTGATTGTTTTATCTGTATAAGACTGCTCCAGAGAATTGTGAATTATATATAATACATAATAGGCACTTTCTATGCTATCGTGTTGTACCATGTTTAAGATCATTGCCGCTAAACATCAGGGAGATTTTTCGTTACGCTAGATATAGATTAAAGAACATAAAGTTCTTTTTACATGATACAAATAATCAATTGTATAAATTAATAATAAATCAATGTATGGCTGTTACCAGCAAGAGTTTTCATTACCTTTTCTATAAACAAATTAGTAAACATCCAATTTAACGAACGTTGATCTGTTAAGAAGCTCCGCTACTTATTAATACTGTAACCATGATTTAATTTTAAAAGGATTTCATTAAAAATCATTGTAGTAAATTGAAAAAAACTTTTAATGAAAAAACATTACCTTTAGTAATCGATTTGTGGGCTAGGAATTTTATAATTTTGAGAAGCCAGCTAGCCTAGGGATATGATTGGATACCGCAGTATTCGACACCTTCCGTGTTAGACGTTGCTGCTATTAGTATATAGGTATATGTGTTTATTCAAGTCGTGAAATTCTACTGCAGTTCGTAATCGTTTGTTCTTTTTTTTACCCGAGCTTTGACCATATGTATTTCTAAGCCCTCGTCATGGATAATATTTATACATTTTGGAAAGGTTTGAGGTACGGTCTTCAAAGCTTAATGTCGTAGGTGTGCATCAGCCATTCGACTATCATCGTGAACCATGTCTTTAAAGCTTTGTTCGAATGGTTAATTGGATGTAGATAGCAAATTCTTTGCAAAGTAAAATATCAGCCTTGACGTGTCTTGAAAAAGAACATTTATTTTTTAGACATGACGGTTTCCTTTATAATGTGTGAATGCCGTGGTAGCTAAGCGTTTTAATCACAGTACGCAAGCAAACCGGGTTCGATTCCGGGCCCTGGCAACACTAGACTGCGTATCAGAAATCTAATGTTATTTTTTTATTACTTTAACAGTAACAAAGGAGTGCAGTACCCATGACATCTTTATTCAAAAAGACTATCTTTATTAAAGACTACGAATGTGCAGTAAAACGGCGTAGTCACCGCAAATCACGTGTTAAATGCATTTTTGCCTTTTATTTGCTTTCCTTAAACTATTTACATTTGCACAACACGTGATAAAAAAAGGTGTAAGAAATAAAAATGCAGCCCCATTTGTCTCAGCCCAGCGACAGCACAACTGGTAACACTACGAACAAAGCATCCTTGCCAAAATTTCGGCCCAGCCCGCTATCAAGGAGGAGGCACTCGCCACTGCGATTTATAACGAAGCACGTTGCCAAGCCTACCTACGCCCAACCTGCATTACCCCTCGCTATCGTGTTTACGGCAAATAAAAGGTATTTAGAGTTTATCGTCTCAGAATCGCCGTCTAGATCTGTTTTATTGTCAATTTTCTGTGCGACTGCTGTAGAATTCATAACTTTTATGTGAGACGATATTGTTTGTCGTAATTTATTGCCAACTATCGCTTTTAAGTCACGTACGGTTGGTGTTGGATTTTCGTGAGTTTTCAACGAAATTGTCCAAGGAACTTCGGTTAATATTAAAAAGAAAAGAAAATACTAAATACCGTCATCATTATCACAGCCCGTCTATTGTCCACTGCTGAACATGGGCATAGCATGTCTCCCAAAGTTCCCACATAGCACGATTCTGGACCACCTGCATCTAACGACTTCCAGGAAACTTGCATAGGTAATCGCTCCATCTAGTGGTTAGCCATCCTACAATGCAATTGCCAGTCCGAGGTTGCCAGTCAAGAACTATTCTTTCGTATCGATCATCGGTTCTACATGGTATATGCCACTTTAGCTTGTTAACTTTTTGAGTTATGTCGATCACCCTCGTTCTACTACGGAAGTCTAAATTACGTACTGTTATAGGTCTTTACATATGAAATTGCCGTTTTGTATGAAATAAGTTAAAGTATTTTTTTTCAAACCTTTTTATTTCTGTTATTCAAAGTAATCACCCATGTAATCGATGCACCTTTGCCAACGCAGTGGTAGTTTATTGATGCCCTTCTTGTAAAAATCAGCTGGACGGGAGGCAACAAACTCTTCAAAGGCATTGTGTACGCCTCTCGGGAATTTAATTTTTTTCCCGCTAACAAGTAAATGTCAGTGGGTGCAAGGTCTGGTGAGTATGGTAGATGAGAGAGAGAGCTTCCAACCTCAACTCTTGCAGCTTGGAGACTGTCTGTTGTGCAGTATGGGGTCGCACGTTGTCGTGTAGGAGCAGAGGGGACGACCGATTGACCAAAGCTGGTTGCAGTTCCGAGCTTCCCCATCATTCTCTTCAGTCTTCAGTTCTTCACAGTACACATCTGCAGTAATGCTCATGCCGTTTGGTAAAAAACTGTGATGAACCATACCGACACTAGACCACCAAACAGTGACCATCAACTTTCTAGAGGTCATTTTTCGTTTAGGGCATTGCTTTGGTGCTGAACCAAGATCTAACCAACTTGCTGAGCGTTTTCAATTGTCGAACAGAATCCACTTTTCGTTCGGTTCAAAATTCTTCCATTTCTGTGCCTGTTGAGCAGCGCGAGGCCGGTCTCAACGTGTATGTTGCGCTGGCCATCGTTAAGTTCGTGGGGCACCCATCTATCAAGCTTTTTTACCTTTCCAATTTGTCGCAAATGGACCAATATTGTTTTGATTTTAACATCAAAAGCTGCTGCTAGCTCGGCTGTAGTTTGAGCTTGATTCATCAGCTTCCACAATCGCCTTTAATTCATCATTGTTGACCAAAGTGTCCGGACGACCACGAGGTTCATTTTTCATACCAAAATTTCCAGATCGGAACCGGGCAAACCAATAACGGGTTGTGCGTTTGTTTGTAATTTTTTCTCCGTAAACGTTGTTGATGTTACGTGCCGTTTGTGCCGCGTTGATGCCACGACGGTACTCATATTCCATAATTACACGAATTTTTAAAGTATCCATTATGAGGTAAGTAAAAGTGTCAATAAACAAAAGACTAACTTTATAAAAAGAACGTCATGTTTTTAAAACAAAACTAATTTGAATTAAGAATTCACAGCCAATCAAAACGTTTTTTTTGGTTTAACATGGCCAATACTGAAGTACGGCAGTTTCATAGGTAAAGACTATATTATATAATAGATATTATATTCTAATATATCATTTTTTTTATTACATTAAGAGTAACAAAGGAGCATACAGTTGATTGCTGCGGCTCATGACATCTACATTCATACTTGACAAGGAATCATGATGCAAATGCGTTGTCACCCTTGAGGACTGAGATGGAATGCCTCGTCACCAGTAAAAAATAAAGGTCTCCGGATACCTGCATTCACGAGACGAAACACGGCAACATTATGCTGGTAATCGGTGAGGACGTGATACTACTTCGGTCGAGCTGACCCATTCATTCTGCTAGAAACAAACTGCAATGTAGCTTTACCACTGTCAAATTTTATATTTCAAATATAACAATAAGGAACAAATCTTAGTTAAGTCTATTTTAGTCAACCGCAAGACCGCATGATATTCAAACAAGGTATATATATGTAAAACTGACTCCTCTTGGTAACATTCTCGATACTCGCCACGTTAGTCAAGTGTATTGGTGAGTGCAGTTACGGTATCATTGTGTTTAATAGTAATGTTTCCGTATATTTTTAATCAAAAATATACGAGTTCGTCATTTTCAGATAGATGTTCTTCTCTCTGTCGTTGGTTATCAGAGACTCGTCCGTTAACTAAAAGGATGGAACACAAGCTGGAGGAGTGGGCAATTTTAGAAAAGATGATGATTTTGACCGCGGTGATATCTTGTGGCTGTTACCAGATGACATCAACTGTGCAGGATATTTTATAGTGCCGTGAGCATTTGCACAAACACAGAAGCAATCACTCATCGTCATCTTCCCAATTCCTATGTAATGAATATGCAATATCAGGTAGATTCTGATCCAGTGTCAGGGACATCTCAGTTAACAAAATGAAAAAAATATTGAAGTTTAGTATCAATAAAGCTTGCTTTCTCCCATATTTTAGTTTAATTAGTTATTTATTAAATTATTTTATTTTAATAATACAAGAAAATTGTTCATAAAATATAAATAATTACAATTACTTTGGATAATCTTAATTAGTTCAATCAGAAAGCTAACAATATAAATGATGCACGACCCAATATACTTAAGAGGATTGCATTATTTATGAAGTTAAGTAGACCTTGGATCTGTATACATATTTTTATTATATTTTTATGTTCTCATACTTAAGACGTTTACTATGGCCCTAAACCCTTATATTTTCATAATATTAGGAGTGACACTATTCACCTGATAGTAGGTGATGACCTCTGCCCACGACCTTGGTTCTCCGTAATCAATTATCGTCAATCCTGAAGAGCTGAACTCAGCATACGAAACACATTAGCATCATGTCCCTATTATTTTCTGGTGTTCTGCGAGGTCTTGTACCGTAGTCTTGCCGACCCGTTAATGTTGCTGTTGGACTAGCTACAGTGTATTTCTGTCACGTAAATCTTAAAAGTAAAATACAAGTAAAGTACAGGCAAGTCGCGGGCCCTGAGTTCACAATTCACAATCACAAATTGTTGGATTTTAAAATGTGGGTGTGTCGTGTGTATCCCTGACACTGGATCTTTAAAAAAAATGCCCAGATCCCTACACTCACCAGACGGAACGCGGCAGAGTTATGCTGCTATTCTTTAAGGACGTGGTCTTTCCTTGATTAAACCGAAAACTTTGTCAATCTATGGGGAGGCCGCCGTTCAGCAGTCGACAATTGATAACACAGTGATTATGACGATATGATCTCGCGTGAACTTCAAGGAAGAATTTCTTGTATTTATTTACCTCAGTAATTCTTTTCCTCGACCGAAATGAAATATAAAAGTAGAAAGAAGTAAGATATTCTATCTATAGCGCATTGTCCAGAATAGTAAGTATGCACCGTCGAACACTCGATAAACTTGTGTCAAAGTTAAGTCAGAGTTGGGCGAGGTGAGCATGTGTCAAAGGAATTTCTAAGTTGTTTCGAGTTTGGGGTAAGACTCGGTGTGTCTGTGCTGGTAGACGGAAAGTATATATATAAACACACACATATATATATATATACATGTATATATAAATATATATATATATACATGTATATATATATACATATAAATACATATGTATATATGTATGTATTTGTGTATATAAATTAATTTTGAAAATAAATTCCAATATCTCTATTTATCTCATAACAGACTTTTTGATCTGCCATCACTTTACCGGTTTTTTTTGCAAATTAATTTGCTGTCCGAGCTACACTACTCTGGAACTCCTTACCCGATGACATCAGGTCAATAATAAAAACAATCTTAAAAGTTTGGTTCTGACTACTTACTACTTGACCATGTGCAACACAGTAGCCTTATTATATACTACTATTTAAATCTTGTGGTCTGAGATGGGGGATTCTGAGATATATCATAGTGCCGTAAGTGTGGGCGTTATAATTTTTTTTAAAGTTGTTTACAGATATACATACATAGATGGCAGAGATTACCTGATATAGTATGTATCAGGTAAGCCACTTATTAATCCCCCCCCCCCTTTCTACAAAAAAAGGTTAACTTTAATTTATCCTTTTCTATTATTAAGTAATATGTCATTATTAGGTTTTAAATTACAAAGCAATCTTTTTATTTTTGTATAGTCGTTATTTTAATATACATAGTTTTAAAATTTATACATAGACTAGCTTAAACGATATGTAACAACGTAATAAATTAAAGAGTTAAATGAAAAACAAACCGACAATAAACATAAATAATAATAATAATAATAATAATCATAATTTAAACTTCATAACTCTCAAGCTAAACTCTTAAGCCTTTAAATGAAGCGTAAACACGTAGCCGATTGGTTCACGCAAATCTCGACTCTAATAACATACAATCGTATTAAAAATCCTAACAATTAACCTACTGATGACGTCATACTTCTGACGCCGTGCTGGCGCCGCACGCATCTCTCGACGCCATAAAGAACAGCGGCGCCTGCCGTACTAAATAACAACCACCGTGCCTAAGCCCTGTCCCGCCTGCCAATCACCCCCTTTTTCACCTTGGCGGTAAGGGCCGAGGGGGGCGCGGTGGGTCCAAGTAGATTGATCGTGTTTACAGGAGGCTCTTCAATACAATGAAGCTTGAGTCGAGTATAGTATGGACGAGTGTGGCGAAAACGTCGATGAAGTGCGCCAGCACTTTAGAGTCAAGGGTGTGAACGGGATAAAGGGCAAGCGTGTTCTTGTAATTGACTATAAGGTTGCATGTGTTGACATGTAAATCAATATATATATGTTTATATATTTATATGCGTCCTACACTCATCCAGATTCTGTTGATGTTGATGCTGTTAACCTATGTGGCTCTTACAGCTTAATCGGACACCGAGCTCACGGAACTGAGGGGTCCGTGAGCTGGTTAATTAGTTTTTGGTTTTCTTACTTACACAAGTGCTCATAATTTGAGCGTGTCGGTCTGGGTGTCCTACACTGCGAGTGCAAGTCTGATATTGTCACACCAAAACCCTAATTTCTCCATCGGATATCCGTTGTACGAGCTATGTGGCCGGCCCATTGCCACTTCAGCTTGCTAATCAGTCAATCTTGTTCTAACTACGGTTTGTCTATATATACATATATATATATATATATATATATATATATATAAATGTATGTACATACTACGATATATGTGCATACGTATATATATATATATACGTATATACATACATCCGTAGTAAGTATATAGCATATATATATAAAAATATTTCTTTATGAGACAAATTAGAGTAAGAAATAATAGAGAGAAAGCGAGAAGAACAATAGCAACTTTTGCTAACTAACCAGTTTTGTTAAATGCTCAAAATATTAGTAAACATTGATTTTGCATTTTTGTTATTGAATTGAAGGTGATAAAAGCGCACACAGTTTTTCGACAAAAGTGATTCCTGCGACACATACATTCGTCCTCGATAAGTAACCATATTCAATTAAGATGGAATGCCTCTTCCACATATAAGGATCTCCAGATTCCCTCACATACCATTTGACACTATTTGACACTGGTATTCTGGGAGGGCATGATCCTGGTCTAACTAATTCATTCATGCCACTAGCAGCAATATTTCAGCCTGGAGACAGCCTTCTTTAAATTCTTTAAAGTAAATGTGCTATTAACATTACTAACATTCCGGTTATTCCAACTAACCTCGACTGCTTAGGAGATGGTTCACAATAATACTCGAAAGTCTGATTTAAAACTATATTCTTAATTTTCACAGACCGTACCCTAAACCATTAGGCTATTGAGAATCCAAAATTCTATATATGTACATTCTGTTCTTGTTTCCTATAAAAATAAACCCGTTCCTGCATACATTATCCGACTTGTTTACTCACCGTTATACTCGTACTTTATATTTACTACCGTCGGTCAAGTGATAAGAGGTTTTGTAAAATATGTACCGACCACCGTGATATCTTATCGTATAAATCCGAATGATCACAAAGAATCAGAAGATATGTAAATGCAAAATTTATGGCCATGTAAATATTATTTTTCTATATTTGCACAAGTGCAACAAACATTGTACAAGAAGGGTGGACTTAATACCGAAAGGCATTATCTACCAGTTTTCCTTTGAGTTGAGCAGACAATATATTGTGTTATAAAAAAATCAATGTGTATATAAAAAAGGCCTATATATAAATCCTAATACTGGGCGTAGGCCTCCTCGCTGGAAAGGATATTAAAGCTAATCCAAGCACGCGTCTCCAATGCGGATTGACAGACTTCACACGCCTTCGAAATATTTTCTGTTCGTTCATTCATTTCTTTTCCTTTCTTAGACATGCAGGTTTCCTCATGATGTATTAATTTTTCGTCACCTTAATTTATTCAATAACCGTTCCAAGTGTTATGTTAATATAATTTTTTCCTTTTTTATAGATTTATTTTTGGAACATTTAAAAATAATTTATTTATTTAACTTTTTTTAAATTAGTAAGATAAGCGTACTTTTGTTTATTATGAAGATAAGCCAGTCCAGCTCTTAGATAATTTGTTTACTCGATATTTCACTCCGCTTTTTGATTTTGTATATAGATTACTGTAAATAACCATTATAGGTAGAAATTAATTACTGCAGAATATGTTCTCTCAAATTATAAATAGACGAAATAGACATAGGTACGTAGATGTCATGGGCCGCATTTTATACTTAACTTAAGCTGAATATTTTAAACGAAAGCATATCTCGGGCTTTTGTATATCAACGAAAACTAGCCGTACGTTATTTCAAAATGTAAAAAAAAATAGCTCAACGGTTTGCGAGGATTAAGGTTGTAGGTACGAATCCGTCATTGCACTATTTACGTGAATCACCACCTAGCATTTTAAGTTAAATTGGAGTGAAATGTTAGAAATATAAATAGCATTGACAGCATTCGTTTTTTAAAAAAATCGATCGCTATCGCTTGTGGTTTGTCGTGCTCGGTTGCATCTATCGCGGAGATTGGCCTGGGACGTATTCAATTTCGCACCGTGCCCTATCTACTCTCTATTAGCCAACTTTGATGCCAATACATT
The DNA here is from genome assembly GCA_029286865.1 of Teinopalpus imperialis. Classification (NCBI taxonomy): domain Eukaryota; kingdom Metazoa; phylum Arthropoda; class Insecta; order Lepidoptera; family Papilionidae; genus Teinopalpus; species Teinopalpus imperialis. Next base: position 245,169 of record JAGSMU010000039.1, read on the forward strand.
TCGCCGGCACTGTACAGCTTGTTTGTATAAGATCTCTATTGAAATGCGCGACTTGGAGTGGAGCTCTTTATTCTTTTGCATTTTTTTTATTTAGTTTCAGTTGTATTCTGCTAGTACTAGTTGTATTCACAGCAAAATTCCAGTAAGTATCGAAACTTGATCTTTCCGGATTTATTAATTACTAGGTCTTAATATGATGGACTTTTTGTAACTTACGAGATAGATTCAACTAAAATAGTTGTAACATTTTTTTTATAGTATTAGATTTCACGCACAAAATTCATTCTCAATAAGGAATGCTGATGCGTGCTCATCCCTAAGGACTGTGATGGAATGACTTGTTATCTGTAGTCGGTTCCCTGATCCCTGCACCACCATACGAAACACAGCATCTGCTATTTTACACTGATAAACTGCGAGGGAATTGTCTTTCACGATGGAGCCGACCCATTGGAACTAGAAATTAGCTGCAACTCTACTTAATATTTTTTGGACTGTTCTGTTAAAATATGTAATCGATTTTTTTTTCATAAAACAATAAATTGTAACAATTGTCTAGTTCTATAATCAGCCTAAATGTTAATAGTAAATAAATGTAGTAATGAATAAAATAATAGTATGCAATTTTTACTTTAGGTGTCGAAGCTATAGTGGCTGTCGCTTGAAAAGTAACAGAGCTTTGTAAGTTTTCATCAAATGTCATGTTGCTAAACGTATTCGTACGACTGACTAATGCCAAAAAGATATTAAAACATGCGGAAAGAAAACTACAATCTCACACGATGTGATTATACACAACTCTTCCAATAAGCATAAGGAAAACCGGAACCTTGTTGGAAACGTTCATGTCCATTCACTCACATATCTATGTCACTTAGGTTTAATTACTCCGTTCACGAAAATCTGCAGCACCAGGGACGCTGCAACGCTTATTCGGCGTCTTAGGAAAACGTGCTCCTTTTTTATTTAAATATCGCTGCTCGAAGTTTGGGAAGTGTTTTTATTTGATGTAATTTAATTTTAAGGCAAGTCGTACGAAGGTGAATTTCCCCAGCAGGATATTGAGGATCTCTTCACGGTATATATATTAGGTCTCATATTTACCCTATTTCAAAGGATCGATTTTAGAGGTTTCACTAAACTGAATCACTAATGGTTCAGCTTCCACAATCTGTTATATTTACCAAGGGCTAATGTACAGATAAAGATCTACCGAGGACCAGGGATATTGGCGTCATAAAATTTATGTTTTCTCTAAAGAGTGCCTATTTCGTCCACCTGTACCTAACTTTTTATCGTCCGAACCGCCTGATATACTCCAACTTCACTCTTTTGCAATACAAAACTTGCGTAAAACTTACCGCCTTATGCCTCATTTGGCGCTGGACAAGTTTCCGAGTCTATTTAAATAGTTAGACGCTGATGTGTATACGAAACTTGGGTTATTTATTGCCTATTTAAGTAAATTTGAAGTATTTCTTTCATAGGTAATTAAGAAAGCATTGGGTGTTGTACTGTTTTACAAAGTTACTTAATGTTCTTAAGATCGTAACGTAAAACGTTTTATTTATAATGTTTGGGGTGACAGTCAAGCACACAGTTAACCTGATTGTACGTGATTTTGGTGGTCCATTATATATACCTACATCTACTCTCAAAAAATATGGTGTTTTCAAGAGTAGAATGAATAGGCATTTACTGTGCTTGTTCGCCTTATCATCCAAGACTGCATTTCCGCTCAACATCAGGTGGGATCGTGGTAAAGCACATGCTTTGAAAGTTTAAAAAAATAATCATCACTTACCATTAGGTGAATTGTATTCTTGTTTGATGCTCCCATCAATATAAAAGAAAGAGGTTGAAGTAAAGCGGTGGTTTAGTAACTGATAATGAGATGTCCCTCTTAGCTCCCTGGAGTGACACGGCAACAACATTTTTATCTTTATGAGAAGCTGCAGTAGTTATTTTTCAATAAAGACACCATTTTTAAAATAAACTCTTACTGCACATCATCTGTACAAATTAGTGACTCTGAATACGTCTTCGAAAATGATTGAGAGAAAAAAAAAGGTCCAAAACATTTCACGTGGAGTCCAATCCACAGGGATGGATGCAGAGCTCCCACTTCTTAACGTCTACAGCACAACCATAAAAGCCTCAAATTTACTGCTCTCTGAATAGTACAGAAGTGACTGGAACACTTTTGAAGCGAAGTTTCTCTAAATTTTAATTTAAAAAATTACCGCTTGATTTTTCAAGACGCAGATGCCTCACTTCCGTTCCATTCATCGTCTAATTACTAATTAGCGTAGTGTATGGTATTTGATTTAAAACTACTTACCTTTAACATTAATAATTCACAACACAGATTCATTTTGATAAAGTCATATTTAAAGCGCTTTTAATTCACGGTTCGCGAAAAAAATCTAAAAAACTTCGATCACCGATGTTGCTACCAATGGAATTTCTATTTGTTAATTTACGTCTTTACGTAACTTAGAAGGCATGTGAACTCTTCCAATACGCAGTGGATGGCATGGTCGACTATGTTCTAACACCTAGTCTAAGCATGTGCCATGTATATATATATATATATATATATATATATATATATATATATATATATATATATATATATATATATATATATATATATATATATATATATAATATATATATATAATATATACTCAAACATTGCGATTAGTAAAATTGTAAGTAGTAATTTAAATTATTGATTTATCAAATAATCACTTGAGGTGAGAAAGCGTAATGTTAGAAAATTTTCACATTTGAAGAAAAAATATAAAAATAGAAAACATGTCAGTTCCACCAAGAGGCTATAAAGAAACTCACTCGCCTAAAATATGCTTTGCCTAGAGAAGAAATCTATGCACAAATGGGTGGGTGGTATATAAAGTTTCCTTATTTACATTGGTAATTTAAAAAAAAAAACAGAAGTACCAAAAAGAAATAAAAATGGGTAACTTGAGCTATTTACCCACAAAGCCATTGCAAGTATCAAATTAACGGCAACTAATCTCCAAAGCCAATATCGCGTCCCGGATTCAGTTCAATTGGTAATATACAAGTGTGCGAGCATTCTGTTACGACGCGAACCCTATCAATTACGGCGCAGCTCAATAAATCGTGGCTTTGTGTGGAAACAAACCACCGCCTCCATCGTTAGCTGGTCAGCCGTGATCTATGATTGCGGTGGACATGTTTGTTGGACCAATTGGGGATAAGAAGCTTTGTCGTTCGAATGTCATGTCATTGACAGTGAATATTTTGTTTTTTGGAAACTTATAAGTATCAGTAGCTTTTATTCGATTCGCTTGCGTGGTTACAGTAGAGATGTATAGTAACGTATATCTTAGATTACAAAAACATCATTGTGCAATAAAATATACCTCTATTTTAAAGTTGAGTACTACATATAACTATAAGGCTGTATCAAAACCCGTCGAGTATATTGATCACAAATAAGTGTTAAGAGATGAAACTTCTTCAAATTGTAGACAATGCACATTCTGAAATAATTGATTCTAATCTTAACGATTATGGTAATGCTGAGAAGAATTCTTTGAAGCATTTTTGTTGATACAATCAAACCGTTGTACCAAAGTATACACACATTTCTTAAGTTTTTAAGGTTATGTTATGGTTTGTCATAAACACACAGTCCACCTGGAGTTTAGTGATGCCTGCGGCCCATGAGATATAGCATACATTCTTAACAAAAATTCAAGATGCACAAGCACCTAGGGTTTGAGATGGGATGTCTTGTTATATGCAATTCTGTCCCGGGATCCCTATTCTCACTAACTCTTAAGTTCGTGTTCTCAGGCCGTGGACTTTCTTTGGTTGAGTCAACTCATTCATGTCTGGAACTTAAAAAAACTGCCCCGTGTCTCTATAACCCTGTAAAGAGGAGCAATTAGAGTTTAGAAATTAAGGCTGTGCTTTCATTTTCTAGTTTCAATTTTAATCTAAAAAGTTACGAAGAAGGATTATTATAGAATCTAATTATTAGATATAGTATAACGAAAAATGAGTAGTATTAAAACTTTGATAATAGTGAAGATTTGCATCTGTTAATCCCCGTGATCTAGAAAACATGTATGCAATAAAAACTAATAACAAAATAAATCTATTTGTCCATTTGTAAAATGATAATTCGATCATTCCACCTTTACTGTCCTATTATGTCTGCAATGAAAATATGGCCAAGTCCCGAGAATCTGGTATCACGAATTGTTTGTGAGCACAAAGGGCCTCTTTCGTAATATATCCGATTCCATTTCTCTTTGTGGTTGCTCGAAATTCACCGCTAATGAAAAATACGCACGCCTTGGAATTCGGGCCATCGATCCACGCTGACGCATCTTCGACGGTACGTGACTGACGGGGCCGTCTTTACACCGAATAATATTTTCATAATATTGCCATTTATTTTTATTATTAATATCACAAGTAAAGTGTAATTCATCATCAATCACGTTTGCTACCTTTTTCCCCAGGGGCAGAAAATATTTAAACATATAATGTATGTGCAAAACATATACATAGTTTGGCTGCTATCAACGACCTTTTGTATGTACTTTATTTAATAGACCAGTTAAAATACTAAAGGTTAATGACATAACAATTTATAGGACATTAAAAAAAAATTAAAAACTTTTTTTTTAATTAATGGTTTAACTAATGGTAAGTGATTCTGTGATCTGCAGCACTTAGATAAGGAATCATAATGCAAATGCGTTGTTGCCTCGGAGGACTAAGATCGAATGCCTCGAATCGAATGGTAAGTAATAGACTGAGTAGGGAGACAACGACGATGCTGACACGAGAACTGATGCAGCACTAACGCTGTGCATAGACCCCTATCGACGAAGAACGTCGACTACAAAAGGCGATCGAGTGCATCTGTTAGTAGTCCCGATTCGTGTCACCGATAAGGATCAAGAATTATAGTAAAAAAAAACTTTTTTTATTATCCAATTCCCGAACAAAATATTGGTCTCACAAATCTTCGTTGTCTATAAACGACTATAAACATACAACGATAAATTCAACGTAAATAAATGTCGTAAGCATTATGGTAAATGATACGCTACGGTGTGATGCTGGGTCCACTTAACTTTAGCATGCCGTTGGTGTCGGGGAATATTGGAACAATTTATGTGAGGACCTTAGTAATTCAGAAGAGCTCACAAATTGAAGGTATAGAGGTGTCACCTTAGATCGTTCGCTGAATTTTGATGACGGATTTAGCTCCACCGGCCTCTAGGGCATAACAAACCATTCCCATCAACATCGAGGTAGTTCGAAAAGGGGTATATTAGGAGTGGTCAATTCAAAATTATTTTGCTTAAGTATTTTTTCTTATTTATTTAGGTCTAACTATATATAAAAAACTTATACTAATTAAATTACACCTTCATCATTTCGACGGTTGTCATCCCAGCACTGTGCGCTTTACGTAAAATTTTCTATCAAGCATAACTAATGAGTGGAATCAGCTGTTGCCAGCGATATTTCCGAGCTGATGCGACTTAGAAACCTTAAACAAAAGAGCCTACACCGTTCATAAATGCCGTCAGCGTATCTGTTGCCGTGCCTACTCAGGTGCTGCAGGTGTTCAAGGGTGACGGTGATCACGTACCATCAAGTGAGGTGCTTGCTCGTTTGCCATCTGTTCTATATATAAAAGCTACATTTAATTTAACATTTCATAGTAACAATATATATAGATACTTAAATTACTGGTGAATACTGGTATATCACATCTTTATGATATAAAACGATTAATTTTAAAATATGGTATCAAGAATTGATATTAACAATTATTAAATATTAATCCTAAATATAAAACTAAAAATATTTATATATATTGGACTAGTAGCATGTTTCCGTGTGGAGAACACGACGAACATGGTGCATCCGAAAAAATATCTATATACCAATAGCCAATATATAAAAGCTAATAGCTTTTCTGAATACTTGGTTATATTTCAATATTGTGATGACGATGATGTTGATGATGTTGATGAGGGCTTCGTAGACGTATCGGTTGACGGTGATCGATCAGCATTATTCGATATAGCAAGTGCTACGGGGCTACTCTTCCCGTAATTATTCTTCCTATTTGTCATTTATTTTTATCATTCTATATACGTACTTCGTTGCCATGCGTTCACTATTTCAAGTAAATATTGCATAGAAAAATAGCACCTAAGAGTACATTCCATCTTGGTTCACGTCGGTGACGAAACATTGGCATCTAGACCCCTATCGATAAAGATGTCGGAGGTATCCAAGTATCCCATGCTATTAGATGGAGTGTATACTCTTTGTTATTCTAATTAAAAAAAATGTTTTAAATAACATCTCTCTGAATTCACGTTTATTATTTAAGTAAAATATTTTGTTTATACATCAAAAATTTACTGTAAGATGTGACAGCTATCTATCTAATGTCTTCATGAATTGGTCACTCGAACGAAATGGTCTATACCTGAGATGGAATGCCTCGTTACAAGTAATCAAGGTCTCCGGATCATTACACTCCTCAGACGAGACGCAGCAGCAGTATGATGCTATTTCACGCTGGTATTCTGTGAGGGCGTGGTCCTGCCCCCATCGAGCTGACCCATTTATTCCTCAGCTAGAAACAAACTACAGCTTAGCTACCACGTACAGGAAACATGTCAATCCATTTAATATCTCAAGGGCAACAACGAATGTGCATTTCAAATGTCTTTTAATTAAACTTTACTTAACAATGGATCTACTTTCATCACTTAATTGTTTACGGACATTCATCACAGCAGTTGGCACTTACCATCTGGTCATTGTGTGCTCACCCCCTATTTACATAACACAAAACATTTTGTTCTTGATTCTTTCTACGTAGTTTTAAAATACTCGTACGTATCCATCCGCTTGGAGATGCTACAGTGGTACGTTTAAACTTGTAACGGCTTAGTACATTAGAGTCGGCCCCTCTGAACCGCCCGGGGTCTTTCCTTACTATTTCCCCCGAGAACTTGTTGAAAATCGGAAAAGTGATCTTTTTTCTTTATCATTTATAAAGTGCAACGTTGCTGCATTTTTAAAAACTTTTCTTCCTATTTTAATGCTGTTCGAGCATATAACTAGGAAATAAGATTATTTTTTAACAATAACAAACTAGAGGTATCTCTATAATTAATATAGGTTTCAAGAGCAGTAAAGCTACGACACAGTTTGTTTCTCGTTACAGCAGTTAGTGGGTCAACTTGACCGGGCTTACTCGTGGAACAGATAACCGATGGGGAGAAAAGGGTGACCTTAACAGTGATAGAGTTAAGCTGCAGATTGTTTTTGCAGGATGAACGGGTCAGCACGACCGGGGTTGGACTATGCCCTTACAGAATACCAGCATACGTTAGCAGTATTACACTGCTGTATTTCGTCTGGTGAGTGTGGGGATCCGGAGACCCATTACTGGTGACGTGTCTTTCCATCTTAGTGGTATGGGATAACAACGCATCTGCATTATGATTCCCTATCAGGGATGATTGTGGGCATAACGGGCCGCGGGAATCATTGACCATCAGGTGGGCTTGTATATCACCCTCAATACAATAATCATGTGACTAATAATAATATATAATAATTTATTTATTCTATTGACCAACCAGGCGGAGATGGAAAAAAAAATATCCCCTAAATAAATCATTTATTTCAGATTAAATTGCAAAAGTTACAATTTAATTAAAATAAAGTCAATATGGAAATTAGTCATCTCTAAAGTAGATTAAAGTTAAAAATAAAGAAAACATAATAATAAACGTCAACAGATTAAAGTTGATTAAAATAAAATATGCTTAAAATTGATTCGAAAAACAAATTAAAAATATATTAGTTATTATGTCAATAATAAATTAGACTACATTAAAAAATAAGATCTTTACAATCAGATAAGTCATTTAAATTAAATTCGTTCAAACTAAAATAATCAAAATAACCCATAATTAATTTTTGAAAGATGATTGATGAAAGCTCCATATTTTAAGGGCAGCATTACCCAAACCCTTTGTGTAAGCCTATCCAACATCTCCAGACAGGAGACTCCAATTTGTTGGCTATTACGCGTATCATGCTGTTTGAACTGCCTCGGACCCGGCCCATCAGTGAGGCAGTTCTTTGTCGTATTATTGCTTGATAAGAAGCTACACCATGTTCGGCAAGCATACCTGACGCACTATAGTACCTCGGCAAACCCAACACCCTGAGACCGTTGTTGTACTGGATGCGGAGTGTGCCGTCTGCCCGCCTCGTTTAGCTGACCCACAGACCGCATGAGTAAAAAGATTCCTTTGACAAAAAGCGACTTATAATTACAAGTGCAGCGAGCGAATCTGTGAGCAACCATATTACACCTGACAGCCAACGCCCTCCGCTCCCTGTCAATGTTCTCATCATCCTTTAGGTCATCTGTAACCCAGTGTCCCAGGTACCTAAATTTTAAAACTCTACTTATGGGCTAATCCTTCAAGTATACTTGTGGGATAACTGAGTAAAGTTTTGATGGGCCCTTGAAAACCAAAAACTCACTCTTCTTTCCGTTATACAGGAGACCATGAACGTCAGCATACCTGGAGCATATATTCAAAGCTTCTTACTACTAAGGGTGACAAATTAACACACAGTTTACCTGATGATAAGTGATCAGTGTGGTCCAAAAATAATAACAATATAATAACATAGATGTGTGTATTAGTTGCGTGTATGACAGGAGGAACAAGTTATTGAGGGCTGTCTTGGTCAGTTTGTAGAAATTTATTATATATAAAATAGTATTACATTACTCAGTAATGGATATAGGTCTCCTCTCTAGAGAGGTATTTCATAGACACGTCTTGGCAACATTTTTTATTTATATGTTAGACATGCAGGTTTCATGCATGCATGCAACACTTAAAATTGCATTTAAAAAGTGGCCAGTTATTCTTTATTTCAATTATTGTCATTCTATTATTATTCTTTTTTTCATTCATTGTCATTCTATTATATCGAATTTAGATAGTGCATTACTTGTGCACTTTTGAAAATTCAAATTCAAGTGCTTTAGTAATCTCTAAAATTACTTAACACTTACAAATGAATGCACTAAACTTTCTGTTTAAACACACAAAAGGCCATTAAAAGTTGAAAGTGAAACATTAAACGTCAGCATAATACTTTTGCGCTTGTGATTTAGTCGATTATTATAAATTCATTGTGTGCAAAGTGTGGTTCATTTCACAAAGAGGTTTTGCATAAAATATCGAGAAAATTATACTACATAAATGATTCGTTTCGCTACTTACACAAAAATTGTTTAGAGCGAGCAATATTATATAAGTGATATGGGAAGGACCGATTTTTTTTTATTTGTTTATGATATTCGAGGTATATACAGGCACTGGTTTCTCGTTAAGCATTAAGGTATATTCGCCGCAGTTTCCCGAATACTGCGCATGAGTTGAATCCGTCGATTGATTGATTTAAGCTGGTCTTACCTAACCGGATTATTTGCCATAGGTAAGCATACACGTCAACAATTTCGAGCGTAGTGTTCCCAGCTACAACCGGCATTGATGTGTCATGTACGTTAGACGTGATCTTCGTCGTGTCCACGATCACCTTAAGACCTACCCTTTGGGGGATACTATTGAGGTTATTGATCTTAGGGTTAAGGTCGCTCAGGGATTATGGCATGATGATAAAATGAGAGACATATGGTATTGTACTCTTTATACTTTACTGTATATACTCTTTATACTTTTTTCAAGTGGTAGAGCTACACTGCAGTTTGTCTTTAGCTGCAGAAGGAATACGATCGGAGTACGACCACGCCCTCACGGAATACCTCACCTCACAGCGTAAAATAGCAGCATAATGCTGCTGTGTTTCGTCTGGTGTTTGTAAGGACCCGTAGACTTATTAATGGTGACAAGGTATTCCATCTCAGTCATCTAGGGTAACAATGCATCTGCATTATAATTAGTCAAGGATGAATGTAGATGTAGTGGGCCGCAGGAATCACGTGCCATCAGGTGAACTGTGTGCTCTTTTGTTACTCTCTATGTAATAAAAAAAGAAGAAAACGTACTACTCTATGTAATCTATATATGTATGAATGACAAACAAGCACATTAGCTGATCTCATGATAAGCATGATTTGTGACTGTTGCCCATGACATTTACATCCATCCCTGCGGACTGTGGTGCAATGTCGTTAATTGTCCTCGTATCACTACACCCGAAATACGAAACACAGCGGCGTTATGCTGCTATTTCGCGACGGTATTCCATAAGATATATATAAAAATAAACCAGAATAAAATAAAATATCTAAAGTCTTAATAAACGTTAGTAGCAAAATCATTTCACGTGGTTTAGACGAAACGTAGAAACAATGCACAAAGGGATTTGCTAAAACATAAAAATAATCGAAAAGGTTTTCATGGAAAAATTTTGTGAGCATTAAAACTCTCATAAGCTACCGATTTGTTAACTCAAAGATAATTCCTATACAAGACAGGTATTTGGTATTAAGTATGACTTTGACAAAAACCGTCGATACAATATTTGGTTTGAGAAGAGAAGAATGCGCGGAAATTTGCTTCTTAACCAGAAGGACAACGATAATGATATCCTTCTGACAAGTATTGAACACGGTCACCGTCATATACGTTTCGGTAATCATCTGAATATTTAAACTGCCCAGAAAAATGTCAATATAGTATTAATCAATTTACTACGAGGGCGGTACACTCTATCACACCATATGTCGAAATGATTCGTTAGCTGAATTGAGAATGCTCTGGCTGTATAGCTCGTATTACCGTTAATGGATGAGGAAGAAAATGAAAAGGTTCTAGAATTAGCATAGGTCGCCGCACTAGATAGTGACAACGACCTATGCTATTTCTAATGAGATTATATAGTAAAAGTTATTAACTTTAAATTATTGTAAGAAAAAATAGATTTATTTGTTTCTTCTTCATTAAGGCTCTTCTGTAATAAATACATCAGAGACAAAGGGTCGTAGATATTTCTGGCGATTCCCTTCCACAACTGCATTCAATCATTTCGACTCCAATTTCGTCTGCTATTTGGAATATGGGACAAGCTGTAGCGGAAAGTTGCTGACGACGACCGCTGCTGCCCGAATCTGATCTTAATAACCAGAAGAGTTAAAAGTTACTAGGAACAAACCAAATGATAATATTTAAAAGGTGAAAGCTGGTCCTATCAAGACTAGGAACAAATAAGATGATAATGTCTAGAACATGACTGCTGGTCCTATAAAGACTAAGAACAAACAAGATGACAAATATCTAGAAGACGTTAGCTGGTCCTATCAAAGACTTTTGGTTATTAAAAGTGACCAACTACCATTAATCTTTTTAAACGGTGTCATTACGTTTCAATAGAGAATCGCAAATGAGTACCCGATTCATTAGATTTCTTTCAGTGAGTCGTGTGACATCAAAATATCGAGCTTTTTTGTATATAGACTTTCCTAAATGAGTAAAAACTATTTAGTGATCAATCCCTAGGTCATTAGCTACGTCTTAACTACTAATCCAATGCCTATTGCTGCACTTTTTCAAAAACGGCATTGACTTATCTGTAACAGGTGGACCAGAGCGAGCTTCATTTTAGACATCAAAATTCTCAAAATGAAAACGCTTTAACTAATTTTGTGCTACTCTTACTGACACTGCATTAGGTCCATAAACGTTTCAATTTTTTTCGCGATGAAATATGCGACTTTATTTATTTACTCTTTTATGTATGTTAGTCTTTGATAAATTCACTCATTTTGGCGGACAGTAAAACAGTAGAAAAATGGTAGAAAAAACAGAAAAATAAAGTATTACCTTTTATTTTTCTGTTTTTAGAATGTCATCTATTTAATAGTCAGATATAAACAGTACAGCCAAAGAGAGTTTACTACAACTTTTTACGTAAAAGATAGGAAATAGCATTTTTCCCAATATTATAATGGATAATATTAAAAAGAAAAAAGTTATGCCTATATGATCGAATGGGCATGAATGGTAAATCGCTCTCAATTTATTCCTTGGACCGAAACGTTGGAGCAAGCGTTCGCCGGCGCTCCCAGAGGGCTCCTATCACAGGCAACCGGGCCTGGCTTAATCTAACGAATGCTACACTAACACAAGTTACTACAAATGGAATTCGATCCCCGATTTAACTAAGTACTTTTATACATAATAGTTTGTTTGGATTATTATTATTAAGACGGTTACAAGGTGGAATTTATATATTTCTTATAGCAGCGATTTTACTTGAGGCGCAAGTAATCTACGTAAGTAGTACACAATTTGTTTGTCAGTTTAGCTTTTTTAAAATATTATGGTTGGGGAACGAGTTCATCCTTCAGTTCAAGTTCAAAAACGAAGTGAAGCCAAAAATAATCAATTTTGAAGTTAGAATATACCATGTTAGACACCAAATAGTAACCGCACCTTTACACAGTTGGTTATCGAATGAGGCTTGATAAACGCCTACTAGCGTCAACATAATCCAAACCAGTTTCGCCGCCTAATGGAATGCTGTGATGATAACGTCCTTCCAGTTTAATTCAACTGCGCAGAATATATTATAGTGCCATTAGCGTTAATAGAGATACATTCACTCTTAGGTATACGTTTACATACGTTTTAGGAGGTAGAACTAAAAGTGTGAAATAACATCATAACTCTTCTGTTTTCGTATAGTCAGAACAGAAATCCGAGTACTCATATATACCCCTGTCCTCAGAAGTGACGACGCATGTGCATCTTGAATCTTTGTTGAGGATAGATGTAGATGTCCGGGGCTGCAGTTATCAATTATCATCAAGTGAACTGGTTTTATTTTCTATAGAATACGTGGCAAACGAGCAAGCAAGGCTGCTTAGAAGACGATGGTATGTGATCACCGCTACCCATGAACATTTGCAACACCAGAGGAGTCGCAAACGTTGCCTACCTTTAAGAAAGGTTACGTTTATCACCACACAAATATTGGTGTTCGGCTGGACGAAGAACCCAAGCTCCACGAAGTAGCAGACAAGTGACATGTGGTCATCGACAAAAAAAACTTTACTTGCACTAGTATACAAACATGACAAAAGTAAAAGTAGAGAATATTGGCAAATCTTTTTAGAAGCTTCCGTTTATCCATTTGCTTAAATGAAAAAGACGAACTAAAAAAGTTCCCTAGTTTTTGGTGACTATTGATAAACATAACCTATTATGGTTCAATGAATAAAGGCAATAAAAAAAAATAAGGAATTGATATAACTTTACGTTTAATTTATCTATTGCTTAATGGACGCGAACTAATGCATAAAATAAAAAGCGTTTACATTTAATCTATTTATTTTTGGCCGTTATTTATACAAGCCACAAAAGCACTAACAATTTATTAGTTTTCGTTTAACAGTTTTGTTGACTGTTATGTGATTTTATTAAAAAATACAAAAAATATTTGAGGCAGTACTGAAATAGGATGTATAATTTTATGGTTAGTTCAAATAAGTTTTATATTACACACAAAGATCGTAAAACTATTAAAAAAAACAAAACAGTGGTAGTGCCCCTCTTCAGGTAGAATTTAGCCACAGCATGTATGTATCTGTTCGACAGGGAAAGAAGCACGCCCTCACAGTAACTCAACGTAAAAAGGAGCTGTGGTTTCGCATAACGAGATTGTATCCCAACCCTCAGGGTTGACAACGCATGGACATCTTAGTTGAGCATCGATGTAAATCATCAGGTGAACTGTGTGCAGACTGCCAATCCTAATATTATAAATAAAAAATAGTATACAATATCTTACTAGCAATTGTATGTATAAAAGTTGAAACAACTCTTTTAGATTGTTCAGGCAAGACGTTCATTATAAACTTTGCGTATCCGATCAAGCGTCATAAATATTGGTTTGTTCTAAAGATGTTTCGTCAAACCGATAGGTTAAGTTTCTAAAGTATGCGATAGCTTGTTTAGTTCTCTAACTTAGTACCGACAAACTTGTACTAGTATTTCCTTACTTTGAGGTTTGCGTACAACTAACTAATGCATCTAGTGCCTGGTCTTAAGTTTGTTATGTAATTTAAAAATTTAATTTTGGACGTATATCTTTTATAACTTTAGGAGTTATCAACGAGCATACTTACCTGATGGTAAGTACTAAGTGCGGCCCCTGACATCTACATCCGTCCTCTACGAAGATAGCTCAAGGTGCTTGTGCGTTGCCAACCTTGAGAATAGAGACAGAATACCTTGTTACATGTAATTCCTACTATCCTAGACACAAACATTATGCTGCTAATTTACCCTATATAGTACATCTTAAATATAATGTGCTTTACCATCATATAAAATATATGTTCAGTACCATCAGGTTAAAGTTCGAGCATCGCGGATTCCCGAGCGTCGCAATGTATTACACTACCTACTATAATGTCTTATTTAAAGACAATAATTACTTATTACCTATATTTTATAGAAAGTCATTTTTATAGATCAAATATGTACCATTTATGTAAAACTATAATTAAACGTATTCTATAACTCAACTTACAACTCAACGTACTGTTCTTTCTTAAATGACAATGTTTTGAAGTAAGTCCCTTGATCCTTGCCAAGATGTGATAAAGTCCACGATTACAAAATAAATAGAGAAGACATGTACCTGATCGATGATGGTAAATAAATAGGACCTAGAATAGATAGGTTAACAACTCCAAATCAATAATTACCCGTGGACGCTATCGTCTAAGTTAGCGCAACGTCTAATTGACCAACTTGGCTACAAGTTCTTAGATGTATTGCGGAGCGTGCCAAGTCTCCGCCAACTGAGCATGTGATACTAATTGCGCAATTGTTTTTACATAATCTATCTAATCTTTTGACTTATTATATATACGAAGTCTGAATCTTAATTAAGTCTTAATCGTGAATAGTTGGCATATTCGATTATACGTAATAGTCTGTTATGAATTTATTTTTCTGTTATGAATTTAGTATGTGGAAAAGGAAACTAAATATAAGTTATTTAGCTTATGTCTGATTCATGGCTTTGTTGACACGGGTTCGAATTCTATGTAATTGCTTAAAGCATTTTTAGTAAGTTCCTACAGACAATATTAACTCGCTAAAAGCTCGACCGTTTGACAAGTTATAAAGCTCCCGACCGAAAGTGAATACCGTCTGCTATCTATATCCGGCCAGCGACAAAGCTTTTAGAACCGAAAGCTGATGGTGAAGTAATGTTCTTGAATGGCAACCTTGAACTATTTAATGTGGTGTAAGACCACTTCCCACTAAATTAAGTGACTGCACAATTTGAGGCAAGTCAACGGATGCAATAACCTCCTCACTAAATAATAGTGGGAAATAGCAGCATTTCTTTTTGTTTTGAACGAATATTAGCAATATTAATAACATTGCCAATATTCCGGTTAACCACTAAAGAAACTAAGCTAAAAATGCGAATGGTGGCGTATTTCATGTGGTGAGTGTGGAACTCGAGAACCAGATTAGTAGTGGCGAGATATTCCATCTCAGTCCTTAGGGGTAAGAACGCATATATTGTAAAGTGAGAAACTTGCTGGTTTGGCGCTTAATATACCATATATAAAAAAGGTCCAATTAACGGATACGAACTTTAGATTTGTATTAGGCTATTGACGTTTAATTTACATAACCGGGTCACTGGTCTCAAAAAATATTCAGTAAGTAGAAATTATAGCTTAAAATAAATATTTGACTTTTAAAAATAAATTGCTTTCACTAAAGATAAAAAAGTTGATTACACCAAACTAAAAAAAGATGTTAAGAAGTTATAAAAGGAAATATTGTAAGAAAATGTTATATGTTAATTAATTATATGGTAATTATTAAAGATATTTATTAGTAGGAATGTTCTTACTAGTTAACTCAAACAATGTAACAACTATATATTTATATCAAAAATAAATACTCATTTAAAGATATGTTTACGTAAAAGCAGTGCAATAATCAGTTTTTATTTTTATTATTATGATTATATGATATAGTATTTCTAAAAAAGACACTTTATTAAGCCCAAAGTAACCTTGCCTAGGGTTACTTTATTTGCTGTGTGCATTATCTGTTATAGCTTGAAAGCTCAAGGAAAACATTTTATTTGAATAAAACTTTTGACACGTTCCTTTCATTGATAGATGTGCTTTGGAGATGACTGTTTATTCATTAAATTTAATAATTAATTAAATAAATTGATAAATGTTCTCTGCAAATTTAGTTATAACCGTTAATATGCTCAATTTAGTCAGGTTTATGAGACAAACGCAAACACAGCAAATAAAGTATACTCGATTATAGCTTATTTGCTATTTGTATAATCTGTTATTCTACATAATATTGACAACACAAGAAATGCATTTTCTTGGTATTTGAATAAAACTCTTGACATATGCCTTTTGTTGATAAATGTTCTTTGCGAATGACCATTAGCAGAAGCCTTTGCAAACGAAATGAGCGAGCTTCTTTGTGATTGAATATTTGCAGAAAATACTTGACATGCTTTCTTTCATTGATAGATATTTCCCGAAGATGACGGTAAGAGTTGAGTAAATATGAGATAAAGAAATAAAATTCAAAAACATACATCTAGTTTCAATCAAAAACAATTTAAGTTAACTTTAACTGTGATTATTGTTTAGGCAGGGGTGAAATCTGTTGCAATTTATTTTTAAAAATCGAATGTTTTTTTTAAACATGTAATAAATTAAATCATTGTTGCTTATTCAATTTTTAGAGCCCAGTGGACCGGATATGTAAATTAAACGCCAAAAGGCTAATAGTTTAGGTTGTACAGAATGGGTGATGCACTTTGCCATCTGCGTTTTCGTTTATTATCCTCAATACAAGAAAAAAAAAAGAATGATAAAAGGCAGTGTTATTTATGAAAATGGCATTCTTTAAAAGAAATTCCAGAGAGCTTTGCGCATCACTGTATTTATATATACGAGTATTGAAATATTATTGGTTTCCCAATCGTCATGTTTTGTTACTTTGATACTATAACTGCACATTTTGTTATCTTGTCGTAAATGAGCTGTATGTGAAATATCCACAAGGAGTTCCCAATAAAAATAGAGACCCCGATAGTAAATAGAAAAGAAAGAGCATGGCTGCGTAACCTATTACTACTATATTCGCAGTGTTAGACTAGATATATATACACAAGAAAAAAAATATTTTTTTAGTCCAATGTGTGCATTATAACAAATTTAACAGTGATAGAGGCACTTTGTAGCTATTGTATTAATGGGTTGGCTAGACTGGGGAAGAGGACCACGCCTTGACAGAATACCAACATATCGCTGCAATGTTTGGTAGAGATCTAGGTACCCAATTACTATAGCTATTGGGGTATTCAATTCTAATCATCAGGAGCGACATGCATGTGCATATTGACTCTTTGTTGATGATAGACGTAGATGTCATCTTTGTTTGTCATATTTTATATTATAAAAAAAAAACTTGTCTTTTTTTGTAAATGCGTCATGTGGCTAGTCAATTCTTCCTTCTACGTATCGTGTTTGTGTTACATTGTGTTGGATATGCTTTTATTTATTAATTATTATCTAAATATCAAAGGCTCAAATATGAAAATATGATCGGGAACAATCTGGAAACTTTGTCATAATACTTGTTATTGTTTATTATTTGAATAAATTGCAATATTTCGTCTTATATTAGTAACTCCATGTCCTAAAATAGTTACCTCGTTAGTTCTATCTTTGCTACAGTTGGCCATTTTGTGCTGTCTTGTATGTTGTTGTGTTAATTGTTTTCTTTCTTGCTTTTTTCCTTCTCAAGTTTCAGTGTTTCTTGTGAAGAGGTCTTTTGTCTCAGCGTACGTCCTCATATGACCAACTGTTGCCTGAAGTTTAACTCCGAATAAGCGTCTTAACAAAACATTTTTTTACGACAACCAAATCTAGTCCAGATTAGGCTAATTTTGTAAAAAAACGAAAAGTTACTTCCTATAGTTGAATGATGAGCTTAAACATCGTACATCATAACAAAATTCAAAATTTCATCCTCATCATCTCGTTTATTGGCAATCCACCAATGCGCTTTACCCGAAATTTTATGTCAGTCACAATTACTCAGTAGAATCGGCTGTCTACAGTGTTATTTAGGATGTTCATAAGCGGCGGTAATCTCTTACCGTCAGACGAGTTCAATGCTTGTTTGCCAACTATTCTACAAAAAAAATGTAGATCTATCTTAAGAGAGGGTATTGGAGCGTATTTCGCCATGCAGCCCGACTGCGGATTGGCGGATTTCACATATATTCCTATTACCGTTGGTACCAGCACCGAGGATCGAACTCGGTTTGTTTGCGTTCCATGAATTAAAATCCCTCTTAGACACTCAGCTACCAGGGCTTGGTAGAGAGATATGTATACATATAATTCCTAATTATTGAACTTGTTCCTTATCTGTCTTGTTGAGCTTGTACCTTTACCTTGGTGTGTTTGCCTTCCAGCGTTATTCTAACGTAAGCCTTGTTAGCATAGAAACTGTACATTCGTTGCATCTTTGAAACGTCGTATTCATACAAATAAAAGATGTAATCAAGCTTGTGTTGATTATAAATGAATAACGAACGTATAACAAAGGTGGAGCCATGCCGCAGTTAGTTCCTAGTTATAATATGGATGAATCTGGTCTGATAAATGGGCCATACCCTCACGGAATACCATCTTGAAAAATCATATATCCCAATCAGGTTAGACCGAAAAATAACATTCGTCATCTTTATCATTATATATATTAGTAAATGCAAGTAATAAGTTACACACATTCAGTTACAGTAGAACTGTGCTGAATTTTGTATCAAGCTAAAAACTGTTGTGTTCTAAATGAATGGGTTGGTTGGACCCGGTTACCAACCTTCCCCCCCAATGGGTTCTCGCCTTGTCGTGGCGGGGGGCTTAGTAACCGTGGCTTGGTCACCCATGGTGAAGCTAAGAGGAACCCAAATGGCCGGCCTAAGGCGCTCTGAGGCCGGCCCGAGGTGGCCGCTCCGGGTGGGCTCTTTATGAGCTAACCTCGGATGCGTGTCGATGGACTGCTGGGGGTGGATGTGGCGGAGCAAGGCTGTCTTCTCCGCCCTCAGTAGCCGAGGCGGAGGGAGAGGAGTGTCGGTGTTTCGTTGCCGCTCTCCCTATCCTCCCCTCCCCCTGTCCTCCGCGGCCGAACATCGGTCGGCGGTGGAGCCGCAGACCAGATCCGCCGCAGGGGGCTGGGTTTGCTTAGTGCTTTCCTGGCCCCCATGGCCTCTGGGGGGCGGACTCGGGGGAGTCCGTTTCCCACCTACAGAGGAGGCCGAGAAGGAAGGTGCGTCCGTGTTCCGGCGCGCCTTGCAGGAGAGGGGTGGAGAGGGGGATGTCCTCCCCCCGAAGGAGGGGCCGGCTTGCCGGCCAGCGCAGGCGGGGTCGCGGAGGTGTGCGAAAGCGTTCCCGTGGCCCCGCCATACGCGACGAAGGTGGAACACCATGGGGTTTTAGTCGGTGCGAGTCCGACATAACCCACCCTTGCCCCCGCAGGGGTGGGTATGCGTAGGCGTATTTCCCCATGTAAAAAAAAAAAAAAAAGATTACCAACCTTGGACCTCACAGAATACCAACGTTAAATAGCTTTCGTCTGGTGATGTAGGGCTCCGAAGATTTATTTATTAACAAATTGTATGATATGCTCATCATGACCACACCCTGTCCGTAGTTGACTGCTGAATATAGGCACCTGCCACCAATATAGGATCCTGAGCCACCTGCATCCATGGTCCTATAATGCGACTGAAGGTCCAAATGGCAATCTTGCAATTAAGATCTTTTCTTCCCCATAGGTTATCGGTTCTACGAGCTTTATGGCTGGTCCGTTGCCCTTATTTATGTTAGAGTAATTCCATATTAGAATGAACTAAGCTTATAAAGACCAAAATTAAAACGTAATATTTTAACTTTATCACACTCGAGGATATGTGATTGAGATTTGCAGAAATAATGAGATTGTATTTAACAAAAGTGTTTTAAAGAATTTGTCGCCTTTATTTTATCTCTCATTGCCGACGTATCGAGTACTTTACAGTACCTATGGTCACGGAGAAATGGCGGAATAAGATCTTAAATTCCGTAGACCATTCTAGCTTATAAAATCCCCTAATTAACAAGGTGTCTTCTGTATTATATAATGTGAGTTGATAAATATTAATAAATAAATATATAAAAGTATATATTCATTTTTATAAATGAACCAATAAATGCATTCACGATACACACAATTTTAAGGAAATTAGTTTTAAGTGCTCGTAGTATTGTATACGTCTAGTCATCATTTGTTGATATCTTGGCACGGTGCCAGGGAGCTGATCGGAGCAGACAGCGCCAGTGAAATCCCGAGCGTAAGTCTGTACGAGATTAGTGTAGTCCAGAAATAGTTTAAAACCACAGTAGCGGTGTTTAAGGACGGGATGAAAACATCATAATTTAATTTGACACGGGAATGTGATTCTTAGTGGTCGCATATTTACGATTTAAATTTGAATATAGGCAGTTTTGATATAATTTAACTAGACCAATTTTGTTCTCTTATAATAATGATTAAATATTTGTTAGATTCTAAGTATGTTTTGTTTTCCAAAGTTATAAAGGGTGTTAAAGTTAAGATCTTGTTTTATCTCGTACGCTTTATGATGTTTTTTTTATTTTATTGACAGTGAGACACGAGCATTACACTAGAGCATTATAATTAATTTCGTTGTCGTCCTTGAAAACTAAGATAGTATTACTTTATCACCTAGATATATAATTAGTACCTCTGAATCCCTACACCCAAAAGACGATACACTAGATAACGTTATGATACTATTTTACATTGGTATTTTGTGGGTTTAGTCCTTCCACAGTCGAGCTGAACAATTTATGACCCAGCTAGAAACAAACTGCATTTTGGCTCTACCACGTTAAGAAACATGTATTTTCACGTTGTTGTTTTTTTGAATAGAACCAGGAATGTCGAACGAGCACAAAGTTCGTCTGATGGCAGATGGTCGCAAAACAAACACCTACATCTATTATACAAAGAGTCACGATGTATATTTTATTTATTTGTTTATTTAAACTTTATTGGTCACACCTTACAAAAAGCGGTACAAAGGATGGACTTAATGCCTTAGGACATTCTCTACTAGTCAACCAGTAGAGTAGAAAAATTTTGGTAGGTGTAGTGTAAGTACATTATAAAAAAAATTGAAACTAAAAAATATATTTATACAGATAAATAGTAATACATAATTAAACATATAAAAACAACGACAAGAATAATTAATAACCATTTTCTAAATAGACTTTATGTATTCCCGTACCAGTCTTTTAAAAGAGAGCTTATTCGATGTTCTTATTAAATCTCCGAGCAAGGAGTTCCAGAGACATGTGGCCTGAATAGTGAAGGAGTTGCCAACGAAATCGGTGATGTGACGGTGATGGAATATCTCGCTACCAGCAAGAGTATCTCCTGATCCCTACACTAAAATATATATGCATATACTACACATATGCTGCTAGTGGTATTCTGTAAGGGGATGGTCCTTTTCCGATTGGGTTGTATCCATGCATCTAGCTAGAAGCAAGCTGCAAAGTGGCTCAAACTTTCCTAATCGTTTTGCCAATGGTAAACACAATTAAACAAGAGTATTAGCTCTTTATTAGTGGTCACGAGGCATTCCATCTCAGTTGCATATAACATATAAACGCATCTGCATTATGATGCCTTGTCAAGGATGAATGTAGATGTCATGGGCCGCAGGAATCACTTGCCATCAGGTGAACTGTGTGGTCGTTTGTTACTCTCAAAGTATTAAAAAAAATCATCCTCATCATCTCAATGGTTGGCAATCCAGTGGTGGATGCTCTTTACATGAAATTTTCTACCACGCACAACTTATCTGTAGAAGTTCTTATATTTCATAAAATATTTTAGCTTATAAAAATATTATTATTACAAGATTTATTAAGTTTTATACACATTTATACACAATTAAACGAGAGAAAATCGAGGCACCTTGTTCAAAGCATACGCGAGGTTTCACGATCAAAATATGTTGAAAAAATTATATTATATTGAACGATTTTAAAACTTTGATTGCATATTAATTCTATCTGTTTTTTAGTTTTCAACCACAATAACTAGGAACAAGCCTTCCGTAAAAGTAATTAAAAAGTTAAAATATACTCCAGAAAATAAGTTTTAAACAAATGTATTGCCCTTTATAAATAATATAAGCAATCATTAATGACATTATATTATATACTGTATCTGTTATAAGTTCTCTTCCATTGCTGGCGCAAGTTAACAAAATAACTAATTGCCAAACTTAACTAGGTGCAAGTTGTAAGATGTATCGTGCAGCTTGGCAAGCTTGCAAGGCGTCGCGAGCTGAGCGTGTGATGCTAATTGCACAATTGTTTTTGCATTTGCCGCTTTTGATTTGTTACTGGTAGTGGTAAGTTTAGTTTAACTGGTCGTGATCCAAGTAAATATGGTTCTGAAATGACCAAGGACACGAAAGTTATGGTTTATAAGGTGTCGTTTCTGTGCATTTAATAATTTACACGCATTAAGTTATACTGTAGTGTATCTGAAGGTACACTACGGCATATAAACTTATTGGTAGCGGGGCATTCTTGCTCATTTCATCAGGTAATGATGATATTCTTCTGGCTGATTATGGCAATGACTAGAAGAACATTTTGACTACGGCGATATCTTCTAATTATTACCATTATTACCAGATGACATCTGCACAACTGCGCAGAATATTTTATAGTGCCGTAAGCTTTATTGAAAACACGTCGTAGATGTAATGTATGTACATTAAGACCGGAGGAAGGCATAGGTGCAGTGTCGTAGACACGAGACACGCACAGTACAACCAAATCCGATAATCAACAAGTGTGTGAGAGTGGTTAGACTAACTGACTGCTAAGTCGTAGGTCCAAGGTTCTATTCCAAGCCGAGGAAAAGTCAGACGTATTGTGCGCTCGTTTCACACTTTAGCTGACTTCTTTGTCTTATTATGATTAATATTATATATATATATATATATATATCTATAATATATATATATATATATATATATAGGCTGTTTAGTATTATGGTATGATACCTATGATATATATGATGATACTCTAATTTTCGCCATTTATACAAACCATTACAGTGGTGAAGCTACGCTCAGAAGGGTCAGCCCCGGGTAAGACCACGCCCTCACAGAATACCAGCGTAAAACAGCTGCATAATGCAGCTGTGTTTCGTCTGGTGTTGCGTCTGGTATCCGGAGACTGATTACTGGTATAACTGACAAGGCATACCATCTCAGTCCTAATGGGTGATGACGCATCTGCATTATGATTACTTGTCAAGAATGAAAGTAGATACATGGGCCGCAGGAATCATTTACCATCAGGTGAACTGTGTGCTCGTATGTTACTCTCAATCTAATAAAAAAAGTAACTTATTTGGTAGATATGATAGCCAGGGGTGAGATGTGATGAAGAAGTGAAGAAGAATGACAGGTGTTTCTACCATACGCTTTTACTATTAATATCATCAAACCTGGACTTTACTTCGTTCAATTGAAGGTATTTCATTTAAAAGAGAGCCACTTGTCACTCGACTGCGTGGTAAGTAGAGTACCAGAGTTTTATCTTTTTTTTTTTTGCATTTCCGGTGACAATTTTTGATAAAAAATCAGAAAACCTCAGTTCATTTTTCTCATAGTTTTTATCATTGTTGTAGCCCTTGTTACATACATTCATCCCCAATACGTTTCATCCTCATAATGCTATATAGATGCGTTGTCACCCTGGATGGCTAGGATGGATTTTTTTCCATTTAAAGTACAAATGGCAAACAAGCAAACAGCTCACCTGATCGTAAGTGATAACAACCGCCCACGAACATCTGCAACGGCCGTTGTTGGGCCTTAAGGAAGTTGTAAGCTTTTTTCTTGTAGGCCCCTTATTCGTATCGGTTCGGAAATACCGCTGGCGACAGCTGATTCCACAGAATTTGAGCGTGGCAGGGAATTTCGCGTCAAGCAACGAATAAGCGAATGCGAAAGAATGCCGCTAGATCCTGATATTTATGAGGCAAAACACACCAGAATTATGCTTCTAGTTTACGAGCATACGAGAATGCGAGCAATATTCACAACGAATGGAAACTAGCCGTTCCTCTTCATATCTGATGACGAAAGAGGCAGGGGAGCATCGTGTTATGTAAATCCTCTTAGTTTATTGTTTAGTTGTAGAACGTTCTGAATAAAGTTTTTAAACGTAAAATTTTATACAACAACACTGCCATTTAATCGTAGTCCTTAAGGGAGATTTAAAAGATGCATTATGATTTCCTCTTACAAGGGTGAATAGGACCTTTATGGACCGCAGGAGTTCCAGCATGAGGTGGCTCGTTTGACACAAAAAATAATTTTTAATAATAGTTTTTATAATATTGACGAAAGTTATATGACACTAATCTGACACGACATAAACATTTAGCAAGTTCGTACTTAACAACAGGCCATAAGCCTGTTGTTAAGTACGAACCAACACCACAACTTAAAAAAAAAAATTATTCGCTTTATACATAAAACTGATATTGACGGATTTTACGAGATATACATACAATGTGATTCAATTACTTACAAATTACTTACAGAATCTTATTCTTAAGAAATTTCTCCTCTAAATACGTTTTTCATACAATGAACCCCATTTTCCCATTCGATCAATCGAATTCAACGATATTATATTTCCGTGCGTCACAGCGGCTCTAAAAGAGACTTTCCGACATAGTCCCGATGAATTGAATATGACGATTGAAAAGGTTATTCATTCGCAAACGTATAGATTTGCATAAGGATGTGTTCAAACCACAAATGTTAAAATTAATTTATAATTATTTTAGGATCGTTTTTAGCATAAAAAAAGTTCATGTGTGTCAACAATTATGTTAACTTTCCGTTTTTAGTTCGTCCAATACCATAATTTGAAAACAGGTAGGTACGTCACAACTATCTAAAATACTTGCAATTTTTATTGTGAACGCCGCCTCTAATTCTTTTATGGCGCCTGCAAATTTTGTACCTACAAAGTTGTAAATTTTGGGGAGTGCGGTATCAGCGCCGCGCCCGGGTAGTTCGTTGATTCGAGCATCAGCTGTTTTTGATTTTGTGTTTCGTTGCTGGTTTTTTTTTAGTAATGTATTTTTTATGAAACTATCGTTTCATTTAGCTTTACTAACATGATGGTGCGTAAATAACTAATAAAACGTTTTAAAAATATGATGTTTTTTTAATCAGGTTCGTTTTTTTCCTGTCCCATCATCAAAGGTGTCATTAGTACTACCGTCTGTCTTCGTTTTTGGAAGAGGTCTCCTAATACCCTGTATAATACCTGTGATTGAAACACCCTTGCTTTTAGATATTGTAAAAAATCTACCAAAATATCATATGTATATAACTTTTAAACCGTGTTATTAATATACATGCAGTTTCATAATTTGAATATTGTCAATCTATTACAGTTTCAGTTTAGCTGTACTCTTTGTTCGCTGCAGTGTATAAACACACCCTAAACGGGAGGTAAAGATTTTCTAAATACACGTGGTCTACCAATTCATGCAGCATTGTACGAAATTCCTATAAGATCATTTTATATTACTATAAGACACGATGTTAATTGTTAATAACTGAATTATATTTGAGATATCAATTTACTCACATAATTAAAATCGTGAAACAAGTAGAGTTATTATATGCTATGAAGACTTAAGGAAAAAGAACATAGGGAAACAAAGACCCTAGCTGATGTTAAACGGTAAATAATTAAGTCAAAAAAGCACTACCCTCTGTGTGTAATAAAATGTATTTTTGTTCACCGTCTTCTAATTAAATGATTTTGATAGTTTTCTATTTGTCAATATCTCATTACGCATTATATGTATAGGTTTTCTTTTGGAGCTATCAGTTTAAGAATGAACATTGTTGGTTATTGAATGGACGGACTCGTTATGTGGAAAACTAATATCAGACTTAGTTTTATCAAGCACATTATTAATTAATATTTATATTGTATGATTGTCACGATGTATGGTAATTAATCCGAAATGAAAATAAAAAGTTCGAAAAATCAAAATTAAATATATTGCCTAACCGTTAGGACCGTGTGTGTCAGAGCCAACTGGCTCAACCCGCGAGTGCTTGATCCCGGCTCTCTTTTTTAATTAATACCACTTCGAACAGAGCGCCGAAAGAATGCTCCAAGTCATTAAAACTTTTAATGGCATTTGACTTCACGTTGCACGGAGAATGGAAACAAAATTTAGACACGTCGGCGGTTGTAGTTTTTGATTTATAA
Organism: Teinopalpus imperialis; assembly: GCA_029286865.1. Lineage (NCBI taxonomy): Eukaryota > Metazoa > Arthropoda > Insecta > Lepidoptera > Papilionidae > Teinopalpus > Teinopalpus imperialis. The sequence continues at coordinate 271,699 of JAGSMU010000039.1, forward strand.
AGAAATAGTGCGCGCCTGCGCGGGTGTAAAGTTTGGCCATTAAAACTTGTTAAATTTTTTTAATTTATATAGGTATTTAACGCTGCCAAAATATCGATGGTAGTGCGAATCAACAGATGGGATTATGTCCGTAGAATGTCTAAGTTTTACTCTACGTGAATAATTTTATTATTTAATAATTTCAACTTTTCACTCCATTAATTTTCACTCGTTAATCGTTTAAATAGTCAATTTTTGGTGTCGGCTAAAATGTTAAGGTGTTTTTAGTAATGGTAAATGTTAAAATGACAAACCTTTAAAAAATAATACAGTTAAACGTAAAGTAAAAAATACGTTTCGTTATAAATAAATAGATTAAAAGAGAAATAGAAAATGAAGAATTTCCACATAATTTTTATACACTTTTATTATGTATTTAGATCCTATTTATTAATTAGACTTAAATTTAGTTTAACTCTATGAGTAGCAATATTTTGGTTACATTAATACATAATACATAATTTCTTAATATTTTTTAATAATGATAAAATTAATAAACAAGTTTAAATTTTCATAAAAAATAAAATACTTTTTAAGTTATTTAGGCTTTTAGAAGGATTAAAACTGCAAAGTCGAAAATTATATTTTGAATGAGTCTCAACGGGGATGAAATTCAACACAAGATATGATTTTTTTAACATAAGGGATGACCGACAAACACACAGTTCATGTGAAAGGCTGCAGCCATTGACATCTTCATTCATCCTTATCTAAGATGAGTCATCAGAAAATTCATCGAATTCATAATCATCATATCCTGTCTATAGTCCACTGCTAAGTATAGGCTTCAACCATAGATTAACTCTAAGCACGTACCTGAGATCAGCATCTACCGACATCGAGATACTAATTTTATTATTACATTGAAAGTAACAAACGAGCACACAGTTCACCTTATGTTAAGTAAGTCCTGCGGCCCTTGACATCTATAACAAAGAATCATAATGCAGATGCGTTGTCACCCTTGAGGACTGAGATGGAATGCCTCCTCCCCAGTAACAAAAGTCTCCGGGCCCCTACGCGCACCAGACGAAACAGCATTATGCTGGTATTTTACGCCGATATTCTGTGAGTTGCACCTACCACTGTAAAACTTACTACTTACTGTTTGGAGTACCTTATTTACTCTTTATTGGGTCACCGCTCCTACTTATTGTACGAAATATAGGTGATCTATCATCACAATTTCATGTTGTAGCTGAAAACTGGCTACAGTATAATTCTACTAATGGTTGCACGGCGCAGGCGCATATCACCTATCAAGTGAGACAAGATGTAATGTTAAATAATCCATATGCTTCATTAGGACACGCCATTACAATCTAATTCGAAAAAAATGTAATTTAAATAAAACTCACGTATCAAAGGAGTCGGACATTGGCAAGAATATGCCTATAATACCTTATCGATACTAAACAATCTGCCCATAGTGACGTGTACGACGTGTGTAGTAGTTAGAGTACCTAGCTGCTACGTCGTGCGTCCTGCGTTCCATTCCCAGCCGATGAACAATATTTGTGTATCACAAACTGTTGGTTTTGGCCAGGATGTGACCATCAGTGGTGGAACCTTCCTCCGATCTTATTGTACATGCATTCATCCATCAGAATAGGAAAGGGCATCGAGTGAGTGCCTCTTTGTTTGCGAAATTTATTAGAAATTTTTAAGAAAAGTATTATAGTAAAAAGCTTTATAACGTCAATCATCATCAACAATTGGTGCAAACCCGTTCATCATCTTTATTAAGACATATTTCATGTCGGTTACCAAGGCTACATTTACTCCAAGGCCTTTAATCAACAGATTCTAACTTTATTATTATATTACTTTCACTAAAAGAGCCTTAACAAAGCTTCCATAGAGATTTTCATATATGTATATTAATTTTTATTAAGTAAAGAAAGCTTTTACCTTTATAATGAGTTAATATTTTACTTTAAATTAGTATATTAGTCTACCACTTGCTACTAACAACGATATATGTATGTTGGTAGAGACAGTGCAGCTAGTAGCTGGATGCAACATGAATGGATCGCTTCGGCTGGGGCAGTACGACATCCTACATGTACCAGCTAGAAGTAACAGCATAAGATGCTGTGTTTCGTATGATGAGTAAAGAAACACTGGAATCGTATTTCAGTTCTTTTTAAGAATGGATGTATATGTAAAGGGATGACCATTAACCATCAGGTGAACTGTGTGTTCAAAAATGACCCCTTATATTATAAAAAAACCTAATGTTGCACATCTACCAGTGATAATTTAACACACGATCGTAGAAATGAAAGGATTTTCATATATAATAGAGTAACAATTCACGAACAATGCACGACTTGCAAGTTAAATTATTGATTTGTATTTTAATAGATCTCTCAGTATTTTATCTCATTCGCAGCTATTTGGTTACTTTGTCAACTAAGTGAAATAGCTGTTGCTGTGATGTACTTTTTTATACATAGATCGCAATCGGAAGTATTTAAAATTATATTATATTTATAATTATGCCAAAATCCAATAGATATTCGTAATTATATAGGACAATGTTGCATATATATATATATATATATATATATATGTTATAATACTTGATACGTGCACGTGCATCAATCGAATTGTTTACCACATGACTTCCCGTAAACATAGGACATCGCTCGTTGCATCGTTGCGGGATTCATCCTACACTACGACTGTCAGTTGAAACAAGGACAGATCTTTTGAGATATGTCAGTCACCCTAATATTTCACTGCTGGGTATAAGCCTGCTTCCTTAATTGTGTGGTTGTTGTAGCATCGCCCGTCATGCGACCTCCATTTTTTTTGTTTATTTCTTAGATATACAGGTTTCCTCATGATAATTTCATAACTGCCGAGCACGAGCACATAAATCAGCAATCATTATTAACAATTTCATTGGTGTTGGCACGGGGCATCAAATTCTGTTCCCGTAACGTAAATTAACAGTGAGCGCGTACCAGCTACTACGGCTCTGATAGCCTATTTTGTAGTATTTTAAACCATTTACACAAACAATCGCAAACCCAGCCAGAGAGTTCTCATTTGCGTGCACCCGCGCCTTTAAATCGAAAACCAATTACGGAAAAAGTATACGTACGCATTGTCCAGCTCCGTGTGAGTATGTAAGCAGCACACAACGAACAATTGAGGCTTAACACAGATATATTTCACTAGAATGGATCTTTCGAATCTTGTTTTTCTATGGTTTCAAAAATACTTTAATACAAAGACTTCTTGTTATACAGTTATCGTTTAAAAATGTTAAGATACTAAATTCATTTTTATTCTTAATTAATTATTATTCCAATGTAGATTCAAAACAATAAACAACGGTCATAAAAAAGAAATAGTTGAGTTCGAACTCAAACTCAAAATTACAATATTAATTATTGGTTTAATTAACTATACGAATAACAAAGATAATATTAATGATGACGTGATAACTGATGATTCAAGATGCATGCTAGTCTTTCCAAGTCGAGCCGAACCATTTATATTGTATCTAGATACCTGTTGTAGCGTGGCTCTACTATAGTCTGCTACAATACTACTTGGATGATGCTGGTTTGATATAAAGTTACGAAGCAATTAAGTTGTACCTAGTTGACCTGTTGATATGTGATTTCTGCGGCGCGTGGTGCACCACATTTACGGTTTGATAGAGATATGTTATCACCCATGATAACAGATGCAAATCAACGCTAGTAATTAGGTCTCTTATCTTTTTCAATCAAGCAGACAAGCAAACTATTTAACGCTGACATTCATGAAAGCGTGACCCTACCTCCGTTGTGCGGACCTATGCGCCGCATTTTGCTTACAGCTGCATCGGGGCTTTAGCATGCACGAAATCTGATTTATATCAAAGAAAATTGCCTCTTACTCAGTGAATCTATTTCTAAATGTATTACCTATACCAAATTGGGAACAGATTCAACAATTCAAAATAATATAATACATGACACATCCAGCTGTCACTAGATTCAATGGTAAAAACGTTTAATTAACACAACTGACAGCTCGATGCGAGCCGACACACCGACAAGCATGTGTATAAACACGCTGATATGGGCATACGAGTGTAGGTTACACGTGTAATTGTGTTCAGCGTTGTGGTCCTTCGGAGCTTGATTTAAATTCTGAAGCAACGGTGAGATTTAACGACGTTCTTGATACGAGAATGCGATTTGGTATTAAAAACCACGATAGTCAGCTTCTTTCTAATTAAACAAGTATATACACATGATTATAATTTTACTTTTATTACTTGATATAAAAATTTTGATGTGTTTCTTTATTATATCGAGATAAAAAAACGCTTCATTGTCCTTATTTTTAGCATCGACAATGACGATGGCGATAATGTCCTTTCGATCTATTTCATCTCTCTTACAAACATGAACTCATTCGCTGTGGTCTTCCTTATTTCAAAGTATAAAAAAAGTAAAGCATGTGCGACAAGATGGGAGGAGTATCGTAAACCAATATTTATTGTTGCGTAATTATTGGCTTATGCTACAATAAATGTTAAAACCAACCGATGTTATGTATATCCAATAATGAAAAGAGCATCACTTTGCTTCAGTGTTAGCGAACAGATAAATCATAACAAACAGTCTTTTTTTTGGTTTCTTATGTTTTCGCTTTTGATTCTTTATACCATTTAATTTTCATAATAATCAATTGCTATAACACATGAAATGACGTTATTATTTATGTCTGTTTTCTCACTGTAGACGGTAAAAAAAATCCTCTTCACGTCAGCACATTCAACGGCGGTCAGAAGGAGGTGAAGAACTTAACGAGAGAATTAGAATTTTACATTGTAATAGCTGTTGCTGCATGGGGTGTGTGGAGGCTTTAAAAAGCGTAGAGTGGGAAACTCGACCGTTGAGCTCGGCGCACACTCCGGCATTTTATACTAATTATCCGGCCCAGCGTACTATGCACTTCCACCAATTTCACTAATTTTTACAGCCGTTGAAAAAAACTGAATTGAACATACTTTTAATCGCCAATAAAACTTTTCTGCTTGTTTACACTAAACTATTTCATTAGCAAAGTTCTAATTTTTATTAGCATTCGGCTTAATAGTAAATACTTCTGTTTTATATTTTCTAAATTTGTTTAGAAATTCCTACCCTGTAAACTACCAATGGTAACAATATAAGACAATTATAGTACATTCAAACTGATTTGAGAGTTTTAAATAGACTCAAATAAAATTTCAAATAAAATAATATCTTTTTAGATTAATTGAAGTTATTAAAGTTCTTAAAGTTATCAATTATTTTCCCTTCAATGACCCAGTCTGGTAGCATCGATACTGGTTATCATGTATATATTATATCTCTGGTCCAACTGGTAATTTAATCTAGTAACCAAGTTTGTTAAAAGTTTGATATAGAAAATTCCAACGATAAACTCTATGGGGAAGAGAATGGAAGACCAAGTTGCTAACTAAGCATATATATTCTAATACAGCAGAAAATCAAATATAATTTATATTATGTTTGATTTTCTGCTGTATATATCTCAATAAGTATAACCTAGTATCTACTTTTCCAAATATGTATTTATGCGTTGAAGTAAAAATCATATTTCCATTATCAAATGACTGTCCAACAAGCGCGCGATGAGATAATCGAATTAGACTGATTAATACACGAAAACCGTATACATCAGCCGTAAATCGAGTTGGTTGCTCGACGATGAGTAATACAGCACGCTCGATGGCTCACAGATTACGCTCTATAAATTATTATGAAGCAAAAGTTTGAGATGCGATTACAGTTCACGGCAAGACAACGACACATACGGTTTGTATACAACAACCAGGGAAAAAAAAAAATTATCTCTATAAATACATTTCAGTTTAAATCTTGTGTTCATTTAAGGTTTTCACTACTAAAATATCTTTAATTAATTTTTTTCTTTGAAGAAGACGTGTCGTGAAACTTAAGATCATGAAATGTAATCCACTACTGAATATAGAACGATCAAGTTATAATGATTTGACAAATATTACTACGATTAGCCTTCATAGAGCCACGCTAGCTCGTTGTCTAATATTTTCAACATGTGTCGAAATTTACAAGCAATTCCTGATACTGCTATTAATTGCTTGTTACGTAACCCGTAAAGCTATCTGGTGAATGATTTAGTGTCTCCACTAATTCAGCGGGCTTCTAAAAAAAGTGTTAAGTGAACAAAATTTTTAATCGGTACCTCTAAATATCCCCATCTCCGCTTGGTGTGAGTTTGTAGATTTATTGGTAGAATAATTTTGATTGATCGACGCGATTCGATGAGGTGCCTCAAGTAGAAGTTTAAAACTAAGTACTAAGTGCTTATTCGCAGGGATCCTGTAATGGTTTTTGTGTAATACAGTTTAATAGAGTTGCTTTTATTACTTTAGAAACCTTTGAAAGTGACGTTAGGGGCCCAAAAGTTTTTCATCGTGAGAAAAGTGATTATGGATGCTTTAGTGAACGTCAATATGATATTCTGAGATTTTAATTACATATTAGTAAATTATTCGAGTTTTTTTTTTTCATTTAATAATTTTTGTGAATATATAATATAATCATATAGATTATTTTGATGTCTTAAAAGTAAATATGCTATATAATTTAATGATTTATTAAATTATTAAATTATATATTAAATAATTATTTTATATAAAATTATTATATAATAATGTAATTATTATTATCATCAATTATTATTATTATCATGTAATTTAATTTTTACCCAAAAGTTGCGAACCTAATAATATTTTTATCGGGTGTCAACAGTAATAGAGCCACGCGATACCTAGTTTATCGGTATTACCTGAATGGTCTGGCATAATCGTGAAATAGCAGCATTCTACTAGGACTCAACAACTGGTACCAGGAGAGGCAACCCAAGTGCATCTAGAATTTTGTTGAAGATGGATGAAATTAACAGCGGTAGACCTACATTTCAGTTTCTTTCTAGCTGCATAATAAATGGGTGCTCTCTACCGGGGTAGGACCGTACCCTCGCAAAATACCAGCGTAAGATAGAATCATAATGCTTCTGTGTTTCGTCTGGTGAGTGTAATGTAGATGTCATGGGCCGCAGGAATCACTTGCCATCAGGTGAACTGTGTGGTCGTTTGTTACTCTCAATGTAATAAGAAAAAAAAAAAAACCATACAGCCGCAGTCATTACTTATCTGTGAACTGTGTGTTCGTTTATCACGTCTAATATATTAAAAAAAAAATAGTGCCCAGGTACTTTGTAACACAAATCCACGAAATTATCGAGAAAAAAGAAAACACATTTAAAACAATAAAAAAGTGGAGGATATGCAAGTTGTACTAATTTGCAGTGAGTTGAATTACTGCTGAAAAAGTTGTTAACATTCTGACGTAGCGCCGGTTTTGTTTAATCTTTCATACGAGAGTGCCTTCGTGAGTTTGATGTGCTATATAGCGGGTAAGTACTCGACAACGTAAAAATGTAGTGATTCTATTTCTTTATTTTGCTAAATTAAGTCCGTGCAATTGAATTAATGTTGATTTTTTATCGTAAGGCTTGAAATACATCATAGCTTCTATCGTATCATATCTTATTTTATATAAAGTAGCGTTTCAGTTGAGTGGTAAGTCAAGTTACAGTTAGCTTCTAGCTGCAGCATTAATGGGTCGGCGCGACATGAAGAAGGGCAACACACTTGTAGAATACTGTCATCATTCATGGAATATGAAGAAGTGACGCATGTGGTTTCTGAATCATTATTGTAATGTATTAGCTACATTAGCTTCAGTCGCTTTTGCTTGTTTATAAAACCTTATATTTCTCGGTTAATTTCCCAGCCATTGGCCAAAATATTTTATAACAAATTATTTGTTTTAAAGTCGGTGTTCTACATATCGTGTCCTTGGCTACTTCAGTAGCATTTCATGATAGAGGGGTGACAACGCATTACGATTGTTTATCGATGATAAACGTGGATATCACTTGTGACAGGAACCACTGACCATCAGGTTAACTGTGTGTTCAGTTGTCACCCCCAATATAATAAGAAAAAAAAAAAACATCGTCCCCATTAAAAAAAAATTAACATCGTCGTCAATATCTCCCACTTAACCATCTGACATTTGCTTGCAGTCAAATAAATAATGATACATATGTCCACCAAATATAAACGATAATTTCATTTTGTAAACAAACAAAAGACAGAATAAGCAACATCGTAACTTGGCAGCGTTCACCAGTCCGTGTGTACGTAAGCATCAGCGAAGGACGGTATACGAGTCGAGTAGAGATGAGATTAGCGCCGAATTCAGTTTAGGAGTCCGCTTTTAGTTTGTTTGCTGTGGCCTGCCTGACTTAACAATGTAACGTTTTGACATAGTTGTTTGAAACTGTGACATTAAATTCAAGTCTTATTGTAGCGAGGGTAGAAGTTTTGATAAATTGCCTTGGCGGCTTCCGTCTTGCTTTATAAAGTAAAGTAAAAGTAGACGGAGACCTTTATATACTCGTAACATAGATTAATAATAATATAAAACAAATACTATTTAACCAATGAAATTAGTAATCGCAATTTTAAGTGCTGATTTACCACGTGCTTGGCGCTGTAGGAAAACATCGTGAGGAAACTTCATGCATGTCTAAGAAATAATAAAAATAAAAAATCAAAAAATTTAAAAACCGCCAACCGGAGTCGCAAGCTGAACAAGGCTCTAACATTCTCTACGTCCAACAGGGGGATTTATAGGTTATTTTATTTGTTTTAAACAAAATTAGCATTGAAAGCTTTACTAACATCCCTAATGCTACGAGATGGTTTTCGATAATAGTCAAATGATGGGTTCAAGCCTACGACTTTTAATTTAGCAGTCCATACCTTAAACCATTAAGCTATTAGCGATATAAAAAACTGATAAATAATAAAAGCTTTTTTTAAATAGTAGAATAGCCTTATTTCTTTTTTCTAATGCTTTCTATAGCAGGATAATATGTCCAAGGAGTTCGTTAAACAAAGATTTGTGGACTTAAGACCGTGAACTCTCAAGTGGAGAAATAAAAATCTCGCTCCTTAACACAGTCGTGATAATGATTGAAGTAAGACAAAAGAATTCGTAAGCTCGCTCGATAATCACAATATGTACATCTTTCAAGAGTTAAGTTATTTTAAGTAATAATTGACAAATAGAAGTATTGCTGCTTGGTTAAAATTTAATTAATTACGGAGATAAATAAAACGACGAATTTCATTTATTTATCTCCGTACAGTAAATAAAACTCTATTAATCATAAAAGATAAATGTATTTTAATAAATACTAAAAATACCGTTGGTCTCTTTGAATGACTAAGTTTTTATTATATAAGATTTTTTTTAATTATAAGGTATATTCGGTTACGTTGCATTATTGATTAAATAAAATTCATCGATTTAAAACACAATAATATAAACAGCATGATGTTTGGAAATATTTCAAAACCAAAGTAAATAACGTTTAAAAACAATTTATAATGAAACACACAGGCAAAAACACTTTGTTAAGATAATTCTTTCTTTTCTCCTACCTTCTATAAGTTTGTTTTTTATATTGACAATGTAGACAAATATAAATAGATTAGAGAATGTGAAATCCATACAAACTTCAGCAAATTTAAGAATCTTAAGTGATAAAAGTTTGTAATATTCTTGAAGTAAATAAATAAAGAAAAAGGTCACAAATACGTGTGTTTCATAACTAATAAGCTTAATTTCATATATTAAATCAAATATTACGGTGTTACATTTTGATTACGAAATATCTATTGACAAATAGCTGAGGCGTTAAATCAGATATGAGTAAACGCGGTGGAACCTTAAGAGTTGACAAAAGGACACTCAATCGACTGAGTGCCCCTTGAGTGACAACGGGGCACTACAGGCCTGTCGTGCTAGACTGATAGCCAAGAGAAAAAGAAAATAAAGGAGATAATTTAAAACTATATTTATTTATTTATTAACTCTTTATTGCAAAATTAGGGGTTCACAAACGCTTTAATACCAAAGGCCTTCTCTACAAGTCAACCTAAGGCTTGGTGAGATACTGTGATAGGTGTAGCAGTAAATTTAATAAAATAATTAATAAAGAGAATAGACTAAGAATAGCTAAATATATATACAATATTTTTACAAATATTTGCATAGGTTTGAAGTATCAATGAAGAATCAGACAATTAATGCTTTGATTATTGAGACTCAAAAATCCTGTTCCATATAAGCTGTTTAGTGAAATGTTAACGCGAAGATTAATCAAAGTTACGTAGACCTGTGTAGAACTACTTAGACTCATGTAGCTCTCTCTACGCGAGCTCAAATCTTATATCCTTTTTCGGTCACCACTCAACCCGTCGAAACTGTAAAAGCCTCGGGCTAACAGGGCAGTTATTCAATAATCAGCCTGAAAAAAAATTCTGTGAATACCATCACAGACCTAATTCTTGCTAACAATATCATAATAAATAGAAAAACATAGCTTTATGTTTTAAAGTTTTAAAAATAATTTTATTCAGTAGCCTAACTATTCAAAGCGAGGACTTGATTAAAGCAGCCAATCCATATTCTCTTTGTGCTGGTCCCAATCAAAGGTTGGTAGAGAAAATGAAAAACGTACAAGACCCGTGATTAGCTGACTGCCAGAGAATAATAAAAAATAACGTCCAATGAATATTCAAGGGCATTTTGTAGTTACCGTTAGATATCGGGAAGTGAAGTTGATTGCCATAGTTTATGTAAATGCTTCTGACTAGCTAGATATAATTCGTGAAAACTTTTTATTTCTAATTAAGTATATAGTATATAAATACTATAATTATTGTTTATTTTTTGAATTCTTGTTACCGTTAGTACTAACGAGTTACTATTTTTATCCCTATACTTACCAGTGCTCATATTTGACTTATTCTTTTTATTGTTTACGTTTTCAATTGATAGATATAATATAAAACTATTGTAAAGGGTACAAATATAGTATAAAATGAAAAAAAAAACACCGATGTGTTTTAGGTATCATTTTGTACTCCTTTATTTGTTTCAAGGTTTTCTATCTACATGTTTATTTTGTTGACATCAATATTTTAAATGTCCAGGACAGATCTAAGTAGTTCCTCTACTTGTATGATGGTTTATTATACCCTAGCTATATCTATTTTTTGTTCGTTTGTAGACAACGTGCTGACAGCGGGAGCGGTATATGCACTGGTAAAGCAACGCTGTCAATAGATTCCTGCTGTTACGTGAATGGGTCGGCTGAACAGATATCTCGCCCTCATGTGTGGGTATTTATTGTGAGTGTGGGGAATCGAGGACACAATTGCAGGTCCCCAACGAATCCGTTTAAGTCCTTATTGGCGATAACGCAAGTGCATCTTGAATCCTTATTAAAGATGCAGATGTGCAGTGGTAGAGCTACACTGCAGTTTGTTTCTAGCTGCAGAATGAATGGGTCAGCTCGACCGGGGTAGGACCACGCCCTCACAGAATACCAGCGTAAAATAGCAGCTTAACGCTGCTGTGTTTCGTCTGGTGAGTGCAGGGATCCGGAGACCTATTACTGGAGACGAGGCATTCCATCTCTGTCCTCAAGGGTGAAAACGCATCTGCATTATGATTTCTTGTCAAGGATGAATGTAGATGTCATGGGCCGCAGGAATCACTTACCATCACGTGAACTGTGTGCTCGTTTGTTACTCTTAATGCTATAAAAAAAAAAAAAGATGGACGTCATTGGCCTCAGTCATTATATACTATCAGGTATATCGTGTACTCGTTCGTTAACGCTTACATTAAAAAAAAACACTAACAACCGAGTTTCGTTATCATGTAAGGTCTTATAAGTATTACTACGAATAATCAATTAAATTTAAGAATAATAATCTTGAATGTTGAATGATAGTGAAAAATTATTTTAGTTGTAGTTGAAATTAATATGAACATGTTGCAGTTCGTCTAACTGTACGAGAAAAATTTGAAAATAAAATATTTTGAGCAAATATAAATAATTCATATCTCGTGTCCCTGTATATTCATTGCACGTTTTTTTCACTCTTCCTTGGATTAAGGGCGTCGGACTTTCCATTAGTCTCCTTTGATTGGGGTCCCCATAGAAGTGTGTGTGCTGCTTTAATTAGGAATTAGCTCTCTGTTATCAAATAATAAAATATTATGATTTTATAAAATATAGTGAATTGAAGCGATACGAACTTTGTTAAAAAAGAGAGATCCTACCAGTGCTAATAATATTAATCACATTCCGGTTGACAACTCCAACTAAACTAGGATGCTTGTGTTTGGAAATGATTTACCACAATAGTTCAAGGGCAGATTCGAACCTACGATCTTTAATTTACATTATTTATTTAGACCATTAGACTATTTACGCTCGTCTTTAATAATTTCCAGATCGCTTCGTAATTATATCATCATCATCATTATCAGCACAAATTACTGTTACTCTTCAATTGAGAGGTACTGACCAATCCAGCAACTGTCAGACACCTTGAGTAAATTATTTCTCTACTTAATCTGAGGGTGTTCTACGCTACGTTTACCGGTCTGCGGTTTCCATTCAAGATCTCGTTTACTCCAACATTTATCGATTTTGCGGCTCATACGGTCCATTGTCTAACTCAATGGATTAGATACCTTTGTGATTAAAGATTTGAGGATCACGTGGTGTAGTGGTTAGAGTATCTGACTATTGCATAAGGTGTCCAGAGTCCGATTCACGACACGTATTAAAGTTGTAAAGCAATGAATTAAAATTCAATAATTCATAGGCAAAACCGCAGGCTGAAACTCTTTGGTTTTAAAGTAAGGATTTCAGTTTGAATAGACTTATTACAGGGCGTCTAAAGCAATAGGTAGAGAGGTAGAAATGCATACTTAATGGTTTCTATTTAAAGTAAGTATACTACTAACAACTTGTTTATTGTGAAGATACTCATACAACTCTCACATACAACCACACACACTCATATTAATTTTTTTTCGAATTTATTACTATAAGTAACAAATAACTGTGGCTTAATTTGTCGGCACTAGTGCTTTACTATAACTGTATAATTATTTTATACAGTGTGATCACAATGAGAGTGTGTGAAACGAGAGTCGGGTGTTTGGTTATACAAGTCTTTCCTAGCAAAAACACTAAGCTCTCACAAGACAAATATTACTTTGTATCTTATCTTGTTAGTCTTGTGAGAGTAAATAAATAAATTATTACTCTCATACTTACGATATTTTCATTTCTACCTCAAAATAAATAAAATACTGTAAATATAGCCATACAATATAAACATACAATACAATAAATTAAACATAAAGTTCAACCAGTCGGCTCTAACTATTTATAATTACTATTATGGATAGATCCATTCTTAACTGCTGGTTGGTCAATAAAATAAATAAATAAAATATTATAAAATTAAATTATAATAAATCAAATAAAATACAAAATGATACAACACAAAAATAAGCAATATATGTTTATTTGTTTTGTTATTATTATATTTATTACTAAAGAAGATATTTTACTGAACGGTAAATAATTGTCTTATCTTTTATTGTTACCTTGTGGTCTTTTTGAAATTCGTTATTTGTAATTATGTTATTTCGTTAACTTTAGAACTCACAATAACGCTTTTAAGACCCGATAAAAATGTATTAAAGGTTTAAATCTAAGTCTTTTGCAACAATAGAACGCTAAAGGGAAAGTCGCTAAGAGGTATTTCTAAAAGATAAATTCTGTTCAAGATATTTTTCTTGTTACGAACTTGAGAATTACTCCAACACGGATCTCTTAAGCTGGATTTAATTTTCTATTTTAAATGAAGAATTGAATGTTTTGGATTCGATAGATTTCAGACAGGTATTACATATAAATAAATACCTTTTAATTCTTAAAAAATAAAACTAGACAGAGCAACTCTGTAGATTAATATATATATATAATATATATAATAACTAGCTGCGACTTAAATAGGTCGTCTAGTTCGGACTATAGACCCTAACAGAATACACAACAATGTAACGTTGCTGTATCGTCTGGCGAGTGTAGGGATCCAGAGACCTTTATTACTGGTGAGGCATTCCAGCTGGGGCTGAATATGGTCGTCATGGGCCTCAGGAATCACCTGTGTGCTCTTTTGTCATTCTCAATACAATTAAAAAAAACTAAACTAAACTAAAGAAAATTTTCCTCGGCCGGGAAACGAATCTACCACCACCAAACAACTATAACACATCGTCGATTCCGTATAGGTGACTTGATCACTTAACGTTGCCGTTATATCATACCAACATGAATTAGTGAAACGTAGAATTAAAATCACGACGTCTCGCTCTAGGGAAACTTAAATGACGACGTATTTACGACGAAATTAGTTACCGTGACATCGGCGTCTAGAATTACGCCACGCGCGCATTATCGCTTGAAACTTTTAAACTGCATGTCCTAACAAACGATCCCATTAATAGTAAAGACGAGCTTACGTCGACCCTTTGTACTGAAGGCATATTGAATTTAATGTCAACAGAGCCACCATGCAGTTTGTTTTTGTGTTTGCGCAAATGCTTAGGGCATTATAATACCATATAACCTACGCAGTTAATGTCATTTTGTAATTACCAGAAGATATCACCGTCGTCGAAATCGACCAAGTGGGCTTCGCTATTTATTTCAATTTGAAAATACATAATTTGTTTAATCTCCTATCATTTTATCAGGGGTAAACAAACATAATTCTTATCCATGCTGTAGTTTGTAAGTGAAAACTCCGCGTGAAGCGTACTGTACAGATTGAAAACTATCAAAATGATGAGGATGCCTTTTGAATCAACTCTACAAAACACTCCTCACTCCCCCAGACTATAATAGCAGCACAACACATTTTTCTCTGGTAAGAGTAGGATGGACCATACTATACCACCATTATTGGTGACGCGAAATTCCATTTTAGTCCTCAGGATGTTAAGAGATCTGCATTATAATTCCTTATTGAGGATAACGAGTAAAACATGTCAGATGAACTTTGTGTTCGTTTGTCACTCTCGACATAATACAAAAAAAAATTGCTAAACAAGTAATTTTTGCAATTGTTCGCACACACATAAAAAACACATTATGTCATCGTTATCACAGTGGTAGAGCTACACTGCAGTTTGTTTCTAGCTAAGGAATGAATGGATCAGTCCGACCGGGGTAGGACCACGCCCTCACAGAATACCAGCGTAAAGTAGCAGCATGCTGCAACGCTGCTGTGTATCGTCTGGTGAGTGTAGGGATCCGGAGACCTTTATTATGACGAGGCATTCCATCTCAGTCCTCAAGGGTGACAACGCATCTGCATTATGATTCCTTGAGGGATGAATGTGCCGCAGTCAATCATCAGTACGAAATCACTTACCATTAGGTGAACTGTGAGCTCGATTGAAGAAACACATTAAGTTACGTAAACATAAATAATTCAAGTTATGTACGCCAACGTCCTACGACAACTAATGCCCTTGAATATTCATAGAACGTTATATTTTACTCGCTCGCCAGTCAGCTAATTACGAGTCTTGAACGTTTTCCATTTTTCTCTACCGACCGTTGATTGGGATCTGCATACGGGGAATTTGAATTGACCGATTTAATTAAATCTTCGCTTCGAATATTTGCAAATAAAATCGGGCTTGTTTACCGTGGGTTGATAATAATACAAATGCAAATATTTTCCTTTGTGTTTTCGATTATATAGTAAATTTAATTTGTATGCAAGATTGATATTGTGGATAAAATGCTGTTGGAATTTGTGAAGTGTTCTTTACGTTCTCTGTGAAATATTCGTAAAGGAATTGATAAATTTCTTGATGTTAAGTATTCGTTTTTGATTTAAACATTTTTTACTTTTCAATATTATAATGATTTGGAATATAACTTAAATGTAGACTTTGTTAACCTTTTTCTTGTAAGTATGGCAAAAGGCACAAGTTAGATGTAATTGTTGATTATTACCCATCAACGCCTTTATCAATTCTTAATATTCAAGCTGCACATTCGTTGTCACCCATGAGGATTTAGATGGGTTGCCTTGTTAACTATACTTAGTTAGTGTTTCGGTTTCCAACAGTTGCCACATAAAACACTACAACTTTGTAGTGCTTTTCCACGCTTGTATATATCCAAAAGTAATAATACCCCGACCGAAATTATTTCTTTAGTCGTATCTGCAAACGGATTAATCCCAACCAGCCTCTCGAATCACCTGAGGTGGTTGGAACTCCGGCATCAAATACTTATACATACGATATTTCAACGCAAAGGATCCCGATACTAGATGAGATAGCAAGTGGAGTGTTTTCAAAATAAGGAGATGCGACAAAGGAATTCTTATTAGCGGTAAACGCACAAGCATGTGTCACCGTGGGGTTAAATTGGATTAGATTTTGTCGGCCCCAATCTGAACCTTTGTTTACCAAAATCTCGACCTCAGATACAAGTTTTTGCCGACACTTGTTGACTGACGTTTTCTCGAGAAATATTGGCATGGCCAGTTGTATTACACATCTCCTGTGCTGTCCACATAGCAATGCATAATGTTATTTGCAACATGTCATTGACATGCAGAAGATAGCACATAGCCTGTGGAACACCAGCATCCACTGGTTTGGAGTCGACTACGATCTTGAAGTTCCGGTTCGAGAGAAAACTGGAGAGGCACTTGCATAATTTGTCGGGGTGCCCATAGGAAGGAAGCATCGAAAGAAGCGGTGATTTCCCCCTGTCGTCAAGAGTCAAGTTGGACCAAAAAGAGAGCCTAAGAAATCGACTTTCTCCTTTGCATTTTTGGCCCGGTGTCGTCTCCTTCGTGCAGAGATCTAAGATATAGCTGACACAAATTCCCTTGGAAAGCTTTGGCGATAGACTAAAATACACGGATTCCCGAAGGGAGATGAACTAGTCTCTCTCTCTCTCATTTTTGCCAAAGTACACAGACTTTGCTTCTGCAATAACTCTTTTGAAAGTTTTAGAGGTAGAGTTGTACGTTTTTTACTCAACAAGATGGATATAACATCCCGTGACGCTGATGAATCTGGCCCAGTAACACTCCTGCTTTATAGCGTAACCAAAGCTGAGATCTGCCCCAAATAGGCACCATTGTGGGTGGAATGAAGAATTCCATCCTCTGAAGTCCCACTCGGAGTCAAATTCGGCAACAGCGTTGAGATCATCTGAAGCAAATCCATCCCTATGGGTAGGATGCAAAAAAAGACCGCATTCCATCCCAATCCGCTGACCTATAGTGCCACACACGGCCATAACCTGCAAATCGCAACGGGCACGCGAGAGGCACCATACTCCGGATTAGTAAATGGTCCCATGATTCTAGATAGGCATCGACGGGGACTAGATAGTTGTCCGGATGAGAGGTCAGTAGAAGGTCCAACAGGGATCCTCCACGTCACCGGCGAAGTGACCAGTTGTGTCAGATCATATGTCAAAGAAAAGTCATGAACAGATCTCCCCGCATGATCGGTTGTTAGCCATTCAGCATGGCGAGCGTTAGAGTCACCGAGTATCTCTGCGAATGGGATCTGTTATTTCACGGAGTCTGTAGCCATTTGGACGTGGTTGATGAGTCGGTCAGTGTCGGTATTACCGCTATGGCACCTATAAGGCGCGCTTAGATGGGGTATGGTCGTCGCTGTCTACGCGTAGCCAAAGGGTCGAGAACAGATATCATCTCTGACGTATACACATACTCCAGGCAAAACAAATGTTACAATTTGTACCTTGGGTACGAGAGGTATGAGGTATCAGCTGGAGAAGATATCTGTGTCTCGGTAATAAAAAACAAGGCCTCGAGATGGCAGTGGACGGCGTTCAGGTTGGAAGGAAGTCCACTGATAGTGCAGAAATCCACGCCGTGACAGGTTCTGCCATAGCCTTGTTGCTCCGTTTGCTCTTGGCATGATGGCTGTAGAGCAGGATTTTGGCCACCCATTTTTCAAATTTTATTTCTCCCTTGACATAAATTTATTTCCTTAAGAGTTTATTTATTATTATATTATTTTATTATTTACTAGGGATAGTTTGATATAAATTTTCATATTTATTCTTCTAGTGAGTAATTCTTGATGGAAATATGTTATAAGCTGAAAACAGACTCTTGTATTCATTTTATTTAAAATGATAAATTTCAAGAACAAAATTTAATTTCACAGCAGTGGTTAAATGTTTGCACTGACGATGTACTTAATTGCTTAATTGCATTACTGGCTTTTGAAATTTTAACTACAATCGATATTGCTGTGTCAGCGGATTCGGGGTTGGTTCTGTAGAAATGATAGGCTTGTTCCTTTCAGAATAACTTGTTCTATATTTTTATTGTTTTAATCTTTTGTATTTTTAGATTATTATTACGTAGTAAGTTGTAGTAATAACACCTTTGCCAAAAAATCTCGTTCTTTCATATACATACATCTATTAACAATAAAACAAAGTAAAACTTATAACATATAGAGAAAGAAAAAATGTACGTGTGTTCATTCATGTGTGTAGAAATAGCAGCGTAAAGCTGATGTTTCGTCCGGTTACAGTAAGAATAGCGTTCCTTGTCCCTGAGAGGAGGGGTATGCGTAGGCATTTCTCTAGGATAAAAAAAGAAATATAAAAAATGTAGACAGCATTCCATCACAGTCCTCGGGAGCCACAATGCTTGTGCTTCTTCACTCTTTGTTGAGGACGCATATGCTATTGCCATGCTGTAATATGAGAAACACAACTTCGCGTAAAGTGTAAAGTGTTGGATTGCCAACCATCAAGATAGACAGAGTATGAAATTTTGAATGAAATCCGTTGGTTTCTTTTTTTTTTCTTATTCATTATAGTTATCATAATAATATTATCGTTTATATTTTTGAGCATTCATTGAAGCAAAGCAGTGAAATTTTCTTCTAGTGCTGATTCTGTATCAACATTATCTTCTGATCCACCATATTTCTATTTCACTATTATAATATATATTTGTATGTATCTGTGTGTGTATGTATATATGATATATTTTAAATTCAAAATTTTAAGATATATATATATATATATATATATATATCTTTACCCTTGTGCAATTTGTAAATCTGGTATGGTAGGCGCATCAAAATCCTCTTTCCATCTGAAATCTACTGAGCTTCAGCCCCATCACTTCAGCACCCACGCTGTGGGGGAGGCATGTCTCCTGCAGTGGTGGGTTGAGATTATGATGATGAATCATGAACGCCATAGAAATCCTTATACAAAACGTTTTGTATAGAATGTAATATATTTTAATGGATCACCTGAATGTTTCCACAGAAATATTTCAATTTCCCCAAAGTCACTTGTGAAAGCGTCAAAATATTTTTTTTCGGCCAAATAAACGGAAGCGGAATAAAAAGTAATTAAAGTCGCCGCCCGCCCCTGGCTCCTGGCAGATTTGTAGCTGCCACCGATTAATTGCTTCTGGAGGTGGCTTCATATGAAGTTTTTTTTTTTGGAAAAACAATTTATTATTATTATTATTTTACATTATTATGCTACTCTGAGTGAATCATTGTTAGAGATCAATATTTACTTCGTGTTGTGTACAATACATGTCATCGAGCAAAATCATAGAAGAGACAGCACAAATCGTTGTTGGTTTCTCTAACAAGATATCTTATTTTCAGAATGTTTTGTTTGTGACCCCGATAATAGGCCTATAAACATATTATCGTGGTCACATGCCTAAATAGAATAAAAAATTACGCTCTTTTGTTCTTTATTTTGACACATGTCTTAATATCACAACATTGTAAAAACAAGAAAAAACATATCATATCACCGCAAAAATCCTTATCGGGTTATCGAAGAAGATATGTTTGTCCGGACCGATTGTATGTATATAATCCTCATAATAGAGACAGGCCTGAATAAAATAAAAAATATGACATTGAATTTTGCCTTTTTGGCATAAATAAAAAGGCATTCATTTATTCTTGATGTCATAAAGGTAAGCCAGGAAATAAAAAGGATACCTCCTTCGTTAACTTATTTTTAATGCTTTGATATTTGCAAAAAAGATTCATGGTAGAGGTTAATTAATATATAAACATGTCACTTCAATAGGTTTCTATTCATGTCGGGATTTACCGCGACTCAACGAAGTTGGCCGATTTCGTCGATGGTACCAAAATTATTATTGAAAGAACGGATTCAATTTTACCGTAATTTATACCCTTTATCAGAATTTATACCCTGCTTAATGCTATTATACTACGATTTAATATGCATTTGTATGCCACCTTGATTTTATTACATATTTTAATAGTTATTTAATTATTACTTTTGTTTTCATTAAGCCTTTGAATAAACATAGCAAAGTATATCTGCTTATGTTGAAGGACAAAAAGTATATATCGGTTTTTAAAAGACTGGCTTTGTTTGAGAGAATCGTTATAAAAACGTTCGCGGTATTTTGTTATTTTTTTACCATTCAAATTGACCTAACTGGTGTATTCCAAACTACTACGAACAGAGTGATTCTGGAGTGATCTCCTGGTCGATTTTAACCACAATGATATTTTTTAGGGATTACAGAATGACAACACTTGGAAATACAGAATTACTAACTCGCCATCCTTTGTCCCTTGTCCGATGTAATGCAACAAGATCGTAGCATACCTTCGATCTTATCTATACAAGCTGTTTTCAAGGATCATTACGAACTGACTTGCGCGCGGTGTTGACGAGTTTTAACCCCGGAACAAGCCGGGTTTCTAAGCGGGCACAGCACCATAGACCACATCCACACAAAAACAATTTAAACAGAAAACACAGGAGTATAATCAGCCCCTATGTCTAGTATTTGTTGACTATAAGAAAGTTTTTGACAGTATTGAAACCTGGTCTCCATGGACTCCTTGCTACGATGCCATGTTGACTGGCGATATATCTAGGTGTTGAAATGTCCTTATGAAGCCGCAACTATGAGCGTCCAAGTTCAGGACCGGTACATTGAATATATCCACCTGCGCCATTCTTTGATCAGCCCTAACATTATAAAAAGAAACACTTTGGCAGTGTTTTAATTTACATATTTTTATGAATGGTACAAAAACAAACTTTTGTGGCTCACTGCACTGTTGGCTATCAAATCATCATAACAGCCTAATCAATAGTCCACTGCTGAACATGGGCTCCCCCATTGCCACAAAGCATGATAACTCACATTCCTCGACTTCCCCCACGCTTTTATCGGTCATCGCTCCATTTTGTCTCTCAGATTATATGAACGTTACGATACGTTTCTCGTAGATTACATTTTTTTAATTTAAAAAATCCAAGCAGTGCAATAAACATTACTAAATATACTTTACTTTAATTTCTTCGGCGCTACAACCCATCATGAGTCATGACCACGTCCTGTTTTGCCATTCGTTCCGATCCTTGGCTTTCCTTCTTCAGGCGATAAACTTTCCCATAGATCAGGGATCATAGATCTTCCTCAATGCTGTCGCACCATCTCATCTTCTGCCTTCCTGTTGGTTAAAACATTACTAACATTCCGGTTGTTTATCATCAGGTAGTCTAGTCGAGACGACCTATGCAACTTCTACAGCAGGTGACTTTGGTTCATACATTGTGGCAGTCAGGGCATAGCGATGAGATGAAATGATGACGATGAGGCTAGCATTAGTGAGATTAAGAAAACGAATTATAGATGAGGGTGTCATCACAGTTTTAGAATATAAATGTATGTAGGTATACACTCGTGTAATCGTTCTTTGAGCCAATCGGCGTATTGGGCATCAATCGTACGTCGACCGAAATTTAAATTTGATGATCGTTAAAATACGAGAGCCTTGGCACTCAGCGAAACGAGCTGAATTTTACTACTGGGCGTACCGTAAAAATGCAGTTTTATGTCTCCGCCGCACTGGATGGATGTTGTTTTTTTATATTCCTACTTCACGGCTGTCAAAGTGCTTTTTTCACAAGTCACGCGATAGTGAGATTTTACTGCCTCTGCCGGAACACTGGCGCCTTACCATCGGTTTAGTTTAATTTTCCGTTCTCGACTTATTGAGTGAATTATGACCATTAATAAAGATCCGGCTAAGAAAATATGTTGGTTATGTAAATAAGGTTATTATGTACGTTGCTAATAATGAAATATAAAGTTTCAATTAATATATAAGGTCACAAACTTACATATGAAAATTGCGTATTATATGCCAAAAGTAAAAATCTTTTTTTTAGAAATTTTATATTTAATAAATCGAAGTATGTACCATTGTTATCTATTAGATTTTGCCATTTTGAAGGTAGTTCATTAATGATTATGTTGCTGAAAACATTTTCTATTTCCTTAACACACGGATGTCAAGGAAAAAACAAATGGTGCGATAACAAATGAATCACTTAATTCGAAACACAAATACGCAAGCCTAAATTTGAAATACTATATAATTTGGAATTCTTAATCAAACGCCAGATTATTTGAGATCAAAGTAGCAAGTTCGACAAAACGCCACTTTCCTACGTAGAAACCTAATAATATTCTGTGTGTAACAAATTTGACCCAAACGTCAGCATTGTATATTACATATTGTATGTTACCTCCTTTCTGCAATTCCTCGGATGTCGTGGATGTCCATGGACGGTGGTGATCACTTACCATCAAGCGCTTGCTTGTTTGCCACATATGCCATAAAAAAATGTCTTATAAACAAAGTCCGAAATGTATAAATCGTTATTCAATTTTATTATTTTATTATTATTATTTGTATAAGTTGTCAAGAGAGAGCATTCATCACCTGATCTTTCATTGAGGACAGATCCTTTGCAAACCTCATGTCTATCAGCTCTGTACACGAACTTTTTCTTCTATCCAAAACTTATTTCTTTGACTATCATCGATTAAGCAGAGCCAGATCTGGGCACTACCATTGTGACTTGTTGTTTCTGATTAATATGATAATATAATAATTTTGAAGCTATATGTTAACATATTCTTCAAAAACAAACCCCACCTGCATGGAAAGGCTTACTATTTATTTTTATAAATTGATGAAAGATCCATTCCAACATCGACTCAAATCTTATCGCGTAATACCAGTTAAACTATCTTGGAAAAGGGAACCTCGTCAGGACACTTCCAAGATAGGCAAGCTAGTGCTTTCGTAGATGTCATGCATTGGTTCCAAAAATGGCTAATGATTTTTTTATTAAAGCGATACATGGATACATTAATAAGAAACACAAGTTCCTTTTTAATGTATCCATGTATACACATATTTACAATAATACATAAATCCAGTTGATATTCACATATGACTTCACTATGGTCTTCGCACAAATCAAGCCGCGTGGTCTCCGTTATTACAATTCTAACTTTTATCACCTTACCCAGCGAATCTTTTATATCATTAAAATTATAAGTAGTAAAAATAAACAAATTACTAAGCCTTAGGTTTTTTTTAATTCAGTAATTACAATTGTTAAAAAATAATTTGTTTAAATTAGTAAAACCTTAATTTCAGTAGAATTTTACAAATTAATGTATATATTAGGAATACTAATATTTAATTGCGATCGAATTTCCTTGGTAGTATACTTACAACTATTTTCCGTCACATTCATGAGTTTTTACGAGCGGCGGCAGTGATAAGAATTGTTAATTTTATAGGAGACCCCTAGACGAGGCATCTCCGTTTTATTCACTCGTTCAGTCACTTCCAGTACTAAGTAGTGGAAACTTGGGCACGTGCATTTAATATTATATAAACTACATCAGATCGTTAAATATTTATGTTAGAGTAGATATGTATATAAATAGTTTTTGGATTTTTTTTAATACACAAATTTACATTGCAGAATTAATATAAAATCTATAGCATAAAAGAGTCGGACAGATCGAGAAAGGAAAAGGACACAAACATACACAATATAAACAAGGGATAGTTGAAAGTTGACGTACCTTTCAATGAAACTAACAATAATTAAAATATTCAAATAATCTGTGAACTACACTTAAATTGGTTCCATCATGATTGAGATCTGCGATTTGAGATTTTTTGTTTTTTATTGGCTGACTACACACGTTCGTTCTTTATAAATTTCTTAGACTGTTAGGTTACCTCAAAACGTTTTCAGTCACCGCCAAGTACGAGGAAATTTAGCACTTGATATCGCATTGGCGCATACCGTTAATTAAAAGTGAGCGTTTAGACAATGGCCTAAAAAAACTAAAATTTGTACATATTGCAAAGAAGCTTCATTTAAGTCTTTGAACACTGGAGCAAGCCTCTAGCATCCAGCCTGCCAGTCAAGCTCCATATTTAATCAGAGCACTTTAAACGTTGGAATTTTAACGAATTCTCATACCAAGATTCCATTATTTGCTCGTAACACTGGGAACTTTTTAACTAAAAGCTAATATTTTAAATTATATAATTATATATAAATATATTGTATCTCTATATATATAGTTTTAATGAAACTATGATGACCTAGTTACATCTAGATGAACTGTACAGAATATATTATAGTGCGGTAAGCATTTGATCAAACACAAAGGCACTTACTATTTATATCTTACACTATTCCGATGTAATGCAATAAAGAAAAGGTACAGGTGCACTATCAAAGATACAAGACATACGCACAACATACCCTGGTCCGAAAAATTAAAATTTCTAATACATATATACGAGAAATCTTACCACTAAAAATATAAATATGGCAAACGGGTAGATTGAGATATTTATGTCGTGTACGATCATTGGTGAGAGGTACCTTTGTGTGTTGCCGATTGTCTGGAACACCTTAGATTTTGATTGAGAATAATATTTTAGGTTTTCTGGTAAACTGTAAGCTTGGCCCTTTTTTTTTTGCGTGGGGAAATTTCTACGCATACCCTAGGGGGCGAGGACGGGCTATGTCGGACTCGCACTGGCTGTCGGACACGGGTCGCGGGATCTCCGTAAGGAACGCAACTGCAACCCCCCTCCGCTTCGCCGGAAATATCACGACGACACGGTACCACGTCGTGCCGTCGTTCTCCTCGGGGTCGCTAACGATCGGAGCTCCAACCGTCCAGTATTAGAAGGGGCCCACTTACGGTAGGGTATCATCGACAGGAGGGCCGTGACGAGGCGCACGAGCGCCACGTCAGCCCCGTCTCCGAGCAGGATCGGTCCTCTCTCTATCCCGCGCGGCAGCCTCCTTTCGGACCATTACGGACTCGCAGAAGGAGGCTACGGCCCTCCACGCCGATTCCCCGCGCAGCATCGCCGACTACTGGTAGGGGCAGGTTCCGTCCGATGTGACTAACCAAGATCCGCCGCTCTGCTTCCCACGCCGGGCAAGCAGCGAGCGTGTGCGATGCGGAGTCTAGGTCGTTGCCGCCACAGTGGAAACAATTCGCCGTCGCCTCAAGACTGATCTTACACAGGTAATCACTGAAGCAACCATGCCCGGTGATCACCTGCGTAACTCTGTAGGTGAGTCTTCCTCCTCTTCGCTGCATCCAGGCATCGAAGCCCGGCAGAAATCCTTCGACGACGCGTTTGCGCACATATCGCTCCTCAGTGAGCCTTGCGCGCCACGTCACGAACGTGATACGTCGTTTCTGTCGTTTTACCGCCTCGAGCGCCTCTTCTGACTCGCCACCAACGCTCTGGCGTAGGCCGCCCATCCGGTTGTACACCATCGCGTCCATGTCCACCAGTATCTCCAGAGGTGGAAAGCGAGCCATGATTGTCGCCGCCTCAAACGATACCATGCGGCATCCTCGTACGACCCGTATGGCCATCCTCTGGACGCTGTAGTTTTTAGTCCTACAGCGTCGGATGGCCAGCCTCTTCGCCCAAATGGGCGCTCCGTATAAGGCTACGGATCGTATGACCCCAGCGTAGAGGCGGCGGACTTCCCAACTCGGTCCCCCGAGATCGGGCAGCAGTCTGTGCATAGCGACCGCTAAAGCTTGGCCCTGAGCCAACATCAATATATATACATAAAAATCATTTAGTTCTACCTAACATACCACAAATTATCTCTCCGTTGCAATTCCTTTCCTTGTGTTCAAACAATCGATTCAACTCTTTCTCTATTTTGGTTAAATAAATGTCCTATAATGTGGTATTTGTATTAAAAAAATGACCTGTTGGACATTCTGTCAACACTGAATACTGAGATACAGATTCACCTACTTTGGGTGCTAGAGGCTTCAATCGTTATAGTTATGGTATCGTGTTTAGTTATTGGTTAAATAAAGTTATTTATTTATTATTATTTTTATTCCCAACAACCAATCACAAGACGTATACATAGCCGCGCTATCGATAGCTATCGCTATTTATCTCCGTATATCTGAATAATTATGCAGCTATCTATTGAGCTCTTATACAAATAGCTGAAGCACATGTCAGGCCAACCACCCAGCATGGCGCGGGGCCTTACTCCGTGAAGCTTCACGGAGTAAGGCCAGAAGTAATAAGTAGTAAGGCGGAGTAAGGTAAGTAAATATCCGGCTAGCTTATACTATTTAAGCATAAGTTGTTATTATATAAAAGCTAGTATTAATTTTAATATATATATATATATATATATACATATACATGTTTATATATATATATACATATATAAACATGTCCATATTTCATGCTACCAGTAGTTTTTCATATCAAACGGCATAAGTATGCATTTTATTATTACAAACGGTACTAAAAATAACCATAAGGTTCTCCCGTACTCCGTCGGCGTCTCCCGCAAAGACCTGCAGTTAAAACTTTCCGACGATAATGTAAGCGAAATGTGTTTTCAGCGGAGCGACGGATGCTCGTCACGGTAACTAATTTCGCTGTAAATACGTTGACTTTGCAAAGTTAATCCGAAAGGACTTTGTCTAAATATAACATTTGAATAAATTTACAAATAATTATAATAAGAATACAAGTATGTTAAGAACTTTCTTTAAAGTTTGTTTGGATATTTTTGTAAAAAAAAATATTACCCTCATATTAACAATTTTTTTCACCTCACACAAATTAGTAATTACTGGACATTTTACGCCACATTTTCAAAGAGTAAATAGAAACCGCAACGTTACGAGAAACTAAAATTTAGAGTGAAAATTCGAACAAAACTGAAAAGACCACAATGGAGACGCTTGCAGCTTTGTAAGCTGAAAAATATCTAAAACTAAATTTAAATTTAGGAAATACCTCTTTGTAGACAAGTCGTAACAGACGACGATAAAGATGATGAAAGTAATTATATTTACAGAGTTGGTAAACCTTAGTGTTTCTAAAAACAGTAAAATACATATTTCCAATTCTCCCTTTGATGACGAAGTTTTAATTTTACTTGTTAATAGTTATGGTAAAATAAAATGTTATGTTGTTCAAAAATACGTAATATTATGTTCAAACATTATGATATTATTTGGGATTTTTACCCTCTAAAACCCATTGTAACGAGAGTGACCACCTATGCGGGATCTCTAACGGAACGCAATGGTACCTTTATCTGTGGCCTAACGACCTCACATTCTCAAAGTGTCATGATAACATGTGACCACTTCGCCCTTCGCGGTTATACTTTACTTGACGGTCAGGACCTGCACTCTGTACGCTAGTGAATTTGAAGTCCCCTTTTAGTCGCCTTACATAGCAGGCAGTCGATACCTTAAAATCCCTATTCTATAAATCAGGGATTATAGGGCACACATTCGTACCCTGGGAGTTATTTTGATCTAAAAAAGAACCCCTGAATATCATATTTATCAAAAATGACCATCAGTCAACTATTTCACGCAAATACACCTCAAGGAATGATATCTAAACCCATACCAGAAAAATCAGAAACCAGGATACTTTTTCACCCCCGTCCAACGTAGCCTATCGGACAACCGTGTTATGAGTATCTTCAGTTTCTTTGATATATCATATCTAACTTAGTAGCATATTTCTCTACGGCAGGAGTGATTCTTTTATGAATCTTAATTTCTTCAGAAGTAATATAAAAATGCTAAAAAGAAGTACTTGAATATAATCGAAATATCTCAATATAACAAGAGGGTTACAAAATTTTCAAAAAAATGTATAATCAGCGAAGTAGGCTTCTTTGGAAACGAATTCAATACTCATTAAAATACAAACGTCTTTGCACTTAGAGAAACGAGTAGACTTTTACTGCTTGCTGTATTACAAAATGCTGCAAGCAGTAAAAGTCTACTCGTCTCTATATATTTAAGTTTTCTAAATGTTCTACAGTTTTATGGGAATATAACTGTACTTTATTTGCATCAAAAAAATTTCATTTGACAACGAATAGTTAGTAGAGTTAGTTAGTATAGTATAGTAGAAACAAAAGATGCTGTAATGACAATTAAACTTCTCCGTCATTACGTTTCAAGGTTCAGAAGCCAGATTCTCTGATCATATTTTCGTACACAGTTCACCTGATAATAAGTGATGATTGTGGGCCAAGACATCTACAGTCATTCTCAACAATGATGCACATGCGTCGTCATATCCAAGAACTGAAATGGAATGCCTCCTTTTTTGCAATTGGGTTTCGGATACTGCTATATCAGCTAGTGTTCTGTGACGGAATGGTCTTTCCACGATCGTGCCCACCGATTATTATATATACATCGGAAAACTAGCTCCCACAAAAATAACTTTAATGGA
Source organism: Teinopalpus imperialis (assembly GCA_029286865.1). NCBI lineage: Eukaryota > Metazoa > Arthropoda > Insecta > Lepidoptera > Papilionidae > Teinopalpus > Teinopalpus imperialis. The sequence continues at coordinate 300,483 of JAGSMU010000039.1, forward strand.
AGCGTTTGAAGTGTTACTCCTGCAAAGCCCACATCGAATACGTTTACGTAAGATATTATAAGCAAAAACGAAATTTACCTACAACCGTAACCTAGTAAATGCTCTAAAAGAATAAAATTACGGAGTACTTTTAGTCCGTATAAATACAGAGTATGATAGACTTCAGTAAGAAGACTTGCGATGTCGGAAACAAGTTGGGAAATTGTTTGGGTGACGGTAGCGAAACGTTTTGGCAACGATTATTTTCTTAAAGCATACTAGTTATTGGCAAGGCATATCGATAGCAGAGACCATGGGGGTGGCGGAAAAAGATACTGGCAACGACAAGGGACATGTAAAGGTATCGTAACTTGCGAGAAAAGTGGCAGGCGCCAATGCAAGACGACCCGGTCGCACGGTCGGTGGTCTTGGTGGGGTCTTGGGCGTACAATCCTTCCAAGACATTGTTGTTTCACATATTGGCTACGAGAATTAAATTACATTTTCTATAGTCCCTTTTTACGACACGCTACGGATAAGATGGGGTGATGGACCTCAATATAATAATATCGTTCGAAAACTTGGGTCATAAAATTTCGTAGTGTATCAGATGGAATTGTCGTATTTGGCTTCACGTCGGTTTTCTTTCGCCTCGGTGCTTTTCTTTTTACGAGCGGCGACGGGGATAGAAATTTTTAATTTTATTGATAACTTACACCTGAACAACTTATTTTAGTATTTATTTACATTGCATTTGGTTTCAATGAAATTTATATATAAATTATATTTACCCATCATTACCATCAATAATTAAAAAATATGTATATTTTTTTATTTAAAGCAATATTGCATATTTAGATAAGATTATAGTCGTTATAACGTTGTGGATTCGAATCGGTCATTGGACTATTGTCGCGAACTATCTTACAGTCGCATGTAACCTTAGTTGTAATCGTTACCGGGAATGTTAGTAGTGTTATTAGCATTGCTAGAAGTCTATATAAAAATAGTGTACTTCACTAAGTATTTCAAAGTTTATTTTCTAATAAAACAGAAGGAAGAAGCACACAGTGCACGTGATTGTAGGTGATGACTGCTGTCATGACATCAACATTTATCCTCAATGAAGATTTAAGATTTCTTTTGCTTTGTCACTCTGAGGAGGGACATGGAATTCCCCGGATAGCTATAATAATGCTGCGAAGTATTGCTACCAATGTTTAAGTTACCCTATAGTTAGTGGAATTAGAATATTTCCAAACTTAATGTTATTTTCTTTTTTACCCTTAGGGGTGAAAATACAAAAGCATTTAAATTTTTTATAGTAAATAATGTTTTATCTATAATATATAGCTAATATATACACATCGAAGACAGTTTGCGTTCACATGGAAAAACTGTTATTATTTATTTTATGGTGATTTTTTTTTAATTTCATTTTTACGCGTTTGTTTATTGTTTCAAAATATGTCATTAAAACGTAAAAATCGGAAGACTTCTCTTGTCTTTTTATATAAAAATGAAGTCAATGCTTTTTGACGCTTATTCTTATTTATGCTAAGAATATATTTTAATCGGTGTATGTAACTGAAACGTTGTTATTAGTACTTTACCAATGAAATTGCCGTTCTTCAGTATTGGCCATACTAAAAACACATACATTTTGATTGGCAGTGAATTCTAAATTCCAATTAATATTGTTTTAAAAACATGACATTCTTTTTACAAAGTCTGTCCTTTGTTTATTGATTAGCTTTGGATTTTCATTACGTTTGAACATTTTTCCTCATAATGGATACTTTAAAAATTCGTGTAATTATGGAATATGAGTTCCGTTGTGGCATCAACGCGGCATAAATGGCATGTAACATCAACAACGTTCACGGAGAGAACTTTACAAACGAATGCACAACCCGTTATTGGTTTGCGCAGTTCCGTTCAAGAAATTTTGATTTTAAATGAACCCCGTGGTCATCCGGACACTTTGGTCAGCAATGATGAATTAAAGGCGATTGTGGAAGCTGATGATACTCAACCTACAGCCGAGCAAACAGTAGCTTTTGATGTTAACATCAAAACAGTATTGGTCCATTTGCGACAAATTGGCAAGGTAAAAAAGCTTGATAGATGGGTGCCCTTATGGATGGGTGAACTTAACGATCGCCAGCGCAATGTACGCCTTGAGACATGCCTCGCGCTGCTCAACAGGCACGGAAATGAAAGGAAAAACCAAATTGTTGAGAACAAAAAGTGGATTCTGTTCGATAATCAAAAGTGCTCAGCAAGTTGGTTAGATCCTGGTTCAGCACCAAAGCAATGCCCTAAACGAAAAATGACCTGTAGAAAGTTGATGGTTAATGTTTGGTGGTCTAGTACCGATTTGATTTATCACAGTTTTTTACCTAACGGCATGAGCATTACTGCAGATGTTTACTGTGAAGAACTGAAGACAATGATGGAGAAGCTCGCACATCTGCAACCAACTTTGGCCAACGTTTGTCCCCGCTGCTCCTACACGACAGCGCAAGACCCCATACTGCACAACAGATAGACTCCAAGCTGCAAGAGTTGGGGTTGGAAGGTCTCCCTCATTCATCGTACTCACCAGACCTTGCACCCTCCGACGATTACTCTTTCCAAAATTTGGACAACTTTTTAGCGGTAAAAAAATTTAATTCGTGAGAGCCAGTAAAGTCCAGCTGATTTTTACAAGGGCATTTATAAATAGCGCACAGAGTCACTGTCTCTCAAACGCGTTCGCCGTAACCACGTTGCAGAGGTACCAAAGCACAGGTTTCTCTTTTTCCTGTTCAGAAGCGTTACATCAGACTGCTGACTATCCGTGATCTAACAGCCAACGCTTCCCACATCAGATCACATTTGCTAGGCACCATCGGACGTAAAACCCATATAATCGACGTGTCCTAGTCTAGAGACTCGAAAAGACACAGAACTGTTACTGGAACCGTTCAGCAAGGCAATCGTTCGTCAGTGTCGTTTTCGGGAGGAATAATTATTGGAGCTATGTCTTTGATTCCATATCATGACATATTTGTACAAAACGGCCGTTATCGAAAAAATTGCCAGACCCTTAAGAAAAATAATTGATACCGATTTGTGTTTGTCAATGATAATGCGCCTGCGCATAGAACGGGGGTACACCAGAGTACAAAATGTCACAATTACATTGGCCGGCTGGCTCGCCTTCCATAAATCCGATGGGATGTTCTTTAGCGAGTTGTTTGAAATCGCCAATCACTCTCAAAGACCTTGTCAGAGATCAGGAAAGCCGCCATTAAAAAAAAGGTACAGGCTACCGTAAGAGTTACTGGATAATTTGATATTTAGCGTTACTCAGAATGATTTCCGCATTTGTTCGAGCTAGAGGAGTTATTTTGTATTATTTTTCAAAAAAGTATGTTTTAAGAATGAATAACTTTATTTGTTTTAGTTAAATCATCCATTTTCTTTTTATCATTGTTTCAGAGTATTAATTGGCTCAATTTTATTTAGGAATATAAAATAATATTAATTTATTTTATAGCTTAAATGTTACTTATTTAAACAACATAGAATTATTATCATAACCATAAAACATCATTCCGCAGATACGAAGAACATATTTAGGAAGTAAAAGCATAGCCTTAAGCATTGATTTATTGTGAATGTAATAAAATATTGAATGAAGAATTTTTTTAAGATATCAAAACAAACGAGACTAAAACAACGTGCGAATAGTTGGCGGAACAAAAGTCATAAATTTTTGCCTGCAGCAGGGAGAATAATAGTTTGTATTGGATGTCGATTGTTTTGTTTTGTCTGATAACAATTTTTGCTTTGGGGAACGATAGCAGTGGATAAGTTAAAAATATTATCAAAATGTATTATTTATTTTATTACGTTGAGAGCAACAAACGAGCACACAGTAGAGTAGAGATGGTAAGTGATTCCTGCGGCCCATGACATCTACATTCACCCTTGACAAGGAATCATAATGTAGATGCGTTGTTACCCTTGAGGACTGAGATGGAATGCCTCGTTACCAGTAATAGAGATCTCCGGATCACTACACTCACTAGACGAAACACAGCAGTATTATGATGGTATTTTCCGCTGGTTTTCTGTGAGGGCGTAGGACCACTCCTACCCCGGTCATTATACCAAGAAGGAATGTGTAAAAAAGTAATGTGTAAAAAATCCTGCTGGGCATAAGGCGAGGAGGTTCTAGGGTATTAGAACATAGTCCACCACTCCGCTCACTTCACACACATCTTAAAATATCTGATATTTTATTATTATTTTTTAGTTATGCAGTAAGTGCAGTTAGGAGTAAGTGGCAAAATCAACACTTGAAATTGCAATTAACACTTTCATTGGTACCGTGATAGCTCAGTGTCTAAGCGCTACTTTTTTAATTCCAAACTTTTAACTCAAACTATCGTGAGGTTTTGTTTTTTTCATATTTGGTCCGTTCTTCGCAGAAGAAGCTCGGTTGGGGTCTCTCACGGAACCATGAGTGCTGTAAAGAACTCGAGACGTGCTTCAAATAAACGTGATTCGTGTAAGTAGTTTTATTCAATGTGTAGTATTCGCGATAATATAAAAAAATATTATAGGAAAAATAATTGGTTATATAGGAAAGTTTGACGTTTTAAAATCAAAATTTGTACATAGAACGAATAGCTATATATTGACTGTAGACAATAAATTAGCTACGAGACAAACTTACTTATATGTAATAAAAAAGTAGGAAAAAGAAATAAAATTTGTTAGGAATCATCAATAAGAAACAGGATAAAAAGCAAAAATACAATTCGAAAACAAATAGGAGTTAGACGATTGGGAAAGTAGTGAGACGAAATAAAATAATTTGCAGTAAAAGCCAATGCGACGAAAGCTTTGTGGAGGAAGATGCAAGAGTACAAAGGAAATGGTTTTTAATCACACAAATCTATATGTTATTTAATGAAATGCTATTCTTTTGTATTTAACGTTAAGTAATCGAATATTTATTGTTTCTGTAGAAAGGAAGATATCCTAGGAAATCAGAATTTTTTATTTATAATTATTTTATTTATTTAAACTTTAAATTATTTTTATTACAATGATTATATTTAATTTTTATAATCTGAATACTCTATAAATCTTATATAGGTAACAGTTAACACATATAAGATAACACATATAACATATATATTTAAAACTACTTTTTTGATGGACTGCAACTGATTTTGATGGAATTTGCACTATTCCGGTAGTTGAAAGATAGTAAAATCTACGTACGTAACGTATCTATATGTAAAATTTGTGAAACGTTTCTGACGCAATAATGACGGAAAATTGGAGCTTGGTCATAGAGGAAAAGTCAGAATTATACTATTCACACAGCTGGGCTCTTTCTTCTTTCTCCACTAGCCTCTTTTTCTCTCTTTCTTTCTGTTGTTTCACCTTTTACTATTCTTTACTATAATTTTGCTATAAACAGAACTAGCGTAGCTTATGATGTAAGTATTAGTAGGAAATAAGAGTATAAACGTACATTAAAGTTTTTCAAAGTCACTAAGCGGATCTTCTAAACCCTTAATTCTTACACACCCTTTATACACCTTGCCACTTAGAACCGTCAACATGCACTCACACTTGGCTCCTTTTATGTCAAATTGAGTGCGCTTTAGGCTTGCATTCAGTGCAACTGAAAAGATGTTTGCGAAGCAATTCGGATGCAGATTTAAAGGTTTTTCATATAAAAAACAAGACTTATAAAACATAACGTTCGTACATAGTGTCGAATTCACTAAATTAATTAAACGTAAAATAATTAAATACATTTCAATATTCTGTGTGAAATCCGTTTACGTTTTAATGACGCAATGTTAATTTATGTTTATAAATAAAGGTATTTTTGTTATAAGAATGTTTGTGTATCATAAATTTGCAATGGCTGCATGAAATGGGTGGTACTAAGAGGCAAACTCCGATGCAAGTCTGCGGAACATTGACTTTTCGACCGATGCAGGTAGAATTAAGAAAGGAAACTACGCTCAAGTCTGTAGGGGCCGACGGATTAGCGGACTCTTAATGGGTTTGAAATTCCTTTTATTTTTTCTCAGACATACAGGTTTTCTTACGATGTATCTTTATAATGTCATAATCAGTCCAACACAATACAAATAAAACAAAGAACAAAATATATTGCTACAGTTTGTTTCTATATAAAGTATGTAATAATAAAGTTGAATGTCCAGCGCTGTTTAATCAAATAGAACCAACAAAACGTTTACCAGCGTATTAGTCGCCAGCGATCAGTTTTTGCGTTTAGTGTTTGTTTTAGTTTCACACTAACGCTGGGAAATGAATACCCCTGCACAGATTGGTATTAATTTTCAATAACAGATATACGCATATTGATATTTTTGCATCTTCTTTATCACAGACGAAAAAAATAGCTAAAATATCTCTTAAAAATGTAGTGAAATCTTATAAATGAATTACCAAGTGGAATCTTTTATACATATATGACCCATCATTGACAAGTAATTATTGTAAACAACAACACTTGTGTGATTTTGGCTAAAGTATGTAGTTAATTGTAATTGTACAATCTATCTCTTATTTATGTGTATTTTATATTAAATTTTATAGTTTATTCTTTTTATTGTACTATTGATTGTTGTCCCAAATAAAATAAATAAATAAGTAAATAAAATAAAATAAAATAATAAAATAGATAAATATAAAATAATAATAATAAAAAAAAAATCTCTTTTTGCTGTTCAGAAGCGTTACATCAGACTGCTGACTACCCGTGATCTAACAGCCAACGCTTCTAACATCAGATCACATTTGCTAGGCACCATCGGACGTAAAGTAGCACTCGAACCATTCCTAATTGTTCTAGTTTTGATTACAAATGAGAGCCAGGTTAATACAACTCAATACACAGAATAACAGTTTACAATGGGCTAGGCTGCGTCACACGAAGACACGTGGGAAATTTTCCTTATCGTTGACGATACCTGGACCAGTATTCACCCAGATAATCAACGTGTCCTAGAGATACGAAAGAGGCCTGGAGAAACGAAAATAAATAAACTAAATAAAATAAATAATTAAATAAAATAAAATAAATAAATAAATATAAATAAAATAAATATAAATAAAATTAATATAATAAATAAATAAAATAAAATAAAATAAAACTGTGGATCCCAGACGGGGCTGCTGATAGGCAACCGACACTTGTAAGGATGGAACATCGTGGGGTTTCAATCGCTGCGAGTCTGACATAACATGTCATTGCCACCGCATATCCATGCATAGGGTATTTCTCCACGAGAAAATGAATCGCTCCGTATTTACAAACGAGACAAGATTGACCAGCTCAAGCGAGACAATACCGTACAGTAAATCTCGGTGTGTACTTTATGAGTCACAATGTGTATAATTCCGAGCGAGCTGTGGAGATAAATGCGAGCGTCCATTCTGTCAGTCCTTGTGCCCACCAATTAAACATTCTTCGTTATGAAACCTGGGGTGAATCAAAGAACCCCAGTAGTAAAAAAAGTCACAAATCATTAACTATCTTTTCTATCGATATTTTTTTAATTACATTGAATTTTTTTAACTACAAACTATCCTATTTCTGCGGCCCATGACCGCTACATTCATCCTTGACAAGGAATTATAATGCGTAGGCACCTTTGAGGACTGAGATGGAATGCGTAGTCACCAGTAATAAAGGTCTCCGGATCCCAACGCTCACCAGATGAAACACAGTATCATTATTGCTCTTTTACGCTGGTATTCTGTGTGGGCTTGGTTCCACCCCAGTCGAGCTGACCCATTCACTCTGCAGCTAGAAACAAACTGCAGTGTAGCTCTACTACAGTCAAAATATATAAGCCAGTGGTTGTTTACACTCCACTTGTGGTTAAGTAGAGGGCAATAGCTCAGCAAATATCTATTCGCTCTTCTTTTCAGGACACCTACTACTCGGGAGGAAAGGGTTTCGAAGTCAAATTATTCCAACCTTTCGCTTTTCGTCTTACAAACGAAAAAGCATATCGCTTCGTCTGAAGGTGAGGAATATTCACCACGCCATTAAACAGGGCATAGGAAAATCGTGTTATATAAATCACCTTTAAAGTAAGTGACAATCAGTCACTTACTTTTATCTGATACATTTGTTTAACTATGGCGTATGTATTTTTTACATTCACAGACAGTCTCGTGGCGTAGTAGTTAGAGTTCCAGGATGTAAGTCATCACGATCATCACGGGTCTGAGTTCGATTCCCAGCTCAAACATCGTTTGTGCACCACAAATTGTTTGTTTTTGGGTCTGGGTATGTCCCTTGTCGTCGACACTGCATCTGAACCTTACTGCCATCTTATTGCATATGTATTTAACCGGTCTTGGAGAAGGGGGTGACAAGTGAGTGTCTCTGTTTACGTAATGCTTACGACATAACAAAATTTACCGCGCAATTGATGTCATTACGGCAATATATATACATATATATATATATATATATATATATATATATATATGTATGTGGTGGATCGATTCCATGACTTCTAAACATATGAAGTTTGGAAGTCAGGGAAAGCCGTTTCGTAGACTAGCTCCTAAACGAAGAAATATATCTTTAACGAGTAGGGAAATAGAGCGATCGAGAAAACAATGATTGAAAACTGCACCACTTAGCTGACTCCTATCTGCGGTTACATTGAAAATGTTATTAGTTCTAATATTCTATGCTTTGCACCGCAAGCTGTCTCGCGATTACTCGGCGGCGGCCAGTTTTATAGTACGTATACTGTTTACTCTCTTGTTCTGTGGTGTGCTTTTGTCCTTGTAAAGCTGTGTTTTGTGGTCGAGGACGCTTCGCTGTGACCATTTAATGTTTATTTTTCTGTTGAGTTAAATTATCATTATTTTTGGTTTTTATTTTATTTATGACACAATTCACTTGACGATAAGTGATGAGTTTAGCCCACATCATCAACATCAATCCTCAAAATATTTATGAATTATTGAGAACTACAGCAGAGCCATGGCGCTGTTCCTTTCTGGGTGTAGCGTGAATGGGGCGGTTCGACTGGAAGGATCCTCAGATTATCGGAATAAACTAGTATACCACGGCTGTGTTTCGAATGATGAGTGTTAAGATCTACGAGACTTACTACTGGTAACGAGGGATTCCTCTCTTAACTCTTAGTCTTGGGAGGTGACAACATATGATTTTTTTCTGGTTATGATTCCTTATCGATAATGAACGTTGATCTCATAGGTCGCAGGAATCACTTACCATCATGTGTACTATGTGCTCGTTTTTCACGATTAATAACGCGTTTTCTGTTACGCAGAGAAACACCGAGCATAGCCTTTTATCAATAAATATACGAAAGTAGATGGTGAGACAATATTGCTTGCTTGTGAAGATAGTTGATGACATGCGTACGACGTTGGTACTGAGCTCAGAGACGGAAACGTCGGGGTTATGGCGACGGATGGAGTGATACCGTGTTGCCGTAGCACAGTGAGGGTGCTACTAGAGGCAAGGTCTCCCCTGCGTTTTTTGGGAGTTTTTTTTATTTTTATTTTATTTTCATAGAACAACCAACAGATTTACATGTAACTTGATTCGAAGTCGACAGAAATGGCCATAGGTTGCTAAATACCCATAACACTTACAGGTAGTTACATCATGCTAATTAAAACTAGTTGTACAATAACTTAATATTACGAGAAAATGAACTATTTATACAATGTTATATAAATATTAATAATTTAAATTAACTTAACTAAACTAACTAACTAATTTTAGGGAGTTGCTTACACTCAGTGCAGAGAGGCACCGTGGCGGTTTTGATGAATATAAAACTCTCTTCCCATCCTCTTCTCCATTCGAGGGTCCTCTCCCCATCTACCATGAACTTAAAGCGATCGAGATATGAATTGTTAAAAACGAAAATAGATAACAATCTAAAAACGAAACGTGATAAGTTCGATATAAATTTAATTTTATTCAATATGCACGCAATCGATTAAATATCAATCAAATCTATATCATAAACCGCAATATAATTACATCAGTATGTTTTAAATTGATTAAAGTAAATATTCATATATTCACTTGAAAAATACTGAAACAAATACATTAAAACGTCGCTCGTATTTGAATTGCAAAGTCTATTTATTGTGCACATTCTGTTAGTGAAGCGATTCGACACTTATGTAAATTCAGACGCTGCGTGGTACTAAGCCACTTTGTAAAATATATTGCAACCCGCGACCGATGTACACGTGCACATATTGACACATGCACGTGCATTTCGTGCTTTCGAGTACGTACTAAAATCATTCAGCCTTTGCAAGTTTAACTAACACGGCACTTAGAATTAAATGCGGTATAAACATTTAGAGTATGTTATTATGTAAAGAACCATTTCGTAGAATAGTTTAGTTAGCTAGTTAGTTAGTCTTTTCGTAGAATATTGAACGATATATAAATTTTTAAATGTACAGCGTATACATTTAAATGGCGAATAAAATTGCTACTTGTGGTGCTACACTATAGTTACACAATAGTTAGTGAGTGATATTCTAATGTTTTGTTATAATTACTATAACTTATATAAAGTTTTAGTTTAAGGTAGAGCCTGTTTAGTAGCATTTTCTATTTTCTTCCTTTCTGTTTATAATATTGTGTGGCTTTGCATTTACTACATTTTAATTTGTCAAATCTTGTATAGGTGTAATTTAATACGAAACAGACTGTTTTATTTACCAAATAAATACAAAAATAGCAGAAATACGCCATCATGCATCACGCGAGCAAATCGAGTTCGTATGAAATTACGGCACCAAAGAAATTATTACTATATTTTTTAAGGGCTTATCCACCACGTGCTCGGCGGCACCAAAGAATGGCGGATTCGAACCTACGACTCTACGTTTGGCTAACCGTACCCTAATTAAAAAAAAGTAAAATATACTATCTATATAACTAAACAAGAAATGGCTGCTAAGTTTTAGTTATAGTAGCGATTATTGGATATGAAAGTCACACTGGACCACACGGGGACATGTAAAAGTCTGAAAAAAATACTGATAGAATAAACTAGATATTTTTATATGAAGTATATTCATGAACATTTTCATTTAGCTCGCATGATTTAACCCTCTAAAATCCGAGGGAACGCGTTAGCCATTAAATCGTCAGGAAGAGGATAGCCTTGCCGATTTCATCCAACAAATCCTCAGATTACACACTGGCAATTTCGGCGGAAAAATATAAGTGCAATTTGAGACGCTATAAAACGTGGGGCACGCGTTGGCAACGTCTTAATAGTTAGTTGGCAAGCTTTGTTATTCCGGGCACTGGAATGCGAATCTCGGCGGTGGGTGCGGTCGTAATCCGCAACACACTGTCCTCTAATTGTGGTCCTAATTGTCCCGCCAGCGCCCCCTCCTTCTTTGTCCTCTCCCCGTCGTTACTGCAACATGTTGTTGCGACTATTGTCAAACAAATAAAAGTATTTAACTCATTTACTTAACGAAGCATGTGTAAACTTTATGACGATGGCGTTTGGTTGTAGTTACAACATGAATGGGTCGACTCGACAAGGTAAGGAACACGCCCTTATAGAATACCAATACAAAATAACAGTTGGTGAGTGTAGAGAGCCGAAGACCTAATTACTGGTAACGAGATGGTGGTAACGAGAACTTCTACCTCAGGGATGACACGCAACAGCATTTTTTTTCTTACATTGAGAGTAACAAACGAGCACACACTTAACCAGATGACAAGTGATTCCTGCGGCCCATGACATCTACTTTCATCCTGGACAAGGAATCATAATGCAGATGCCTTGTTACCCTTGAGGACTGAAATGGAATGCCTCGTCACCAGTAATACAGGTCTGCCGATCACTGCACTTACCAGACAAAACACTGAAGCATTATGATGCTATTTTACGCTGGTATTGTGCGGGGTGATTTCCCTATACAAAGTATGTGATTTGATTGTTCAAATCCCTTAACTGTTTTATTAAAGTTAGATTTAGGTCAGGTTAGGTTTATGTTATGTAGCTTGGGGTACCACGTCAGAAAACCACCACGAGTGCCTGGTCGTTGAATTTCTCCTTGTTACTAGTATCCGAGGAGGAAACACTGGGATGGTGCACCCTGGGCACTAGTGATGACACGTTGTCACTACTGGCTAATGTTCTGACGGGGGGTACCTGATCTGCTTGTCCCTATGAGTAGCGGAGGGCACAGTGGAGTGGCATTTTAGATGGCTCAATATGAGCGTAATAGGTGGAGACAGGGTTGAGTAAGGAGGGTTAAGGATTGATGGGCCCAGTGTTCCCTCAACCGGTCGCTGGGCTGGTAAAGGAAGACTAGTTTCGTCCCTACCACGTCGTGGATCACGTCGCACGGTATATTAAGGACCGAGGGCTCTTGGGTTGACCGCCCGACGCGCCGGGAGGAAGCATAAAACATAAAGATAACCTCTATAAAAAATCACCCGAACTCAAGCGTTGGCACGCCGCGAGGAATGCATGGCTGATGGGAAGTTCAGTCACAAGTGTTGCCCCCGTTAGGGTACCAGCCGACCCCTGACGGGTTATGCCTAGGCTGACCCGAGCTAAACTCTGCTTGGGTCGACGGTTTATTGCCTACCATTCTCATGAGAATATTATGAGAAAAGAAAAAAAAATGAAGATATGGAAAAGCAGTCTGAAACGGATTCTAGTCTGACCAGTGAAATAGCGACAGCCTCTAAGGCTTGAGGTCGAGGTGGAAAGACGGGGCGCGGTGCAACGGCTGCGAAAAAGAGACGTTTGACAAAGTCAGCATCGTCTAGTGACAGTGAGGTGCAGGGACGTCAATCAGGGGTCCCAACTCAATGAATTGAGGAATTGCTCGACCGAGGTTACCTGAAACAAATAAAAGCGCCGACGAAGAAGTGGAGGAAATGGCGCGCCGAGCAAATGAAAGCAGAGCTGCCTTGGCGCTGTCAATAGCTGACGACAGAACGGCAGTAGCACTTAACTACCAGGTCCGCGACAACGTTGCTGTAATTCTTACAGTAGCGGCAAAATATAGTAACCTGAAAGGTCATTTAAACGGGCTTTGAAGGACGCGGCTTCGTCCATCAAAGGAGCAGTAAAGGCATTACAACAAGGTCCTCCAACGAAGAAACAGTAAAACTGCAAGCGGAAAACACTCGGCTACAGCAAGAGGTAGAAGAGCTACGCAAGGAGATGATGAAGCTTCAGAAGTCCCCCGCTGGCTGTAGATCAGCAAAAAGCAGCAGCCGCAAATGTTGCTCAACGGGCTCAGGGTCAACTAACTCGGGCTCTAAAGTAAAAAATGTTAAAAAGGGCAAAAATAACGTTAATGAGGAAAATCCTGAGGAAACTCGCTCTTCACCTCTAGCGCCCGAAGAAATAGATGAAGGTTGGTCAACGGTGGTGAAGAGAAAAAGAAAAGAAGAAAGGGGTCCCGACCGCTGGTACAGAGTTAGCGGGCTCCGATAAACAAGTAAGCAGATCAGTAAGTGTTAAACTTCGGCCACCTCGTTCGGCGGCAGTTGTCATAACTCTGCAGCCCGAAGCTGAGAACAAGGAGGTAACATACGCCAAATTACTGGCAGAGGTGAAAGAGAAAATTAGCCTCTCCAGTCTTGGCATCCACGCCGTTGCACAGCGAGGCGGGTGTTTGGTGGAAACTATTAAGGCTGGGGAAATCCACCGTACAGCGAGAGGTACCGGCAGTGTTGTGGTACGCTGTCCAGTGGCTGCTGTACAAAAAATTGAGGCAGGAGGGCGGTTTCTAATCGGGTGGGTATCAGCGCACATTAAAGTGCTCCAACCCAGGCCTTTGCGATGCTATAGGTGCCCACAAAATGGACATGTACGTGCTCAATGCACTGCAGAGGTAGTTCGCAGTAATGACTGTTTCCGCTGTTGGCCAGCCTGGCCATAAGGCGGTTGAGTGTTCTACTGTGCCGCAATGCGCACTCTGTGCAGAGGCAATTAGGCTGCGGAACATTTGACCACGGACCAGAGGAGGGTATATCACGCCCTCCTACAACCTTCATAACAAAGGCTTAGGTGACCGACACGGGGGCCAACCGTCGTCAAATAGCTTAGGCCCCGAGATGGCGTGCGCGGTGTTCACGCGCGCTCATATATGAAGTAGGGGTTGCGAATGCTAACTCCACCCCACATTCAAAGATGAGCCCGCAGTGAGCTAACGCCGTCGAGACTACGGTAATATGCGAAAGCATCCCCTTAGTCCCGACCAAGGATGTCGAGAAGAACACCGTGGGGTTTTAGCTGTTTGAGTCCGGCATAACCCTTCCGACCACCCCGCATCGAAGGGTTATCCATGAGTATTTCCGCATGATAAAAAGGTTAGCTTTAGGTTAGGTTTAGTTTAGATAAGGTTGAGGTTATGTTTAGATTAGGTTGAGGTTATGTTTAGATTAGGTTTGGACTAGGTATAGACTTGGTTTAAGTGATGTATATATTAGGGTTAGATTTGGGTAAGGTTTAGGTTAGGCTTAGTTTTAGTCTAACCTTAACTAATTTTACCATATTCCGTGAATATGGTATAATATGGTGGTTTACGGATTTGACAAAATACCTGATACACTTATACTTATTTTTAAATATTCTGTTCAATCTCAAAAACTCTCCTCGGTCTATTAATAAACAGCCTAGTAGTAATCTCTGCACTTTAAAATAATTGAAAATGTTATTAAGCTTTTATTATTTTTATATTTACCATTGGAAAAAAATGACATGCTAAAGTATCTAAATAATAATTAAACCATATTATTTAACCCACTTGTAAAATATTTATGTACGGTTTTGGGAGGACTTAAATTTTTGTATATTTTTTTTAAAAGGGCTGCGGTACGCCAGTGTCTAAGTTAGAGCTTTTTATTTCTCGGTACTTACGGCATATCGAGTATGGTCCTGTGCCGGCGTCCATGAATTTGTTAATAACAAATTTAAATTCTACATTACCATTTGCTCGCTAGTACAGAGATACATCGTGATGTAACCTGCATGTCTAAGAAATATATAATAAAGTATTTCAAGGCACGTGAAATCCGTCAATCTGCAATGGAGCGGCGTGGCGAAATTCACTCCAATACTGTATACAATACGTGGGCTCTATATATTGGGCACTTTATTTTACAAATATAAAATAAGGTTACTTTGACCGTCTGTGTCGCTATTTTCGACCATTGAGAACAACACATGCCATCAGAGGCAAAGGATGTCTTACGCAATGCTAAACACGATACTCTCCTAATAGCAAGATTACAAATTGCCACGCCCGTTCTACTATTGGCACGGAATTTGGCAGAAGGCATGATAACAGAATTTGGTCTCGCTATGCGTATTTAATTAAATAGTATAAACTCCAATTCCAATCGGGGAAGACAGACAAGCGCTATTTAATTTCTATCGCTTAATCGAATGATTTTATTAACGATTCAAATACAAAAAATACACCTTATGATAAAAGGCTGGATGATTTTACACCTCGATAATCGATTCATAATTCCAACATCATAGCTAACCAAGCTATTACCCCCTTCTTTCACAATGATTTACATAGACGAATTTGTCTGGTGCATTTGCATGCGTAATGAGTCAATTTGTAATGTTCCAGTTTGAGTACCAAGCAATTGAAAACGATGTATTGTTACCATAATCGAGGATCAGGTTAATATATATTTTTTATTTATATTTATATGGGTAATAAATAACCACACAGTTCGCCTCCGATAAAAGAACGTGAGAAGTACACCCATCTTCGATAAAGATTTTAGATGAAAACGCATTGTCACACCTAAGAACTGAGGTGGAATGCGGAGAATTATCTGTAATTCTGTCTTACGATCCTTACACTTACTAAATGAAAAAAAGACAGTTAAGCTTATAATCCATGCTGATATTTTAATTGTCCACGTGGTCCTTGCCCGGTCTATCAAATCTATTTTAATTGCAGCTCGAAACTACTTGCATCGTGGTTCTATCACTATATTTAAGATTGTAGATAAGAATGCGATAAATATAAAATAATTACAATAACGTAGTTGGAAAAGTTAGATAACGCATCCAATCCTAGCTACTAGGAAATAAGGGATGGAAATTTTAATATTTTCTTGAGTAAACCCGAACCTTACCAATGTTATACTGAACTATTATATTAAATATAGCGGGACTCTTTTCCACGAAAAATATGTAATATTCAATTACTTAAGAAATTTATCGCGGCAGCCTGATAAAGAGAATTCACGGTATTCTTGCAAATCGAATCGGCCTCCAACCTCTATAAATACAAGCAGACATTTTCCTTTACAGCCAAGCAATATGAACGCGAACACCTCACCGCAATAACGGGAATCGCTCCAATAGAATGTAACCAGGTGCAAAACCTAAAGTAAACAAGGTATGCCCACAATTTGGCGCCGAATGGAATGGCAAACACTGCGACACTCAACGTTTGTGAGGTTGTAAGAAAGATTCGCAAGTACTAAGCGTTTGGTACCGTCTATATATAAATGGGGCTTCGTGGTAGGGTTTGTCTATTATTTTCAATAACAATTCCTATATGATAAGACAGTTTCAATGTATTAAGATAATGCTTGGTTAAAAACCAATTTAAATGTTAATTGTTTTCGGTATGTGAAAATTGGCATCGTAAGTTCGAATCCGTCATCCCCTAGTACAAGTTATTAAGCCTCGTTCGAGTGGTTAACGAAGGGAATGATACTAAAGTTGTTAATATTGTTTGCGTTTTCAATAAAATTGGTATATAACAAACTTTGCACTTGTTCATATCTAAGAAAATAATAAAGCATTTTTTCTATGAATATTTGAAGTACATTCATTGCAAATATAAATAACAATTTTCCCTATTTATAATACCAGTTAGAATTTTATTTTCAGGTTTTTGCGGGGTTGGTCACGAGAAAAGTTAGTAAATTTTAACTGTTAATATCGCATAGCCATTTCCACTACTTTGGTATTTTATTGGTAGCGTGACATAGTTTATCATTTTAATTGGTTTATGTTTTATTTAAAAACACGTATTAATATTTCGTAAAATGATTGTAGTTAGTAAAACGTAAAAGGTTTTGAAGATCTTAGTAAAACACGTTTGGAATATTTGAGTTATAATTCGAAAAGTTTTTAAGCTTGACCTTATTGGTTGTAAGGGAATTTTAGTAACGTTAGTAACATTTCTAGAGCTTTTTTTTTGAGTAATCTTATTCTTTATCTTTAAGGAATTAACCGCAGTGCACTCTGACACCTGTGAATGAAGAACTTCGTCGACGACTCGGGGGCGATAATGCGATCCGAGGGGCCCTAATTATAAGGAATAAAAATATATAAGAAATAATAATAAGGAGGTACGATACCTCGAGTCGGATCGCTATCTAAAGCGAACCGTAGTGATGATGATAAGGATATCATATCCTACAAATTATAAGTAATTAGTGAAATCAATTAAGAGTTGTATTTTTTTATCAAATTGAGAGTAACAAACTCGCACACTTCTCACCTGACGGTAAGTGATTCCTGCGGCCCACGACATCTACATTCAACCTTGACAAGGAATTATAATGCAGATACGTTGTCATCCCTGAAGACTGAGATGGAATACCTCATTGCATGTAATTAAGTTCTCCATCCCTACACTCACCAGACGAAACACAGCAGCAGTATGCTGCTATTTTACTATGCTGAGCACCTCAATCGGAGTAAGACCACGCGGTCCTACCCAGATTGAGGTGACACATTCATACTGCAGCTAGAAACAAACTGCAGCGTAGCTCCACTACTGTAAAAAAATATTAAATTAAACCACGGTGATATATTGGAAGCCACACAGGAATTCACTTTCTTTCCTAATTTAATGTAATGCGAATGCAATAAGATTGGGGGAAGTTATTGTTATATATTACATAAAGTTGACCGGCTGTATTCGAACTTAGGTCTTGCAACGCAGTAGCTAGGTATTCTATCTACAATGCCACACGATCGTTAGTCATTTTAGATAATTTACGTATATATGTATGTATATTATCTTGAAGATTTAATACAAATAAAATTCTAATCACATAATTATATTTTTTAATATATATATTTATTTATTCAAAATCTCTCAAATTCAAATTCAAATCTCTTTTATTTTCGGGCTGATGGCCGCTGTTAGCCCGAGGGCTTTTACAATTTCACAGGGTTGAGTGATGATCAAGCGCTTATGGCGCTCAGTTGAGATCTTCTATTAATAGGTAACCAGCACAAGGGCTGCCGAGAGGATGCCTCGGCTTGTACCATTACTGTTTCGCAAGAGCGTCTGACTCGAGGGTGCACAAGAGGGCCGAAGCTCGGTCCGTTGCTTCTAACTACGGATTATCTAAATTAATATCGCTATTATTGTTGATTTGATATTATGAGTGATTTATTTTTTGATTAATTTCAGATTTCATGGACATAGATTGTGCTAATTTGTAACCCCTAATATTATAAAAAAATCATTCAGGTACTAAGAGATTCAGTCCTCGCTCAGCACGGAGTAATCCTGTTCCACTTGAAATTGAGTCTGCGAGCTTCAGCGTGATGCGTTATCGGATTTGTTACAATACACGCTCGGAATCCGCCTACTGACTGCTTCCTGCATCCCGCATGTGAATTCCCAGACTGGTTTAAGGTTTGGCATCGCATTTTTAAACAGCTGAGTAAGGGATTCGATTGCTCGTGTTCTAACAGTGTATTACATAAATTTTCTTTTTATTTATTCATCATACATATACATATAAGTAATAGTAAAACAGTAATTGTACAAAAAGGTTAACCTGATGCCATAAGGCATTCTCTTGTTTGAGCAAATATTTTTTTTAACCTTTAGAAGTAAGTGCTTGACCACGATCCCACCTGTAGTTAAGTGGAAATTTAGTTCTGGATGGTAAGGCGCACTAGATCAGTAAATGCCTATTCACTCTACTCTTGAAAACATCATCATTGTAATCGGAGGGAAAGACAGACGCGGGCGAACTATTCCAGTCCTTTGCTGTACGTAATATAATATATTTTTGAAATAATATATATATATATATATATATATATAAATATTTTCGCTATAAATCCTTGCCTCATCATGATATGTACGGAATCTTTTTATTTATTAGTTTTTTATGGTTTTACTTAAATAACAAATGTCTAAACGAAATCTAATCTTATCTGAAGTTCTAAGCAAACACTATAATCAAAGTTACGTATCAAACTGTTTTTAAAATATTAATAGTGACTAACTAAGAGAACGATCGTAATTGATCAATGCGGCCCATGACGTCTATATCATATCATCTATAAAGATTCAACATGCGCACGAGTCGTCACCCTTGTGGATTGAGATCGAATGCCCGTCACCTGTAAAGAAAACACAGCAACGCTAGCAATACTGCTATTCCACTCTGGTATTTTGTGCTCATTCGAGATGACCCTTTGAATTATTTTGTTTTGTCAAAACAGAATTGTAACAGTCAATATATATACCTCCTACTGCTTGACATAAGCCTCCTTCCTAGGGAGGGTCTTTAAGCATATTCCCCCACGTGTCTTGGGACTGGCTGACACGTGTCCTACTACATTATTTTATTTACTTAATAGACATGCAGGTTTCATGCATTATGTTTTCCTTTACCGCCCAGCACGTGATAATTCATCACTTAAAACTACGATTAACAAATTCATTGGTGAATGAAAAGCCACTTCTTAGCTAGTGAGCTACCTCGGCTCTATATGAGCACCTGATGAAGAGTTGACTTAGTTTAAATTATGTTAATATATTAGTATGGGTATTGTAAAATATTGTACAGTTTTTCCACATTAAAATGTTCACGTTATATTCAGACTTATTGCCAAATAATTCCACCACATGCATAACCATTTACAGCTGTGATCATGTTATGAATATTTAGTGGTCATTATTACGATCCACCGGTCGCAATCGCTTACGTATCCATTAATCTAATGCGAAATATTTCTGCACTCACTGATCCGGTGTTTAAAATATATTCATAGATGCCTACCATTTACACGAGAAACTTTTGTTCTACAAATGTAAAAATAATTATTTGATTTTCTGATACATTATCATAGCACGAAAAGTTAAGATCGATTTGATTACAAGTTCTGGAATACCAATATAATAGTTTTATTATTTTTCGTCTAGTTAAAGAAAGATAGCGTAGAAGTTATGGTGAGGAAGCATTGCGTCTTACTGCTGAGGGTGACAATGCGTCTCCAATATAGTTCCTAATTGAAGTATTTTTTTAATTTATAAAAAATCTTACATTTTCATTCCTCTAGACGCTATCAGATAAGTGTCACCAACCTTGTGTGTTAGTGGTTGGGCTACTAGTTTAGATTTTTTTATGATATTAGATATCATATATATTTTTATGATATATGATATGTGAGAGGGTAGGAAAAAGTTAAAACCTTATATTAAGTGATTCCTGCGGCCCATGACATCTACATTCATCCTTGACATGGAATCATAATGCAGATGCGTTGTCACTCTTGAAGACTGAGATGGAATGCCTCGTCACCAGTACTAAAGATCTCCGGATCCCTGCACTCGCCAGACGAACACAGCAGCATTAAGCTGCTATTTTACGCTGGAATTCTGAGAGCGCGGTCCTTCCCCGGTCGAGCTGACCCATTCATTCTCCAGCTAGATAGAAATTGCAGCGTCGCTCTACCGCTAGCAGAGAATAGATAAGGAATTTCCACACAATAGAAAATCCCGCCTACGAATCCTCGTAACGTTTCCTTTTCTTCCAGCATATATTATCCTTATATTAAAACTTAAGCGATGTAATATTGAAATCGCAAGACGTCGCCTGTTTAAAATTACAGATGACAGCCAGCATGTTTTATTCATAGTCGGAAAGTTGGACGTCGTATAAGTCGGGAGATGAACCCGGGGTCGCGATAGGTGCAATTTACATTTTAATTCGATCACTAGCGTCGGGCGGGCATTACCACTTTTAATTATCGGGTCCAACTAGCTGCGGTTAATGGGTTCGCTCTTTGAGTTTGAGATCGAAAATGTCGTGTTTAATTTCTTGGAAATTGACAGTCTTGTTATAGTCGTCGATTTTGCAATTGAAACATTTAATTCATTTGTCATTGTTAGAATTAAATATTTTTATAATTGTCTATTATAAAACATTAAAAACTACATAACCAGTGTTATACCATCTATACATGCACATATACGCAATACCTATATGCAATGTATGTGTGTAATACATATTTGTATTACACACACTATTTCTGCCAAGCGATAAGGTAACAATTAATTATTTTTGACATAATTTAGTTTACCAGGGATTTTTTTAACTGTGGATAATTCATATTGCAGTTAGTTCCTAGCTGTACAACGGTTACGCGCTTTCGACCGGTAAAGAACTATGACTTTAGAGAATATAGGAGTGAATTAGCAGCGATTGAGGATTTCGTATGATAGATATAAAATACCCAAGACTCCATTACAGGAAACTAGGAGGTGCCACCTCAGTCCTCAGGGATGATAATGCATCTTCAACCTTTGTTGAGGATAGATGTTTATGAGCGACAGGTAAATAAAAATAAAAAATATATGACTTTAATACGTCACAAATACTTTTGTAACCAAAAAATTGAACCTCTTTCACATTACACGTCTTCTTTTCCTTCACAGATAATATTAACATCTTGTGCAAATGCATACAATGACAGCCTACGCGGCTGTTCCTGCACTCCTCGTGTTCGAAGAAGGCTGTTCAGGTAAGTTATTTAAATATCCTTTAAATTTATTTCTAAATAAGTTTTAAAATGCATAAATAAAAAGCTCGCATAATCGTACGTGACGATGTGTATTATACCCAAATAAGGTCTTTTTTTATTTACGTAATAATGGTGAGAGGTTCAAAAAATTGTTTAGGTTTCTATATAGCTTTGATTAATATACGCCTATTGTCATTTTGATAACTGGTTATATAATTTTTCATAATTTAATAATAGGTTTCTGGAATTCTGGAGTTCTTTTCTAAACTAGAATATTTTTTGCAGTCTATATTAATGCGATAGAAGCAACTGATCAAGCCAAGGTTCGGCTCTCTTGGGCACCCTCGAGTCAGTCACTTTCGCGCGCAGGGTAACGGTTCAAACCGAGGCTCCCTCTCGGGAACCCATCTGCTAGTTACCCATAAATAAAAATTTCAATTAAATGCCCTAAGCACTCAGCTATCTTTCAACCTGGTGAAGCTGTGTTTAAGCTGGTGTATTTAAACATGCTGTATCATAAAACACCACTCGTATTCGTACCCGTAGCTTGCGGCGAAGAACACGGTACATACTTGACACTATCAGTGGCGCTGAGTATTCCAAAATCGTCCGACCGACGGCCCCTTCTATTCAAGACGAGATTTCACAAATACCTGAAACAATACGTACAGCCTTGAATCTAGTATTATTAAATCAATTTGTTATCAAAAATCAATATATAGATAATTGTTATAATCTTCCAATGATTATGAACATATATTTTATCATTATATCGCTTAACTGTACTAGGTATATAGTGCTATAAGTATTGACTAGACATATTAGATAAAGAAAAAGGATCGAATGTAGTGTGTTACCTTTTTTTTGTGTGTGGGTATTGCTGGTGGTCCAGACGTTTACAGCTTTATGTAATTAGACTGGCGAGCGGGAGGCCCGCTGAGTAGGGAGACAACGACGATACTGCGAAGCTGGTGCAGAGACTGCTGCTACACCACCGCTACACTCCGAATAACACGATCCAAGGTCCCCTCATAAGGAGGTACGAAACCTCGACTCAGATCGCTATCTCAAGGGAGGTGTGTGTTAGCAAGGAACAAACATGTATACACCAAGTCCGAAAATTGACATCATAATACAGATGTATTTCAATGTGAATTTCATGGTTCTAATAGAAAAACCAAACATTTCATCCATGTTAATATTCTATAGAGAATCTTATTTATGAAGAACGAACAAACATGTATCCTTTGCTATACATATATATATAATAAATTATTTGTTTGGTTTAAGGACATTATGATTAAAAATCAGCACCATTCAAAGCGTGATCTTGCCTTAACGCATTGGTTTTTGACTGAAATGGTAACGGTATTAAAATAAATTTACCTGCAATCCGAAAATAACTTTCTTATTCTATCCTAGGTTATCTGTATTTTATTTATTTATTTTAATCTTTAAAACATGTCTAAAGGTCCTACGTATTAATCTGCTCAAAATAAGAAATAGATTTATAATTATAATGGAATATGACATCATTGTATATTAAAAAGAAGTTTGACTGCTCCATAATATTACTAGATCATAGATGTTATAAGAGCATTCAAACTACTCACACATGCTCTACATACATACATATTATATATTGGATGTATGTAGAGTATTATATAACTCAGCAAGTAAATTGCCTGTCGGAAATAAATTTACATAACCACAAAAAATCGCAAACTAATATCTTGGGAAAGGAATATCTATTTGGTTCCCGCCTGATCTATTCGGACCCGAAATCGTCGCTACACAAAACATAGTGAACCTCGTATTTCCATTCAACGTTTCCACGATTCTATTTTAGAAATCTAGTTAACTTGACCCCGCTGAACGGTACCTACCTAACTTCATAAAAATGTGCTGTGTATATTCAGCTAACTGAAATTTATTCATCGTTAAATAATATTTCAATTCTTTAAATATTTCAAGAACATTGAATCAGTTCGGATGTAGTTTTATTCGAGTATTGTATATAAATACGATATTTGCAGACCTGAAATAAATTCGTTACGTAATACGCATTGTCAAATTGTATATATTTAAAGAATGCGAGCAGTTTAATATTAATAACATTCCGTTTAACCATCCCAACTAAGCTTGAAATGCTTGTCATATAAATCTGAAGTTTCTTAGACCGTAATCTAAAGTATTACGCTATCGGCGCTTCGAATTAAGTAACAGTTTAACAGTGTTAGAGCAGCAGTGCAGAATGAATGGGTCAGCTCGACTGGAGTAGGACCATGTCCTGACAGAATACCAGCGAAATAGCGGAATAATGCTGCTGTGTTTCGTCTGGTGAGTGTAGGGATTCGGAGACCTTTATTATTGGTAAAGAGGCATTCCATCTCAGTCCTCAATGGTGACAACGCAACTGCATTATGATTTCTTGTCAAGGATGAAAGTAGATGTCATGGGCTGCAGGAATCACTTGCCATCAGGTGAACTGTGTGCCCGTTTGTAACTCTCAATGCAATAAAAAAAAGAGTATTGCGATTTAATCACATATATTGGTATGTTTCATACTGTGCTACTTTTAGTTGAGATATGACCCGCTATACCGTGATAAAACCTCGCCTTCACAAAATACCAACTTGAAGTAGCAATATTACGCTGCTTCATATGTTATGGTGTGTAGGGAACCAGAAACTTTTTTTAACAATTACTGACTACTGATGAATTACTGGGTGACAATGCATATGCATCTTGAATATATGATCTTGATAAAGGATTGATTTTATTTATTGGCCGCAGTTATCAAGTATATTAGGTGAGCTGGATGTTCGTTTGTAGCTTCTTATATTACAAAAAGAATAACATTGTAATATAAGTAAGGCTAAGTAATATACAAAAAGAGATTTTTATTATATTACTTACAGCAACTACTAGGTGGTAGAGCCAAGCATCAGCTTTTATTGTTGAAGGAATAGACTGACTCAACTGAGGAAGTTCCCTATTGGACCTTCTATTGACCTCACATCCGGAAAACTATATAGTCTTCGTCAATGCCCTCTAGGCTCATTGGACTATTGTTCGATCCGGAGTATGGTGCCTCTCTCGTCCCTGTTGCGATTTGTAGATTATCGCCGGGACTACGGGTCAGCGGATTGGGACGGGATGCGGTCTTTTTGTATCATACCCAAGAGGGTGGATTTGTTTCTCGACGAATGATCCCAACACTGTTGCCGATTTTGTCTCCGATGTGGTACTTCAGGAGATGGAACTCTTCATTCCAACCTCGCTCAGCTGGTGACCTTTTAGTCTTCTTGACTCATCGATGGGCCAAGGTCCAAGTGAGAAATTTTTCGATGCTTCTTCCCTATGGGCTTCCCGAGGAATTATGCAAGTGGATCACGAGTTTTCTCTCAAACCGTAGCATCAAGGTAGTAGTCGACTGTGTATGCTCCGACTCCAAACCAGTGAATACTGGTGTTCCACAAGGATGTGTGCTTTCTCTTACCTTGTTTCTTTTGCATCTCAATGACATGTTGCATATTAATAACATTTATTGATATGCGGATGACTGCACAGGGCCGGCTTTATACACTGGCTGCGCCAATATTTCTCGAGAAAATGTCAATGAGTGTTGGAATAAACTTGTGTCTGAAGTCAGGAATTTGTTAAGCAAAGTCTCAGATTGGGGCCGACAAAATCTAGTCCAGGAAGAAAAAAGTTTGCGCGTTTACCGCTGAAAAGAATCCCTTTGTCGCTCTCTTTATTTTGAAAACACTCTACCTCAGCTGGTTTCTTAAACCTTGGCGTTGTCATATCGCGCGACGTACAGTTTCGTGGCCATTTGAACGGTAAGAACAAATTGGACATGTAAGAAAAGAGCCTTACTTAAAGGCCGGCAACGAATTTGCGACTGCTCTGGTATTGCTGATATTCATGCCGCCCATGAAAATCAGGTGAGCTACTTGCTCGTTTGTCACCTATCGATATATAGAAGATTATTGATTTTTTATCCGAGATTTCGTAAATATTAACTTTTCTTCAATATAACATGAAAACAGAAGTCCCATGGGTAACGAATATAGTATAGTCTTCTGATACAATATCCTATATTGTATCTGAATGCTCTAAGGAAGTAAGAATCAATTTTTTCATATAAAAATATTGAAAGACATTTTTATAATAAAGTATTGAAGAAGAATTTGTTTTTTTTTATGTTTAATAGCAGGATTGTAAATGTTGTTTGCTCTGTAATCAACAATTTCTTTAATAGCGTCCCGGATGATTTATGAAGTACAATGTTGTTCAATATTGTTTAAATCTTAAAGAAATGCTGAATTGCAAAATATGATCGATTAAGAAAACATTGTGCAATGCAAAAGATTTATTTTGTTACTACTTCGTTCATCATGATCATCCCTAGTCCAGTGCTAGTCATAGATCTCCCTTATAGATTGCCACAAAGCACGGTCCTGAGCCACCTGCATCCACCGACTTCCTGTGAGCTTGCCGTCGTTCCATCTAGTAGGGGGCACACTGCAACTTCCAGTCCGAGTAAAAAAACGTTGTACAGAAACGTAATGTAGCAAAAACCTCCTTTCTTCCCCATCGGCTCTACGATGTAGATGGGCCACTATGAGTACAGTGTGCTAATCTTTTAAGCTATGTGCTGCCCCACAGCTCTCTGTGTGATTCTGAGCTAGACTACTTGATTACATATACAACCACAAATGCAATCTCTCAAACTGCTTTGCTTGTTGGACTAACAAACATAAGCGCGGGTACGGACTTTATAAACCTGCCTTCCTATGGTTCTTCATACCGCAATCAAAGGAATAGTAACCAATTAATTTGTTTGACAAGACGTGACGTATCTTGGTAAAGTAGTAACGGTGCAGTTAATTTCTAGCTACATTATGAATGAGTCGCCTCGGCTGGAAAAGACATTGAATGCCAGCGAGAAATATGTTTCGAATGGTGAGTTTTGAGATACGATTACCCAATTACAAGTGATGAGGCATTCCATCTCAGTCTTGAGGGGTGACAATGCATTTCCCGAAACCTAGTTCAAGATGAATGTGTGTGTGATGGGCCGCAGATAGCCTGGCAATATTTTTCTACAAAAGTATTTTTTTACAAATTCTTAGTGACAACATTTTTGTTGGGCACTTCAATATTTTAAAACTAGAAGACAGACGGATACAGAGGGCTTATCGTCTTAGTGCATTCGAATATAGAATCATCCAAATGCAATCATGTATGCCAAACTTTCGAAGGTTTAGTAAACAAAAGCTTACACGGAACCCGTAGACACTATACTGTCTAGCTTTTTTTGTAATTCCGCAGTGAACAGATTGGGAGGGAGTAGTATACTGAAAAAGTAAACGAAAAAATATTTTAATGTTGCATCGCCTTACCTTTATAGGCTTCCGTGTTAATCTTTAGTACGCCCATAAAACGTGGATCACCTAAATATCAGGATATTTCAAAATATAAAAGTGATATTACAAATCGTTACGCGAAAGTTCGGGATTTATGTATTTTATAATTACACATTTGTTGTTTATTTATGTAATAGTATATTAATCGCGACAAAGTTTTTGAGCAAGCACCTACCTCAATCTCATCATCATAAATTTCATCTCTGCATATAAAGCTTAAATAAATAATTTTAAAGATGATAGAACTAAATTTACAACAAGTGCAATTTAGTTCTATCATCGGCACGAATAGCTCGGCTCGATCAGGGAAGGAAGACCTTACAGACCTTTATAGAATATCATTGAACATCAGCATAACCCTGAATTGTTTCGTATGATGAGTGTATGTGATGGTTTTCGATTACGTATGGGATCTAGAGTCACATATTACTGTTTCCCAAGCTTCCGACTTTAGTCCTTAGGGGTAACAACGTGAATTTTTATCGAAGATGAATGTGGGTATTATGGGCCGCATGAATTACTTATCATTCAGTGCTCTGTATGCTCGTTTGTCACCCTAAATACAATTTAAAAAAATCAGATCCAAGTACAAGCATTTAGGCTTAGTGGAGGGGTGGGGGGAGGGGGTTAACGCAACTGTTATATGTATGTTAGATATACTGCATTATTTCATATCGACTCAACATATATGTATATATGTTGAGTTGTATAGCATGTAGATATATGATACATATTACGTATTTTTTTTGTTAGTTATTTAAAAATCATTTACGATTTACAAATTTCAGACTTCAGCATTAAATTGGTACCATTACTGTCAACAGTTATTTATCAGCAGTAATCTAGGTTGAAATGTAGGGAAAATAGGATTATAGGCATACGACTTGTTGTTGGGTGTTTTAAACATAAAATAAATCTGTTAAAAAAATCATTAAAAAAAACTGCCTCAATACTTGGCATTGTCCCCCTCTAGAAAATTTCATGGCTCGCAATCGGTTCTCAATGGATCATATTATTTTTTTGATGGCATATGGTGAAATGCCATCCTGTTTCCTCATACACTGGTTGCCTTATACACTCGGTATACAATACATAAAAATTAGTATGTAAAATTTTACCAGACTGCCAAGTGAAATTTAAAAAACTGTAGCATACTTCACGGTTTGAATTGCATTTTAAATTATACCTATTTAAACTTTTTCTTACATGCTAACTTACAAATATATCTTTTCTTAAAATTGCTAAAACTAAGTGTAGTATAACTTATTTTCTCAAGACATTTCAAGTGTTCTTATATCACTCATGGGGTCACGCGGTATGAGATATTTAACGTCTTGATTCCATTTTTCGTCGTAGAGGTACTCCGTAGGAAATGAAATTGCAATGAATAGTTTACAAAACTGGAAAAATTCCGAAAACCTCATTCAGGTTTCGCATTACATTTACTATTACACAATATAATAATATAATACCATGACATAATTGTTCAATATCCTGCCTATTAACTCACCGTCCCCAAGTCCGCAGCTGAATATAGGCCTCTACCATAAAAATGTTGTTTTATATTACATATTGAATGAATATATATACATATATGGGGTTTCAACAGCACATTAGATTATTAAGCATTATTAAAAACTGCAGTAGCACTATGCCTTTGCACTGGCTTTTAAATCACGGTACGCGAGCAATGCGTGATTAGTTTTTTAAACATTAATAATTATTTAATTTAACACAGATATTTGATACACCATTTATAATGCTAAGTTTTTAAAAATATGGTCTATATACATACCCGTAGGCGTGACTTAAGCTAGCGGCGGTAAGCTGTGAGACGTAGTCCATACTATCGAGTGAATATTCAAGAGTTTGACACTTGTACGAGTCACGCTGACTATTCCAAAATTGTCTGTCTGATGGCCGCTCGTATTTAACAAGAGATTATACTGAAACTTGCCACATATAATTCGAATAGTCTTCATAGCGTTTGAACGGTTAATTTGATAGATGTTTTAAGTCAATTTATAATTAAAAATATATAAATAATATAATCTTCGGATGTGAATATCATGGGCCAATTGATCATTTACCAAGAGTCGTGTGTTCGTTGCTATTGTGAGTAATTTGATGAAAAAATAAATATGGTACTCGTTTATGGACTTTTTCAAAGAGTCAATGCGTTTTTGTTACTATGATATGTCACTTGTATAATTACAAAAAAATCCGGAATACTACTATATCTGTTATAAAGATATTCAAACAAATTCAGTGTGTAAATGGCGTATCAGAAATAAATTCACAGCATTTCAAAAAACCGAAAACCAATAACTTGGGAATGGAATATTTATTTTGTTCCCGTCTGATCTATTCGGACCGAATCATGCCGGCCATACAAAATACAGTTAAATTAATAACAGTGTCTACATTTTTGTATTCAACCTGATGACCAAATGTCTGATGTTTAATCAGCGTCATATCTAGCACAGTAAAAAAAACATTTCTACGTCAATTAATATTATATTTATTTAAAAATGAGGACAATATTCAACGCAGTTGCAGTTATATTTGAGTATTATTGTAATTAATTTTATTGTAGAGTATTAGATTTAATTCAATTCAATTCAATCATGAGGTTTAGACACAAATATCAGCACATAATACTAGTGTAAAGTAAATGTATAAAATAAAAATAACCAAGAATAGTGATAGGACCGTTGGTTTTGGACCCTCACTTGGCGTTTACGCTCAGGCTACCCTATGTAACCTGAGTTCGTATGCTTAGGCGACCACGTATGGGGGGGGGGGGGGAATATGATGCAAACGGGGCAAAAATGGTATGTGGATTTCTGTAATATTGTTGACTTCACTTCACAAATTTGCAGAACATTACCTGATAAGTAAGTGCTTTATTTTTGACATATTACGTTTTTTGAGTTATTGTAAAAAACGATTAAAGAAGTCTTTTTTACAATAACTCTGTAATAATAGTGATATAATTCTGTAAATTCTCTTTTCTCTATTTTTATTCTTATTTAAAACATTATTTTTATAAGTTTAACGGTACGCGATTGTCTCTCTTTCGCTTTTCCCAATTTTCGCTTTATTCTGATAATTACACCGTGGATGATTTTGAAGGTTCAAGAGAGTGTTTCTTTTATTACTAGTATTCGTAAAGCTTGTTGAAATTTCATCAACTTCCCTTATCAGCATTATATACGCCAGATATTTTTTTTGTTTTCCATAGACATAGACAGTAACTTTCAAATGATAGAAATTTCATACTCCTCCTTTTATAATAAATAATTTATTAGGTACGACAATTTTTGTATCACGTATAAATATATAAATAATTTTGATAATATTAACTGCATCGTCTATGGAAAAAATATTTAGCAAGCATTTCGAAAAATATTTTTAAAAATTGTACAATAGCGAAGGTTTATCTTTGTGTTTAATTTACATAAGGATATACGAGCACAAATGCAATCCCGCAAACCTGCATAATGTGTTGGACCAACAAACAAAAGAGCGAGTATAGGATCCGTAAACCTGGCTTGTATTGTTTTGCCGTTCTTTAATAAAAAAAGAAACAAAACAGTAGAAGAAGTGATTTATTCGACAAAGAATTAAGTACACATGATTATGTAAAGATGGTTGAAGAAATTTTTCCAAGCACTTTTATTTTTTTAGGCTTCTATATACAGCGTTATATAAAGGCGGCCTCAGTATCTTAGGCATTCTCAACTACTCTACCTTAGGATGATACAGAGATAATTTGAAGTAAATGTTACGCTAAAAAAAAATTGTGAAATTAAAGTATCATTATATTAATTATAGAATAAACAATATATTGGTAATTATAAAATACAGTTTTTTTTAACTATATTAATAATAAAATCTCGCAAAAAAAATGGATTTACACTAAAAAGTTTATTACATACAACATAGAAAATTATACAAATCATAAATCATTCCTTTTTTCCGTAAAATATTTTTAAGTAAAATCCAAACATATCAGTACTGAACATATTCCGTCAGAAATTTATACAAGTACTTTCATTTCTAGTGACAAAAATTCGGTGGACTCATTTTCATAAATATTTTTAAATCCGGATAGCACAGAGGGCTTATCTCCTTGGTCCATTCACATATAGAAACATCAAAATGCAATCATGCACACCAGCTTATGTAGGGTCAGCAGACAAAAGCGTACACGGAACTCGTAGACACTATAGCGTCTAGCTTTGTTTTTTCATTCTGCAGCGAACGTATCTCTAAAATGGAAAAGTGCAGTAAAAACGTACACGGAAAAATATGCGAGTGTTATAAAGATATTTTTGACATTTACCTTTATGGGTTTCCGCATTAAACTTACAACTATATGAATAAAAGATGTATATGACGTTTGTATGAAGATAAAAAAAAAGTTTTTGAAGGCAAGGCAAGATTAAAGTGTCATTATCCTAAGGGCGTAACCAGCCTGCGAAATTTTACGTGATAGGTTCAAATCCACTATTAGGCTTTTGTCATGAACCATCTAAGTAAGCGTTTAAGCTTAAATACAAATATAAAACAACTCACTTATAATATAATAAATTGAGATAATAATTGTCAAAAATATATGTATTTCTTAAATATATGTATTTTACCGAGTGTTTTAGTGTGAAATGTCGGTGTTTGTAAGTTTTATTGTATATGATCGTGAAAGTCCATAGTAGCTTACTGTCCAGGGGTTTATTTTTATTTTTATGATCTGTGAGTACGATGTCGGGCGCCGGCGCCAATGGAATTGTTAATTAGAAAAAGAAAAATAAAGCTATGATATCAGCGGTGATGAAAAATATCACAAGATTATCTAAGTCTTTGAGTTAATCATAAAAAAGTGAGATATCTGAAGCCCGCCAAACCGTGATAGAGCCCTATATACTCCTATTTCTGCCTTACACAGTTTTCCAGACTGCAGTAGAAGGACATTACCATGTATAAATAAAAAAAAATATATATAGATTTATAGACTTACTTTTTTACACAATCTTTATGAAGTCCCCGAATTCTGAGCTAGGTTCTAAACCTGTGTTACAGAGGTCAGTGTCTTCTCCCATCAACGATTACACATGATTTATGTAAATAAAATATAATAAATAAGTAAATAAGTATAACCATAACTTTTGTGTGAGTGTGTGTGTAAGTGTGAGTATGATGTTATGTGTAGGTGTGTGAGTGTGTGTGCGTGAGTGTGTGTATATAATTGCAGAATTATAAAATACTACTATACAGACCGTTCCTCTACTAGCCTTTCAGTATGTTCATAATCTAACTTTAATAACCACGTTTTAACATTTTTTTTACAATTCCGGGAAGATAGGGGATGTATATTTATTATTTTATTGTATAAGTCACAAAGAAGCACTGAAAGCTTGCTTGCTCACGGCAAAATTAACTATTTCATCTGCATCATCTCAATGGTTGGCAATCCACCACTGTGCGCTTTAATCAAAATTTCATGCCACGTGCAACAATTCTGTTGAATCAGCAGTCGTGAGGAAACATGAAAAAAATAGACACGAGAACGGAAAAGAGCCGTGTGGCGGCCTACGTTAGACTCATACCGTCTCTAGACAGATTAGCAGCGCCCAGCTGTGGGACGTATATATATTGATACTACACTTGTTAAAATATACTTCTATATGGAAGTATATTGCTAAGGTATAAAAATTTTACGAAAGTAATGAAACCCGCGGTAGCGTCCTACTAAAATGCATTTACACTATAATAGATTTAATTCACGTCTCCGCGAACGCTCGCAAGTGCTTCAGGATGATAGTTACTTCATTCGTGCAGTTAAATGTTGCTTTGAACAATGAATAAATATGTTTTACTGGGGGATTATAACTTAGTATACTGTTGGGATATAAAAATGTTTTTGAGTGCGGTCTTTTGTTTTTTACTGTGATTTTAAAAACAAATAGCACTGATTCATAAAAGTGCAATAACTTTAAGTAATTCTGCTGTGTTTCGTGTAGTGAGTGTAGGAATTAGGAAAGACAATTACAGGTTACATGTTAGTTCTATTAGTAGTATAGTTATAACCCGTGGGCATCTTGAATTTTGACTGTGGATTTTTAGTGTGTAAGGTATGTACTACATGGCCCGCGGTTTACACTTACTATCAGGTGTTGATGAAAATTAAATTGTGCATTTTTAAGTTTTCTTTCTTCTTAGTCTCTTTCTTAAAAGAATAATACTTGAAGAATAATGAGGAATGTTTGGATACAAATTGATTACTCAGACAAACAAGCACATGTGACATGGACAGATATCCGTCACAAATGTGAATTTTGTAAATTTTTTACGCAAGTTTAAAAAAAATCAAAATCATTATTGATCTAATAGTTTTTTCTTTGTATCAATGGCATGGTACAGTTTTTATCAAGGAGATCAGAATTCAACAGTAATCGAAACGTTCATACGAGTAAAACTCTCCAATGCCAAATCTAGATGTCATATCTATGGTTATACAAATTTAGTAAATTTAATTGGTAATTTCAAAAAAATGGTTTACATTATCTAGTGAATGTTTAAATCTATTTCATTTTATTCAGTTTTCTCTCTGTATCAACGACACTGCACGATTTCTATGAAGGAATTCAAAGTAAACGTAACATTCAGATGATTAGAGTTTTGTCCTGATTTGGACTTGATAATTAGATTGTCTCATCAAAGACTTAAATTGAATAAGAGGATCGTATTATATTCCTGAAGTAAATAATAACCATTATAAATTATTTTCAGATACGATCATCTCAGCTTATACAAGTCTCTGCAATGCCAAGTGGTCTCAGAATCTGACCCTCTTAGACTGTAACGCCTTGTTACGTTTTCGGGACAACTTAAAAGAACGAATTAGAGAAAATTTTGTAGGCCATATTTCTTTGCTGTTAATTATGATAAATTTTCGGTAATTTAATTTGTTAAATAATATACTTCTATATGGAAGTATATTGCTAAGGTATAAAAATTTTACGAAAGTAATGAAACCCGCGGTAGCGTCCTACTAAAATGCATTTACACTATAATAGATTTAATTCACGTCTCCGCGAACGCTCGCAAGTGCTTCAGGATGATAGTTACTTCATTCGTGCAGTTAAATGTTGCTTTGAACAATGAATAAATATGTTTTACTGGGGGATTATAACTTAGTATACTGTTGGGATATAAAAATGTTTTTGAGTGCGGTCTTTTGTTTTTTACTGTGATTTTAAAAACAAATAGCACTGATTCATAAAAGTGCAATAACTTTAAGTAATTCTGCTGTGTTTCGTGTAGTGAGTGTAGGAATTAGGAAAGACAATTACAGGTTACATGTTAGTTCTATTAGTAGTATAGTTATAACCCGTGGGCATCTTGAATTTTGACTGTGGATTTTTAGTGTGTAAGGTATGTACTACATGGCCCGCGGTTTACACTTACTATCAGGTGTTGATGAAAATTAAATTGTGCATTTTTAAGTTTTCTTTCTTCTTAGTCTCTTTCTTAAAAGAATAATACTTGAAGAATAATGAGGAATGTTTGGATACAAATTGATTACTCAGACAAACAAGCACATGTGACATGGACAGATATCCGTCACAAATGTGAATTTTGTAAATTTTTTACGCAAGTTTAAAAAAAATCAAAATCATTATTGATCTAATAGTTTTTTCTTTGTATCAATGGCATGGTACAGTTTTTATCAAGGAGATCAGAATTCAACAGTAATCGAAACGTTCATACGAGTAAAACTCTCCAATGCCAAATCTAGATGTCATATCTATGGTTATACAAATTTAGTAAATTTAATTGGTAATTTCAAAAAAATGGTTTACATTATCTAGTGAATGTTTAAATCTATTTCATTTTATTCAGTTTTCTCTCTGTATCAACGACACTGCACGATTTCTATGAAGGAATTCAAAAGTAAACGTAACATTCAGATGATTAGAGTTTTGTCCTGATTTGGACTTGATAATTAGATTGTCTCATCAAAGACTTAAATTGAATAAGAGGATCGTATTATATTCCTGAAGTAAATAATAACCATTATAAATTATTTTCAGATACGATCATCTCAGCTTATACAAGTCTCTGCAATGCCAAGTGGTCTCAGAATCTGACCCTCTTAGACTGTAACGCCTTGTTACGTTTTCGGGACAACTTAAAAAGAACGAATTAAGAGAAAATTTTGTAGGCCATATTTCTTTGCTGTTAATTATGATAAATTTTCGGTAATTTAATTTGTTAAATAATATCGTGAAGAAACCTTGCATGTCTAAAAAAAATATTGAGAAAACAGGTTAAGTCCATGGTAATTTACGCTCCATTACTTTACTCTTTTTTTCCATGAAACAATAAAACGGCAGTATATTATGTTTTGTTTGTGATGAGTAAAATAACCGGAGATCTGATTACTAACAGAGGCATTTTATATAAGTCCTCGGAAGTGATACTGAAGTGATAAGTGATATTCCTTCCATCATGCCTTTTGATCGAAAATTGAGATAGATGGGCCACAATGATCAGGGTAAAATGAGTGCAATAAAATAACGTATTCAGATAATTTATCCAAATGAAAAATGATTTCAAATTACATAATTCAAGTAATTCACTACATTATGAAATATTCGAAATAAACGTGTTAATCACCGGTTGGAATTTGGTTAATGTTTTAAACACTAATTCCGTGTCTGCCGGAAGAGAATTAAATCGGTGTTGGCTACATTCGGGATAAATACAAAGCAATAAATTTAAAAATACGATACAAACGTTTATGATGATTTATTTTAAAACAAATAGCACTGATTCATAAAAGTGCAATAACTTTAAGTAATTCTGCTGTGTTTCGTGTAGTGAGTGTAGGAATTAGGAAAGACAATTACAGGTTACATGTTAGTTCTATTAGTAGTATAGTTATAACCCGTGGGCATCTTGAATTTTGACTGTGGATTTTTAGTGTGTAAGGTATGTACTACATGGCCCGCGGTTTACACTTACTATCAGGTGTTGATGAAAATTAAATTGTGCATTTTTAAGTTTTCTTTCTTCTTAGTCTCTTTCTTAAAAGAATAATACTTGAAGAATAATGAGGAATGTTTGGATACAAATTGATTACTCAGACAAACAAGCACATGTGACATGGACAGATATCCGTCACAAATGTGAATTTTGTAAATTTTTTACGCAAGTTTAAAAAAAATCAAAATCATTATTGATCTAATAGTTTTTTTCTTTGTATCAATGGCATGGTACAGTTTTTATCAAGGAGATCAGAATTCAACAGTAATCGAAACGTTCATACGAGTAAAACTCTCCAATGCCAAATCTAGATGTCATATCTATGGTTATACAAATTTAGTAAATTTAATTGGTAATTTCAAAAAAATGGTTTACATTATCTAGTGAATGTTTAAATCTATTTCATTTTATTCAGTTTTCTCTCTGTATCAACGACACTGCACGATTTCTATGAAGGAATTCAAAAGTAAACGTAACATTCAGATGATTAGAGTTTTGTCCTGATTTGGACTTGATAATTAGATTGTCTCATCAAAGACTTAAATTGAATAAGAGGATCGTATTATATTCCTGAAGTAAATAATAACCATTATAAATTATTTTCAGATACGATCATCTCAGCTTATACAAGTCTCTGCAATGCCAAGTGGTCTCAGAATCTGACCCTCTTAGACTGTAACGCCTTGTTACGTTTTCGGGACAACTTAAAAAGAACGAATTAAGAGAAAATTTTGTAGGCCATATTTCTTTGCTGTTAATTATGATAAATTTTCGGTAATTTAATTTGTTAAATAATATCGTGAAGAAACCTTGCATGTCTAAAAAAAATATTGAGAAAACAGGTTAAGTCCATGGTAATTTACGCTCCATTACTTTACTCTTTTTTTCCATGAAACAATAAAACGGCAGTATATTATGTTGTCCTCCCTTTGGATAGCGATCCGAGTCGAGGTTTCGTACCTCACTATGAGGGGCCCTCCGATTGTATTATCGCCCCCCTTTGTTGTCGTCGACGTTCTTCGTCCACAGGTGTCTGAGCGCAATGGTGGTGCGGCAGCGGTCTTCATGCTTCGCTTCGCAGCATCGTCGTTGTCTTCTTACTCAGCGGGCCTCCCGCTCGCGGGTCTATTTAGATAAAGCTGTAGAGGTCACTGGACCAACAGCAATACTCATACATAAAAAAAAAGAAAAGTATATTATGTTTTGTTTGTGATGAGTAAAATAACCGGAGATCTGATTACTAACAGAGGCATTTTATATAAGTCCTCGGAAGTGATACTGAAGTGATAAGAAGTGATATTCCTTCCATCATGCCTTTTGATCGAAAATTGAGATAGATGGGCCACAATGATCAGGGTAAAATGAGTGCAATAAAATAACGTATTCAGATAATTTATCCAAATGAAAAATGATTTCAAATTACATAATTCAAGTAATTCACTACATTATGAAATATTCGAAATAAACGTGTTAATCACCGGTTGGAATTTGGTTAATGTTTTAAACACTAATTCCGTGTCTGCCGGAAGAGAATTAAATCGGTGTTGGCTACATTCGGGATAAATACAAAGCAATAAATTTAAAAAATACGATACAAACGTTTATGATGATTTATTTTAAAACAAAATAATTTTATCAGCATTGTTAGTTTACATTGTACGGTGCCCAACACTGACGTCTCCTTAGTTAAGAGGACTCATGAACACTCATGTGTATTTATTTTAAACCAATTTATTTTCCCGACGTTTCGCATGCTTTACTCATAATCGCAAGGACTGAGATGTTTCACGCCCTGATTATCTGTTAACCTTAACTTACTCTTAAACCCTTGACTCTAGTAACTGGATTTGCTACTATAGGATCGACACCTCAACATAATATTAAGCCTGAGTAAATACAGTTCACCTGATGAAGAGTGATCCATAACATGGACCGAAGTCATTACTCATCACATCATCCATCTTCAATTACCATTCAAGATACATATGCAGTATTACCCCTAAGGGTTTGGATGGAATGCCTCATTTACTGTAATTGGACCCAACCGACCGACCTTTCCCTCACCATAAGTAACAGTACTAATTATTTTATATAGATAAGTAATAATTATGTTGCTATTTCTATGGGCCCGCGTTATCCTGTTCATAATTTAACGCTGGGTATTCTGTGAGGCTTTCTCCGGTCGAGCCGACCCATTCACGCTACATCTAGAAACTAGCTGTAGCATACCACTGTTTAGGGTCATTCAGGGATTGACTTAAAACATGGGTCCACAACTGTCTTATAATGGTCGAAACGTTGTATAGTGACATTAAAAAACGGCACAGACAGAGTAAAATTTCGCTCTCAAATGTATTTTATAGAGCTCTTTAAAAACAAGCGGCAAAGAGGGTTTATCTGATCCCGAATTTACATATAAATATATGTCCGCAAATGCAATCCTGCAAACTTGCATAATATGTCGGATCAGCAAACAAAAGCGTGGATAGAGGCAACCCGTAAAACTAGCTTTGTTTTCCATAGAGTGCAACGCTACCAAACGTATCGCAGAATAGTGCACCAAAAAAGTAACATCGGAAATATATGTGACTCCGAAAGCTGTTCTTACTTCGACCAACAAAGTTCAAAAGTTAAACTCTTGATTTTTATTGTGACTATAAAAGCTCGGCGGTTAAAAGTAAATATTATAAAACTAACATGGTGTTACAATTCCAACTCGAGGAGTTTCGGCTTACTTTAAATCGAAGTGGAGAACAATCAAATAGTTTTCTAATTATTAAAAGTTTATCATTAAAGAATACGAGAACTGAAAGTAAACTGATCTTTGGAGCACACTATGCTGATCTAGATAAAAATAGTTAAAAATATTTATTACTGCGCTAAAAAGTCTTCTTTCAGTCAATGGTTTGTTACTTGAATAGCGAAATCGGCTTAATAACAAGTTTAAATGAGTTGGAACATAAGCTGACATAAATAAAAAAAATCTAGATATAAATGCACTATCAACACGTAGGATGAAGATGGATGGAGGGGAGGTTCTTTTATTCGACAGTATATATTTATATCATCCCCTCCTCTCCCATAGTTTGCCACGTCATAGTCCTGAGCCACCTGCTTCCATCGACTTCCAACAAAATTGCATAGGTTGCCACTTATACATATATATATACCTAGATAATAAAATATAAAATATAAATATATAAGTTGTTACATTACTTACCAGTAGAGAAGCGATATTTCAATAACATTACCAACTCTTAATCTTGATTATAAATATTAATAAAATAAACCAATTTCAATAACTTATTATGTTTATTTCTTTTACTAAAGAAATACCAAGTTGTAGCAGGGGAACTGGAGCGGTTGCGTCTCGTCTAGCATTTACATCACAACAGTTTTAATTCACGGCTCGGCGAGTGGACACAAGGGCTCTACAATGATAGTCACTTTGGCACCGCGTAATGTTGCATCTTTAGAGGCGATGAACACTAAAAAATTGGCTGCGAACAATCCAAGCGTTGAATGTAAACCGAGAGAGTGAATCTATTTCAGTTTAAATGTGACAAAAGAGTATAGTTATGATAAGTGAAACCTGCAGCCCACGTCACTCATATCCTCGATAAAGAATCATAATGCATATGCGTTGTCATCCCAGAGGACTAAGATGGAATGCCTCGTCACCATTAGAAAGGGTTTCGTTCCACTCACCAAATGAAACAGTAGCACTATGATGTTTAACCCTGGTATTCTGTTAGAACATGGTCCTTCGTTTGTACGTCTTTCCTCGCCCAGAAGTTAAATGTAAGTGAATATTACAATCGATTATATTCACTTACCATGCAATGCTTGTAATAATGTATGATAGTAAAAATGCAGCACTTTTTACATTTAATTTAAAAATAGATTTCACTCAATTGAAGCAGCTCTCATTACAGTGCCTTTTATAAGATAATTTACATATATATAATAATATTTGTGCAAAATATTAAATATAGACAAATCCTGCTTCTGACAAAGCGTTCATAATGTAACAAATTTAAGTCCCATCTCGGAGAACACTCACAAGGGCCCTCAAATAGCAGCCACTTCTGGTCTGCTAGACGTTGTTACTTTTCGAGCCGAGATGGAAAAGAATAAAGTGAAATAAAGTATTGTGCGCACTCGAGTGTTGCGTGTCTGTGTGGATTATTATTATAATAAAAGTTGAAATTGTAAAAAGTAATAATTAATAATGTATGAGGAAGCTCGAAGCCACTCAGCGGTCTATAGAGAAGGCTATGCTCTCCACATGATCGGATAAAAAACGTGAATATCTGCAGAACTAAGATAGCAGACATAGCTTAAAAGAATAGTAAGCTGAAGTGGCCATCGGTCGTCCATATAGCTCGTAGAACCGATAATGGATGGGGAAAGTAGGTTGCGGAATGGCAACCTCATATTTGCCATCGTAGTGAAGGGCGAGCCTCCTCCACTATGTTAATGATGGACTGACGGCCTATGCTAGTCTGCAAGAAATCGACTGATGCAGGTGACTAAGGATCATAATCTAAGGCAGTCCGTAGGGAAGGCCTTTGACCAGTAGTGGACTAGTGATTACCTGAAATGATATGATATTGATATATAATTCAAAAATGAGTACATATGGTGGACTTACACAGAGACAGACAAATGGGAGACGAAGCAGCGTAAAATTAAAAAGAGAATTAAGGAAAAGTAATGTAATTGTACCAACATAAAATACTTAAATCATACACACTAGAAATCATCATCACCTATCAAGTCCACTGCTGAAGAGAGGCCTCTTCAAAAGATTATCATAAAACACGATCCCGAGTCCAACCCTAGACTGTTACCGGCTTTTGAAGCTTCTAGCATCCGGAAAAAAAAATAAGGAAAATATTCAATAGGATGATTAAGGATCCTATAGGATGTTTCCCGTATTTTTTTTTCTTAAAAATATTCAATTTCCTGGTTAGAGTGTAAGGTGTAAAGTGTTTGGGACAGAAATATTGGAAACTTTTTTTTATTTATTGGGAGTACAAATCAAAGACAAATGAGCACACAGTTCAAACCTGATGGTAAGTGATTCATGCAGGCCATAGCATCTTCATTTGTGCTTACCATGGAATCATAACGCAGATGCGTTGTTACCCTTGAGGACTGAGGTGGAATGCCTCGTCACTCCTTGCACTCACGAGACGAAAGACAACAGCATTATGCTGCTATTTTACCCTGGTATTCTGTGAGGGCGTGGTCCTACCGCGGTCGAGTTAACCTATTCATTCACAGCTATAAACAAACTGCAGTGTAGTTCTACCACTATTTTCTTCACAGGCTCACAATACAAATAGACATTCACCGCAATTAAATTAAAACGAAATAAAAAAGGAACGGTGCGAATTGTAATTGAATTGCAAAAGGTTCGCTAGACATTCATTTCGAAATATATGATCAACGCAAATGGACATTTATTGTTTAACAATATGCAATTGGATTATTGTAACGTAAAGATGTGTCACCATTTTAAACCGTGAAATAAATGATTATAGTGGATCAAAACGCAGCATTTATAGATTTATAGTACTGTACGTATTTGCGTATTGAGGCACTTAATACATATTACCAAACACGATGCAAAACTCTTATGACAAGATCAGAAAAATTTCAGCTTCAGTGTCGGTGAAAAAGGAAACCCACAAACACACATTGATGGGAAAACCGACAATTTGTGTTACAAAAATATGAGCTGGAAATTGCCGCCAAGGCTCGCGACCCAGTTGGAACTCTAAGCGATAACCACGTGGTGTAGTGGTTAGAGTACGTGGCTGCGGCTTCACAGGTCATGGGTTCGATTCCCAACCGAGAAACAATATTTATACATAACAATTTGTTGGTCAACACTGTAAACCCAGACTCAAAAAGTCTGAATCTTTACCTTCCTTATTGTTCATGCATACTTAATATTCATGAATACCGATAGCCAATAAAAAAAATATTACCCCGGAATAGAGAAGGGGAGGATGTGTGAGTACTTCTGTGTCTGTGCGAATGCCTTTTTTATAGAGTAGGTGGCAAACGAGCAAGCATCTCACTTGATGATTACGGCAATATGAATATATATCTACGTAGTTTATATCATCTGGTAATAATCGCATTTTTTTTACATCAATGCCCTAGGAAGTCTTCAGTCTGTACAGGATAAACAAGTTTATCATAAACCCGATAAAATCCGTAAAACTTAGTTTTATTCAGTGCTGCAGCAGTATTCGCGTTAATATAACAAATCGGTCTAAGCAGGGTACTATGCTACTTTCTGTAAATTATTTAAATTGTTCCAACATATAATATGTTGAAATAATTAATGTTTATAATGATTTAATTATAATTAGAAATTAATAGCGGGTAATATGTAGCAGGGGTCGCCAATAAGTCTATCTATCGGTCTATCTTCGCTACCCACATTTCGCTGGAAACACAGTGTACAAACATAGTATTCAATTCACACCCTTTCTTCCTTTCCTTAGACTACGTCTTTACGCCTCAGAAAAA
Organism: Teinopalpus imperialis; assembly: GCA_029286865.1. Classification (NCBI taxonomy): domain Eukaryota; kingdom Metazoa; phylum Arthropoda; class Insecta; order Lepidoptera; family Papilionidae; genus Teinopalpus; species Teinopalpus imperialis. Next base: position 343,378 of record JAGSMU010000039.1, read on the forward strand.
AGGTTTTTATATAGAGAAAACTTGGCTACCCCTCATATATAGGATATCACAAAAGTCGAAGAAAAAATTATTGTATAAATACTATCTGTTTCCTGGTGTCTTTAATGTGTTTATAAGGTTAGTTTGTAGGTATGTCATTGTCTATATATTTATCTCACATATTTCATAAAACTACATTTTTGACAGATACAGCCCCGTTGTTGCTAGTTTCTAGATGTAACATAAACGGTTCGCTTTATTAACCAAAAAAATATACAATAAAACTGTCAAAAGCTCGAAATTATCTCTTTCTTTCCATTTTTTTTATCACATTACCAAAACGTTACCCTAATTAGTATGAATTAAAGAATTTTACCCTCAATTTCAAAAGACATTCTGCTCGTAAATAACTTATAATTGTGATTTTGTGCAAGTTTATGACCTCGTTACCTCCTTTGGAGTGTCAGAGATATATTATCCGGCAAATTGAATTCCAAACTTATTCAAATGTAAAGAGCGCTGTGTAGAAGGTGAATGCCAAATTTATTTTAAAAGGAGACCTTTTTATTTACTATTATAAACGCTAAATTACTACGCCCAGGGTAGAAATTCATCAATAGGAAAATTGCATGTCATGTTTTCTAAAGCATGTCACGTTATTCGTTATAGAGTAGAGTTTCATGATGACGAACATGTTACTTTTTCATCAGGATCATGACACAAGTACCAATTCCAATTGTACCATATTCATCTCAGCCCATTATTGACCACGGTTAAATATAATATGTAATACACTTAGATATATTGGCAAATACAAAATATAAAATTATTCAAAATTCAGTGACCAAAGTACATACGAAGGACTTAATACCTAACTCAAAAATATATATATACGAGTTAGGTATTAATGAGGTTAATTTAGAGGTTTTTTGATTTCAAAACGGATTTCATTTCAGTCCTATCAACGTTATACAGGAGTGTGCAAAACAAATTGAGGTTACCCTAGAAGCGGACAAAATAATAATGTGATCTGCAGGTATTGGAACGTAGATTTCAAGCACTTACGAGCACAAGGATCATTCAAAATAGGGTGCAGGGTATTCCTACGTATCTGCGTTGACAACATAGGCAGCCAATTAAGCCGAGTACAATGTGAGAAGGAGATACATGGTTGTATTTAAAGACACCATTAATGTATCTTACACAGTTATTAAGATAGAGTGACAGGTTCAAACACCGGTATTTGTATTTTTTTTTCAAAGAAATATCTTATAGAATGTTTATCTATAATAATATTATAAGACTGATGAGTTTGTCCGGTTGAACGCGTTAATCTCAGCAACTGCTGGTTCGAATTGAAAAAATATATAAAATATATTTTTTTTTGTAAATAGATATCTTTAAAGCATATTTTTTTATAAATATTGCGGGGTGACACACTGTACACGTGATTGTAAGTGACGTCATAATCTTCGTCCTATATCCATCGTCAAAAAACATTCAAGATGCAGATGTGTTTCATTATTAGTAATTAGATCTCCTGTTCCCTCATCTCATTCATATCACTCATCATGAAACAGAGCAATGTGATTAAGTTGCTTTATCATGCTGATATTCTGTGGGACCTTAGCTCTTCCCCGATCGAACCACATTTTTCTCTTGTAAATCCAAGTTTCATAAAGTAGACTGACATATATAAATAGCACGATAATATAATAATACTTTTAAAAGTATTTTAGGTACACGGGTCATGTACAGAACCGCCTTTTTGAAGTCAGTTAAAACCATAGACGTCGTAGACCCTTATTTAGGTGACGAGGCATGCCATCTCAATCCCAATTTTTTGAACTATGTACCCTTTGTAAGGTATGAACAATAATGTTTAAATAAATAATAAATATAGGTATTTGGGCCATAAGAATCGGTTACTATCAGGCGAACTGTGTGCTAGTTTATCAGCCTGAATACAATAAAAAAAAATATTTTTATAATAAATTAAAACCTCGAATTACCTTTAAATGCCTAACATGCAAATAAATACGATGCATATCGTTATCAGGAGCAGACTCACCCGTATGTACATGCAACCCCTGCCGCATGCAAGCCGACTGCTGTGCAGGTTATCTGAGATCAGGGAGCTTCGTGATCATTGTATGCAAATTAATAATTCATACTAGTAAATTGTTAGTTAATTGCGTTTTAATATGAAATATATTTAAAACATATATTTTAGTACTCGTACGTAAGGTGGACATATTGGAATATCTAAAATTTCTGGAACTGGTCACTTGCAACAATAAAAAAAAGGCAATTAAGAAATTCGAAACTTTTTTTTTATTACATTGAGATCGTATAATAGCAAGTAATTCCTGCGGCCCAAGACATCTACATTCAGCATTGACAAGGAATTATAATACTTTTGAGGATTGAAATGGAATGCCTGGTCACCAGTTATGAAGGTCTCCGGATCCCTACACTTACCAGACGAAACACAGCGACATTATGCTGCTATTTTACGCTGGTATTCTGTGAGGACGTGGTTCCCCGGTTGACCTGCCTCATTAATTCTGCAGCTAGGAAAAAACTGCAATGTAGCTCTACCACTATATATATATATATATATATATATATTTATATTTATATATATATATATATATATATATATATATATATACATTTGTCAATGCATAAAGTACTGAAAGATTCTTAAAGCAGCCAACTTTTATTGATCTTGTGCCATTTCAGTTATTTGATTTCTCCGAATTCCAGTAGTTATCAATGTACTATTAAAACTTCCTTCTTTGCTTTACGATGTAATTTAATAGAGAAAGTTTCTCTATTTTATTTTATGAACTTTGCAGTGGCTTGGATCAACAAGAAATCTGCGTTAATTACAATTTTGTAGCGAAGGCCCAGCTAAAACTATGTGTACTTTTGATACAATGAACTCTTTCAAGTGCCCACCGGAAACAGTGGTAACTGAATGTAGCACTGTGATTACACATTTAAAAATAATTTAAAAGATAATAAAACAACACGCTTAGTCATTATATTATTATATTGACATTAATTCTTAATACGGCTGCAAAATTTCAGATTATTCAGAATCCGGAAGTGGGTGAAAATTTAATTTTAAGAATATATATGAATACATTTATGCATAGATACAAGTCCTATCTAGATATAAGTACCTCGTTAAAAAAAGCATATTTCAGCCAATTCGGACCAATATAAAATCAATGTGAAACAAATGCCAAATAGTTTATACCCATGTGCACCTTAAGTTTTGAAAGCTTGGCACGAGATGTGTACTTTATCAATTATTTGAGGATAAGCCGTGACAACGTTTTGACACTTTAAAATTAAGTAATTATATTATTAAATTTAATAATTGCTAAAATCACTTGGGAACGGCCAAACCAATTTGTTTTAGACCAATTGGTAAAGTTTCCCGTTATAGTGACAAATTCGGGAAAAACTAAATGATCTTGTGTGTATGAGGTTTTTGTATAAACTCAAAACCATAACTGAAAATTTGAAAGATGGATAATTTTCACAAATTCTCAAAACGATCACGAACAAATCTCTGTCGGGTCAATTAATAGATACCAAATGATTACGGAATGCCTCTTGGCAATTTCATAGGGGGCAATACTCACGTTAGCTAGATTCTAACTGCAACATGAACGAGATGGCTCAACCGGGGAAGAACCTCGACCAAGACCTAAAACGTACTAATGATTTAACTAATGTTACGCTCTCATATAGTTCGGACCTATCATCCATCAATTTCTTTTGTTTTCTCAAATCAATAAAAAACTTTCTTACTTACAGTTCAAAAAGCCACAAGCGGTGGTTAAAGCATTGTTAGGAAAGACTATTGAATAGACCTCTAAAGAAGATGAGGCCGAGGATGCATTAGTATGACAATCCAGAAACCATTAGTTTGACCTGATAACTATCTATGAATTCATTGTGTCCTAGGTTTTATTATAAAGTGAAACAATATTTCTCCCTTAATGTTGAGTAATGTTGGATATTTGTAATTGCAGAATGCTCGCTTGCGACAAACGTACCGTTAACCACGGTTCACACTATCGATTGAATATTCAAGAGCTTCTATGCTTCATACGAGACGTCAAACTGAGTATTCCCCAAACGTCTGACCGACGGCCGCTTTGAATTGCTACAGTTTAGTGTAATGTGCATGAACTGCAATCTAATTTATTGAAATTTAGTTTTTGTACCAAGATGTAACATAAACTAAATTATGTGTAGACGAGGTATTGGAGTAACTTTTCTTTTAGATTCTCTTTATTTTGACATTAATTTATTAGATATTAGTCAATTTTGTGTATGCGTACTGGTACCGGGGATCGATTCGGTTTGGTGCCGGGTATTAATAGTGGGCGTTTAGTTACTGTACGATCACGGCTCTGGTCGAGTGATATTCCGTCTAAACCGTTCCGTCTAAAAAAGCAGCATGCGTCTTTGTATACGATAGATGAAGATATCGTGGTCTGCAGTTATCACTTACCAGCAGGTGAACAGTGTCCTCATTCGTCTCTCATAATATTTTAAAATTCGATAGCCAAGTTTGCATTTAAAAAACATTAGATTTAGAATTTTAAATAAAAGGAATTAAATTTTGTAACTGTTCGACACGACAGTTTTTTTCTTTTTAGTATCGTTTCCCAACGCTTTTACAAATATAATATGGATTCATTAGCAACAATGTCATTATGATTTTGGAATAACATAGTCCTTATTTTTATTCCCAACAATCAACATTTCAGTCAAGTGGAAATGTAACTGACGTATATCATAATTTGGATTTGTTTCGGTTGAATATGTTTTGTACATTTTATCTCGTGTAAGTTTCAGTATTCATTTAAATTTTGTAACAATCTACTCATTACTTTATCGTTTCTTTATAGTATTAGTTGTGACCCAACCCATCAACACACCAAAGTGACAATTTTTTTTTATTACATTGAGAGTAGTAAAGGAGCACACAGTTGACTGTAAGGTAATTCCTGCGGCCCATGACATCTACATTCATCCTTGACAAGGAACCATAATGCAGATGCGTTGTCACCCTTAAGGGCTGGAAATTACTTGAGATACGGAATGCCTTGTCACCAGTAATAAAGGTCTCCGGATCCCGACACTCACCAGACGAAACACAGCAGCGTTATGCTGCCATTTTACGCTGGTATTCTGTGAGGACGTGGTTCCCCGGTCGAGCTGACCCAAGCATTCTGCAGATAGAAAGAAACTGGAATATAGCTCTGCCACTGTTGTTATGCAGTTATTTCATCACCTTAGAGGACTAAGATATCTTGAACCATCAGTTTACATTACTTGATTAAGCTTATATTTTACACTGCATGGCTGCTGAAGGCATCACACCTTCACAGAATGTAATACGAGCATTTAAGTCAGGTATACATGCGGTAATTAATTTGTTGTACCGTGGCGCGGAGCCACCGCGTATAAAAATTATTTACGAAATGTAAAACTTGCATGCAAATAACAATAAAGTCCAGACAGACGTGTACACGTGAAATGTATTACATATATAACAAATAGAACTAAACAAAAAAGCAGTGTGAAGAGTAATTGAATGCGTGAGGTTTGCTAGACATTCGTTTTGGTCCACTCGGGCCGGTGCGATCATTTATCCGTTGACATTACTATGTGAAGGTTTGGAATAACCTGTTGACGATTATTACGCAAGGCAATTTTCCATTGCTCGCAGAGAAGCTATCGTAACATTTTTAATGTGCAAAGTGGCAAGCAATGCATTTGAACTTAATCGATTTAACCTTCTTGAGTATTGGTGAAATTCGAGTTGGTCAAGGATCAAGGCGTGTAAAATCTGAAATGGAGCGGCTACCCTCGCAAATTGTGACTGCCCCCGGAGCTTTGTTGACCTGCAGTTCCATTTTGACTGTCGATAAATCTAAGTGTATTCGAAAACTCGTTTCGTTGTCCACTAAATGGATTTAGTGCGCGATCGATGAGAGCGTTGTTTATAACTTAGAATATAGGTTATTGTACTGTTAGTTTTAAAAGTGGCAGAATGCCTAATATTGAGAAGTAAAAGTAGTTAAAAAATTTAGTACAATGAGACAAATGTCTTAAAAGTAACAAGTTCTCTCAAAATCTAGCTGCGGCGTTAATGTATCAGTATGACTGGGGAAGAGAAAAGGAGAGTGCGTCCTTTTACCCGCTAGAGCTGTCCAATTCAATGTACTAGAAAGTAGCCTTACCAATATCCTGCCTATCATATGCAATAGCAGCAAAGCAAATATTTTTGTACACTTTTTAAAACAGTGTACAAAAATATTTGTTGGACTCTCTATATCCCGTAGGAAACGCCTGGTACTGCGTATAGAGATGATGAATTTACTGACAATTTGTCTTGTAGTGCTTGTCGTACGAACACTCATAGAATTATATTTATGTATGTATTGTTGTAGTGGAAAAGTACAAACACTACGTGGTACTTACCTCATTCTTGTCAGACATATACATTGGCACAATGCTTTCTATGTATGTATATTAAAAATCTAATAATAATTGCTATTAACAATTCCATTCATGCCTACGCTGGTGATTGGTATTATTTTTACACTAATTCCCAAAGTGCTCAAACAAACACAGTATCCCCGTGCTTTCCAAACAGCTTACATCGAATTTCACAATAAAGTTACAGATCGGGCACACTAATTAACTTTTACAACGTTTCATTTGCATATCGTAGCGATAAGTCTCAGATTTAAATTTATCGACGCTCGTTTAATTGCTGTGTGGTTTTAAATTATAGGATGTTTCCACCCGTAGGTATTTTGTGAAGTTATATTTTTTCCATCGTATCTCTCTATGTTACTAAGAGATCATATAGAAAATAAATAAGGGTTAAACGCCTTTTATATTCGTACATACTGAGGATGACTCGAGAACAAAAAATATATTTTCAATGTACATGATGATTGGTGGAACCTTCGGTTTGGGTGGTTTAATTAATAAAATATTTTAATGATTAAACCACCCAAATATTAAAATAGTCAGATTCATCAAGTTACAGCGCCTAATGTGGGCAGGACATATTGAGAGAATGGAAGACCATAGGGCATCCAAGGTAATGAGTAAGTGGAAATCGGAACAAAAAAGACCAAAAGGGAGGCCGAAGATGAGATGGTGCGACAGCATTGAGGAAGATCTGTGATCCATGATCCATGGGAAAGTTTACTGCCTGGAGCAGGAAAGCTAAGGATCGGAACGAATAGCAAAACACTATTGATGTGGCCAAGACCCATAGAGGGTTATAGCGCCAAAGAAATTAAAGTAGTTAAAATGATGTTTTTATTAAACTCAACATATAACTATTTTTGGATATATTACGTTTATATCTAAAAAAAACAATATAACGCATAGCTCACAAAAAAAACAAGCGTATGACGGATTCACTATCTAGCCTCTGGTTGAAATCCCAGCTACCTTTTGGCAAGGACTTCCTATTTTACGTACAATAAATCAGACACTTACGTTTGGGCCCGCTGTAAAGCGATAGGATCAACCCTTGTCAGATTTAGAACGTAATAAGCTCAAGGCTAAATGTACAATGAACTTGTTGGTTTGGTGGCTACCTCGAGTATTGAGACAGCTGCTGATTATCAACTGAGGATGATCAGTATTAGTGTATCACAAACTGTTGGTTTTCAGGTCTGGGTGTGTTGTATTTCCTGTGTCCCTGGTACTGCATCTGAACTTTCTTTCAATCATATTACACATGTATATACATTAGACTAGGTAAGGGACAACGAGTGAGGGCTTCTGTGTTGCCTGTATAGTTGCTGTATCGGGTGATAAGCAAATAGCGATGCTCGAAACCGACCAGGATGACATTACTCTCAATAGTATTAAAGTGCTAACTCTTGTTTTGATTATAAGGAAGGTGACAAACGACCGCGTAATGCACCTGATGGTAAATGATCAGTGCAGCCCATGTTATCTAAATCCGTCCTCCAAAAATTGAAGCATATCCATTGTCACAACTGAAGATTGAGATTCATCGTTGCCTGACATTGGGTCTTCAGAACCCACCACTCATCATACGAAACACAGCAGCGTTATGCTGCTATTTCACGTTGGTATTCCATGAGAGAATAATTCATCCCCGGTCGAATTGTGGAATAGATCTATTACTGTTGCAGATAGAAGCTTCCACTTTTAAAATACTTATTTATATTAGAATAAATAAACTAAATTCCTAACGTTTAATCCATTATTATAACCTAAATGAATCGTTAACTGTACAGTAGTACCGACGTGTAGAACATAACGGGGTTAATTTGAACGACAAGTCAGCCTGAGTGTTGCTTAACTAACTTAAGATTTATTACACCTACAAATTAGTACCGAAATGCTCGCTACCACACACGGCATACCTACGAAACAGATTGAATACGAAAAACATTATTAACCTGTAAGGGCTGAGCTGTTATAGGATTTATATAAGGTTAAAGAGAAATATGTACTTACAGAAATGGAAGAAATATATATAAACTTTTTGTGGCCATCTCTGTTAAATTAAATTTAACCTGCCTGTACAAAATACTAACGTAAAATAGCGGAATAACGCTGTTGTATTTTGTCTGGTGAGTGTAGGGATTTCCTTTATTAGTGGTGATGAGACGTACAATCTTAATCCTAAAGGATCACAACGCATTTGCATTATGATTCCATATCGAGGATGAAGTCGCAGTTATCACTTCCCATCAGATGAATTGTGTGCTTGTTTGTCACCTTCAGTATAATAATAAATCAGGAGATAGATAAGGGAATTGAGAAAGGAGAAGAAGGAGAAAGATTTCGAATCGAAATTTTTACGGTAAGCATACACTGAACGCGTAAAGAAATGTCTTTTATGGCTATTAGTTTCTTTAGGTAAACTTAAGAAAAAACGATCATATCAGGTAAGATTGCAAATTTTTAAGACGATTTCACTATAGATTACAGAGTTGCTTATGACACAAAATTTGTTAAAGTGTGTTTCTTCTAGAGTTTCAAGCAGAACTATTACATCGTTTTGTCCACCAATAAGACGGTTTCGGGAACTTATATTCAGTGTAGTAGATTTTACAAGCAGTAGTGTTCGAAGTGAGTTGCATTGGGACTCGCATAGCATATTATCTAGGTCTGTATGAAGCTGTTTATCCAACGCCATAGTGTCTGATATATATTATATTGTTAATGTAATATATAAATATTCAATTACTTTTATATTTATTTATTTTATTAGTTTATGTTATTAGTTAGTATGTTTTCTTAATTGTCTGTGTGGTGTTTACTTATACATGATTGTTATATTTCTGTTTGTTTACCTATGTTGAAGTTTTATTATGTATTAGTGCAATTTTTGGTAAACCTCTTAAATAAATGAAAATAAATAGACTAATACGGAATTACAATTAAGCGGTAGTAGGCTCGAATCCCAGCCGATCTGCCTATGTCTTTTTGCTTTTCGTATTGTTTTGTATAAAAAAATAATTCCTTTAAATATTTGCACCGTTGATGATAAAGCAGTCCATTACTGTCTATTGCAACTGTTGCAACAAATAAGACATGATATCTTATTTATAATTTATATTATATATTTATTGGTACAATATTCGTGTTTAGATATTTATTTTGGTAAATGTAGCACGTCTAAAGATTACAATGAACTGCTAAGAAAATAGGAATAAAGGTGTCTATATTCTATATGAAAGCGTAACTTGAATATTTGTTTTCAATTTGCCGCGTAGTTTGTGAGATATAAACAAACAAACACGTCGTGCTGCGATCGTGGCCGCAATGATTACTATGTTGAAATTGCGCACAGCGCTTTAGTCTGTAGCCTGAAGGAATTCAGTGTATTGTTGCTTGCCTTGTTTGATCAGCTGCCTTGAATAGTTTGGATAGAAAACAATCAATGAAGACAGAAATTTCCCTTGTTGAGATAATTCCGTTATACTTATTTCGATTTTATTATAATAAACATCTAGCCATATTACTAGAAGAGTTACATAACGTCAGTGAGCAGTGGAAAGAGTTTCGTCCCCACTGCCGGTGCTGATGACATTATTAATTGCAATTTAAGTAACTAATTTACCACGGGCTGAACTGTTGCGTAATTATCATATAATAATCTAACTGTTTAAGATAAAAAAATATATTCGGAAGTGTTCTAGTCCGCCAGTTCATAGTGGAGTCACGTGGAGGGATGCAGTGCTCCCTCAAGCAAGACCTAAGAAAAAATGGCTGTAAAGTGTGAGAAGCAAAAATATATAGAAAGAACGCAATATAGGTCTTCCTTCACAGATAGTAATGGAAATGAATAAGGTTCATCAGTGTTCTGGGTAGAATAAAATACAATTATATAATGGTAACTGGAATATACAAACTAAATGAAAATAAAACATGAAACAAACGAAAACAAATAGAAGAAGAAATTAATGTCTTACATGATAGTGTAATGAATTTCGAAAATAATTTGTTTAATCTTTACATATAATTTGTTAAATTCATCAATTCTTCGCTTCAACTTATTAAGTTTTAAGAATAATACTGAATTGCATTTTCCTCTCCATGATAAGTGTAGATAATGGTTTCGATGCTCATCGATGTTTTACTTTTAAAAAGTTTCAAAGCAGGTAATCCATCTGTAACACAATAAAAATACAAGAGTGTTTTTTGTAATAAAATAAACCCTTAGGTATCATTTTTAATAAATATTCATCGCACACGTAACCCTTTTATGAATGACTCTGTTTCTTTATTATATCTGAAATAAACATACGCCAAGTGATTTTGTATAATGGAAAAATGGAAAGGAATCGTTTTCCATTTAAAACGCTAGCTTGATTAATGTCCACCATTTTGTATTGCAATATTGCTACTGGAAACTGAAATTATTTGTTTTCAATTTTTTTTCCAATTCGCTTCCGAATTCCGAATTCCGAATCTCGTGTGTTTAAAGCTTCTGTATTTTATGTTGATATTTACTTAGATTAGTACAAAACATGTTTGTTGTTTCATCTTTTAGGTTTATAATGTTGATACTGATAAAAATTAAGTGCTTTTATGTAGTCTTTGTAATTCTCCATTTGCTTGTCGTATAAAGACTAGTCTAACCGGACCTTGTGGGAAAAGTTTAAGATATTTCGTTAGTTTCCTATATGACCAAATATACCTCTTCTTGTGTTTATATTGATTAGTTTAAAACTAAAATAAGATTAAACTAACAGTAATAAAACTACACTGCAGTTTTTTCTAGCTGCAGAATAGATGGGTCAGCTCTACCGGGACAGGACCACGCCCTTACAGAATACCAGTGTAAAATAGCAGCATAATGCTGCTGTGTTTCGTCTGGTGAGTGTAGAGATACGGAGACATTTATTACTGGTTACGAGGCATTCCATCTCAGTTCTCAAGGGTAACAACGCATCTGCATTATGATTCCTTGTCAAAGATGAATGTAGATAACACGGGCTACAAGAGTCACTTACCATCAGATGAAGTGTGTGCTCATTTGTCTCTCAATATAAAAATAAAAAGACCATGTTTTGCTAATCTTTGGAGACTAAGAATGGCATTTCATGTTATTAAATGTTATGTAATTTGACAATAAAGGTGAGGTAAAGGTCAATAGGTAAATGCTGAAAATAGCTAACAAATTGGAAATTCCAATATTTGAGATAAATTAATATCGGAAGTTGTAATGGCAAGGGGATAGGACATGAGAATCACTGTTGTGGGTTTGAATTTCTGATTGCGTCTAAATCCTCGGTGATTTTCGGCCGTAGTAAATGAAAAATTTTTACTTTTGGATCTATTTCAGATCGCTTGCCACTGTTGGTACTTGCTCGTATTTAATTTATTCGATCTCTATTTGGTATATCTTCGATCTACATTATATGATTTTACCAATTACATATAAATAGATAAAGAATATATCTCTTCTGTATTTTGTAAACACTTACAGTAGCAAGCTGTAATAACAGACGAAAAAAGAAAGAAGCTGTTTACTATAGCAAAGAAGAATAATTGGGCACTTTCAGTATGTTATTACCGTATCAAACTCTAATTTAACCGTCACTTAACATAGGCCCATCCAAAAATTACCATCAAACACAATTCTTAGTGCCCTGTATCTATTAATTCCCCGCAACTTTCCCGTAGCACCACACTCATTATTGGTCACTTGAGAACCCTTTCGCCCTATGGGTTATAGGATTCTACGAGTTATCAGGACAATCCATTTCCGTTCCACTAATCCAACCAGTTACATAGGTAGCCTTTTGTTCTGTTGCGGATGTCATCGTTGGGTAACTATCATGCAGAAGAACATCGAGTACAGTATCTCATAGCTTACTCAGTTGGTTTGCTCGTACGTTTTGTATGTAAATTTTGAACATCTCAATTCCATATGATATTTACATGCACACAGAATATGGTCAAAGTTTTTGTTTATGTTTCGTAAATAACATTGCTTATAAAATTTCTTAGTAGCCCTATAACCTTGCAATGAATTTAAAAAGGATACGTAATTAGAGCCTAACCAAAGAAACTTAATAAAAGTATGGCTACGTTTTAATAAAAGCCAATTCAAACACCGAGCCTTAACCAGCCGTATTATTAGAACCTGCAAAGGGAATGCATGCGGTCAATGCACTTTATCCTGCAACATATGTTCCCGACTTTTTTATGGTATTCGTTTGCTCCCGTAGCCGCTCGGAAAGTCCGCGTGTGTTATTGGTGGAAAAATTTTCCGGCGTTTTTAATTCCAATGTTCGGAGTTTTGTTTTGTTCGGCGCTATTTTTTGGAATTGGATTGCGATGGTTTAGATAGCGAATTTTTCTATCCACCATTCAGTACCTAGTGCTCGATGCGAACTGACTTCTCGGTCGCTCGCTTTTATGTGCAATATATGAAATATATCTATTGATATATTTTTTAAGCAATGTACCCTCATTTTTATTGAAAATAACATTTATCATAAACCACTTTGATATTGTGCACATAACTTAGGTATGGGTGAAAAAAAAACTTCTATACCTGTCAATTGTGTCTGACAGGGGGGCTGTTGTCATCGAAGTTCTTCATCCACAGGGGTCGGAGTCCAGCGGTGGTGCAGCAGCAGTCTTCGCGCCAGCTTTGCAGCATCGTCGTTGTCTCCCTAATCAGCAGACCTTCTACTGGCGAGTATAATTAAATAAAGCTGTAGAGGTCTCTGGGCCAACAGCAATACACACAAACAAAAAAAAAGTGTCTGCAATGTAAATTATATCTTCGAAATACTTATACGTCAAAAAGTGGAACATGAATGGCTTGAACGAGGTCAATACCAGCATGAATAGCAGCATAGAAACGCTGTGTTTCGTTTGGATCGTAGGATCAAATTACAGGTGAGAAGGCATTCCATCTCAGTCCTCGGGGTTAGCAGTGCGTATGCCTCTTAAGTCCTAATTGGTGATGTATGTAGACGTCATGGGTGACACTCATCACTTACCAAGAGACTTGAGACATGTGACCCATCAGTCTCAGTCATATATGGATAAAACAGTTACTTAATTTACACATTAAATCCATTCGTTTATGTTTCTACTTCGCTACAAATAGATATATAAACAAAAGGATAGTGGCGATATATTTAAAGATTTTATATCAGTGGCCTGCCAAAGCTGGGTGGTGGTACTTTAGCGATAACAGATATGGAGACGCAGGTTCCTAACAAAAGGAACGGTAGTAAATAATTTGCTCGCACGACATCTGGGCGCTTCCTCTTCGCTGTTACCCTGGCGGTGCGAATTGCAAGACCCGTGGAAATGGGAGAATAAAACGGTCACACCCATAGAGCTATTGAGTTTTACCTACATACGGTGTCCGTGTTAGTAAAGGGGCCTTCCAGTAAAATGAAATTATTTAATCGGGAACTTTGCTACCGTTCTATAAGTAAAATAACTGTCTAATAAGTCTTATTATTTACGTGGCTTACGATGTAGTTTCTTTACTGAAGAATGGGTTGGGTGGGGAAGGATCAAGTTCTTATACAATACCAGCTTAAAAAAGCAGCATAATGCTGTCCTGTTTCGTCTGGTGAGTGAAGGGATCCGCAGATTATTATTACTGGTGAAGAGGCGTTCCATCTCAGTCCACTAGGGCGGCAACGAATCTGCATAATGAAACGTTGTCAAGGATGAATGTAGATGTCATAGGCCGCAGGAATCACTTGCCATCAGGAGAACTGTCTGCTTGTTTGTCACCCTTATAACAATAAAAAAATAAGGAGTATATTGAATATATAAAGCTAATTATATTTTTGTTTATATTATAATTATGTAAGTGAACTGTATTCATTTGTGAATATTATAAAAAAAAGCCAATAACATATTTATATATTTATATATATATATATATATATATGGAAGGGCTATGTATACTCAAGGCAGAAATTTCAACATCGTTGGGCTTTAATTTAAAAATAAACAGAAGTTTATTATATTTTGAACCCATTATATTTTTACTTACTTCTATTTTCATTGGCTCCTGAGATTCTTAATACGGGAATAAAAAAACCGAGCGTTCCTTAGAAATGGATTTCTAAAACCGACCTTAATGATTTTCCTTCATTCTCAGACAATATTATGATAATTTATAGTAGGCCTATTATTCTTGGTTATTTTTCTGTTTTAAAATTTACGCAAACAACATTACAAAATGAGTGAAATATATATTATTTTCGTTTATATGTTCTCGTAAGGCTAGATTAGAGAGAGGTAGCTACTTCCTCTATATAAAAAAGTTTTTATTGTGTTTGTTTTATTTCGTGTATTCAATATAATTAGAACATTTCATTTGAATATATCAGCTTCATTTTACGTTAGTATAACTTTGATCATTTTATATTATAATACTCTGTACTTTTTATACTTTTATTTATTTATTTTCTCGTGCCCAAAATTAATACAGCAATATAATACTGGTATATAAAATATTCCTTTGTGAGAAACAGGGGGGGGGGGAGGGAGTCTCATTAGGTTTCCCTGTCATTCCCTGGAGCATAACCCACGACTCCACCGCGGATTCTCGGACTTCGTATTCTTTTAAATTTTATTTCTTACCATTCCTCATTATGTTTTTCTACACCACCGAGCATGTAATAAATCAGCACTCAACAGTCCAATCAACATTAAATTAACTTGTGCCGGCGCTGTCAGTAGGAACTCGGTGTACTCGTCGCACTATGAATTAGAAGCGCTTAGACCATGAGCTATCACGGATCAAAACGGGCATAAGGGAGCGTAATATTTCCATATTTTATTTATTTCCCAATATATCATTATGTAGTAGTGGATCGATCTTTGTTCGAACTTCATAAAACTATCTTGTATCGATTAGTTCCTGTTCATCTTATTGCTATATGTACGAAGAAACCATTCCAGAAAAAAAAAATCTTCCAGCTACAATGGTAGATGTCATCAAGATAAAAGATTACGTCTTCAAATCGATTAAAAATAAATTTTATCCATATAGACTTAAAAAAGTTCTTACAATTCATTCATCAGTGACTCTTCCAGTGGCAAAACTGTTCATTTGATTCCCTCTATCATAAAAATACACAAACATCTGACTTTACTGACTGAAGTCAGATGTTTGTGTATTTTACGTAGTGTTTGGATATATATTAAGTTTCTTGTGAAATTTAAAAAGTAAAAGTTACATACATAAATCCCACTGCTGGGTATAGGCCTCCTCTCCAGAGCGGGTGTTCGATCATAGTCCACTTCGCGACTCAACCACGGATTGGCGGAATTCACAAGTCTTGGAGATATTATCTTTTATTAATTTCTCAGAAATATGTGTGTCTTTACGATGTCTTCCTTCACACTCGAACACGTGTAAAATCAGCAAAGTAAATTTTAAGTAATAATTTCACTGAATCGAACTAGATTATCTCGTGTATTTTGAATTAAGAGTGTAAGCACTCTTAATTCAAAATAAAATTTGAATAAAAAATGTAAAATCATTTTAAAGTTTTATTTATACATATAAAACAAAAAGCAATTATTAGACAAAATATTTAAATACTAGGTTAGTTGATAAGTTTTGAAATTACAAAGCACTTTATAGTTGGGAGATATAAGGCGTGAAAAATGTTTTTAGATTTTAACTTGAGATTAATATGGCACATACGTTATGCCTTTCATGAGGAAAAAATTGAGCCATAAATCTTCGTGCTGTCAAGTTAAGTGTACACTTAAGCTGTTACAGAATAAATCAAGGCCTCTCACACAAATATAATCTAGGCGATGAGAAATTTGAGTTTTTAAAAAATATATAAAACGTAATTTCCTCAGGTTTCAATTAATTTCAGTCTCAAATCACGATTACGATTTGAATTTTTTTCTTGTTTATTTAATGTTTATCAAGACGGTTGCATAGTCGGCCGAGTGGGAATACGAATTATTTCAAGGGTCCTGGGTTCGATTTATAGACTTGGTCAATATTTGTGGAAATTAAATTGTTTATATACAGTCAATAACGAAATTGCTCTACAACCTTTAGGTTGAATGTCGTTTGCACACATCACAAAACTGCAAGGTCTATTTTCGCTTAAAATATTAATGAGACAGTAAATACTCCTGTCACCACTTCATTATACTACATTTAAATTTGGAGCTGTTATGTCGTTTCGTGCAAAGTCATTGATAAAAGTTTGAGCTTTAGTGGCATTTCAATTTACTGGAAGTTGTTAAAAATGTTAAATGGTAAAGCAATTATATGGCCGAGTATAGATTATTAAAAACATTTAGTGTTATTGATTTTACATATACATTGATTCTACACATTGTAATCTTAGTATTGACGGTCGCGTGGCGTAGTGGTCACAGACAGTAGGTAGTGCAGGTTCGATACCCGAGGAAGAATACTTGTGTATCACATATTGTTGGTTTTTGATCTGCATGTGTTGTACGTATCTATGTAAATAAATAATAATAATAAAATAACTTTATTTGCCTTAAATATACATAACATCGAAACGAAAGAAAAGCATGTTGGATAATAAACAATAATTAAATAAGAAAAAAACTGAAAGTAAAAACAACAATTGTAGAGAGAATAAATAACGGAAAAAATGTAATCAGCTCAGCTTACTTTGAGAAAACTTCTCAATGCTGATTTTCAGCTTATCCCTAAATAAACAGTATAAGTAAAGCAATGTATTAAAAGAAAAACAAAAAAATGTCTGTATGTCCCGTGTTCTAATATTAGATGTAAAGTTTATAGTATTAATTATCACCGAGGTTGAAACCAACCAGAATAGCTCAGTATTAAATAGTGGCCACGCTGGAGTTTTTATCTTGCTGACCCTCATTCATAGTGCTAAATTATAATATAATTGAATAATGTGTCCCGTTTTACGGATGTCTTCTATTATAACAAATTGAAGTCGTTCCAATCGAAGGCAATTTATAAATTAAATTCCCATTGAGAATATCTTAGGTCATATCATCCCATTTGCCTCGGGCTTGTACTGTTGTAACTTTAACTAACATTTGGCGGGCGGCATGCTCAAGGGATGGCGGGCCAAGGCTGCGGACGGGATAGACCCCTTGTTATCGAGATTACGATCTGGATATGGTAGGGAGACCAATCTTTACACTTTTGTAGTAGTTTACTAGCATATGCCCATGACTTCGTCTGTGTTGACTACAGAATTAGGTCCAGAGAGAAATTAAAAATGTGAGAGAAAGATTATGAGATAAATTAGACAACTTCGTCGCGGGCACATACTAGTTTTAACATAAATTTATAACAGTTGTTAAGCCATCTCATATGCTGGACTAAAATTCTATACGTTAATTCAAGTTATAAACTATCTTTGTGCCAAATTTAATTGAAATCGATTCAGCCATTTTTGGGCGATTGTGTAACAAACATCCAAATAAACGAGCTTTAACAATAATATTAGTAGAATTTAAATTCATATCATGTAGAATTTTTAACGATCACAATTCTTTATAAGGTGAAAATATTTTTATCAACATGGACGTACTATTATATTATATTAAAATGAAAAGCTTTTCGAAAAAAGATTCCGTTACAATAAAAACAACACAAATCACCGCTAAAGTTCGTTTTAAAGCTCACGATAGCCGAGAGCTTTCATTGAATCCGGTGGCTTCCGCCCCGACCAATAGATCAGTGTGACGACTATTTTGCAACTCGTACCGTCTACATCCCCGCCATCATTGCTAACTTCGTACTCAACGAAGGGCGGCCATTAATCTATCTTTATTACCGACCGTTTGATCGCGATGAATTCACACAAAACTGTTTATGTGAGGGCCGACGATGAGTGTGCGGAATTGGAAGCAGCCGTGGAATTTGCGGGTTGACTGAGTATTTCTAAAGATATAGGGAGCAATAAAATGTAACGGGCTTAATGTTTACCGTAATTTAAGGATTTTCTTTAAAAAAACACAGCTTTAAATTATCATCTGTTCGAACTTCAAAGGTTTTACCTTATGTGTTGCCACCCTTGAAGAATTAAATGCCCCGTCAACTGTAATATCGCTACCCGAATCCCACACACCAAACGAAACACAGCATTTATGCTGT
This sequence comes from Teinopalpus imperialis, assembly GCA_029286865.1. Lineage (NCBI taxonomy): Eukaryota > Metazoa > Arthropoda > Insecta > Lepidoptera > Papilionidae > Teinopalpus > Teinopalpus imperialis. The sequence goes on from JAGSMU010000039.1 coordinate 362,033, forward strand.
GATGACGTGATCATGGTTGCGCAGACCGGTTCAAGTTGTGGCAACAAATTAGTTGCAATAATGCACCACTGTGAAATATGGCATTCATATTCTAAGTAAACGGAAGCGAATAATTTTTGTTTTTAGGAAGATTTCCCCTCTATTACAATATACTATTGATTCACTAAATTTGGTTCGATTGAATTATTCCCGTAATCAGGGAACTTCTTTTAGGCAGGACAATTTATCGAGTGCCCCCGATGTTGTAATCTGGGAAAAACTCCAAACGACTCCGTCTGTATCTAATATTGACGTCTTCAAGTGTAGGCGCGCTGTGAAGTGTAAATGACCATCACTTACCATCAGGTGGTATAGAGGCCACAAACCAGTTTTAATACAAAAAAATTTATTATCTATAATCTAATTATTAAAAACGTGCCAAACACATTTTGTATCGCACAAACGGATCCGATTTTGGGTGGGTGAACGGTTATTGCTTAAATGACGGTATTGATGTCCTTCATGCCGATATTGATTATCTATTTAAATATTTTCACAACTCCCCTAACTTATTACATGTAATGCAAGTGCAATAAGTTGGGAGGATGGTTTAGATGTAGTGTCAAGGACACGGGGTTTACACAAAAAAAACCCTACAATTTGTGATACACAAATATTTTTACTCAACTAGAAATCAATCCCAGCATTGGCAACGCAGATACTCTTTTTTTTCGGGCTGATGGTTGTTGTTAGCCCGAGGCTTTTACAGTTTTAGCGGGTTGAGAGGTGACTGAGCGTTTATGGCACTCAGTGGAGACCCCTATATATGGGTAACCAGCACAATGGCACCCGAGGTGGAGTTTCGGCTTGGACCGTTACCCTGTTTTGCGAGAGCGCTAGACTCAGTCAACGGTCAGTTACTTATGACAGAGGATTATCTAAATTAATATCGCTATTATTATTTACTACCTGTACCACCACTTCAGAATGCGTGGGCGCTGGGGAAGAAGTGGCGCAAGAAACTCCAGCGACGCTTCTATCTGTATGGACTGGAGAATCGGCCAGTGACATGACTCAGATACTCTAATCTTTACGTCATGAGACCGTTAGCTATCGCTATTATCCTTAAAATATTATAAAATATTAAACATTTTAATTAAAAAATTGCTTCGTAAATGGAGTTTAAAAAACAACTTCCACTCATTCGGATAATTCCCAGGTTATAAAGAGCAATAATACGGCTTAACTCATTCAGTTCATTCAATTGTTAAGTTAATGGGTTTTTTTTCATTATTATTTTATATATTTATATATTATTTATATAAAGTAAAGAGTAAAGTATACTACATACATATACATATCATAATTGAGCGTAGGTCTTTCTAGGCAAGTAATTAGAGCATAGTCTTCATACGTCTTCAAAACTTTTTTTTAATTTATTTCATAGACATATCGATTTCCTCGTAATGTTATCCGCCAAACATTCGATTGTAGAAATTCAGCAATACATAATGTAATTAGCAATTTCAATCGTTGCGACACCCGGAATCGAAATCAGTTTGCGCGCGTGTTACGAAATCAAAAACGAGTGGTTATACTGAGCTTTATATTAATCCTTATATAGTTTAAAATAATAATTGCACACTGTGTTTATTTTTTGTTTTATGTCTCTTTAGTTATTTAAATACAGTGGTAAACTAAGTGTTAGTTAGTTCCTTAGGAGATACTGCATTCCGAGTTGAGCGATAGCTCGTAACTATTACACGTGTTGACGAAAGAGCTATTATTTATTTGTTTAAAAATTTTCTTGCTTTGTTTTATAAATAAATAAAAAAAAATGAGTTTTGAAGAAAACAAATAACGCTCATTATAAAAGGGTCCAGCCTGAAGGCACAGTGTGATCCTTACGAGTGGCTTGTAACTGAGAGGAGAATATACACAACTTGTCAGATGTTGTATGGTAAAATATCGCCTCAAGGGTAACCCCGTTATTCGCCCAACTTCTTATATCGCCGGATCTGATCCATTTTCTACGTGAGCTGTATTCATCTAAACAATGTTCTGATATGATAGTCATGATGAATTTTATTTTATTAAAATAGTAAAGTATTTACTATGTAATAGGTGGGCAAATAAATTATTTTCGTTTTTTTAAAAATGTTTTCAAATGTTTATTTTTATATATTTATTACGTAATCCAACAGCGATTTACAAAACACATTATAAAACATATGATTTCAATAAATAAGGTTAAATTCATGATTACACGATTGATTAGAAGCTGTTTATGAAAGGCATTTTATTTAACTAGTTATTTTGGTAGTTTTATGTTTACGTGGGTGAGTGAATATTTGTGCATGTACCTGTATGGATGTGTGTACGTTTTTGTTTATTTGCATGTATATTGCATATATTCTGTGTGTATTATTTCTGCTTGTATAAACTAAAAACAATTTTTATTCGACTATGTAGAATACATTTATAATTGCTTACAATCAAATTTTAAATATCTATTTGGTAAAAATCACCCGGTTTCGATTGGAAAAAATCAAACCAAACTCTCAATTCTCAACATCAGTATTGAACGAAAGTCCGCTCATAGTATTTAAAAGAAAGTGAAAAGGGTATAAATCCGCGTGTATGAATTCGAACAAACGGTAAAACGGAAAGTTGTAATAACCTAATGTGATAATACAAGTATGTATCAAACATCCGATTTTCTTTATATAGGTTTCTATATAATAGGTGGCAAACGAGCAAGCAGCCCACCCGATAGTAAGTGATCACGGCCACCTGTGATCATTCGCAGCACCAGAGGAATCGCAGATGCGCTGTCGGCCTTAAAAAAAAGTGTAGGCACTTTTCTTCGTCCCTAAGTTGGTTAAATATAATCCACACATATGTATTAAAAATATTCATTTTTATATTTATATTGGACGTGCAAGTTGCCTTAAGATGTTCTTCACCGTCGAGCGTTGTTAAATCATCGCTTTAATTCGTAAAAACATGAAAGAAGGTGACTAAATATACTTTACTTAATAAATTAGACCTCTCCTTAAATTTCCTTCTCATAAAACTAGTTTCTATACCAATTCCTTCACTGTGCAGGGAATTCGTATATGGAATGCTCTTCCTGGAAAAATTGATGCCACGAGACCTGTTATTTAAAAAACAAGTGAAGGAACACTACTTATCTTTATCCAGTTGAATATATAATGAAATATAAAGTTATATTTATTGTATATTATGTTTACATAATATATTTTATGTATTATTATTTATGTATTTATATGTATGTGTGTGTAAATAAATATAGTACTGTATTTATTTTTATGATTTTTCTTTTGTGAGTACACGTATATTTCTTTTATCCGATAATATATCCAACAGTAGGCCTGTTGGAAGAGATTTATATTGCAAAAATAAGGTGCACCTTTGTACATGCTTTTCTAATTTTAGTTTCCTTATATAAATACTTTGTGTACATAAAAGTTTAATAAATTAATTAATTCTATAAGAATGTCAAAGGGGACGACTAGAGAGTAGCTCTGTGTTTAAGCGAACGTTTAGGGCACTATAATATTTTATGCGTAGTTGATGTCATTGTTAATAACCAAAAGATATCGTGGTCAAAATCGACAAGGAGGACATAATCAATACATTACGTAAATATTATCAGGAATCATAATTGGAAACTGACAAATCATGATACTGTTATATTAGATATAAATTCAAAACGAGAGGGAAAAGGTTCGCTGATTCATTGTCGAGGGATGCCCTCATTGTTGCGGAAACCCTACAATCTGTTATGAGTCAGAATTCAGAATAAAATATATTAACTGCTGGATCAATTTTAATTTAACAATCGTAGACCAACCAGAGACCAGAGAGCCGTGGCATCTCAGTTTCTAAGCACTCGCTTTTGATCCCCGGTGTCGATACCAATGAACCACATGCTCAGCGGTGAATGATAGCATTGCGAGAAAGTCTGCATGGATAGGAGGCCTATGCCCAGTGAGATTTAATTATATATAAAGGCTGTTACTTTTTTACTAGATGGGAAAGGAAGCGAGGGATGGTTCGCGACAATAGTCGAATGATGGATTCAAACCTACGACCTTAAGTTTCGCACACCGTATCCTAAACCATTAGGCTTTTGACGCTTCTAAACACTGTAACGTTTCCTAATACTTCTAGACATTGTTAATCTAAAGGTAAATGATGACGTATTGATCGATTTTGAATCGATTTCTTAGCGTTGTTGTCATTTCCCGGTCAAACAGACCTATTCATGCTGTAACTAATAAGCTGCATCGTAGCTTTACCATTGTTGAAATCCTAATAAGTAAACAGTAATTTTGTGTAATAAATATAATAGTGGCTTTCTTGAGATTTTTCTTAACCAAACATGTAACAAACACGGGACTGTAAACATGTCTTCATATTTTTCTAGTTTCTAAAGATTTCCTCTGGGACTGTGATAGGAACAACTCTGACAGTTTCAGGAAGGAGTTTCGTTCCTTTGTTATTCTTTCACGAGTTAACAACAAATTCTAGTGCATAACAACGTGTTTTCGCTTTATGTAATTCATTTTAAGATAAACAATTATTTAAAAATGGTCTTGGCAATACAAAGTAAAAGTGATTTATAGGCGACAAAATTGTAAAGATAATATTGAAAAGTATTTTAAATATTATCTTAAAATAAGAATTTTTTGTAACAATCATAAAATATTGTGCCATCGAAAACTAAACACTATAAAAAAAAAGTGTTAGATTTATCTTATTAATTTGAGTTATAGTTATTATTATAGAGTAATAATGTACTACACTTTAATACTCGTATATAGTACGAATGCCGTGTTCTCCTTAAATTTTGGTTTTTTTTTTTGTGGTATTTGATATAATGTGCCTAATATACTATTGCCATCTATCTACTATTTAATTTACTTGACATCTAACAAATTTCAAATAAGTAGATGAGATCGAACATTTAAAAGAGTTGTGTTTCTTTTTTTCTACGAAAGTCTGGTAACAATGGTGTTTATTTATGTATTTAGATAATTAGTGTTATCAAAAATTCCCTCTAACAACTTAAAATAAGTTCTTGTGCATAAATACTTCCCGACAGTTATCAGCTCGAATCACCGACGAAGTAAACTGTTTCAGATCGTACCCGTAAAAGGTTATTGGCACTTTTTTAAAGGAACATGATTTATAAAATATATATTTTTTAATATAACTTTTTTACTATGCAATGTTATCGTTTTAAATATTTTAACATATATATTTATAGAATTACAAAATTGCTACATAGCTGAATCTCGGTATTCGACTAACGCGACAATCTCTTTAGGTATTTAAATTGTAGTATACATACATACTAATATGTAAGTCAGGAAGTTATCTATAATTGACATTGTCTGCGGACAGTATCAACCTTCTACAAAAATATAAGTTACAATATAGTAACATAAACTTCATGGTTAGGTTTCACTTCTCATTTGCAAAACGTGATATGCAATAATGATAAGATTTTTATCAATACATTTTATCCACGATTAGAATCTCTTTTTTATAATATTACGCGTTAATTAGCACACAGTTTACCTGATGGTAAGTGATCACATCGGCCTATGTAATCTTCACATTCAGCGAAGATTCAAGATGCACAAGAGTATTCACCTCTGTGGACTGCGATGGAATACCTATGAAAATGAAAATTCGGATCACTCCACTTACCACACAAAACACAGCAGCTTTATGCTGCTATTTGAAGATAAAACTTTGCGAGGTCGCGGTCCTTCCTTGTCCGAGGTAATGTCTTATTATTGCTTTCACAAATTAGCTACAGCGATACGTTACTGAAATTTATCTATTAAAATTCTCTTATCAATCCCTTATCATTGTCAAGAATGTGTTTTTCCAAACGTGTGAAAGCGAGAAATTGTGAAACATAATGAAAATCAATAACATGAGTCTGACCGTTTTCAGTTAAGGACGCGTGTCTCTCAGCCTTCTATTTGGCAAAGACAGGGCAATACATGCAGATGTCATACGAAAAAAAAAATTGTCAATAGGTAATATGATATTCTATTATGTAATGTTTTTAAAGACTTTCTTTAGTCTTCAATTATAAATTATATAATCTTCTTCACAGATATCTACATACTTAATACATTAACGTAACAGTAAGGCGCTAATTTGTACTTGCATTCCTTATTAAAATGTCAGGATTTGATTTTTTTCATATATATATATATATATATATACATATAATTAAACATATAACCATAGTAACTCGAGCTTAACGGTGAAGGACAGGATGTATGTACCGCAACAAACATTCTACCCACGCTACAGGATGGCTGGTGAGATGCCTTAGGGAATTAAGTCCGCACTTTGTACCCCATTTTTTATAAGGAGTAAATAGTAAAGTTTATATAAATAAATAAAAAAAATGCGATATTACTCCACGACACTTCTGTTCCGATTCGCCCACATCCGTCACTTCCCATAACTTTTAAATACAGTAGGTACGGGCAGGACCTGCCGTATTTAAAATGCTAGCGCATATATACGTTTTAATAAATATACAGTGTGAATATACATATAGCAGAGGGAGACCCACCCTACAGCTTTTTTCTGACTGTAGCCTGACTGGGTGGTCACGACCTGGCACTGCGCCCTCAAGGATATTCCAGCATAGAATGACGGTTTTGGAGGCCCGACAGTATCAATATTGACAATCAAGCTTAGTATAAGGCGCTGGTCTCCCAAGGATACTTTCTTTTGAGTTATTTTCCACAGTTTTTTACTTTTCAGTGTGTATTGTATTATATTAATTATTGTATGTAAGATTGGTCTGTTTTAAGTGTTTTAATAATGAAAAATTATTAAAATTAAAACAAACCAAAAAAAAAATTTAGGGCGGTCGTCTAGGACAATTTGTATTTTTAGTAATAATATTTACTATACAAAAATTTAATGCTCCATCTTTATATAATGTATATACATATATATGTAAATATACGAGTAATATTATATATTCTTGTGCCAAATTATTGCATGAAACATAATCCCTTAGTGCTTGAGAAATCTGTTAAACCACCGTTATTATCGGTCGGAATTTCGTAGCCAGCTCATTCGGATTCTGTCAGGCGTACGTAAGCTGTCGTTCCGTTTGGCCTGAATACAACCCACAGTGCGTTTGCTTAAATGATGTCTCTATAGGAATACATGTTCAAAACTCCTGCGGTTTGGCCACATAGGATAAAAGTATCACAGCAGGATATACTTTACCGATATATTTAAGGATATATATGTATAAATATGTATGTAAAAAACTAAACTAAGAGCCTATATATATAAATCCCACTGCTGGGCCAAGTCCATCACGTAGCTTCATTGCGGATTGCTGGAAGTCACATGTCTTCGATTTTGTTTATTATTACTTAGATATGCAGGTTTCCGATCACGATCCTTTCACGATGTTTTCCTGCAACGCGTAACATGGTAAACTAGCATTTAGAATGGCGATTGAAGATTTAATTTGTGCAATTGTGGGAAATATATTTATATTTATATATAATATTGCATACTATTTTTTTTAATATATAACTTATGGGTACATACCATTTATCGACGTCTAATCGATTAGTTAAGAACAATTAGGATATATCAATTAGGATAATCCATAGATCTCTGGCCGTGATTCTATCGATCACTGACAGCTCTAAGCATTTAATGAGAAATTCTCGTAGGAACGTTATGAACAGGCTCTGCCCTCTAGTACTGACCACTATTGTAGTCCAACGGGTCTTAGGGGAGATCTTTGCTAGAGCTGTGAACATTGCTTGTTTTAGTGCGCTTCAATGATAAATTTATTGTGTAAAGGGTACATTTTTTTTTCTAGTTTTTAGTTTCTCACCGAGTAAGAATGTTGATAGGTCCACATCTAAGTTGCAGATTAAGGACATGTTCTATATATCAAATGCACGCACATCGCATCGGGTCATGTTTAATAACCGTAACCAGTATCCTGATCATCTTTTGTTTCTTTATAGTGTTTCGTCCAATTCGGACTTTGACAGGGTCATATCGGAATAGTAACGGGTCGCCCCGATATATAATGGTATTCGATAGAGGAAAGAATAAATTGTTGGTGTACATATCGTTGCATACGCTGGTATTTAGTTTTTCAACAAATATCAATCCCAATGTAAATGTTTTCGCTTTAAATCATATCAGGTTATATCACATTTGAATTTTTGGCAATGATATATTTGTTTTACAACTTTAACTAAATAACTTATCGTATAAAATTAAACACATAAATAGAGGAGTATATGACGACGGTAATATATCCAAGTTAGCCATTAATTTATTAGCCATAAGAATATTAAGTTATGAGATATTACATCTATCAGATATGTTTTCGGGTCTAAGTGTATTATATATAAGTCCAGTGTCTCTGACATTGCATTTTATACTCCCTCCGATCCCTTATTATGCATGCATTACAATGAAATAGCGAAGGGGTTGACTTGTGAGTGCCTGTATGTCTGATCGAATGCCTGCGGCACTATAAAATGTTATGATTAGTTTATGTCAAAAAGTGAAATCTACACATGAAATTTTGTATCCATGCAAAAGAATACCGATTCCTACCAAAATGATTCTTGAGGCTGTTTAAATTAACTATATTTATAGAAGATAGCTGTAATTACTATGACAGTACTCTGCAAGACCTCAAGATAAGCTCTCGTAGATTTGATTAGACCGAAAACAATTAATCATAAAATATTTCGGGCTAACTATTAATTTGGAACGTCAAACACTTCAGTTACATTGCATGTGTATCTAATCTCTATATTGAGGATGGATATAGATGTCATCAGTTGCCATCAGGTTAGGCACCAACTGTGTGTACGATTGTTACACAAAATATTAAAAAAATACTTTTCCATATTGTAGAATATACGTTAATTTCATGGTGGTAGAGCTACACTGCAGTTTGTTTCTAGCTGCAGAATGAATAGGTCAGCTTGACCGGGGTAGGACCACGCCTTCACAGAATATCAACGCAAAATAGCAGCAAAATACCTCAAGGATGACAACGCATCTGCATTGTGATTCCTTGTCAAGGATGAATGTAGATGTCATGGGCCGCAGGAACCACTATCAGTTGAGCTGTGTGCTCGTTTGTTACTCTACTTAAGGTAATAAAAAAAATAAAAGGAGCAAAGATTCCAGGATTTGGTTTAATCAACGAAAAGAAATGGAAACCTTTATCTTTTCCTGCACTTTTCTAGATAACGGGTGTAAGCGTTTCTTTTGTTTTGTACTTACGAGTAGTATTGCACGAAAACGGCTCGAGTCTAAGTATTTGTTAGCTTGAACTTGTGTTTTGCATTTAAATTGTTCTGTTCAAGTTCCTAGTCTATGCACTCAAAGTTACCTCACACGTTCGACAATATCTGTAGACGTTTCCGCATGTTACCAAAGTGTTAGAGAAATCGACATTGTTCTAGTTTTGAATTTAAGAATATGAGAAGTGACAATGCATTGCGGCATTGTCACTTCTGAGAACCAAGACTAAATTTGTACTATACATCTATAGGCTAGAGGTGAGTAATATTTTAATATTTTTTACTCAAAAAGGCAGCGCCTATTTTTTAATCATATTAGTGATGAAAGAGCTCACGGTTCACGTGATGGTAAGTGATTACTGCGAGCCTCAAAATGTATATCTATCCAAAACAAAAATGACGGTTTCTGGTCTTTGTCATCTCTGAGGTCTGAAATGATGCCTAGCTACATGTTACGTAGTCACAGGATTCCTACACTCACCAGAATAATTATAGCAGTATTAAATTGCGGATCCACGCTAGTATTCTGTGAGTGCTTCCTAAGTCGAGCCAACCCATTCATAGCGCAGCTAGAAACAAGCTGACATGGCTCTACTATTGTAAAAAATTAAGTTACCGTCAAAATATCCTATGGAATTGCAGGCAATCAGGATGGGTCTCACAACGTTCACCGAAGTGATCCCTAAGGGAATAATAGCAAGAAATGGTGTGGTGTCATCATAGATAGTAGAAGTCAGGAGTACGGAGTACGCATCGCTCCGTGATGGCCCAGGCAAGCCCCCAATTTCCCCGGCCAATTTTATATATCCTATAAACGTATTATTTATCATATAATATTGTTTTAAAATTATACCTTTGTTAACATAAATTTATTATCTATGTAGATTAGTATAAATTTATGCTCTGTGTATAGTTTCTGTAATTATGAACATTTTAAGATAAAAAGATTCATCTTCATCGTCTCAACTAGTTCTCTGCTGAGACCTCCATGTAGCATAATTGACTTCACGCAGATTTGGTACATAAGTTCGCATATAGTAACATAGGTCGGCGCTACATTTAGTTGGGGTGTGTCTTACGCTGCTGCTACCAACCCTTTTTCCAGGCGTGCCAAATAAGCCAGAAAAATCGTAATGAAAAAAAGAACTAAAATATGATGATGAGAAAACTCCTTTTATAAATATCTCATCTGTTCGTTTTCCAAACGATTCTGTCCCGGTCCTTGGGTAACCCCATCCCACACAAGCACACCAGCACTAGCACACCTTCACAAGCACACCAGCACAAGCACACCAGCACAAGCACACCAGCACAAGCACACCTGCACAAGCACACCAGCACAAGCACACCAGCACAAGCACACCAGCACAAGCACACCTGCACAAGCACACCAGCACAAGCACACCAGCACAAGCACACCAGCACAAGCATTTCAAATGTAGTGGTTGTAGTGGTTAACCGGAATATTGATAATGTTAATAGCACTTACTATTCTTAACTTAATATTCTTTTTTTTTTAATTTATGTGCATATTGAATCTAAGTTATGGATAGTTGTAGATTTCATTGGTCATAGTCATCACTTACCATCGGATGAACTGTGTGCTCGTTAGTCACCCTAATATTATAAAAAATATATTTATAATATATAAATTTATTTCATTTACGTTCACGCTATCGATCCATCCTATAGTGGTGCGTGGACAGTTCACCCTTGATCAAAACAAGATTCAATGTCATTGAACTGTGGGGGACAATTGTGTGCGATTTATCCGTGGGGTGGATATGAAAGGGATGATAGATTTTGTTAGTATATTTTGCACTTGTCACATTTCTTACTTTGAAAAAGAGAAACTGTAAACGAAGGGTATATCAAATTGAGTTGTATAATTCACTGTTAAACTTTTTACAAATATATGTATTTCAAACAAATGAAAAGTATTAGTTTAACATATTTCTTCTTAGGGTTCTAGGTCTATGGCAGTTAAAGTTTTAGGTTCAAATTTGCCATTCGAATATTGTCGACCATTTCCTATCACAAGCATTTAAGCTTAGTTGGAGTGGTTAACGGGGATGTTAGTAATATCAATAACACTGCTAGCTATTGTTATCCAAAAAAAAAACTGATCGAAGCTTCATACGGTCGGCCCAAACGGGAAGAAAGAATATAATCGTAAGTTTTGTGCAGTGAGGGAAAAACACCAGCAGTTACTTTAATTTTTGTTTACTCAGCAGGTCTATGTCCGATAGTATATTGTGTAGGTGTAGTAAAAAAACTAATTAAAAAAAAAGAAAATTTCATAGTAGTGTTATCTTTATAAATTCAATGTTCAATGAAAATCAATAACATGAGTCTGATCGTTTTCAGTTAAGGACGCGTGTCTCTCAGCCTTTAATTTGGCAAAGATAGGGCAATACATGCAGCTGTCATACGAAAAAAAAAATTGTCAATAGGTAATATGATATTCTATTATATAATAATTTTCAAGACTTTCATTAGTCTTCAATTATAAATTATATAATCTTCTTCACAGATATCTACATATTTAATACAAAGTATACAATAGTCAGGCGCTTATTTGTACTTGCATTCCTTATTAAAATGTAAGGATTTGATTTTTTTCATAATTATTTCATATATATATATATATATATATATAAATATATATATAAGCATACCTACATAAATGATGATGATTATGCATCATAAGAAAAAAAAAAAAAAACCTCCTCTCTAGAAAGAGTGCTAGAGCATAGTCTTTCTTCACGATACTTTCGTTGACCGCCCAGCACGTAGTGAATCAGCACTTAAAATTGCAATTAATTATTTCATTGTTGCCGGGGAACGAACTCGGTTTGCTTTTACTGTACACGGTAAATTAAAAGTAAGCGTTTATACACTGAGCTACCATAGTATAAGTATCTAGTCTGGCCATAAATACATGTTACAAAAAAACTTTTCTTTTTTTCAACTATTTTGAATTTTGAACACGTTTTACTTACGATTTTGCGCCATTTCACATATTTTTCGTGTTCATTATCAAATTACAATATAGAATGGGGTGTTAAAGAAAATAGGATTGCAAGCACTTCAAAAGCATGGAACTGATGCGGCTGACCACATGTTGGCTTATCGTACTATCAACAGAGATAACAACACTTCCTCTGTTGAAGACCAGAAAAGATCGGGGCGGCCGCGTGCTATTAGAACTTCAAATGCTGTTAATGCGGTTAAAGCCAGAATTCGTCGAAATCCTATAAGGAAGCAAAAAATCTTATCGTGAGAAATGAAGATTCCCGCTAGGACTATATAGGTGTATTATAAAATAAGACCTGAAGCTCGGTGCTTATCGTCGATATGCCCTTAATCAATCTTTACAATTAATGAGAGTGGATTAATCAAAACGCCTTCTGTCGCGATACACAGGTGAAAGGCACAGAAATATCCTCTTTACCGATGAAAAAAACTTCACGATTGAAGGACACTAAAATAAGCAAAATGATAAAGTGTACGCTCACAGTTCTGAAGAAGCTGCTCAAGTGGTCGGAAAAGTACAACGTGGTCTTCATTGTGCTTCAGTGATGGTTTGGTGGGGGCGGTCTTATCAAGGAATCATAAAATACATTTTGGTGAAAAAAGAGTGAAAACTTCAGCGAAAGTGTATCGACATACAGTCTCAGCAATACACTTTTTAAAAATATACCGTGGACTTTCCAGCTGGTCACATGGTACGAACTACCCAAGCCTGGCTTGAAACCAACGTTCCGGACTTTATAAGAGCTGAAGACTGGCCCTCATCTAGTCCAGATCTCAACCCTTTAGACTTCCCATAATGGTCAGGTTTAGAGGACATGGCCTGCGCTAAACCACACGGCGACATTGAGTCTCTTAAAAAATCTTTGGAGCAAGCAGTGGCGAAATTTCCCTTGGAAACTGCATAAATTAATTTTATTAAACGGCCAAACAGATTAAAGGCCTGTGTAAAAGCCAAAGAGACCACCTTTGGAATGAATATTTTTTTATTTCTTGCTGAAAAAAATGCATTTTCATTTGTAACTTAACTTATGGCCGGACTAGGTGTATGTAATATATATATATATATATATATATATATATATATATATATATATATATATATATATATATATATATTTATATATCTATCGCATATACTTGCGCTATCTCGAGCGCTATCAATACCTTATTGTCTAAACAGTGCTTGTGTAAAGTATGACGTTTCAATAGGAGACTTTGATATAATGCCAAAATAAAAATCCCGGGAGAAATATATGGCGTCGATAGCGATCGCGATTGTTACTGGACGTCCGCAATTAGACCCCGTTTTTACGAGGCCCCGTCACGAAGGGGGTCGCCGTCGGGTCGTCGTAAAATTGCCACGATTACTCGGTATTCGGATACATATGTACTTATTATCATAATTGTTCCTGTAAATGGCGGGCGTTGTTTGTTCTAGCAGTGAAAACATCACAAAAGGGTCACGGGATGCCGGCGTAAACTGGTGGCAGCTCGTGTGTTTCGTATGGCGAGTAAAGGAAAATCGTACCAGAAGATTTTACTTTGACTTTCCATATTCCGATGTAATGCATGTCGAATAATATCGCAGGAAGATACAGATGCAGTGGCAGACGAGACATACAACAAACGGCAGGAAAACCAACAATTGGTGTTGCTCAGATGTTGTTGCTCGACTAGGAATCGAACCCAGAACCCGCGACGTGTGTGTGCGTCTATGGGTTGCGAACTTCATATTCTTTTGAGTGAACTACACACAAACACTCTCAATCAAAAAAACCCACCCGCCCAAACTAATTTTTAATTCAACTATTAGAGCTATAAATATAATAATAAAATAAAGCTATTTTGTTACCAAACGTTGCATCAGCCTTACTTGTGACGTTGCGTGGTGATGTTTTAAAAAAAAATGTTATCACTACAATTAACCACACCTCAAGCTTAATTATTCTCGTTAGTTCAATTAATTCACGACAATAGTGTTTTGAACCTAAAATACCAAAGACCATACCTTAAACCATTACGATATTGAGACTATAAAAATATATTGAGTAAAGACATTTAAAATCAGACCTTCTATTTAGAGAAAGATTTATGGTTTATAAAAAGTAAAGTATAGTATAGATAGTGGTAAGTATTATAACCCACACGCGGCTCTACAGCGTACTTCGACATGTCTTCGATTTTTTTTTATTATTTCTTAGAAACGCATGTTTCCGCACGCATGCTTTTAGCATTAAGTCCGCCTATGTAATTTACTTTGTGCTTAAAATTTAAAAAAATAAATAATAAATAAATAAAATTGCGATTGTTCCAAAAACTCGATATGTATATTTATAATATGTCAATAATAGTTACGTTTACGCCCGGTGTGTAATTGATTTCCTATGCATTACATTTAAAAAAAATAACCCTTTTATAAAAAATGTACACAATAATAATTGTAAATCCCTCTTCGTTGCTTATAAAATGGTTTATATTCTCAGAAGTACAAAGCGAGTGGTTTTAACGAAGCATTTCAAACGGTGGCCCACAAAGGAGCGAAACTAGACACGGACGGGGGATATCGGTCCAACTTGCCACTGTTGCTGTCTAAAATGTCTCTGAACTCTTCAGCGTGTTCATTGTTTTGAAACAGAGCAGTTTTGTGTCGAGAGTACGCAACGGGCAATGACGTAACCTTCTGGTATAATCTAACAAATTTATCTTATTGAATAATAAAAAGGAGTATCATAATGAATTTCAACAAGTTATTAGCCCTAAGTCGATTTTTTTATATAAATGTTATAAGTAAGCCGTGGTAACTCAGCAGAAAGGGTCGCTTTAAATTCACAGTACGGGTGCAAACCGATTGAGGCTGAGTTCCATTCCTGATGCTGCCACCAATGAACGCATCTGCGACTCCTCTGGTATTGTGGATGGTTATGTAATCTCTTACCATCAGCTGCTTGTTCGTTAGCAAATTATTCTCTAAAAAAATGCAAATATATATAGTTAATAAATTAAAAAAATACATTTTTACACACACTTATAAATATATATATATATATATATATATATATATATACATATATATATATATAAATGTGTGTGTTTGAAAATGATTTTTTTTTATTCATTAAAATAAATACCACATATATTACATATATTCAACTCAACTTATTAATACATTATTCTCAAAATATACTATATATAATAAACTATATGAAGATACAATATACAGTAACTAAAGATTATTACAGTAAAGGCTGTTCTTTGTCAGTTAGTTTATCGCATACGACCATCTTGGGAATAGTAAGTTAAGCGTCTCAACTAAAATTATAACTCCCAGCTGAGTGTGTAGCAACTTTATCTCCCATTCACATGCGTGGACCGACATATATATAAATATTATATATATATAATATGTGGACACAAACATAAAGCTTTTAGATTATGTTGTCTATCATTAGAGGATTATAAAGATATTCAATATTAACTTATTACGTAGTGATATCTTGAATGAATCACTACTTCATAATAATTAAATTTATAAATGTTAATTTTATTTTTTCCATATTAAAATTTATTTTATTGATTCATTTTACGAGGATAAAAAAGAGTATCTCATATAATAATTAATTTTATTTTCATCTCTACATAGATTTAAAGAAATAATGTATTAGAAAGTAAAGTTTGACAGACATATTCCTATCTTATTAATCTAAAAAAATAAATACCTATCCCATTAAACGTAAATAAAAATATTTAAGTTTAATGGGATAGGTGTTGTGGAGTCAATTGAGAAAATTAATACAGAAGTTTGTGAGTAATGCAATGGTGTATGTGTGAGTTCGAGGATGTGTGTGTGTGGGTATGCATGAGTGCGCGCTCGTGAAAGAGAAACAGTACTTATATTATTTCCTGCTTCTTATTATAACTGCTTGCTACTATAAAAATACACAGTAACGACCGCTTGGCTCGAGTACTTGGTTTCTGAACGTTGGTTGATTCCCAGCAGAATTACATATATAGACCAATATTTTGTGCAGATTGGTCTTCAGATTACACACCCAGGTGTATTTTGTGTCTCGTGCCCTCCATTCGATCTTATTGCATATGAAATAGATTTAATTTGTATGACGAATATCGCAAAGAAAGCGTTCAGCTATAAAACTGTATTCAAATTTAAATTTTTTGATTTCAAAACAATATGTCGTAAATTTGTGACAAAATGAAAAATAGCTATTTAAAATGCATTTGTTCTTTTTTCATTGTTAGCTAGTGTTTGACTGTTATCTCACCTGATGGTAACCGACGATGCATTCTCGTATGGTACCATACTAACATGATGATAGGCTATCACTATATCCATTATCCACTTTAACCATATTATAGCCCAAATTATAGCGGTCTACAAATACATAGGAAGGAAGGTGATTCCACTCCTTGGTGCGATTGAATCTTATGAAATACAACTTTATATAAAGTTATCATGTTTCATTAAAAAAATAAATAAATTGAAAACCTAGAAGCACAACATTATAATAAGTTGTTTGAATGAACAAGACGTAGCAAAACACACCAGGGGTATATAAAAAAACACACATAAAGTATCTTTTTAACGATTATGTTTATTTCCTTGACATACTTCCAGTGTCATATAACGATAAACACTTTAATCCGTTCCTTGATAGCAGATAGAAGTATTAGACAGCCCATTTGTAGCCTTTTGGGGAAAGTTAATCGCGTAGAAATACAAAGGACCGTGATTGAACCCGAAAAGTTAAAGCAATGTTATAATGCTATTGGACGCCGGAGCCTACTAACTTGGAAGCCATTTGCCGTCATTATACCAACGATGTTGTTAGCACAATGTTTTGTTTAGCAATTTGTCGGGAGTTTTGGCTTGGGAATGAATGTGCAATTGAAAACAGAAGATGAGGAAGGAGAAACCGCACTATATTCTCTAGCTACCCTGGAGTCGTGCCGGTTATACCGGTGGTAGGCATCAGCACTGATGCTAGGTCTTCATTCGCAATGTAACCAATACATAACTTAGATAAGATACAGTTCAAGCGGCATGCGTAATTCTTGCAGCACCGGCAGAGCCACGCTTGAGCTAGTTTCTTGTTGCAGCATGAATGGGTCGGCTTGACCAGGGAAGGATCACATCCACAGTGAATACCAGAGTATTTTTGTAATGTATGCCACTTTTTCGATACTGGCTAATAAGCATTCGTCAATATAAATAACTGCGAATTTTCTCGAAAGATTTATAATTGCTTCTACAAACTATTTGTTAAAACAAAAGTTTAAAACGACTTGGATAAGATGTCACTGTAGTAATAATATATTTTTAGTATGAATTACATGTAATTGTATTCGAAACTGACTAATAATCATACTTCAAAAAAAAGGGTACATAGGGTACAAGGGTTATGAGACTAATCTTTTTATTACTAGAGGTTCTGAACTATTTGCTAAAACAAAATTTCAAAATGACTTGGTTGAGATGTCACTTATTAATAATACTAACATGTATAATATTTAGATATCACTGAACTGGCAAAAAACTGGCTAATAAGAAATCAGGAAAAAAAAATACTATTTATTATATACTAAGCTTTTCAATTACTACCGGTTCAGAAGTAGTTGCTTAAAGAAAAGTGAAACCCACTTGATTCAAATTTCATTTAATATTAGTATATATTTAGAATCTGACTCAGATGTATACTGTATTGGAAATTGACTAATAGGGAATCATCAAAAAGCAGGCATACATTTCCCCAAGCTTTATAATTAAAACGGCTCAAAACTAGTTAGTTAAAAAAGTTGAAAATTACTTCGTTGATATTCCATGTACTTCAAACACAAAATGTATCCGATACTAGTAGCGAGATAGAGTACTATTCACAAAGAAGGGTAGGCGTAGGCGAGGAGGGATCTCTGACTAATAGACGCCGCTTCGGCGCCAAATGTGTTGACATCTGTGACGTCACCAAATAGATTTTTTATTTAGCAGGTAAACAGATAAAGAAATAGAACATCTCGAGTAACTGTACCTTATGAGAAAAGATAAATACATTTGTCACATAATACGATTACTGGAGTTGTATGAAGATAAATCTATTCAGTTTATAGATGGCTTTATAGTTTTTACTGTTATAATGCTATATTATTGCGAAAATACGAATGATGTCGTTAAAACAATGGATGGCAAACGAGCTTAAGTAAAGATAAGTGATTACCGCCACGCATGGACATCAGCACCACCGGCGGAGTCGTAGACGTACTTTATTTAATGACAGTGTGAAAATAGTTATAACGCGGCTGTGTTTCGGATGATGAGTGTGTGTAAGTGTAATGGGTCCTAGTCATCACTTAGTATCATTATATTTATACTAAATAAACTAGAACTAAATTGTAAATAGCATTACCTGTCACTTTCTATCACTGTAAATAAAAACATAGAGCCCAAATGTCCATATATGTAACTAAAGTAGAACAGTTAGGTATATGAATGGTTTACAGAAGACAAATTTACTCACAAAGCCGAGAGATCAACCTCAGAGGTCAGGGGCATCCCTTCTAAACTTGCTTCTTTAATGGTTAACCTTAAACGTATACGTTTAGCGTTATCTTTTGAGATGTAATAAAAGATATTAAATAACTTTAGTTTCTGATTACTATTTATTACAATTAAGGATAACCTAACCTTACTAATATTATAAATGTGAAACTTTGTCTTTGAATGTTTATTATTAAATCACGGAATGGATTTGAATTAAATTTAAATTATTAAACCGTCATCCTCAGCGCATTGGGAGGTGCTCCGGGATCTCCTGCGGAACGCTCCGGTGCCCCTCAGCACAGAGCCTAAGCTCATCTCAGGGAAGGCCGCGCCTCCTGAGAATATAACCTGGTATATAAATGGTATATAACCTGGATTAACACATAGGATACTTTTTATTCCGGTAAATCAGTTGGCTTAATTTTGCTTCAGAACTTTAAATTCACTCGGAAGTCTTGAGCAACGCACTTAAAACTGACCATGTGAGAAGCAAGAAGTGTCCAAAACTTATACGGACTGGCGAAAAATAATAAATCATACATAGTCGTCTCTTCTGAAGTCCACGCAGACAAAGTCGCGGACAGATGCTAGTTTCTAATAAACACGTTTGTTTCATTTTAGTTTTGTCAGGATTTTAGGTGCATTTTTTTGTGTGTATATTTATGAGTATTGCTGTTGGTCCAGAGACCTCTATAGCTTTATCTAATTAGACTCGCGAGCGGGAGGCCCACTAAGTAAGGAGACAACGACGATGCTGCGAAGCTGGCGCGGAGACAACTGCTGCATCACCGCTGCACTCCAACCCCTGTGGACGAAGAACATCGACGACAACAGAGGGGAAGATAATACGATCCGAGGGCCCCTCAGGATTGTAGGTGCAATATACTAATGTTTTGAACAGATATCATCTGTAACACTGGCTGGTAACAACTTATGGCAGCGATCGAAGACAGCTTATAAAATTCGTGTAGATAGAACGTAAAAAAAATATAATCGACAACAAAACTTTAAGGAATATTTTTTTAGTTAAAATTACTTCTATTTAAAGCGGACTAGCAGACGTATATGACTATCCAGATTCATTTTACTTGTTTGTTTTACTTTGTACAAATACCTTACATATGAAGCACTTTACAATTTCGTATTCAGGTGAATATTGGAGTCAAAACAAAACCAGACACACTTTAGCTGAGTTTAGACTTTAGTTTACTTTTATTTATAAATTAAGGTTGGTATACGAGAAAGCAGTTCAGCTGATATTAAGTGAAGACTGCTATGAAACGACTCATGACATCTACATATATTCTCAATACAAAAAACATTTAGTAAAAATACCTACTAATCAACTTGATCCAAAAATTTTGACCGTGTTTAGGAGCTCAACTTAGGTCTAATGGTTCAGGTATAATTATAGTCCTGACCATTCGCCAACACTTGAAAAATTGATTGATTGACTATTAAAATTCATAACCTACTTATATATTTATAATTATAAAATATGCTATCGACAGCCGCGCGAGCATAATTTTCTTTCAACGCTGATGTAAATTCGCGACAGCATATGTCTGACTGCATGAGTCTGTGTTTAGTCTAGCGTTATATCACCCGCAAAACACTTTAAATATTTACTTGTACAGCTTTAAGTTCGAAGTAGATTTATTCTGTAGTTTATATATGTTAAATAAAATTGTAGAGACAGAGCCGTGGTAGTATCTGAGTCACGGTACGCGAGTGAACCAAGTTCGATCCCCCGTGTCGGCATCAATGTTCAATACAGTTCGAACCACTGATTTACTACGGGCTCTACGATGAAGGTAAATGTTAAAATATGTCTGAGACAGAAATAAAAAAAAAATCGAAGACATGTGAATCCGCTAATATGCATACTTGTAATAGTAATACGTAGCCGCGCAGTGGACTAGTCTCTATAAAGCTCTCTAAAGAGGAGGCCTACGCCTAATAGTGGTATTTATATATATAGGCTACTTTGATTTGCTGGTCTTCGAAGCAGTATCCCAAACTTACAGGTAATGCGTTCCCAAACTTCCTGGTTAGATTTCTCACATACAAGATTTACCCCAACTTGACAATATAGAAGCATTCCATTTAAGTCGTCGAGAGTAACAATGCTGTGCGTACTGAATGAAACTAATTAAGGTTTGATGTAGATGTCTCAGGCCGTAATTATTACTTATGTTCAGGTGAACTATGTGCAATTTCACTCCCTCTACAATTAAAAAAAAACTCTTATCACTTCCATATCAGAAAATCGTCCTAGTGTACATATTTTCTGTCCTTTTTTTGGAAAGTCTTAAAAAGAATGATATATACTGCTTTTGAAATAATTGATTTAGCGCGTTTCGTTTTAGATTGGGCAAAAATGAAAAAAAAAATACTACTATTACTACTAGCTAGGTTTTCACTTCTTCCATTTACTTTACAGTCTATTTACAAGAATTGAAACCGAGCGTTTACTTATTTTATCGCATCATCGACAACCTGTCACTGATAACTGCCATTATTTCTGACAGTAGTAGAGCTAAATGCAGTTTGTTTCTAGCTGCAGAATGAATGGATCAGCTCATCCGGGGTAGGGCCACACCCTCATAGAATACCAGCGTAAAATAACATCATAATGCGGCTGTGTTTCGTCTGGTGAGTGTTGGGTTCCGTACACTTTTATTACTGGCGATGAGGCATTGCATCTCAGTCCTCAAGGGTGACAACGAATCTGCATTATGATTCCTTGTCAAGGATGAATGTAGCCGCCATGGGCCGCAGGAATCACTTGCCGTCACGTGAACGTGCCTGTTTGTTACTTTCAATGTAATTAATAATAATAAAATATCGTTTTTTTACGAGATGCTACATTTCTTCCAAGCTAGTCGAACTTGCGGTTGTTGCCACACAATACACAACACACAACAACGCCGATACGAGAGTCCTCTAACTAAAGGAGAAAAATATGTTTCAGATCGTAAATTGTTTTCATATTTACACAATTATTCAAAATAAACATTGATAATATTATAAAAGTAATTGTATTTATATAATGTGCAAAATGTTTAAGTATCAATTTGTCTTATAACTAGCTTGAATTGTCGTTGAATTTAATTTTCAATCATAAATCAATCTACAGAGACGTGTCTATACATAGCAGCATGTTACTGTAAAGCAATGGCAAAGTTCAAGTTTATGTGAAATTAATTGACCGCTGACAGCAATTTAGGTCATGTTGTGTATAGTGTTCTGTATCGTTAACGTTCTAAATTGTTGGCTCGTGAAATATTCTAGGATGTATTATGCAAAGTAATGAAAATACTGTTCCAAAAGAGAATTTGTTATGATTATGATTTTTATTAAGTTTGTGCGCCTTTGAGTGTCGCTTTGTAGTTGTGGCGTAAGAGAATCCATTACTCGACTCGTCCCAAGGGTATAGTGAAAAGGCGTCAGGGGGTGTCTTGCATCTTGATTTTTTTTGATTCGTGCGGAAATGCTTTATGCATTCCCGTCATCACAAAATCAAGGAAGGGCTATGTTGGACTCGCACGAACTACACACCTATCATGTTAAATATTCGCGGAGTAATGCTTAAGTATATTCGTAAGCAAATCCGCTTTCGATGCATACGTGGTCGAACTCTCACCCATCCGCTGCCCTATCTTGGGATGATTCACTTCCCTAATATTCACCAGACAGGGCGCGCCTAAATACGGGTGAGTCTTTTAATAAGATTTCTGTCATCTACGTGGGTAACCGACCTCGAGCCCGCCACCCTGAGAACATGGAGAGCAAGCACTCACATGCTGCAGATATCACTGCCACTTGTAGCGAACTAGCTCCATGGCTAAGCCACCGACCATAATTTGTTTGCGTAGGGTAGGGAGTACGCAGCCTCATCAGCTGTACAGCTCCACTTCAGTCGCGAAGGGTTGGAAGAGTGGAACCACGTAACCAAGGTTTACTCTTCCCCAAAGACGTGGTATCGACGAATTAGTATATATTAACCAGTATCATCTTTTCACAACCCAATAGCGAATAAAATTATTTTAATTGGCGCGTTGGCACAGTCACTCGTTCACAGCTTTATTTATAATAACCAAAAATATCATGTATTGTGTTGAATCTTTTTTTGATACTCAATTAATGAATTTCAACATGATAAATTATTCTTATTTTTGGTTGTGAACAGAAACCTACTGACGGCAGCATTCCACCTCCAGCAGAGAACCAGGGATCATCCCGGGGCGTCCCAACGCCATAGGCCGGCCGTATCGGTTCTTTTTTACTTTACAGTATGTATGTACTACCATCACCGGCTACTACATCTCCACCGCGGCCAGGCTCGAACCCGGGGGGGTATTCTTGAATCTCAGACTACACGCTATTTACCAGTCCAAAGTAAAAAGAAACTCATTGAAATCGATTTGGAGGACATTGCATATAACGGTAAGCATTTGACTTTTAACTGGAGGAAAAAGTTTAGAATTTTTATAAAGGACTTTTATATAACTTTTATATAACGTTTGTTTCGTTATATAAAAGTTATATTAAGAAAATGAAAGATACGTTATACGGGCGCAATAATTCTTTCTTTTAGAGTCAATCCTTGAAATTTTAATATTTTCCCTAATAATGGTTACTGAAATATAAATGTCCTTTGCTGTGCATATTAACGGTACCTTTGAACTGTCTTGAAGCACTGAAGCAGGATCTCAACTGTAATTATTTTATAGTTCATTTGTCGAGTAACAGGCAACCGACTAGGACAATTAAGTTTTTCTTTCGAAGCGAATTATTATTATTTTATTTTATTAACAGTGAAATCAGCGTACAATTGGCCTTATATTCAAGCCTCAAGAAAGATTCAAATAGCATGTGCCTTATCACACGAGGACTAAAATGGAATGCCTAGTTACCTGCGTTAAGGATCTCCGGATGCCTACACGCACCCGTTGAAAAAGAGCAACTTTATGCTGCAGTTTTTTGTTTTATTATACGCTGGTATTTTGTGAGGACGTAGGCCTTCTGCGGTGGACTCATTCATGTTCAGGCTAGATTCAAATTGTAGCGTGGTTCTATCATTTTGAAACAAACTGCAGAGTGGCTCTATCAAGTTTGTACAAGGTCTTCTAATATGGAATATAGTTTCAATTTTTATCGAGATTTCTTTTAAAAAAAGGTACACTATGGAACTCATCTACGGGTGAGAAGTTGAAAAGTTGTTGGAACGTTTTCTATTTCTTGGTTCTTTGTTTTCATCAACAGCAATAACATTTATGTAAGAACTAAAATTTTGGTACTGCTTTGAACTATTACCGAAGTCTTATTAAAATGATGCAATATCATTTATAATCACAAGTCTGTTAATAAGCAAGAAAGTTAAAAAAGATAGTAAATGTTGACCAAATAAGTTACTTAAGTACACAGAAGTTACCTGTTTAAGAGAATTTGATTACTGATATTTTATCAAAAGAAGATACTTTGCCGACGATCTTCTTTAAAATTAAACTTTTACCGTCTAATTTTTTGACAATTAATAATTATAAAACACTAATCTAATTAAGTTTTCATTTTAAATTCAATTAAATTTTCAAATAAATATTCTTTGTTGTTATAGTGTTATGTGATATGATTGTTTTCAAATCCGTTTACATTAACTTTAGTATGCACAGTAATATGTGAAAAAAATACAAACAAAACAACGATTCTTGTCGATTACGTCAGAGCGTTTCATTGATGTTCTACAAAGCTACGAGCATTGCTACATTATATCGCATATCTGTAGCATTTTACCTTTACAGCTTTATCTAATTAGACTCCCGCTCGCGAGTCTAACTAGATAAAGCTGTAAAGGTTTATGGAGCAACAGCAATAGTCAACCAAAAAAAAAAGTACCACTTTAATGTGTTATTTTTAGAATGTAAAACCGACGATAAATTAAATTATATTTGCACCGCACCAGTACAATTTACGTATTTTTTTAATTGCACTTTCATGTTTTTTGACGATTTTTTCTGAATATTTTTAACAGCAATACATTTACTACACGGAGATGTCAAATGCGAGGATATATTATAAAGATACATTTACACGTTTTTTTTTATTTCGAGGTCAGTTTACTATTTAAAATCATATATTTGATCTAAAGTTGATGCACATTAACTACTTATTGGATAAGTAAATAAAATCATTAAACAAAATACGTTTTTAGTTTTACTTACCACTATAATTTCTATATTCTGTACAAGATAGATAATTTTAAATTACAAGGAAAATACAGAATAAAAATGAGTGATTATTTTTACCTAAACTTTGAAGGGGTACTTGAGCGTAAACGCTGTTAAAAAAGGGACCTGAAAATTTTCCTAATAAAGCGAACAAAATGTTCAGCTCACCAAGCCTTCCTTGTTAGATCCAGGTCACGTAGCATGTTAATATTTTATTCTGTCGTAAACGTATAAGTATTATAGTCCTTTTTTTAATTTAAATATTTTTAGAACAGAAAATATGTTATTCATGTTAAATTTCACTTTATTAGGCAACGGTAGAATTGCAATTGAGTTCTTTTATTTTTATGACGTCTTAAAAAAACTTTAACTGAGATTTTCGAAATACAGTGGCATTGAGATCGTACCCATTAATAGATATGATCCACCATTGTAGATCCATCTAATCCATCTTGCAGTTAGTTTGAAGTAATATGGATGAAAGAAAAGAAAGAGGAGAAACTCAAGGTAAACATGGAATAGGATTTTTAATTAAAAAAGACCTTAAACCATACATAGAAGAATTTGATGGTATATCGGATAGAATAGGAATCTTAAATATTAATCTACCTGGCTTCAAAAACCCGTTCTCAATACTGCAAATATATGCCCCAACAGATCAAGCGACGGAAAAGGAAAAGGATATATTTTATTATAATCTCACCAAGACAATGCAGAAACTAAATAGTAACATCATATTGATGGAGGATTTTAATGGTCAAATAGGAGCCAAATCAGATAAAGGAGAGTTTATCATAGGTAAATATGGCCAGGGAAAGAGAAATGACAATGGGCAACGTATGATAAACTTTTGTTTCGAACAGAACTTGAGAGTAATGAACACCTTTTTTCTCAAGAAACAAGACAGGAAATGGACGTGGATGTCTCCAAATGGCAAAGATAGAAATGAGATAGATTTTATAATTACCAATAAGCCCAAGATTTTCAACAACGTCAGCGTGGTCTCAAATCTAAATTTTAATTCAGATCATAGAATGGTAAGAGGAACAATAGCATGCAAATAATTAAAAATATAAAGAAGAAAATTTCGTATAACAAATTGCCGGCCCATAACACATACATCAGAACAAAGTCTTAATGAACTGAAAACATCGTTAAACTTGATTGAGAAACAAAATAATGTACATGATAAATACAACATCTTAAAAGAAGCTCTAATAAAAATAAATAAATTTAAAACAAGAGATAAAAGTGACAAACTCGGAGACGAAGCCAGATTAAAAATAAACCATAGAAAAGCAAATAGACTTAATATCATTAGTGAACAAACAAACAAAACCGGAGGAATCAAAAGAGCTTTAAAACAACTTAAAGAACATTCAACATGGATACCAAAGACAACGCAAAGAGGAAAAGACAACAAAATACAAACTACAACCAAACGACGACGTATTTTACAAACGGCAACAGATTTTTACAAAGAATTGTATACGGATAAAATGAACGAATACTTATGCAAAACAACATTAGGAGAAGACCCAAACCCAGAACCAATCCCGTATGTTATGCAAAGTGAAGTAAGAAGAGCTATCCAAACACAGAAAGCTGCTAAATCACCTGGAGATGATATGATAACTAACGAATTACTAAAATTTACCATGGAAGAGATAACACAACCTTTTACACATATATGCAATGAAATTTTGGAAACTGAACAAATCCCTTCGCAATGGACATCGTCAACAATAATTCTTCTATATAAAAAAGGAGATAAAAATGAAATCAACAATTATAGACCCATCAGCTTGATGCCGAACTTGTACAAAGTGTTCAGCAAAATTTTGTTACACCGCTTGACTAAAAAACTAGAGAGTAATCAACCCAAAGAACAAGCGGGCTTCCGCTCAGATTTTTCAACAATCGATCATATACATACTGTCAAGCAAATTATTGAAAAATGCAACGAGTATGATCGCCCGTACTACCTGTCCTTCGTAGACTATAATAAGGCATTTGACTCTTTGAAGCATAGTTACATATGGGATTCTTTAAAAAACCAAGGAGTGGAAAGTAAATTCATTAAGATCATCAAGAACATATACGTCAACGCCACAGCAAAAGTACAACTTGAAAACGTTGGAGATCAATTTAAAATACAAAAGGGTGTAAGACAGAGAGATCCGCTGTCACCAAAAATATTCAATGCAGTTCTAGAAAATATATTTAGGCAACTTAATTGGGAAACTTTCGGTATTAAAATAAACGGGGAAAAACTACATCACCTGAGATTCGCAGATGACCTCATTTTGTTTGCAGAAGATCCTATCACTAAGAACAATGTTACTACAACTAACAGCTGAAAGTAAAAAGGCAGGTTTAACGATGAATGTCAGTAAAACAAAATTGATGACAAACAAGACCGAAGTCAAAATTGAGGTAGACGAAGAAGAGATTGAATACATAAAAGAGTATATTTACCTAGGTCAAGTCATATCTGTGGAAGACTTATCAATTAAAGAAGTAGAAAGACGAGTAAATAATACCTGGCAAAGATACTGGTCTCTCAGGGCAATTATGAAAAATAAATCTATACCCATCTCGGAAAAGAAAACCGTCTACAACACTTGTATACTTCCATGCCTCACCGACGGCTGCCAGACCTGGCCACTGACACAGAAAATTGAGCACAAACTGGGTGTATGCCAAAGAGGAATGGAAAGAAGTATGTTGGAACTAAGTTTAAAAGACAAATGGAAAGCTACAACAATTAGGAGCATCACTAAAGTAGCAGATGTTAAAGTAAAAACGCGAACCTTGAAATGGAAATGGACTGGTCACATGATGAGATCAATACCAGCAAAGTGGACCAAAAACGTAACAGAATGGTACACGCGGGACGGAAAAAGACGTAGAGGAAGGCAGAAAAAAAGATGGGAAGACGATCTGCCCAGAGGTTGGAGAAGGACAGCATTGAACAGGCAAATGTGGAGGGAACTTGAGGAGGCCTATGTCACAAGACAGCCTGACCTGGTAACTGATACTAAATATTAAGTTATATACAGACCGAAAAAAAAATTAGAAATAAGTATAGTAACTATAGTATAATTAAGTATAGTTAGTACAGTTTTATTTTTTATTATATTACAAATTGTACAAAGGTCAGAGTAAATAAAGGCTATTTTTATTTTAAATTTTTTTTTAATATGGATGAGTCCGTCGACGGGTATGGCCCCAAAAAATGTCGAGTGAAAAATCATCATAATGCAGCTGTGTTTCCTTTCGTATGGTGAGTAAAGGAAACTGGAGATCCAATTACAGATAACGAGGCACTACATTTCAGTCCTCAAAGATGTAACTATGCATATAGTTTCATCTTGAATCATTGCTGATGAAAGTTTATGGGATGTACTCATTTGTCCCTTAATAAAAAATGGTGGCAGAAGATTAACAACATTTACAGCTTATTTTAATAAATATGTATATTCTATTTTCTTTCTTGAGTTATTTAAAAGAAGTCATGTCATAAAATTGCCCAAGTGCTTACTTTCCTACTTAAGTTTTTTTTGTTATTTTTGTATAATTTGTTTTATTTTATTAATTTAGTTTTTGAAGAGCGAGATTTTCTGACACAAGCATATTCTTGTTTATTAGATCTCAACCTATTTTTTATATTAGAACAGAATGGAATGAAATAAAAAATAATAAAAATAAAAAATAAGTTTTCTTAAAAAACCTTCGTCCTTTCACGGCCGAGCTCTATAACTATTCATTATTTTCACTTTCATCAGTTTGCCACTTTTCAACTTTAGAAGTGTTGAGTTTTGTAGTTAACTGGAATATTAGGAATGTTAATATACCTGCTAGCATTATTTAAAATATAATGAAAAATGCTTTGCTATATAAATTGTGGTCTGGGTAATACTAGATAATATCACCGTCAAGAACGTCTTAAAAATAATCATTATTATATAACTAATTTAAATATTATATTATAATTAATAGCGACATAAATTGTAAATGTTGTACAATTATTCTATTTCATAGATAAGGAATTACGCTGTCAGCGTTTATAATTTTAGGGTACTTACGATAAATTTTTGATAACATAAAGAAAGGCCATTTTTAGATGGTATAATGTATATAAGTCTCCTTATTATTCAATAGACATAATAAGGAACGGAAACAAGAAACGATTTCCTCTTTTATACGTTTTAATAAAATGTAAGAAAATAAGCCCGGCAAAAAAACCTCGTAAACTTTTAATTTTGGAAGCCACGAAAAATTCTTTACGAGCCTTTCTATGCTTCTTTTGATATATATTTTCTAAACAGCCATTAAGAGACGCGCGAAAATCATTCGAACTGACGCTGGCAGGGTTGTGTAAGGGACGAGATGGGGTGCGATGCGGAGGGCGGGGGCGAAGCACATCCCTTCTCTATTTTCGGAGCCTAAATTATAGTCCGACCAAACATTGAAGACCTTTTTACCGAATTTCGCGTTCCGTTTTACGAGTGCCTCCTAAGCATCGGTCGGATAAATTATTCAGGGAGAACTTTTTTCGGACATAACGCCTGATGTGGGTATAAGTTGGTTTATAATAATTGAAAAAAAAGTAAAAATTTAAAATACGTTTTAAATTAATATTTATTGTAATTTATTTAAAACTCTAACGAAAACGAAGTAATGATAAATTCAATGAGGTTTTTTTTAATTAATCGTTTATTTTGATTATATACTTAAAAATTATATAGTAAATATAAGATGAATTCTGTATGAAATAAAAATGAATTGTCACAAAACCGAATCAGATATTTTGTGTAATGTTCAAATTGAGTTTACTTTGGGAGCTGCTAAATCCTCGGTGAGACATAGATACGTTCGAAACATGTTAACAATACAATTTCTCACATAACACTGCGCGAGACAAGAAATTCGTAATAATCAACCGCGTCACACAAAGCGAATTTACTTGCGTAGCTAAATATCTCTATGCGAGGGTGAGCGAAAGGGAGGCCTGTATCAAGATTCGAGACTCCCCATAGCGTACGCTATGAAGGGACTCGGAGGGAATTTTAGGTTAGTGGACATGTAGACATATAGACGAGAACACGGCAAATTTGTTGCCTAATTTAGTTCGTGTCGTCGTGAGTTTCTTTTGTGCGTGGAGTCATCGTTTGTCGTTGTCGCGTGATAATTTAAGCTGTGTAAAAAATAAGTGCTTTTGGTGTTGTAAATTTAAGTTCACGCAGATCCGCTTGCGTTTTCGGTCTGCTATTAAATGCGCGCGAAATTTGTTCGGACTATTCAATTTTTTGGATTCCAGTGAGGAAAATTTATTAAAAGAAAAATAATAATAAGTGTGAACGTAATCTGTTTGTAAACAGTACCGCGTGCGTTCATAAGTACGTAAACATTCTGGAACTACACGTATCGCATTCGCAATCCGCCTCTATTAATCTTTAGTGTTAGAATACAAAACAAAATCAATGTACAAAATTTAGTGCCAACAACATAATAATAATATAGTGATTATTAAATATTGCGTAAATAAATGAGAAGATTGTGTGGATAGGTGTGCGTAGAGACGCTACGCGGGTCACCAAACGGCTTGTTTATAGCGTAGCACGTGTGAAACATTGAGTGAAATACACGAGGTCTCTTAGCTACCTACTATAAGGATCGATAGCATTACGCATTTTGGGGAGAGTGTCGAGATACTAACACAAATATAAAACACGCACACTCTCACAACCCTCCCTACGCCCTCTGAAAGTAAACAGTCCGCGAAAGCTTTAAAACAAACCGAATTTATAGCGTAAGAAAACGTAGTACAAATATCTCTGTGATTAGAATTTATATTTCGTGTCATTAAGTCTGTGTTCTGTGATAGATAGTAGATAGATATAAACATGTTAGTGGGATCCAGTTTTTGCAACCCGGGCGTGCTATTTCCCGGGTTTATGCACAACCAGTTATTAATTCCGAACCAATCGCGTCAAGATTCAACAGTGAGTAGCAGTCCACCGACTCCTATTCACAATGCTTCCGAAGAGAAGCGTTCTTCGTCCCCACAAACTCCTTCAGAAAGAACGGGAGCGCCGCCAGGAGCTGGCAAAGATGCTGTCAAGCTATTCATCGGCCAGATTCCACGTCACCTCGAGGAGCAGGATCTTCGGCCGATGTTCGAGGCGTTTGGAAAGATTTATGAGCTGACAGTGCTCAAAGATAAGCACACTGGGATGCATAAAGGTAACGATGTGCTCATTAATTAGTTTGAACATCATTCTCATTACGTTATTGATATTTTATAATTCTTACATTTAATTTTTACCATCGATTGGAGTACTATATGTTTTTTTCACAAATAATCCATACAAAATTCGGTGTCATCGTGTCATAAATCAATCAATCAAGTTATAAAAATAAACTTAATATTTAAGTATCAAAATAAATACATAGTTTATTAAAACTTATTATTTAAACATCTTAAGCTAGTATTAAGTCATATTAAGTCGATTTGTGTGTTTTAAATCACATAAAATATCAATTTTACTGAATTTTCTAGTTATTAGTTTAGGAACATACAAAACCATGTTTCACGAACTGCGAAGAAATGTTTAACGAATTTCTCTCTTTTCGTGACTTCTCGTTCAAAGTCGTTAAGAAAATGTCGGGAAGTCCAATTTTTATTTGCCCTGGCGGCCTATTTGCTGAATAAATGAATTAAATTGAATTAATACAGCGTTTCTTTTCGGGTATTGAAAACGTCTGCCAAGTGACGTATCTTCTGTACTTTGTAATCTAATATATTCTTGTAGGGGAGTTCTAATGAACTGTTTCTGATATATTATTTATTCTCACATATATATTCGCACCATTAGTTAAATTTGCAGTTAAGTAGATTTGACAAAAAATATTAAAAATATCATAAAGAGAGGTTTGCGTCCATAGCCTAATGGGTAAGGGCATTGTTTCTCAACCATAATAATGTCACGATCCACGAAAAAGCCAAAAGGGTAAGTAAGAATCCTTGCAATCCCTTCACTATAAAATTACATTCAATACAATATTATAATACAACATTCGAATATTTAAATATTACCATTAATAATTAATTTTATAAAATTAATTCCTTTAATAAACAAATCATTTGTATATAGGTCTTATTAATTGAACAGACTGCGGTCCCTTAAATAACGAACAGGGTTCTCAACCACCAGGTTGAGAAACGATGGTTTAGGGTACGGTCGATTTAAAAGTAAAAGATCCGCTATACAATTAGTGTTGTGAAACATCTAGCAAAAATTTTAATGATTTAAGAATGACAATGGGCGGTCAAACGTCTTCAGACATTCACTTCTTTACTTTTTGCTCGACAATTTGAATCCTTTTGCTTTTTGCTAAAATTAGTTCACAATGAAAATTGTTCTAAGAAAAGTATTCACGAATTGACTTGTTGTTTTCAAATGTGTTGTGTTACAACTTACATCAATTAAGAGTATTTCATAAAGTACGGATCTAATTAAACCAATAATTCCCAACATAGATCATTTTATCAACTCCAAGCCTCTCCAAGCCAATAATAAAGTACCCTTTTCACAACAACTCATTCAATATATTGCTTGTCAAATAATAAAAGATTTTTAAGACATTTTTTGTATCAACGATAAAATGAGAAAACATACTTAACCTGACCATATCTTCATACGCTGTATTTTAATAAACTTATACAACATTTATAGCTTCAAATTACAAAATAATTTCCAGACAGCCTTGTCTAAAACATCCCATATTAAGACATTCATATTCAAGGGCTCCCATAAAGGGGTACGAAAATGACTCTTGCGATCTAACATTGTTAAAACGGTCGTTAATTGTTTACTTAGGTTAGCACCCTAAAGGATGTCCCAATAATATGATTAGGTGTTCACACAGTGGTAGAGCTATGCTGCAGATTATGTCTAGCTACAGAATGAACAGGTCAGTTCGTCGGAGTAGGACCACGCCCTCACAAAATACGATAATGCTTCTGTCTTTCATCTGGTGAGTGCCCCTGTCTTCTTTTATTACCGGTGACGAGGTATTCCAGCTCAGTCCTCAAGGATGACAACGTATCTATCAAAATGGATTCCTTGTCAAGGATGAGTGAACATGCCATGGGCCGCAGAAATCACTTACCATCAGGTGAGTTGTGTGTTCGTTTGTTACTCTTAATGTAATAAAAAAAGGTTGGATTATGCTATATTTTATTTAACTTTTTCGTAAATATAATAAAAATATAACTGCATATAGAGTCGCACGTCTACACGTGAACTTCCTTGTACAGAAGAAATTAGAGCATAGTGCGCCACGTGATTCTGCTGTGGATTTAGATGTTTTCGAAATATTATTTAAATGAACAGGTTTCATCATTATGTTTTCCTCCACCGCCGAGCACGTGTTAAAGCATTTAAAATCGCAACTTACAATTTCATCGGTACCGGCATCGAGGATCGAGTACTGAGCTATCACGATTTTTTACGACCAAGATTTTTATATATGAAATTTAAAAATATACTTGTTTAATATCATATTCTGCTTTGATAAGTTTCGGCTTTAATTTGCGAGCTACTTGAAGTAAGTTAATCCTTCGGGCTTTTGATGATAATTTTGAACTGATCATCATGATTCTGTTATCTATACAAACATCGCAAGTATACATACATAGGAAAAGATAAGATATCAGATTTTCTGAAAAATAAAGCGCTCTTCGGAGAATTGAATTCTCGGTCAGCGTTTCGGACAAGTTTTACCTATTTAAAATCGGATTAATTCCAGCCGCTTAGTTTAAAAATCAATAAAAGAGTAAATGGATATTTACCTTGACACTTTTAGTAAAAACAATATGGCAGAGATCACTTCTTTAGAAACATGAAATAGTAACAATGCTGAAATATTGTACTAAGTTCTCAAGGTAATAAAAAAGACTCCATTTGGTTAGTATTTGGATAGATTTCATATTTATGTACACACCTAACATAAAGATCAAGTAACGTGACCATGGGGAGTATTCTGAGTTGTTCGGACATTGCGACAGAATTCAAAAATTCGTCCTCATCATCTTGATGGTTGGTAATCCACCACTGTGCGCTTTATGCCAAATTCTGCCACGCATAATCACTCTGTGTTTCGCTTGGTAACCGTTGGGATTGGTGAATCCAATTACTGGTAATGAAGCATTCCATCGCAAACTTTAGCGATGACATGATAGTCGTGTTTGCGTATTGGATCTTTATTCTTTTGAGGATAGATGCAGAGGTCGTGTCAAGTCATCACTTAACATCTGGTGAACTGTGATCATTTGTTACCCTTGATATTTTGAAAAAGCGAGAAACTTGGGTTTGCTCTAAGAGGCACTCAAGAAAATGTAAACTATGAATAATGCCAGTATGCCAGTTAAGAAAATATCATGTGGAAACCTGCATGTCCAAGGAATAAAAAAAATATATTTCGCAGTCATGTGAAGTCCGGGCTTTGCGGGAACATTCTTTCTTGGGAGGAGGCTTATGCACAACAGTGCGATTTATATACGTATAGGCAAACGGCCTTAAGCAAAGATAAAGTAAATTACAGTCACAAGTTTAATTATAATATGTTGAGAAATAAAGTGAGAGAATTTTTATTTAATATACAAAAAGTTTGAAAGTTGCTGCCAGAATTTAAAATTAATACTGCAATATATTGTAACTTCATATAATAATGAAATGTTTAGAGTATAGTAGAGTAATTTGGTTTATGTATTAATTTTGTTTTGGAAAAATCTATGAACTATAAAAAGGTAAAAGAGCATGCGTCTTATAGTTATTTACAACATAGGGAAGTAGCCAGGTACCAGCAGAATACCAGTGTTGGCCTAGGACAACAAAATACTGAGCTGGAACCTTATTGATCCAGCATCTTGGTTATGGTTTTTCGGTACGAGTATGTTATGCATCTAACACTTGGACAAGAATATATTTTTACACTTATTTTATTTAATTTTTTGTTGTACTGAATAATATATTTTATTTTGTTTTCTTTGTGTTTACATTTTATGATTTGTTTTTCATGTTTGTATCTATTGTTTAATTCTTCTTCTTTAATTTTTGTATTATTGGTGCTGGATCTATTAAGTGAGTTATTATTATTATTTTTAATTTTGTAGGCCTGTTGTGTTACCTAGAAAACTCAGTAAATCATCGTAACACTTAACTTGAACAGTTACATTATGAGCGCATTATTGTCCTCGTTAGAATGGCACCAATAAAAACATATTTCATTTTGTAGCGAGCACTGTCGTATACTTTAACCGATTGCAAACTAATATGGAACTATGGCGCATTTAACTACGAAATTAATTTTGTTTGTAAAATATATACAATAATGATTCGTGTTAGCTCAGGTAGCGCTCGCTTTTAATCTCAATGTATGCGAAGAAACTGCGTTCGTTACCCGATTCCGGCACCAATGAAATAATGGATCAGTTGAATGGGTCAGCTCGACCGGGGTAGGACCACGCTCTCACAGAGTACCAGCGGATGAGTGTAGGGATCCGGCCACCTTTATTAGTGGTGACGAGACATTCCATTTCAGTCCTCAAGGATGACAACGCATCTGCATTGTGATTTCTTGTCAACGATGAATGTAGATGTCATGAGACGCAGGAATCACTCACCATCAGGTGAACTGTGTACTCGTTTGTTACTCTCAATGTAATAAAAGAAATAAAAAACCCAGCAGTTGGATCTAAGTTACTGTTATATATAATAATATATATAATAATGTAATAATTATATATAACAGTGTACTTATTCTGTTGTACTATTTATAAAATATGTGGCTGTCTATCGGCTTCTAACGCTCTGAAATTTATTAAAAATGTTTTTATAATAGTCCATAATTTTCAGTAATTATTCATTAATATTATTCGTATTGATTATCATTTAAATATAAGAAATGATCTTCCATTTCTGCGAATAAATTTAAATTATTTTAGAGTACAAAAGACGTTGTATTGTGAATGACGTTTCGGTTTTTGTTTGCTCGTCACGGATTCTTCCGTGTTATAGGAGAATGATGTTTATGTGTATATTCTATATGAGTCATCTGCAGCCATTGACTAACCCTCATCCTGCGAAGTCGCAAAGACTCTTATTCCATTTAATTCTTAGTGGTAGACCTACGCTGCTAGTAATATCAATTGCCTAATGGTTTAAGGTACGCTCTACGAAACTTAATGTCTTAGGTTCAAATCCGCCAAACACAAGAATATATGTCGGTATTCATTCTTTTTCTTGTAGAATAGGTGGCAAACAAGCAAGCATCTCACCTGATGATAAGTGCTTATCGCCGTGCATGCACATCCACAACACTTGAGGAGTCGCAGATGCGCTGCCAGCCTTTAAGAAAGGAGTAGGCTCTTTTCTTAAAGGTCCCGAAGTCGTATCGGTTCGGAAATAGCGCTGGCGATAGCTGATCAATTATTCGCGTATAGCGCACAAATTTGAATTCTGTTGTTAAAACCGTACCTTTTAAACGTATCTTTAAACTCAGCGGGTGGAATGTATCAAACAACTATTCGGAACAGTCCTAATGGTAAATTTAATAACATATACAGACAAATGCAACATCTCTTCGCAATGCCAGTGAATCAAGCCGATCGGAAAGTAGATACCTGTACCATCGACAATTATATGCATTCCATTTTGTTCATCTCTGGGCTGACAAGGCATCTGACAAGAAAAAAAGTTGAAGTTGAAGATTTGAAGGTGGATATGTATGTCGTAAGCCGCAGTCATTGGTTACCATCGGCTGAACTGTGTGCTCTTTTGTCACCCTACAGTTTTCCCACAATTGTCAACCTTTCTGTCCCAATAATTGATTACTATACCGTACTGTTTACAAACTAAACAATGTTCTCTAATTAACCACTTATTACATAAAGGCATCCGTTCTAATGTAGCGTAATTATTTCCTTTATTTATACGTACCATGTAAGAATATGAGCTACGACGTTCCGTTTCCCATAACACAGGCACTAAATCAAGCTGTCTCTTGTGGGTAAGAGGCGGAACGTCTATTCTAAACGCACTACTGCAAAACTCGCTGATGGCAATTAGGGCAAAGAACGTTCAGTATTATATTACAAGCTGACCCGATTCAATAAGTTTGCTTGTAATCGTTTTTGATTTGTGAAAACTATCCATTGTTCGAATAGTGAGTTATGGATCTTGAGTTCATACAATGATCCCATGATAAAAAGAATTTTCAGTAATTTGCCAATTTTCCGGACTAATTGTTTTTTTTCTTATATATGTAAACTTCATGTTTACCTTATTTGGTCTATTACGAACATATATAATCAAACTGGTCCAGTAGTTTTCAAGTGATGCGCTTGCCAACAACATTATATTTTAATTTTTTTAATAATTTAAACGTTTTTATGGGTTCAAAATGTATTAAAATTATTAAAAAAAACAATTAAACACTTTTTGAATTTAATTTCTTCTTTATTTTTCTTAATGATTAAACCTGGAACGTAAGGGAACCGCATCTTCATCATTAAGCACGTGTAAAATTACATGAACAATTTCACTGAGTATCAAACTCGTTTTGCTGGCTAATCATGATCTTTTATATATTTTCAAATAAATGATTATAATGTCTAAGATATTGGCTCTGTTGTTATGCTATTATTACTTAACTATCTTTTCAAAGTAAATCCTGAAATGTAGTGCATATCCTGAAATAAGTATATAGCGCTGCATTTTCCATACACCACAATCCAGTCAGAACGGAACACTGTATATTCTATTTAGTTTTTAACAGCGGTCAATTACTTTAATTCGTAGAAGCATTCGAGCGTAAACCGATTCGCGGTAATCGGAAAAACCAATCCCATGTTTTAATTGAAACTGTGTGTTTTAAATTACTACCAATAGTGAAATAACGTGAAACGCCTAGAGATTAATGACGTGTGTGTTACGTATTCGATTTGAATTTATTTTGCGCAAACACTGTCGTATTTAAAAAAAAAAAACTGTCACTGTTCATAAATATTCATAACTAATGTGTCAGTTTCTATGTTTTACTACATAAAACATGATATATAAAATGGTGTTTTGTATTTGAATAAGCATTAAAAAGAAACAAGGGGATCAATATCATCATTATAGCTAAATAATCCACTGCTAAACATTGGCCTCTCCCATAGATTGCTACAAACGCACTTTGTCACCAAAAACCACCAGCATCCGGCGAATTCCCGCAAACTTGCATAGATCGTCGCTGCGTTTAATGGGTGTCGTCCTACTCTGCCAATGCCACTCCAAGGTCGCCAATCAAGAACTTTTCTTCCCTGTCGGTTATCAGTTATAAGTGATATATGGCCAGCCTATTGTCATTTCAGTTTATAACATACGTGTACAGATTAAAAAGTATTCCAAATTAAAAAATTGTAGCTATAAAACGTCATTTACAAAGCGAAGCCTTTTGTGTTATATCACATTCAACAAGTCATCTCCGTGTCGATTTAAGTTTTATATTTTAGTTCACAAAAAAAAAAACAAATTGATATTAGTATTAATATTTAGTAGCGCAGTAAAACCTGGCGTTTACTCAACTTCAAACTAAGCTGATTCCGCGCACTCGTGTATGGATAGCAAAAAAAATACCGCCGACTTTTAGTACGTTTTTGACCCGCCCGCTTTCCGTTCTTTATTTACAGTTGCACGCAAAGCGAATTTTCGTGGCAAGTGAAAAATTTGTCGCCCTGGAGTGTTTTTTTCTCTTTCCTGTTTCTCGTTGCGGGAGTTTTGTTTTGGTATGTGGTTCGGGCGGAGTCGTTACCTCCATGTTTGTACTTTGTGTAATAATGTTGTTACACGATAGACTATTGTACGAGACTCTTTACACTTTCTTATTACAGGTTAAGTCTTTGTGTTTGGCCAAGATGTGTTTCTGTCAGATATTTTAGGTGTTGTTTAATATAAAAGTGGTTATACATTTTATGTTTAAGTGATATCCTCCTGTTTGATTTCACGGCCATATAATGGCAATTCTTAAAAAGATCCTGCGATCCATGACACATCGATCTCCGATAAGTAATTATGATGCAAATTAGTTGGACTAAGATGGAATGCTCGGCATCTCCTCTGGTCATTTATAAATTATGCACCGCGTTGTAGCTTCTACGATTCTGTACTCGGTTACTTACATACTTACAAGTCATGTTCTTTCAGTTTCACAACTTTTATGTTTGAAGGCCAGTCAGTTTGTTCAGGGTCACGCGTGCATCGCTCAGGACTTGTGTTGTCTTTCGTATTGTTAGCATGGGGGGAGGGGCGGGCGGGGGGGGGGGTTATGATGACTGTGCTCGTTTGTCACACCTAATATTATATAATAAAATAACCTGAAGCGGAATTACGTTATAAAAAATTAATATCCAATATTAGGTACTGTAAGAGTCAAGTACATTATTTCGATCGCCATGGTGTCATAAACGTGATACACCAGAATGATATTTCCAGGATTTTTCAACCACTTAAAATAATATGAAAATCAGATAGTTACTTTTATAAATTCCGCTTGGAAGTGATGACGAAAAAAGGAGGTAAAGGACGAAGGATAAATAATGCCGAGTCATGAATGAATCATGAGTTTATGTTCATTTTTAAAGCAGTCACGTGACGACTTTAGACGTGCTCTACCTTCTATATATTTTTCCTCTTATCTTACTTATTCGATACTAACGACTCTATCAAAAGAAATAGACTAATAATATAAGCGGGTTCGTAACTGTTTGG
Organism: Teinopalpus imperialis; assembly: GCA_029286865.1. Lineage (NCBI taxonomy): Eukaryota > Metazoa > Arthropoda > Insecta > Lepidoptera > Papilionidae > Teinopalpus > Teinopalpus imperialis. The sequence goes on from JAGSMU010000039.1 coordinate 402,021, forward strand.
AAAAAATCTAAACTTCTCATTACATAATTTTTGTAATAATATTGAAGAATTTATAAGAATACTACTTGTATGTACTTACATTACAGTACCAAACTTAGAAATTATATGACACGTAGCAGCACCTTATAATCGTATTTTTTTTAAAATACAAAGAATATTGGCAATGCTATTAACATAACTAATATTCCGGTTAACCATGATAACTGAGCTGAAAATGCTTGTGCTAGTTATGTACTGTTATGGACAATAGCCTAATGGTGGATTCAAATCTACGACCTTAAGTTTCGCAGACCGTACTCTGAACCATTAGGCTATTAACGCTCGATTGTTATATTTTATATTATTATATATATTTCTCGATTTTTATAAATTATTTACCAGTTAAGGTTCTAAGTTAGGTATTATTTTTATTAGCTTTTTAAAATAAACCGATTATAAATTAATAGGGTAAGAGCAAAAGTTACACAATAAATGGGATCCGTTAACGCTTTCAGCGCTAGTCCAATTGTGCTTTAAAGTTCGCGTCAAACGAATTTTAACTTTAAAGCTAACAAAACAACAGTGTTGTTCATTGTACTCCCACAAACACAACAGTTAACAACTGAATAGGCCGGTTCAAAGAGTAGTACCAGTTTTTAGCAAAAAAAAAGTGATTAAAAAATTCTCGCCAACTTTTCTGCTCAACTGAACGAAAACGATTGCTCATACTGCCGTGAATTCTATCTAAGCAGGTAAATGACGTCACAGGGCTGACAACAAAAGTGGAGCATTACTGAAATGAAAATTTCAACACGTGTCAATACTCTGATACTCCTGCTTTTGTTCTGTCTTTAGCGACTTTCTTGTGAATGAATTGAAAAAAGTGTTTTGTTGGATTGACATTATGAAATGGTTTCAGAGGAATTTCATTATGAAATGGCGTTATTTAAATATAAGCATTTTTTTTGTTTTTTAAGAAGAGAATTGGTATAAAATTTCTAAACGGGATAATGTACCAAATTAAATCGTAAGTATGATTTAGCCACTGAGCTATCGCATAATGCCAACTACGAAGAATGGTTCTACTGCCATTTGGTACCATAAATCATAATTAATCAACAATAATCAAATAATTAACATAAATCTATATTACTTTTAACAGGTTCTTATTAGCTTGACTTTTATGTAGTATATTTTTGTATGTATGAATCTGTCCGAATAATCTGAAGTTTTTCAGACATATCAACAACCGATGACAATGCAATAATTTTATGACTTTACGTGTTATTTTAAATCTCTCAAACTTTTATTACTTCATTAGTATACGCAATGTTTTTTTTTTATTTTATCTTCGATAATAGGTATACGTATCGTATTTTATCAATCCCTAATATCGTAAGCTCCAGTTTTAGAAATGATAATTCAAACAATAACCCTATTCAATGTATGTTATATTTCGTACAATATATAACAATATTTAGTACGTGCAAATTCTATTGAAGTATTGACGTGCAAAGTTTATAACGTGGATGGGATACGTCCATAGTGTTTCTGGCCTACATCCAAGACTATAATCACAATTTGCCGCTTTTATTCCAAAACTTTTCTATGGATAAAGTAAAAACGTGCTACATTTCACTAACAAGATAAAATTGTTGGTAAGGGACACACGTGAATGGAAGTAAACGAGTTTCTTTTATATGTGTAATGCACTTTTTTCACATCAATCTTAAATTTATTAAAGAATATCTCTTTAATATTAATGTGTGTGTATGTCCCGTGTCTTTAACATTGCACCTGAACCTTCCTCCGACCTCATTATACATGAAGGAAGGGGACGCCGAATGAGAGCTCTGCGCTTCTGCAAACACCCTGCTTAGTTGATGTTATCTGGTTATAACTACATGTATGTACATGTAGGATTGTAATTGACAGCTGGTTGGTTGACGATTGAATGAAAGGTTAATGCTTATGAACGGAAGGACTAAGGTGAATGTAAAATAGAAGCCGTATGAATGGGCATTGTAGGTTAGCTCGGGACGACAATTACATGTTCAGACGCTTTACTACTTAAAAGTCTTAAGTTATAATTAAGTTTCAAGGTTTTTCGGTTCTTATTTACAATTAACACTATATATATATATATATATATATAAATATATATAAATATATATATATATATCTATATATATATATATATATATATATATCTATATATATATGGTGTAGTGTATATGTGTACATATATATGCACACAATTCACTCAGACACAAATACAACAATATTACAGTTTTCTCGCTTTAAATTGACTTCGAAAAAAAGTTTAATAATGGTCACAGTGATTAGTGATTTATGGTGATTGTTCTTTTTTATAAATAAAAACAATCGTGTCAATACCAACCACTAGTGTAGGGTGACCAGTCTCCCCCTATCCTACAGGATACATATTAGAGAATGTTCTTTGGAATTACATAATTTTATTTCCTCATCTCCGTTCCACCGACTCCATTTCTACGTTGTTGATATTCCTTACGTAAGAACAGTTTGATTTGCCTAGTCTTTTTAAAGCGTTCAGCAAGAGATTCAAAGTCTTCTTAAATTTTGACTTTTCACGTCTTATATAGTCCTATATATATAAACTCGATCTTACATATGCTTCTATCGGACAAGGGAGGCGGACAATGATTGTGTGCATCTGAGATGAAGCAATTACTTACAGCACTATAATATATCCTACGCAGTTGATGTCATCTCGTAGATATCGCCGTACTCAAAATCGACCAGGTAATGTCAATATTAGACCTCGAGGGCTCAATTTTGTGAATGGTAAAACTATAGACTTCTATTGCAATACGTACCTGCTACTTATAATATATGCCCAGGAGATTTTAAACTGCTTTATTTTCAGAGAGATATTATATAAGAAAAGTATGATAATAATAAAAAATATACGTATAGTGAGAAGATTATTACGTTAAACTTTAATTGAAATGTACTTTTTGAATATATTTAAACTTTATCATTTAAAGTTTTTACATTAATAAAATATAACTTCTTTCGTAGTTAAAACTATGTGAGTTGTACTCATCGTATGGGAGTTGAATATTTTCCCTTACTATAAAAACGTTAATTATTTTTAGTTTTCGTAATAATTTATACCTTCTTTATAATAAATGTAATAGAATACTAACTCAGATGTCATTGGAGACAGTCTTCACTTACCATCAAACTTGTAGCTCGCTTGTCACCCTCGATACAATGAAAAACAATGCGTCTTTCACTACACTACACTCACTTCACTACAACTCTCAGGCGTTTGAAACGTGATTTTAACATAATCCAAACGTACTCGCATTCGTTGCCCCTGTATGACGTGATTAAGCTTAAGTGTACCGCACACAAGACAATAGTGGTGCGCGTAATGAATTTCAATATTAAAAAGCAACGGTTTAAAAGAATTATACTTTTAGTCTGAAATCTATTAAACGTTTTCAAAAGGGTGGATAAAAATTATTGTATTTATGTAATATTGTTGAAAATGCCTGATATAGTTTTTATAGTTATAGAACCATATTGCAATTAGTTATTATTTGCGATATAAATGGATCAGCTCATCCAGGGAAGATTGTCCTCACAGAATAGCAGCGTCAATAGCAGCAAAGCTCTGATGCTTTCATGTTTCAACAAACGCAGTTATCTTCCTATTTCATTAAATAATAACCATTTTTCTTTCATTATTTTTGTAATAGCATATTTAGAGTGTCTCCCGCATCCCAAGGAGACCGAGGCACGCCCTCAACGACCCCGACGATGCGACCACCAGGGCCCAAGCCCTATTCAACACACTACACTCCAACACTGCACCAATTTACCGTCGCAAACATTTACATCAACATTTATTCGCGATACCGCCATGCCTCAGGCTGGTTCTACCCAGTCAACACTGATAGAAGCGTCGTTGGAGTTTTTTGCGCCACTTCTTCAGTGCCTACGAATTCCGAAGCGGTGGCACAGATAGTTAATATTAATACTGATATTAAATTATAATCCATAGTCAGAAGCAACTGATCGAGCCAGACCCCCGGGTTAGTCGTTCTCGCGCAAGGACAAATGTCCATGCCCAGGCTCACTCCCGGGAGCCCTTGTGCTGGTTGCCCACTAATAAAGGTCTCGTCACCTTTAAACCCGGTGAAATTGTAAAAGCCCTCGGACTAACAGCGGCCATCAGCCCGATAAATATATTCAGATTGCTATCTATAGTGTTATAGAAACTCAGTGCTAGCTTTTAATTACACGGTATACGAGTAAACCGAGTTCAATCCCCCGTGCCGGAACCAATGATATTATTAATTGCAACTTTAAGTGCTAGAATTATCCCGTGATATCCGCTATGCCGCACTGGATTCATGCTGGCTGATCGTGTGCTGCGCGTGTGGATGCTGCAACATTATATCTGAAATTGAATCCTATGCCCAACAGTGGGATCTATATATATTGTGTATATGAATATGCTTTTTATTCGGAGTATTCAAGACGGTTCAAGAGGCAAAATTTTGGACCTGTGTCGGGCCTATATATACCCACTCTAGACAAGAATCCTATGTTGTGATATGCATACTATTATATAGACATTTACTTTATTTTTTACACTATTTATAGTTAATGAATAGTCATTGTCCGTCTGTTGCAATCGTACTATATCGTTAATATTGTATCTAAATCTTTCTCCACTCCCATCGCATATATCTTACACTAGATAAGAAGAGATAACGATAAATATAATATAATATCTTCAGCATAGACGATGTGGTAAAAACCCGAGAAATAAAACGGGATTATAAGTTATCTTATATGCAATATAAAAAGCCTTTAAATTATTAGTACGTTTATATACTTTTATTAGACGTTATCTATTAATAAATTAAATAAAAGCCAGTGGATAAATTATTTATAAACGAAATGATTATCTAGGAGTGATAATAACTTGTAACCTATACGTTTCCATTTCTAGGACAGTAACACTACTCGTTTATATTTACAACTTTTATGTACATACATTAATTATAGTGGAAAATTAAAATAAGAAAAGTTTGCTTATATTTCTCTTCTGTAGTCGTATGATATTAGAACTCCCATCCCTCACAATAAATTCAGCATCTTTTAAGCTCTAATCTAATAGCTTTTCGAATAAAAATAAATAAGGTAAACCTTAAATTAAATTAAAAAAAAATGTCGGAATCACGGTCAATACTAAATGCATTAACTAGCAAAACAAATTACAAAGCAAAAAATTTACACTGCGGTGACAGACCCTGAGAGTGAGTTTGCTCCAGAACGACACAGTCCAACTAAGTCGTCTATTTCGCGCAACTAATCAGTGATATCGTTTAAGCTCGTCGTTCGGTTTGTTTAAGTCGAGTTTTCTGACCCAGGGGCGAAGTTAGCACACACCCAACACTGATTGAAGAGTTCCATTTAAAAGAAACTTGATTAACACAAAAATGCAGTTTGCAGCAAAATCTCAGAGTCTATTGTGATTGTTGCTTAAATCTCATCAATTATTAATTTCAAGTTATAATATCGTATTTTTTATTTATTTTATATGAAAACTAAATCACGATAGTCAGTAATATTTACTAGAATTTTCGTACAAGTCCAAAGATACTGGTAATACATGCACTAGCCTCGTCTGGTCAATCATCAAAATATAATTCCGTGACCGTGATTTAGTGAGCAGGTAGTTGAGGTATACTTTATTAGGTATCAGGAATGACAACGGTTGTGCATCTTGAATCTTTGTTGAAATACGATTAGTCTTTTATGGGCAGCAGTCATCATTTACTATATAAACTCTGTGCTCGTTAGTCACGTTTATATTCTTCAAAATAACTATCATATCGTATCGTAAGATAATGAGTCATATATATTATATTATATCCTGTCACTAAAGCATTAGTTAGGGAAACATTTTTTTTTAATTACCTTGAGAGTAACAAACGAGCGCACAGTTCAACTGATGGAAACTGATTCCTGCGGCCCACGACATCTACATTCATCCTTGATTCAAGAATCATAATGCAGATGCGTTGTTACATTTTAGTACTGAGATGAAATACCTCGCCACCGGTAATGAAGGTCTCCGGATAACTCGTCTCCTACACTCACCAGACGAAATACAGCTGCATAATTGCTATTTCACGCTGGTATTCTGCGAGGGCGTGGTCCTACCCTGGTAGAGCTGACCCGTTCATTCTGCAGTGTAGCTTTACCACTGTTAAAAATAGCAGGTAAAAGTGCATAAATAAGTTAGAGCCATGCAATCATGGAAATTTCTTATCATCACCATAAACTATAAATAGCCCACTGCTGAACATGGATCTCCCACATAGATGGCCATAAAGCACGACCCTGAGCCACCTGCATCCATCGACCTCCCGCAAACTTCCATCAGTCGTCGCTCCATCTAGTGAGGGGTCTGCCAGTCCGAGGTTGCCTCTCAAGAAAAAGAAAAGGACCTCTTTTCACCTTCGGTTATCGGCTCTACGAGATATATGGCCAGCCAATTGCAATTAGCTCGCTTTATTATAATTATTAGTAATTTATTTTTTATATGTATATAATATGTACGCGGCTGTACTTCGGACTGGCGGACCTCGCGTCTTGGAAATAATTATTTTTTAATTTATTTCTTAGATATATTCCTCATTATGTTTTCTTTCACCTTTGATCACGTGGTAAAACAACAATTAACAATCTCCTCGTGCTGACACGCGCAACAAACTCTATTTGTTCGCGAACGCTTTTACACTTACCACTCATACATATTATTATGAAATTCCTATTCATAAATATTTTATACGCAGAGTAAAATAACAAAACGTTATACTGCATTCTATACGTCTCACGAAGTATATTATTCATACAAAATATACTTCGTGAGACAATATTGACACATTCGAAAACCGCATAAGTTCGCCGGTATAATGGTACCCCGCATGTTAGACAAACACCACGCTAATATGACAGATATATGAAATTACTTCCGGAGGTGTGACGGGCAACTTAGCCGACCGCCAAGTTGGACGCGCTAACAACAATACCGTGTTAAACTAAACTAATAAAGCAACTTTTAACTCACTATTATTGCAAAGTTTTGATAAGTCGCTTGCCGGTTGCGCACGTGTGGCGTGCGGTCGCGCATGTGTTGCCGGCGTACGCATGCGCAATGTGACGGCGGGTGATGTGACGTCACGCTGCACGACCGACGAACCGCCAGTCGTGCCTAAGACGGCCGCGCCAAACAACCGACAACCCCCGCCGACCACCGCGGTCCGACATCGCGTAAACAATACGCCACTATGACCCCTAGTTTATGATAACACGCCGTGTGGTCCGACCGTTTCGGTGTATTTAGTTCGAATTTTGATGTATTAATTTCACCAGTGTATTGTGAATTGACATCGCATTGATTTAATAAGTCAATTGTAAAAGCGTGTCTTTTTTAGTGTAATTTTTTTTCAATTGTAAATTTTTAATAATAATTATAGAGATAACTTATCTAATTGCCAGTACAAAGTTTAATATTCCATTGCCTTCTCGCCTTTAAATAGAATTTAAAAAATATAGTAGGGAAGCTTTTAAGTGTACAGTATTAGACGCGCTAGTTAGACTTAGGAATAAGTAATAAATTTGAGAACCGAGTTTTTTAAAATTATCATCGATGTCTTTGATTTGCGGAGGTGAGTGTTCTAAGCGCTTACCTTGCCATGAAAGTCACCTTTAAAAAACAGAAAAAATTATAGGCCAGAAAATAAAAAAAATACACATAACAGTATATGAAAACAAATATTTTTTTTAAAAGAGCGTATAAAGAAAACCAGTACAAGGGTTATATATTAAATAAATGACATATTAAACATAAAATAATAAACATAATATTATAGTGAAATGTTCATCCTCTTTAAAGGGTAGAGCCTCATTCAAACATAGCCTGGGAGAAGTGATAACGTCTCAATTCGGCAATTTTAACGCAAATATGTTTATACACTTGTACATATTTGTTATATTCAAAAACAAACAATTTGAAATTTAAATCTCATCATAAACGTTCTAAAATAACTCTATACCATTTTCAAAATTAATAGTAAAATCTTAAAAAAATATACAAGACATTAATAATTGATGTTTACAAAAAAAGTAATAAAACAGTTTTCATCGTGCACTATTTGCATACAGCCTACATAATTACTTACATAATTATACATGTAAGGTTAAGCTTCGATATTGTGTTCTGTTATTCAGGCTTTGAAATAATTTCTCAGGTGCGACTAGTTTATGAGTCACGCCGCAAAGCTAAACCCATTATTTTCAGATGTAATATTAAAAGAAAAGTTGCCTTTGCATCAAACAAATGTTTTGTGTGTTGACAAATTATGTGGGTGGGACTTAATTAGATATATAAATTATCCGTGAATAAACCAACACAGACAATAATTAATTACTTAATACGAGTTACATTATTAGATTATTTAATAGTGGGAATTATTTAGAAAAAATTATGTGCCATAAAAAAAGTATCGCAGAGGCAGAATGGCTTATGACCTTTGGCAGTCCTTTATGGCGGCAAAATATGCTCTTCGTAAAGCATGTTTTATAAGTAGCCACGTATTTGTTGAACCATTTATAAGAATAGCACAATGTGGGATTTATCAATGTAATCACTTATAAATAAAAATTATATCTGCAGAAACAGTATACCTTTTTTCTTTATCTCTTTAATATTCAATTATGTTTTACTCCATCTTATTTAAAGAAAATATGTAAAATATCTATTAAATGAACTGGAGAATTCACTTGTCCGATGCATAATTAGGTATCACAATGTTAAGTAATTTAATAAAATAGTTTTTTAGAACTCTTAAAAACACATAGACACTTAATTATTGTATTGTCATCGGTTATTACGTCGGCAAAATTTCAAATTATTCAGACGTTAGGAAGTTGACGAAAATTTATTTAAAAAACCATTAAATTTAGCATTCATACATGTCAAGTTAATAAAAACACGTTAAAAAGCATATCTAGGCATTTATAACAGAGTAATATCAATAATTATTTGCAATTGAATATTATTCATAAATTAATAATAGAATATTACGAAAGGTCACGTTTAATGACGTCCTCAACATAACATTCTGTTTTCTGTGATACATAACAAAAATTGTACTCAAAATATTAATATCACAAGATTCCTGGAACGCGGCAGAAATAAGACGCTAACGTCACAGAGTAAAATGAATTTAAAACTGTTTGTAGTGCCATGCAACAAAGATAATAAATCAAGAGCGAAGGTTATAACCGCATTTCAACACTTCAGAAAGAATTACGGCATCGCTGACTAATTTAGTTTTAGAAGTTGACACGTCGTATACGTATCGGTGACTAATTTGTTTCAGTTCGTTATGTTTCCTCCTTTATTAATGTTAATTAAGATGACATCTGGAAAGATAATTTTGTAGAAAAAAAAAGTTAAAAGTGAAACATGTTTACGAAAAAAATGTTTTTATTTAATTTTAACAGTATTCCATTTTCTTTACTAAATGTCGTGTCTAGTTTGTTAGTTTGTTTTATTACAAACAATAAATATATAACGTTTGCATCGTATTCCCTTTGAAATCATAATACTAGGTTGCTGGTTTAAATTATAAACGCGTTTAACACAATAAATAAAAGAAAAAAAAATCTTATGTTCATAAATTATGAATCAAAACTTACATATGACGTTCCAATCAAAACAAAACAAATTTAAGATGAAATTCTATTAAAAGAGATTATGTTTACGGATTAGTTTTTCATTGATTTAATGCGTTTTCATACATTAACAGGATTTCCGTTATTCTTTTTGAAATGTTGAGAGTTCATTTCCGATCGAGTTAGGAAACTTAAATGTATAATCGCTCTAAGGCAAAGGAAATAATTGCACATAAAATATTTTGAATATTGGTCGATTTATTTGTGTGTTAAGGGTGTTTATAAATCTTCTATTATGGCATACATTACTTTTTTTTCCTTTTATGGATAAGCTAGCGGATTGTGGATAAAGAAAGTAAAAATATAAAAGAAGTATAATTTTTGTAACAATATAATACATCTAAAATATCACGTGAACATGATAAAGTTTTTATATTATCTTTTCTAAACACAACCTAATAATTTTGTCAAATAAATTTTATATTTAGACAGATCGAATATTATTTGTTTCGTTATTGAAATATTTTAATAAAACCGTGTCAAGAGCAATTTTTTTCTTAACATATTTCCTTTTCTTTCATTCTGCAAAAATATTATTTGAATGTCTTGTTTTTGGAAGTTTATCTTAAAGGTTTTGTTTGGATTATCGTACTTTTGCTTAACTACTTTGTTCTGAAAAATATGATTTTTTCCATTAAAACAACCAAGAAAGTAATTTGATATAAATAAACAAAAACTAAACTATGACTTTAAAAATACTACAGATCACATAACATTTTTAAAAGCATAAACTGGATCAGTGGATTATAAAAGCTATTTATTGTATTGTTTGTCATAACAAAACTGCTCTTTGTAATCTAAATCATATAAATAAGAAGTGAGTGAAATATGGTATTACAAATCTAGATCGGAGCTGACGGTTGACTTTCATGGCAAGGGTTATTTATTAAGCCATAACCGAGTTATTTCTAAAGCGGACATTTTTTTTCAGAGGCCAGCGGCCCCCTTCTCTCAGAGCCGATTTTAAGTTTATACAAATCCCCCATGTCAGGTATGCTATGTGTTAATTTCGTAGAAATAAGGAACGATTAATGAACACTTTTATCATATTTGTTTACTTTTACCATAATTTTATTTATAACTTAGTGCCTTTATAAGGGAGGTATATTTTTTTGTACTTATTATACATTGGACATGATTAAAAAAAAAACGTTACATTCGGGAATATTTCTTTAAAATTTTAGGGACAATCGAACACACAGTTCATTTGATGGCAAGCTAGGATAATAAAATCAATTTTCCACCACGACACACGAAATGAAATAAAACGCTAGCAAATTTTTAACGGCAACGTAAGGGTTGGAAATTAAAAAAAAAGAACATATCTGAAATTGTCCTCTTTAGCGCGGAAAACCTTTTTGAAAGAAACTCCTCGGCGGGTTTATCCATATAATTAAAATGCTGGGAATTGAAAGGCGCGAGTAGACCGCGATGCGACGGCCGTGTCGTTGTGTGTGTATGTACATAACTCATTTCCTTAACGACGAGAGAGGCGATGCGACGCTACGAGATATTACGTGGTTTTTTTACGGGACTGGTCGAATGGAATTCCATTCGGGAGTGTATTTTATTACGTCTTTATTCGCGAATGCCATTACGTTATTAGTGTACATAATGTTTACGATACAAATTCAATTCTTAAATGGAACTCTCTTACAATTATGTTTCATTGGACTATAAGTATTAACAAACTTCAACAATTGTGGTACATTTATGGTAACTAGTATATTCAGAGAATATCAGCGAGAAGTAGTAGCATAATCCAGCTGTATTTCGTATGCTGAGTGTAGAGGTCCGGAAACCGAAATCTGTTGTTTATGGAGTAGGTGGCAAACGAGCAATGGACAAACATCTCAGTCCCAGGGTGACAATGCATTACGAATCTTTAATGAGACAGGATGTACATATCACGCGCCGCAATAATTACTTACCATCAAGTGAACTGTTTGCTCGATTGTCATTCCTAAAATTTAAAAGAATAATTCTCGTCCGTAATTATATTTTTTTAAAGTCGTTCGCAATGTACTTACGTAATACAAAACATTTATTACTTATAAAAGCTATATTTTTGAAAAAATGATTAATGGTTTTTTGAGATTTACATTTATATTTTGAGTATTACGTGAAACGCTATTTTGTTTCGGGAGTGAAAGACCGTAGAACCTGTTACTGGTGATAATGTCGACGTCAAAGACTGTCATCATATTAAATTATATGCAACACAGATAGTTTATAAACACTATTTTCAAATTTAATACAATATACATTGACAGTGGTAGAGTTTCAGCCTCGCCGTTATTTGATTTGAGCTGCAGCATAACTGTCTCAACTGAGGAAAGACAAGGTCCTCACAGAATAACAGCGTAACGTGTAGCTGTGTTTCATCTGGTGCCTTACCCTTATTACTGGCGACAACGAATTTGCACTAAGACTCCTTATCGTATACTTTCAACCCTGAGAAACTGTAAAAGCCCTCGGGCTAACAGTGGCTATCAGCCCGAAATGACAATGGACCATATTTGTTCGTTTGCCACTCTCATTAATACAATAAAAGTAACTTTTAAAGTGAATTTTAGGCGTAGATATGCATAATAGTTCACCGTGCAGTTATGAATTATATTTCGTGCGTAATATCGATGTTCACGCCACGCACCATCAATCACGAGCCTTTCAATTTATTACTAAACGCCTAAGCGAGCGTTGAAAAATTCAAATCTCCCCCATGATTTTTAGTATGACAGCGCCGTTTTTTTCGTTTTATCGAGTTGCAATTGCGATGCACGAGTTTTTTGAAATACATGTGATCCATTTTTAATTAATTGAAGACGACTTCAACGTGAGACATGTTCGCTAAAATGCTAATGCTTCGCTAAATAAAACTATACGAATATGAATTTATTAATCCTTTTAGGGGAATTGGATATTATTTTGTTTCGAGTTTCATAGCAATAATGGTTAATGGGGTGTTTGACGTCCTGATGTCATAGTTAACCCGAATTGGTTTCATTGAATGCAGTATTCGTGTATAAGAAATTATTTTATCTTTTTTTTTATTACAATGAGAGTAACAAACGAGCACACAGTTCACCTGATGGTAAACGAAGCCCGTGACATCTACATTCATCCTTGACAAGGAATCATAATGTTGATGTCGCCCTTGAGGACTGAGATGAAATACCTCGTAATCAGTAATAAAGGTCCTCGGTTATCCCTACACTCATCAGACGAAACACACCAGCATTATGCTGCTATTTTACGCTGGTATTCTGTGAGGGCGTGTACCTGCCCGCTTCGAGAGGACCCATTAATTCTGCAGCTATTAAAAACTGCAGTGTAGGTATACCACTGTTAATGAACCAATATTATGTTTATCTTACGAATAATTTGAAGAAAATAACGTCGTAGGTTTCCTTTCGACTGTTGTTTCAAGGAGAGGTTAACGTGGATGTTAGTATTGTTAATAGTACTTCATCCTTTTTTTAAATAATTATCAACATTATTTTTTCGATTTAATTAAGTGTTGTGTTATCGTCTAGCAATATTACGATATTAAAGATAAGAAAAAAATGTTATTTGCGGACTGGAATAATATTGTTTATTGTCACGTAGCAGCAACAAAAATTTAAAACGTCTGGTGTTGCGAATGAAAGTCTCGCTGTTTATTTATACATTTAATCTTTTTTGATTATATCATATTTAAGTTAAGGTAACAAATGGCGTTAATAATCTCAGTCAGAATTATCTACCAGTTAACCCATAACGTGAATTCGGTTAAACAGAAATAGTAAAAATATAGTTTGTAAAATGTATAAAAATTTAACTAACTTCTTTGAAATAAGTAATTCATATTATATATATATATATTATTAAATATTAGTATATATATATGTATTTGTATATATTGTATATATATATTTCATTTGGAGCTTTTTCAATGTATCCAAACAAAGAGTTCCTGGTCAGTGTTTTATGTGAACAGCCTGATAATGATAAAGATAAAGAAGGATTCATGATACCGACTGTACACTTGTAATGAAATATCCTGAAATGTTATGAGTCCTCACAAAACACTTCTTTATTGGCTTCAATTTCGGTATAAATGCGTAAAAATTACGCCCCCGATATTAATTAAGAGCGGGCAAATGGATCGATTAACGAATTAACAGAGCAAACAGGGCTAGTAATGAAGCAGGACGTCATCAACGTGAAGTCCACTTTCTAGGTGGCTAATTGGAAATGATGGGTGTCGTTCATTGAATAAATATATAACGGCGCAATGTTATTCCCGTGTGTAGTGTCAACGAAAAAAAAATTGTTTGATTCCAGAAAATATTGCGTATATTTTATATATATATATATTTATATGTATATATATATATATACGTTCTTCCTATTATAATAAAAAAAACCACTTGATAAATCAGCATATAAAATTGTAATTTGCAAATTCATTGGGGCCGCCGACGACCTCGGTTTGTTTGCGTTCTAAGATGTGTATATCAGAACATTCTTTCGACCTTATTGCACATGCATCGGATCCGTAAGGAACGACTAGAGAGTACATCTATGTTTGCACGTATATTTAAATCTATATTAAATCTTACACAGATATTGTTTATTAACAACCGGAGGACATTGCTTTAGAAATCGTCCGGAACAGTGCACGATGATTTCTCATATAACAAATGCATTAAGTCTCTAACTTCTGAACTAGGAATAAAACCTATATCTCATGAATCAGTGCCCTCTCCCATTTTTCAGTTAAAACAGTCTTATAATAAATCTTGACAGTAACTTTTAAAAGAAACATAAACAACAATTAAGAAAAATATTTAAAAATATGTGTATATTTGTGTGTGCGTTTGTGTATCTATATGTGTGTATGCATATATCTATGTAAGTGTTAGCGTGTGAATTTGGGAAGGTATGCCTATGTTTTAATATCTGCTATGTTATCAGTATTTTAGTGGTCGCTTTGAAGGCGGAGCGACGATAGCCCACCACATATTTTACACCGTAGACGTTGCATCGCGTACGTCTGGACTTCTATTACAAATTCCACAAGTGATTTGGCATATTAACGATACACAGAAACAAGATTATGAGCACGTTTGATACAGCTAGTTTCAATTTAGTAAAGGCGGTTTTGAAAACCGTTGACTTAATGTATATGAAAAGCCTGTTTAATGCTTGAACTCCGAATGAAAATCGCCAGCGCGGTTAAAATGTTAGCATTCCGTTTTAGGCGTGCATATCTTTTTATAGTTTATGTGCATTTCCATTTTTTGTATGGTTCATGTTTTATAGCATTTATTTAGCATATATATATACGTATATATATATATATATATATATATATATATATATATATATAAATATATATATATATATATATATACATATGTTTATAACTTTCAATTTATAAAAAAATAAGTACCTATCAGAAACATGATCATCATTAACAGCCATACCAAAAGTCCACTGTTGAACATACTTACGCCTTTGACAAAAGTTTTATATAATTTTATTTTATATTATTACTATACATAAAGTGAATAGCATGCATAGTAAAGGGTTATATTTCTCTATATAATAGTGCAAAACGACTTATTATTTTTTATGACGAGGGAAGGAGAGTATAGATTTAATTAGAGGTAACAAGCCCTTAAGAGTTACAAGGAATCTTTATTCCATTTCTATTGTTGCTGTCTCCTGTGAATTATTTATTATTCTTATTGTACATGATATTTCTAGGAAATTGTTTTTTTTTTTTCAAAAAAAAAAGATGATGAGATTGAGTTTTGTAAAAAAAAAAATTCTAAACAAAGCTGCTCAAATATTGGAAAACGAAGACGAATCAAACAATAGCAGAGAGCGATAAATATAACGGGTTATCCGTAGCGAAAATCGGCAAATTTGAACAGGCTAGACATACAAAAGTTCGACCATTAAGCGTGGTATAACTGCGCACCCGGAGAGCTCGCTTTCGTTCTGATAAACGCTCTCGGGTTGAAACAGTCGTAGATCACAACTGTCGAATGATTTTAATGTATTTATGTGGACTGTGACCGAAAAACTTTGTAATATGAAGTAGGGTGTCTGTGGAGAGAGTGTGCGATAGGATTCTCATGTTATAGAACCGAGTTTAATGACTTTTTAATTTATATCGCTAATCTTTTGCTGCTATAGAGATTTTATTCCATCGAAAGAAACAGTTTTGACAGTAGTAGAGCATCGCTGTAGTTTATTTTAAGTTGCTGAATAAATAGTTCGGCTCTACCAGCGTAGGATCACGCCCTTCACAGAATACCAACGTAAAATAGCAGCATAATGCTGATAGGGATCCGGAGACCTTTATTACTGGTAACAAGGCATTTCATCTCAGTCCTCAAGGGTGACGACGCATCTGCATTATGATTCCTTGTCTAGGATGAATTTAGATGTCCCAGGCCCCAGGAATCATTTACCAGGTGAACTGTGTGCTCGTTTGTTAATCTCAATGTAATAAAATATAAATTAATCGATTTTATGAGGCGGCAAATAGTAACATCGTTTAAAATATACACGAAATATATTTAAATCATTTCAAAAAACTGGGCGCCTCGAAAGCTTGTGAAAATTGAGAAAACATTTTCTATAGTTCTTTTTGACCGCTTGCAGCTAAAGGCTTTTATTTCTTTTGTAATTTCCCAGATTACCTTTTATGCTCATGAAAGTTAAATTGCGCAATAAAATGTCTTTACTCATAACGTACCGTCTAATTTCGTAATAAAAATCATTAATCCTGATCCAGCTTCGCAACTTTTTGTGGACTATCAGTGGGGATTAAGAAAAATTTAAATTATCGTACGTACGTCCCCCGCTTTAACGTAGGTCGGGAAGGCACAGCGTTTGGATTTTATTCCCATCTGAATTAAAGCTCGAATGGAATTCCATTTTATAATTTTCCCCGATTTTCAGATAGGAGGCCTCCTCTCGTTTTATTACACGAGTAACTTTAGTTGTGATGGCTTACAGAATGTAGCGAGAGTCAGTGGAGTGATAAAAGTGGGATTGGAACTTTTGAGAGAGGGGCTTACATTGCCGTATATCGATTAGATAATGTCGATTCGCTTTAAGTCATTATCACTTCTGCATCAATTGAAGTTGATTAACTTGGTCTTCCTCGAACATTAGCAGACGAAGTCTATTACCTTTCCTTTGTCTTTGAATGAGGGGCGTGAAGTGGGAACACAAAGGGGGAGCAATTAATCTCCTGGGGACGCATTTTTACGATTATATTTCTATAGTATTAATTTACTATTGAACCTAGTAAATTAGAGATAAAATATGACATTTATTTTTTGACAAATATTAAAATTGTTTTTTTATACCTTTGTACTGATTATATTAGATTGAGCAACCTAATCTTATTATTTTATTTGTTTAAAAACATTTTATTTTATTTGCGAACACTTCTGTGGCTGTAAATGTCAATATGACGTCATTAGCAGTCAGAAAAGCATCAGTTTTTGTGGCGCTGTCTTATCCAAAGTAACGATAAGCATATAAGACCTGATCAAAGAAAGGTTGGGAAGCTGCGTGAAAAAAATTAACGACAATAAAAAAAAGTAAATGGCCTACTTTTTTTATTGTCGTTAATTTTCACAAAAACATGTTATTATACTGTTAATCACCAGAATCTTAGTACATAGTGCTAAGGATTCAAGGTTAAACGTTTATAACTTTTAATAAATCAGTAAAAAGAAATATAAATAGTCTTTATAACGGAATGTTAATTATACGTAAATCCGATAGGGCAGGCAGAGTTACTGTATTTCTATTGATTATTTGTCCATGAAAATTGATTCATGTATAGTCTATGATTTTTTAATTGAAGAGCAAACGAACTAGTGGTTAACATCTCACTTCCACCTATGAACATTTTATTAACCTTCATCGAAACATTCTTATTCGGTCTTGTATGGTTGGACCGATTAAACATCAATGAGATACGACCCGAGTACCTCAAATTCTATGTTATATGAAGGAGCACAGAAAATTGTACCCAACGTCCTCGATGTTGGGTTCAATGAGTAGCTAAGATTTTATCGCTATAGTAACTACGTGGCGCTTAAAATATAAATTGAAAATATTTCACTATTTCAACATCAGTCCTAAACGAACATGCACTAAGTTCAATATTCGTGTGTCTAAATCTACATCTAGCCTCAACAAAAATTCTTGATTCAAACTTTATTTGCGTAATATGCGTGTTAGGCATTACAATTTATAATTGTTCAAATTAAATTAGACAAATTTTTTAGCGTTTAAATACTACTATTTAACTATTGCCTTATATTAAATAAAATGACGTTACATTCTTCTTGTTTTTAATAAAATAAATTTGGATATACCGTTTTTGTACAAAGCCTTATATAAGTTTCGAACCGCAACCTACCTCGGTTGCGATTTGAAACTTATGTTATAGCATCTCACCTATCACTGACAACGAGCCTCTCTTACATCTTATTTATTTTCCAACTGTTTCGACCCGTTTATTAATCTGTCATCACACATTTGTTTAAAGGATTTATTGAGACTCGAATGGTATTGATGCATACAGCAAAACCTTTGGGACTTTACTGTTCCTATATATACTGTTACAGGAAATAAATTGAGGCATTTCCTTATGTGGTGGAGAAACAACAAAGTTTTAATTGTTATGTATATTAAAGGCTTGTGTACATGAGATAATCGGTTCATAATGAGAAGCCTATGTGAATATATAAAATATTACACATAACTAAAATATGTTACCTTTAGACTCTATATACATTGACTATTTAGGAAATAACTCACTCAATTGCCTATCTACGTCCTAAATGTCACTCTATGTCCAAGATGCCATTTTCTATACTACACTAGCTATTGCCCGCAGTTTCGCATAGTAGATATGTATATATTAAAAAGAGGGCTCGTAGTTTGAGTAGTAAGAAAATCTAAATCCCGCGTAACTACGCCATAGCGCGATTCAGAATCAGTGCTCCGCGCCATCTATAGAGCTTAGATATAAATTTATTTATAATATTTTTTCCTAAACTTTGCATAAGCTTTCATATTGATGAAAGATTTCATGCCTTTACGTTAAAAAGGTTGAACTTCCCAAATAAACTTAGAAAAATTTTGAAGAACTTCGATATACGTGTACATTTATTTCTTAACAAGAGCAGGTATATGAATATTATATGTATACATTATTACTGTATGTAGTCGTTGCCACTGTATGCGTTGGTTGTCACTCTGTGTGCGATTGCTGTTCTATGTGTCAACTTTCTTTACTACTATTATCAACTGGGAGGGAGACACGCTGGCCTGTAATAGAGGCTTGTTATCTAGCTTAGGTATCCGTCTCCCACATTAGCTTGAGCATAAAAAAAAATGTGATACTCGCATCCTACCTAATTAAAGCTACGGATACATAAATTAGTATACAGCAAAATTCAAATTATAAATATCTCAAATCTACAGCAGGATTAATGACATTTAGAGCGCTAAAAATATTTACTTCACATTTTTTACGAATGCATTGGGGGGACGCAGTATTCGAGGCATTTCACCAGTTCACTTCTATATTTAAAGTGCAGTGTTCGCTGGGTCAAGTTACAAAGGAGGTAATTACAGTGAAAAAGACCGTGTAATTAATCACAAAGGCCTTGCTCGTATAAACGGATCGGAACAGAGGCAATATTTTAAATCACATTCAAATTTTTTAATTCTTATTCACTCTTTTTCACAGTCTGAAAAAAATAATAAAAAAATGATTGTCAATAGCCTTTGGTTATAAATAATATACTTGATGGTTTAGTGTTTACAAAACTTAAAGTTGTAGATTCGAATCTGCTACTGTTATGAACAGTGGTGATAACTTAACTGGATGAGCTACTTGCTTCTTTGCTACCTATTCTATAAAAAAAGATATTGAAGTAAAATGACATGGTAATACGGCTCCATGATCAAAGTTCTTCTGAAATTAAAAATAAAAGAAACATTAAAAGCACTGATAAATTACATATAACATCAAATAGACATTCAAACATATGGTCAAATTCTTGTACGAAGCAGTAGTAAGTAAGTAATGTGACACATTAATATCTACTGTACTAAGATCAATAATTTTTGATTGTGTTAAATATATTTTTACCTACTCTACTACTTTTTAGTTGGCTCTTAAGGTAGAGTACCAAGCCATGTATGTCTGACGTGATTCGTATGGTGAGTATAGGAATCCGGGTAATGTGACATTCTATCTCAGTCCAAAGGGATGACTGTGCCTTTTACATATTTGTTGAAGATCGATGTAAATGTCACGGAGCATAGACAACACTTACAATCAATGAAAATGTGTGTTTATTTTTCACCCTAATTTTTTTTTATAAAATCTGTTGAAAGTTGCGCTTGAAAACAAGAGCTTGCCAGCCAATATTTTCACCTTTGAGTCACGTCGTCCTCATTCTTATCAAGTAGGCATTCCAAAGGAACTTCAGGTAGGTCATTAAAATAGCGAAATTCAGTTTGAATTCCTTTCGCAGAAGACGCTTGCTTTCTTTTCCGCTTTAGTAAAACTTTTTGAGGCCGACAATATATTTGCAGTAACAAGACAATTATTGTCCAACTTTTTTCTCATCTTCATTTTAAAAGGTTTTGGATTAATGTCATTACTTTATAGGGATATTTCCGCTTCCATTGTTGTTGTAATTTCCTGAAGTTATTATGTCTAGTTTCTTTGTTTCGACGTTACTTTTCCATTGTGTTTGAATAGATTCTATTTATACCGTGAGTATTATATAATTACGTTTGAAAAAATAATTTCAATAATTTAAATTTTCTAAAAGAAGGTTGATTATAGAGCATACTTTTACCTAATCTTAAATAATAAAATAATGATTCAGTAAAGCGTCTATTTATTAGTAGTAGTAAGTAGGCTATCTAACCTATATTCAGATCCCACAGCTGGGCACTGGACTACTGTCTAGAGGATATTGGAGCATGGACCCACGTGTTCCACTGCAGATTAAGGACAGGTTAGCATGCTTTATCAAACATTTTGTATTTATTTCCTTACAATTAGATTAGACAATGTTATTGAGAACGTGTTTACTTACAATTGCTTCGCTTCCAACTTATAATATTTATTGGGTACCTTCTCATTAAAACTCACATACCCGGATACTGGATATTATTGTGATATAGCTGATAAAATTGAATATTAATACTTCCACAACATTTATATTTCTTGTTAATGTAACTTAAAGAATATAGGCTCCCCTCTACATCACAATTAGTTTAATTGATAATTTATGATAAACTTTAAAACGTTAAAGCGTCAAATGCCTAATGGTTTGGTGTTCGGTCTGCGAAACTTAAAGTCGTAGGTTCAAATCCGACATTCGAGTATTGTTGTGTACCATCTCCTAGTAACATTTTCAGCTTAGTTGGAGTGGTTAACCTAGGTTTGCGTAGGCATTTCCACACACTAGAAAAAAAGGCCTCCCCCATAGGTTAGCACAACCCTTAGGATAACACCTGCATCCTTCAACTTCCAGCAAATTTTCATAAATTAATCGCTCTATCCTATACTGCAACTGCCGGTCCGAGGTTGCTAATCGAGTTCTTTCCTCCCATCGGTAATTTGGTCTACCAGAAAGGAATGTGGTGTTTAAATTTCACACGAAACATTAAGCCGTATTTGGTTTCAAACCAATGAACTACGAACAGTAGAGATATTATCATTATCTACGTATTTACAGTAGCAATTATTCAAAACTTACAGGTATCGTAAAGCGGTCTTCATGGTAAGGTCCCTGTCATGCAGTTGCATCTGTTGCTTGGTCCTTTTTATTACTTTTATCGCTTGAGGACCAACTAGTATAATTATTTTCGTATTATTACGTTGTTAAACATGGGCTTTCCCCCCACTCATAACATATTCATCACCAGATTAGGATCGTGTTTTGCGGAAGTCTGGTCGAGAGTATAATTTTTAGCAGTGGACTATGAAAAATTAAATCATGGCAATTATTCTTTCTAATATAAAATAATTTACCGCATTTATGTCTAGAGAAGAGACCACAATTGTGTAATGCCGAATCCACTCGACTTTTCAGTTGATTATTTTCGGTGAAGTGAAAACACTTCTTAACGTTGTGGTTTTCTTTAAATTTTTTTGTTTTTGAGAATGCCACCATGGTACGTTTTATTTATATTTTTAATATATGATTCCTAAATATAAACTATCAAATGTGCAGGAGGATATAACAGTCATTTTTATAATCTATTGGTTTAAAACAATAATATATTTATTTATATATTAATATTCATTTATTTATTTTATATCTATATCCAATGACCCAGATAATTAATATCAATGCTACTAATAACATTTCTTAAATTGTGCTACACTTTAATAGAATCTCGTATCATTTTAATTTCAATATTATATGTCACGGTTAATGCATTCTGCCTTATGAGTCATACATGAAAGAAAGACAGTGACCCATGAAACAAAGGTTAGCTTATAAGTCAGAGTAACCTCTCGAATGAGGTCTCGCCTTATAGTGGCGGGGGGCTTAGCAGTCGTGTCATCGCTACCTCTTTGCCTCACCATGTCACCGGTGAAGCAAAGAGGAACCTACACTATCGACATATGGAGTTTTGGACCGGTCTGGGATGACTATGAGGGGAACTCACTGACCATATACCACGCAGGTGGATTGCGGGGGCGGTGCAAAGTTTTCTCCCAGCGTTGTGCTGCAGCTGTGGACTTGAGGAGGTAGTAATGGTATCACGTTACGCCAGTCTTCCTTACCTCCACAATTAAAGCCGCATCGCTCAGACGGCTATGGTCGGGCCGTAGTGGAGAGAAGCGTATGTAATAAAGCGTATGGTCTTCGGGTGACGCACTTGGGGGGTCTATAAAAAAAAAAGTACAATCTTATGTACTCATTTTTTGTCTTGTACTTTTGCTTTTACTCATAGATCAGGAGACATTTACGAAAAAGCATAGTGTCTTATTATAATTGTAATATATTGATATAAATAATACCCGTGCGACCTATTTGTGAAAGGTGACTTCGACTTTACTATGACAGGTGAATATGGTACTAACAGAGAAAATCGTTCTACAACTAAGAACATATTAAGTAAATTATTTTAAACAAGTATCAAACTATAGGTGTTTGGGAAATTTCCATAATGTCTTTAAAGAGAAATTGTAACTATATTATGTAATTTGAAATTTCATAACTTTCCGTACCGGTTTATAGACAAAGTTGTCACCATATTTAGGAAGAACAGCTCTGAGCAACCTTAAAAAGCTTTAAAGGCTTATGAACTCTGTATCTTGCATCGTGAACGTAACAATGTAAAGTAACTCGTATAAAAACTGCCAACTCGTAAGCTGTAAAAGCTAGTAAAAGACACTTGATTTTTTTTTTACTTGAGTTAAAAGGGCTAGGGGATCAAGACGAATGGAACGAGCTAAAAGAAATAAAGCTTTCTAACAAATATAAAATTTACTTTCAAAGAGCCTTCAAATGTTAGACCTTTATCTGTTTTATTATATTTTTATATAACAATGTGAGTCGTAACGAGTACAAAGTTTATCTGTTGGTAAGCTGTGCACAACTGGTCCATGACAGCCCCTAGAAAGATTCAAGATACTTTTGACGAGTGAGATGGAATACTTGTTTCGACAGACTTATTCATTAGACACGCAGGTTGTTGACAAAATATATAAACTAAGGTGACATGCCGCTTACCATCAGGTAGAATAGTAAAAGTCAAGCACCAGCCTGTGGTGATAAAAAAGCATTGATTCACATCATATTACCTATTTCTTCTAAACTAATTTAACATAATAGATAGATTCCATTGTGTTTAGCGAATAGTTTCCAAACATTTTATACGAAATGACGTTGTTACAAGTTATGTGATCAAAGGCAACGTGAAGGTTGAATTTGGGGTGTCGCCAAACGTCAAAATTGAGAGAACGCTTTCCAACTTTTCCTATTTAGATTTCGTCATCGATTGCTTAATGTCTTTGGTTTCCATCGTCTCTTGTTTATTGTGAATGGGATTGGAAATTTTTGACGGATGACTGATTTTATTGTATATAAATAATAAATAATTTTATTGTTTTTTTAAATTGGTTTCACTTCCTGATACAACTTTCAAAATACAAAGTTTTATGAAAGAAGTGAAAAATCCATCAATCATCAGAAATCAAGATACAGGTTTATCAGCTCTGAGAAGCAAGATGACCTTCCTTGTTTCTAGAAATTGGGTCTCCGGTTAATTTTTACTTGCCATATGAACCACTGCTGTAGTGGCCAAGATATTATTATAACCATATTATATATATTACATACAAAAGTATTATTATTATTACTTTTCCGGTAGGACCTACCCATAGATTGTATTGTTTTATTTTATAACTATTATCCATAACCACATGGGTGCTAAAGAGTAATTATTTATTTTTATCACATAATTTTAAAAAAGACTAGGTTTAGGAAATTAACGGAAATAGAAATGATTTGCATAAAAGTTATGTTCATGTTAATATTACCAAATTTGTTTCTGAAACATTAACCATAAATTATTTCTTTCACATAATTGTTAAACAGTCAATAAAAATCAAAGTTTCAGCATAAAATTGTTGAGTTAACTACTTCCGTCTGACTGGGTGGATTTAACAGCAAATATATTTTACTATTTCGTCAAGCGGATTCTGTAACGATTGCGATGGATTTATTTTAAAACAATTTCCGTCAATAATAAATGAACGTACGATTTGATCATTTCATATTTAAGGAATTTTCATCATTATCATCTCATTTGTGTATCTCCTTCCATCTTATTACTGCTACAATGTTGATATCAGGCGTCACTTCAACCTCAGTACGTCTTTTGTCCATGCCCTCTCTTGTTCATTCTTACGTGATGTTCGCTTATCTCGATCTCACCAACATAGCTATACATCCCTATAGGATGTAATGTTTGGAATTATGCGTTTTAGGGTTGATGTAAAACGAGACCGTTTTAAACAATAGTAGAACCATGCAAGTTAGTTTCTAGGTACACCAATAATGGGTCGGCTAGACTAGGATAGGACCACACTCTTCACGAAACTAGCACAAAATACCAGCGTAATGCTCCTTCGATGGATTATTGTTGGGACCCAGAGCCCTTCACTAATGGTGACGAGGCATTCCATGTCAGTCCAAAGGGATGAAAACGCATCTGTATTATGATTCCCTGGCAGATGCATATAGGTATCATGGGCCACAGGAATAAATATTATCAGGTGAATAGTTATGAAATAAATAGCACGTGTCACTTGACCAGACGTCCTCTTTGCAGTATCTACATAGAAAATAATATGTGTGTAAATGCCTCCTATGTCCGATCGATCATTTGCTGTCATTCAAATTATTTTAATTTCATCCTTATTTAACGCTGTTAATTTTTTCCATTGAACTTGTTTGTCCAGGTGCAAAACTCCATCCTTCATTATTTTGTCTACTCCGTTGCTAAATATCGCTATTATGATAGGCCTAGAAAACTGCTTAGAGCTTTAATTTGGGATAGATCATGGACACATCTAAACCGAAGTTTATCTATTCATCAGCCTTATCATTTTTTTTCCTTAGTTATGGCAAATATGGCCCTATGACTTGGTATTATGTTACATAATCGTAAATAGTTTATCTATTAGTCTCTGTGGGTTTGTACCCACTAGTGGGTTTGTACCAGTAGTGGCTAAACAAATTTTGATGTTTTTTTCACTAATGTATTGAGATTAACTTACGATATTTTTGGTGTTTGTATCTTTTAAATAGTTTGGTTATAAATTGAGTTACGTCAAATAAAATTGGGACTCGAGCGACTAGATTGTACATATTTGCACATACGAAATCGTACTCACAGCTTGTTCCTAAAAAATATTATTGTAGTTTCTTTCTAATCTTTGACAGTCCATATCTAATATTTCATTCATTAGAGCACTGCTAAACGTAGGCATTTCCATAGACTTCAACTTAACAATCTCAAAAATAATCTCGATTAAAATTTACTATGTTGACGAATATAATTTTTTCTATTTTCCTTATATTGACATCAAGCAGTAGGCATAATATCTAATACATATTAAGATATAATTCTGAAGGAGTATTTTTGTATTCTGTGAGGTCTTCCTCCAGTCAAGCTGCTACATTTCAATACGAAATGCACACACGACTCAGCATATATTTTTTAACGTTTGAAACGAATTTTTATATTGTATCGGTCCTACTAGACAGTGCAGAACACCGTAAGCCATTGTACAAGTATATATACTGACAAGTTGACAAGTTGATATTTTTGAAAGGAACGGATATATACGTGTCAATTGGATAGTGTCCCGCAGAATTTTTGGACCTCCTACATGCCTCTACGATCACTGTACCACGATACCAAACAGGGCTAAGCAATGCTTTTTGCTATCTCACAATTCTTTAATTTCTGTCTTAGAACAACAATAAGTATAGTTCATTAAGACCTCATGTATTAATCATTGGTATTAATACATGAGGTCTTCAATAAAAGAGCCTAGACCTTTCTTACCATCGGATGGGATGGGCTCGTTTGTCATCTATTCTATAAAAAACCAACCAAATATCCTTATTACATGTTAACCACGGTAGCTTATCGCTACCTGCTATTGTAGGAATATATATCTTATCTATGCTTTGAATGGAAAAAAATAAAAGAAAAAAAATCCCACCATCTCCTATACAAAAAAAATGCAAGCTATACTTTTCTTTTATCTCGCATTTCTCTTATCTTTGTGAGAGTAACAACCAGCATATTTCCTTAAGACCTCATGTAATACCGCCAATGATTGTCATTACATCGTACAAAATGTGTGATAGCTTATTTTTATCTACTATTATAGGAATAAACCACTTATCGATGCGTAGAGTGGCAATCACAATTGCCCCCGAGCTCCGCATGGGGAACACTTTACGCGAGCACAATTACGAATCGCGATGACACTTGATTTTTATAACAAATGTGGCACGGAATGATAAAGAGTTTTTCTGGTAAATTATCTCAACAAAAATCTCAAAAAATATCTAAATTCAAGTGGCAATTATTTTGCTGGATTTTTCTTGAAATAAAATAATGAGGCGTAATCCTAAAACAAGAAGAAACTTTTTTTATTATTCCTACATATATATGCATTGTCATCATTATCCATCACTATTCCATTTCTGCAGACAGGCCCTCCCGACAGATTGCCACGAATGACGATCCTGAGGTACTACGTTAGACAAGTACGATTGCCGCAGGCTTGCATAGGCCACTTAATCTAATGGTGGGTCGATCTACAATATTTTAAAGTGGCAGAGCTACACTACATTTTGTTTCTAGCTGCAGAATTAATGGGCCAGCTCGACCGGGGTAGGACCACGCCCTCACAGAATACCAGCATATTGTGGCGGTGTTTCGTCTGTCGTCTGTAAGGATCCGGAGACGTTTATTACTGGTGACGAGGCATTCCAACTCAGACCTCAAGGGTGACAACGCATCTTTATTATGATATCTTGTCAAGGAAGAATGTAGGTATTTTTTATTACTTTTTTACTCACAATGTAATAAAAAAACATATTGTTAAAAAAAAAGAATATTAAAATAACTCTCTATCAGCAAACACACAAACGCGCACGCGTGTGCACTAGAATACGCATAAACACATGCTTACGTATACGCGCATGCACAAGCGTATGCATACGCACACACACAAATGCACATGCACAGTCTTCTTACGTTTAGAAGTCGAATGATTGATGGTCTTTCCTAACACACATACATACATTACACAAATATTGTGTGCGTGTGCGTTATTATTTCAACACACATTCACGTTAAATATCTTTAAGGACAGAGGTTACATGCACTTTATGCGGCCGAAGAATTACGCATAACGTTATTGCGAAAAGTTATAATACGTTTATATTATCATTGATTCCAATTCAATTGCAAAAGTAAAAAAAAATATTATAAATTTGCCAATATTTAAATAGATACTAATGAAACTAATAAACAATTCAAATTTGTCATAAATCGCTTCCATCAATAATACGAATTTCCAATTACTAATAACTCTTACCTATATCTCGAAGGGCATTATACTTAGAATTACGAGATAGATGCTTGTACTTAGTATATTAGCGGCGACGACATTTCTTATTTTTCCCTTAACATTTTAAGGGTTGATAAACGAGCACATAGTTTAACTGATGGTGAAGTGATAACTACGACTCATGAACACTACGGCACATGCTGTCATGACTGAGTTGGAATGACGCGGATCGGTACATCACCATACAAAACACGGCTGCGTTTTACCGCTGTTTCGTGCAGATATATTATGACATGACTCCAAACATGTTCCTTCCCCTATCGATCCGACCCAACTATACTCCACCAGGAAACTAGATGCAGCGGATCGTCATCCGTTCAACAGTGTGAGACTTAAAATTAATTAAACAATATTATATCCTACTCATATTATAAATGTGAATATTTTTGGATGTTTTTTACTGAATCAAAAAATCGACAAACGGATTTGAGTGAAATTTGGCACATAGAATTTCTTTGTAAACTGGATAACTCGTAAGATACTTCTTATGCTGGCAAATGGACTTAACGTTTGTTATCAATTTACGGGTATGCTAAAATTTGCATCTGTACGCGACTTACTCTGCGTGGACTTTAGAATTGGGTCCAGAGCGAAATGAAACATATGTCAGACGCTATTGTATGATATACCCATGGCCACGATAATAACCAGGCCAGTTTATTAGTATATTCGTAATCTTGTTATTGTGTGATTTAAGTTTGCAACGGTTATCAAATATAATAATGATCATTTAGTGTAGATTGCATTTGCTATCCCCTTCTTCACGATTCAGGTGAAATACGTGACAGCTTTAATAAAAGAATATTTCTTGAAAGCATTATTTCTCGTTATATTAAAAGCTTTAGTGCGATTCGTTAAATGTACGAGGGAAATTATAATTTTTAACGAGATATACTCCCACTGCGTTAGTATATCTAATTTACAACTCTTCGTGAATTCATATATAGAGGTGACGCTTGTAAGCGTTGGGTCATTGTACATAGTGACATTGTGAGGGCCACAATGCCCTTTCTATACAAATTTCAGTTCAAAGAGGCATGACCTTGTTTTGACATTAGTATGAGAAGTTTTAACTGGCACTAATGTAACAAATATTCAGTCCATTATAGGTATATTTAACGATCGATAATTTATGGTTAAATGACTGCTGCGTCTAAGGTTCTGGATTCGATTCTCTGTTGGTGTTTGCGTCTGCATGTGGTGTATGTCCCGTGTCCTTGACACTGTGAATCTTTTTCCGTTGTTATTCCACATACATTAGATTGAAATAGGAAATGGGATGTTGATTGATAGGACTAAATGGTAATAATCCAATAAGATCAGAGGAAGGTCAAGATGCAGTGTCAAAGATACGGGATATATATGTTGATATGTAATATAATATTAATACTAAAATCGAAAACCAACGATTTGTGATATATAAATATTGTTCCTCAGCCAGAAATAGCACCAGTGACATACATAGCTGACAGGTTCTTTAATTGTTACTATAACTAACTATTAATAATAATATTGAATATATATGAATATATATATATATATATATATATATATATATATATATTTATATTAATACTTAGAGAGTAACAAACGATAACATACGAACGCAACGAGCACCCAGTTCACCTGATGCCCAGTGATTCGTACAGCCCGTGACATCTACATTCATCCTTGACAAAGAATCATAATGCAGATGCGTTGTCACCCTTGAGGGCTGAGATGGAACGCCTCGTCACCAGCTATAATTAACATGTTACTCATCTAAACTACAAATTCTTTAACGAACCAATAAAGGCGTTTAATGGCAAACCACAATTCGATAGATACGTATTTGGAAATATAGATTTTCCGCTTCTAAAAACAAGTAAGCAGTTATCACTATACCTTATTGTTATTTAGATAGAAAGCGCAAAGAATAACAATAATTTCGCAAGAAAAGACATTGGAAGCATTAGTTCACATCTAGCGTAATAGTGTCATGCATTAGGGGAGGCACGGGGGAGCAATAAAGGGGTAATCACCCCTCTTCGGGTGCGGGCGTTAGCCAGGGTGAATTAGACTGGACGAGGCAACGGAGAAAGCGGTGCAGACAACTTTTTAATTTCGCCATTATAAGATCGCTGCGTTTCCGAAATGTTAATCATTTTAATGGATTTCAGAGTAAAACAATTAAGGGGAACTGTTTTAAATTTAACTACGTCCCAAGGTAGACAACAAATTCCTAACAAGAGTTGTAAAGTGTTCTGTAAGTTTCCAACGGTTTATAATATTTGCTTTGGCAAGTAAAAAAGTAACATCCTATATATATATATATATATATATATATAATATATAGTTTTTTTTAATACTTCGTAGTCATACAATTTTCCTCGTGATCAATTCTTTCACTGCGTTTTGTTGCATAAAGGCTAGTTGAAAATATTTCCATAAATTAAATCAAATCAGTATATAATTGATATTTGTCATGTCATGAATCATAAAAATAGAAGAAAGTATCAATAAATATAGCAGAATGTTTAAATTATAAGATTCAATTCTAACTGCAACATGTGTCACAGGACCATGTCCTCACAGTCTCCGAGTCCAGTCTACCAGTGTGAGATAGTAGCTTCAACTGCTGTATTTTGTATGATGTAATAGGGGTCTGGTACTCGGGAATTTGATAGCTCATTTTGCATAGTATCAGAATATCCCAACTTTGATTTCTACTGTTAGTGGCCGTATACGTGTTTATTGCAACGATTTATCCCAAGGTTCTAAAAAACATTGTCCTCTTACCCTCATTTAAAGACAGAAATATTACCTTTTTAAAAGGCTGTAAACAGTATAAAAGAGGTTTTATGTTCCCCGTCGTAGAGATGGAGGTGAGGGGTTGTCCTATAATTTATTGCATGGTACGACCACAAAGCAGATTTAAAGTGGCCGGTGCATAAATATCTTAGCTCAGATTGGAAAGGACCTCATGAATACCACTAATTCACTATAACACCCTAATCCAATTCATCTTTGCATCACAAAATAGACTGGTAGAGAATGTCCAATCAATCAATGTTAAATGTCAAAGCATCAAGTCTTTAAACATCACTGTATATGAAGCTTAATAAATAAATAAATACTAGCGTAAAGCAGTAGCTAAGTGCTACTGTGTTTCATCTGATCAGTTAAAGAAACCGGACCTTACCTCTGTGATGAAGTGTTTCCTTGTCGAGGATGTATATAGGCGTAATTGTCCGGAGGTGTCACTAATTATCACGTGCGTTAGTTTGTCCCTAATGTCTTAAAAATGTTAACCAACAGGAGATTGTCGATGAAAACCCTTCAACGTATGTTTATAATAGCATATTATATTAAGATAACGTTAGGAACATTCTAAGAAAAGAAGTCAGGCCACATTTCACTGAAATAAAAGGCAGGCCACATTACACTGATATAAAAGGCAGGCTACATTACATTGATATAAAAGGTAGGCCACATTACACTGATATAAAAGGCAGGCAACATTTCACTGATATAAAAGGCAGGCTACATTACACTGATATAAAAGGCAGGCCACATTACACTGATATAAAAGCCAAATCAGTGACTTATTATAAAATAACAAAAACCATTCCTCACATGTTCATATTAATAATATTTTCTACATTAATTATCAATTCATACAATTACGTAAAACCAACCAATGTAACATTATATGATAATAAACAACTTATATTTTAAGAATTTAAATTAAAATGACGATAATACTAAAAGTTTGTTTTTAAATATCTATCAGATCTTAGTATATGCCATACCTCTAGTTATCTGGCTACGAAATGTTTTATTCGCCGATATACTCTTAAAAAATCTGCAATTAAATATATAATTAAGCAACATCCGCTTATAACTCTTAACTTACGTTGTGTACAAATGTTACTTCCAGTGAGTTATATTCGAGTGTAGCTGGACAGAACGATGTGTCTATCTATATCAGCTTCGTATGATTCCTACCTCATAGGAAAATCACTATGCAATTACGATTTTAGACTGTGCTATAAAATTCATAGTATAAGAATGTTTCAAATTAGCCTATTTCTTTTTATTTATTTATTTATTAAGTAATCAGACTTACAAAAAAAATTATAAAACAACTGATTACCAATTACCAATTTAGGATTACACAATTGGTTAAAAGCTTCTTTGTTTTATTTTGAATGGAAGTTAGCATTTTAGAGTAAATTTCCTTTCTTAATTTTCATCTCAGCCTATCGCTCGTCCACTTTTGAACATAAACCTCTCATCAAACCCAACTGCCACAGAGAATGATCCTGACATCAATGCATCCATCGACTTTCCTTATTTACTTAGTTCATTATAGATCTTAAAGTTGAGGTTAATAACGTTACGTTAATTTTCGATGACACACTTCGTTTGATTAAATACGCGATAGAGATACGCTAACATCCATTACCACGTATCAGGCATTTCATCTACTGATGACCTGGGTATGTCTATGGGCCGCATTGATCACTTTACATCAGAAATCTGTAGTATTTTGCCATCTCTTTTTCAATAAAGGTAAGTTTAATTTACTTAAATAAAAGATAAAAATGAAAAACAACGGGTCTATTTGCCAACAAGGTATTGTATACAGTATAAAGTAAAAAGCAAACACGAGCGAGTTGTATACCATCTAAGCCCTCAGACTGTACATGTAACAGAAGACTATTTTTGTCGGTTTCTTTAAATTAATTTTAAAGAAAATTAATGGCCAACTATCTACCCTAATACTTCCGGTGAAACTTACGACATGTGCCGAGGAAACATATTCTGTTTCATTGTTTTTAAGGTCTTGTAAGGAATATAAAAATAACAAGGAAGAAAATTTATACAAAACATTTTTATTTAGATCTATTGCGGAGTATATTATAAGAGCGTATTTCCTGCTCGTTTATCATTCGTCCGCCCACAGTGTGCCATACATTATCTAGTACGCACACTTATTTACAATGCTATTTACAAATATATTTAGACTTTATTCATTGTGGTAATAGATTTGTACCCTAATAGTTAGCGTACCTAGATGTGACGTGGATCCAGGGTTCAATTTCTTTGCCGAAATTGACTTAGATGCTAATGGCTTTTTTCATTTTTGATTCTAAGCCCGCCTTGCGTAAAATTCCAATCATATATGGTACCTCTGTCCTTTTATTTCTTTTAGGTTCTCTCTGCAAAACCATTCAGTAAATTGTATTACGATAGATCATAATCTAAAACAAAGTAATGCAGTTTGCTTAACCAAAATTATTTTGGTTAAGTTATCGTAGTACATGGTTGTTATTAAATTTTGGTTAAGTTATCACCAGTATTGGCACAAATGAGATTGTTAATTTCAGTTAAAAGTGCTAAATTACCACGAGCTTAACGGCGAAGGAAGATATATGTCTTAGAGGTAATAGAAATTATGTTCGGTACTCTTTCTAGATAGAAGAACTATGCCCAGCAGTGGGGCCGATACACAGACTACTTTTAAAATAGATCCCATAAACAAAATTCTTGAAACGTCATAAGGAATTCGCGTGTAAACAACAGTTCTCCCATCTGCCACAATAGGAGCGAACACGTGAAATGAGATGTCTCATAATAGAGATAGATACGAGAACCGCGATAGTAACGTTACTGACAGTGCTTTAGATACTTATGCGGTGTCTGTGTACCGCCAGCGGGAAGTCGGTGGTAAAAATTATTGCGCCATTGTTCACTTGAGTTATCAGAAGAAACTATATATAATGATTAGTATTAATCTTTTGTAATGTAAGAGGTGAAAAACGAGAATACAGTTGATGATAATGTTTTTGACAGTGGTAGAGCAACAGTTTGTTTCTAGCTGCAGAATGAATGGGTCAACTCGATCGGGGTAGGATCACGCCCTCACAGAACACCAGCGTAATATAGCAGCATAATGTTGTTGTATTTCGTCTGGTGAGTCCATAGATCCGCAGACCTTTATTACTGGTTGCGAAGCATTCCATCTCAGTCCTCAAGTGTGTCAACGCATCTGCATTATGGTCCCTTGTCAAGGATAAATGTAGATGTCATGAGCCGCAGGAATCATTTAGTATTAGGTGAACTGTGTGCTCATTTCTTACTCTCAATGATATAAAAAATCATCCACAAAATTTCAGATGCGTTGTCATTTCTGAGGACTGAGATGGAATATCTCGTTACCTAATTGATTATTTGAATCACCGCGTCCCTTTTAATTATTTAATATATGGGGTGGCGTACGAACATCCATGGCCCATGA
Organism: Teinopalpus imperialis; assembly: GCA_029286865.1. Taxonomy (NCBI): domain Eukaryota; kingdom Metazoa; phylum Arthropoda; class Insecta; order Lepidoptera; family Papilionidae; genus Teinopalpus; species Teinopalpus imperialis. The sequence continues at coordinate 436,319 of JAGSMU010000039.1, forward strand.
TATCTACATCCGTCCTAAACAAAGTTTGACTCAAGATACACATGCTCAAGATACACTGAGATGTATCGTCCCGTTACGCTGGTATGGCTGGTGCAGAATACCAGCACCGTTATGCTGGTATTCTGTGAGGGCGTAGTCCTACTCTAGTCTAGTTAACACATTCATATTGCAGCTAGATAATTAGGTACGTCTGATTGTCTGTTGAGTGATGTCTTAATATATGAAAGTTATTTATTCTATATCTATAAGATGCGACGTGGTGTTCTTTAAATATGGTAAGTGATGATGCCGGTCCATGCAGCTCTACTACTAATAGAATCCCAACTTAAATAGGATCCACCATCCAGTTGTTTACTCAGCTACGTGTAATCTGTGGCTTTTTAAAGGAGAGTAATGTGTTTGATGTGTAGCGAACAAAATTGTAGTATATAAGAAAAACCTTTTACTTTTATACAACATACCTTAAAAACATAATTGTGGTCATTTTATCGGTCAAATTTTGAAAACCGTTACAGTGAATAAAATTGGAAAGTGTTCATAATTCTGTATTGGTAATAATTACATCTCCCATGAGGTAGATGAAATTACCGCTTGATTTTGTCCCGTGGTGATTGTAATACGATATGAGCAGTGGAAATAATTCAATTTAAAACCAACTATGGTAATTTAAATTCAACAATCTACTATCCAATACTATACTGAAATTACAAAATTACCAGCCTATGGAGGATGTACTTTATGCATATATCTAGGAATAAATAGAAAAGAAATTTACTATCACTAAAACAAATTCAGAAACAAGAGTATATATAACAAAAGTTATTTTAAGTGGTTTAATAATAATTTGTTAAATCGCGTAAAATAAGTTTAAACATACTATTTTATTAAAGGTAAAATGTAACGAAATACTCATATAGTTATTAACAACTGTATTTAATATGTAATATTGCATTCTTTTTGAGAGTAACAAACGAGCACAGAGTTCACCAGATGGCAAGTGATTCCTGCGGCCCATGATATCTAAACTCAACCTTGACAAGGAATGATATAGCAAATACGTGGTCAGCCTTGAGGACTGGGCTGGATTTCCTCTTCACCAGTAATAAGGGTCTCCGGATCCATCCACTCACCAGACGGAACCACAGCAGCATTATACTATTTTACGCTGGTATTCAGTGAGGGCCTACCCCGGTTGAGCATTCATTCTGCAGCTAGAAACAAACTGCAGTGTTGCTTATCACTGTAAAATTGCATTTACTATTAATAACATAAATGTAGATAGTTATATAAAAATACATTACAGACGAGTATGTTTAAATCCTAGCTGTGGAGATTATTTTAAAATGCTGGAGGGATTGCAGATATTGATCTGCATCGTACCTATAAGATTATCGTTAAGGTTTAAAAGAGGCTGATGTCCTCATGGTAGATTTTGCAAACGGCGGATATCTTTTGGTTGTTTTGAGCCTTTCTGATTTGCTGATACGAGTATATAGTGCCATAAATTAATATTGAGCAATATATAAACATAGGTATAGGTATTCAATTGTCGCCCCTTTCCTAGTCTAATTACTCATTAAAATAATAAATTAATGAATAATATCGTTAATAATAACTCAAATATACTAATACATACGTAAAATAAAAAATTACATTGTCGATTTTTCTTTATAATCGACAATGTAAATAATATTGGATGTAACAAATTCGCAAAAAGTTCACATGGTAAAAGATAACTGCGGCCCATGATATCTACATCCTTCTTCAAAGATTCAAGATGCACTTGCGTTGCCGTCCCTGAGGTCTTAAAAGGATCTCATCACCTACCATTTGATCTCCGGAGCCCTACACTCACTATACGAATCGATCGAGCTGACCTAAATTAACATTACAATAGTGTATGTAAAAAGTGTATACTAAAATAAATCCTTTTCTAAAAGTTTAACAATAATTGTACAAAATATTTTGTATAATGACACATTAAAACATTCATATCTTCAGCATCATTTCAGCCCATCACCCATCACCAGTTCACAGCTAAACATAGATCTACTCACTGCCACAATGTACGGTCCTAAAGACACCTTCATCCATCGACTTCGCGCAGCACTTGGAAAGATCGTCCACCTCGTGCGGAGTTGTCCTACATTGCGACGACCAAAACTTGGTTAAAACTTACACATGATAGAATCTTTCTTGTCTATCATTTTCACGAGCCAGCTATAAACAAATAAAACTAATAAAATAAAACACACAGTATTGAATGAGGTGTGTGTATCGCGAATCGTGACGTCGCTCGCGTGGCTCCCCTGTCCCTGACAGATATTAAATTCGCATCCGCGATCCCAGCCGGCCACAATATATTACTATCCACGAACATACGTGTGTCTCGCTTTCATTCCGAATACATTATGTTCCCGGTGTATTACGCCGACAGACTGGTTTAGGCGAAACATCCAATCACTGTGATGTTTTCAACGCGACCGGATTAATTCACCGCGTAATTTGTACCATGTTTACACTAATTTGATAGTATGTCACTAAAGCCTTGTATAGCAAGTTGTTAATAAGCTTACAGATAACTACCCGGTGGGAAAACTAAACGGAAGCTCAATGCAGCTTTAATTTAGTTTCCGTTTTGTCAATAGAAAGGCCGATAAAACAAAAGTCTGATAAATTGTCTGATTGAAAGCGAACACTGGCAATATTTTATTCAAAACTCTTATATGCATACTTCATCCATGATATAACTAAAATAAATTTCGTTACTTGCTTTGTTTGAAACCTTATTTTAATGCTTTTTGCTATGGATATTTTTACTTAATACATTATCTTATCATATCAACGTGGATTATTGTCAACTTATTTAAATGCAAATAATTTCATAATAAAGCTGCCTATATTTATATATAATTCCCACTAATGGGCCTAAGCCTCCGTTTTGGTTCAAGCATATTTCGTAAAGCGTCAACACTGGATGCGTAGTTGGATTTCACATGCCTTCAATATGTATATTTTATAATTTATTTATTGGAAATGCCTGTTTCCATTCATTTATCATTCATCGCTGATCATAATAGTGCAATTAATAATTTCATTGATTACACCGGTGATGAAACTTGTTTTATAGAGCCGTGGCAGGTCAGGGCGCTCTATTTTAATTCATGGTACGCTGGACCGAGTTCAACAGTAACTGCCAGTACTAATGAAATTATTAAGGATAACTGAAGAGGCATACATAGATGTAATATATTTATATATATATATATATATATATATATATATATATATATATATATATATATGTATATATATATATATATATATATATATTTATATATATATAAATATATATAATCTATAATAAGTAACTATAAAAAAAAGCTTTAAGTTACAACTGGGTAACTGTTAATATATTTTACACTACTCTAAATTGTGTGGCTAAAATAGGCTTCAGGTTTTTTCTGTTATAACATTAACCAAATGTAAGATTTATTACTTAATTATTATTATTATCAACAGCAACGTATTTCATCTGCGAACTCACAGCAGTATTAAATAAATTACTAACGCGCACAATCCTCGGCGGAGACGCCTCTACGCGGCCCAAGTAAAACTTTTCGATCCTCTAAACAGGTTGGATAAAGGAAACATTATGTAAATAAGCTCTGAGGTTCATGATTAACTCCAAGGTACCGGGTCCCGAGGTTCTTATCAGGACGAAGGTTTTAATACACGCTTCTTGTTTAGGGGAGAGACTTTTTAAATTTCTCGACTAACTTACACAATTTTTTCTTCGCTGACGGACTAAACTTTTTTATATATAATAGAGTAAGGCAAACGAGGTAAGCGTGATAAAGTTCGAAAGTTTCGCTTGATGAACAAAATGAATTAGTAAATTTTGTTTAAAAACTAAAAAAGTTAAAGTTAATAATTAATAGTTACTAGTTTTAGAATACGGATTGAGAAACTAAACATGCAGGTAAGTACATATCCACCTTTCGACTATAATCGTGAACGGTCTTTTATAACAAAATCGACTTCAAAATTACTCATTTACTTTTAGTCTATTGACACTTCCTAATTTACCGTTGACTTAAATCGAATTAAAAAAATTGCTATTTATTAACATGGGTCAACTAGTTTCTGAGCTGCGTCTCATGTAGTCGGGTGCACATTCGTACTTATTTTTCCCATACCCAAGGATTAATCTTATCACCTTATCGTGTAACAATATTGACATTGTGATAGCAATCAATATAGTACGTTATTTAAGTGGAACTCTTTACATCCATGACATTACGCCAGTTGACTATACCTATATATCATTTATTTTTAGACATAATGTATTATAATAATAATAATAATATAATAATAATAATAATAATAAATATATATGTAAATTCTTGATTTTATGCGTCAACTCCTTACCGAAGAATAACGAGATATATGAATATGTTACTATTTTGTAGCCTATCTCACTCGTCATTACGGGATCAGATGAAAATCACCGCTGTAAGTATCCCCGCAGCATATGCTGCCTATAGCGCTGCCTGTATACCCTTGCGGTGCTAATACGCTCATAACCGTCATCGCATTGTATTATATTCTATTAATAAATTATTCTCTTTCTCTTTATTTTTACACTCACTCCTATAGATTATTATATTCTCTGCATAGTGGACCAAACAGCTACATAGCATACCAAGCGATGCGTAATATACGTATCAAGTTAGGTATAATTGAGTCCAACGGCGGTGTAGGAAGACACACAACAAATATACACGCAAATAGTATTTTTTATTGATATAGATTTCTCCCCCGTAATCGGCATGTGTGAAAGAAGTGTCCATGAAAGATTTTCACGTATAAAAAGAGAAGGTATCGCACTTGGTGTAGTAAGTCACATCATTATCAAGTTGAAACTCTACATAGAGTTACTTATAAAGCTCTCGTTCTCTCTGAGAAGAGTAAGGGGAATATAAACACTTCACATTCTTATCTAACCCAATTTTTAACCTCACCTGCTTGTCGACAAGAGAATAACTGAACTGTCTTTTTAATTGTATGAAAAGTTATAACTCGTAACCTGTTTTCCTGTGTGTTCTCTGCACAATAACAGTGCTAAGAGGTCTGCCGTTGAAACTGGAAAGTCCATAAATCCACCACTAGGATGAAGACAGTTAAGAAAGTTCCCCGTTTTATATCTTCATTCTATCTACGTGATAAAGTCCGGCGTGTCGTGCCAGTTTCTTTTATATAAGTCTGGTGACTCCACACCGAAATAGCTGTTTTTTTCTCATCAACTTTAATTAAGTTGTAGTTTGAACGCAAACTGGAAAGTAAATGATAACGAATTTGAGTAAAGTTTTTAGATGAATTCTCACTTTTGCCAAGAGCGCTATATATCATAGGAATTTGGAAGCTTGTTTTTTTGTATAATCAATTAATGTTGTTATTCAGGCTCATATTTTGTTAATATGTATTAAAGGATGAGCAATGAGAGCACAGTTCTTGCGATGATAAGTCACGATACATGCCTTGTAACCGCTAAAGACGAAGATGTCTCACTGCCCCTAACTGTGTCTCGAGTACACTCACCATACGAAATACGGAAACATTATGCTGCTATTTCAAGATTCAATGATCGGTGAGGACATGGTTCTTTTCAGTCCAGTCTTTCCAAACAAGTTGCAACCAGAACCGCAGTGTGGTAAAATGTTTTATTTACAATGATATAAGGATAATGCACATGACATGACAGCCACGTGGCGTAGCGGATACTATATCCTCTATATACTATATACGATGTCCTGGGTTTGATTTCCATCCGAAGAATAATACTGTTGTATGTGTGTCCCGTTTCTTTGAAACTGCATCTGAAAATACCTCTGTTCTGCACATACTTCCTGCAATAGTACATGAATTATGGGAATGTGTCGACGACTCCCTCTGTCTTTGCGCAAATTTTTATGACTAAAATATATCATGCATCACTGATGTCATCTGGTAATACCTTAGTTATCACTGTGGTCAAAATTATCCAGAATATATGTTTATGTGAATGTAATGGAATCTTCCAATGTAGTTTCCTCCCACTTTCAGAAGTGTGTGAATGATCCAAAATTTTGCAGAACAAGGACGAAAGTATAATAATTTCATGAAGTATTGTTTCAGTCTTTGGAAAATAGATTTATGAACTGTAAGCTGGAAAGAGTCTCCGCATAGAATTTCCAAGCTGGTTCCCATCGTACTTAAGTAAACATTAGGGCCGTAGGTAAATACGGAACATTAAGGCACATTCGTTAACTTCAATAACTTAGGCGGTGTATAGGTCGTTATTTCAGTACGTGCATTTCGATAATGGTAATGGAATATTGGATATTCGAGAGTATTTTGTCCATAGAATTAGCGCACATGCAATATATGATTAATATTATTTTTATTGACTTTTTTTATAAATAAATAATTTTTCTAAATATTTCTAAATCTATATCTGTTAAGTACAATCAAAATACTAAATAACTAGAATAGCGCAATTACCTAAAATGAGCTTTTGGTTCGTGCTCGCGGAAGTCCTCGAATTCATATCTCCAGGGATACCCAGGACAGCTAACCGGGCGTTGACCATAGAATATGAATAATAAAAAATATTCCTATAGTTGTAGGCTCGTTTCTTGTTGTATCATGTATGGGTCAATTCGACATGGACACGACCACGTTCTCAGAGATGTACTCTCTGAGTCTATGTCTATCTATATTATCTGATCTATCACAGTGTGTACTTTTTAACTACCCAATTTAACTAACATATTTACGTTAAGGAAATTAAAAAAAAGAATTAAAAATTAAACATCAATTTTTTTTTAAAAAAATGAATGCTACTATGATAGATAAAAAAATCGAATAAACACATTCAAATTATAATAATAAATGTAATTCAAAGATAAAATTAAAAAAGTATATTGGTAAAGGTCAACAATAATAACTTTTATTTATTTATAATTTTAAATTTATTCTCACCATCTTGATGGTTGGTAATCCACCACAATAGTGTGTAGTGCGATTTTTACGTAGCTTCTTTACTACACACGACCACCGTGTTCAATCCACTGTCGCCAGCAGTATTTTCGAAACAATACGAACAGCAGCATAAACTCACTTCAAGCAGAATAAACTCTTTTCTCTTTGTTTTTGCGTGACAATGATCACTTACCCTCCAGTGGAGCCAAAAGCTCGTTTACCCTCTGATTCAAAAAAGCTTGTTATATATTTAAATTAGTTCTAAATAGTTAACATAAAGCAAAATATGTAAATGTAAGAAACAGTTTATAACACATTAGCGCAGCTAGAGTAATATTGAAGCTTCTTTAGTTTTAAAATATTAAACATAATGCTACAGCAAATTCTTTCTTATCTGAAACTCAGTTTTACTTTTTCCATTTACAAGAGCTTATTCTACGTGTTTAGGTGAACTAAAATAAAGTTCCTTGCACAAAATATAAGCACAGATGTGGGAGGCGTTAGCGCCGTTATATTCCTGAAGCTTGCTTCAATTTTTGTTGCAAAATTTCACTTCTAGAAACAATTCAAGTACACTGCATTATCCTGAACAGTTTTGTGTTATTTAATTCTCTTTCTCTAGAAGGTTTTAAGGTTTTATTGTACAAAGTGAAAAATAAATAATTCAAAAATGTATTTATAGGAAAGAATATATTGAAGTTCAAAAGTACACACCTCGTTTGCTCAGTAGTAATCGTATTTAATATTTTTTTATTAATATTAATAGAAATAAGAGAACAAATGAAAATAACACCTATATTTGACTTGACATTTTAGTAAAAATAATATGACAGTGACCACTTCGTTATAAACATAAAATAGTAACAGTGCTGAAATTCAATTGTTTTACATTGTACTAAATTCTCAAGATAATGGACTCCAATTAGTTGGTATTTGGATAGATATCATATTTACGTACACACCTAAGATACAGATAAATTGACGTTACCATGGAGATTGTTCTGAGTGTATACATCACGACAGGATTCAAAATTTCATCCTCATCATCTCAATGGTTGGCAATCCATCACTGTGCTCTTCACGCAAAATTTCCTGCCACGTACAACTACTCTGTGGAATCAGCTATCGCCAGCGGTGTTACCGAACCGATAAGACCTTCAAGAAGAGAGCCTACACCTTCCTTAAGGGCAACTAATTTGCAACTCCTCTGGTGTTGTGGATGTTCATGGGCGACGGTGATCACTTACCATTAGGCGGACTGCATGCTAGTTTGCCACCTGTGCTATAAAAAAAAATGCCATTTTATTTATAGTAATATATAATCTAAATGAAATGATTAAATTATATTAGAATTGGTAAATAGAATGTTATATTGATGATAGTGAACGCTTAGATTTTTTTTTACTTTTACAGATTATGATTTTTGTTTATGATATTTTGACATCTTAATCTCAAAGTTCAACCATTGTGCAATACATATATCTTTATTGAATATAATTGTCACAATATATTGAGTTATAATGGTATTTGAAATTCCCGTACCGCATAAACTACGATACAGTAAATACTACAGTAGAAGACATTAAACTTCAACGAGGCAGTAAGGTCAGCACCTATCTACGTCATAAACATGAAACGGACTCAATAAAGCCTATAGAGGTGTGCTTGGGAGGCGCGATAACGGAGTAGGGACATTTTCGAACCACTGCTGCATAGCGTCTTATCCACAGGCATAAGTTTGAAAAGTCTGATAGATTATAACGATCCGTAAGCGATCACCCTCTGTTATAGCTAATAGTTAAGCACCATGTCAATTATATATGTACTTATTAAGTTTTTTTTAAATTATTTGATGTACAATTAAAAATATAATAAGGTAGTGTGTATATATATACCTATATATTGATTAGACTTTCACAAAATAATGACTTATCACGTCGCAAATAGTAAAATATTATTTTCAAATTTCATTCAAAACTCTACGAAGACTTACGAAAAGTTAAATGCTAATTAGTCTTTAAACGCCGAGTCAAAGTAAGCGCCGAGTGGCATTTCTTTCGTTCGGAGTCGCCCTTTACAAAACTATTACCTACAACATACGTACGAAGCGGCCGCTCTTCATTTCCCGACCATTGTTTCAATTTAAAAACTGCCAGGCCTCCATTCGCCCCGGTTGACCCGAATAGAGTGGCCGTACATCGCTGATCTTGCATAATTAAAACTGTCTACAGTTCTTCAATGGAAGCTTTATCTGAGATCTCGCTCACTTCGCGGCTGGGCGTTCGCAAATGTGGCGAGCTCTCACATGTCGCCGTTTCTCTTTTTATTATTTTTATAGTTCTACTATGCAGTGATCAATGCTTTTATAGCCTCCTATTTATTTAATACAAAAAATTCAACATATATGTACATGCATTCAAAGTTTAAGTTTTGCCAATAGTTTTGGGGTACGGTCTGCTAAACATAAAGTCGGCGAATCGAACTTGTCTTTCGCCTATAGTCGTAAGCCAAGCATTCTAAGCTAAGCAATGTTAATTGGAATCTTGGTAAAATTAATATATTATTGCTAGCATTCTTATTTTAATGTAAAAGTGAAAGAGATTGCACTAAATCCAAAACAAGGATTCCCTGTGTCGTGGGTTCTCGTCTGTTCAATCTAAAAACTAGATGGAGCGATGATCTAAGTAAGTTTGCTGTTTGTCATTAGAAGGGTCGCGTGAGCGAGCACGGCTCAGGGTCGTGCTTTGTGGCAATTTATGGGAGAGCTGCCTATTCAGCAGTAGTCTGTAGACAGGCTGTGATGATGATACAAATATGGGATATACAGGTGCAGGCGGTACTGTAAGTGCGGCATTATAGTTAGTGGTAAAACTTTTATAGGAAAAGGGAGCAAACTAGTGGCGGGAACACCGATGACAACAGAGGAACTGCATGCGTTGCCGGTCTTTAAGAAAGGAATGGGCTCGCTTCTCGAAGGACCCTAAGTCGTATTGAAAGTAAAGACGTGATAGCCGGCGTGATACCTTTACGAGTATCGGACCGGCTATCATACACACAGCATCTAGAGATACGGTGTGAAAAATGCTAGAAATTCTGAGTGAGTTGATCCCATACACTGACTCCACCTTTCTGATATGTGTTTGGGTGGTGATATCATTTGTCCCCACGAAGTGAGTGATCCTTTCGGCTTACTTTCGACTTGTGATAACTGTGTGTGTGTTTCCGTATGTTATTATGCTCTCGTATGAAGAGATTCATTGGCGTTGTGAAGAGATGTTGCATCTATTTGCATTTTTTACCGAATTTACCATGGGGAGAGTTTTGAGAAGTTGTTCGGATTTATTCTAGCCGCTGAGTTTAAACATCGTACATCACAACAGAATTCAAAATTTCATCCTCATCATCTCGATGGTTGGCAATCCACCACTGTGCGCTTTACACGAAATTTCCTGCCACGCACATGTGGAATCAGCTGTTGACAGCGGTGTTTCCGAACCGATACGACTTAGGGACTTACCATCAGGTGGGCTGCATGCTTGTTTGCCGCCTATGCTACAAACAAAGGAAAAATAATACATTATATTCGAAAAACCAATACACAATTCGAATGTGCTATTTCTTTTACATATAGGTAGGGTAACCTTAAGTAGTCAATACCAAAATAACAAATGAAGAAGATGATATAGTTCAATTGAGTGATCAAATTCTTACGGAGAAAATTGCAAATGTTTACTTTTATATGTATATACGCTATCAAGGAATTTTATAATGGAATTATCGAATAAAAACTGTTTATGTTTTTTTATGACCACGGCGATGTCAAATTATTCTTTGGTTGTTTCCAGATAATATCAACAGAACAAAATATTTTATTAATATTTTATAAATATTTACGCAAACACCGAGGCACGCCTTCTTGATCTAATGAACAATACACCTAGACCCTAAAACCAACAATTTGTGATACACAAATATTTATCCTCGGCTGGGAATTGAACTCACGACATTTTTGTAAACTACTTTAATTTTTTTTTCTTCAGTAAATATTAAACGGAAGAGAAATTTTTGACCTACGGAGGCAATAACTTACTCTGGTTTTTCGATTAAGGGTGATAGAACTACAGACAATATTTACTCACGTATTTAATTTATTTATTTAATAATTCCTATATATTATATTTAATATATATATATATATATATAAATAATTTTTTATAATTTTTTATTTGATTTTTAAATAAAACAAACGTTCCACAAAAGGAGGACTACTGGTATACCTATGGGTTGAACAGAGAACACGTGGTGGGCGCAAGATAATAAAGTTATTTTAATACTTATATTACAGTAGTACAGAGTATTTGTAAATCATAAAGTAAAAACGTGACGGGCCTTCAAAATCCTTAACAAAATATTAACGACTCTTCGACTTAATAATATCAGACATATTTTGTAAAAATCTAACAACAAGCTTCAGAAAAGATGTAAACATTGCATTGGAAAAAATAAGGCTATACTTGGAACTCTCAAGCATCATTTCCGAAGCCACTTACAATCAATTGAAAGGACTAAATTGCGTAAATGAACGTTGAGGCGAAGAATTTTTTCTTTTATTTCTTGTCTCTTTAAGTGTCCCTTATTTATGCATTTAACTAGCAAACAAATATAAAAACGTCCCTTAAAAATAGTTTCACATCTACCGTTAATAATATTTTAATGGTGACTAAGATATTTAATAATATCGCCTAAAACAAAATTATATATTCAGTAGATAGATTTTGTTTTTTCTTTGGGGGGGCGAGGCAATAATAATGACTGAGCCCATAACATCTACAAGATTCAAGATGCAATTGCTTTGTCACCGTTGCGGACGGAGATGGAATATCTCGTTACCTATAATTGGATCCTCGGATCCCAAACTCACTATATGAAACGTAGCAGCGCTGTGCTGATATATTCTGATGCCTTGTTAAGTACCAAGGCATAATAGTATATATATAAATATCATGACCATCACGATTCCTAAAATATAACATAAATATTTTCTTAAGCTTAGACAGCTTGTAATTGAGCTAATTAACAACGTTCGTCGATATTAATTTTATTTCTTTATTCGTCACGTTTATTTTCACCATGCTTTATGTATCCAATAACATATTTATTTGCGACCTCGTTCACTTCGCCGTCGGATAAACACGAGTATTGTTATTGTTTTTCAACAGTTCATATTTGTTACAATATTTTATAACTATGTTTTGTTTAAAAGTTTTACTAGTAACATATTTAAAAGGAATACTCGTAATGATATTAACGCTTCTCACATTCCCTTTAAGTACGAACCTAGTACGTTAAGTAAAGACCTTACATCCCTAATTGACGCTTATAAATCGGCTAAAAAGCATTTTTGTATTCTTTGACACCATTATATCAATGGGCCCAGTCATTTGAATGGTCAATAGCTTAATTGTTTACGGTCTGTGAAACTAAAGGTCTTAGGTTCGAAAAAGTTTTGAGACGTCTTTTGACGTTGAGACTATTGTCGTATTTTAAGCTTAGTTCAAGTGCAACGTGGTAAGTTAACGGAACGTTAGTAATGTTATGCACTATTTAAAATAAATTTGCAAAAAATTGGTGATACATTCCTGATCGATACCGACTGCAGCTGTTACTACAACATTATATTACTTCCAATAACAGAGTTATCGACATAACTCAAAAGATTAGCAAGCTGAAGTGGCAATGGGCTGGCAATAAAGCTCGTAGAACCGATAATTGATGGAGGGATCCTTGAGTAGCACCTTCGGACTAGCAGAAGCAGTTTTGGCGAACCCACCACTAGATAGAGCGATGACCTGTGCATGTTTATTGAATATGAGAGATTTTATCCCATAATTCCGTGCTAGTTAACTAAGTATATATATATAACTAACTATATATATATATAACTATACCTACCTATATATATATATATACTATATATATATATATATATATATATATATATATATATATAAATAGGTAGGTATAGATCGTCAGCGAGAGCTTCACCAAGTTATTCGATGATATTAATGTATCTGTCTAGAAAGAAAGAAAAACAAAAAATCAAGTGACCTCTTCAAACCACTCCTGAAGTGACTCAGAATTAATCAGATGTCAAGTTTTGTGCCGTCTATAATCATTTATCAAGGTAACCATTAGGTCCATTGTTTCCACGTGCTTCATTCCGAGTAACTTAACGATACAAATAACAACAAAGTTAACGAATGAAATGCTCAACTATGAATAGCGTGTGATTACGTTAGTGAAGAGTCATTATCGGATCTTTAAGACTCCATTTTCAAATCCTTTTCAAACTATTTTCAACTTCTAACGTAAACGATCGACTGCTCGCTGCTTTAGAACCGGTGGAATGAGATTTTTTTACAATGAGAATAATGATTCTGTTTTCCAACTACCTATAGGAAAAGTAAGAATAAGTTATTTTAAAGAAACTGTGCGAATTGTCGAGGGTTATATAATTCTACGTTAAAAGTAAAGTAACAGCCTATATTTATTAATCTCACTACTGGGTATATACACCTCTCTTGAGGTGTTAGAGCATAGTCTACCACGAGGCTCAACTGCGGATTAACGGGACTCCACGTCTTCGAAGTATTTTTTTTTCTTATTTCTTGAATGCAGTTTACCTCACGATGGTCCCTTCACTGCTTTTACCCCGTCACGTCCTCGACGACCCCGACTTCATGGGGGAGCCGAGCTCCAGTCCGTCCTCAACGGACCTCGGGCCAACAAATCGCCGACATCTTACCGCGTCACCCTCGCCTTCGAGCGCGGCGTAATCTTCGCGACACCGCGTACACTAGATACACCGCGTGTCAGGGTGGTTCTCACCGCCCTCAGCTTCCGATTAACCAGACAACAGGTGGCGTCCATCAGAGGCTAGGTCCGCACACCTAACCTCGGACGGTCAATAGACATCACCATCCAATCTCCACTCTGGAGAATCTTCCTGGCAACTTAAATGGCATTCAGATAGGAACGTGATCAGCGCAGACCGACATACTCAGTGTATGAGCGCTTTTGTGTAAGTAAGAGAACCAAATTCTCTAACCAGCTCACGGACCCCTTGGTTTTGTGAGCCCTGTGTACGATGAAGCTGTAAGTGCCGCATAGATTCACTGCCAAGTACGTAAATTGTACATACTTATGATATATGTCATATTTTTATGACGAAAAAACAAATATAAATATATTATAAGACTAAAATTTAAGCTTAACTAAAATGGTGTAAATTCATGCAACATTGATTTCTTTATTTTCTAATTCATCCACTGCGATATTGTCTGATTCTTACTCAATTAGACAGTTGTCTAAAATTCTGTAATTTAAAATGGAGAACTTCGAGTGTGGGTAATTCTTTGTTTACGTAAAGCTTTGTATGCCTTAGTTATAATAGGTTTAGTATAGCCTTGACCTATTACGACCTAAATGATCATAAATGTCATATTTTTACAACATAAGTAAAACGTAACATTTAATAAACCCTTACCTAAAAGCAAGCTGGATCGAAGTAAATAATGGATTGATTTACTACTTTTTGATTTCAACCACAACGATATCGTTTGATAACATTCAATAAATTTGACAACTGTAATAGAACTTTAAATGAAATATCCTCGATGACATTCATTCCTGTCATGTATTTCATTCTAATTTGAGTTAGGGTTATTTTCTGTTTTTCTAAAGCTTTTTACGTTTCACTCATAATAGGTAAATTAATTTTTAATGAAATATCTTCGGTTATTACCGAGTATTTTGTCTCAATTTAAGATAGGTATTCTCTGTTCACCTAAAGCTTAAGTCACAATGTTTCTGCAAACTGAAATAGGTTAATTCGAAGTCCGTAAACATTACACGTTGATTCTAATATTTAATTAATCACTAAGCCCTCTAAGGTTTATGCATAGTAAATAATTATAACATATTTCTCTTACTCCTCAAAAGTACTTTACTACATTTATTTATATATTATCAAATTATATCACAGATAACCAACGTGAATAATTGTAAATAATATCATAACCCCGCTGTGTTTCTTATGGCTATTATTAGCGAGTTATTCGATCTCAGTCCGTAGACCTCTGCGCTCTGAGACCTGACAACGCATGTACACCATGAATCTTTTTTGAGGATAGTTATAAATATCATAGACCAATACTTACCGTCATGCGAATTAAATCCACGTTTCACACCACTAAAATTATTATATGAAAAGATAAGACATTAATAATGTTCTTAACATTGACAGTTTACAAACTTGCACAACGTTTTACTCCGTTTCTGTATAACACTTTGACACTTTTATGAGTACTATTTCGGAGAAAGCTATATCACTTATCCAAGTAGTCGAATCTAGTCATTATGCTGAAAGTGATACAGATGAAAATCGTCTAGAATCGATGGAATACGATTATTTTTAATGAGATGATCGGTTATTATTGATTCACTAGGTCCCATAAAGTAACCGATAGTGATAAAAAAGTAAATAAATGATAAAAATGGTTATTTCATTCCAAACTAGTATCCAATAACAAAATTAAGTCGAGATCTTCTAGTAAGTAAGAATATGCTTGTGCCAGAAGATCTCGCTCTTAAAAAAAAGCTAATGAAATAAAACAAATTATACAAAAAACCAAAAAACTTAAGTAGGTAATGACTTCTTTTAAATAACTCAAGAAAGAAAATAGAATGTACACATTTATATAAAGTTAGGTTTTTATTATAATAATGCATGAAATTTTCTTTGCTTTTAATATAATAAATTTGTCAGAGAGATTAGGGATCATAAGAAACTTTGAAACCAAGCGAACAACCCATAGATTCAATACTAGAAGGAAGACAGCAAATTAAAGTACAAATATGCACGATAATCAGATGTTATATACTATAACATATGCTTATATAAATTAAAAACAACCAACATAAATGTAGATAAGTCACTGGATATTTTAACTATCTAACAACTTTTACTTGTGATTAATAAATTGAGATTTACAAAATAAAGAAAACATTTTCTTAAATATACAAAAATAAAATATATCTTAAGGTCAATTTGTTATTAAAAACTAAGGGTGACAAATGAGCACACAGTTGAACTATATAGTCAAACGCCTACATCCATTCTCAATAAATATTAAAGATGCACTGTTCACTCTTGAACAAAAATATTAATATAGTTGCCGTAATGCTATTCACGCATGTATTATGCGAGGGCATGCTCCTTCCCCGGTCGAGACAACCCATTCATGGTGCGTATAGAAACAAACTTGGCTCTTATATTATAATAATTGTCACGATTAAATTTTGTGTTACTCTGCATGCACAACATGACAATGTCGATATATTAATTAACCGAACAGAGGACATCCCTATTTATTTACGAGTGCGAATTCAGCCTGTTATCTTGTCGCATGTATGTGGTCCCTTTGAGAACTGCAATCATGCTGGATGTCACAATCTTGATCCCAAATCCCACGGCTATTTTCCTTTATGCTAGCAATTTGATGGGTATAATTTCGAGAGCGATGTCCATTTTTATTTATCTAATATATGTATATATTTCATACATTTTGAGCATGATTTACTAAAATGTTTTATCATTTATTATTAATTTAAAAACAAACAGTAAATTAAAAAGTCAACCTTAAGCTTTCCTCGCTAAGTATTCGATGCACTATATGTTGTATATCATTTTTTTTATAGAATATAATGAACAATATTAACATAAAAAGTATTCTCGCTAACCACTCCAACCAAATCTTAAATACAACGTAAAACTGACTTGATTGAAATATAATATATTAGTAACTTTTTGACTTATTATTAATTGTATTAAGCGTGTTCCAGTAATTTGAATATTAGAATATATTAAGCTGTAGCTTTTTATATCTTAGACTGGCTGAGCACATCGCCATACAATGTCAATAATTGAATAGTTTTAAATTTTTTCTTATAAAATAAAATATTAAAGGAAAAAAAATTCAAAGACTTTTTACCAGTATCTAATATCATTCGAATTTTAGTCTAATAAATTTATCTTATATAACGCACAAAGTGCTAGTTGTATAATATTTTATGAAAATTCATTCACTTAATGCTACGTGGAAAGCGATAGGCTACGTCGAGAATGAATACAAATTTGTACAGAAGTTTCGAGTAAAATTGTGGTTATTCCGCCTTCTTACTTAGGTGCCAATTGTTAAACTTTCTGCAATAATTTTCCGATAGATATGAGTTTATGAATTCGATATTAAATAAGCCAAGCCAGTATTTGCGCACAGTAAATAGGTATATGAGACTAATTAAATGTTTACAAATGTATTGATCATATTGGTATTGTCACAATTTTTTGTTTTTGTCACGAGGCATTCCATCTCAGTCCTCAAGGGTGACGATGCATCTGCATTATGATTCCTTGTAATGGATGAATGTAGATGTCATGGGCCGGAGTACGGTCTATTAACAGTGATTTTATTACAATTAAAATTGGTAATGGATCCAGTTATACTTTGAGGTACGGGACCCGGACAGGCGACTTTGAAGCGCGGGATAAACATGAGAGTGAGACAGTGTCTCCTATCGCTTATTCAATTTCAGGACCGCGACAAAGGTCAACGACCGTAATAAGTCTCCTTGAATTTTGCGCTTTGGATGTACTACATCCTAAGGTCACTAGTATGTTGCATATAAATTGTTATTATACATTTAATAATTAAACAAACATATTTAAAATATTAGGTGTTTATAATATTAAAGTTTTAATATATAATAACATCGGAAAATTAGTGAAGCGTTTAGGATAAACGCCGTGAGGAGACATGGTAATAATAATAAAAATAAGGAATAACTAAAAAAAAATATTGAAAATTTGTGAAGTCCACGTATCCGCAGTGGATCCGAGTGGTGGTCTAACATCTTTAGAGGTGCTTCTAAGCCCAGCAGTGTGATTTATATATACAGACTCTTGCTTTATGTTTTTTACGTTTTAAAAATGTGGTATAAGAATGTTATAAGTAAATATAATGAGATGAATATAGATTTGCTTTCTGCCTCGTTATCTCACTGTTCTGATATGTTAGCAAATATTGCAAATGTCAACGACCTCTCATCGTACTGTTAGAGGATTTCCACAACACTTTCAACAATTCTGTGAATTTTTGAAGTATTTTAAATATTTTGTTTTAAAGAACATATACACTAACAGGTTTACTGTGTGCTCCTTTGTCACCCAAATTTTAATATCAAAAATATGTTATTTTTATTATAAATTTATTATAGTGTTTGTCCGTGTAAAAAACTTTTGACTTGTCTTAAAATCACGGGAAAAGATGCTAATTAAAACCGCAATCAATAATTTCCGTATTGAACAATTATGGCGTGGAAACTTCTGGGTTCTATTAAATAAGGAGTTGTGTTTGTCCATGGTGGACTACTCATCAACTGATGTTTATCTCAAAGGCTAGACGGTGAATGGGTAATATCCTATCCAGCATCAATTCTCAAACAAAATGAATATATTTTACGTGAATTTCAACTACGCAATCATATGTGTATTACGAGAAGCTATAATAATTCTGCGAGAAATCCTCTCCTTATTGTAATAATTTTAATGCTTTTACCATTTTAATGCAATTTTACTATACTCGATTCTTAACATTAACTTGATATCAAAAACACGCCTATATCGACTTAATCCAATTCATAAACTTGTACTTAAGTACGCAATTAAGGATCATATGATCCCCCTGTACTTAATCCCGGCCGCTGCGCATTATACCTATTTAACGGGATTCCGGGACACGGTTATGAGTTCCGGACGTAATCCCGGTATAATTGTTGTCCGAAAGATGCCTTGAAAGTTCGCGCTTGAAATTACATTAGGGGAAATCGTTTATCCGTTTCTTGACAATTTAAAATAAAATTCAATATATTTAAAGTATTTTTAATGTTTGATAATTTCCTATTATACTTTAAAACTATTTTAATATAGAAACCGTAGTGGAACACAAATCATCTTTGAACAATTGCGCTTCTTAAATTTATATGTGTAAACGATTAGGTAGTTAACTTTTAAATTTTTGTCAAGTCAGAAATAGATTTGTATTGTTACGCTTAAAGGTTATTCAAAGTTTATGAAATACTGCATGATGCAGCTTTCTTTTACAAAGAACAACTTGGAGCTTGACTACTAGCTCGCCTGTTTGTAATTGGTGATGTAGCCCTAACTAAATGCATTAGCACTCAAGCTTCTCTTCCTCTTAAAGCTTTTATTTTTATGATTGGGTGGTTATATTCGGACTGGAAAATAATGAAAGCAAACAATTCCAATCCCTTGCTGAATTTATTAGGAAGGCAAATCGCTTCATTCTGACGCAAGGAATATCCACAACGTAGAGATAAGGTCTAACCTTACCTACGGGGATATCCATTGGCACGGAAATGAAGGATTTAAATTGTGTAATTCCAGAGCGAACTCCAAAATGTATCCTATAAAATACTGAGAGGCTGGCCACCCTACGTAGTATGTGCTTGAGACTGACTAGATAGATTATAACCAAGTTGTGGTGGGTGTAAACGATTTCTGTGTTGCCGGTATCGGGCCGGCCACAATGATATCAAAGTCAGTTCAAACATTAAAATAAACTACTCTGTATAATTAGTTATTTGTCAAATTATACTATTATTAACTAAGTTCTATCCTTTTATATTAATTTTATAACCCGAATGTCATTAAATTTTTGGACATAATGTTTAAGATGTTTTGTTTTTTTTTGTTCCAGTTCATTTCCGCAGATTTCCACCTCTTTCGTTTCATTCAGTACTTATGTAGAATTGAGAGCTAGGTTAGATGAATTTTTCGAGTCAAAACCGTGTAAAAGTAAGGAGGTATCGAAGACCCCATTGAACAGTGGGTAAAAGTTATAATCAATAAGAAAGAATACATTATCGATTACAATATTGATATTTTTTATTGATAATAGACATTTAAAAATTTAAATAAACGGAAAGATGGCAACTTATTAAAAAAATATATACTATCCAATTTTTCAGGGAAGTCTATGTTCACCAATGGATTGGTGATGGATTGAGAATATGGTGATGATTAAAAAGTAATGATGCAAGTACAGATTATTATCATAATATTAAATTTTTATTTTTTACAAACAAGTTATTAATTACTTAAATAACAAATATAAAAAAAATATTAAACACATATGTAACAAAAAGCCTAATCCAGATATACAAAATGCAGATTTATAAACTTCATATCAAATTGAATGGACTATCACACAATTCAACCTATTTTGTAAAGCTTTAGGCAAAATTGGTTTCACTAAATAAACAGAATTTTTTTCTTCTTCATACAATGATAAAAATTCTATATGTATCGCCAGTCAATAAAATAGATTGTGTATGAGACAGCCAGCCAAGAGTAGTGCTAATAAAACGCAAAATTTATTGTATAAAATTTCTAGATAAAGCATGAAGTTTACAAAGTATATAGAAAATTTGCTTATGAAACTTCTGGTAACAATTTCATCTATTTACAGAATTCCTCGGAATACTTTTATACCAATTTGAGAAGTGCAATACACTTTATTGCTATATTTGAATAACACAATTTTGACTCGCGGTGGGGAAGCGGCCACCGTGGTTTGTATTAAATTATTTTATTATATACAATATAAAATATTTGTAAAGATTACAAGTTATATAATTAAGGCCCTACAAAATTGTTAACCGGATGAGAACGGTTACGTTTCTCGTGCGATTATGTGGGATTATTCATTCCCTCCTAAAAGTTTCAAGGGTTAGATGGATTTTAAATATTTTGGTGTCATTGGCTTCATCGTGATAATGAGTAACGTAGAAAAGATGACGTCTAAACAAAAGAACATGACGGTTGTAACATATCGAAAAGTGTTTCAAGTAAAATATAAATAGTTTTATTGTATATATAGTTACAATATTTTCCATTTATCCTTTACCTAACTAGCCTACCTATCGTGATGTATAATATATTTTTATTAAATTATTATTTATTAATTATTTTATATTAATGTTTTTTTGGTTAACAAGTTACCGCTTCGCCATCTATAGGCTTCCTCTCCAGAATTTTGGAAAACAATTAGCTAGTCCGCTACATAGTGAATTGTCGGACTTCACATATTTTGATCTGTGTCTTGTCTTATTAATCTCTCAAACAAACATGTTCTCCTTCACCAACGAGTACGTGTTAAATCAGAATATAAAATTGCAATTAACAATTTCATTAGTGTCAACGCTCTCATGAGATAAGATTAAAGATTTAAAATAAGATTAAAAAGCATTTTTCTGTGGCTATATATTTACGTCTATTTTTCCTATAAGTGTTTTAAAATTGTGTATCAACAATGTTATAAGTTAATACGTAGACAGAGACACAACTTTCAATGTTTTACAATATTCCAAAAACCTGTCCAATATTCGCGGCATAATGTGCCAAGCAAAACTTGAATTATATATATTTTTAAGTTGCAATTAACATTACTGAGAGAGCTTTCACTAAATCAAGCCTAAGTCAAATAAATAACACGTAACAAGAACAACATAATTAAAGAGTCAAAAACGCAGCGGCAAAAAAAAAAATAGCGGGCAACCAACAAATCAGCCGACAAAAGGAAACGTAAACCACCGGCGAGCTATGTGCAAATTGCTAACTCTAAAAAAGATTTTTTTTCGTGGAAAAACCTAAGCGTAGAGAATTGCAAGTGGTCACTAGACGTTGCAGTGCTGTAAACTATTTAATATACGAGCGGTGGCCGATCAGACCGCAGATTGTGGATGATATTATTACAGCACCCGCGGACTATTTTATTTTGTTGGAAAGCTTATTCTAGCATTGCGCAGTACGGTTGGTTGGCGTTCAGCTTTGCGGAATGGTAAACAATGGGTGGGACGCTTTTCAATTTATACTTTAATCGGATATTTGATAAGCTTAAATAAATTGTTGTTTGTTTACCACCCAGTAGCGTGGTGGTAATAAGGAAACAACGTAAGGAAACTTGCTTCTTTTGGAGATGAATAAAAAATAATATAGACATGTGATGTCTGCCAATCCGAATTTATGTATGCTGGTACTTTATCTTGCTTTTTAAACAAAGTTTTTAAAGACAATTTATTGTCATGTTACTTTAAAAATCGTAACATCTTACTGAAATTACTTACGTTGCATTAATTCCGGTCAACGTGAAGAAAGTAGACGATTAGCCAAAGGAAGCGGTAATTTCTTTTTATTATAAATTATCTTTTCGTCTACGGCTTTCAATGATGTAATAATAGGTCTTTACTTATAAAATAGCCGTTTTGTGTAAATAAGTTAATGTATTTTTTTTTTCAAACTGTTTTTATTTCTGTTATTCAAAGTAATCACCTATGTAATCGATGCATCTTTGCCAACGCAGTGGTAGTATATTGATGCCCTTCTTGTAAAATTCAGCTGGACGGGAGGCGACAAACTCTTCAAAGGCATTTTGTACTGCTTCTCGGGAATTGAATTTTTTTCCCGCTTCCAAATTTTGGAAAAAGTAATAGTCGGTGTCTGCAAGGTCTGGTGAGTACGGTCGATGAGGGAGAGCTTCCAACCCCAACTCTTGCAGCTTGGAGACTGTCTGTTGTGCAGTATGGAGTCGCGCGCTGTCATGAGGATCAGCGGGGACGACCGATTGACCAAATCTGGTGGCCAATGTGCGAGCTTCTCCATCATTGTCTTCAGTTCTTCACAGGACACACCTGCAGTAATGGTCATGCTGTTTGGTAAAAAAAACTGTGATGAATCATACCGACACTAGACCACCAAACAGTGACCATCAACTTTCTAGAGGTCATTTTTCGTTTAGGGGATTGCTTTGGTGCTACACGAGATCTAACCAACTTGCTGAGCGCTTTCGATTGTCGAACAGAATTCACTTTTCGTCGCACGTAACAATTCGGTTCAAAATTCTTTAATTTCTGTGCTTGTTGGGCACCGCGAGGCAGGTCTCAACACATACGTTGCGCTGGTGATCGTTAAGTTCTTGTGTGTAAGTGATCTTTTCAAGCTTTTTTACCTTGCCAATTTGTCACAAATGGACCAATATTGTTTTGATATTAACATCAAATGCTGCTGCTAGCTTGGCTCTAGATTGAGTATCATCAGCTTCCACAATCGCCTTTAATTCATCATTGTTTAATGCATCAGTGTCCGGATGACCACGAGGTTCATTTTTCAAATCAAAATTTCCAGAAAGGAACCGGGCAAACCAATAACGGGCTGTGCGTTCGTTTGTAAAGTTCTCTCCGTAAGCGTTGTTGATGTTACGTGCCGTTTGTGCCGCGTTGATGCCACGACGGAAGTCATATTCCATAATTACACGAACTTTTAAAGAATCCGTCATGACGAAAAATGTTCAAACGTCATGAAAATACACAGCTTATGAATAAAAAAAAGACTGACTTTGCAAAAAGAATGTCATGTTTTTAAAACAAAATTAATTTTAATTTTGAATTCACAGACAATCAAAACTTTTTTTTGGTTTGAAATGGCGAATACTGAAGATCGGTAATTTCATAGGTAAAGAACTAATATTGAAACGTAGGTCGCACCCAGGATGGTACAGTTGAACAACTGTTTTGATAGATGCTTTGATTGAATTATATTAAAACGAGCATCCATTTAACCTAATTGTATTCCTCCTAACCTATTGATTCCTGTGGCCCATGAGACATTCATCATCGATAAGGATACTCGTATATATGCGTAACGTTATTAGCCCTAAGAATATTAGGACTAAGAATGCCTCGGCATCAGTAATAAGGATCACCAGATCAAAAATCATTTTTGGGAAAATATGCTTAATGATTCTTGCAAATTCATATATTAAATACGAACGAAAAGAGTAACAAAAAACAAACATATATGGCTTTTTGGGTTCTTCCATAGGTAATAAAACTATATGAATAAATATTGCTATTGTTTATTGTTCCTTATAGTGCATGCGTTTGTGCAACATTTGAGGAAGATAGAAATAGCATTTAGACAGAGACGGTCTACTTAATCATTCTTTCTTACAGTTGTATGATGCTAGTAATTTGCGCACAAAAGGGAATTCGTTATGGCGACACTGGCAAGCGCAGATAATAGTTTAACTTCGGGCAGTTTTCAAAACACACTATGTTTGAAACTTGTTATTTCGTTATCGTCGACCTGATTTAATCACCATCAATTGTAATATTTTAGCAATCACCACTACCAATATCCTACTGGTCGATTATGATCTTCTGGTTTATGCCAAATGGCATCAACTACGAAGAATATTTTAAGTGTTTACGCAAATTCAGAAGCACGCACTCGGTGACCCTTCCCTATTACGATGTAACGCATATCGAATAAGATGGCAGGTAAGTTCAGAAGCAGCTTAGGAACACGGGAGATATATAAAACAACCAATTCGAAAAATAAACAATTCGTGTTGCACACATATTGTTCCTCAGCTGGGAATCGAACCCAGGACACGCAATGCAGTGATGTGGGCGAGGAAACGGAAGACATTCATTGAAAATGCGAGAAAAGATTTAATATGGTTCAAATAAAAACCATTATTTGCCTACCCGTGCATGAGGGCCTTGAGTGCTTTTTATTTTCATTTGGATACAACGTGACATATGAAAATGCGCTATGCAGACAGTATTAATAACCGTAAAGTAAGACCAAAGCTTATGCATCTTAGATGCTGCCGTTATGAGTATGGTTATAGGATATATACTTAAAATTGATTTATTTTCTCCATCAATAACTGGCTCTGTAGATCTCTACATCCACCAAACAAAACAGAATGAACAGTATTATATTTCTGCTATTCCTTGTAAGTATTCCGCGAAGGCGTGGTACCTCTCGGTTGAGTAAATCCTGTATCCTGGAAAATCTGGTGGATCCCAGAACAGTGCTTATGGTATTAATATTTTCATTAATTTTATTTGAATTTTTGACTTAATTGATTGCTTTTCTTTAGTTATTTTCGGAACAATGTCAGATGATTCTTCATATATTGTGATTATCTATTTGTTTAAAAGATTTAACATTCAATCAGTTATAACATATTTCCTGTATGATCCTAAAATCTAGTATCTAATCGTTTCGTAATTCGTAATCGTTTAGGTGTGTTCGTAGCAAGTGTACGAGGATGATGCTCTTTTTTGATATAATAATTATTCATCTAAATCCAACTCTTAGGGTTCAAGTTGGGTTAAAATCATATTACGTGAAATCTTGCTGCTCAAAGGACGTATATAATTGAATTCACGTTTAATCGAGGCAGCGGAGCATGTCTTACAAGCTTCCCATCAAAAGGAACAGCGTAATGCTGAGGCACTGCGCCTTTGGCGAAATACCGTCATCACCGCGCCTTAATTAGTTGTTCACAAAGAAACCTTTATGTGAGCAAATTGTTAAAAACTTACATTACATACTTTAGACTTCATAACATGGTGTTAATAATTTGTTAGATTTATAATAAATAGGTTTTTACTAACATCCAGGGCAGTATAGAGCGGTTACAGAAGCTCTTACAGCCGGCCCGGACATATCTTGTATGCGAATGTTCAAAAGGCCTATGCAAAATTCTGTGCTATTTATTAGACAAGGCCTTCTAATGGATAGGATGGACAAATACACAATTTACCAGATTTCATTGACTATTATATAGGAGAAGATGCGTTAAAACTCCTGAGAAATTAAATGGAATGAACTCGAAGAAGAGTAATGTTTTTCCAACTTTACAGAATACTCTTTATGTAAATATCAGGATATCAGCATACCCACAATATACACAAGGATCACATTCACTATAACCATTTTCTACCAGTGGTAGAGCTACACTGCAGTTTGTTTCTAGCTGCAGAATTAATGGGTCAGCTCGACCGGGGTAAGACCACGCCCTCATAGAATACCAATGTAAAATATCAGTATAATATTGTTGTGTTTCGTCTGGTAAGTGCTGGGATCCGGAGACCTTTATTACTGGTGACAAGGCATTCCATTTCATTTCTCAAGGGTGACAACGCATCTGCTTTATGATTCCTTGTCAAGGATGAATGTAGATGTCATGGGCCGCAGGAATCACTTGCCATTAGGTGAACTGCGTGCTGTTTGTTAATCAGAATGTAAAAAAAAACCTTCAATTATAAATAAATTAACAGAGCCACGTATTAGTTAGTTTCTAGTTTCTGTCTTCTAGCTCAGCCGTGAGAGGACCACCTTCATAGAGTACCAGCGCAAAGTAGCAGCATGACGTTGTTGTGTTACGTCTGGTGAGTGTAGGGATCCGGAGACCCTTATTGGTGACGAGGCCATTTCATTCCATCTTAGTCAGGAGTGATGTTGTACCTGCATTATGATTTCTTATCATCATATGCCATTGGCCGTAATGATTAACATAGCATCATGTGAACTGTGTGCTAGTTTGCCACCGTCAAACCAATAAAGAAATACGATATTATTTTTCATAGTGAATAACTCCGTATTGCAATCAGAATCGTATGAATAGCTCTGATAGTGAACACTACTTCCTAGCGTTGAATTGAACGGAAATGTGAAAGGCGTAGAAAATGAACCGACATAATCAAAAGTAGGCGCCGGGTAGCGGTTAAAGTGATTTATTCGCACAAGTGTATTTTGCTTAAATAAAACACTTGTTTGATTTATTGAAATTAAAAGTTGCTTCACACAGGCGATGGGCTGTTTGAGTAATTTATTTTTTTGTTACTGCGAATTAATTTTAGTATTAGGAATGTGTTGTGTGTACATATGAATTGATTTTGTTACTACTAGTTAGGTTAAAGTCTAACTTATAGCCTACTTATTTTTGAATAATATCATAAGATATGTAAAAAAATATGAAACCGTTAATTTATACTATGTATCAAATAGTATCGATATATCAGTTTTAAAATACATATATGTATGTATAAGGACACAGTTCTTCCCAATCGGGTCAACCCATTCATGCTGTAGCTGATAACGAGCTGTATCGTGGCTCCACCACCGATAGATGTATATAAAGTAAATTAATAACTTCTATACATAAATTTCGTGGTTGGGATAACGGTCATCTGTAGCAAGGGTTGTTAGAGTATAGTCTAGCACACAGCTCCACGCATTCGCAGACTTCACGTCTTAGATTTTTGACCCTTTCCTACACCCCAAGCACGTGGTAAATTGCATTCAACAATAAAATGTACCAACGCCGGGGATCGAATTCGGTTTGCTCGTTTACCGTGAACAAAACAAGTGCCTGCTGAGACATTGAGCTACCACGGTTCTTCTATGTATATATAAAGTTATCTCATACATTTTGTAATAATCTCAAAAAGCACCACGAAACTCATTCAGTTCAAAGTAAAGTAAAATAAGGTGAAGTACATCCCACAGTATAGGCGTCCTCTATCGGTCCTACTGCGGATTGGCGGACTTGACATAGAAATATTTTTTTATTTATTATATGTCAGACATGCAGGTGAGGAAGCTCACGATGTTGCACTTAAAATTGAGTTTTAAAATTTCGTCGGTACCGGCGCCGCGGATCGATGTCGGTTTGATCGCGATAGAATATTATGAGCCACCACGGTTCATAGTTCAATATTAAATATATATATATATATAATATTAAATATTTATTATTATTTAATTATATATATATTCCGGTTAACCACTTCAACTAAGCTGAAAATGCTTGTATTGACTACAATCGTCGAATGATTGTTTCAATCCTACGACCTTCAGTTTCGCAGACCGTACCCTAAACCGTTAAGCTATTGACGCTTCTAATGTATATTACTAATATCATCTTGGTATTTCCACTGGCGTCTAATAATACATACAGCCAGTACGTTTACATACTTCCGACTTTGAAGCTACTTGTAATGCATTTTACACACATTAACAGCCGAACGTGCCGTTGGCTTATGTAATACTGCGCAAATGTGATCATGTTGAAGGTAACAGTAGTGTTCAAATGAAATTTCAGATGAAATGCGAAACAGTGCGTATATTAAAATAGAGGTTAGATCTCTTTATATAGGTATATTCTTTTATTACATTGAGAGTAACAAACGAGCACAGATAGCAATTGCATCACCTAGTTTGGTGATGCAATTTCACTGCAAGTGATGCAGTGAAAGTGAAGTGATTCATGCGGCCCATGCCACCTACATTCATCCTTAACGAGGAATTATAAGGCAGATGCGTTGTCATCCTTGAGGTCTGAGAAGGAACGCCTCGTCACCAGTAATAACGGTTTCCGGAAGCCGACACTTGCCAGACGAAGCATAGCAGCAGAACTGCTATTTCACGCAGGTATTCTGTGAGGGCGTTATCCTACCCCGGTCGAGCTAACTCATTCATTCTGCAGCTATAAACAAACTACAATGTAGCTCTGCCACTGTTAAAACTTATCTATATCTTTTTTTTTTCTATCTCAGTGTAAATAGAAATCCTAATAATTGGATTTCTATTTATACAAGTCCGCGGGATGTCGTTGAATGCTCAGGATTGTATTATTTGGCAGTCTGTGAGGGAGGTCTTAGTTCAGCACTGGTTCACAGTGATGGACTGAAATGATGATGATAAGAGATATGTTTAAAATAAAGCAGAATGGGAGCATAGAAAGCATATGAAGCAAAGCAAATCAAATACTTCAGCATAGTTATGTCGGGACTTGATTACCGGTTATTAGGAGTGACGCTTTACCCTTGAGGACTGTAATGAAATACTTCGTCTCCAGTAATAAAGGATCCCCACAATCACTGCAGTGTAGCTCTACCCCTCCTCTACCCCAGCAACAAGTAATATCACAAAAACAATAGGCGCAGATTTTGAGAAGTCAGTAAAAAGGGTAAATTACCTTAAAGCGATTCCGACTAACGTCAATGACGTATCGAGTGATGGGGTAATGGCGAGATCCTTATGTCTTACCATAATCTAACAAACACACAGACTGTAATATTAAGTGTATTATAATAATCTTAAAGCTTACTAACAAAAAAACATATTAATAATATATCAAAAACAAAAGTTTTATCAAAATCTTTACGATTATATAGAGATTTCCGTATCTTACAAACATAAAGATTTACTCCTTTTTAATTATTACATTTGGGTATTTTAGGGTGTAAAACGAGCTCAATGTTCACCTGACGTTAAATTGTCATCACTTGATAGTTGACTGCAGCCCCTGACATTTACGTCTATCCTGATCAAAAATTCAAGATGCACATGCCATGAACTCACGGCTGTCACCCGTGTGGTCTAGAACGCTTCATTACCCGTAATTAAGTCCTCGGATCCGTACATTTACTATACGAAACACGACAGTGTTATGCCATTTGTTGCTGTGAGGGGGTGTTCCTACAACTAGGGAGTTGAGGCATCCCTTTCATATTACAGGTTTCATATTGCACAATTTACCTACAGCGTGGCTCTACGACTGTAACATCAACTATCAAGTAGTTAAATAAGTAATTTTTGAATTGTTTATGACTAGTTATTAACGTTTGAGGAAGCGCAAAACTCAGCCGCCAGCATTGGACGGTATGGTATTGATCTGCGTGATAGAATTTAAAAAGAAATAACCTGAATTGGGCAGTCTGTTGGGGTAATCTTCTAGCGTAATTATTGTTTTTATATTTTCTTATGTCCATTTATACTTATATTCATCCCCTTTTTGTATTAAAATTTACTATAATCTATCTGTACAATCCTCTCATATATTTATACCTCGTCCCCTTACATAGCATTTTTCGCATTCATACTAATCACTCTTCTCGTCACATACCTCGCATCGCTCTCAACGCATTCCTACTTATTATTACTGGTGACGAGGCATTCCATCTTAGTCCTGAGGGGTGTCAACGCAAAGTGTCATTATGATTCCTTATCGAGGATGAATGTATTATGGGTTGCAATAATAACCATTATGAAATTCATATGCTCGGTACCTTCAAAATAATAAAGAAAAATATAACATGCGTCCTTATAATTTTCTAGCAAATACACATTGGGTTGAATTAACTAAATTCGATTCAACATTTGTCTTTCTATCATTCTAATAGAAAAACGTGTTACCACGCTATTCATTCAATAATAAAGTTTCACCATTTATATATTTGTTACTCAATAGGTTCTGTATTGCCAAGAATTTTAAAATATTACTACACGTTACAAAAGTAACTGCAAGAGATGCGAACACGTTAGCGGTCATTTGTTGTAAGAGGAGAATTTATTATGGCAATACCAGCATGTACAGATAAATAGTTTCCCCTCAGACGGCTTTCAAGTCGGGCACAACGTCTGAAACTCGTTATTTTGTTATCACCACCCTTAATTAATCACAAGCACTGTGAATTTATAGCAACCCCCGGCAGCGAGACGTCTCAATGCGCGACGGGTAAAAACTCGCGGGCTGCGCTTTATCTTATTTAGTTGAAAGTTTCTTTACAATGACATAATATAGAGTTGCAGTTTGTATACAGGGTTATTGGCAATTCGACGTATTCCCGTTAGGAGGTACCTAAGCCTTATACCTTAAGTTTAGTTCGAATACGCCGCTTCCTGCCGCCTGCTTCCTTTGTAATAATTTTTTTTTCAGTTTCATTGAAATATGTTCCTCGTTGTTATGCTTTGTTGGAGAGCTAAGAAAACGGTTATATTTTTAAAATAATCTGTAAGTTTCATATCGTTTTTTTTGTTTTTAAGGCATTTTAGTGGAAAAAAATCTCAAAAAAATATTGAAATAATATCGTTTCTTGTCTCGCATTTTTAAATTTGGACCGATAATTGTTGTTTTAATATTTATAAATGTGAAAAGTGCTTAATCGTTTTTATATATCAGAAGTAAAAGTGAGATTTAATTTTATTTGATAAATTTATGTAAATAAAAATATATAAAATTATAATATGTAATAATAAAATTAAATTTTAGTTGCATTTTTGACTTATTTTGAAAAATGGTTCCTTTTGCATAATTCATATGGGAGTTAAAATAGTCGAAAACAGCCATCCCTATCACTATGTAAGTAACGGGAATACCTTGAATTTCCAATAACCCTGTATAAGAAAAATATTGATTACTTTATACTATAATAAACACAGAAATAAAGCTACGCTATAGAAATCACCACGCCCTCACAGAATACCAGCGAAAAATTGTAAGCAGTATATTGTTTCGTTTGATGAGCTTTCAGGATCTGGAGATCCGGAAAGCTCAAGGGATCGGGACACCAAAATACTGGCTATCAGGCATTTAATCTAAGTCAGAGGTGATAACGCATTTGTGTCTTGTATCTTTGATGGGATTGAGGTAAGTATGCAGCTCACAAACACCTTCATTCATTAAAGTCAAGTCATATGTGTTAGATAGGTACTATTGGGTCTATTGATAGATACGCTGGTCAGCGATGAATTCAACACATGAAATCTTTTTTTGTCATACGCATAAATATCTGAAATCGGTATTTGTATTTTTTGATCTACTTAATCATCATAAATCATTCGCACAAATTTTGTGTACTTGCGGATTAATTGCAAATACAAACACAAACATTTGATGGGAGTTTGCAACGGTTTCCGTATACGTCCGCTCCCCTACTATTGGTATACTTGTGTAGTATTATACTCTACAGTGGTGGTCTAATACTTCTAGTAGACTTATGTTATACAACCTATCAATAGACCACTACTGAACATAGGGCTACCCTTCAGCTCCTTCATCAATATTCCGAAAACTTGTAAAGGTCGTTGCTTCATCCCACACTGTGACTTGCAGTCGCAGGTTGCCACTCAATTAGCTTTCATCCCCATCGGTTATCGGTTCTACGAGTTATACGAGCCACTTCATCTTGCAGATCTTTTGAACTACCTATGTCTATTTAGCGTATGCTATCATGAAAAAGCTCATGAAATTATTTTAAAATTATGTGTTAATAATAAAATAGATAATACAAAAGCTATAGAAGAAAGAAGAATAAAAAAGATCCAAACAATAGAAGGTTGAATAAAATTTATTTTTCCTTCATCATAATTATCACCAGCATCTTAGTTTCTTAGTAGAGGTAAGTATATTATTGATATTTTTAATTCTGATTTGTTATATCTCCGGCGTTAAACAATACCGAGGAGGAACTTTAAGAATAAACTTTTCAGAGTCTTGAACTTCTTCACTGAACAGCATGAATCCTTAAAATTTAAGCAGTCTTGCACTGTTCAACAATTCCTGTGCCCATTAATGGCTATTAACAAATTATCTTAGTTTATTCTTTTCTGACATTTGGGTAATAACATAATAATGCACGGTGGTGTGTATTTTTAGAACCTATAGATACAAATGCACTACATCATAAGTCATCAAGAAGCAGTTGCGTT
Organism: Teinopalpus imperialis; assembly: GCA_029286865.1. Classification (NCBI taxonomy): domain Eukaryota; kingdom Metazoa; phylum Arthropoda; class Insecta; order Lepidoptera; family Papilionidae; genus Teinopalpus; species Teinopalpus imperialis. Next base: position 468,831 of record JAGSMU010000039.1, read on the forward strand.
GTCACTTCTGAGAATAAGGTTGTTTCATTAATATATTTGGTCACCAGTTTCCTTAATTCATCACACGAATCACACAGCGTTTTTTTGAGTTGATTCGATTAGTCGATTATTAACTGTAGTGCGGCTTTTGTACATAAAGCTTAACATACATATTAAGTATAATCTTCACGCTACGCAAATCAATAAAATCAAATAGTATACAATAATAACTAAAATAAGATAGTATACAATAGTTATACTATACTAGTGAAGACCCGTCTTTGAATTGAATACACTTTAAATCTCTTCTGGCATTCATCTGGAACTAATTTCAGTCGGCAATGTAAACGTGAAAGCGAACTTTTTCTATCTCACCTAAACCTCCACTGACAGTTCATGGGATAGTAAACTTTATACGTTTGGATTATGATACATTTTATGATTTAGATGAGATTTTTTGAGCCGCAGAAATGTGTTTTAAGCCTGAGCCTTTTTAAAGATCGGTGAATAAAACTTCTAGTGGTTATTGGCCAAGAAAAGGTGCTTGCAAATATTAACTTATTATGGGTTTCGTATATAAAGAATGAGAAAATTACTTCAAACTTTGTACCTTTTGAACAAAGTCATTGGACCAATATACTTGCTATTCACAAGGTAAAATCATCAAACAGAAGTTTCGAAACTTCATAGCTATGTATGCGATTGTCACCTCTAATAATATAAAAGAAGGTAAATTTTCGTGAGTACGTATTTGAAACACTAACACTCATTATTATAATCCAGCTGGGATTTTAATCCAAGAAAATCGACAGTTGTGATTCTTACGTCGTAGATTCAAGTGTTTCCACTTTCGTAATATCAAATTTATTTTCCGTAACCACACCAGGCGGTAGTGGGCGTAACAGTAGCAGATTACGGGGGCTTAGATAACAGTTGCTTGGAAATAAAAGCCGACTAAGGGCTAATTAGTGGTCGGTGGTCGGGCGTGGCGGCGATGCAAATTCGACCACGCAGCGTAAGTTAGCACTACTGCCGGGTAATTTCGTCCGCTATTGTTCTTATTTGGAACGTGGCAATTACAGGGATTCGCTTCGAACTTAGATTCGATTGGAAACGGTTTTATATCGGGTAAAACAAGATTCGATTTTTCGCTTGTTTCCTTTTCCGTTTGGTTTTCGATAGCGGGACCAAGCCATTAGCAATTAATTTGTGTAACACGAACCGCCTTAACCCATAATTAAGCTAATTAGTTATTGATTTTGTTTCGTTGTAACATAGTGGTGTAAGTGGTGAGATCAGTTTGGTACACAGCATTACATTTTAATTTAAGGTTTCTGCATTCTTATGCATTCTGCGATCGCTAAGCAATCATAGTAGAAAAAAAAACTCGAATAGAAGCAGCAGCTCTAAAATCTTCGGGAAAGTAAAACTGCTTCCTATATTTTGGTTATGCATTTATATATTTACCGGCTAACATGATATGCAGTGAGATAAAAAGAAATAATCTAATAATAGAAAGTCCATAGACAGGGTGAGTGATGAGAATAAATACGGAGGGATGCAATGCGAGATAAAACCAAGGAAAAGATGAAAATGTGACAAACGAGCTCACACTTCACACAATGGTAAGTGATAAAACTGGCACATGTCATCTACTTTCATTATCAACGATTTTTTTATAGAACAGGTGGCAAACGAGCAAGTAGCTCACCTGCGGTAAACGATCACCGTTGCGCATGGATATCCGCAGCATCAGAGAAGTCGCAGATGAGCTGCCGACCTCTAAGAAAGTTGTAGGTTCTTTTCTTGAAGGTTCCTAAGTCGTATCGATTCGGAAACACCGCTGGCGTCAGCTGATTCCACAGAGTAGCAGGATATTTCGCTTAAAGCGTACAGTGGTTGCCAACCATCGAGATGATGAGGATGATGACTTCAATATGCATATGCGTTGTTACCCCTGAAGATTGAGATGGAATGCTTTGTTTCTTGTAATTGGGTAGCCGGATCCCTAAACTCCCCACATATACGAAACCATTCAGAATTTCGCTTCTATTCTGTAAAATAGTGGTCATACTCTTGGTGGTAAGAAGAGGTCCACTGGCAAAGAAGTTTACGAGATATCACAGAAGATATATCAGAGAGAAATGTCTACTGATAGGCTGTGATGACGTTGAATGAGAATTATATAAGTTGGATATTATAGAACACCTCTCTCTCGTTATCTTCTCCTAGTATGATTATTATTTGTAATAGCGACTGATACTGCCATATGTATAAAGCAAATAAATCATTTAACAATTGTTCCTAATCCAACTCGTTATTTGTGTCAAAAGCTTAAAAAATATGGAGTTGGCAGCATCGAATGGACCGGAAATGTATAGGCGGAGGAAATGAACATGTCAGCAATACAAGATGGCTGCCGGGCGGCGGGAAAAGTGATTTATTTTACTTGCAAACTAGAATAAACCCTTTGATAAACACAGCGGATGTTTTAACCTTTTTTCGTTGAATACTACGCTGAACTAAAGGTTCAGATAACAGTTACTAAGATTAAATCGTATATATTGTCCTTGGGAAAAACATTTTACACAACGTAACAAGTACACAGTAAGAAAGTACACATCGACGTCTATAATCCGTGCCATGTGTTTGACAGGATCTAGACAGGAATAGAGGGGTAGATGCGCGCGTAGGGTAAGATGTTTTTATGTGATGGTTAACGCAATATCCGTTAACTACATGTAAAATATATTTTACAGACCAGGCGCTCACTTTTAATATTACGGTACGCAAGCAAACCAAATTTTGTCTCCGATTCCGAAGAAAATGAAATAAATACACATGTACTATGTACATATATGCTGATACTTTAAATTAGCAGATGACATTATCTGGTAGATTTGAAAGTGGACTAGTGTACAAAGACTATGAGTATATATATATATATATATATATATATATATATATATATATATTTATATATATATTTTATTATATTAAACAAAATATGTCTATTAATTTTATATTGATAAAAATAACATAAACCACCCGTCTTGAAATTATTGTTTGTACACCAATTCCTAATACGTATATGTGATAAATACCTAATGAATAGTGGGTAATGACGAAAAGGTGTTAAAAATAAATATATTCCTCTCTTACCGACGTCTCTATATCGTGAATGGATGTAGGAAAACTAACAAATACAATATCGCAAGTTTTGCTCAGGCAGGGCTTCCCATCTCAACTCACGTTGTATAGTATAAATGAAATTTAAATTATCGTTTATTATTCCAACTGCAGCGAAAACAAATATATGCACGATATTGGTACACGTATCGTGAATAATTGTTCTATTAAACAATTCGAGCATTTGTATATTTAGTACGAGACTACTTGTAATGCATTTTACATACATTAAACAAGGGCCGCGTTTATGTAACGTTATGTAAATGCGATCGAAATATTAGCATAATAAATTATGAAATCATGTTCAGATTTATCGAGCTCTTTTCATCATCAAAATCTATCATCAGTTCGGAAACATTTATGCATGAGCCACGATGCATCTTGTCTCTGTCGACTAGTCAACTCGAAGGGAACGACCATGCCTGCAGATTATACTAGCGTGAAGTAGTATCATAGTCTGTTGTTGATTTTTGGTGAGTGTAGGGGTCCAAAGACCTATATTCTGGTAATGAAGAAATTCATCTCAGTTCTAAGAAGTGACAAAGCAAATTGAGTCTTTATTGTGAACGGATATAGACCGCCGTCATAACTTACAATCAAGTGAACTGGGAACTTGTTTGTTATCTCCAATGTTTAAAAAAAATATAAAAAGTACAGTTAAGATTTTTATACCACATTATTTAATCTGCTGATACTGATAATAGCTTGTCCTGGTGAAAGTTTTAATTTGGAGCAATATGTGGACAAACATACAAACGTACGTAATAACACATAATATATTTACGAAATCTTTTGTTAAAGTAAATATGCATGTGTATATTGCTTTAGACATTTCAAAAATCTTCGTTTCGGCCCCCAGAGAGACTATTTTACATAGCCTTCTGTTTGAAGAAGGTTAAAAAATAACTAAAGACAATTATTGATTAACTTTTGACGATTTATACAAATCTCTATGTAACAAAGAAAAGACAAAATCCTTTTTGGCTTATACAACACCGACCTTGGGCGGTTAAAGCGCCTTTGGCTAAATATTCGATTTCGAGGAAAAGAAAAATGGAAAGGCATAATGAAAAAGGGAAAGGAGTGATTATAAGGGACGTAAGAAACTTTATTACTTTCACTGTTCCCGTGGGTTGGTTTTACGGTGAATTTGATATAATATTTAATAAGTCTTTAATCGATATAAAACCATCACACGTACTTATTGATAATCAAAAAGATACTAACAGGTCGAAAAAGTAAAGCCACGGCATGAAGAAGAATCGGCGAAGGAAATTCAGTGACACAAATATTTTTTTATATATTTTTCAACAATATACTTTTAGTTTATTTTAAAGATCCTGGTGCGAACATTTCATTGTTGATAAGGAATCATAATGCGGATGCGTTGTCACCCTTCATGACTGAGATGTGCCTCGTCACCAGTAATAAAGGTCTCCGGATCCCAGCACTCACCAGACGAAACACACATTCATCCTCGATAAGAAATCATAATGCGTTTGTCAATACCCAAAAAAGACTATTCCCACACACGCCAGATGAAATACAGCAGCAGTATGCTACTATTTTACGCTGGCATTTTATGAGGGCATCGTTCTTCACTAGTTTATCCAACCTATTAATGCCGCAGTCAGAAACGAACTACAGAGTAGCTCTATCACTGTCATAATAATGTATCTCTTTTTGTAGACAGAATTTCTATTAACATCTGGTATCTCCAGAGCATTTACTTTAACTACTATATATTTAATAAAAATAACACTACGTACGTATTTGAAACGTTATCGTTAGCGAAATCGCATTCGATTACATCGGAGGCCGCATGGGTCGCGAGTAATCTCCCCTCTGCCAATATAAGCGGACATTCAGGCGAACTACGCGCGGATTAGTTTGTTTTGGTTACGTTATACACGATTCTATGGTTCATGTATCGATCTGTGCATAAATTGAATCTTGTTATAAAATCAAACTCGAACAATATTATCTTTGGTTTGTGTAAAGTCAAAGAATTCCATTAATGGCATAAACTTTACTAAAATTACACTTAACCAGCTGTTGCAAATGCTTGTGATAGGTTATGGTTAGCGGCAATAGTCGAATGGTGGATTCGATCCTCTACATCAGGGGTGGCCAACAAGACGATCTACTGGTCTATCTACACATACCTCGCTGGAATGAACCTTATAGCAAAACACAGTGTATAAACACAGTATGCATTTCACACCCCTCTTCCTCCTTCAACTACGCCTATGACAACAAGGCGATCGCGACACACTTTTAAGATTAAAGGTAGAACTAATATAAATAAAAGTTGCCTTTGCTCTACATTTTATAAGTTTCGCAGACCATACCTTAAAACATTAGCCAATTGGTGATGAATTATTCATGTTATTTGGTTCAATTATAATATTTTGCGTCTTTCTCTCTCCAACTCCTTTTCTTTGATATACCCGTGATGCTAAACAATTTGTTCTCGATACAAATAAATTAGATTATGAGTCCTTTGTGAGAACACTGCAGAACATGGGCCGCCCCCTATAGGGTAATTGCTACAGCTACCACTTGGCAAACACGAAGACAACTACAGTTTACAGGTGTTCATACAAGAGGATGTACCATATACTATTCTCTTATTAACTTACTACTTTTAACTTCTCAGAGTCAATGATACGATATGAGTAGATGCTCTCAAACATAGTTATATACTTTATATAGTTATACTATATAGTATATAGATAAGTCTTGTCTCTCTTTTTTAACACACCTATCAAAATATCTCACCACACCACTTGTGTTAACTGCTAAGAATGCCCTTGGCATTAAGTCTACCTTATGTACACCCCTAATTTTATTTTGTTCTTATTTTAATTAGGTTACTGCAATAAATACATTTACTTGCAGAAGACCTTACACTTTCATCAAGCTTACGTTAAGCGGTTTATTGTATTGTATACATTTGACTTTGTTTTTATCTGTGTAAAAATCTACAAAACGGAAATTCACTGGTACAAGCCAATATAAATCGAACGGACTACAGCATAGATTACGAGTATGATATTCTAGGCAATAAAAAATATAGGTTGTAATAAATTATTATATTCACACGTCAATCGACTATGGCCCTTTAAATTTGTCCTGGCTATGTTAATTCTTCGATCTATATCATAAACTGGCAAAGTCGTATATTATATTAAGAGCAATTGACTTCAATGACCCCCGACTGAGTAAATGGGAGATATTTAATTAAAATGACAACATTCTCCTCTAAGGGATATAGAACCAGCGTTATGAGCAGTCAATGTGTACCCAGACAAGAATTAATAATTGTCATAATCAGAATCCCTACGCTGTTTAAATTAGATTTTTTTTCTTATAATACTAATATTGGTAAACGAATATATAGTTCATTAGAAGGTTAGTGCTAGATGGAATAGCTAAAATAATTAGGTGCCTGGAAACCATACGAAACACAACAGCGTTATGATACTCTTTCAGGCCTGTGTTCTGTGAGGGCGTAGTCTTTCGCCTATCGAGCGGAACTATACATGTTGTGGCTAGAAATTTAGTCCAGCGTTGGGCTACTACTGTTAATTTTTTCTTTAATATTTAAATATTCTAGTCAATTATAATTCAAAAACTGATTAAGACTTTATGAATGACATATAATTTTAATTATATAATATATTTTTTGAAGTAAACTGCTTTAAAATTATTAAACGATAACGCACTTAAACCGTGATAAAATCGTTTTTAACACTGACAAAACATCACTATTATTTGTTTGCTCTAAGCTTTTTCGTTTGGTTACAGGGTGTGCATTTCTGACGTACTTCAATCCAGAAAGTGCATTAAATGCACAAACAGCGCTTCACGAAAAACGGACACTACCTGGGGTAAGTCTTATAGTGCGCTAATATAGATTATATTATAAGTTATTTATAGCCATTCTCTTATCTTATTGCATATGCACGTGGCATTACAAGAAAATAAGGAATAGGATGACATGTGCCTTTATATTTTCGCAAATCCTTGTCATACTTGTTTTTTGACAATTTAACATAGCGGTTGATGTGATATGGTAGAAACTAAGAGAGCTTATTTCTATTATCAATATTAAGATTATGTTTAGATAAGAAATTACCCCCACAATCATCATTATCACGTTAATTTAAAACTGGAGCTGGGGCAGTATGTCATTTTCTTACATTCATCTTTTTTTTCTCACATCCACTCTTAGTACTTTCGTAGAATTTATAACACAATCCATTCAACTTGTTCGTGGTCTTCTTTCTTATTGTGCATCCCTTCGCATTACGTACGCTCCCCTACTTTCATCCCTCCTCATTCCATATTCAAACTATGCCTTTCTTTGACTCTTCAACTTGTCCGTCACAGGTGCAATTACCAAATTTCCTTTTATGTACCTATTAAAACTTTGCATTTTAAATTAGAAATATAATTTGGAATATATTCCACAATATGATATTTTTTTCAATATAGATTTTTACAACATTCCATAGAAAATAGAAAGAAACAAACAAACAATTTTGCGAGTTTTCTATTGTTAATTTGACCGTAGATAAATAAATTATTCGAAAAGACGAAGTTCAAATTAACATAAAGTAAATCTAGCTCTCTGAATGTCTGTGTAATTAAAAAAATAAACCTCATCCTATGTAACATCAGCCAGATTATAATTGAAAGTAATTAAATTTAATTCACACGTCAGAACCACTACTATTTTATATGCAGGCCGTGACACAGCCTTCGTAACAACAAAAGTAATTTTATTAAAGGGCATAAAACGATTTCCCTCGTAATAGTCGTATCATCGTAAACGCACCAAGGCTCCTGCACCGAGCGGCGTTTCAAAGTTATCAAAAACAGTACTCGGTCCGGCTTATCGCGTAAAGGGTAAAACATCAAACTGCGTAATACTCGTAAACTAGACCCATATATATAGTACTCAGTACACAATGTTAACAAGGACCGCAGATAAAACATAGATAGGCTTTTATGTGTTTCGATAAAAATTCCCTACAATGTTTATTATTTTTTACGTGTTACGTGATATTTTCATTTAAGTATTGGATACAATAAATTTGAAAAAATGTTATTGGTACCGTCTTTTAATATTAGTCGCATATAATTTTATATATTTATTTTTTATTACTATATAAACGACACAAACTTCATCTAATAGTAAGCGATTCAAGCGGCCCACGATACGCAAACTCACCCTCGATATGGAATCATAATGGAGATACGTTGGATTCCTACACTCACGAAATAAAAGACGGCAGCCTTATGCTACTATTTTATATGTTATTCTTAACAGAATCCCTAACGGGCGTGGTTCTTCCCTGTTCGAGCCAATCCTTTCATGCTTTAGCTAGAAGCGAACTGGAGCAGGTTCCTACCGCCGTTGATAGTCTTTTTCGTGTTAAGAGCGGCTATGGAATTTTAATTTTGTGACCAGCAGAATTGTCTTCAGCATCTTTATTCTTACAAACGAAATTATGATACACAGTTAAAATCCATATTGGAGATATGTGAATCTTTGTTGATATAACATAAACCATTTTATACTGAGAAGTATGAGAATCGTCGTAGTTTTGTCTAAACCGCTCGCTTTTAATTCACGGTACGGGAGCAAATGATATACAACCCCTGGCTCCCGCACCAATTAAGATGTTAATCGCAATTTTAATTGCTGATGTTACCACATGCTCGACCCGACGGAGTAAACCTGCATATCAAGACAAGAAATAGCTATCAAAAATATATTTCGAAGATGTGAATATGCAAGGAAGTCCCTCGTGGTGGACTGTAATCTAAAAACTCGAATGAATGGGTCAGCTCGACTGGGGTAGAACGACGCCCTCACCTGTGTAAAATAGCAGCATAATGCTGCTGTGTTTCGTCTTGTGAGTGTAGAGATCCAGAGATCTTTATTACTGGTGACGAGGCATTCCATCTCAGTCCTCAAGGAGTTACCCTTCTTCAGGCATCTGTGTTACGATTCCTTATTAAGGATGAATACGGCCCAAGACATCTGTCATTGACCACAGGAAGAATGTGTGAAATCATCAAATCATGGTGTACTGTGTGTTCATTTGTACTCTCAATATAATAATATAATATAATATAATATAATAAACTCTAGAGGAGTCCTGTCCCCAGCTAGACCCATATGTATACAATATATATGTATGTATATGGAGGGGAACTTTACACTATTTTTCCGTATAACTTATACTCGTACATAGGCTACTGTTATTTTACTTTTTATGCTTATGATTTTAAGCATAAAACAATTTTAAAAAGTTTAAAATGAGACAAACTTTAAAGACTTACCTAAAGACATTTTGAATAGCTAAAATCTTTTCTATCCCCGGATCAGGTGCAGTTAATCTGAACCTTTATTGAAGGGTAGATGTTACGGTTACTGCATCAAAATTTCACGTAACCGTCCCTCGTGTAAAAGCCTGAAGTGATAAAATCGAGATACCTTGGCGTTCTTTGTTTGGTATTTTAACGTAATAATTTTACCAAATGTAATTATTAAATATCTTAAAATATAATTATTTTTATTGTAAAAAAATAACATTTTTAAAGACCATCGTAGTGTCAGTGATATGAAATGGATATAATACATACCTAAACACCCAGTCCAACTTAAATTGCATAAACATCGGACTAAGCTCGAAATCAAACTTGTATTCGCAACTTAGTTACTTGATACTTTGATAACAGGCTATCCAAGGCGTTCGAAAAGTAAAATTTGATATAAATTCTATGAACAATATTTTTATCCACTTAACCTTTAATTCAATTCAGATAACCAAACTAAAAATCTATAATAGTATATTATTGCACATTAAAACCAAATAATTTCCAACTGGCAACACCTACGTACCAAATTTATATAGATCAATTTGTTAATAGAGATAAAATCGTCAAAGCCCGAATAAAATCAAGCCTTTTTAATTTTCGATCTCTGCCATAATCTTCCCATAAAGTCTTTTTCGTATGTTCTCGGTCTACGTTGTGAATATATATTGTGTCATTTCGCGAAACCCTAATGGAAAAGGAGATTAAATAATTCAGGCGTAAGAAATTTTGAGCCCATAACCGCATTTATAAATAATGAGGTTCACACATGCTTGGGGTGTGTGTATGTAAGCGCTTGAATGCGCCGTATTTTATATTTTTTCCATGCTTTGTAGAAAAAAAACGTTTTCTATATAAAGTGAACGCGAAATAAATCATAAAGATAAAATTTCCTCGTTGACAATGCTCCAGTGGTAGTGGCGTTATGAGCTGATATGTAGTTCTAAGTTGAACGTGCGGATGACATCGCTAGAGAGAATTTTTCAAAGCCCACATATTTATTATTTCACATTTTGATATGATGTTTACGTTTATATTGAAATAGGGATTGAAATGTCAGGTGAATTTACATCGCATAACATATAAACGCAAGCATCTTTTTTTTTGTTTTAAAGTGGTAGAGCTACACTGTGGTTTGTTTTTAGCTGCAGAATGAATGGGTCAGCTCGACCGGGGAAGAACTGCTGTGTTTCATCTGGTGAGTGTAGGAATAACCGGAGACTTTTATCCTCAGAGGTGACAACGCATCATTATGACACCTTATCAAAAGTGAATGTAGATGTCATGGGCCGCAGGAATCACGTACAGTCATCCGTACACTCACCAGATGAAACATATGCTGCTATTTCACGCTGGTATTCTCTGAGGGCGTGGTCCTACCCCGGTTGAGTTAACGCATTAATTCTGCAGCTAGAAACAAATTGCATCGTAGCTCTACCACTAATTATTCGATTAATGACGAGTCGTTCTAGATGATTGTCCAGAAGACCAAAAGTATGGGAAATAAGAATACATATTTTTTTAAAGACTAATACAGCACAACGAAGTATACAAAAACAGTTTAGTATATTCTACGCTTTACTTAATCCCTGTTGAATATCAACCAACAATTACGTCATCGTTGTGACGTAGTGAAGATAGCTATCAGCTTTCATTATCCCTGTAATTATTTATTAGTTGGAGATTTATTAGGAGTATACTGTTACTTGACTTGTTGGCTATTTGTAATACGAAATAGAGTTAAGCTGTTACTACATAAAATCTCTAGCATGTTTCTTTTCAATATATTAGAGTTGACAAACAAGAATAAATTTCATCTGATGGTTAGTGTTTCTTGTGTTTCATGCTACCATATACATACTCAACAAAGATTCAAGTTACATATGAGTGAATGCTTCGTTACTATAACGGGTCCTGTTCTAGGGTCATCAACACTCACCATACAAAGCAGGGATTTGCTGCTTTTTTATGGTACCCTGCGGCGTGGTCTCTTCCTGATTGAGTGAATATATTCAAGCTAAAATTCAAGTAAACATATTGCTCTGCTATGTAGCCTCCTTCTATCCCTCCTTTTGCATTTCCCTTTTAACTTTGTCTTTTTAACCGGCTTAAAGAAGAAGGTTCGATGTAGAGATGTATATAGTATTGTTGACAATGTGATATATGTGAACCATGGAAACTACTAACAGATAAACCTTACAGACTTTTATTGCCATTAAACGTAGAGAAATTTACTTTAACCATTGGTGTTATATGCAAGAATTTAAAAAAAAACTTAAAACACTTAGAAAAGTACTAAAAGAAAAAGTTAAATATCATAAAAGATATATGGCAACTTACAAGATAAGATTACTTTTATGTTTTTAAGAGATCGGTCAAAACGTTTAGAGAAGGAATGTTTTCAAGCGTATATAAAGCAAACCGAAGAATCTCTTGTTAATACTCCTAAAAGATTTTGGTCATATGTTAAATCTATCTCTAAGTCTTCTCACACTTTACCCTCCCAAATAATTTACGAAAATGTTGTAGCTGAATCAGGTGAAGACATTTGTAATTTATTTTCTTCGTACTTTTAGTCCACCTTTTTACCATCTTCAAGCATCGTTCAAGGTACACCAAAGTGTGATAAAGTTATAGCCTCGAAATATGTTAGTAATATAGAGATTGATTCGAATGAAGTATTAAGATTACTAAAAACATAGGACCCAACTAAAGGTGCTGGACCTGATAACATCCCGTCACAACTAATTATATGATGTGCTTATAGCCTGTTAGAACCAATTTGTATATTATTTAAAAGATCGACAAAAGAAGAATATATGCCAAACATTTGAAAATCTGTATTTATTACACCTATTCATAAAAACGGCAACAAAAATTATAGACCAATTTCTAAATTATGCTTAATTGCTAAAGTTTTTGAAAAAATAATTTTTAAGCAACTGTCACAGTTTCTCATTTTTTAATCGACCAACATGGCTTTATGCAAAATCGGTCTACATTAAGTAATCTTCTATTATTTAATGACTATGTCACTTTTTTCATGGATAAGGGTTCACAAGTGGATGCTATTTTAGTAGATTTTACAAAGGCATTATCTCGTTGATCGTATAGACCATAAAATACTTCTACAAAAGTTGCTAGCTGCTGGTATTCGTGGCGATTTATATAGGTATAGGTGGTTTATTTCTTATATTCAAAAAAAGTCGCTAGCTGTTGTTATTAATGGATATTCGTCCTCTTGGACCAAAATCCCTTCGGGAGTGCCACAGGGCTCCTTATCGGGCCCTTTATTACTTATAATTTTTATCAATTACATCAATACTTGTTTTTTAAATTCATACTATATGCAGATGATATGAAAATATTTAAAGAAATAATGAATCAACATCTTGTTTCAGTAAAAGAAATTAAAGATTTGGGTGTAGTTCAAGACTCTAAAGTTTTGTATGATTTGTATGATGGCACATCGACTATATTATTTAAAAAGGAAATAAAGCTCTCGGGTTCATAAAACGGTCTTGCAGGAATTTTGAAAAAAATAAATCTATAAAAGTACTTTATTGCGTGTGTGCAGGGTCTTCTCGAGTACTCATCGCAACTTTGGAATCCTTGCTACGATATTTATATAATTAGATTAGAGGCCATTCAAAAACAGTTTTTAAAATTTACAGAATTTAAATGTGGAACGAAACGCAATAATTATGAATCAAAATGTAAAATACACCACTTGTTAGCACTGGCAGAAAGACGAAACATAGCTGATATAGTATTCTTATTAAGACTTGCGCAAAACAGAGTAGACAGTCCTTTACTTAAATTACAGTTTTTGTACCACAAAAAGCTATTTCACGACGGAAACATCCTATTTTCTACATACCCTTTCACGCAACAAAATATAGAATAAACTCATTTTTCTGTCGTGCTTCTAATTTAATTAACAAATACATAGAACAACATGACTTTGATATCTTTAATTCAAAAATCACTACCATAAAAAATCATTGATTAGAGATTGGTTTGATACTGTAGCTTATCACTCTTTTTACTATTTCTTTTTTGATTCTGTTTATTTGTTTTCTGTTCAAGCAAATGTTGTGTGTTTCTTTATTATTTTAAATTAAGTCTGTATAATATACATATATTATAAAAGCATTGCGGTGAAGTATCTGTACTTATGGGGTCTATTTTTAGATATATATGTGAAAACATGTTATTAGCTTATTTATAGTATGTATATAAATCTAAGTTATTTTGTATTTTGCTGTATGTTTTCCAAATAAAATAAAATGATATAAAAATAAAATTTCTTGTAGTAAAAAGTAAATAATTCGAGAGGTAATTTACATCAAAATATCGCTTAGCGTAGATGTAACTTCTTTTGTGGAAATAAAACACGCTAGTTTAGAGGGTCAATATATTTACTTATGATCTTAATTAGCTATACAATACCATTACACACTAACAAAAAATATAAAAACACTACATGTCTGGCTAGAACAGTGAGGGCAATACGTGAGTGTTATTGAGGCTGATGTTTTTTTTTTTTAATTTCATTATAAGTACCAAATATTCCTACTTGAAGTTTAAGTATAAGATAATTTTTTTATAGATAGTATTAGGGGCAAAAAACGAGCTGGCAGTTCACCACATGGTATGATATAACTAAAAACGGACGTAAGAAATTTACGTCCATCTTCACGAATGTGAAGGCGATGTACAAGCGTTTTTGCCCCTGAGGACTGATTTGAAATCCTCTTTACCTGTAATTGGTATCGGATTCCTGCACTCACCATACAAAACACAGCAGGGTTGTGCATTGTTTTGTATTTTTTTTAGTTATTGGCCCTGGTATTTTATCCATAGCATGCCTTTTGGATCTACCATTATTTTTATTTTCAATATCGATTATTTTCTATATAGATTCTAGATAGAGTTTAAAATAATAAAAAACCCCAATATTTCATTCGTTTTGCGAATAAATATAACCCCGGCGAAATGTAGCTACATTATAGTATTATGGGACTAATATCAATTCAATCGATTTATAAGCCAGGCTATTTGGCATACTATTTTACACGATTATCTGACATTTATTACCTGGATTCAGAAGTTGAACGTGCATCTACGGATCCAGATGCCGAAAGATATTCAGCCTTGTTTGTTTTTGCCTGTTTGGAATATATCCCATTACATAATTATTTATCGATTAATCTAATTATTGAGTTTGTAGAGAAATGGGCAATTATATATTTATATATATATGTATATATATATATATGTGTGTGTGTATATATATATATATGTGTATATATATATATATATATATATAGAACTCGAGGCTAATAAGAGTATTGTGTTTCAAAAATTTAATTTAGTCACTAATTTATAAATTAAATGGGTAATAAAAACAAAACAGCTAAACTATGGATATAGAATCGAAAGTAAAAAGTGGAGGTTAAGGAAATTGAGTTTAAATATTTTTCGCGTGTGAAACTCCAGAGAATTTCTTTCGTAAGCATACATGTAAACGGATATGTCATTTGAATTACGAAACGAGACAACCAGAAATGGGCAACTCATATTTTAGTTTAATTATTAAAATAGGTTCGCTTTCGCTTTTAGGGATCCGTACAGCGATTAATAAAACCTAACGCTTATTTTCCGTCAGTTTTATATTGTCAACAGGGGTTGAGAATATAATAATTATTATTTTCTTGACGGCCTCGTGGTGTAGTGGTCTATTTTTATATTTGACTTGTACCGGAGTTCGTGGCTGCTGTGTCGGGGTTCCTAGGTTCCATTCCTATCCGAGGTACAAAATTTGTGTATTACAAATTGTTGGTATTCGGTTTGGGGTATATGTATGTTCCTCAGATCTTATTGCATATGCGTTACATCGAAATAGGGAAGGGGACGACGAATGAGTGCTTCTGTGTTTGCACTATAATATATTCTGCGCAGTTGATATCATCTGGCCATATAACGAGAAGTTATCGCCGAGCACGAAATTGACAGGACATAATCATCATATAATTTAATTATAAAATTTGTGAGTTTTATTTCAATATCTACTTTCTGAGTATTCGATATACTTTTTTTATCTTCAATCAAGTTTCGAACTATGTACTAGTTCGTTGATATCAACTTTAATAGCCTAATACTTCAGAAACGGGCGCCTCACATCTTAACTATTAAAACAAGTTCTGTATGCTTTCTTCGTATGAGATCCGAGAGATCCGTAGCGATTAAACCAACAGAACGCTTATTCTCCGTATGTCTTTATATTGTACTGTTGGGTATCTGTATGATCTTTATAATAAAATTAGTAAGTTTATTTATTATCAAACACTCAGATAATTTTATTCTTGAAGTGTATATTCGTTCGTTACTTTAAATTTCAATTGCCTAATGGGGCACGGACCTTGTGAAGCTGCAAAAGCTTTATGGTTTAGTCTACGATCTACTTTTAAATTCAACGTAGGTTAGAATTTCTCATTTGTCGTGAACAATCGGGAATGTTAGTAATGTTGAAGTTACAAAAAAATGTTTTTTAATTAAGCCCGTGGTAGCTCAGTGTCTAATTTTAATTAGGTACGCGAGCGAACCGAGTGCAATTCTCGGTGCTGGCATCTATGAAATTATTAACTGCAACGAATACCTGCATCTCTAAGAAATAAAAATACAAAAATATTTTGAAGACTTTAGCAAGTCCGCTAATTTGCAGTGGAACCGTAGTAGTGACGGCGGACTTTGCTCCACTACCCTCTTATGTATAAGAGCAGTGGAACTTATAGGTAGCTAACTTAGATGTACATAGATATGCTGTTATGTTACTTTATTAATTAACAAAATTAGTATGTAAGTTGCACGTATCATGAATAGATCCTACCCAACGATTCCTTCACGTGTCTAAAAAAATATTATCACGTATTTGACGCAAAGCCCTACGTAGCCAGTCAGAGTTTAATATTAGCATACTCACAGTGGTCCGTATGCCCGTAAATTTCACAAAAATTTACAACGATAATCGTTACACACTGTTCCGGAGAAATAAAAGCAATTTGCGGATAACGAGAAATTCTCAACACGTCCCGTAGCATTCCGAATGCGCACCTAATACGGGTTTAAGCACAAATGTGGATAGAACAGTGTAAAAACACGCACAATTGGCACGAACCGTTTGAGAATTGATAAATGTAAATGATAACTACAATACTTTTATTTAACTATATTTCACTTAAGCACTGGAAAGGATCCAGTGGTAACCGCGGCTTGGTCGCAACAGGTCATGCGTGTGCCACGGATATGGGAATTAAAGGCGATGCGCCTTAGTTGCACCGAATGTAATAAACTCGGATTCTTGGCTCGCTTCGTGTACTGAATTTTGATTTGAATTTTGTTAAACATAGTATAATATGAGGCGAGCACACAGTTCAGCATAGGGTAATTTATAATTGTGGAAAACTCAAGACTGGACTCCCAAGTCTCCGAGGACTTTAATCGGGTCTCGCCATGTGAAACACAAGAATGTTAAGCTGCTATTTCATGCTCGTATATTGCGATTGTGGTCTTTCCCCAATCGAGTCTATCTATTCGTGGTGCAGCTAAAAATTAGACGCAACATCATTGTCTTTGCTTAACAAATTATTATCTGATCATCCATATCCTATCCATTGTCCACTGTTGAACATAAGCCATGCCCAGACCCGTTTAAGTCTAGCAGACTTCATATGCATCAGCATACAGTAAATTCTGCTTAGACTCAGTGCATAGTGCAATGATGGTTGGTGGACGTGAACGTTAATAATTTTAATAGCATTACTAACATTTTTTAATAATAAAAATATCCTCGATTATTGTACGTATTTTTTTTCAATCGACTAATACTTTCGATTCACTCCACCACACCAATCTGTGATCGGGGCTGTTCAGAATCTTTGAAGAACACTCCTTAATTATTACCTATAATATATTATTTTAAACAAATAATTATAATATTATTTATTTACAAAATCAACAGCAGTTTGGTTCACCTCAATCGGGGTAAGACCACCCTCTCACAGAATACCAAAGTGAAATAGCAGTATAATGTTGCTGTGTTTCGTCTGGAGAGTGTAGGGATCCGGAGACCTTTATTACTTGTGACGAGGCGTTCCATCTCAGTTAACAAGGGTGATAACGCATCTGCATTATGATTTCTTCTCAAGGATTAATGTGGATGTCATGGGCCGTAGGAATCACTTACCATCAGGTGAACTGTGTGCTCGTTTGTTACTCTCAATGTAATAACAATAAAAAAAGGAAAGGATATACAATAAGGGATTATTTATGACTGACAGTCATGTCGATTGATGTCTTTGTTTGTGTGTATGCATGGTACAAAATATGTATTTAAAAACCTATGTATATAAATTGATGTTACTTCTGCTTATTGCTATCGATACGAGTGGTTTTATTGCATGCGTCATAAAGAAATAGGGATGACGTAGTGTTAAGCTTTCCGTGATACGTGTGTTACGAGACCACAGTGTGGGTATCAAAGTATAAATTCCTGGTATGCGGCACTGCGGTCTGGCTTAGCTAGCCGACATTTTATCTAGCGAACGTCTCACTGGAAGTTCTCTGTCACCATTTCTGATATATATCGCGGTGCATTTGTCAAACATTGTTATTCTGTATCCAGTTTGAATGTTCTATGTTCAGCGAATTGGATTACACTGTTTGTAACCTTTATTTAATGTCATTTTAATTAAAAAAAAATCTAATATATTCGCCGATAGTCTCAAGTGTTTTTGTTACAAGCTAATTGGCCAGGCATTTCATTTTATCCCTAAGAGGTGACAACGCATTTGTATTATGATTCCTAATCGGGGATCAATGTAAGTGTCATGGGCCGCAGGTAACACTTTTGTAAGGTGAACTGTGTGCTCGTTTGTCACACTCATACACTTCTATTATACTCATACACACATTGAAAAAAAAAATGACTAGTTAATGAATGAGCCGTTAGTTCAACTCAGATAAATGCAGATCATGGCAAGTATAATAACTTTCCATTATATGCATTAACAGCATTATTTCGGTGACAAGGCATTTCTCGTCATCAATAATAATTTATGTTCTCACTATTTTAGGTAGAAGTACTATAATTTCTGGTTACAATAATCTTAAATTTACAGAAAAAAATTCAGGCAATAGTTTCAATTATATTACAAAAAAGGAAAATTCAAAGTAAATTAACAGTTTATTCTTCTGGAAAGAATGATAAAATTGCATTAATTCCTGTTAACCAAACCAACTCGTAAACTTAAATGATTGTGGTGAGAGCTAATAACACTAGTGGAATGATGGGTTGGAACTTACGACCTTAACTTAAGCAGCACCGTGCCCTAAACTATTAGGCTATTGATGCTTTATTATAGAGTCACCTGTTACGCGTAGGTGCTAGAGATAACGCCGCATGGCGGGTTATGGTCGCAGGCTTCCTTATAATGTGTTTTTATATATTTTACTTTTTTTAATTCATTGAGAGCAACAAACGAGCACACAGTTCACCTGATGGCAAGTTGGCCAGTGATTCCTGCGACCCATGACATCTTAATTCATCCTTGACAAGGAATCATAATGCAGATGCGTTGTTACCCTTGAGGACTGAGATTAAATGCCTCGTCGCCAGTAATAAAGGTCTCTGGATCTCTACAGTACCAGACGAAACACAGTAGCATTATGCTGCTATTTCACGCGAGTATTCTGTGAGGGCGTGGTCCTACCCGAGCTGACCCATTCATTCTGCAGCTAGAAATAAACTGTAGTGTAGCTCGACCTACCTAGTTCTAAGTGTCTGACCTAGTTTTAAGTGTGACAAACGAGGTCTTAGCTCACCTGATCGTAAGTGAAGACTTCGGTCCGTGATAACAATCCTTAGCAAAAACTTGGATGCTATGCGTTGTCACGCCCGAGAATGAATATAATGTTATTTTTCACCACCTAGTATGTTACAATTAACAATTTCATTGGTTCCGAGCACTGGGATGCCTTGTTTTTCTCGCGTAACGTGGAATTAAAAAAGCTCGGACAATGAACTACCACATAGCGCTTGGTATTTATTTCCAATTTTAGGAAATTGTGTAGCGTCCGTGTTGTCTTTGCTTCATTCTTTACGATCATTGTATGTCTCATATGTTGAAAAGTAACGACTTCCCTGACTTTTCTGTTAAGACAAATTGCGAGAACCTTAATAATTTTTCAAATTTTGTAATTATATATATTATTATATAATTTCATAAAGATGTCTGATGTCTTTCTGGCCGATTCCGACTACGGCGATATCCGTCTAGTTATTACCTGATGCAGATTATTACGGCAGATAGGTATAAACCACGTGGTTGTTAAAAAGTTCAAAAATACAAAAAGATAATAGCATATTGTTGAAGAAAAATCCCGTAGTCGGTAATAATAAAACCTACTTATTTCCTGTGTGATAGAATACGCGGCGTAGATATTCGCACTAGATCCGCGCTCCAAAGATTATCAAGATCAAGTGGCAATAGGCTGTTCATAGAGCTCGTAGGACCGAAGCAATGGGAAATAAAGGTTCTTGAATGGGACTGGCAGTGTATGACTCCCCAGTAGATGGAGCGATCTATGTAAGTATGCTGGAAGTCGATGGATGCAGATGGCTACGGATCATCTTTCTAGCTATTGGGGAGGCATATGATCAGGTGCTACTATGGACAGGCTGTGATTTAAATTATTGTTTTATTCGTCTCATAGAAAATATGGGAAATATCAAAGGATTTGAACATGTAACAGTAGAAACAACACATACAGCTAGACGTGAGCTATAACACACTTCCTCTTCAAACGTAAAACTAAAAGAATTCTATGAGTAGTGAGTAGTGTGATTATAATAATATTAGTGTGTCAAAATAAAATACAAATTATTACAGCAGTGTTACAGCAGTAGAGTCATGTTGCAGTGTGTTACTAACCGAGGGATAAACGGCATAATCGAAAGGAGAAGGAGCACGCGCTCACGGAATATCTGCGTAAAATTGCATCATAACGTTGCTGTGTTTTGAATGGTGTAACTGGATACGCTTTTTTCTAGTGACTAGGAATTCCATATTAGTCCCCAGGGTTGACAACGTATGCATTATAATTCCTTATAGATGAATGTGGATGTCATCGGACATAGGAATCATTTACCATCAAGAGGACTGTGTGCTTGTTGTCGGTGCTCGATATAATATAAAAATATGTTGTAGTTAAACTTAGATTTTTTAATGATACTTACGGTGACATATGAGCACACACTTAAGGTATGTGATGGCATGAACAGCGGCTTATAAATAACTGCATCCATCCTTTATTACTGGTAACGAGGCATTTCATCTCAGTCCCCGAGGGACAACACATCTACATTATCATTCCTTGTCAAGGATGAATGTAGATGTCATAGGCTGCAGGAATCACTTGCCATCAGGTGAACTGTGTGCTGGTTTGTTACTCTCAATGAAATTAAAAAAAAATCCTTAACAACGATTTAAGATACTAATTAGTTATCTACCCTTTAGGACTAAGATGGATTCCCGTAACCAGTAATTGTTTTCCCGAGTTATCAAATACATCATATGAAACACCGCAGTGGTACGTTAATATACTATGAAGGTATTCTATAAGAGAATATTCCTTCCTTGCCATTCATGCCGCACGTGTCTACGACTGTTACAACTTTGTACCTTTCTTAAGCTAAATAACGTTAACTATATGATATTTTTGGATAAAATAATAATAAAATTTTACAGATAATTATGAATAAATATACATATATACGAATATAAATTATCCATATATCACTATTAATTAAATTAAAAAATATATGTAAGATTTATTATACAATATCACAACCCAAAGGTAGGCTGGTAGTGATTGCCTTTTGGCATCAAATCCACGATTTTGGTTAATGTTTGTTTTACTTGTGTAAATAAAGAATAATAAATAAATAAAATAGATTAATTAGAAAATTCATGATGCTATAGGAAACGTGATTTGATAAATGAACGTACGTTTAATTTAACGCTAAACAGCTCTGCGTATGAATTAGCGCGCACACGTGGTAAACACAGCTCTCTAAACGCACGGTGCGCACCGAAGATTTGTGTTTAAAATTTGGTCTTATTTTAGCTTTACAAGCCGCGTATACGTCAGACGTTACTCGACGAATGCGTCTTGAATCGACGCCGGGCGTAGAGGAAAATTCAACAGTTCCAACATTGCTCCGTTCTTTTCGCCGTGTTTTGCGATTCACGCTTCGCTTTGTCAAGTGTCTCTAGGTGACGTCACCGATTCAAGTTGCCGCGTGTGAAGTGCCTTTATTCACACACATTCCGGCGTGTGCTTTGTGATTTGTGAACAACAATGGATTACGATTCGCTCATTTACTCGCACATTGCGAATTACTACGATGAACTGGTAAGAACTTGCAAGGTATTTTTTGGAAAACACCTCGAAAGCTTTCGTTTTGTAAAGTTTGTCTCACCATTCTATATGATGGAATTGGACTCATCGAAAAGTATTATTTCGTTTCGTAATTTAACTAAGTTAATATAAAAGCTTTTATTTTTTAAATGCAAGCTTTTAAATAAATATAAAAATTACAATGTTGCCAGCCAGATGATTGCTGGTTTAAACAATAATTATAATCATTTAATTTTCTTTTTTTAATTTTTAGAAGTAAAAAATAATTCAAGATTTGTAATATAGAATAAATTTAAGATTTGAATGAAATTTTTATAATGGTATATTAACAGTGTTTAAAATTTGTTTCCCTAAATCTTCGAAACATGCAGGTTCCTAAGCGCATAATGTTCATCTTAGTACCTGATAAACACAATTATGTCAAGAATTCAGAGCACGATTGTAATTTTAAAAGGTAAAGCAACGCTGCAATTTGTGTGTATCTACAGCATGAATGGGTGAGCTTGACCGGGGAAGGAACCCTCACAGAATACCAGTTTAAATATCAGCATAACACTGTTCTGTTTCGTCTGGTGAGTTTAGAGATACGGACACCCTTGGTGACGAGGAATTCCAATTTAGTCCTTAACAGTGACTACGCATTTGAATTATGATTCCTTCGATGATGGAGGATAAATGTGGGTAAACTGTGTTTGCGATTGTCACCATCAATACAATAATAAAAAAGAAATAAAAAATATTTAAACAAAACTTAGCATCAAGTTTTACCACCATTTTTTCTACACTCATCAGCGTCTGTAATGTAATAAAACAAAAGGAGAACAAAAATTTTCTTCACAAATAAATATTTTTTGTTCCTTACTATGTAACTTCGGGATGAAATGGTGAAATGTAAATATTACAGCAGCAATTTTTACATGAGAATATAGTTCTTTAAATTAAACTATTTACTTAGCTCTTTTAAATTAATTCTTTTTAATAAATTTTCTCCATGTCTTGGGGCAAACAAAACTGTTAAATACTTGGTAGTTTTACCCAAAGACAGGATCAGCAAGTATGAGCAATATCCCATTGTGAAGACTCAGTCCAGATCGATTTTGACCACAGATGTATTTTGTGGTTTTTATCAGATAACATTAACTGCAAGGATATATTGTGCTGGTTCTCTAGCAGTAAATTTTCTTATTCCGTTGTAATGCATGTCGTATGCATTAAGATTTGAGGAAATAGGCAATGTCTGGAAAATGGAACATACAACATACAGAAATCTAAATAACAATTTGTGATGCTTAAATAATTTGATATCGGAGACGAATCCAGAACCCACGATGCACTAGTCAGATACTTTAATCACTACGCCACATTGCCCATTCGTAGTGCTTGTAATGCGGAATGTATTACTATTAGCTATTGGGTTCGGTATATTTTTATTTGTTTATTGCTTATCTGGCCAACATTTTGTTTTAGTGTAAAATTCTTTGTTTTCATAAAAAAATGTATACAATCAAAATAATATACAATTTTTTAAAAAAAATATTATACGTGACGAAAAATTTTTTATCCCTTTTTAAACACATTTTGTGGACGTAGGAGTGTAAAATTTGGCGTAGTTAATCATATGGAGGAATGCACAAAGATTAATATATATAGGTAAAATTAAAAAAAAAACGAGAAATATATTACGAAGTAGTTGTTTACGTTCATACTGAATGTCAAACACATAAAAGTCTGTGGTCGTACAGACGCACTGAGTAGAGATTATCTCTAAAGAAGTTATATATGTTTTAAAAATTGATGAAGCTAATATTTATGATAATAAATTATACATTAAATTAAAATAAAATGCTTCCAGCTAACATAATAGAAAAAATCAAAATATTATATGCAATGGTTATAGAGGTTATACTATTGAATTATGGTTGATAAAGAATTTTAATATAGAGGTTGAGTATAGAGTTTTGCCAAAGTGTTAATTATAATAAAACTTAATTAATATAAATAAAATCCACTGTTTTGTAGTCACTTGGCTTCGACTTGGTTTTGACCTCTACTGATATATATGATATATATATATATATATATATATATATAACGGATGTAACTAACAAATTATTGTTTCTTGGTTTCTTGTTTCAAAACATTACTCGCTAAATCATATGATGACGAGTACCGCTAACAGAATAACTTGGTGAAATTCACAAACTCATCCTCGTCGATTATCGATTCTACAAGGTGTGAAGTCGGTCGATAGTAATACTATACCTTCGCTCTGCTGCTTATATCCACACTGCATTGTATCACACTAAGGATAGGCCTCCCCATACCTGAGTGTCACTCAACTTTTTACAGATTGCAATGCAATAAACTCATAGCAATAACGAGACATAGGCATATGGAAAGTACGAGCAAACTCTTTAACTATGTTATACTCACTTACGGTACAATATTATGTTTTGGACAGTTAATCTCTTTCAGTAGCATGGATAGTATTCCTCTTGCCAAGACTTTTATACAACGCATTATTTTCCTAAATTTGCTACTACTAAAATCTGTTTAACTCTACACTCCTATCTAACATCATATCTCTTTTACAACTTCGCCCTAAATATTAACCAATGGAGTGCGTAAGTGGATTCGCGGAGATCTGTTCTAAAACTATGTTTAGATGCAAATGAGGTACGGTTTGCGTAAAGTCCTCCGTATTTAAGACGAGTTTCTGATGGGATCTACGGTTTTGGTATATTTCTGTGTACATTCAGATCAATTTGTCTTAAGCATATATGGATGTAATGAAAATATGTGTTCTCATTACATCCATATATGCTTCCATAAATCACACTTTTTTTTTCAGCGGTAGAACGTTTTAAGGAGGATCACACTCTCACAGAATACCAGAGTTAAAACTTGACTAGGTATTCCATCTAAGTCCTTAGGTGTGACAACGCATCGACGTTATGATTCCTTATCGAGGATGAATGTGTGGAAGACATGGGCCACTTAAATCTATTACCATCAAGGGAAATATATGCAATTTTTTCGTTTAATATAATTAAAAGAGCTACTATTTTTCGCAGATCCACCAAGCAGCTTATAAACAAAAATCGGGAGTTTCAAAATAAGTAGTGTTTAAGGACACTTCGTGTTTGCAGATTTCCCATCCATCTATCATCCATCAAAACTTCAATTTCAAATAAATACAATGATTTTAAATTCAAATAATAAAATTTTGTTATTATTCTTATTCTTTTAATAATTTACTGCAACCAGAAATAATTATAATTAAATATAACAATAATTTAATGTCACGGCCGCGCCTTTCACGTTAAAATCTGATATCGAAATCGGAAGTGTCAAAAATCACAAAAACAAACATAATTGTACTGTACTGTCATAAACTAAACTTATAATTATTTTGTTCAAAACATTAGCACACATTTATTTTAATCATTATGGTAATAGTTGACAAATATAATATTTAATTCGTGAAATATTTCAATCCATTAGGTGGGCTACGGTTAGTTGCGCGAACTCCTGTTCAATTCATAAATCTAAATATATATGGCTTCTGCTTCGTGTATGAAGAAATGAGTTATAAATTCTAAATAAAGATTTAATTACATTACAACCACGTGCCGTATCGAGTGGTAACTAAATGCGCAGCAAAACGGGGAGACCGTCTCCCATTTCATGTTTATAACATTTCTACATAGTGCTAGCGAACTATTGCGGCGTAATTATTTATTAATTTTTTTTTGACATTGTACAAAAACGTGGACTTTATGCCAGTAGGTAAATTAAGCCCAGCCTACCTTAGGCTTGAGCGGAGGATATATTACGGGTGCTACAAACAATACTTACTTTTAATTTTAAAGAGTATACTATAAGTATACACTTTAAAATTAAATATACAGAAATAATATACTATATAATATATATTATATTATTACATTGAGAGTAACAAACTCGCACACAGTTCACCTGATGGCAATTTATTCATACAGCCCATGACATCTACGTTCATCCTTGACAAGAAATTATAATGCAGATGCGTTGTTTCACACGTTGTTTTGAGATGGAATGCCTCGTCATCAGTAATTAAATTTCTCCTGATCCCTACACTCACCAGACGAAACACATTATGCTGCTATTTTACGCTGATATTCTGTGAGGGCGTGGTCCTACCCCGGTCGAGCTGACCTATTCATTCTGTAGCTAGAAGCAGCAGCAGTTTATGCAGTGTAGCTCTACCACTCGTTACTCTACCACAGAGGTTTACTATGCGTAGTATGCTTTTATTGGATTAAATCTTAACATATTCTTGTATATTATTCATTTCATCATGATGATAACATCCTCCTGATCGAATTCGCCCAAATCTTATGGTTCTAGTTAGATGACATCAACTATATAAAATTATAGTGGTGTAAATATTTGCGCAACCGTAGAGGCACCTCGCTAGTCATCCCGTTCTGAAAGTTAAGTTACTGTGTCAGGATATACGCACCCTGAATATACGTGCAACTCACCCAATAAATATTGTTAACAGCCTAAGGTTTTGCGGTACGGTTTGCGAAACTCAAGGTCGTAAGTTCGAATCCGCCATTCGACTATTGTCGTGAACCATGTCTTATTCAGTTTAATTGGAGTGGTTAACTGAAATATTAATAATGTATATAATAGTTAATATGTATATAATGTAATAGTTTGCATACTAGCATTCTTCAAAAAAAAAAAAAATATTCCTCATCTGTAAAACGAATACAGAACCTGCGATGTACCTATGTACTTTAACCGCTTAGTCAATTAATTATTAAATAAAAATTAATTGAATTATCCTAAAAACGTAGTTTGAATTCAAACATTCGTAAAAAATCGACTGATTCGTGTTTAGGAAAAAATAAATAACAGTTACTATATATTTATTCTAATAACATGGGTATAGAATTAATTATTTTTAATTATCATTGATTTTACAGCTAATAGAATTTTAAATAACAGAAACAAGAAAACAACTGCATTCTCTTAAACAAATTTTAATGTAACAAAAATACTTTTAACTTCGTCACTTGGGGTAGCGGCGTATACAACCAAAAATGTATGTATTGTAAGAAGGAGACAGAAAATTACTTTAAAAATCTTGTGGCTTCCGCTAGACGGGTCACTCGTAGAGGCAAGTGGCAGCTTTTATGGATCATTCAGAAATTGACTTACTGTGAGTGTCGAGATCTGGGCCCAGTACTCGTAGGTATACCATCTCAGTCCTCAGGATGTAGCCATCTACTCTACATCCATATGTAGAGTATGGGCTGCAGTCATCGCTTACCGTCAGGTGAACTGAGTGCTCGTTTGTCACATCACATTAAGAATCATAAAGACGAAACACCTGTCAGTCTGTACTCCATATGACGGTGAAGTCTCCTTAAAACCTAACTTAGAAGAGGCCTATCTCCAGCATTTATTACGCCAATAAATAAATCTCCTATTCTCTCTTGTAGTCGCAACAGTTTGGATTTTTTTATTTTTCTCTCACTTGTGTACTCTAAAATAAATAATAAAAACAAATGAAAGCGTTGCGGTGCTTACAGGCCGATATAGAGTAGTGTTGATTAACATTTTGAAATAATAACACACTATTTGCCTCACCAACGTATCGTCACCGGTAATGTCGACGCGTACCACTGAATGCATTTCACGGTTCACCATTACAGAATCGATTAATAATATTCGGCAATTTACTGACACTGTATTTAAAATTGGCTACGTTACTGTCTGGTTACCCTCAAAATAAATACATTGGTGGTTTAAACAAATGATTATTTATTTGTTGACGTATTTGATGAATCACGACACCGACATTCTTCCTCGATAAGGAATCATAAAGGAGGACTATAATCGAATGCGTTGTATCTATATAGGTATATATACCTAGTCCGCCCATAAGTTCTGTTGCAAATGAAAATGCATTTTTTTTAATGAAGTAATGTAATATTATTAAAATTTATACCTACATATTTATTAGTCTCAGCAAAAAATAAAGAAATATTCTATTCGAAAGGTGGCCCACCTTTCGATTTTGGTTTTGTACTGGCCTTTAATCTGTTTGGCCACGAATCTATAGATTTACGCACTGTGTCTAAGGGAAATTTCGCCACCGCTTGCTCCAAAGATTTTTTAAGAGACTCAATGTCGCCGTGTCGCTTATAGCAGGCCATGTCCTCTAAAACTGACCATAATTTGAAGTCTAAAGGGTTGAGGTCTGGGCTAGATGAGGCCCAGTCTTCAGCTCTTATTATATATTAAGTCCAGCACGTTGGTTTCAAGCCCGGCTTGGGTAGTTCGTGCCTTGTGACTAGGTACAGAGTCCTGCTGGAAAGTCCACGGTATATTTTTAAAAAGTGTATTGCTGAGAGGTCTGGAATATGACTGACGGCTCCATACCCACTTTGTGCAAGGCGATCATTGCAATCCTGTTTTCTTTAACACCCTATTCCATATTGTAATTTGATATTGAACACGAAAAAATATGTGAAATGGCCAAAAACGAAAGAACAATTGAAAAAAAGAATATTTATATATGCACAGGAATTTACAACAATTGTTAACAATCTTTAAATAGAGGTTTACATATAAGTACCTTTCTAACCTCTAATGATTATATAATAAATAAACCTAAATAATACTTTTTATCTGCAATGCGTTTCAATATTTGGCTTATTTGGTTAGAACTTCAACTGGTCATTCCTACCAGTCTTAACATAACCTTTAAATACAAACATCCGGTCGCTGAGTAAGTGTGACGTCATTGCTCTCGGTTTTAATATGAAATATAATCAAAAAATAAAATAAATTGAAATTTAATATATAAAAGTTAATATGTAAAAAAATAAAGAAAGAAAAAAGTAATTATTAGTAATTCATTTAGAAATAAATATTATAAATCTATTCATTATAGTTGGCTATGAACGTAAAACAAGGTTATTTATTAACACCAAGCTTAAACAATAACGTTTAAAAACGATTTTATTTCGTTTTCACACTTTACGTAAGTTCACAATAAAAGTATTATGTCACACCTTATAGTTAGCACGCTCAGGACTCTTCAAGTAGTTGTGACTGTGATTTATTTTAATAAAATAAAAATGATAAGAAAAATAATTCAAGACACGAATATAAGAAAACAACTAATAATGTGTGTGTTATTCTAATATGACCAGATAGAACACATAACGCAAAAACAAAATTTTAGAATCTCGCTTATACACACAAGAACTTCTAACTGATCCGTACAAAGCGGAACTTCGTGAGTTAAAATCCGGAAGCTTTAACAGCCTTTTATAAAGTAGCGCATATGTAGGTCTGCAGTTTCTATTCGGACGTCCAACAGACCAAGTTGACCTCGAGTTGCTATGCGGAACGGCAAGTAGTTAAACCGTGAAACACGTAAGCGTTATATCTGCTTGTCTGTGTGAAGTAACATTCAGACAGATGTTTTAAGTCAAAGCTATTTAATGATCAACTGTTTAAGTGTTTAGTTGTTCTCGTTCCTTACATTAACAGTTCTGCAGAGATATCGTAGATATATTGAACATCATTAATTGTAAGTAAAGACAAAACCACATTATCCTCCCTTCCATACTTTTAACAGGGCATCAATCGATAAGGTCCACGCGCTCATTAATTACTACATAAAAGCAAAAAATAAAATTGATAATCAAAGAATTTTAAATATATTTTTATTACAGTATCGACTTTCTCAGACTTAACCTTATACGAATATTCCTACGAACACTCTTCTTTAGACACTTAAAGAAATCTTAAAGTAAGAAGCAGGGCCATGGAATCTTCATTATTAGGAAAATATTAGACCCTTTAGTTTTGAATAGAGGTAAGAATTGCGAGGTGCTAGGTGTGTAGAATATGGCAGGTGAGGCAGGATAGACAGGTTTAATGAAGTAGTGATGCCAGAGAAGGTGACGTATTCCTGGCTTATGCCGCTTCTCACACCAAGCTGACAACATTTTTGGTGACACAAAATTGCACAAACTTTCACATACCATCCTGAGTTAACTGTCGTTTGACCTTTTAGCACCATTCTGGTAATATGTGTCGTCTTGCAAAAAAATGAGGCAGTCCTTTGTCAAGGTAAGCTTCATAAACTGTGGCATTTCGTCGAAGTTGGCTTTTCTTTGTTTTTTTTTTCGTCGATTGGTCCTTACTTTTAGGATCACATGTAAGTTTATCATTTGGGGCTTATTTTCTCATCGGTATCGAATTTACCTTATTTAAATTTTGATGTAATTACACGACGTCCTTTTTACTCATCGTTAAGTCCATTCACAGCTCGAGTTAGAGCAGTCCATGAATATATATTTTTTTTGTTTGTAATGCAGATCCCAGATCCCGCTAAAGATAGACATAAGTAATTCATCCGATTTGACGAGTATTTTTTACTACCGCCTTTTCCTATTTTCATGAGTAACTTCGAATAGCTGCTGATCTGTCTTCACATCATTTATAATTTTTTCCCATCCTCTTTTAAAGTCAGCGAACCAATTATAAATTGTTGCTCGGGACCAAGCAGATTCGTCAAAAGTTGTCTTAAAGTTTATACTTTTTTCGGCTTTTCTATAGTCATAATAAATCATAACGCGCAAAATCACATCAACTGAGCAAATTCCCATCATATTCTCTAGGCAAAATTATTATATTTAACCTATTCTATTTTTAAATTTTTCAGCCTTAACCGTTAATTTTTATTTTGCTCGTCACAAACAAATAATTAAGGGATATCTGATTTCGTATGGCATCGTGTTACTGCTATAATCAGGCATTTCATCTCAGTTCTCAGCAGGGACAACACATGTATGCATCTTTAATCTTTTTTAAGGATTGATTTGGATATCATGGGCCTCAGATGAGATACAATATTTTGATTGTCGACCGCCTGTCGTAATTAGATAACTTATCTGCTGGGTCACAGGTCCTGAGCTTGATTTGCAGATGGCGGGAATTTAATTGAATAGAATTTTTAATTGAATTGCATATCACAATATATATTAAATATTTAATCTTTGCGTCGTGGGGCCTATGGAATATTATACATAAAATATGATATTCAAATGTAATAAGATATTACATTTGAACCTTCTTGCTATCGTATTGCACTGGGGGACTTACATCGGACCAGGAAATGCGGGAATGCTGAAGGTATTATGACATATCCTACGCAGTTGACGTTATCTTGTAATAATCGGAAGATAGCGCCGCAGTTAAACTAGGAGTACAACATGATTGATTGATTTATGTCCGAGCACTAAATGAGATATGACCTTCAAATCTAAACTTGATTTTTATATTTATCTCTTTTAAAACAAACTGCAAAACTTGTTTATTTTACAAACCGATACCTCGTATTTCACTAATGCAAATATTTTAGTGACCAAAGTTATTAAATCTTGTTATTTTTATTAACCTACATCATCTTTATCATCACAGTCTAATAGTCTTTCCCCAATCAAGCCAGTCCATATTGTGTATATTGTTGTGTTCTATCACTGTACAATATAAGACTTAGATTCTTGCTTCAAAATACCTGTGGTACCGTCTATAGATTTATGAATCATTGTTTCGAAACCTGTACTAGAGGCGAGGCGATAATTGTTATTGAGTCCGATCAGTGCCTCATTCTGTACTAATTGCGCGTTCTAATTACGAAACCTTGCGAGGCGCCTTTTAGATAACATCCTGTGTCTAACGGCATTGCTCTATATATCCAATTGACGTTGTTATTATGTAACTGTTTCAAAATTATATTTCAAAAGAAGAAATGTTTCATTATAATTGAATAAAAAATCTGTTATTAAAGAGAGGGCAATCCTGATTTTTGAGATGGTTAATTTTTTTATTATTTTTTTTTTATTAAATACATTAAATTTAATTACTAAATAATAGTTTCGCCAAACTGCCAAAACAGTTTATTGGCGAAAAGATATGAACGGTCTAAGTGTATTTGTAAACTGGCTCGTGGTTGTGAAGCCCTCAATGTATTTTAATAGTCGTTGAGTCACGCTGCACCTTATCCTCACAAATATTACTTTTGCAGTCTAATGATTTGGCAAATGTAATTATATCTTCATCCTGACAAATATTACCTTTGCGGTCGAATGTTTTAGCAAATGTAATAATATCCTAATTTTGACAAATATTACCTTTATTTGTAAGGGTGAAGTTTGAGGTTTTTATCAGTTTCAAAAACATTACGCTACTCTAATGTTTTCTCAAATGTGTACAATATCAAATGTAAACAATATCAAATATATACAATATTAAATGTATACAATATCAAATGTATACAATATCAAATGTATACAGTATCAAATGTGTATAATAACAATAGAATTGAGTTTTAATCTCAGCCTTTTTTATATATTGCTGATCTTTAGACCCTATTATTACATTGATTTTTTTGCAAAATTTGCATAGGTTCTTAAAGGTTTAGATGATTATATATGTATATTAAGATTTAGATTATATATGATTACAAATATAATTATGAACCTTAGTACTCCTTGTGATCTGCAATTTGTGAAAATAAGAAAATATATAAAATTTTTTCATTATATTTTAATTTTTTCTTTTTTACTTCGATATTTTTAACATGAATTTGAATAATGATTAAAAAGAATCTCCAAGTATATTCATATATAACATAACTACCGTTTATACAATCGGCGGCTAACGGCTATAGCCAGTATTACTATTTTAATCCCAGAGCCACAAGTAACATCGTAAATAATCCATTCGCCGGAGAATCGAACGCGTGCATTCGTTGTTGTTAGTGTTAATTCTAAAAATAACTGTATACCGTTTTATCGCTGTCGGTTAATGTTCATAAAATTTCTACTAAGCAAATATCTCCAGACAACAAAATATGACATTAACTAACACATAAGTGAAAGAAAAGAATTTTTGAGTAACAAAAAAGTTTTTTGAATTGAAAAATTCTTTTCTTCAAAAATATCCCTATTGAGATTTAGCTAATGAAATAATTATATGAAACTATGAAAAAGCGGCCTTATAACAATCTAAATTATCGATCAGGTGCTATGAATTTTTTTTTTAATAAAAAATGGGTTACTACATACAGTTTACCTGATATTGAGTGATGACAGCGGCCCATGACATCTTCAATTAAAATTGAGATGCACGTGCATTGTAGTCTCCAAGGTCTGAGATGAAATGTCTCGTCACATATGATTGGATCCCCAAATCCCTACACTCACCATACTAAACTCAGCAGCACTATGCTATTTCAAGTCCGTATTCACTGAGGGCGTGGTCCTTCTCTGCTGCCGCTGACCGATTTATGTTGTAACTATTTTTTGAAACTACTTTTAGTGGCGCTCTACTAATGTAACTCAATGTATTCGAATGCAATCAAAAAAGTTTTTCTCATATATGAATGATGATTTATCTCATTTAAGGATTCACTCACAAATGAGAAAAAGACGTTATTTCTTGGCAGAAAGACAGTGGAAGGAGTAGGCGGTATATGTATATATAAGGACTAATTTTTGGTTTATATATCAAAGATTTAATTCCATATTAAATAATTATTTCCTTTCCAAACAGCTCAACATAAAATATACACTGTAATTGAAGACGAGTAAAATTGTTAAGTGCCCAGTGAATTGTTTATCAGCAAATTACAAAATGCGGTATTAGTCTCTTACATTTATGTTGTCTTATATTTATGTATGTTGAAAGTTACACTTATCTCTATATCTTTCGAAAACTTGAATGAAGTTCAATCGTTTAATGTCTATTTGACTTTAAGTGAATTGCCTCTTACTCTAATATACTCTTGAACATAACAAATTGTTACTTTTCAGGTCTAGTTGTGTATATGTCTCGTGTTATTGACACTGCGTTTCAACCTTCCTCCAATCTTATAGTGAATGCATTACATCGGAATAAGGAAGGAACGATGAGTGAGTGCCTCTGTGTTTGTGCGCGATTGCTTAATGCACTATAACATATTCTGCGAAGTTGATGTCAATGTCTGGTAATACCCAGATGATATCAACTACGATTGATTGACGACTGATCGTCGAACTTGCAATTATCAATATGCCATTATTCTTTATCAATACATATGTGTTATTTTAAAAACATTTTTTTCAAACTATATATTTATGTGTTAATACACAGCTTTTTTTTAATTAATAAGAAGTTAAAGAAAATAGAGTTAATTTTGTATAAAATTTAATTAGGAATAGTTTTAGTAACAGTAAAATAGTGAAATATTCCCTAAATGCAAGAGAAAAGTTTATTTTATTTAAACGCCGTCGCCAGCACATCGAGCCAAATCCTATTTGGAGTGCTTCGCAATCTCGCAACGACCTCGTCCGCAAGCATCGGCACGTATGTGCCTGTTTTCTTTTAATTAAGTCCGATGTAGAAACTCTTGCGGCTTCATTTGGAGATACACGAACCCATTCTCACCTCACGTAACGATCACGACTCGGAAAATATTTTAACTATATTTACTGGTTATAAATGACATAAGATAATAATTTTATAAAATAAATAAATAATTGATGTAATTAATAACAACGATGTGTTTCATTTGTGAGAGATTTCAAATTATTTTTTTTTAATTATATTCATCAGATAAATAAAAATATTAATTAAGGAAAAACTAGTATACGCAGCTTTATTCACAGACATTTCAAGAATGTAGGTAGATTATATAATTATCTACTAATTTATCATGTAAGCAGAACTAACTTGTTATTTAACCATGGTCACACTGCAGTTTGTATCTCACATAATACCACCGTAAAATAGCAGCATAACATTGCTGTGTACACCACATTCCATTTGGTGAGTACAGGTAGATCTGTAGGCTTGACGTGGGTACCAATGGCCTCAATAATCACTTACCATCAGGTGAATTGTGTGTTCGTTTGCCTCAACACAATAAAAAAGGTAGGAGGTTTTTAACGAGTTAGAGAGTATTTCTAAAGCGAATCCGTTTTAATTTTTTGAAATGTATATTACCAGTCATCAATTTTATAAAACACAACTTAATAAGACGTATACAATAAAAAAACTACCACAAAAAATAAAGGCTATTGGTTATATCGAAGCATATAAACAAAAACGTTTAAACATAAACAATGTGGAGTAAAAAAAAAATCCCCCCGATGCTTTACTTAATTGACATGTGCTAAAAGGAAACACAGATAAACTCGGCGGGAAGCCTTTTGCTACGAGCAACCGTATACAGTTATACTATATACTGTGATAACGCAGAATAGGTAACGATGGAGTTTCATCTGAAGAATGTTTTTCAAAGTAATGGCAATAGTTTTTTCTTGTGAAGAAATTGTCAACATACTGTATAATAATGTAGCTATAGGTCAGTTTATTTATTGGCATTGTCACAAAAGAACTTGATTATAACATTTTAACAGTGATGATGAATTACGCTTCAGATATTTATTAGCTACCATATAAATGGGTCGGCAAACCGTAAGGAACAATGCTCTCACAGAATACCACTGAAATAACAGTGTAACGCTACTGTGTTTTATGTGGTAAGTATATGGCCCATCTCGGTCTTGCAGTGTGACAAAGTGTGGACAACTTGAAATACTGTAAATGACGTGAGCCTACGTTAAGAACATATTCAATAGATAAGTAACATTACAAATTACAATGAAAATTGTATTAAAGACAAAATACAGAATAAAGACGCAGTCTGCGGCATTTACATATTTCGCTATTTCTTTTCAGTAACGAGAACGACTTTGTGGAATGATGGTAAACTAAAATAAATATTGATGCCGAACGATATTATGATAACAAATGTTTAAAAATAAAGAGGTAATAGTCTATGTAAATAAATCCCACTGCTGGGCATAGGGTTTTTCTGTAGAGAGGTAATTGGAGTATAGTCCGTTACACAGCTCCTTCGCGTATTTGTGTACTGCACGTTCTAATTTTTTTTATTTATCTGTAAGACAAGTTTCATACTGATATTTTCCTTCACTAACGAGCATTTAATAAGCACTTATAATGGCAATTAACAATTTCATCCCGGATCGAAACGGGACTCAACCGAAGATCGAAGTTGGCTTATTCGCGTAAATTCAAAATGAGAACCTGTACACTCAGTTATAAGGCTACGTAAGATTAAGAGCCCTACACTGTTAATTAATAAATAGTTGTAATTTAATTTGATGTTACAAGTATAGCGCTAACATTAAATAAAGTAATAAATAATTGAATAACGTTACTGAACTAGCTACTTTAGTGACGTTATTTAATTTACAAAAAGCTTTTACAAAAAGTTGTTTGTAGTTAAATTGTTCCTTACGCTAAATACACGCTCGCAATATATTCACGTTGGAGTTACAAGGCAAGTGTAGTTGGGAGTTAACACCTGACGCTGACGGCGTCTCGGAAAGCAGAAGCTTTTTGCTAAACTCTACACAAGTCAATTTAAAAGTTTTCAAAATTTTCTTGCATTTATTTACAAAAGTCTTGCATGTATATTATATATTATAAGCCTGTCATTAATCCATGTCTTTACACTGGCAACATTATTGAAAATTAAGGGGTACTGAAATATATAGAGTAGTGTATTACTTATATTGACTAATTAGAATACACACAATTATACTTTTATATTATTATTATTACAGTTTATGTTAGTTATGTATGTAGGTAACACCTGTATATTCGAAAATTTCTAGGACAAATTTAATGCGGTTTTTAGAGATCTTATCTTCTTTAAATAATAAATTACAGAAAGTCCTGATGCTGCCCAGTATTGAACCTAGAGCTCAAAGCTTAAATCCAAGCATATTTGTCAGACAGGAAGGTAGTTACTATAATAAATATTATATAATGTTACATACATATTCGATGATACTAATTGACCTGATCTAATTACCGTTATTAATTAACCAATATTAGTGTAATAATTATGGTATATTAATAAATAAAAATGCTTATTTCTATCTATATTAATGATGTCTATTAAATATATATCCCTTGTATTATGTACTATTAAGATTTGTTTTAAGCCTTTAGCTCCATAAACAAGTTTTGCGCGCAAATGTTTAGCTTAGATAAAAGTAATCTAAAGTTATGAAGAATAATAAAAGTATAGAAATTTAAACAATTTTAAACAAATAATCTATAAGTGATTGAGTTTGATATTTTTTTGAAAATCAATCAATCAAAATTTCGTTTTTAGTAAGTAGTTACACCATTGTGAGTGCAGTTAAAAGGTTCCAATATTAAACTTTCGTCGATAACGCCATCTCCCCTCGATCGTTTTGATCCAGGCGCTAGACCATCATTTATCATTCGATATCTACTCGCGCCCGTTTGTTGGACTCCTGTAACTGTCAACACATGAGGTTCGATACTTTAACAAACATTCTTCTGTGTGCTATCAATTTTTTTTAAATAAACTTTTTATTGTAGCAACACCACTGCAGATAAAAGGCGTCGCTGTAGTCAAAATGGTATAGCCAAGTTATTTATAAACGGGGCCTACCCTTTGGCTTTGGCCACACTGTGTGACAGGCCACGCAGTAGACATAGAGATGATTAACGTGAGTTTAGATCAACCAGGTGAAGCCACGTTAAGTGCTGCAGTAAAACGTTGCTTTTAAATGATTAAGAGGCACGTTTCCGATAACTAGATAGACTTTATAGTTGAAGTAATTAGTAGCAGTAGTTGAAGTAAGTAGTTGATTCCACGCCGAAGATGGTTTTGAGTACCATAGGCCGCTGCAATCGTTAATTATAGATGTACTGTGTACTCGTTTGGCACAATGATTTCATTAAATAAATATAGAATCTTTAAAAACGAAATTTGTATCTCAAATTAAATCACACTAAGAAGCATTCGGGCTTCTAACACTACGATAATTTTAGGCAAGTGTTTGTTTCTTTAAATAGAATGGCTTGAACAAAGCGAATACATATTAGAGATTAGGGAATGGTTTCTACATTTCATCGTTACTAATGGAACGTAGACGAGAGTTTAAAGTGAGTTTGCAGATACATTTAGAAGGCTACTGTTTTTATTAAATAAAACATGGTGTGTAGATTATTTATGATCCTATACAATGTTATTATCCCTGGCATAAGTAGCTGAGATTTGAACCCTTGATTGTTTATCCAATGCATTAGCCTATTTATTTATTCCTAAAAATTATGGAAAGGTTTCTTTCTGCTAATAGTCCACAGATGAACTTAAGCCTGACGGTTCTGAGCCATTTGCATTCAATGTGTTTCCGTTAATCTTAATAAGTCGTAGCTCTATCCGGGGTTATTCCGTACTAAGTTTTTTATATGCTTGAGGGAGACAAACGGGAATGAGGATTGCTCACGTGATAGAGCTACGCTGCAGTTTGTTTCTAGCTGCAAAATGAATGGGTCGGGTCACCTTGACCGTGATAATAACACGCTGTCACAGAATACCAGCTTAAAATAGATGAGCTGTATGCTCGTTTCTTACTCTCAAGGTAATAAAAAAACTATATTGACCTATAAAGGATTTGCTAAAAGGATAACAGACGATTAAAAATGTGTGGTAATTATTTATTTATATATTATCATCTTTATTGTATTAACCTAAAATGGATACATGGTTGACTTCTCTGTCAGTCAATCCGGGGTTTGATATAATATTATGGCAGGTGTTTCAGGTAAAACAAATAAAACCAAACAAAACAATAAAAATGACTCAAACTTATTTAATACTTCACATAATTCAATACTATCCTGTTTTTTTGCTTGATTGTACTGATTTCAATTATTTTTGTATTGGGGGAGACAAACGAGCACACAGTTCATCCGATTCTTGTTCAGTCTCGAACAAAAATCATAAAGCAGATGTGTTACAACCCTGAGTATTAGATGGTACACCTCGTTATCAGTAAAGGTCTCCAGATTCTTACTGTACCTACTGCTGCTATTTTACGCTAGTATTCTGTATAATCTTCGGTACATACAGAAATTTTATATTATCTACTTGCAAGAAATAGAAATAAAATTGAGGAAAAGTAAAAGGTTATTTTCCTGAAAATGTTCCCATTTTTTAGCTTAAGGAAGCTTTATAAATTACTTCAATTTAGTACTCCAGTACGGATTCCCCTTGAACGTAATTCAATTGGGACCGTAGCCAACCTCATAATATGTCCTGTTGATCAACCGATCAGATTCTGGCCGAATCCCAACCCTCATTGGGATCGCGCGATGCGTTAACGGGTCATTGATACAAGAAAACTCTATTGTCCGACTGCAAGCGATGTTGGCAATGTCCAACTCTATTACAAGACTTATGTTGAACAGAATACTCTTAGTGCTGGTCTTTTCTTTACCCCTTTTAAAGACGTGATTTTAGTTTTTTTTTTATTTTTATTTTAGATATTTTCATTTCGTTTTATGTATCTTTGCTTGTACATATCTATTTATAAATAAGTAACAATAATCATTATTCATTATTCGTACAGCAAACGACTGGAATAGTTTGCCCGCGTTTGTCTTTCCTTCCGATTACAATGTGGGTGTTTTCAAGAGTAGAGTGAATAGGCATTTACTGAGCTAGTACGCCTTAGCATCCAGGACTGCATTTCCACTTAACACCAGGTGGGATCGTGGTGAAGCACTTGCTTAGAAATATAATAAACTATAATTTTGTGAGCGTTTTTATCAAACTATAAGTTTCATGTGAAAAATAAGGATCATTATTCTTCTTGTAATTTCCACTGTGTTTTATCTATTGTATTAAGAGTAACAAATGAGCACACAGTTCACCTGATAGTAGATCATACCTGCGGCCAATGAAGCCCACAATAAGGAATCATAATGCAGATGTGTTGTCACGCCTTGGGACTGAGATGGAATGTCGTTGCTCGTCACCCGTAATAAAGGTCTCCGGATCCATATACTCATCAGAGGAAACGCGGCTGCGTTATGCAGGTATTCTGAGATGTTCCTTCCCCGACCGAGCCTACCCAATCATGTTGGAGCAAATATACATCTTAGTTAAAAATTTGTGATTCTTAAACTCTTTAAATTCTACTTGCCATCTTTATTTACGTAATCACTTACAACAAGTCAATTACGTATTGGTTACTCATACCTAATTTTTAAAAACATTTTAATGAAATCGATGTCTTTAGGCACTTTCATTATTTTCAAAATTCTTCACGTCACCGTCTCTTTACTTGAACGCTAAGTTATTTAAGGCGATTTCATAATCATTATTTTATTTCGACGTCATCGAGGAATATGCAATACAATAATGTAAAATTATTAATAATATGGCAGCGAAACGCGTTATGGCGTGACGTCGGAATGTGCCCTCATTCTTTGCACAGGCATGCCTAAAGCTATCTCCGCGTCTTGAGTACTGTGTTCGGTTATGTACGTTACATTGCTTGTATATTATTATTTCCTTCATTATATTCATTTAGTTTAGGCTACGGAGTTTTATATGAATATTTTTGTTAGATTTTCTTTTACTTAGCCATCATGATGTCATCAAAGTTTGAGGGTGATAAAGTTATATATATATATATATATATATATATATATATATATATATATATATATATATATATCTATATATATATATATATATATATATAAATATATATATATATATATCTATATATATATATATGTACACTATTTGAAAACCAGTGACCACTTACAACTAAATATTGGATATAGATGTTTATGGTACGCAGTCCTCCCTTAGTGTGCTCATTTGTCACAGTCAGTTTCATGAAAAAAAAAATTTTATCACCCTCAAACTTTTGACATCATGATGGCTCAGTAAAAGAAAATCACATCGCATTATTTAAATTGCTTGAGTAAACAACTTTAAGCACTTATTTTCACCTGAATCAGGTCACATAACACGCAAATATATAACCATTTATTTCTTCTATATTTCCTCTATTAGTTTACAAACAACGTCCAATCTAAGATTGGTTCAAGTTGTACTGGCGTTTATTTAATAAAAACGTCATGTCTGCAAATAACAGCCGGATAGGTATTGATTAGGGCTGTGAGCAATAGATCTTGGTGTGGTACAAGTTACAAGAGGAAGTATTCTTTATATTATACTTTATGAAAATATCATGTATAAATTATAGTTATATTTTATTTATTTTCACAACTAAATACATAGAATAAAATTTTTTTACATAATAGAAAAAACAGTACATAGTCGAGGCTGACTAATGCCTGCAGAAGGTATTAAAAACCTTTAAATCACAGGACATCAGGTCACCATTCCGCAGAACTTACCTTATACAAAGAGTTTAGTAGAGTTTGCCAAATACTCCATGAAAATTAAATTAAAAAGTAAAATAAACATGCATTTAACATTAGGAAGCAATAACTAGTTATAAGACTTATGATAAATATGCTTATATAATTACCTTATTAAAATGTGAAAATTTTTAATAAAATATACATGATTAAAATATATTAAATAATTAACAATCTAATTAACTTAATTTTAAGAAGTGCGCCCAAACACTTGTTGTGTTGTGAAATAAGCGCTCACGTATTGAAGCGTAAATATGTGTTTGCGAGTGTATCTTTATTCCTTGTGATTTATTCGATAACCTTAAGGTCTTTAGCGAAGGTGAACGTCGTATGTTCGAATCGGCCATTAGACTATTATCGTGAACCATCTCCTAGACCAAAAAGAAAAATAAAGCTTCGAATTAAGGGAATTTTAGTCATAAAAGCATTGTTAAAATGCTTATTAAAAAAAAAAAAAGCACAGTAACTAAACCCATCTCTTAATTAAGTCCGCCACGAAAGCCGACCCAACTCATTCCCATTCTACGATTACAATATGTACAGACATGACACTACACTCGTATGTACAGTTGCAAGCATTAACCTGTACACGCTTTGGAAACTAAACCGCATAACGTCAAATTAAAGTTCATATTTGTTTAATGTATACATGTTATTGCAGATGAGTCAGTCTCATCAGTTCCATAACTCACTCCCGTCAATATTATCTTGTTTTTTGTATACGAAAAGTGAGATTTCTTAGGGTTGGGCCCTTTTACACTTGGACCATGCACTCGTAGGCATGGTGCGGCGCGCCCTATCTGCAGCGTATATCGCTTGAGGCGTCAGTGTTTGTAATTGATTGATACGTCCACCGCTCAGCCCTCGTACTAAAACGTTAACTTAAAACAAAAACGGTGTAAACAATAAAGTTACTTGTTATGTTCTGAGGAATTGTTTGGATTTATTCTAGCCGTTGATTTTTAACCATTGAGTTACGATTTAAAATTTCATCCTTACCATTTTGATGGTTGGCAGTGTGAAAAAGTGTAAATGTATATTTTGTATTTAGTTTTTTACTGCACACGACTACTTTGTGGAATCAGAAGTTGTCATAACTCTTCTAGTGTGATTTGATTGACAGTTTTTATTTTTGCTTTATCGCCTAATCGTTAAGTTCGATGTTATGAAGTTGTTTTTATTTTCTATCAGCGCAACAACAATAAGCTTTGGAATTTTACTGACACACGCGTACTGCAATATAATTAAAATATTCATAACAAGTCGCCGTGTGACGTCTAGAGAAATTTGTGTCTATAAGTTTCTGCAACTCCTCCGGTGTTGAGGATGCTTGTGGGCGGAGACTGAATAGCCGCCAAAAAAATAACGTTCACACCTTACAAAAAGGGACACAAAGGGACTTAATGCCTTAAGGCATTCTCTACCAGTCAACCCGTGGCATGGAGAGATATTGTGGTAGGTGTAGTGCCTACATTGTAAATAAGAATATATATATATATATATATAAATATATATAAATATATATATGTACATACATACAAATATATTATAATAATGAATTAGCAATAATTCTACTAATAAACATAAAAATAACATCCATCTTACAACATCATCATTATATCACTTTATTGTAATTACTTTAAAATAACTGCAGTTTGGAGTAAACTGTTATTTAGAGCGTCCTTTAATTATACCAGCGTGAAATTTGTTTGATGAGTTTAGTGTTCCGGAGATCCAGGTATCTAATGGTATTGATTCGTCATCATCGATTTATATCATGTTTATAGCTCAGGGGTGGCAACGAATTTGCATTTTGTATCTTTGTTGAAGACGTAAGTAGACATTTAGACATAGCCCTAGTATTTTTTTACGATCAGGTGAACTGTATGCCCTTCATTAATTATAGTCCATCTCTAAATACTCCAAGCTTAATACAGAAGCGAGGTTAACAACCTATCCTTCAGTTTATCACAGCTTGCCACATCGTGCTATTTTTATGTAAATGTACGAAAATTTAATGGTAATGTTGAGTGGTTTGTTATTTATTTATCTTAACTAATAACTAAACATCGCATTAGAATTTAGAAAAAAAAACTGATAAATGACACAGGAGTACAACCCAAGTTGTGTACTAAAATCCGAAGCGTAATAAAAATGTTGGACCCCATTATGAGGCGTAACAATAGCCTCCCTGAAAAGTATCCCGGATAGCATCTGAAACATTATAATAAAAGGTAACTGCGAATAGGTTTCCGGGATAAAATTTTATTGTGTAGCATCGACAAAAGACCCCGACCCACGCGGACAAAAGTCGGTAGATGGCGTTGGGGAATAATTTACGTTCAAGTGTTGTAAAACCTTTTAACAGAGTACCTATCGAATATCTTGCACCTTATCTTATAATGTATAGAGAGGCTTTTACGATACTTAAAAGGAGCCTTCCTTCTTGAAAGAACCATTTTCGTGGGGTAGATATATTGATCTCATGTAGATGAGATTTTTAATATGAATTTAATTCTGTTAA
Organism: Teinopalpus imperialis; assembly: GCA_029286865.1. Taxonomy (NCBI): domain Eukaryota; kingdom Metazoa; phylum Arthropoda; class Insecta; order Lepidoptera; family Papilionidae; genus Teinopalpus; species Teinopalpus imperialis. The sequence goes on from JAGSMU010000039.1 coordinate 512,770, forward strand.
AATGAATACAAAATTCAGCTTTCTTTTCATAATTGACGCAATGACTGTGACTTTAAACGTTAATATAATTATTTTATCGTCTTACTTACCATATATAGTTATTAGTATTATATTTATCTCTGAATTTACTACTAGATAATGCTAATTATATAAAGCCTTTTGGTGACTATAGGGATTCATAGACCGTTATTACTGGTGACGAGGACTCGATCCTAACCCTCGGGGATGACGACTCATCTGCATTATGATTAATTATCGAGGACGAATGTGGGTGTCGTGGCGTGGGCCGCAGGTATCACTTACCAAAACAATGTGTGCTCGTTTGTCACCTTCAATACATTTATATGTTTAACCATGTCGACAGACACACACACAGTTCACCTTATGGTAGATGATTACTGCAGACCATAAACTGTTGCATGCATCCTCAAGATTCACATACGTTGTCACACCAGAGATTAACGGACTGAGATGGGATACCTGTCTATCAGCTCTTGCACCCTGCAATCACCAATCAGCTTGGCCACTGTCAAAATTCTGGTAGAGCACACGCTGCAGTTTGTTTCTAGCTGCAGAATGAATGGGTCACCTCCAAGCCCTCACAGAATACCAGTGTAAAGTAGCAGCATAATGCTGTTGTATTTCGCCTGGTGAGTGTAGAGATTTCTTTTCATGATCTTTATTTTCAGCAAAGAGGCGTTCATTCTCAAGGGTGACAACGTATCTTCATTATTATTCTTTGTCATAGAAGAAAATAGATATCACGGGCCGCAGGTATCTGGTGAAATGTGGGCTCCTTTATTACTCTTAATGTAATTAAAAAAATATATATTCTGCACAACGTCTAAAGAGAAAGTTAGCTTTAGTTGTGAAAACTGTTAATTAATAATTATTAGTAGGGACGATAAACTCTTACGATACTGTTATATATGTAAATTGTTACTAGTATCTTTAACATAGTTATTTTGGTTAACGTTGTTACAAAATTTATTTTAAGGCTGCTTGTCCTATATGATTTATAAAAGTTATTAAAGGCTTGGCGGTTACCTTAATTTTTTGGCAATTATGTTCAATTAGGCGCGTATACCTAAAATTGTTCTAACAATTCTCCACACAAGACATTTTATGTATGTTATTTGACTTTTGACGCCCTATGGTAGAGCAACACTGCTGTTAGTTGTTAGCTCCAACATGTCGGATCCATAAAACCACGACCTAACAGCATGCTTCCTTGAAATTGTAACACAGTGCCGCTGTCTGTGTTTTGTAAGGTGAGTGCCCACGGACTCAATTACAGGTAACGAAGCATTTCATCTCAGTCCACACAGGTGACGATATGTATCTCACAAGGTGTTCACTTCACCATCATCATCAGCACAGCCTGTCCATAGTCCACTGCTCTCCCTCACGGAATACCAGCGTAAAAAAGCACCTTAACGCTCCTGTGTTACGTCTGGTGAGTGCAGGGATCCGGAAACCTTTGTCACTGGTGACGAGGCATTCCATATCAATCCTTAGGGGTGACAACGCATCTACATTATGATTCAGTAGATGTCATGGGCCGCAGGAATCGCTTACCATCAGATGAACTGTGTGCTCGTTTGTTACTCTCAATGCTATAAAACAAAAAAGAACAGATGTAGGCCTCCCCCATAAATTACGATGTTGAGCCACCTGCAGCCATCGACTTCTCGCACATGTGCATAGGTCCTCGCTCCATCTAGTGGGGAGTCATTTTACACTGCGACTGCTAGTCCGAAATTGCCACTATTCACTTCTACCCCATCGCTTATCGGTTCTACGAGCTATATGGCCAGCCCTACTCTTTTGAGCTATGGTCACCCTCCTTCATCACTTACCATAAGGTATATGTGTGCTAATAATCAAGCTGTATATTATAAAAAAACATGGCAATAATTCTAGGCCACGTTTTTTTTATACAACGCAGAACCCATAAAAGATCTACCATCTAAAATCAAGAATACACTTCGCCACATAATACCTTTCACTTGCTTCAACCTCACCCTAAATTAACAGGTTTATTATCGAAGGCGGTCGAAAATATACCTCATTATAATGTCAAGTATTAACCGGTGCGAAGCGTGACCCCGCCGAATTACGGCCGGGTGTGTTCCGGACAAATGGGCCAATTATCACCTTCCGCGTGAAAAACGTTTCCACCAACTTCCGGATTCCGTAACAGAATATATATCGCCGAATTGACTTTTATCACCAGCCATAAAAAGCTCCGGTGGATTTCGTGTCGTGATACTACTTGGAGTACTCGAGTATGTGTAAGTAAGTATATGGCGGAGGAAAAAAACTTAATACCTCAGTATTACGCAATGGATGGAATTACCCGACTGCTACGTCGCGGGTCCTGGTTACGATTCTCAGCCGAGGAACAATATTAGTGTATGCAAAAATATTTTTCTCTAGACTCTTGTATATTTATATATATATATATATATATACATATAAATATATATATATATATATATATATATATATATATATAAATGGTGCCTATTCATCATTAGGTCATGTCGATTAACGCAGAGCGATAAGCATTAAACCGAAATTTACGTAGTCCACCGGTAAAGGGTTGTAGGCATATAATACGTACAAATAAAATACATTCAAAAATATCACGAAACCGGCCGCAGTACGGGGGATGAAGCTTAAACATTTACAAAATATTAATAACCGGTAATATTCTTTTTGAAATACGATCCTTAACTGCGCCGAAACTCCCCCGTGGCATTTTCTAATTAATTAGAAGCGAATGAAACGGTCGTTTCCCTTATTATTTACATTTAATGTAGCGTCGTTTCGCTTTTACCGAAATTAAATGACATTTTTCAAAGTATTTTTTTTTTCAAATAGAGTGGAAGAAAAACAAGCCGATGAACGTCTACAGTTTAGTTCCTCAGGGCAATTTCAAAATAGCGAATACAAAGTTCTTGTGTATAGTATCTTTTATACTTTTCTTGGGGATATTTTTAAATAAGCGATATCTTTTTAGTTGATGACGGACATTTGTTCGGAAGTATTCTTATTAACTCGAATACTCTGTAACGGTTTGTGAACTCGAAATTAAAAAGCTTCTTTAGTGCTGTCAAGCAAAGGTGAATAGTCTTAAACAATATAGTTTTTGTTACAATACTTTTCAATACAGTTATAATTATTGATAACCCCATGGCTCAGCAGGAGTCTTAAAAGATGCCCACTGTGAAAATATAAGGGGCCACTAACACCCACGGCAGCGGTGGCCACCCTTAGTGTATGGGGAAAGGACTAAGCAAGCAGGGGAGGCTATGGAGGATGCCCTAGAACCTCCACTGTACTACGGCAACATGGGACCACTTTGTCATCCTCTCTGGGTTTACTTTAATGAATGATCTGGTGACCCACCCTGAATTCGATATTTCGATATGTGAATCTAATATTTCTTTCTAGTGACAAATTTTCGAGTTTTTAAAGATCAAAATCTATACAATTATAAAGTACTGACAGCATTTTGCTTAAGAAGATATTTGATAAAGCAACTAAGATCGATTATTTATCACTTAAGTTAGGAGTTTTTAAGAATTTTGTCTATTTCTATATCTTATAAAATTACAGGATGGATATATAACATTATAAATAGTTAACTAAAAAGTAACACCTATATATAAATACTTGTAATATAAACACTGTAGAGTGTAGCTTCCTCTCCAGAGATAGTGCTAGAGTCCACCACGCGTCTCCACTGCGGATTAGCGGATTTGATATTTGCGAAATATTTTTTTATTTATTTCTTATGCTTGCGCTAAGTTTTCCTTCACTGACTAGAACGTGCCCTAGCCCTTAAAATTGCAATTAACTATTTCATTGGTTCCGGCACCGGAGATCAAATTCGCTTTGCTCGCGTACCGTGAATTAAAATCGAGCGACTTAGACTCTGAGCTTCTACGAATCAATATAATAAATATATAAAATTAAAAAAATTTACATATGAAGGGTGCAAAACATACAGAGTGGTAAACCACGTTACAGTATGTTTCTAAGCGCATCATGGACGACTCGATTCGACCGGGGAAGCATCATACCCTCACATAATGCCAGCGTGAACGAAACACATCAACGTTATGCTGCCACGCAGCAACTCTGCTGTGTTTCCACAGATTGGTGTAGAGATCCAGAGCGTAATTACTGATAACTAGGTATTTCAACTTAGTCACCAAGAGCGACCACGAATCTTCCTTACCATACCTTATCGAGGATAATGGATACCATGGGTCGGAGGATTTATTTATCATCAGGTGAACTATGTGCTCAATTGTCACCCACTATACAATACCTTTAAAAGTACGCCATTTAAAAAAAGAAAGGACAATGTTTCAGTACCTTAATGATACCACTGGTGCACTAGCATCGTAAATAAAGTTCCCCAACATATCCAAAACCTCTTTGCCAATGAAGGTCAACGCCAGAAACTTGTGTCTGTCTATAATACTAAAAAATGATAATATTGTTTGAAGAAAAGCTCCGCGTAAAATTAACAAAGTATGTTTCTGTCCCTAGGCATATTGTTTAGTTCATTATAAACTATTTCTGAATACTGGTAATTAAATAATATTTTTTATTATATAAAAAGTGTCTATAGGGTGATGGAATTAAATCCCTATGTATATCCCTATGTATAATATCGATGCGCAATAAACAAGCAATACCAGTCCAAGTGTATTAGGCATTATGATTATAATTGTTACCTACATCGAGGGTAACTTACGTGATTAATGTTCACATGTGAGCCACGATTAGGGAATTGGGTAATTCCGTAACAATTAACTTAATTAAGCTCACATTCAATTGCAACGCTGTTAATTTTGTATAATTGTCCGGTTATTTACATGAAAAAAATATTAACATACAATATTGTCGAATACCGCGAGCTTTCATGAAACTTTTGCCCGAGTCACGGTGAGTCACATGTATTCTTTGTATAATTTTTTATATATTTTTTATTAATAACGAAACAAAAGCATCTGGCTACTCTGGTAATTTGATTATTTTGGAGAGAAGATATAACAATACAATTGGGAATTTTCTAAATTAATTTCTAGTTTATATTTTTAATAATTGTAAGTACATGGTAACAACTATTTATTAATTATAAAAACATTGACAATGCTAAGAATTCAAAAAAAAACGCTTAATACAAATTAGGACATTCTTCTAATTTAGTATTAATATATATGGACAAGATTTCAAGTTGCCTAGAATATATGTTAAGCTTTTTTTTTATATGACTTAACCGAATTATTCTAATGATATTTTTTTATAGTATAGGCTGTATATATTCGTGGTACTGTATATAAATTGTAAAAGTCTATTATATATAACTTGAACAGTAAATAAAAAAAAAAGTTCACAATGCCAAATCTCAAATGCGTCTTAATCAGGAATATTAACAACATTGGCGTAGATAGCTATCCGACAACAATGTAAATAGAAACGTGGCGTTTTAACATGCATTGCAAAATACAAAACTGGAACTTTAACATATCCGGTTTCCAGAACAGAATAACCCCAACTCGACCAGATGCAAGAATACCCACAAAAGGATCCGCAATACATTTGAATGTGCACCGCTTATATCGCCGGCGTAATAGACTTGAATCAGCGCCAAGAATGCACCAATTGATTATTGATATTGCAATGCTATATTGGTTTTCGAGAAATGAGCCTCGAACTTAACGAATGTTGGCAGAAGGAGCGGTTCTTGATTTATACTTCACGGTTCTTGCAAAATAAGTATACCCCACATTTTGATTGCCAAGTTTCGTAATAGTTTATTAAACTATTTATTTTTTAAATTGTAATACGTAGTCTTTCATTATTTTAATCCGAATGGGTTACAATGTCTTAAGTTTAATGTTTTTTATTATAAATCTAAGACATCTACATTCAACATATCCTTTGAAAGATTAAAAAAACTGTAAGATAAAAAGTAAATGGTGTAGTGAATTGATCTTAATAAACTACGTATTTCAAGGTCAGAATTATTAAATTACTTTTTTTTTTATTGGATTGAGGTTGACAAACGAACGAACAGTTCAACTGATGGTGAAGTGATTTCTGCGGCCCATGGCGACCACTGTTAAAAAACTTAATTATCATTCCAGAATAATTATTCTGTATAGACATCCAACCTAAAACCGTACAGGGTAGTGTAGAAGAATGTTCTACCTCATCACCTTTCCTGTTATATCAAAGCGAAAATGCTTAGTGAAATAATCATTTCAAATATTTGTAACCGGTTTTGTATCAGCAACGTCTAAGATACATTGTTTTTCTCGTGGATAATTTGTAAATTCTTTCTAATTAAAAAAAAAAACTTTTAAGTTGCTCGCCCGGGTTCTTCGGTGTTAGATGCTGGCGCCAATGAAATTGTTATTTAGTGTTATGTGCATTTCATCCCGTGCTCGGAGGTGAAGGAAACCACAGTGAACACCGTAGATGTGTAAAAAATAAATGTAATAAAATATATCTTTCGAAATATGTGAAATCCGCCGATCTGCGGTGGACCTGCGTGTTGGACTGTAAGACCCTCTCTTTTGAAGTGGTCTACAGCCAACAGTGGTATTCATTTGTATAGACTGTTACTTTTTTAATGGAATAAATTAGTTGTGTGTCCTAACAAAGCATAGAATTATACATATTTAAGACTGGAACGAATTAGATTTACGTAATTTGTAAATAGATTCTCTCCCTCTCCCTAGGCGAGGCGACAATATCCTGTATCTGACCGTTTCGCCCATTTTCATAAGTGTGGGTGGGGCTCAGTCTTTGGATTATGCCACGTTCAGTGGGGCACGGATGAAGTTACCCAATTGAAGTTTATAAGACGGTAATAACGGTTGCCCCGGAACAATCAAAGTTTCCGTAGTGTTACGGCTAGGTATTACTTCAACCACGTTTAATACGTATATCTAGTGAAATCATTATAAAGTTCAATGTTATTACTTAGCACGTTAGATATAGAGATTTGTATGAAATGGAATATTTAAAATAATTATAAATGAGGAAGGAACACACCGAATTAAAAGAGAACCAGAAAATAGAGTTGATACAAATTATGATATCCATTAAAAGTTTATATGACCAAGATTTCAAATTACAACTCTACAATGCTTGTCAATTAGCTGATTGTTATCGATGTAGAGTCATTCCGTCGTTAAGTCTTGCTGCATCATGAATGGCCAACTCAACCGGGAAAAGACCACGCCATTGCCAAGAACACCAGATAATAAGAAAAATAAAAAGTAAATTACCACTCTATATTTATAAATCCCAGTGCTGGGGATTCATTTCCCAATCGTGGTAAATCAGCACTTAAAATTGTAAGTAATAATATTATTCGTGCCGGCAACGGGGATTGAACTCGCTTTACTCGCGTATCGTGATTTAAAAGCAAGCACTTAGACACAGAGTACCGTCGCTCTTAGTAACAGTAGCTTGATAAATATAAAATAAAAGTGCACAATTTGCAATTAATATAAAATCCGTGAAATCAATGCCAAATTCATTACCTGTCACGTCGTTCAAAATAGATTGGTTCCTTAATAACGAACTAGTAATTAATAACATTATGAATTACTTACTTAATCAAAATAACTTGTTTATACCGTATACTGAAACAATGATTTGAATTCACGAAGAAGCGAAATATAGTACCAGCATTTATTGGCCAAGTAACAAAATCTACTGCGGAAGGCAGCGGTGACGTATCTAATATTCCAATACCAGTATTGCTATATCGATTTATCTTATATCGTAATATAGTAAGGCAATTCGTGTGCAGTCTGTCTGGAACAACATCGTCTTAACGAGTCAAGAAATTGTCTCGTAAAAGTATATTTATTTATTCAAGAGCATCCGAAGAAATAAAATGTATACACAAATATTCAACGTCTATGCAAAGCTTTTTGAGCCGCCAAAGCTTCTATTAGAGCAATAAAGATAGTACCGCGATATTTTACAACGATTTTCATGTGAATCCCGTAGTTATGATGTTTATTTATTATTTTATGGACTTATATTCGAACTTGGTGGTGGGAATAGGCGGATATTTTCATTATACCTTTTCCCAGTTTTACGTTGATTAATGGATTTATAAGTTTATAGTTAAGAGATTATTTGACCTTCGTGTGGCTTGAACTTTGAGTTCCGATTACTGAGATCTAAATGGTGTAAATTTCATCTATAGATAATATTTTCTCATTTTAATTTGTATAATATATTATGAGGGTTCACCACCGAACATACAGTTCACCTGATGGTTATTGCTGCAGCGGCCCATGAGGTCTTCGTCCATCCTCAAAAATATTCAGAATGGTTTATAACACTATTGAAAATCTCGTCTTTTATTAATAACGAGTGTATAATAACAACAAAGCATAATTTATTTGTGAAAGCATTGTTGTTAATTATTGGAGAATATATTAACATTCTACGTATTGTACGCGACCAAGTGTAAATAAATTAAAAGTACAGGTATACAAGGTGACACTCACTCATCATGTTTATTCTAGTGCTTTGAAATCGACTTGGAGTACATGAGCATTTACCAATTTTGTAGAAAATAAATTAAAGCGAACTAATAAAATGACAATTTGGTTAATGCAGCAATGAACCATTTTGTTGATGACGTTTGCACCGTAATGATGTGTTCGTCTGTTACTGCGCTTTACTATTTACCATGCTACTAAGTATACACACAATCTAAATATTTACATATATATATATTTTAATTTAAGTAAACTATTCGTTTTTGTTTTTAAAGTTAATGTTACCTGTAAGAACTAACTCAATTTTTTATTTCAATGTTCTTATTTTAATAACTGATGGTCATACTCCACTCATCTTCCGATTTTATTTTAAAATTTAAACAATATCTTACGTACCTAAATTTGCCAGTGTAACCCCTGAAATACATATATGCTGTTGGTGTCTTTTTAAATAAATAAATATAAAAGCTGTTTAGTGAAACATAAAATAGCGTGTAGACAATAATTCCTTTGAGTGCATTCAAAATAAGTTTATAATAAAGATGCGAACATTTTAAAGCATAAAATCCATTCTCCGTTGAATGCTTTTTTATTCTTCATATCCGAACTCTGAAATCCAATTTGCTTCTCTTCTTTGCCACGGATCTAAGTGTCAACAAAGTTTTGCCCCTTGACGGGATCTCCGGGCAACTTTACTGCGAAGCTCCGCTCTGTTCTAACTTTCTTGTAATTTTGTACATCGAATATATGATCTAGTATGCTGAATTATTTAGTATGAAATTTTATTAAGTACTTTCAAGTGTGTTTCTCGTATATTTCGCAAAGACGAATGTAATGTTTTCAAACTATATCGGAATTTGTATTTATTTATTTAGTGAATTGTATTAGAAATTTAAAATAAACCAAATTTTTATCAAATTTCGGGAAAACCTTGAAGGGAAAAGGCGGACATTTACAGTGATTTCCAAAAGACATTTTACTTGTACTGTTTAATAGGTGAGCTAAAGCTACAAGCTTGCTTTACCTTGAATGGGTCGGGTCGAACTAGAAAGGCACGAAAGGGGTGACGAGGGAAGGGCAACAAAATCATGGTTATATACATGAGTTGATTCCAGATAAACAAGAGTCGATAATTGAGATATATGTAGCATGTCCGAAGATGAAACTCGGGTATGGCACCGTAAGAATAAAGTGATTTTATTTCTTATTTTTCGGTCTTCGGCCTTGATATATTAAATTTTCTTCGGAAATGGCAATAAAGTAAAATATTTTGGCTTATCTTGACCAGTCATACTTTTGAGCAACCTACGCTCAAGAATAAATCTGACCATGTGAGAAGCAAGGAGCGCCCAAAACTTACTCATACTAACGGGAAATAATAAAACATACAATGTCGTCTCATACATTTTTCAGTTTTATCTGAGCTCACTGAAATCCACGTAGACGAAATCACGGGCAGATGCTAGTATTGAATATTTATTGAGGATAAATGTATACGTCATGGGCTGCAGTAATCACTTCCATCAAGAGAAATATGTGCTCATTTGTCACCCTTAATATTATACTAAAAGTTTATAATAGTATTAGTATTAGTATATGTAAGGGTGATGTGAGGCAATCGAGAGTATTAACCATGTAATCCGCACTCAACATGACCAGAGCAGGCAACATCAGGGGCACTGCCAATGAATTGTCCGTCTTTGAATTTGATTGCACTTTAGGTCTTTTACCACACACTTTAAAGAAGTGGCAACACTGTACATAACGTTGAATAGCTGTTAAAACCCACGATAAAAACAATAACAGAAATACATTCATATTCCTGCATACACGGAACAAAAAAGATGGCAGTGTTACTGGAAAGGACAACAGATAACACGGGCGCACTCATAGAACGCATTACAAAAGCACACGGGCACCGAAGCGAAAATGAAAACTACACGTGCACAACTGTATATCTCCCAGGTTTGTGCTTTGTGTATTTACACCTTAATTATTACTGTCGCTGCACCGTGTTGTGCCATGTCTTAATTGCGACCTGTGCACACCCTATAATTAAGGAGACAATTGAAAATTATGCCAGCGGGTGCTGCGAATACGAGTTTCCTTTTTCTAGCGTAAATTCATTATTAAAATTGAACTTTTATAAAAATGTTACCTTTGATTTTAATGTATTGAGAATGAGAAACGGGCCCACAGTTCATATGTAGTGATGAAGCACGTATATTATCACCCCTAAGGATTTATATAGAATGGCTCGTACTGTGTAATAAGGGTCTCGAGTTTTCTATACTCACCAGTCGAAACACAGCAGCGTTATGTTGCTATTTCAAGCTGGTATTCTGTGGGGACGTGGTTTTTTCCAAGCGAACCTATTCATGCTCGTGTATGTGCTAGTATTGTTATCTTTTTTAAAGTGTTTAGGCATTTATGTTGTTTTTGTGTATTAAATTAATATAGTATTTGGCTAAGATAAAACAAGAAAGTAAATTTATAACCGCATTATACTAACATAGGTAAATAAGTTATGATTACTTTTTATCATTATTAACAGTTATTACTAATTCTATCATTTTATCACAATCCTCGCAAAAGAAGACTGATTTGTGAAGCTATTAATAGAAGCTATAAGAAAAAATATATTAATTTCAATAGAGATGGCTTGATAGCACCCCAATTGGTTTGAAATACAGTGATAAAACCAACCGCTATAAGATCTCAATATGCTCCAAGTTCTTTTTGCGTTGATCGTATAGGATAACATTTACATTAAGATGTTAAATACTTTATGTCCCCGTAACCATAAGTGCTGCAAGCATTCAAAACTTCAAGGTTAAAATATATTTATTCAATAGGGAAATAAAACTTACATAGAACAAGATAAAATAAACCAAGCGATCCTTAAACGTTATCACCAATAAAGATCTAAAAAGAAACGTTCCAATAAGTTTTTGTTAACGCTTCCTTAGAAAGGCATCTGCTGTGAAATTAGAAGGCTGAAAAAGCAGGATATCAATAATTTATCGATTGACCCTTTCACTCAGCTATGCATTTTATTGTATGGGATATCGTACAAGGCGATAAAGTTTGGCCTAATTCGTGCGGTTGTGGAGGCTTTTATAGGGTCATAAAACACTATCTAGAAATAAGCAAGACGGTATAATTCACTTGAATATCGAAGTGTGGCATATAACGTTTAGCCGATTAAAACAACTACGTTTTATAATATTAGAGGTGGCGAACAACCATTTCACCTGATGGTGAACTACGTCCATACTCATCAATATAGAAATGAGATGACATACCTATATTATATATATACCTAGTCCGGCCATAAGATATGCTACAGATGAAAATGCATTTTTTTAATGAAGTAATCTAATATTATTATGATTATACCTACGTATTTATTAGTCTCAGCAAAAAATAAAAATATTCTATTTCAAAGTTGGGCCCTTTGGCTTTTGTACATGCCTTTAATCTGTTTGGCCACGAATCTATGGATTCAGGCACTGTTTGTAAGGGAAATTTCGCCACTGCTTGCTCCAAAGATTTTTTAAGAGACTCAATGTCGCCGTGTCGTTTAGAGCAGGCCATGTCCTCTAAACTTGACCATAATTTGAAGTCTAAAGGGTTGAGGTCTGGGCTAGATGAGGACCAGTCTTCAGCTCTTATTAAGTCTGGAACGTTGGTTTCAAGCCAGGCTTGGGTAGTTCGTGCCTTGTGCCCAGGTTTAGAGTCCTGCTGGAGACTCCATGGTATATTTTTAAAAGTGTATTGCTAAGAGGTTTCACTCCTTTTTCACAAAAATGTAGTTTTGTAACTCCTTGATAAGACACGCCCCACCAAACCATCACTGACGCAGGATGATGACCACGTTGTACCTATTCGACCACTTAAGCAGCATCTTTAAAACTGTGAGCGTACACTTTATCATTTTGCTTATTGTAGTGTTCTTCAATCGTGAAAATTTTTTCATCGGTAAAGACGATATTTCTGTGCTTTTCACCTGCGTATCGACAGAAGGTTTTCATCGATCCACTCTCTTTAATTATAAAGATTGATTTAGGACATATCCTGTATAATGACGATAAGCACCGAGCTTCAGGTCTTGTTTTATAATACGTGACAGAGTCCTAGCGGGAATCTTCATTTCTCGCGATAAGATCTTTTGCTTGCTAATGAGGTTTCGACGAATTCTGGCTTTAACAGCATTAACAGCCTTTGTAGTTCTTACAGCACGCGGCCACCCCGATCTTTTCTGGTCTTCGATAGAGGAAGTTTTGTTGTATCTTTTGATAATACGATATACGAACATACGGCTGATACCAAGCTTCTGAAGTGTGTGGAATATGACCGACGGCTCCATACCCACGTTGTAGAAGGCAACTTTGTACAATCACTGCAATCCTTTTTTTTTTTAACACCCCATTCCATATTGTAATTTGATAAGGAACAGGATAAAATATGTAAAATGGCGCAAAATCGAAAGAAGCCATAAATACTGTTCTTGTTGTGTATAAATCAGTTAAACGTTTATGCTTTCTAAATTTGCGTACTTATTTCAAAAAAATAATGCCTACTAAATTTATTTATTACATCTAGTCTTATTCTTATTATATTTATTATTTATTTTATTGACCAACTAGATTGAGATTCCGATGAAAAACTCCTAATAAATCTCATATTTACTATACCTGATATACTGGCCAATCTGCTCCATCAATCAGATGTGCGCCCTTTCATCACAATTTCGATTCAAAGATATTATAGTAATTTGGCGTTTATAACATTTTTACATTAAGCCGGGGATTTGTTAATGATCACTTGCTAACGTTATACTCGTAACTTGTAGCAAAGGATCACTTTGAATAAAAGCGAGCAACGTAGCATTATTTTTACACTCAAAGATATTTTCTATTATTTCGTATATTTTTATTTATATTATTTATATTCTTGATTTAATCTCAGTATTCATGAATAATAGAATAAAATAAAAAGTGGTTAAGCAAAAAAATAGTTGACGAAATATGATAGCTTCATAAAATCCAACAACAATTTATATCGATAGAAACGGGATATTAAAAGCACGTCACAAGGCTATCGACAGTGTCGGCCACATCAGAGTGTACTATGAAATATTTTCTATCACTAAATTTTATTTATAAAAATGATTTTAGTAGCTATTCTATGTTAAACCAGTGATTAACTGCTGAAGTAAATCATGTCGTGAACATATTTATGAATGGGTTGTTAAATTATTACACCAGTGTGTAGCTTGATTCCAGATGCAGCATGAATGGGTTAGCTCGATCGGGGAACCACACTCTCATATAATAATCATCTAATCTCATATATAAATCATAAATGCGTGAAATAGCACCATAACATGTTGTTTCATGGATGTTGGTGAATGTAAATATCCTGAAAACCGGTAATTGTAGTTATATCTCAGTCCCTAGGGTCAGTCTAACATATGTATGTGTTGTCTGCTCGTTTGTTACTCTTAATTTCATAAAAAATAGCATTGTATGTAGATAGTGTAAGGCTTTAGAGATTTGTTATTATTCTTTTACGTCTTAAAAAAAAATCATAAGAGTACTTTAATATAACTAATTTCATTGAAATTTAGTAATTATTAATTATTAATAATTGTAATTTTATCATAATGACCAGGATGATATTAAACACAGCCATATTTATATTCATTTATCAAAATGTACCTCAACTGTGTAGGACATAGTTAATAAAAATAATACATTATAAGAGAAATAATGGAAAAATTACTGCAAATCCGCTGATACGAAACATGTGTATAAACAAAGACACTACTCGGAGACCACTTTTTTTAATTCGTTATATATGTGTCCAATAATGTCCAATACGACAGAAGGAATAGAGTATTAGAGACACGTACTCGTAACATTCATACAATACACCATGATCCATAAACCGACAGTTTATGATGTAAAAATATTGTACCTTGACTCGGAATTGACCCCCGTATACAAGACAGAGCTAGTTACTATTATTACAATGCGACAAGGTAGTAGGGGGATACAGTTGTCTATAGATTTTTCTAACGTTTTATGGTATATATAAATTGGATCCGAATGTCTAACCGTGGCCCTTCGTGTTTCATAATCGACTTTTGTTTTAGTATTATAATTAATTGGCAATTAAGGAAATATTTTGCGTGATCATTTACTTTTATATATTATGGCCAACGAGCACACGGTACACCTGATGATTATTCATACCTGCCTCTCATGTCACATTTATCCTGCATAAGGAATCATAATGTATTGTTACCCTCGAGTTAGTACCAAGTTAAAATGCTTCGTCACTAGTAATCTTATCTTAGGATGGGTCTGCTTATACCTACAATCACTACACGAAACTCAGCACGTTATGAAACTTTTTTACGGTAGTATCTTGCGACGACGAGTTCCTTACGCGGTCGAGTCATAACGAAATAAACTACAGAGTTACTAAACAAAAACGTAATCTAAGGATTGCCTCTACGTATATACACAATGTAATATTAAAGTTGAAACCGGTCTGGTAGTTGTCCGTTGGATGGAAAAGTATAGCTACCGATGAATCCTCCGGGTGCAATTTGATGCCGGTCTCAGATGGCGAGTGCAAAATGCAGCCCGGATCTACCAACCTATACTATCGATATTACGACAAAATGCTCCCATAGTAACGTTCCTTTTAAAACTCTCTTTACATTTACTGGATTGTATCAGTTGATCGTCTAAACGATTCTTTCTGTGTCCGTAAGCTTAACAAAGTGTTTATCATTTTTATTATTATATTTGTATTTATATATTATTTATGTCTTCATACATAATAGATAATGATGGCACAGGGTCGTACTCTCTGGTAGTCTGATGGGCGACGCTTGTATGGATTCCTATATCGGTGGACTAGTGACTGATTTTAATGATGATGGTAATCAATAAATACTTTATTTATACAAACATACTACTTCTTATACATATATTATCATGTATATATGCATATACATATATATATATATATATAAATATATATATAATGTACTTATACATGTATTATGTATTGAATGTATATGTATATATTATTCTTAACTTATTAACTAACTAACTTAGTATTAGTTATTATTAGTTTTTTATTAATTAGTTTATTGCTAAACCTATCATACACATATCTCACCACACCTTGGGTTGAGTGGTAGAGAATACCTTTGGGATTAAGTCCGCCCTTTGTGAACTTTTAGCTTTGTTAAAGGAGATGTAAAAAAGTTAATGCAATAAAGAGTAAATTTTTATTCCGGGTTCGATTCCTAGCTGAGGAGCAATATTTGTGTATCACAAAATGTTGGCTCACGTCTGAGTATGTTGCATTACGTCCGGTATCCTTGACACTGCATATGAAACCTTACTATGAGCATGCAATAACACTTCTGTTACACCAGACTAGGGACCACGGATGAGCGCCGCTGTGCGAGTGATTACGACACTTATTATATATTAATGTTGCGCAGTTGAATCATCTGGTAATAATAAAAATATATTGTTACAGTCATAATTTAAGAGGATAATAATGTGTTCTTGGTCAATGTCAATGAATGAAAGTGATTAAACTGAATTAAAAAAAAAAGTTTCAAATTCTTCTAGAATATACCGACAATATTTGGAGTAAACCAAATAGGATCGCACACAGAAAATCACAACCAATCTGCGTTTTGTAATGCTATGTTTTTTTTTATTCTATATATCATGTAGAAGGGAGGGTACTTTTATTTATTCTTTCCCACATAGCAGTTATAACAGTACCTCTCAAAATAAAGCATTTTAATGCTGAGATCCATTCTTCTTACATTCTGTTCGAATTGCTTTTTATATCTATATGTAATATTTATTTTTGTCTTTCCTTGGGTTATAATATTTCGTTAATATATATATATGTCACTAAAAATATTTCGGTTTTTAACTAGAATACGTCTTGTTTGAAATGGGCTATACTTACTTTCATAAAATATTCATAATTATATCATCAATGTTACCACGTAACAAATTTTAAGGAATTACCTTTTACAGAGCACACACTTCAGTTTCTTACATAAGTACCATATAACACTAGGAACACAAGTCCCTATTGTAACGAGAACCCTAAAAAAGCTGACGCTTCTTTTACTTTTATGACCAAAAGTATTTCTGACCTATGCCACAAGTCGTTTGAAAACTTCCAAGCGTAGTCTCGAGAGCCCTATTCAAGAAAGCTGGGTATTTATACTAGTGACAGTGTAAATTGAAATTATCATATCTTTTTTTCTGTGTCTTAAGTTATTGAAAAAACCAAACGCAATTAACCTAATCTTCTCAATTCTACATGTGGGAGACTATATATTCTAGGACACTTAGATAACTTTTACTTTATTTTCTAAACTAATACAATTACAATAAACTAGTCATGTTTTTACGACTACATTTAGGTAACACAAGGAAATATAAGAGCAGCACGTAAATTATTCGATACATATTTCAGAGCAAAATAAACAAATATAAGTGGAATAATATAGAATATAAAAATACTGCTCCCTCGCCTTGAGACGACGAAAAATATATTTAAGTCTTAATAAGAAATGTTATTTCTTTAAAACGAATGATAGAAATTAATAGAACTTTAAGCGAATGACAAAATCGAATCTACATCCTCGAATTTTTTTTTTAAATTTATTTCACCGCCGGGTACCGGGGATTGAATTCAGTTCACTCGGATACCGTGAATTAAAAACGAAGGCTTAGACACTGAGCCATGACCACTTTACCAATATATATATACTATAAAGGTTAAATAGACATTTGATAGGTACTTAAATTCTGAAAAAAATATTTTTGTCTTTGTTCGCCTTGAAATCTAATACCAATTAGGACATAGACAATTCAAAGCAGCTACGCGTCCTATCGCGTGTCTCCCCTAACCCTCTCTGGGGGTGCTGGAAAGTGCATTCCACTAGTTACGATGACCACACCCCGGTTTTTTGCTGCCCATTTAATACGGATAGGCGCGGTGTCGTTTCGACCGCGTCTGGCTTTCGGATCACGAATGGATTACCCACTAAGCAAAATTAAACGGTGTTTAGTTCGAGGCGGAAATTGGATGGTTATTTATTTTAATGGAAACGGTCTGGTTGGGACCATTTGTATTTAGGTCGTTGGATTTTAGCATCGTGTGCAGAGGATTTATTGCGCTGCAGCTTTTTAATTGTTTTGTTTATTATTTTGTTGTTGTTTATATTAAACGATACTTGATTTTTTTTCAATAGTAGCAATAGGAGATTCTATTATCTTTTTATTTTTTTACACAATTAAATTTTATGCAACTATTTAGAAAAGTTAAAAAAGAGCTGGTATTCTGTGCATGTCTGCCAGTTGAGTCAACTTATTCGTGTTGCTGCTAGAATCTTATTGCAACGTGGCTCTATCGCTGTTTAGTTATTTCACAATATAAAATAAAATTTAATTTGTTAATTAATAAAACCAAAAAAAATTGTTTTAATTTCTATAACTAACTACCTATACGCGTATACTTCTTAAAATTTATCTAATTTTAATAGAAATTTTGATTGTGAAATGATCCATAGATACCATATTAGGAATTTTTACCCAAAACTTTGTAATATATATATATATGAAAACGTTAAGTATACAAAATTTAATTTCATTATTTCGTTTTTATCGTAAAGGCTGAGTGAAGTTTTTAACATTTTTCACACTATATTTATAGTAGAGTAGGTGAAGCTGGACCAGACATAAACATTGGAGGCTTTTCAAGAGCACTCCATTTGCATAGCAAGTGTCGTTAAAAATTCTATCGTGCCTCTAGACAGATGAATTACGATGCTGCGAAAGCCTTTTAGCTCATCTCTTTGTTCATCTGAAACAATTTCGTTTAAATATATATAGCACCTATTATAATAAAGGGTTGTTCTTTTTAATAATGGTTAGGGGTGGCATACGAGGAACAGTTCATCTGAGGGTAAGTGAAGAGTGTGGTCTACGAGAAATTCCTCAACAAAGTTTCAGGGTGCAGGTACATTTTCACCCCTGAGAATTGTGATGGAATCCCTCGTTACATATAATCGTCGGATGCCCGGACACCATACGACATACAGTAGCGTTATCATTCTATAACGTATACACGCCTTAAGATAGAGCCTACCATCGAGATATTTTATAATTTTTTTTCAGTTTTATAAGGCTCTCCAGCACCATAACGCGTCATTGATGATCGCTATCTATGTATGATAAGATACGATCTTATAGTTAATTTGTCCCTTGAATAGGGAGGACCTACTTTACTGAAACTGAGATAAGTGTAAACTAATTATTATGTTTCGCTTTTTGAGAATTACTAATACCATGAGAGCCTCGGGCCTTCTAATCACTCGGAAAGTTTGAACCTAAAATATAGAGTTTTGGTTGGTAATATTTTACTCACATTTAATACGAAGACTAACAAACATAAGTGAATAATATTTTTTTATATTAGTGTCCAAGTGGTCGCTTTTAATTCGCGGTACGCGAGCAAACTGAGTTCAATCTACAAAGACGGCACCAATGAAATTGTTAATTGCAATATATTTTTTTATTACATTGACAGTTATAAACGAGCACACAGTTCACCTGATGTTAAGTGATTCTTGCGACCCATGACATGTACTTTCATCCTTGACAAGGACAAATCATAATGTCACTCACCAGACGAAACACAGCAGCATTATGCTGCTATTTCAAGCCGGTATTCTGTGAGGGCGTGGTCCTACCCCGATCGAGCTTACCCATTCATTATTTAGTTTGAAACAAACTGCAGTGTAACTCTAACACTACTAAGTGTTGATTTACCACGTGTTTGGCGATGAAGGGAAACATCCTGAGGAGACATCCATATCTAAGGAATAAATAAAAAAATGTTCCTACGATGAGTCCTCCCATCCGTAGTGGAGCCGCGTGATTGTCTATGCTTTAAGGGTGTTATCCCAATTCCACCCTTAAAGCATACACAACCACGCGGACATATTCCTATAGGCCTATGCCCAACAATGGCTTATAGTATATATAAATAGGCTGTAACTTTTATTTTCAATATCAAATATTATAGATAATATCTCATTATATATATAGTATTCCCTAGAATATTGCAATATTGTAAAATTTTCTCCTTTATTGCAATACTTCGATATAGTTCTCGGAGTTAATCGCGTGTACCTTAGCGTGTGCCGAAGTTCGATTGGGAACTAAGTCTACGGATCCCAAAGTTTCTAGAATATACATTACTTCGCCGATAAAACCTTAGAGACAGTAATTTCAGTACATAACTTAATTAAGTTCAAGCACCTAAGAACATGAAAATTTGCAAATAGAAAGTATACCCTATTAATGTTTTTTTTATATAAGAGGTGACCAAGAAGCACAAAGCTCGCTTGACGGTAAAAGACAACTACAGCCTATGATAGCAATATCCATCATTTTGGTTTTATTTATTACATTGTGAGTGACATACGAGCACAGTGCACCTGATGGCAAGTTATTACTGCGGCCCATGACATTACATTCATCCTTGACAAGGAATCATAATTCAGATGCGTTGTCCCCTTGAATACTTAGATGGAATGTCTCGTCACATCGAGTAATAAAGGTTTCCGGATCGCTACACTCACCAGACGAAACACAGCACCGTTATACTGCTATTTCACGCTGGTATTCTGTGAGGGCGTGGTCCTACCGTTCGATCTGATCCATTCATTCTGTAGCTAGAAAAAAACTGCTGTTCTACCACTGTTAAATATCTACATCCACATGATCATCATGATCATAATGCTTATGCGTTGTCACTCCTGAGGACTGAAATGGAATCATCAGCTGAGTTGCTTGATCGTTTGCCACCTACTCTATAAAATAAACCTCGCTAACTGTATTTGGATGTCCAGATTCCTTAATTGTTATAGAATGTAAATAGAGGATATTTTTAAATATACGGGTGTGTATAAGTGCGAAGTATAATTGTGGTGTATTTTATTATGTCACGTGTTATGTCACTACTATTTATACAAGCGTCAATAGCCTAACGGGTGAGGATGCAGTTTGCAAAACTTAAATTGCAGGTTCGTATCTGCCATTAATTTCACAGTCTCATGCTATAAGAGAAAGAAAACACGTGACTGACCTAATAGATAAAAGTTTTATGTTATAATATGTATACTTAATTTTATTTTAGTCCTTCACTGCTAGCCGTATGAGGAAGCTCAGATATAACACTCAGTTATCATTTTATTTTATTTATATAAGTATACACAACTTAATCACACAATTATGCTATATAACAAAATAGGGCTATGCTCTAAGCTTCTCTGCTTGAACGCAACGTAGACGTATCCTTCGTAAAAAGGGGGACCGCTATAGTTCAAAAGAATAGCAAGCTCAAGTGGCTATGGGAAGTGGTACCCTGGACTACTAGTCGCAGAGCAAGAAGACCTCTACTTGATGGAGCGGCGACCTATGCAAGTCTGCAGGAAATGTATGGATGCAAGTGGTTCAGGGCCGACTTTGTCGTGTTTTGTTGGCCATCTATGTGATTTTTGATTAAGCTATGGTAAAGATGATTTAACTATTAATATATTCTGGTCATTCTTAATTTTTTATTTTATATTGTTTCAGGTAAGCATTTGTACCGGTTTCTTTGCAATGTGCGAAATTAAAGATAAGTTTGAAAAATATTTGGAAAATTAATGACTATTAAATCTACTATACTTTTAGAACTAACTGTATTTGATTTTAAAATATTTGCTTTTGTAGTTACAATATTTATGGAAAGTTCAAAAGTAACTTATGCGGAATAATTTAAAATTGTAATTTAATTTCCAACCATTTTTATATTTTATTCATTTTTCATTAGTCGAACTATTACTTCTTTCTCAACGGATAGCTTAGTTTTGTATTATTTCACTACAGAATCGACTCGATTTGAAAATATTAACATTTTATTTCTCAAATATTCTTTATCCATTGAGATCCGAAGTTATTAACATAATATCTTAACATACGTTTATTCGTATTATATTATATACCTAGTAATCATTTCTGTAATAAGAAACAAAAGTTGAAAAGCCAATAAATAAGTTTTAGACAGCGAGCCAATTACTCGTTTACCATCTCTCTCAACTGTTTAGCGTTTTCATCGGTTAATTGTAATTTTAAGTAACATTACTTAGCGTTAACTTGCCGCTATTACATTTTGGACGCCATAACATGAAGATGATATGTTAATAGCACCTGTTTTCTACTACTATTGAGAATGAGGGGTAAGAGGGAGAGACCGCTATAGTTCAAAAGATTAGCAAGCTCAAGTGGCAATGGGAAGTGGTACCTCGAACTAATAGTCACAGAGCAAGAAGACCTCTACTTGATAGAGCGGCGACCTATGCAGATCTGTGGTAAATGTATGGATGCAAGTGGCTCAGGATCGTACTTTATCGTGTTTTTTTGCCATCTATGAGATTATTGATTAAGATGATTGAATTATTAATATAACATTACTTAGCGTTAACTTGCCACTATTACATTTTGGACGCCATAATATGAAGATATTATATAATTATATATAATATAATTATTTGTAAACCATCAGTATTAAATACAATAGAATTATTCCATTTAAAAATGGGGTCTTTAAACAATGTAATTCAAGATACTAATTGAAAAGGAAAATGAGTAAGTTTGTGTATTAATTTTTGCGAGATTCACTTTGCAGTGATACAAGAACGTTTCTGATATGAGAGGTATTTGATTTAGTTTCAAGGCTTACAATATTGGACACGTTTCAGCTGCTAGCCACTCGCTACTCGCTACTCGTTATGATCGTTCTTTAATATTATTAGTAACGGTATTGTAAAAGGTTTTCATTGCTTTTATTTCTTCACCTACAATATTCTTCACCTAATAAAACGAGTTCAATTCGATTCGTTTTGATATCTAAATATTCAAAATTTCGATTTATTGTTATCCCTGAAGACTGATGTGGAATGCTTAATTATCAAGAATCGTTTAATGAAATATAATCGTTTCTGTTTTAATAATATTAGGGACACATAGTTTTGTGTTGATAAGTGGTGACTGATTTATATATATATATATATATAAATGTATATATATATATATATATATATATATATATATATATATATATATATATAAATATATAATGAATTGTGTGTATAAATATATATATATATATATATATATTTTCTTGATGCACGTTGGATACACGACATGAGATTCCTTTCTATATTCATTCGTGTAAAAAATTATGGACTTCCTTTTTTACAAGTGTCAACTAATCATTTTTTATGAGTTGGATTTTTGTGCGTATGAAAAGGAAACTGAGTCTATCATCCCTATATACTATAATTGAGATCAAGTGTGCAAGAGTAAAAATGTTACTATACAGCAAAAAATGACAGCCTCTATGTTGCACATATGAAGGGAGGGCTTTTGTAATTGTTAAATCGTACAAGGCTATAGCCGCAAGCTAATTTGCCACCTCATCTATATAAATAAAGAAAAAAACACATTTAAATGTTAGAGGACTACCCATAAGTTTAGCTAAGCGTCGTGTTTCGAAATTTAAGTCTCACTTATATAAATATAGGAGAAAGGATTCAGTATTCTCGCTACGAGGAGGCTTGCTTTGCGCACTGAAACCTGTTTAACATAAATATATAATACTGAAGGCAGTTAAGGGTGATTTACTGGTCCCTTAGTAATTTTTGTTGCTTAATTGAATAAAGAAGTTGCGCGGTTGAGTTTTGCGTAGGCTACGCATAATATAATGTATTGTTTAGTGGTGTTACGAAGTGAATAAGTTTCAGTGTTTTCTCGTAGATTGGTTTATGAATATATAGCTTAAGGAATCAGTTAAGCCGATTAAGTCGTTTGTTTACGAAAATAATGCCTGGATTTATTTTCATTACTGGTGATATATGTCGTCAAACATTGTTGTTCAAAGAAATTAATAGTCATTAAAAAAAACACGTAAGTTATTTAGGAACAAGTCAGTCTTAGAACTATGTTAACGGTAACGGTCGTCCAAAGAAACAAATAAGGCTGTCGATATTGTTTTGTACACATATAAACTGTAACACTGCCTGTTAACAACTTATTGTACACGATAACGAAGCGTCTATAGCCTATTGAATAGGGTACGGTCTGCAAAACTTAAGGCTCCGTAGGCATCCACCATTCAACTATTGCCGTGAACCATCTCCTAGGACAAGCATTTTCAGCTTTTCTGTAGTGGTTAACTGGAATATTATTAATGTTAATAGCATTGCTAATATTCTTTTAGAAAAAAAAGCTCATGTGTATAGCAGTATTGTAATAATTCAAAAGTAGTAATATCCAATTAATATTTAATACTATTTATTAAATCCCAGGACATATGTCTTCGTGTAATCACGGCAATATATCTCAACAACTGTACGTCAAGACCCACATGAAACCTGAGTTTTCATATATTCTTTTGCTTCTAACTTAGATTGCGCTCATATAATACCTCTTTAGCGAGAATATATATATATATATATATATACATACTTATTGCACACACATTGAGTTCGGGAAGGAGATGTGAGTATATCTGTTTGCGCCAATGCTTATGAAGTTTTGATATAATTTTCTCAGTTGATATTATTTTGTTGTAAGCAGATATCACCGAACTTGACCGGGAAAACATTATCGTATATAGCAACTTCGCTGTGTTTACATTTGGTACAATTATTAGCGACAGTTAGTACAAAAATATAAAATAAATTAGATACAGAACCCTAATTTATTACCACTATGATTCACTGTTAATTAATGTGAAGATGGACATTCGAATGTATTTATAATGCTAATGGGATGAGACGGCTAATGAAATGTGACTTATATGTTTTAGTATTTTAATGGATTTCACTTCAGAGATGTGTTTTCGTTGGGAATAAAAACATCTGGTGCCAACGCAATTATTATATCATATTACTTAGGGTGTTCAAAAATTATTTAATTTAAAAGCTGATATTGTGTTTTGTTCATGAAATTAGCAATATAATTTCTAAGTACAGGGATTTTGTATATATTACCTAAAGGGTTCTGTGTCATAGTATAATGGACTATTGCATCGATATTTATCTTCGATAAGGAATCATAATGCAGATGCCTTATCACCTTCGAGGACTAAGGTGGAATGCATTGTTACCTGTCATAGGGTCTCCAATTTTCGAATGATGAGCATCTAGAAGTTTTATTGGTTTTAATATCCGACTTAAGACTTTACACAGTCCGCGCTGTATGACGCCATTTACCGATACATCCGCTTTTTACATACACATATAGAAATGTAACATTCATACTCACTTTCTTAAAAGGAGAGAATATTATTGTTAAACTATCCACATTATCTTATTAACAAAAACAGTAAATCAACTTTTTCACTCCCTAATCTCTCATTCAACTTTTAACTATTCAAACGATCTAATGACTTTATATATACTTACATAAACAATTATATATACTATGCATTCATTTATAGTTGTATTTTGCGTTGATATTTTTTACTTCCCCACATGGAGATTGCATCAACCCTGAAAAGGGTGAGAATCGGACCTGCCCGCTCAGGGACACCGTTGAGTCCCACCAAGGCGTGTACATCGCGTGTGTGCATGGACTATCGTAAACATGCTAACGCTGACGTAAGGGTAAGAATTGGAACTCTTTAACCCCATCGCTTTTTCTCTGTGTAGAAATGGACTCCCCAATGTATGTTATTGCCATACCTTTGAGAAACTCATTTACTTCTCTGCCAGTCAAACATGTAAAGTATTCTTACATTGAATCTTAACACTCGTCACAAGAAACACAGCAGAATAATGCTGTTATTTTGCACTGGTGTACTTCTACAGTCGAGATAAGATGTTCATGCAGCAACATCATGCTGAAAATAAGGTAAATAACAACTAGTATAAATATCATTTGTTATTTTGGGGTGACGGCAGGGTTGACAGTCTCTGTTTCCTTTTCATTGCAAGTGACCCTCCCCCTCCCTCCCCCCAAATACGATCAGCTAACACTTGTAAATATGTTACAGTTTACAAATCAAATTCAAAAGTTTCTTATTGCATCATGATACGGTCGGCTCCACTAGGGATCCAATAGGGATCCAGAGACCCAATAACAGGTAAGGAAGCATTCCATCTATTCTCATTTTATCATGCTACTGGTCGAAGACATCACTTACCAACAAGTGAACTACGAAGCACTTTTTATTATGTTGAGTATAATTCATCAGAGTGCACTCTAGATTCTTAGTAATGTCAAAAAGAAATAAAACCTCTCCAAGTTATAGTCCTTGTCAGTCATAAAAAGCTAACATTTTTGTTACATTTGGTTTGAGTCATTAAATTATCTTCTATGTAATGGATGCCGACCTTTCAACTTTTATTTAGGCTAATGCCAAAACATGAGATAAGATCTAGAAATAATTTAACATTTTTACAAATACTTAACTTTCGACAAACTAAGCGAAAATAAGGCGTACTGCGTTGCGCGTCCTGGATTCGATTCACAGTCGAGAAACTATTTTTATATATCGTAAATTGTTGGTTTCTGGGAGGGAACTTTAAGGCATTGCACATTCAAGGTAATCAAACGGGACTGCTATATACATATTTATATATATATATATATATATATATATATATATATATGTATATATATATAAATATATATATATAGAAAAATAATGTTTGTTAGTAGTAACTATATCATTCTGACGAAGAAAGACCCATCGCTGTTCATATTACGGTAGCTAGATAATAGTTATAGGTAGGTAGAGTGGCTGTACCATGAAGGAAATAATTATCTCACTACCGACCTGTACATCGTGATTTGTACCTAAAATTCAGAAAAACGAAAACCTAGGATATGAACTCAGATGTTAGTGCTACATTTTACCCGTATGCCTACCACCGTTGCCGTGAAAATAATCTTGTTTATTCAAAGAGCGGTCTGGTAAATAATTCAAAGCAACCTTTTAGAATTCGAGCAATAACTCAGCCCTGTATTAATGATACTAATAACAAAATACAAGATTCTAACGAGGCGAAATTGTACACCCTCGCCGGCGGACTGATACTTAGCGGTGCTTCGGAGCCATGAATAATTTAGTGTTAGAAATAGGGCGCTTGCCTTACAGTGACAAGCGGGCAACAAGATTGGCTGTCGTTTGTGACTAGATAATTGTTATTTATTTCCTACTTTCGAAAAAAATATTTGTAACGATGAAATATAAAAGTGAAACTTCTTGAGACGAGATGAGTGTAAAATTTCAAGGTCGAATTTGAGTGTATGTTACGTTTATTAAAACATTTCAGATGCAATAACGATGGAAAGTAAGTGCCTATCTACTGAACAGAATAAAGGAAAAGAAAGAAATAGCTATATATGTTGTTGAGCTCTTTGTCCTCCTCTTCCGTCTTTATATCTTTCACTCACTCTCTCTCTTTCTTTTTCGGCTGTTAAACCGTTTATTTTCACTGTTAAGCTTACAGAGCACCCTCTCTCAATTCTTCTCTCCAAATATTTTGTGCATATATTGTTTTAACAACTGCGTATTATTTTATTGTTCCAGTCGAGTAGTATACGAGTTGTAAGCTTGGGATCCAATTTGTAAAGGAATTTAATATTTGCATCTGCATTTTATTAAGTTTTGATTCTGAAGTATCGCTTGTTCCGTTTCGCAACCACTTCACGCACACTTCAATTATGTGAATAAAAAGGAAAAATAAGATAATTGTTTTAACTTTATAATATATACATATATCCAGGTCACTCTCTCCTCACTCATTTGGTAAAGATCATCTTTTTTTACGAAGTACGTATATAAAATTGATCAAACATAAATTTATAAAATAAACGTAATTATGTTCTTAAAGGTTGTGTCACTAAATATGTCGATGTAGCAATATATCAAATTAACATTAAAAACATAAAAATAAACACTTGCAAATCAACTTAGCGTCCTCTAAGCTACTGATAAGTATAGTTCAAGGCAGTGAAGCAAATAGGGACTGTACCTGCTTCCTATCAGTTCAAGGATAGTTTTACCGCATTCCATCTTTGTCATTAAGTGTCTGCGTACGCTCCTGCTTCATGATTCCTTATTGAGAATGAATGTGGGCACAATGGGCTACAGGAATCATTATCAGGTGAACTGTGTGATCATTTGTCGACCCAATAACCTATATAAAATAGTTAACATTTTAATAATACTTGACAAAGACAAGAGAAACACAGATTTCACCATGTGTCGTTACCTGTAATTGGGTCTCCGGTATTCTGCTTTCTAATGTCGGTAATGTTCACAGCATGACCCCTTCACCAGTTAAGTCGAGCCAGCTAGTAATTAGCTGCTTCGTGGCTCTATCACTGTTGTTGGAGTTGGGTCTGCATGCATCAGGGACACTATTTGTGCATGTGGGCGAAGAAACAGCCATCACTGCCATATGTATTACCAGAATGAATGTTCATTGATTTTGTAGCATCAATACGTCTGACAGTTTTTACTTCTTTTATATCTGACAGTCAAATGAACTAATAGAGCAGCTTGGCACGTGGTTTCAATAATTATCCGTAGAACATATTTGTTAGTTACAAAAGATTAGGTTTTGGGGGGTCTGGATATGTTGTATGCATGTCGATTCCTAAATTTTGTCTCATGGTGCAAATGTATTATATCCGGATAGAGAAGGGAACGATGATGTGACGTGATCAGTCTAAATAAGCAACGAGTTGAAAAAATTGTGATCACATTCATTATATCACAAAAATCCTAAAAGCATTGGAAAAAAAAGACTCAAGTTTAAAAATATCAGCAGAAAATAGCATAACCTCAGGCCGATGATAATGAAAATAATACAGAAATACTTTGCGAGTCTCTACAATAACATTAATAATTCAAAGTATTCGCAGGCCATTTTTGCTTTCTTTTGTTGGGCGAGCGGCGGGTTCAAATAAAATTGTGTTTGAAGAAAAACGGCAAAAAATGTCGTTTCACTTAACGGGCATTCGTGGGATATTCTGAGCGAAGTCAAAGGTGTGTCGATTGTGACGTTCTTTAACTAACTGTAGCTAAACTAAATCATAATCAATAATTTTAATTTAATATATTTAAAAACTTTGCTAAATACAGCAAATTATCAGCAAGAAATGAGTATCGAAAGTTTGATCCGATCAATATCATTAAATTTCTTTTGGCCAATGAGCTGTCAAGAAGTTCTCTCCAAGATCTTATGCTATCTTAATAGTTAAAAACTGATTCTTCCAAATCATCTTCAGAAGTTATTGCTGTTTTGTCGGCTTTTCAACCATAATTCCTTAAAAATCCTGAGCCACCCGTAAACGTTTAAGTCTTAGATTCATCTTATTAAAATCGTATCGTATCTAATATATTTTTTTAAATAATATTTGCTTATATAGCAAGTAATGGTGATTCCTTTGACATATTAGCATTACTAACACACCCGTAAGCTATTCCAACTAAGCTTACCCTAAACCTTTCCTATTGACGCTTCTTTGAAACATTATAAATAGTAAACACTCCATGGAATACTCCAATTTCTTGGAACCTAAACAATTCCAAGGCACAACCCGAGCGAGGCGATTCATCAAATGTATTTCCAGTAACCCTGATCCTTGTATAATATTTGTGCGAAGGGAAACGGATAGATGAATATGTAACATTTCTTTTAGGGGCGATTATTGTGGAAACAACGCAATATATTAAAATGAATTACGCAGTAAGCAAGATTATTTATTGCGCCCAACGGACCGGGAGGATCAGATGCGGTTTTTTTGCTATACTGGATGATTGAGGCAAACGTATTTTTGTGTCTCTTTTATGTCTACGTAAATTGGTACGTGTATTGTGTTCATTTTTACGAAACCGATCTCCTCCTTCCTTTCATTTTTATTTTTTACTTCTTGTACGGGATTTTACAATTTTTTATTTGATATACAGTTCTTATCTTTTTATATTAAGTTTGATAAACGTATATGCAGTTTACCTACTGGTAAGTGATGATTGTGGCATATGAAATTTACATCCATCGTCAACAAAGATTCAAGATGCACATATGTTGGACTGAGATGGAATGCCTTATTTCCTGTAATTAGATATCCAGTAGTTTTAGTACATCTCCTCGAACTCACATATCATCCTTCTTAAATAATGCAAACATTCTAAATTTAAATACGCATCATGAGTTACATTTGGCTACGCTTCTTTTTAATTTAGTAAAGTCCCAACAACCGTCGTATCTATGTAACTAACTTATGTGGCTTAGGGATTTTACTACACGTGATAGTAGAAACCTTACACTTCTTTTAGTTTTCCCTTTAAAACGGTGGCTTTCTTTTAGAAGTTGTTTTCGGTATTGCTAAAAAGTGATAGAACAATTAACCCCCTTCAATTAGAAATCTTAAAGCATGACATAATTTTAAATCAAAATTAAAGATGTATCTAATTACCTTTTTTAATAATGATACATACCTTATTCGCAATATATACTACCACACCAAATACAAAGAAGTTAATCATGTGGGCATCCAATGTAAAACTTTTTTCTACTATGTTTCTGTTATTTTTTTAAACCTGTCAAATACACAATAACATTACCTTGTCAACTCTTATATTATCTTTTTTATTTTTTTATAGTTTTCTGTATGAATAGTTGATATTTTTATCAAAAGCTTCATAAATTTAGCTTATAAAACGAGGACAGCCACTTCTCTTGCGTAGGGTTCACGGGAAATCAGGGTTGTGGATCTAAGACATAACAGTACCTGAGTGGAGATCCTTTACCCTATTTGGCACACAGCAGGTCTCACTTGTTTTTCATTTATATTATATTTTGGTTTTCTTTCTTCTTTTTTTTTGTGTTTTCTATATACTTTATATATGTCTTTCTTTTTTAATTGATTTTGATTGTATCTGATTTTGCTATGACTGTGTATGTGTGCCGAGAAGAAATCAATTATTATTATTATTATTATTATCACGTATCTTATACCCTAAGTTCAGGATATCAAATAAAAATAATTAATTCTTGAAATAAGAGCGTAGAATGCTTAAAAAATACATCGTAACCAGAGCGTATATATCAAATCAACCATTATTGTATTTTCAGATAACATCAACACTCACCGGCACTCAGTAAAAGGGCTGATTCAACTTATACTAAAGTATCCGTAGGGGATATTGAGTGAATATAAATTGTTAATGAACATGGGTACATCCCTGAACATCCTTGAGCATTTCTATTTGTTACGATAGAATTGTGGTAACCGGGGGTGAATGTTTCATATGTGGCAGAGCCACGATACCACTGGTATCTGGCTTCAGCATGCACGAGTCGGGTGGATGGGAACCACGCCCGCATACTAGCATAAAATAGCACGATAACGCTACTGTGTTTCGTTTGGTGAAAGTAGGAATCAAGACATCCTTATTTCTGTTGACGAGGCACTCGATCTTGGTCTTACTGGTGATTTCTTATCGAGGGTAAATGTGGCATAGACGGCAGGAATCAATATAAGGTATCAGGTGAACTGTTTGCTAGTTAGTAACAATAAAAAAAACAAAAAATATTAATCTTTGTTTATTCGTTTTATGAAACAAACTCATAAAGATTGATGAATTGAACGATGGCAGCCGTTGTGCGAATGGACGTGAAAAATAAAATGTGTATTTATTCTTTACAGTCAGTTGACATTTCGTAGCGTAGTTCCGTACTCATGCCAATGCAGTTTAAAACTGCACAGATTGTGCCCAATTGAAATTTTATGGTTCACATTAACCGGGCACGATTGTATTTTAAAATAATTAATTTCGAAATTCAATTTTACGAATGGAACGATCGGAATAATTTTGGTGGGATACGAATGTACGAGGTGAGTATTTACAATCGTCATTAACTTTAAAACGGACTTGGGCATTAAAATTTGGCGCGTAGTGATATCGGAACGTGGATTTATTGAGTCACGCATTATTATTGTTTCGACTGCACTTTGCTACCGCAGTAAAAAGCTTTATGGTCTAGTGGTTACACTATCTGCAGCACCGCGGGTCCTGGCTCCGATTCCCCAGCCGAGGAACGTAAAAATATATGAGCCTTGGAACATAAAGTAAATGTTAATTAGAAGACAAACTTTGTTTCTGTACGTTGGTTTTGGTATATTTTCTAGTATTAAAACTCAAATATACTATTTTAGTTTTGATGAGAAGTCGTTCTTTAAGATCTATACTTGAAACAGTCACAAACAAAAAAATCTGACTGCAATAATTTAATATTTTTTTTTTTTGTAATTTCAATAAAATTAAAGCCAAATTTATTAATATATTAACTGTTCTCTACTACTACACCCAAAGATGGATTAAGAATATTAAAAATGTATTGTACAAACAAATCATTTTAATTATTATCATATTTCTATTATTGTTATATATATAATAACAATTTAGTGCTCGTATTCGTACGTGCTAAATTTTATATTTTATTTAAAAAAAAACAACGTAGTAACTAAACAACAATCAAATTATGCTTTGAAACATTAATGCTTGCACTAGGAGGTTCACGGCAATAGTTGAATGGCGGATTCGCCCCTGCGACGTTAATTTTCGCAGACCGGCATAAATTTAGAATAGTATATAATTTTGGCAAATAATCACTAAAAAGAAGATTAAAAAAATATATAAAAAGATAGAAATTATGTGTAATTTATTTATTTAAAATTAGTGCTTCACAAAAGGCGTACTTAATGTCAAACGCATTCTCTGTCAGTCAACCAGGTGCGGTGAGATATTGTAATATTTGTACCAATAAACTAATCAATAAAAATAAAAGACTTAGATTAGCTAATATAAAATAAACAAATAAAGAATAATACATAAAATTAGGTAAAAAAGAATAACCGCTAATTTATCTGAGCTTCTCTACGGCATACTGTAAAAGTCGGTAAAGCAAATTGATGGTAGTGGTCGGGCTACGTTGCAGTTCGTTTCTAGCTGCTGCACAAATGGATCGGCTAGATAGGGGATGGACCACACCCTAACATAAAACGGCAGCATAATACTGCTATATTTTTTCCCTTACTATTGGTGACGAGTTATTAGCATCATGATTCCTTATCGAGGATAAATTTGGATGTCACGGGCCATAGGGATCACTTACCATCAGTTAACTATGTTCCCATTCCACCCTCAATGCAATAAAAAATTAACAAAAGAAATTGAATTCGTATAATACGATTCATTTCAGAACGGTTTGTCATTGCAGTTTCTCAAATCATTATTTGTACATCTGCTAATAAGCCAAAACAAAGGCGGATAATTATTTATGATCACTGAGTAGATGGTTGTTCATTAATCACGGCAATGTGACGATAAGTAAATCCATTGGATCATTAATATTGTGACAAATGTTATATTGGTTTACTTATTAATGATTCCACGTTGTCATATGGCATTCAAAATGTTACCTTTAATGATTTATGTGATATCACCACTCTTGCAAGATCAAGGGGGTCTCCCTCCTTTCAACGAAAAAATGATAGAAAATTGTGGGGAAATGTGTTTCGAATATTTGGATGAAAAATTATTAGAAGAAAGGATATGATACACGACAACACACCCAGGTTTTTGCAACACTCTTTGGTTCGACAGTTTCAATATTGGAAAGCCCGACATTGTAACTGCTTTGAATATCCATTCTGGAAACATGCCACTAAATAAATTTGTGGATATCATGTACAAGCAAATTTCACTAATTTATCCGAACGTGAATAAGTAGATGTAGGTACATATTATGATGGACTGAGTAAGGTCTACAGACAAATAGATCTTATGACTAATGATGTCGGTTTTTGTATTCAAGCGAATCCGTTCTCAGATAAAGCTAGAAAGGTGTACAATTAAGTACTATATATATATATATATATATATATATATAATTTCATTTCTTAATGTTTTTGTGCAAGATTGTTCCATTTGTAACAATGAGAGTAAAAATCGTATAAAAACTGCTGACTGTAGAACGTAACCAGTATCATTAGTACTTTGCCTACCCCGTAAGGGGCTATAGGCGCCAGTGTTAGTATTGTATTGAATTGATGACCCCGTGGAGCAATGAAAGAATGACTGGGTTTGATAGACAACGGAGGAATAATATTTTTATATATTAATTGTTGACAGTCTTTGACACTGCATTGAACCTTCCTCGAATCTTATTACATAAGACTTGGGAAGGGGAAGACGAGTGAGTGCCTCTGTTTTTGCGAAATTTCTTACGACACTATAATAAAACGCGCGGAGTTGACATCATCCGGTAATAAGCAGAAGACATCGCTGTGGTCAAAACCAACCAGACTATAAATATTTCAGTCTAAGAGTGATATCAATTTGCTAACGTGATAAATAACATTATACGAAGTAGTAATTTATATAATATATTTTATATACGAAGATTTCTATTAAGTTCATATCATGAAAGAATCTAGTGTATCTAAACATCCCATTAAAGATACGCTAAATTCATTCTAACCCGGTTCCTACAACGCCGTAAGTGTTGTACATATCTTATCGCTTCGTTACTAATCATAGTATTCGATGTGTCCATTAAATCAAAAACTATATGTTTCTTTATCAGATAATTAGTTTTGCTTTTAATTTTTATCACTAGTCCACTTCTGGACATAGATAGGTCATTCCTAGACTGCCATAGAGTACGATCCCTAACCACCTACAGCCATCGACTTTCCGCAGAATTGCACAGGTCGTCACTCCATTTTGTGGGGAGTTGGTTAGTTCACCTGATGGTAATTGGTGACCACGTTCTATGACATCTACATGCGTCCGTACGAGAGATTCAAGATGCACAAGCTTTGTTAAACCTGAACACTGAAATGGAATTCCCCGTTGCCTATAGTACCAGCACCCGGATTTCTACACTAACCGTACAATACACAGAAGCGTCATACTACTTCACGTCGATATTCCATCAGAGATTTAACCTTCCCCGGCCGAGGCGACCCATTCACGTTGCACCTAGAAACTTGCTGTAACGTGGTTCTACTTTGAAACAGCAGTCCATCAAAGGTTGATCATTGATCTACCCGATTCAGTTATATACTTCAATTATGTTGAGTGTAAAGAAAACACAATTTTCCATATTTATGAGCTCATAATAGGCGGGTTATTGTAGGTTATCAATTAGTTCGTGGTTATAACGTTTTATTACGAGACTAATTTTATTTCTATTAGCTGGTGGAAAGGGGGCATACCCTGATAACCACTCTAGTGAAAACGGTGTCAAGTAGGGGAAATCCCATGTAACTTAAAAATCTAATTATTATATCGAACTACGATATACTCTAACCATTCCAAATTCAACTGGGCGATATTCATAACTAAAAGCTGGGTCACTCCACTGGGGTAATAGCAGCATAACGCTGTTTCGCATGGTATGTGTTCGCATGAATCTTTATTGAGGATGGATGTAGATATCATGAACCACTGCCATCACTTACCAGCAGGTGGACTGCCTGTTCATTTATCATGTCTAATATTATAAAAAATAAATAAAGATTTTAATGATTGCTAACATATACTATGTATATTTCAATGTATTGAACATTGAGAGAACCTTATATTATATTTACTATCATGTCACTTTTCACGTAACGTAACGTAACGGTGAAAACATATACAATATCATAAAGCAGGACCAATGGGTTAACGCGGTCGTGGTCTTGTTTCTCTAACGTTGCACGCCACGTTACTATTAATAGTGGAATGTTTATACGAAACGATCCGATACAATGCCCGGTGGTAAGTTTTATAAAGATTTCGTGTGTTTACGCAAAGTATAGAATATATATCAAATATTGTTGATATTCCTAAAAAATTATATAGAAAAGCGACAAATATTTTTTTTCCTAAAAATTTCTTGTCCTTAATGAATCTGCACAGTAGCTGAGTTTTTAAATAACCTAATCAGCTATTATCGCCGCGTGGCTGACTATGCTCCAACATCTACCTTCAATTAAAAATAAACAATATATAATAAATTCCTAATTAGTAAAACTAGTATTACCGCACCGTTACTTTTTAATCCCAGCATTTATATTTCAGCAAACTCCCGCAGACGTCGCTATTAATATGTTGGGTCTCTAGCGAGTTAATTCAGTTTGTAATCAGTTAAATTTGTTTGCCATAGTCTAATAGGGGAATGGTCTTACTTATGCTTAATCCTATATATTTAAAAATTCAGATGGAACAGAAGTTATTCAGAATATACACAACACGCACATTTTTTTTAGAATACACGAAGAGAAGGTGTGACAAACGATCACACATCACCTGATAGTAAGTGATAACTACGCCCCATTACATCTGCGTCCAAATCAAACTCAATAATCTTCATGATTAAAGATCCTCATGCACTCGCGAGGATTGAGAATGAATGCCTATAATCTAACGTTACGGAACCCTCATCATACAGAACACATCAGCACTATACTGCTATTTCAAGTTGGTATTTTGTGTGGGCAGGTTACTTTCTTGTTCGTGTTCTGTAATGTTGAAGCTAGAGACTAGCTGCAGTGTGGCTCTACAACGTTAATCGATCGAAATCGATCAATATTTAACGTGGTTGTCCGTAGAGAACATGATTTTTTTTTAGTCCTATTTTCCTTTATTGTCAACAATTGAAGCACTAATGTATGTACACACGTTAATTATGTGTATGTATCTGAACATGAAAATGAACTATGTATATTATTTCTATGAATATATTACTTTTATGTTTTTAAATTTAAAATAAGTAATTTTTATTGAACCCACGATATATTCTGTGCTCGAAGACAGTCTGGTAGTGAACGCTTTTTGGCTTTAATTCCGCCTTTTTGTACGTTTGTTTTACTTGTTTAAATAAATTAAAAATATATATTTTGTCCACATATATAATAAAACGTATTGCGTATATTTTACACCACCGAATGTATAATTGGCACGCCAATTGGACTCGAATTATTACCGCTTCATTGCCTTAATTTTGGGCCGAGTAAGTGTTTAAATTAAGCAACTCTTTAATGAAATGTTCTTTTTTGTACACTTTTATTAAATCTACCATCGCTTTGTGGCGGCTTCGTTAATGAAATGATGTTTAATTTTAGATAAACACAATTTACTCTTTAATGTGAATCGTTGTAGCTCAGTGTAAGTGCTAGATTTAATTCACGGTATGTGAGTGAACCGAGTTCTATACCCGATATCACGAATGAAATTGTTAAATTAAATTTTAACAGCTGGTTATTCGTGTGTAATGCTGGTGATGGAAAGCGTCGTAACAATGCGACTCTTCTGTTGTTGCTGATATTCATGGGTAGCGGTGATCATTTACAGGGGAGTTGGTTGCTCAACTGCCACCTATTCTGTATAAAAAAAAACAAAGTAGTGCTTGTAATAATAATGTGCCATTTTTCATTATATTTAGGGTGACAATTTATGCTGATATATTTATTTATTTAACCTTCATATATAGTATGTATAAAGGCGGACTTAATGCCTTGGGTATTCTCTACCAGTTAACCTTAGGTCAATGCAGAGTTGAAATGAGGTAGGTATATGCTTAAAGAATTTGTCATAAAATACTATTATATTATATAAACATAATTTTACGACAAGTATATATATAAATATATATATATATATATATATATATATATATAAATATAATTATTTAATATTGAGATAATTCTGCCAATCTGTTGAGAAATTGCTCCCGAACCTAAAGAAACACATGCCTCCACATTATAAACTATAAAGTTTCGCCTAACGGCCCTGCTAGGAATTTCCAATACTTGATTGAGTTAAACCGAGCGATGCCGAAAGGAAATATATATTATATGTTTAAACGAGATCATATTACAATATAGTATGCTAATTTTGGCGATGAATTATTTATATTTATTAATCGCCATTATTCTGCTTCAGTCAGCCAACTGTGAATATAATCAGTGATGATCGCGTTTTTATAATAATGGAAATATAGTCACTACCCACGTAATAAATTGTTAAATTAAGTTAAACAAAAGCTTTCGTTAATTTAAAGCTCGGATATTGGTAGAAGCGTTGATTTATTTATATATTAAAGTATATTTATTCACTGGGCTTTCGTTATGTTTTTCTATATGTTTTCAAGTGTTTACCGCGACCCGTAGATATGTATCATTCATCAACCCTTGTTTAAGAATCGAGACACTCAATATAATTCGGTTACAGGGGCTACTAGATTAGCACGGCGACGCAGGGATCTAGCTATTCGAAACGTACAAAAAGTAATCGCGCAGTATTGTATTATTCACGAGAACAACAAGCGTTAAACTTTGTGCTGGTATTCGGCATTCAACATTCCCCCCTTTTGCATTGCTTCTAATGAAGATGGACATTTTCTGTATGACTTCTCTATCTCTTCTATTGCCAGATGACTTCAACTGCGTAGTATATTTTATAATACCGGAAGTATTTTTATATTGCATTGAGAGTTCACCTGATGGGGAGTGATTCCTGTGGTCCATGACATTTACATTCATCCTTGACAAGGAATCATAATGCAGATGCGTTGTCACCATTGAGGACTGAGATGTAATGCCTCGTCACCAGTTATAAAGGTCTCCGTATCCCTTCACTCACCAGACGAAACAGAGGAGCGTTATGCTGCTATTTCATGCCGGTATTCTGTGAGGGCGTGGTCCTACCCCGGTCGAGCTTACCCATTCATACTGCAGCAAGAAACAGACTGCAGTGTAGCTCTGTTAAGTATTGCATGTGTAATAAGATCAGAGAAATGTTCAAATACAGTGTCAGGGCCATGGTTCATATATATATATATAACACACTATTACCCCAAAAATACCAATACGTGATGTATCCACTACACCACGCGACACTATATATAATAATCGCCAACAATTACTTCTAATTAAACTTGTACTTGTATATTGTTTTGCTTAAATTAACCTTATCGGACATATTTATTAATATGTAATGTAAAGACGTAGCTCTGGCTCTCAAGATACAAATCTGGCTTAGTTTGGGAACCAAAGAATTTTATTTATTAATTTGTCTGTCTGGTGTAAAGATAATTAAGGAAATTGTTTATGATTTTTACATTGATTGTGCGCCCATTTGTCCTTAATTAACTAACACTGACGGTAATTATTCATAGATAATTATCGTTCAAAGTTTAAGACAGGCCGTTGGCCTTAGAGGCCCCAAAATACTATAATATTCACATGTCGTGCATAATGCCTACACTGAAATTCACCAACGAAATTCGTATGAACAACCTAACTGGCTTCCAAAGCGCCGGTGATCCGGCCGATAAGTTTATCGTGTATCAAATCCGACCGGCGGCCAGTAAATCACAATTACACGCCATTCGAAAATTTTCGACCACAACAGAACATTATTTCGTTGCAAGGTAATGCGGTTCATGTTTACATACGACGTCTAGATCTGTTACCTTGGAAAATTTCATTATATAAATGTAATAAAGCAACAATATTTATGTTTATATATATATATATATATATTTATATATATTAAACAGGAGCATGGTATTACACGTTAGCCAATTGACAAAATATTATTTTTGATATGTTTTACTTAAAGAGTTCTTTATATGTAGTGGTATTCATTTAAGGGTAAAGTTAAATGTCCTGCGGTTCGGTTCTGCTTGAAACGCGGCTCTACTGGGGATTGCGGACTTAACATGTCTTCGAAATATTGTATATTAAACAGCCGAGACCGTAATAATCGGCACTTAAAATTACAATTAACATTTTCTTTGGTGCCGGCACCAGAAATCGAAATTGGTTTGATCGCGAAACGTGGAATTAAAAGCGTCCACTTAGACACTGAGCTACCCTGTCTCTATTTCATTATATATTACTAACCAAATTATTTAATAGGTATTTAGTTACGGTTAATTTCTTTTGTTTTGTATTTTCTATATTTAGAATACGGGGAAAGTGATGATCGCCACCCGTGAACAATATCAGAATAAGTTACAATTGCTTTGAAGCCGGCTTAGGAGAGAGGTTATATTTTGTTTTCCTGAATATGGCGGTTCCCGAAAATGTTTTCATCATTTTCCACAAACAAACTCTTAGCAATATTATTCAGTAGACCAAAACGCATAATCTGCCATTACGTCTAGTGTCTGAATTTTGGGTGATGTATAAAAGATCAAGAAAACTTTGAATTAGTATCTAAGTAACGAGATCAATTTTCTTGAAAAAATTTAATATACCTCAATAAAAAAAAAACTATGAAGTTAACAATAAACTTCTGTAAATTACAGAAATTTTAACACTTTGTAACATAAATCGTTGTCTTCATTGCACCGGTAGTGCATTAACTAATGCAATCGCATTCATCATAACGTAATTTGGCTCGATCAACGCCTACACGCGAATCTTAATGGAACTGTTTCATTTTCAGCATTTTCAGTTGAATTAACTCCTTAAATTTGTTACTTGAAAATTGTTTTCATTTGATATTTGATGTTGGATTTGTTGAAGATTTTGAAAAAAAATCGAAAATAAATTTGAGTATAGGTAAAACATACCATCAAGCCTAATACCATAAGCCTATACTCCATACCTGTAATGTAATACATAGTCGTGAAGCTCAGACGATTCCCAAAACGTATGATATTATAAATATAGTATTGTAGGTGGAAAGGCTCGAGTAGAAATGAAGCCATTATAGGCTGATATGAAACACAAATATATCATGGTAATAAACGGGGCGTGACGCCAGAATGCTATTAACTGATTGATGATTGAATACGCTTTTAATTTTGGTAATGTTATTTTTTTTTCTAGAAGGTAAGTCTCCTCTGCGGTTTACATTATAAGTTAAATATATATTAATATTAGAGTATTATTATATTTTGCTTAAATTTTTTACCATAACCCACCAAGTAAGTATCATGACCTTTATTTCAATTATTGACGAAGTACAATTATTCTCATTTTTTGCGAAGTGAAAAGCCGGGCTATAGATGTCTACGTCTAACCTTGTGTACAGTCCCAGTAACGATATAAAATAAAGATATGTATATATGTATATATATATATATATATATATATATATATATATATATATATATATATATATATATATATATATATTTAGTTACA
The DNA here is from genome assembly GCA_029286865.1 of Teinopalpus imperialis. Lineage (NCBI taxonomy): Eukaryota > Metazoa > Arthropoda > Insecta > Lepidoptera > Papilionidae > Teinopalpus > Teinopalpus imperialis. The sequence goes on from JAGSMU010000039.1 coordinate 553,673, forward strand.
ATATATGATTCACATATTCTGCCGGTAAGGTGTAATATACTTATTGTATTCTATTCTGCTGTTCTATCTAAGTCACAGTAGTTAAAACAACTTATTTCTTCGTACAACTAAATAAACGTGACATAGTTCTTTGGCGAAGTCAATCTCTCATTTTTAATGTACTTACAAGTCGAGGTAACTTTATCGTAAAACACATAATATGCAGAGACATGGGGGTAGGGGGGAGAGAACAAAAGGAAACAGAAGAGAACAAAAATGATTTCCACAACGTGCATACCATAAATCTCTGTTTTTCTCTCTCAAGCCAAGCCTATTCTCCGTCCCTTTTTTAACAGAAACGTATCGAAATGAATAACTGATGTTAAATTTTACTCTCATCGCACCCAAATAAGTCTCACTTTAAAACCATATCTGTTATATGTCATCAGAATACAGGCTTCATTCTCTAACCTATTACAAAACGATTTAGGAAACCAAATGACAATTACGCCGTCACGAGGCAGGTAGTGCGTCGTCTCCACAATATAGAAGTGTACCGAAGTGATCGAAACATGCGAGCCCGTTTCGTGAAACTGTCCCAGCGCCATGTTTTCCTCATAAATAGATTACCCAGTTGTCAGTGCGCCTGTGAGCCGAGGCGAATCTATTAAGCGCGTTATTTCCGTTGGCGCAGACCGGCGTTGTTATAGAAGCGCTAGACGCGCCATTGAATTGGAAGGCGTAGATGGTAGAACTTCCAGGATGATGAAATTTGCTTGTATTTATCTTTTTCGTTTTTATGATTGATGACTAATTTTTTTTTTTTTTAAACTTTCATTTTCAGTTATTTATTAAATGTAGTTTTTTTTTTCAACTGGTTTATTAAAATATATGAATATAAAGAATATATATATATATATATATACACTCGTGAGCAAAATAATCGACACATGCTTCATGCATGCAATGTAATTTTTTTAAATTATTAAAGCTGTATGTTTTGGCTTCTAAATAATGTAAACAAATCTTTGTCCGTTATCGTTATCTTTAATCCGAGAATACTACCCGTTGTATGTATAATCATCTAATTTCTTATTTTATTTAAATAAAAATAGCATAGGTGTTATGTAATAAATATATAATAAATATAGGTGTTTATGTCCCACACTCATACTGTGGGACATAAACACCTATATTTACCCTCAACAAAGATTCAAGCATCACACACAGTAATACACTTATAAAACTCCCTCGTGGGCATAGACTTTCTCGGAACGAATTAAATTTTAATATTCTAGTATAAATTTTCATATTTGAACCTTACTATTTGTCACTTCTAGTATTAACAATTCAATTTATCTATGGATTTTCGCCTACAATTCGGACGTAAAGCTTCCAAAGCAATCGATTTCCGGCCTATTCGACTTTAAACGGAGAATCAAACCCGATATCCGAACAGATTTAGTTGCGGACTCGATAGTTGGTAATGAATAGAGTTGAGCGCCTCACTCCTTTTGACTGAGGTTTATCCGTTTTGCTATGTTAATCAATTTGTTTACGATACTCGTCGAGATTTTTTTAAACTTTATGCACTTGTGGTTATGAAAAAAACTTTATTTACTGATTCCGACTAGAAGTTGCATTTTAATTTTTTTTTATTGCTTTGAGAGTAACAAACGAGCAAACAGTTCACATGATTCCTGCGGCCCATGACATCTACATTCATGCTTGACAAGGAATGCTAATGCGGATGCGTGGTCCCTTGAGGATTGAGATGGTATGCCTCGTCACCAGTAATAAAGGTCTCCGGCGGCCTACACTCACCAGACGAAACATATGGCGCTATTTTACGCTGGTGAGGATCGCTAACAATATTAACGTCGTTGTTGAAACCGGGTCTAGATACTCATATCAATGAACTGTGCGATATTCTTTCCCCTGTACACAATATATTATATGGTTATATATATATATATATATATTGTATGGTATAGGTATATCCTAAATAATGATATATTATGATATGCGGTGCATGGCGTAGTAGTAAGATTATCTAACTGCTGCATCGCGGGTCCTTGGTTTGATTCCCAGCTATCGAATCATATGATGTATTACAATTTTTTAATCGGGTCTGGGTGTGTTGTATGTCCTGCGTACCTGACACTACCTCTGAATCTTTCTCCGACCTTATAGCACATGTATGTACATTGGACCAGGGAAAGGGACGACGAGAGTGGCCAAGACCTAATTTCTGCGTCATTACAACTCGAACATAAAAAAACATAGATTCCAGTGGAACAAAACATCCCCTTTCAAACAATCTTAAACATTTATGACATGTGGAATATAAATAAAAAATGCTAAATGAACATAGTCATCAACCTAATAAAATAAAATATAAATTAAATTCAATAATTCAACAATTCAACATAACAAAATAACAAGAAAAACATTCAAAATGTAATGTGCAATTAGCACAACTGAAATTCTCATTGCCAGCCGATGCGAATCTTGCAGTTTGAAAATCTATTCGAGTCCATTGCCATTAAATACTACATTTTCTATCGACGTTCATTGGAAAGCCGTGGGTAACTAGTACGTTCAAATTACTGCCTAGATGCAGACTGATTTCAATTTACTGGCTCGGCTGGAAAGAGCCGGCGTGAAGTCGCTTTTACCAATTTATTTTCATCTTTCAAACGCCTATGTGCTTTCGAATGCATAGATAATGGATAATTTTGCATACATAATGGTTACTGGAGAATGCACCCTCAAGGCATATTTCGATCTCGACTGTGTCTTCATGATGGTTTCTCATGAAATCCAGTCTTTTCAACTCTACCTGATAGGTAGAGAGATATAGAGGTAGAATCATGTAGTAGCTACTTTCTATCTACAACAGGAACGGGATGACCCGACCGGGGCAACACCGCGCCCTCACAGCCTTACCAGCATAAATTATCAGCATAATACTGATGTGTTTCGTGTGGTGAGTGTAGGAATCCGGTGACCCTTCCTACTGGTGACGGGTCATTCCATCTTAGTCCTAAGAGGAGGGAGGAAAACGCATCTCCATTATGATTCTTTATAGGATGAATGTGGGTCACATTGGATGCAGTCGTTATGTTGTTGTTTTACACTGGTGCTCTATGAGGGTTTGGGTCTTCCCCAGTCGAGCCGACCTAATCACGATCACGATCACGACCTACATACAAACTTCTGCGTAGCTTTGCCATTGTTAAATATATTAAAAAAAAACTAATATAGTAAGAACAGTCACACATATAGTAATAATAATCCGAGTGGAAATGACGAGTCTAGCACCCATAAATTTTCTTCGCCATACTCGACTTTGAGGGGCGAAGATCGCTGCATAGTGATAGTACTAATATTAATTTTGTAAAAACAATAAAATTTACACGTACTATTGCTATTTTGGCTTGAGCTTGAGGTTGTGAAACATATCTGACAAATAAATATAATAAAAAAAAATATTTCGAAGATAAGTAGTAGCTGACGGCCTTTAAGAAATACGTAGGTTCTTTTCTTGAAGGTCCCTAAGTCGTATCGTTTCGGATTTATGTATATATAAGTTGTTATATTACATTTTACGTCAAAGCTATCTATAGACAAGGGTACCTAAGTCTTTGTTACTCTTCCGCAAAATTTATCGATGAATATTGATGATCGCAAGCATATTTATATTATAGTAAAAGTTTTATTGCATATAATAAAACTGTATTAGATACTGATGCATGCACCAAAGAGATAAGTGCACGAGCTCTCCCCAAAGTAATAAAAGTAACCGATTGGCCACATAAAACTTTATAGATCAGCGAAGTTTAATCAGGGGAGTAATCATATGTGGACAGTAAACATAAATGGTATCGATTGCTGATAACTTGGTCATGACAGCAAATGTAAATATATATTCCTTTGCTATTTATTATACATTACTGCTACGTGACTGGTGAGTCTTTAACATGATTCTGTTTAATAAATGTTTAATTTACCTGGCGAATGGTAGGTCTTGAACTCGATTCCCTAAGTAACAATATACATTAATATCACTATATACACAATACAACACTGAATCTTGAGTGCCACTGTGTTTGCGTTAATGTTTACGGCACTATAATATACCCTTCGCAGGTAATGTGATCTATTAATAACCGCAAGGTATTAAACAAGGTGTTAATTGTAAAAGCCCCCGGGTTAACAGCGGCAATCAGCCAGAAAAAAAAATTGTAATCGATCATGAATCATCATTATCATTTATTAAACCCGATTACAGTTCATGTGGTATTTCAACCTCGTCATCTTGGGTGATAACGCATGAGCGTTTTGACTCTGTTGAGGATCGATGTTGATGTTTATGAGCACCAGTCATCACTTACTGTCATATAAACTGTGTGCTCGTTCAACATTAGTTACAAACAACCGATTACATATATATATATCTATACTATAATGAAACTGTTACGTACCCATGTCTGAATATAATGTGACGGTAAACGAAAACTTCATGGACAGCAGTAATCACATATTTTCTCGTTTGCCACCTATTCTATAACAAATAAAAAAACTAATACTAAATTAGCATTAAGAGTTGGAAATCCTATCCTATCCAATTTCTGATAACTTTCATCCAATAAAACCTTAAAATGCGAAAACCTTAAACCTTGAAAGCGACACTCTTGAGCGATGATTCTTTTATGTTACGACTATGGCTCATGAAACAACCAATCAATCCTCAAACAGACGATCCAGATGTACATGCGTTGTCACACCTATGGACCAAGAAGGAACATCTCGTTAGAATAAAGGTCTCCGAACACAGAGCAGTAATTTCCTGTTTTTAGATTGGTATTTTTGGAGTATATATTAATTATTTATTTATTACCTATTTTTATTTACCTAATAAGCCAACACTAAAATGTACTAGATAACACTTGCCACGTTTGTCTTCGACAAAGCTTATTTTAATAATATAAGTTCTTTGAAATATATTAGATATAAATATATTTTTTACCGAATTTACCATCAAGAGTGTTCTGAGTAGTTGTTCAGATTAATTTTAGCCGCCGAGTTTAAACATCGTGCATCATGACAAAATTAAAAATATCACCATCATCTTGATGGTTGGCAATCCAGTACTTTGCGCTTTACGAGATATTATCTGCCACGTACAACTACTCTGTGGAATCAGCTGTTGCCAGCGGTATTTCTTAACTGAACCCATACGACTTAGGGACCTGCAAGAAAAGATATTACATCTTTTTTTAAGGCCGCTGGTGCATCTGCGACTCCTCTGGGTTTTCAGATGTCATTTCGGCCGTGGTAAACGTACGTAATTTGGTGAGGTGCTTGCTCGTTTGCCACCGATCTATAAACGAAATGATTTCCTATTAAATTTGAAAACTGCAAATTCACCTCGTAATTATAAACTAGTGCCAATAGGGCCACGCTTTTAGGAATACGAGGGTAATTTATATGTATCTACGTTATAATTGTATATCGGGAATGAATGTTGGTGTGATGGGCCGCAGGAATCACTTGCCATCAGTTGTACTGTGTACTTATTTCCCTCCGTCAGTATAATTAAAAAAATACAGTCACAAACCATTAAAATATTAAATCGCTATATTTGAATTTCGGTAGAGCTACATTGCAGTTTGTTTCTAGCTGCCAAATGAACATCAGCTCGACCGGGATAACTCATGGAATACCAGGGTATAATAGCAACATAATGCTGCTGTGTTTCGTTTGGGGAGTATAGGGATCCGGAGACCTTTATTACTGGTGACGAGGCGTTCCATCTCAGTCCTCGAGGAAGACAAGGCATCTGCATTATTGTTCCTTGTTTGTCAAGAATGAATGTAGATGTCATGGGCCGCACGAATCACTTGCCATGAGATGGACTGTGTGCTCGTTTGTTACTCTCAGTGTAATAGAAAAAAAACTCGATGTCATAAGAAAGCATTGATTTGAAAACTGAACGAATGGTCGCAAAATTGAAACGTCGGGTAATAAAGTCGGATCAATTCGTCTCCGGTGCTCATTACGCCGCCCACTTGCCATCGATTCGAGTTTTTTGTGCAAACGTCTTAATACTTCCGTTTGCAATGAATGTTTTTTTTAAATCATAAGGACCATGATCGTTAAGTAGGAAGTTTATTTAGGTATCAATAATATATAACCATGATAGGTCAATTTCTAAAAGCTCGCTTTGAAATACTCGGTAAGTTTAGTAAAATGAAGAGTCTGGTGAGTAAAATTTTACTCACATTGTTTTGATAAGAAGATAAAAAAACTTTGGTGAATAATATATTTTTTTAATATAGAATAGTTAGCCGTGATAAGTCAGCGACCAAGCGCTCGCTCTTAATTCGCAGTATGCAAGCAAATCGAGTTCGATCCACGGTACCGGCACCAATAAAATTGTTAATCTAAATTTCAAGTACTGATAATGATAATACTTACTCGGCAATGAAAGAAAACCTGAACTGCATGTCTAAGTTACATAAAAAAAGGAATTTCGAAGTCTTGTGTAGTCCAGTATTCCGTATTGTAGCCGCGTGGACTTTGATCTAACACTCTAAAGAGGAGGCATATACTTAGCAGTGAGATTTATTTCATATAAGCTGTTACTTTACATTGTTTACTTAATGTTAATTCTGTAAATATAGCTAAAAATATACGTATACGTATTTAATGAGGTGTTTGACATCCTGATATCACACATATCTCTGCATACCATAGATGATGGCTTCCATCAGCTATGATATGGTATCCGTACTAACGTTAAAATCCGTTAAATGTGTTTATTTTTATCACATATTACACTAGTATTCGCGTAAACATAAGAAATCATTATTATCATTATTCCTGAATATTAAAAGATATATTAATCTTGAGTCCAATAAATATTAGAAAAACAAATTAAAAGAAAAAACAAAACACTAATTTTCTAGATAATTAAGTCATTTATTAAAAGTGCGTTGTATAATATCTTTTTAGTTATTGTACAACAATCATATAAATTAACGTATCTATATAATTATAACTGAAAAGCTTGTGAATTCTTTCAAAAATAAAAAATATTTTATACAGAGTATTAAACAATCTGAAGAGAAGCATAAATAAAAGACGAAATGTTTATTTCAACTTCAATGCAGCCCCGATCGCCAGTTAAAAAAATATATTGAACAAAGAATAACTCTACTACGAAAAATTGGATCCATTCTTGCGAATAAGAGATTCAAACCAAAGTCTAACCTCAATTGTCAAAGGCGGCATCAAGTTACACGCACTAATGACCAAATTTAATATTACTCCGGACGTTTACACGTCATTAACCACGAAATTGTTAATTTGCTGAGATCCATTTTCATTCAGTGATGTGTGAATTGTGTTCGTATTAAAATTAAAAAGAAATTGTGAAATATATTATACTACCGTCACTGCATCTAATAGAGGGAAACCAGCATTACGTTTGCATGGACACGATCTCAGTGTCTACTCTACTGATTGTCACTTTTGTTTTATGATATTAATACCTGATAATAAGTGATTCCTGTGACATCCAAATTCTTCCTCCATAAGGTAAGACATAAATTGCTCAGAATATATTATTGTGCCGTAAGCGTTTGCGCTAAAACAATTTTTTTCCTATCATTTTATTCCTTACGTGGCTAAGTATTACTAATTATTCAATTAATCATCACAACTAAGCTAAAATAGTTATGCTAGTAGATGATTCATGCCAATAGCCACATAGTAGTTTAAAACCTACAATGTTAAGATTCGCAGACGGTACCTTAAACGATTAGGCTGGTGATACTTAAATTCTATTTAAATTATATACATATAGCGAATCGATCTCGTTAATTACAATTAGAAGGAAACTTTCTAAGAAACAAATGGAAAAAAATCGAGGAATTATTACTTGAAATCCACCAATGGTCTGGTGGATTTCAAATAATATATATATATATAGTTAGATTAGGCCTAAGCCCAGCAATGGGGTATATATATATACTTTACTTATACTTTATCTCTGTTACTCCATTACATTTATAGAAGCATCAATGAGATGGGAATACTAGAAAAGAATAATTTTACTAAAGTACCGAGCTTCGTTAAGCCAAGGGAAATTAAAGCGCTACTAATTACTGACTAATTAAAAGCACTCAAAGTTAAGTAACTGTCGAAAAAGTTTCGTTGGCTCTCTTTCTGAGAGCAGCTAAAAGACAACGTCTCAAAAAACGGACGCTTATCGTTAAAAGTGACAAGATATTATAATTAACTTCAATAGAGGGCTTTATAATATAGCTATTAAACGCGATTCTTTGATTCAACGCCGTATAATAGCTTCATATAAAAATGAGGGTAGTTTTAATTTTTATTATTTTATATATACATACTACTATAAGTACTAAAACTTATAGTAACTTTTTTCTTTATATACCATTGGGCTTATGTCATCGTGAATAAATTATATGGTATAGTTATTTACATATAAAATAGTAACAACTGTCATTTCTTTTCTGTCTTTGTAATCAAATAACATAACAAAAAGTGCTTAGTGCTAATGTGCGGGGAAAATCCTAATATTAACTGTTTGCTGATTTTTAAATAAAATATATAAATATAAATATATAAAGTAAAAGAGAAGGAAATAAAACCTGTTTGCATATACTGTTTATGTAAACAGGCATCCTGTGGTCCTTCCTAACGAGGCTATCGGCCTTCAAGTCTTTTATCTTTTTTACTTTTTATACAATACCTTGAAAATGAGCAAAGATCGCAAAACCTCAGCAAACGCTCAAAATGTTAAATAAGATTATGATGCTGAAATATTTTATGAAACTTTACGTGATAAATGAGCACACGTGCATCATCACTATCAGATGCACTGTGTGCTCATTTAAGTGGCCGTAGTTACGGCCAATAAACATCTATCGTCAACAAAGATTAAAAATGCATTTGCATGTCGTTTTCTTTCACTCACCATGCGAAACACAGCGTCGTTCTGGTGTTCAGTGAGGACGGGGAATCTTTGAAGATCCTCATTTTTGCTAGGTACTAACTGCAGTGTGTATCAATATATCCATATTGCGGTTAATTGATTTTAATAAAATATTAATATCAACTTTCTCCCGGTCATATCTATAAATAATGCACAGATGTATTCAAATGTTAAGTGAACACATAGGCATTTGTTTTGCTCATTCCAATTCATAAAACAGACAAATTTTTATATGATCTCGATCTTATTCCATTAAAGAACATGTTTTTGTAGACAAATATCTACTTCTGTATCCAAATCCAGAATTCAAACGATCGATAAAACATAAACAAAAACTAATATTCTTAAAAGGTTGAGTATATTCCATTATTTGACATCATTACCTATTCAGTATTGTTAAGAGTATCTAAACAAATGAAAATCTTGATATCTAGTGCAACTTCGTATAGAGTTTCGTAGTTAACGGCCTGAAAAATATGATAGTCTTCTTTCAACGAGCGTTAAGCAAAGTAACTTGGTGGTCATAACCCGTAATGGAAGTTGTATTACCACGGTTAGTGGTACGTAGTTTCTTTTAACGATAATCGCCGACTATATCGCCCTGGAGCTCTATAGAGGCTGAGATACAAAAGAAACGGGTTGCGGCCTAAAAACGATCCTCCCTGTAAAAGATTAGCACCCGTTTACAAATGGCCTGTTTCCGTTTAAATATATTAGTGGGTTTGAATGTTACACGTTTCACACGTGTATGTTTTAGATAATAACATTACAATTTATTTAAGAGATGGTTTAACAATGTAATCAATTATGTAGCAATCCTGTCTTTCGTAAGTTTGGGTTTGATTCTATCTAAAGAGAGATTTCCCTAGAGGATATTACTTCACTGCCCTGTTTCTAGCTGTAACTTGAATGGGTCAACTCTACCGGGAAAGGGCCATCCCCTAAAAGAATATCAACGTGAAGTAGCAGCATAAAACTGATGTGTGTATGATAGGCTGAGAGTAGGGATCCCGAGATCCTTATTACTGATCAGCCTGGTGAGGTACAGGTTAGTACTTAGGAGTTCCCAGAACCCATCTTCTTTATGATCCCTTATCGAGGGTAAATGTGGATGAGCCGTAAGAATCACTGCGTGACCTGCCATAATGGACAATCTACATATGTCAGCTAGCAAGAGTGTATGTTTATTGTAATTATTCCATGTAGTGGACCCTAAACGTGATTGCTCCTTCAATCTAATCATGGCATTGCGTTTCCATACCAAGCTTTTAAACATAGTAGACTATGATGTGATGTGTGGTAGGAGCTGAATGAATAAAATGCTTGACTGGAGAAGAGCTGGAATTATAAATATTTATGTAAAGTGTTGGATACTATTGTTACATTTCACATTGTGACCAAAAGAACCGGAGACGAAGTAGTTTTCCAAACTAGTCCTTTAACATGACTATCCGATGAACAGTGTTCTGGTTTATCAATACATAGCGAACACCGAACGCGAAAACTTTCAGATCATACATTCTATAATCTTACTTTCCCAAAGTACACAACTTCAGGATGAAGTTATTATAAATTGTCAATTAAAATAAAACTTTTATATAATTAGGTTGAATAATGGCACGTAATTAACCTCATGGTTAGTGATCTCTGCAGACCAAATATGTTCACTGAAATGGATGAAGATGATGTTAAGGAGGTTGTCATGCTAATTGGAGTACGGATTCACTTGCCAAAGTAATATTGCTATTTTAAACTAGTATTTTGTTGAGGTGACATTATTTCCCGGTCGAAACCATGTCTAATACTGTTTTGTTTTATTAAAATATTCTGTCAGGGCTTTATTACTGTTTGAATAATACTAAAAAATATTAATTATACAATCAATCAATAAATATATGTACACCTATCAATATATAACAAAGTATGTAAAGTCCACCTATATACGTAGAGTTAATTTACGCTGTCTACAGACGGTATGTAAGAGCCGACCGGGCAAGCATCCGGCTCCAGTGGAGGAAGCGACATGGCAGTTTCACTGGGCCTATTGTTTGAGGATTCGATGCGTTCTCCACGTAACTAGGCATTGGGGGCATCCTTTGAAGTTTCATGAATGAGTTTCCCACGGTTTGTAATATTGTCTTTGACTGTTGTGGTGCGAAGCTTTGAAAGTGCACTGTTATATAACATTCAATGGTATACTGGTTGGTTTATAATCTCAATATATGTAATTATATATAGTCTGTGAGAATCACAGTCCTCCATAGATCGGCATATAGCATCTATCTACCTGCTTCCATCGAATTTCCGGAAATTTGCGTAGGTAGTCGATCTATCTCGTGTAAGTCGTCCTACACTGCCGACTGCCTGTCCAAGGTGGCTACTGCCTTACTTCCCATTGGGTTATCACCATCCCTCTACTACGGATGTCTACGTTGCGTATTACTAAACGCACATGAAGATATATTAATTGTTAAATATATTTTTACGGATTCTTTTTTAAAAAACTCCTTATTATGGAACAATCTGCATTTATACATTAACTGAATAACAAACTTAGAACTATTCCTCAACCTAACTATATTTAAATATTGAAGGGCGCCAGAAGAGTTTTATGCTGGAACTCTGCCTAAACCTTTAACCACGGCCACCTTCCAGAAAGTTTATTGTCTAGCCTATACAAGGGCGTATCCTTAAGCTACAAGTAATTGAATATACGTTACATATATTTTATAGCAAGATCTTACAGGAGGATAAAGTATAAGAGTTATTTCATTTCATTCAAAAGATTTTTAAATTTTAACATTACTTAAGTTAACTTTAGTATTGTGTCGGTATATTCACATTTAACATTTCAATGCATGTTAAGTAATGTACACCGACACTCGACATCTAATAACTCGCAAATTTAACTTTTGTTAAATAATTGTGGTAAAATAATATTTCTTAAATATTTTCCTATAAACATGCAAAAACATAATAGGATTCGAACTCTCGACATAACACTCGTTGAGAGTATACGTCTAAGCAACTGCGCCAGTAAGTAGCATGATGAAATATCGATGAGTTGTCTTAGTTGATTTGGTTTAAGGGAATGTGAATAATGTTGATAAAAAATCAAAGTGTACAGGTATACAGTTACATATGATATGTCTTATTCATTTCAAAAATAATTAAAATGTTCTTACGTATGGCCTGCGATTTCCAAGATCAAACAAAAACTGTTCCATTACAATTTAGTTCCAAACATTTAGATACCTATTGACAGAGCACTAGGTATCACAATATTATATAAAATATATGTATACAACTTTAAAATATTTTATTGAAAAACGCTAACCTAATTTTAGAAGTAACTCTATCCTTGATTATACCCTGAGCTTACTTTAAAACAATACAACTTCAAACGCGAAAATAACCCATTTAAAATCTCTAAAAACAAGAGCTGAAACACACCGAACAAACGCAACAATGCTTTGTCGACTCCACAGTTTCCAACACTTGTAAAAAAAATAACAAACAGCTATGCAAACCGCCGGCATCAACGAATCCGGAACAACAGTGGCATAGAAACGCGCGACAATAATTCGCGTCGTCCATCCGGCCGCCGGTCCCCGGGCTCTCTCGCGTGAAATACTCACAAACGTTTCCCGCTAGGCCACACGGGTTATGCTTTATTGTCTTGTTAGTAAACTTTGTATCCGCCTGACTCAACGACCGTTATTCGAAGTAAACAACGGGCTAGGAAGTGGGCCGCTATTAGGTTACACTTAAAAATAAAATCATAATCTTATATTCATTAATTCTAACAAAGTTGGCTTAGTTAACTGATATACAATTTGATTCAACACAGTACAACAATAGTGTAATAAAAAAAATAGACAACATACACATGAAGCGTAATAGGAATTACTCAAAAATAGGTTATCTCGACAAACCAGGCGTAAAGTGTCTTTGGCACACGCAAGAAATCGTTTTGCATAACCTTAATATACTCTAATCTTTTTCTATGTCAAACGGACAGAACAATAATTAATAAAAGCTTAACTATGATATAAGGAAGTCAAATTCCCCGAGTCCCTTTTAACCGTTTATTCATAGAGTGGCTTAAAAGCTGAACTGAAATACCTAAAGTTATTATTTTTAATAAAACGTGGTAAAATCCGAATACTTATTTTTATTTTATTTTTATTTTATTTATATAAGTATACACAATAGCTAACTTTATGACACAATTTTATAGGAAAATAGAAAACAAGTACACACAAAACCGATAAATTAGCCAACAGTGGCATAACAGCATTATCAGAAACAATTTATTAAAGTTAAGTTTACTAAGTTAGGTAAGCACTTCAATTATGAAGCGTCAAAAAAGATTACGTTCTTATACATTCCAGTATTTATTTAAACTAAATTAGACTAATTACATAGAGGACTTTATTTTCAAAGCTACTTTTTGATAGGTGAAAAATATCTACATCACTGATGTTTTCATTGTACAGGCGAGGTAATCTTGTTAATATGGAATTTTTGCCATAATTAGTACGCTGAAATAATCCTGTATTTCTAGTGAGTCTCTTAGGAGTAGAAAATGTTATACGGCCTAATAGTGTAGGCTGGCCTATATTGTGCAAGATATCATTAAGCAGACTCCTACCTAATAGAAGCCTTCTATTATACAATGTTAGTGATTTAAAGTACTTGCAATCATGGTAAGAAGTACGCTCTCTATGCATTTAAAATTGAGAATTTTAACAAATTTCTTTTGAACAAGTTCAATATTATCGATGTATACCTCATACTGCGGAGACCATACAGAACAACAATAGCCAAGAGAACTGCGGACGTAGGCGTAGTACAAGACTTTAAGGGCAAAGAAGTCACTGAAAGGCTTGAAGGCGCGCGAAACAAAATTGAGGTTACGATATGCCTTAATGCGAATATGTTCTATATGCTTTTTCATAAGCATTTTAGAATCAAATATAATACCAATATCACGAACTTCATCAGCCCGTTCTATAGCCACGTTGCCAAATTTATAAGGATACAGAATAGGGTTTTTCTTTTGCAATTTCTTTTACAATGACATTTTTTAACATTGACGGAAATCTTGGTTTTTCTATAACAGTCGCATAATAAGTCCAATTCCATTTGTAATGAGTCGCAATCACTAATTTTTTTTATTGTCATGTTGATTTTTTTGTCGTCAGCATATAATAAATGTTTCGCGTTTTGTAAATAATTGCCTATATCATATAAGTACATACGTTGGAATTATTTAAAAAAAGAAATAAAAAAACTACTAATAAACATTGTAACGGCTAATGATCCATCTAGTTGATTTGTAAAATGTTATTTGTAGCTAATATACTCGTAGTCATTTGAGAGCACAAGTTTTCCGTAGTCGAATTCGGTGAATACGGTCGGGAAAATAAAATAATTGTACATCCAATATTTACATTTTCCGACCGTACCGCTTGCACAGTAGACTGCACTATATCATCTGCAGTCGCATCCGTCACGCTACCGTCCCGTCTCCGTATACGTCGCAGTCGGGTTTCGCGTGATTTGTCACACTGCTATTGATTCTTACGTCACGTCAAGTGACAGAGGATACGGATTGGAATTTTATAATGTACTAGCTTAGTGCACTACTAGTAACTTCGCCGTGTTATTTATTTCGTTTCGAAATGTTTTCTAAAATCTTTATAGTTTGTAGCTAAAAAAAGAATGACCATCAGCCGGTCAAAAACCCAGTGGAAGAGCTACGCTGCAGTTTGTTTCTAGCTGCAGAATGAACGGGTCAGCTCGACCGGGGACCGGGGAAGAACCAAGACCTCATAGAATAACAGCGTGAAATAGCAGCATAACGCTGACATAATTCGGAGACCTTTATTACTGGTGACGAGTCATTTCATCTCAGTCCTCAAAGGTGACAACCCATCTATTTCTTCTCACGGGAGAATGTACATGTCACGGGCCACAGGAACTACTGCCATCTGGTAAACTGTGTGCTCATTTGTTGCTCTCAATGTAATAAAAAAACCGTAACCAAATCTAAATTAAATAGTTCAGTACTATTAAAACTGTTATTTCAAACTTCTGTCATAATACCGGCAGTCCTTAAGAGTAAATTTTATGTTTCGCTCGAATTTGGTACTGTTTTGGAAATAGAACCCAGCAGACATAGCTAAGTAGTAGGTATTCTACAATCTGGTTGCTACCATGCCATTATTCGATGGGGTTCATCTATACGGGAAAAATATCTACATAATTATCTTTTTTATAATCGATTTTTATTTATTTGATGTTTTTTAATTACCGAACAGTTTTATCGGTTATAATTTTTAAATTATAAAAAAAAATAATTAACGCCAACAACATTTGAAATGAATACATGATCATTATGAAGAATAACGGAAGATAACAATCCCTAATTATTAAATAATTTATAAAGTTAAACTATGTTAAATAAACACCAATAATGGTATCGACTCAAATATGCGTCGATACAATTAAATCGGCGTGTTATACGCCATTTAGTGCGCTTATTTTTACGACAGTATTCATGAATTATTTTAGAGTGGATTCTGCATTCTTATGTAAGATAATATAAGAGAATCCAGTAAGCGCCTGAGCTTCTAGTTGCAGAATGACCACTCCCTCGTAGTAAACCAGCGTTAATCAGCAGCATAACACCACTGTGTTACTTTTGGTGATTGTGGGGAACCGGAGAACCAATTACTGGTAACGAGACATTCAACCAAAGTGCTCGGGTGTGTCAAAGCATGTGCCTTAAACTTTTTAGAGGATAAATCATCAATTACCATCAGGTGAACCATGTTCTCGCTGGCCAGCCGTAATAATATAAAAAAATATCACACGAATTGATACTTGGTCAACCGTATTTCCACCAAACATAAAAAAATGACATATTTCACAAAGAAACAGATGGACATTACAATATTTAAATTTCGAATAAATACACAAACACCTGATTCCGGCCGCTGAGCAATGCTCATCGGGCACGTGAAAGTAAATAACGAATTTCCCCCCGTGGCCATATTTGTGATACAGATTGCCAATAATTTGTGTAAAATGTTGATACAGATTTAAGATAAACTGGCCAATGACTCATATTTTATTTTAATTGTAAAGTTTGCTTCAACACAGATAGGTAATAAGATTATAAAATTAATATTTTTATTGTATTGAGTGACAAACGAGGGCAAAGTTTACCAAAAGATAAGCGGTTCCTGTAACACGCATATTCATCCTCGATAAGGAATCATAATGCAGGTGTATTGTCACCCGGTGGTCTAAGATGTCGCTGGAGTCCGTCAGGGATGTATTATTTCGCCAATACTGTTCAATGTGTACACAGAACTCATAATGAGGTATGACACCGTGGGAAGGTGGCTATTGAGCAACTTGTGGTCCAGGGAAGTGTTGAGGGTACCAGGCCATGAGAAAGATCGCATATGAGGTGGACTGACCAGATAAAAGTAGTGAGGCAGTAAATGGCTCATCATCACTACATGAATGCACGAGGAAGGCGGCCATCAGAGAAGAGTGGCGGCGTGTTGTGAAGCTTGCCACCAACACCTGAAGTGATGACCACGACCACTCTGTCAAGAGTGATTCCGACAATGAAGAAGGTCTAAGATGGGACGCCTCGTAACCAGTAATAATCTGGATCTGGTTATGGAGTGTATAGCAATAGTGATATTCTGTGTGGACGTGGTCCTTCCCCGGAAGAGCAACCCATTTAAACTGAAGCAAAACGCAGCAGGCGTATTACTAACGTTGTTATTCTATAACACCAACGATGAACGCGGAGAGCGATATGTATGTTGCATTATAATTTAAATATTGTCTATTGTAAAATGAATACGTAGATTCAAAGAAGACGTTGAAGTAATGAACACATACTACTTGATTTCAACGCCAAGTTAGAGAATGATTGCATCTTGGATAAGCTATTCGAAGGGAGTTGGACAGGCACTTACTAGAATATAAAGTTACACTAGCGAGATCGACGCTGGCGGTCAACATGTAAGGACGTACAAGACAGGGTATGCATAAATGACCTGTAGAGGTCGTTGTGCAGGTACCAAAAGAAATCTCAGCCCCACCAAATAAGATAAGATATATTTCGATCGTTAGTTATAGCCCATAAAGTTACACGTATCTACAAGTTTACTGGAACTTGAATTTATTGCAAGAATTCTTATAGTCCCACTGGTATAGTTCTGTTCTTAGACTTAAGAAGTATTTTACAAAAATTCTACTAACTCTCAGTGATATTTGTGAGAATAAATAGCTAAGAGAATTACGTGCTAATATTATAAATTGTAAATGTATAAAAGTGTATTCTCTAACTTCACACATTATTTTTATGTGTACCTCGGACTTTGCACATGAAAATTCTAGATTAAAATAGATTTATTATATTCTACCAACTGTAGTGATTCAACTGTATAAAATATTGTTTTATTGGAAATTTAGACAACAGGATATTTCTAATTTTCGACACCTTTCATTGTATCAATGTAACGTATACAGTAAAACACATAACAAATGAGTACATACGTATGTACATATGTTTAATCTAAATTGTTATAAATTGTATAAATTTAAACTGTGATACTGACTAATTTGGAGATGGCTACATTTTATGCGGAAATAGCTTATGTAAGCCAGACCAGTATTTTTGTGCAACAAATTATATAATTATGTTATGGTTGTACTGTTAATATCGCTTGTATCATGTACCCATGTGGACAAAAGTATCGTTTTGGTTAAACAATTAGCTGACCTTGTCATTGAGTTGGTGTTGCTGTCAAGACATTCCATTAAGTTTTTTAGATTTATCTCTTTCTGTTCCCATTTCTTTTCCCAGCAATCCATCCTGGAATGATGTGCTGGAGTAATTTTAATTTATGATTATATTAATGATTTTTTGAAATATTAATGATTGATTATATAATAATTTAAGTCATGATGTGATTGAAAAATGATATCTCTTCGCTACATGGTGTTCATAAGCATTATCTTCTTCTTAAGCCTGTCAAGTACCTCTATGTCGATGAGTCAGTTACGCCGTGGAACTTCCAAGATGCGGCTGTATATCCACATATCAAAGGCTTCACATTTATTAAAAGTAAAATTAAATTCAATCCATAAAAATCAAAATAATGTAAAAATCTATTTAATAATAAATAAAGCTTCCCTTAGACAAGAAAATATCGACGATGAAAACTGTCAATTTCACAAAAACATAATGGATGGGATATTATAGTACAACTAATAATTTTATCCTCATGGATTGAAAATTCGTCAAATAGCTGTCGCCACAGCTACGTCACGTCCGATGTTCGCTTTCCTTCCATCGATTTCACATTAACTGCCTTCTCCTTTATCGGCAGTATACATCAATTCTTCTTTTGTTTTGTTTTGAAAGGAAGGAAGGGCTGCATATAAGTACGATATATTGTCACAAGACTATAGAGTGTAAAAGAAAATTTACTCTACAAACTTTTTCTTCGACTTACTGCATTCTTTTATTAACATGAACGAAATTCAACTTCATCATAATTGCTATGCCGGCCTAGCGTGGCGAAGATGGGTAAACCTTCCAGGTTGTGTTACTTCTTGCTTCCTTGAACTAATGTTTCTAGATTCTGTAGATGTTGATGCTGTTAGCCTATGCAGCTCTTACAGCTTCATCGGACACTGGTCTCATGGAACTCCGTCCGTGAGCTGAGAGGTCCGTGAGTTACACTCATGTGTGACCTACAAGGGACTTTTAAATCACAGCAGAAGACTCTTCATACTTTGTATTGCCACTTTATTGTCTAGTGGCAAAAATGGGTCAGTTCGATTAGGAAAAACGGCATTGCATCTCAGCTCTTCTTTTACTTCTTGATCTTGAATCTTCGTTGGGGATGAACGTAGGCGATAACGGGTCGTAATAATCACTTTGCTATCAGGTGAGCTGGTTGCTCTTTTATTACCACTAATGTTATAAAAACAATATCAACTGATCAATTACGAACTATACGTAGGTAGGTAGGCATACAAAAACAACCATTTGTCACTCGACAAACATTGACCTCAGCAAAATCATGACTTCAGTATCCTAGCCATGAACCTACATATACACACAGTACACATACAGTTGATATTATTTTATTATACTAGTAAAGCTTGGAGTTGAAATTTCACATAAGTTTTTGTGCACGTAGCTCTACAGCACCGCAGTACCTTTCGAAGAAAACAAGTTTCATTCGGCTATTCATATCTTTAATACTAATATCTTGTTTATGCCTAATCTGAGTTTTATTTTTATATATATACAATATACAACACGCAAGCCAAAATATTGTTTTGTGATTCTTATTACTTTTACTAAATTTGTATTTATTTAAGAGTACGGAGTTTGTTGAAAACTTTATGTAAAAATCCATTACATTCATACATATACTATACACATATATTCATACAGGTCTAGCTAATAAAAGAGGGTTAAAAAGGAAGGACTATTTACGACGTTCACATATAGATTTTATAAGTGATACACGAAAGACGGTGTTCCTAGAATAGAGTCGACGTACGATTGGATCTAATCGACCGAGTAGCTTTCACAAAATATCCACATTAAAATAACAGCATATTGTTCTTGGGTTACTCAGTCAATTGTTTCATAATTATGTTACACCAATCATCACGTTAGTATTCAAACAGTGAATTAGTGGACAAATCTCTTTACAAATTAGAAAAAAATCATTAAGTACTTTACTTGTTTATAGATATAGTAGATATTTATCTATTTCTCTGCGGGGTTTGTTCAATCTACTACTTATAATAACTGTACTTAAAAATACCAGTAATAACATTGTTTTGTTTCGTATAGTTAGCATAGCAAACTGAAGATAAAAGTAAGGAGACATTGTTCAACCCTCGGGGAGAATAAAGTATGTGCATTATGTCGATTCAGGCGCAGGTATCTTACAGGCAGCCTTCAGCACTTACTATACGTGAACTGAGTGCATATTTGTCATTCTTAGTAAAATAAAAATAAATTGATCACAAAGAAATTATCAATCAACCAGACGAAGAATAAAGTGACGAACAGATCTTATTTTTTTTTAAATAGCAGGCTTCCTTACGACTTTCTACAATGAAAAGTTTACATACTTTATAATTAACAATTGTAGATTGTATAAAACAATTGTAGTCAACAATCAAATTGCTTTGCCACCTTTAGGTCGAATGTCGATTGCACGTTACCAAACTACAAAATGTACTTGTAGTTAATAATGAATATTTAAGCGAAAAAGCGCTTAAAATATTCATTATACTATATTTGAACTTAAAGCTGTTATGTAGTTTCGTGCATATTCATTGATAAAAGTCTGAGCTTCAGTGACATTTTAATTTACTGGAAGTTGTTGTCAAAATTGGTAAAGCAATTATATGTTCGAGTATACATTAGAAGAAAACAATGGTATTATATTTCCGCCACCGTTTACCAAAAGAAAAGAAATTAATTCGCTAAGATCGGTATAAAATAACAAGATTGTTCTATGTGCCTAAATTCAAGTGCAGTTCTCATTTCCTCCAAAATATCTGCAAACTACTACTAACATCATATATCGCTATTAGAACCACCAAACAGAAGCAGTCGAAACACAGCCAGTCCTAGGAGATCATTCGAAAACTTTCTTTTCCCATCGGTATTCGTTTCTACGTGGCCACACCAATGCCTCTTCAGCTTCTTGAGCTATGTCAGACCCAGTTTTACTGCGGACACTATGCAATGAAACGCCCCTTATCTACTAATTCATATTCAATTAAAATCTTAATTTCAAACACTGCCCTTTAGGCATATATATTTAAAAAAAAATACTAAAATATATTAAACGTGAATAAATTATTCGTATACTAAAGAGCAAAGACGAATTCTAAAAAGAAATTTAATTCCACCATGTAAATAAGTAACATCGGTATAATGTCACTCAGAACCACCGAAACTTTTTAATGCAATATAGACGGTTACAACAGCAATCTATATTCAAGTGAAGGCAAGCATTCCATTAGCATATATAAACATCAGCCTCCAGAACCGTACTGGTTAGCTATGTATTAGATGTGTAAGTGACAGTGGGCTAGCAATTACATGACCGGGGGCGCGTTTGATTGAAATTAAACATGGCTTGATTGAGGATTTGATGAGCTTTAATATGATTAGTGGGGTGTTGGGGATTATTTGATGACTACATAGCGGTCTAGGGATTTGAGCCGTTAATGATGTATATAAGACATACTATAGCATTCTTCATTGTCGTGTGCTGTTACATTTAAAATATTTATCATCATCATTATCATTTATCTCATTACTAGTCCAGTGCTGAACATTGACCTCCCACACCGGGCACAGACTGCCATAGCGTATGACCCGGGTACACCAGCTTCCACTTCCCTCATACTTGCAAAGGTCGTTACTCGATCTAGTGAAGGTCTTTCTACGCTGCGGTGGCCAATACGAGATTGCTACTCAAGAACCTTTTTTCCCATCAGTTATGGCTTCTATGAGGTATATGAGGCCGGCCTATTGCTACTTCAGCGGATATCCAAGTTTTTTATTCAATCACACAGAAAACCAAAACATAGAACCTTATTGTTTTTATGAATTATCTTGCTATGTGACTTTGAGCTTAATTTAGTTACATATTTAAATATGTAACTAAATTAAGCTGCGATTGTTTGTCAGAACTCTTACAGAATACCAACGTAACTTAACACTGATATGCTGTATTTGGTGAGTGTATGAATCCGGAGACCCTCATTCCTGATAACGAAATCCATCTCAAATGTCTGGAGGAATAACGCATATGAAATTAGAATGACTATGTATGATGTAGATTTATAGGTAAATGGAATTTACTATCAGATGAATTTTGAGCTTTGGGAGCCTTTGAAACTTTAAAAAGTTTAGTCAAAATAAAGTTGTATACTTGGTATAACATACGGCTCTCTATTTGACAATCAGAAATTTAAATCCCTGCTGATTAGTACATTTGATCTAAGCGTCAACAGCCTAATTATTTAGGGTACAGTGAACAAAATTTAACGTCATGTGTCTGAATCTAGCATGCGATTATTATTTTGAAGCATCTCCTAGCACAATTATTTTATTTTACTTGGAGTGGTGAAGAAATTTAATATTGCTAAAGATAAAGCATTATTTTTTTATAAAATATCATTATGAATTATACGGAGTATAGTTATAGTCTATATCAGTACCCCCGGTCAGTTTTTGGGATTAATAGTACAAGGTGAAACATGAAGGAATATACTGTCTACAAAACCCACTAAATCACAGAATATAGCCTCAAAAAAATTCTCGGTACTACTTTTCAGCACATTATCTTGTATCTTTTTCTTTAGTTATTTGCAAGGTTATATATCTATCTGTGAAAACTTATTAGCCTTTAGATAATACGTAGATACTGTTTATGTATAATTTCTTACATGAACGCTTCTAGTATGCAATTTAAATATAAAATATAATAGAAAAACTTTCTATCTACAAGATTAACGGTTAATTGACGTGTGCTGTGTTCTTTATGGTAAGAGCAGGGATCTGGAGACTCAACTACGGGTGTTCCAGCTAGGTATACCATCTCAGTCCTCAGGAGTGACAACGCATGGGTATCTTGAATCTAGGATGTGAATGGAAGTAAATTTCATAAGCCACTGTCACTGAATACCATCCGGTGAATTGTGTGATTACTTGTCAACCCAATGTTTTATAGAAAATAAATTAATAATTAGCAGGTTCCCAATATCTGTCAAATTGAACGCATGCTCGTAACCAAACTAGTTTTGTTATGTTTGAGAAGTGTTCACATATACGTGGCAATATTAAGTAAAAATCTGGATTTTTTAAATACAATTTAATTCTAGAGTCTCTCAACTCATCTTACACCGTTAAGATGGGGCAATTATTATTATATTGTATTAAAAACTCAAAATATGAGCAAATGGTAGTAGACATGAGCTAGCTACATAGCACACTTTTTATGATTGTATTGAAGATGACAAACGAGCACACAGATCACGGGATGATAAGTGATTCCTGCTGCCCATGATACCCACAGCATTCTCGATAAGAAATGTGAAACATGTATACTAAGATGGAATAGCTCATCACCAGTCATAAGGACTTGGGATCACTCAGCTCATCGCGTAGAACCGATAACTGATAGGGAAAAAAGATACCGAATTGGCGGCTTCAAACTGATAATCGCATAGTAGGACCCAGCTGAACGAAGTGACTATATATGAAAGTTTATGGGAAAGCGATTGATGCAGCAGGTCGTACAGGATTGGGGATGACATACATTCAGCTGTGGTAGTCCATAGGGTGCGATGATGATGATGTAAAAATTGTGATTGTATTTCTATTTTCGATTGCTTAGCGCCATATATTTAACAACTTTAAAATTAAGATTACGAAACTTATCTAATCTTCAGGGCTTTATTATCTTAGTTTTTATGTCCCAATTCAGCGTCGAAGGATTAATAATGGAGGAGACAACAGATATTAACAAATGTGAGAGTAAATTATTATACTCGTAAGTTATAGTTCTTTTTAATTTACGTAATCTCGTGTTATTGCTTCTGTATTTAATTATACAATTATTGTTCTCGTGTTGTTTTTAATTAGTTTATTAATTAAACATGTTAGAGTAGGCCAACATACAAAGGCATAAGTACGAAGCCATCATTACTTGAAAACATTCAACATTCAAGTTATGCACTTGCGGGTGCGGGCTAACGTAACATCGCAGAAAACAATTTGAAATTAATTTCAAGTTGCATAACCTAAGATACTGCAAATTGTTGTATGTACTTTTTTTAGTTATATATAACCAGTGGTTGAATACAATTCCAAATTGTGTTAATTGGCGATGGAGTTCTATTATTTTATAACATAATTATTTCGTATCATAAGCATTTAGAAAACGAGAATTGTTGTAATGTTAATAGCATATCTCAGATAGAACTTACTATTTCTAGAGCTTGCGATTCTATCAAATATTTTATTTTATTATGTATTTATGGATACATGGAAGAATATATGTAAGTAATAAAGACATGATCAATTTTGTTTACAAAACTTCATATGTGGCTTTTACAATTCAAAGGCTTTTATTATATTGTGAAAAGTATGAACCAAGGTGATCAGTTTCTTTTCAGCAAAGAGATACGTTTGTTTTTGTGACATTCAATCTCACAAAATTGGCATCGCGCCATTTAGAAATTTCCAACAAGTAAGATTAACGCTCTCTATTATAGCCTCACTTTCCAAGTGTACTTGATGTCAACAAGCTCGTGCCCTGATCTTTCTAATACCATGCTATCAGCTGCATACTGGAAGATACCGAGCGTCAGCAAGTGTGGTACGAATGGGTCGGCTCGACTGGGAATGGCCACGCCCTCACAGAATGCTAATGTAAAATAGAAACAAAACGCTGCTATGTTTCGTCTGGTGAGTGCAGTGATCCAGAGACCTTTATTACCGGTGACGACGTATTCTGTCCTCATGGAAGACATCACATCTGTACTATGGTTTCTTACCGAAGATTTATGTGTAAACTTTAATATGTAATAGATGGGGGCCAACCCCATTGGAACATCAGTGTTAATTGCCATTACCTGAGACGACAATCCTTTTATAACTACTAATACAGACCGTTCTTTCATTAAGTTTTCTATCCAAATTATCAGTTCAGATGATATGCTATACGTTGGAAAACTTCAACGTGTCAGTTGCGGGGAACTAGCAACCAAAATAAATGTATAACATGCACTAGAACACGACATACACTAGAAAATCCCCATTCGACCGATTACGACGAAACCCGATACTGTCGATCGGTGAGGAGTTCGTAACAATATTTACTCCATGAACTGATTATTTATTTAATCTTAAAGTTCAGGAGTATGGAAGTAATTGATATTGGTCAATAATGAATAAGAGCGAATAGCCAAATAAATTAGGTGGAGTCTGCGAAAAGCAATGTTGTAAGTTTTAGGTCGCGATTTTCATAAAATATCTCTTAAAACAATCATTTTAGCTCTGTTGGATAATAGCTTGAGGTTTAAAAAAAATAACAGTCATCATGGCTACCCCTTTCGAGTACGTTGGTTAGGTTGAGCGGTGGTACTTTGGTTAGTTTCGTGGGTTTTGGCAAAATCCAATCATTAATAGTTGGTACAAACGAGTCAATGTCTATGGATGGTACACCAACAGGTTTATGGGCCTTATTCATAGCTAACCTCCTATCACTCCTATATCGGACATAGTCATAGCACACACCAAACTGAAATATATAAGGTGGAACAATATTGCCAGTGTCTAGACTTGAATTGTAGCCAAAGAAATTAGCAATCAGGGCTGCTTTATGTTTTGCCGCTTGGGCTAGTATTCCATCAAGTTTGACCAGTGTAGGCACTGAAGACTGACAAAAGTTCGATTCGTTCGCTTTGGCAAGAGACCAAAAAGCTCCGCTGCCAGACGGTTAGGCAGAGCTTTGCTTTGTTTTTTTTGTAGGACTTGATTACTTCGTTAAAGACTGTCTTCTTGTTGCTAATATCTGGTGATATTTGGTACGATTTTATGTGTATAGCAAAAATTAATAAACGCTTAGCCGCTAGGATATTGTATTGATGATCTAGCATGTGTGGGATTCACCAGCTAGCTCGTATTAATGTTTCTTGAATACCTTCGTAAAAATCACTTGCTAACAATTCTGCCCGGTGTACTGCAAAATGCTCAATTAGACACTTGGGCCTAATAAGCTCAATGTGAAATATTTATAACTTAAGCAAGTAGGTTTTTTAGATCTCGCCTTGATTGGAATTAAACAAAAAAATAATGAATGGTAATAAATTCTAAGATGTATTTGTGTTTACTTATCTCCGTCGTGAATATTGCCTTTGTTGTTTAATACCTTGGATCTGAACAATATGGTCGTTAGATTTTATATTCAACTACTATTCCACCTGCGGCGAACCGGGTTTGCCTTCTCCACCTCCCTTGAGAACGCGATCTTCTATTCGAAAACTTTTTAGGCCAACGATTTGAATATCGAATTCACGGTATTAACAGTTCTATCAACTTACAAGGTTATCGAGTAATGTGAAGAATGTAAATATTTAATATATATAACTTGTTTGCAAAACAAAACCTTAATGTACCTAGTTACCCACAACATATATCATATAATCTAATATTTCAGCTAGCTTTTTAAATCTTCTTAGAAAGATTCGTCAGCATAACTGTGGGAACACATCTCGCCATTACAATAAGTTTCATTTATTATTTTACAACCGTTACTTCTATCGAGACATATTATGGATTATTTGGTTATACTTTAATATAATTCTGGTACGGTATGTAGTTCTATTGAGTCATATTTAGGATTAGTTAATTAAAATTAGCCACAATTTTTTAATGGACATGGGTTTCTGTGTAGATTTATTTAGTATTATTACAATTTAATATAATAGATTAATTCTATCGAGTTGTATTCGGAATTAGTTATAATTTAATATGATGTTTCGATGACGTGTGATTCGGTCTAAACGCATTTAAAATTAGTTTATAATAATTAAATATATTATTTCAAAAAAGACACTTTATTATGCTCAAACATGTCAACTTTCAAATTTTATTACTTATACACATACACGTAAGGTGTCATATACTGTCGTCATAGTTCTAGTCAGTTTAAAGGATAGAAAAGAAATATAACTAGTAAAGATTCGGCAAAAGCTGAACGGGTTCTAAAATAATTTCTTTTCAAAGGAATAAAAAGGAATTAAATTATAGTTTTACCACTACATTTTAATTGACTATTTAAAACGTATTTAAGAGTATTTATGGCCTTGAAAGTAGAAATATTCTTAATACATATCAAGGATAATTGTCGCACTTTGCGAGCAGTTTGATATTTGCAGAGACATACATTTTGCACCGGTGACGCCATTTCCCGGCACTGGACCGTAGTAATTTAAGCCGAGCCGAGATTGGGATGGTTGTGCTATCGGTTGGCCGACAGCTTCATCTGCTAATTAGCAGGATGCAATGTGGGAAGCGGGGTGGTCAGATGTACGCCTTGCTGTATTTGAGCCATGTTACGTAACTATCATGCAATACTAGTACTTATTACCGTCTTTATATTTAAGTAATTATTGACAAAGAACTATTTTCGTCAATATCTATCACATTGAATTGACTGAGAAATCTTATGATATATTGAAAAAAAAAAGGGAATATTAATCATCTTATTTTACTTCTAAATCATCAAAGATATGAAAGACTAGCTTGTGGCAGACATTATATCCAATCATGTATGAGATTCTATTTTGCTATAACTTTTATTTTTATTCGCTGACTTTATATGTAATAATCAGAAAAAATAAAGGACAATTTTCGTTAAATCAAATTTTTTACATATTGAATTGCATGAGAAAATTTGTGATATCTAACTCAACCATCAATAGGAGAGACCAACTTGCGATAATCCATCAAGTAAGCGCTTCTATTTTGCAATAAGTCTTAAATTTAAGTAACTCTTCAGATTTTGATCGAACCCATGTTTTGGGTTTCGCAATTTTTTTTCAGAGCGATACCAGTGATTTCCAACAGTAAAAATTATAACGTCGCATTGCGCACTTAAGTGTCATCTTCAGTATTTTGACAGTGCTAAAGCCATCTTGCAGTTTGTTTCTAGCTGCAGCATGAATGGATAGGCTTGACCGGTAAATGATCGCACGTTAACAGAATACTATCGTTAAATAATATAATGTTACTTCTGTGTTTCCTTTGGTTAGTGTAGTGATGCGGAGACCAAGTTACTTATGTACATCTGAATTCTTCGTTGAGAATAGATATAGAAGTTAATGGACTGCAGCCATTATTTACAGTTTTAGTTTAAAAAAGGTTTAAAGACCAACCAGTAATAGTATGCAATACTTCAGAAGTTATGTTAAAGAAACGGTTACCAAGAACCAAGAATTAACCCTAGCAATAATTTTAAATTGACATAATTTAGCATCTTAATTTCTTAGCCGCAATCGAATTAGGCCCAAGTGCGTAACTAGGTATATAAAGGCCAAATATATATTAAAAATATACGTAGTGGCACTAAATAAGTTATTACACAATTTATCCATCCATAAATGTGTCTTTTATCTTATGAAAATGTCGTCGTAAAATATTCTACTACAGTGCTCCGCAGGGTTTGTATCCTGCTCCTTCCTACTTTAGATGCGATTCAGTCGTATATCTGAGTCGTTTGTCATGTCGCAATAGGCCGTTGTCGTCAACGGAGCTACAGCTTCACGTGATGGCACAGACATGCTGTGGCCTACTGTCACACCGTTGTGTTTGAGCTCATTGACCTTTATCATATTGCTCTTTTATTCGCGAACGCTGGCCTAAATGACTCTGTGTCAAGTATGAAGTTTTTCATTGATTAAACATATTTTATGTACTTTAGGCGTGCGTCTAATTTAGATTTTTTATTTTCTTACGTTTCAAGTGATTCAACTATAGATGTTGTAATTTATATTGACAGGATAGTGCCGCAATTGAGTTATCTATCTATCTAGGTTGAAGATATTTGTTAAAAAAAATATTTATATGTTTTATAGACTTGAAAACTACAAATAGTTATTTCATGAGGTTTTTAGAAATCGTTAGCTGAACTATAGCCGAACTTAAAAGGTTATTGGTAAAGCTTCGACATGTAGTCATGATAGCAGCGTAGCGTAGTGGTTAGAGTACCTGGCTGCTTTGTGGATCCTGGGTTCGAATTCCAGCCAAGGTATGAAATTGCATCTAAATCGGACTAAGGACAAGTGAGTGACTGTATTTGCGCTTACGGCACTGTAATATATCCAGTTAATGTTATTTAGTTATAATCAGAGGATATCACTGTGGTCAAAATTGACCAGGATATTATGTAGGTATGGATAGCATGCGTTGAATATGACCGATAGTCGTGACAGACTACAACACCTGTACATGTTAATTTTCGAGAATGGATGTTGATCTTATGATCTTTCGTGGTAGAGCTACGTTGCAGTTTGTTTCTTTTCAGTTGTAGAAGGAATGGGTCAGCTCGACTGGGGTGGAACCACGCCCCCATAGAATACCAGTGTGAAATAGCAGTATAATGCTGCTGTGTTTCGTCTGGTGAGTGAAGGGATCCGGGGACCTTTATTACTGGTGACAAGGCATTCCATCTTAGTCCTCAAGGGTAACGACGCTTCTGCATTGTCATTTCTTGTCAAGGTTGAATGTAGATGTCATGGGCCGCAGTAATCACTTGCCATCAGGTCACACTCATCGCGCATCATTACTGTCTGCTCGTTTGTTACTCTTCATTCTTTCTTGAGGGTCAATGTACAAGATGTCATGGGTGGCATCCGTCATATAATCTCAGGTGTATTATATGCTTTTTACATATGAAATAATGATAGTCTTGTAAGAGAAAACAACGACTTGCTGGTGTTAAGATTTATTATATGTAACTAAATAAGACGTACAAATATAAGGTTGACATTTCTTATATTTAACCATCTTACCTTCCACTACTTACTTCCCACTACTTATCTCACTACAAGGATGTTTGTGCGATGCGAACGCACTAATATTGTAATAAAATTATTATGATTTAAAACTAGTAGCGTTGGCATATTAAGAAACATCTTGTTGGGAGAAAAATATCTTCTTCGGTGTGAGGTGAGGAGCTCCGTTATGCGACGCAGAAACTCGGTACGTAGTGTGTGGAGATTTATTGCCGTCTACCCTGTGGCCGGTGCGCGGCAGCCACGTCTCACTGTCTGATGTATACGAGACGTTGGGATTTATGCGACGTTTATTGGAGGAATTAAAACCGGAACACGTCTACCCCCGGATGGTGTTAGTAAATCTTTACTTTGTATTTTTTTATGGAATCCAATACCAAGATGAGAAACAAGTGCTTTTAACCTAATAAGCTATTACTGAGGCCTATCCCACTCAAGCCTATTCCACCAATATTCATCTTCGAAAAGGAATCATAATGGAGAATCATATATGTATTACAAATAACATCTAACTTCTAATTGATTCAATCTACGTAAAACTTATAGTTTGAAAAAAAACGAGTGGCAGTATTGGTATTCCATCAAGGACTCTTACAAAGATTACGCATGATGTGATAAGAGCACGTCTATGATAGTGTTAAGGTGGAACCTAACGGAAACGCCCTCTAATATGTTATTTATGTTTTTGATTCGTTTTGTTTTTCACCCTTTTGTTTTATTAATCTTAAAATAAATACATAAAGACATTACAACGAAACCAAATTTCATCAGCCGCATTTCCTTAAATAATTTATAACCAACATCAAATTCTATCTCTTTATAGTCAAAGCACTCAGATATATGACACCATCTAATAGCTTAGCTGGCAATGAACCAGAAATGTAGCCGTGCAAGAAAAATCGTGGGAAATCCAGCACGTGCCCGCCGTGGCACAAACGAGCAAAAACCACCTGCATTTTGTTTTAACTCGATCGGCTGTAAGTGAGGAAAGATGAGTGTAAGGTGGAAAGAATACTTAACACCCCCTCGGGAATTTTATACCCTATTGTATGAAATACACCGGAGACGGTCTTTGGGTGGAAATGGAAGGTATTTTTGCTTGGGATGTGAGAATTTTTTTTATTTATTGTACAATACTTTGACGTTTACCTTGCTCACTTTGTGATTAGTATTTTGAGAGTAGGGAACCGTCGTCGCAGTCCGTGGAGGTGATAACACATATACATCGTGACTCCTTGTTGATGATGAATGTAAATGTCATCGGCCGTAGTCATCACCGACTGCCAGGTGAACTGTGTGCTCGCTTGTCAATCCTAATATTATAAAAATACTTTTTTTTTTACAAATATAGGCTTAGGTTGAGATTTCAAACGACACACAAGTTATTATTTCATACATAGTTGTGTATTTGGAAATATCAATTATCAATATTAAAAATATTTTTTTTTTGACAAATAGCACGTAACAACAAACTATGCTTATATATTATTAGACTTATATAACTATTAGAATAAATAGTAAGATGATTTATTTTTATATATAGTACATAGTAATATAAAACTTTAAGGTATTACATAACAACAATAATATTCATTCTTTAAACAGTGCATAGAAAAAAGCTAATCGAGCGAATCGGCTTAAGAAGCATTACAAACATTACAAAATAAACAACAGCGATCTAGGTTTCCTAGGTAACATCATACTTTTTTTAACGAGGATGCTAAGCATTCGTTCTCGACTTAAATTAAGCTTGGCGTCGAGTAGTTTACAACAAAACAAAGAACGAACTCCTATAAAATTCCAGCTAGTTGCAACATCTTGTAGAAAAGATGGCCCGGCGGTTTTTCATGTAAAATTCTCACGAGACAGCGCTAAGGGGAAGAGGAGTTTTTTCACTACGGATATAAGGTTTTTCATTACAAATACTTTGATTGTTTCGCCCATTATTCAGGTAACAGAATTCTATTTATTTTTGTCACTGATTGCTAAAGATGATGGTGTAGTCTGTAGTCCCAAGCTTATAGGATAGAAATAATGTATGCCTTTTGTATAAGGCTGCAAAAATGTACGTAGGTTCAAATCCACCATTAGACTATTCTTGTGAACCATCTCCTAGCACAAGCATCTTCAGCTTAGTTGGAGTGGTTAACCGGTATATTAGTAACGTTAATAGCATTGCTAATATTCTTTAAAAAAAATATATAATATTAGTCTACTATCCTGAAGAGTCTACTGTAATCTCTAAATATTTTAGGACTCTTATAAAATATAATAATTTATAAGAATAATGAAAGATTTAAAGGCCGCTTTCCAACTTTCTTCCATAGCAAAGTTTGTCCCCAACAAACAGAATATAAGAAATTATATAAGTCGTTAGGAAGTAATCCAAACACCTGGCTGGCAAACCAAACACTATGATATTCACATTTAATGATGACCCATAACTATAAAGTCCTCCTAAGATCACTTGATACTGTTGATCGTACTTGTTCTGAGGGATGGTATTCCCAAATAATAGATGTGGAACAAAAACGATCGACGTAAATTCTTGAGTTAACAACCTAAAGCGACGAGACATTTTGACTTATTTTGCTCTATTACTGAACTCAACTAGCTTGATGATTCAGATTATTTAATTAATTAATATATATTTTATCTTCTGCGAAAAGTCAACCTTTATAAATGCTAAAACCGTATTTTTTTAACCTACTCTCACATTCACCAGTCAATTATTTACGGTGGTCGTTTAAAAAAACAAACAACCGCTTCGATTAGTCCGTAATCACAACTGCAGATTATCTGGGTAAATATACATAAACAGTTCTATCACAGGGAATGTTTACAGTGGAATTATTGAAACGGCGTCCGTTTGTGCAATCCGTGCGAGCTGGCCTGTCGCTGACAGCTAGCTGAATTATATATCGCTTGGGTGGTTCTGTCACCCCGTAATGATCGGTTAGATCGGAGCTTTACAAACGGACTGATTTGCTGTTTACTCGAATGGTACACTGCAATTTGTTCCACTTTTAAATAGATATTTTAAGTTTAATTACATTTAAGTATTGCACAACTGTTATTCAGTGTAATCTAGTAATTGACTTGATAAAACCTTTTTATTCCTAGAGCGAGTAGGCACACGATATTACTAGTTAAGAAAATAAAGTAGTAGCTGATGTATATAAATTAAGTAGTAGCTGATGTATATAAATTCCAATACTCGGAACAGTAGAATTTTCTCTAGAGCTTATTCTACTACGGACCACTGTGGATTGGCGGATAATATACTAAGCTTATATAGGTTTTAGAAGTGATCACTAGAAAGCCAAACCCCCAGGTCGGTATGGTCATTCGGCCTAAGGTAGGGTCCTCAACAAATCCTGTATTAGTATTCCGATACAGATCCTGCAAAATAACCAGTTTAATATTCTGTCTGCAACACAATGTTTGCTACAGATGATGCCAGGGATTCTATTGTAAAAATTTTACTCGAATTCAACATAATTTGCATCAATTTCAAAAATAAATAAATAAAGCTTTTGTTTTTCGGATTACTACTAAACATATCACTACGGCACGTACGGCATTATCTTATCCTTTCTTACGTTTGTAATCAAATAAGATCTACCTTGATATATGTGTCCATTTGAGATACTAGATAGTCTAGACTATAGTACTTGATAGTTCTTACAGTAGTGTACTGTAAGAAGTTCTTTTAATTTCATAGTATGACAATACAAATTACACCTAGAATCCTTATTTAGGATGCTTGCAGATTACATGATTGCAGATAACTCTTATACTTAGGTGAATTGTGTGATCTTCCATAATTACATAAAAAAATTATAAACTGAAAGGTTTAATATCAGAGGTATAAAATAAATGTTTATATCTAATTTTTGACAATTGAATTTCTTCAGTGGTACACCCCCGTAACAGTTCCTGCGTCACGAATGGGTCATCTCAGCCAGGAAATGACCAACCGTTCACAGAATGCCAGCGCAAAATGATGACGCTAACATAGTATTTCGACTGGCGTGCATAGGGTATACGGAGACATTTATTACTGGTGGCGACGTATTTAACTTGTGTCGTCGATGTTTTTATTCCTCTTTACAAGAATGCATACATTAACATTTTTCACATTTTTGTTAACAACTCCAACTAAGCTTGAATGGCGGATACGAACCTACGACCTAAAGTACACAGACCGTTCCCTGAACCATTGCCGTAAATTGTGACAACGTATCTGCATAAAGTTCCTTATTGAGGATAAGTGTGAGTGTTCTAGACCGCAGGAATCACTATCAAAGGCACAAATGCTATGCAAACTGTATGTTCGTTTGTCACTCCCATAATAATGAAAAAATAATATATATTCTTTATTATATAAGCTTTCTCGAGATATTTCTCAAGATAATATATCGCTCAGTCCATTTACGTCTTATCCAACGCAGAGTCCATTAAACTTGAGTAAGAATACCTTGGTGCTGTGTTCCTAGTAATGCCATGGACGTTGCCAAAAAATTCGGTTGAGACTCGGAAATACAGTGACATACGAAATCTAAGTCCAAGAAAGTCTACCGCATAATATGTTTAACGAAAACATGACACATTTTTGATAGTCTGTGATTATAACTAGTCTGGCCATAAATACTGTTTCCTAAAAACTTTTCTTTTTTTCAACTTTTTAATTATTTTAAATTTGGAACTCGTATATTATTTTAAAAACTTCTTTCTATTTTGCGCCATTTCACATATTATTTCGTGTTCATTATCAAATTACAATATAGAATGGGGTATTAAAGAAAATAGGATTGCAGTAATCGCCTGAAGTAGGTATGGAGCCGTCGGTCATATTCCAGACACTTCAAAAGCTTGCTATCAGCCGTATGTTCGTATATCGTACTATCAACAGATACAACAACACTTGCTCTGTCCAAGACTAGAAAAGATCGGGACGGCCGCGTGCTGTTAGAACTAAAAAGGCTGTTAATGCTGTTAAAGCCAGAATTCGTCGTAATCCCATTAGGAAGCAAAAAATCTTATCGCAAGAAATGAAGATTCCCGCTAGGACTCTTCGGCGTATTATAAAACAAGACCTGAAACTCGGTGTATCGTCAATATACAGGACATGCCCTAAATCAATCTTTACAATTAAAGAGAGTGGATTGATCGAAACGGTTTCTGTCGCGATACGCAGGTGAAGAAATATCCTCTTTACCGATGAAAAAAATTTAATGATTGAAGAACACTACAATAAGCAAAATGATAAAGTGTATGCTCACAGTTCTAAAGAAGCTGTTCAAGTGGTCGGAAAGGTACATCATGGTCGTGATCCTGCGTCAGTGATGGTTTGGTGGGGCGAGTTTTATCAAGGAGTCACAAAACTACATTTTTGTGAAAAAGGAGTGAAAACTTCAGCCAAAGGGTATCAAGATACAGTCTTGGATCATGTTTTGAAACCTTTCAGCAATACACTTTTTAAAATCTACCGAGGACTTTCCAGCAGGACTCTGCACCTGGTCAAAGGCACGAACTACCCAAGCCTGGCTTGACCAACGATCCGGACTTTATAAGAGCTGAAGACTGACTCATCTAGCCCAGACCTCAACCCTTTAGACATCAAATTATGGTCAGTTTTAGAGGACATGGCCTGCTCTAAATGACACGACGACATTGAGTCCCTTAAAAATCTTTGGAGCAAGCAGTGGCGAAATTTGCCTTGGAAACAGTGCGTAAATGCACAGGTTCGTGGCCAAACAGATTAATGGCCTGTATAGAAGCCAAAGGGGCCACCTTTCGAACAGAATATTTTTTTTATTTTTGCTGACTGACTAATTAATATGTAGGTATAAATTTTAATAATATTACATTATTATTACTTCATTAAAAAAAATGCATTTTCATTTGTAACGGAACTAAAGGACGGACTAGGTATATATCAAACCCAAAGTAACTATTTAAGACCATAACATGAATATAGTTATAATCGTGAATACTTTAGTTTTGGTAGTGTGGTAAACGAGCAACGAGAACGAATATGTCACCTCAAATGGACAAGGATCATGTTTACCAGAATAATAAGTAAATAGTATATCGTAATGCTATGATACGTCTATTAAAAGAAATAAACTAATTTAACAGCGGTAGAGCTAAACTGCAGTTTGATTCTAGTTGCAGAATGAATGGGTCAGCTCGACTGGGTTAGGACCACGCCTTACAAAGAATACCAGCGTGAAATAGCAGCATAATGCTACTGTGTTTCGTCTGGTGACTGTAGACATCCGGAGACCTTTATTACTGGTGACCAGGCATTGCTCAGTCCTCAAGGGTGACAACGCATCTGCATTATGGTTCCTTGTCAAGGATGAATGTGAAGTCATGGGCCACAAGAATCATCATCAGGTAAACTGTGTACTCGTTTGTTACGCTCAATAAAACCAACCAATAAAAAAAAAAGAAACCAGATACCCTTATACTGATGACGAAGTCGATTCCATGTTAGTCTTCTGGAGTGATAACGCATCTGCATAATGACTTTTATACAGGATAAAATGTCATGACCTGCAAGAATAATTTATCTGTGAGTTGTATGCTAATCTATTATATTCAATATTATAAGAAAGATCGTTTAAGCTTTACCTAAACTCCATAATTAATATAATAATCAATTCTAATATAGATGTTAACTGCAAAGATATGTTCAAAATCAACATCGTTTATTTTCATTGATCTTCAGATAAACACGTCAATAAAAGTGATTAAGGTAAATTGAGAAGAATCAACAAGACATGGGCCACTCTTAATACCTTCAAATGATTTGCAATAATTTAATTGTTTCTTAATTTTTTTCCATTTGAATAAAAAAACATTGAATAAAACTGATTTTACGGTTTTTATCGCTTTTTATTTAAACTTTTTTATTCCAACGTCTCGAGTTTTTTACACTTATAATCACGGGGTGGTCTGAAGTGTTCGTCGTCCTGATGTCATAGTTAAGCCGAACTACGGTTTTTTTTCGGGCTCATGGCGGCTGTTAGCCTGAGGGCTTTTACAGTTTCACCAGGTTGAAAGGTTACCGAGAGCTTATGGCACTCAGTTGAGACCTCTATATATGGGTAACCGAAGAAGTGGCGCAAGAAACTCCAGCGACGCTTCTATCTGTATACCGAACTACGGTCAGTTTTAAATAAATTATCATAACCTTTTTTTTTTAAATATAATATGGCATGTCTTAAATATTATATTTTGCATTAAAGGAAGACTAACTCTACACATTTTTATCATCAAGGTATTCGTTACTGTTACGATGATAGTGTCGTAAGAAATAAAACAAACAGAACCCTCGTCTGGCTCACCCTTTGTTTTCCATAAACCCAACCGATGTGTTAACAATAACATTGGATTTATCAAATATTGGCTTCGAATAGAAATTAAGTCTAAGATTCGAAAGCCAAGAGGTTTACAATTGAATGAACATCAAATCACAGTAGTTAAATACCGTTATAAAAAAATGCAAACGAATAATAAAGGACAGATAGGAATTTTTCGTGGTCTGTACTTCCCGGTCGATTGGGTCTATTAATAATTCAGACTCGGTAAAAATGCAGAAAGCAATCTTATGCTATAAAGTGAAGCAAACGTTGATTCAATTTTATTGTGAAATGGCTGTATCATGTTTGCTCATAAATATTATAGCAAAGAATTCATTCTCTGGTTAGCATCGATGAAATCGAATGTTTTCTAAAAAATACTTTCAAATGAACGATGATTCGGATGTTTTATAACTTAATATAAATAATAAATTCACCTTGAGCTTTTTTATTGAAAAATGTGAAAGAAATCCGCGCTGAAAGGAACGAAATATTTGCCGTTAGACATTGCGTTCGCATAGATATTGGGTATTCAAAATACCGTAATAACTTTGTTTATAAATGAGAATATGTATATTTAAACATATTTTTTTTGTTCACATATTTAACATTTCCAGGTCGATTTCGTCCAAGGCGATATCTTCTGGTTATTACCAGATTACACCAACTGCGCAGATTATTTTTAAAGGGCCGTAATTTGTGCATACACAGATTCTCATTCCTCGTGCCCTTCCCTATCCCAATGTGAAACAATATCGGCGGAAGGTTTAAATGCAATGTCAGAGACGCCAAGCATACGCACAACACACCCAGACTAAAAAACCAACAATTTGTGATACGATAACGATATTGTTCCTCGGCTGGGAATCGAAGCCAGGAACCCGCGACGCAGTAGCCAGGTACTCTGAAAACTACACCAAGCAACCGTCAATCTATCCAAATAACATGGCAACTATAGGCTACTTGGATATATTTTCCATCAGGTTTAACATTTAAAGTATACTGAAATAAAAAGTTTAAATAAAAACAGAAATGAAAAAAAATGTTTTCTTTGAAATCTTTGTCTCCTTCCCTAGTCCCTAGTTGTGTAAAAGACACTAGATATACATACAACATACCCAGACTCGAAAACCAACGAATCGTGTTTTTTTTATTACATTGTGAGTAACAAACGAGCACACAGTTCCCCTGATGGCAAATGATTCTTGCGGCCCATGACATCTACATTCATCCTTGACAAGGAATCATAATACAGATGCGTTGTTGAGGTGGACTGCCTCGTCACTAGTAATAAAGGTCTCCGGATCCCTGCACTCACCAGACGAAATGCAGCAGTGTTATGCTGTTATTTTACGCTGGTATTCTGTGAGGGTGTGGTCCTACCCCGGTCGAGCTGACCCATTCATTCTGCATCTAGAAACAAACTGCAGTTTAGCTCTACCACTGTAAAACAAGTTTATTACAAATATTTATCATCAGCTGGGTATTAAATCCGAGACCCGTGAAGGGGCAGCCCCTTAACCACTAAACCTTAAGAGAAACTAATTTCAAACATATAGGGAAATATATAATTTCAGTTGTCAGATATGACAACGGCCTTCACCTAATAGGGTGACGTGTACTATAGGAACTAATTTGTTATCACTGTAATACCATAAAAAATATCTATTTACAGCATGAAGATATTTAAAATAAATAAAAATAGTTTTTACCGTATTAAGTGAACATTAAAATTGTAGAACGAGTTAGACAGACATTAATATATTTCACAGTGGAATTACATAATAAAAATTCAAGGCGTGTTTTGGGCGGTTGAAAAACCTTGCCACGCCCTGTGGTAATGCTTTGGCACTGTTTCAAATTCCTAGACCTATGGCATTATACGGAGGCTGTTCATATTACACGTTATAATGGGTTGTTTAACAATACGCGAACGATAATTTATTTTACAAACGTATTTTAGATATCGGCGTTATCTGGAATTTATACTTTGTACGTATAAATTAGACGCTTAGAATGCGTTCAATTAGAAATGGAATTTTTAACTATGAAAGCTTTTACATTATGCATATTTTAAAGGTATAGACTACTTCAAAAAAACATCTGCATTACGAAAATGTTGACTCAATCGAGAAAAAAACATATTTTAACAAAATTTCTGCGAAGAATACGAGCTTCTTTTGCAAATCGATCCTAATCTATCGTTTGCAAACTGTTAGACACTGTTACGGGTATGCTATCCTTATCCTTGCCTCTTCATAATATAAAAAAAAACTTCTGATATAAAAACTTCCCTGAAACTATGACCTTTTGACACAAAAGCTTATACGCTTTGTTAATTTAAATAGCTATAGTTTATCTTAGACTTTCTAAGTCAACACAATGCCAATTTTTATATGAGTACATAACTTATTTATTTATTTTTATATTATATATGTTATTAGTTTATAACCCTGAAACATATCATCTAGAGATTCATAACTAAATGTGAAATAGTGTATATCCATGTATAACAAACTTTAAATGAGATAGTATCACATAGCGCGCAATTACTCCGAAGATCTTTTTCACCTTAAAACCAAATTCCATCATCACCATCTTTATGATTCATGATCGACCACAGTAAGTTCAATGCATCCCTTCACGTATGGAACAACCGCCCTGTGTAGTGATAGTAGGTCAAGAAAAGAACACAAGTTCTCTTTAAAAGCCTGCAGCACATTGTCAGCGCCCCTGGTGAGGAAGATGTTCGTGAGCGGAAGTGATTAACTGGGTGACACTCTTGCTTGCTTGCCTACCTCTGTTAGAAAACAAACACTGCTTCTCCAAATAGAAATGATATATTTTTTTAAATATTTTTAATAAACTCGTTGAATTTATAAACGATTTAGCATAAAAGTGACAAAGGATTCATTTGTTGCATTTAATATCTTCTAAAAAAAATACATAGCTTTCTTCAATATCAGTGGAGACAAAGATACGTAACAGAGATCTTAATTCGACTTAATCCGAGCAAGAAAGCAACTCTCTCGTAAGGTGGACTTGGTAGACGTGGAGGACGAGACGTGCTTTGACTGTAGACACATTGTAGGGCCACGAAGTTAGCGGGTTTCGGTTTTAGTCATTTCGAAGTTAGTACCGTTTTTATTTATATATATGTATGCAATGTTACAAATTTGTATTTGTATAAAATTATTTAGCACGATCCAAACTAATGTAAACTAAATATATATATTTATATATATATATATATATATATATAAATAAAATTATTGTAAACAAGTTTCCAACAGTCTTTCGATAATACAAATGCGTAATTTTTCTTTAGATTATGTTATATCTTTATTTGTAAATGGATAGGTTAGGGGCATATAAGTAAGTTTTAAAAAAATATACTAACTAAGTTATTAATCCAAGAATAAAATTATTTAATGAATGCTTCATTCATTAATTTTATTCTTTAATTAATTTTATTTAAATAGTAGATTTTTTTATTTAATAAAAGAACTACTATTAACATAACAAACATTACGCGCTTAAAACACTGGTGTTACATATAGTTCACGACAATAGTCTAATGGCGGATCGAACGACCTTAAGTTTCGGAGACCGCAACCATTATGCTTCAAATTATTCCAATTATTAACAATAAATGTTCTACATTTATTGTTTTGAGAACATTCTGTTTTTTTTAAAAAAAACCAAAAGGTAATGGCAAATGTTAATGGAAATGTTTATTTATTTATTCCTTATGTTCCTTAAATAACAAGTTTACAAGGGCGGACTTAATGCCCAGTGGTTCTACCAGTCAACCCTGGGAGTTCAACAGAATATGTTGGAAGGCATAAAAATAAAAAGGTTGTTTAGATAAAAATATCAAATTATACATGACAAAATAATACCTAATAAATAAATGTAATATATATATATATATATATATATATATGTGTGGCAACTATATAGCATATATAATAAGGTAATAATTAATTTAATCTCTTTTTACGTAATGATAGTGCCTTCGTATATAGCCTTCTACTTTTATTTTTTGTGCATAAATCGAGTGGAAAATTAATTCTTCAGAATTATATACTATTTATGTAAAACATAGATATGTTACTTTTTTTTATTTGTACGTGTTAATATTGTGTAAAATATAATATTTACCAATATATACTATTCATAGTATTACGTTTCCTAAAGTTAATATAAGCTCAAATGTATAAATCTAATTACTAATCTGTAGAGAGTACAAAGCTCCCAGTATTTTCTAAACTTCAGATATAAAAGGAAATTTTCGAGATGGTGGAAGCAAAATCACAAAAGTTACAAGGCGAGGAATACGTTAGTTCCTACCGTTGGTTTTATGGCCCCATACAAAGTCCAATTTAATTTGGTCTAGTCCAGTCACCTATGTACTTAATGCGTATTTTGTAACTAGATTTTAGACTGGCCTTCTTGTTTCAACGGACCTCGTTTGTCTCCTGTTTCGTTAAGAGGACTTCATTTATTAAGTTACATAAAACAAAGGCGGTTCTACTGTAGCGGAATATATATAAAATTTATTACAATTGGTTTTTTTGCGTCGCAAATTTGTAGTACTCACTAAATAGTATTTTGCTTTTACAGTTTTCTCTGCGGTAACCTACACTACTAGCTAGTTTCTTCATCAGGGATCGGGGAAGCATAGCCACATAGAACACAGCCTTCTCGAAAAACCAGCGTGACATAGCAGCTTTAGGCTGCTGCGTTTCGTATGGTGAGTGTAGGGGCGGAGGCGGAACATCATGGGGTTTCAGTTGGTGCAGGTCCAACATAAGCCATTCTAGCCCCCACAAGGGTGGGTATGAATAAGTAATTTCTATGTTAAAAAAAAGGATCAAGGCAGCCAAATATAGATGATAAAGCATTTCATCACAATCATCAGATGCAACTACGTATGTATGTCTTGAATCTTTGTTGAGTGCGAATGTAGATTCATGAGGTCGAACCGTACCATCACGTGCCATATGGTAAACTGTGTAATCGTTTGTCATATCTAATACTCTTTAATTCTACAGCTAGTAAATAGTCCCAGAATGGCCTTACCATAATATAGCCAACACGACGTCTTGGTTACTACGCTTTGAGATACGGACCTATTGCATATAATACGAGGATAGTTTAGTGAACGCATGTCTTGCAAGCAGATTTGTGACCTCAATAATAGATCTTTTTTTAAATCTAAAAAAAACTCATACAAAAATTATTTAGTTACTATATTTACCTACCTATTGATTCATATAATATCATTAATATTTCTCCTTGTTCGCGAATAAAATAAAGTGCTCGAAGGGGTAATTCGCCAGAAAAGTTAATCAACAGTGAACAAACTCTTAGGTAATTACATCATAATTCAATTCCCACACGAATCACTTAACTCGATTAATTAATCGTTTAAAGTACATTTTAAATCAACTTAGAAAACTTGGACGGTGCGATAAAAACAGTTTAACTGGAAGCGAACGAAAAGGGAAGTATTTCGACTCGCGATACAAAAAGACGGGCTAAGAGAGCGCTGACGCTAAGTGAATAACTGAATAGTTAAACTCTCATAATATTTACATAAACCGAACATTAAAGGCTTGGCACAATTTATAAGCTTTTCCGCTTTTCTCTTATGAGAAAATAGATTTAAAAATATCTAAATTTACACCTAAAATAATATTACAAATAAAGATTAATGAGTAAACATGAGTATATACTTTAGTGCAATGGAACAGACCATTTCATTTATCACCCTTGAGGACTAAGATGAAATGCTTCAACATAAATACGGATACGAATATGGATCTTTCCCCCTACATTTTCCTGATGAAACACAGCATTTTACGCAGGTATTTTATGAAAACGGCGTCCTTCCCAGGTCAAGCAGACCCATTTATGCCGCAGCCAGGAAAAAACCGCAGCTTAGCTCTGCCACTGTTCAAATATATTTCGGATACACAAGTGTTGAATGGCGGTGGAACTCCATGACGTCATCGTCGACCATTGTGAACCGGCCAGTGTTGCTCAAGTCTATTACTAATGTTGCTAACATTTTTCTTTTTATTTCAATAGTACATTCAAACTCTAACAACTCTTTGTTATTTCACCTTTGTAAGTCACATAAAGTCCTTAGTGGTGGTGTCATGTAGTGGTACTCTATCTGGCATGGAGGTTTACTATGTGGCAGTAATATAGGCTGTTACTTTACTTCTATTACCTATGATTATATACACTTATTGTATCGCTCAACGCTTCCAACGCAGACATCTCTTCAAGAGAAACGTATGGCTCGCGGTAAATGAACCAAAAAAATGCACGCTGATCGAATACTCCCTTTAATGTTCCGCTTCCCCCAAAATGCCTTCATTGCATGACTATGTGAATATGAAATGTTGTAACTGAATTGCCGCCTAAACGTTATGTAATTGCGTTGGTTCACGGCTTTTGATTTGTTGCCCTCCCCGGCCCTTTTTTTTGTTGCGCAACTCGTAATTGGCTATTTACGCGGACATATTGTTTTAGCTTTTTTGTTTTCACCTGTCGTAATTGATATACATGTATGTAAGCTGACATATGTATTTTGGAATATAGCAATAAAGTTAAGCAAAGCCCTAATCAAACGTGTAATACATTTATAAAATTTAACAATGGTGCAGTTACATTGCATCTTTTTTCTGCAGCATATAAAGCTGCAATAAATGATCCATGCGACCCACCATACGTACATCCAACCCTACAGAAGATTCAAGAAGTAAATACATTGTCACACAGATAACCGTCGCCTATAATTTGGTCTGCGGAACCCTATACTCACCACAGCAGCGATATCCTGCTATTTTGTGATCAAGTCGACCCATTTATATTGTGTCTGTTAACGAATTTCAACGGGGCTCTACTGTCTTATACACGCTCAGCCGATTACGGTTTAACCTTGCATCGACTCTTCGCAATATATGTCCTTAATCCAATCAACGCTCCTAAGGCGTTCTATCACTCACTTTCACGTTTCATAATTTTTAATCATTAACGTCTAATATTTAAAAAATAAAAAATGAAGTTCGTATTAAATAAGAGTTATCCTTTATTAGGCAGTAATTAGCAATA
Source organism: Teinopalpus imperialis (assembly GCA_029286865.1). NCBI lineage: Eukaryota > Metazoa > Arthropoda > Insecta > Lepidoptera > Papilionidae > Teinopalpus > Teinopalpus imperialis. The sequence continues at coordinate 597,851 of JAGSMU010000039.1, forward strand.
ATTAACTTAATGAAATTAACAATATTGACACTCATTTAACGTCCTCGTTACACGTAATCGCTTGTTAATTTTATGTAGCAGCTTATTCAGTAAAGCTCCTCTGTCGCAACTCACCATAAAATATTTATTAATCTATGGGATTACACCGTAAACGTTTCAATTAATTTTAAAGGCACCTGATATTCCCGCAGGAAATCGTCCAAGTTGCAAGTCATCACAGTGACTATCCAATTCCTTCGTGCTATAAAGCACGTCGTTCTTTAATAAAATTTCTATTAAATTTACTCTTTCAAGTTGAATACGTTTCGTGGAATAACCACGTCTTTATTCCAAATTTAGAAATTCAAACACCCACAAGCAATGGACAAAGGTATGCAATTTTATGTCTTGATTTGTTTATACAAAAACCTTTTATTTATCTTCTTCTTTTACCTCCTAGGCCTTTTCCCATTTACTTAGAGTCGGATCACTTTGTGCACATTCTCCATGTAGCACGGTTTTGTGCAGTCATTGTTGAGGTGAGATTATTTGAAGTATTTCTCGACCATCGACAGCCAGGTGGCAGGCTTTCCACGTGTACGTTTCGCCATTGACAATTCTAGAACAAGCTACTAATGGTAAAAATTTTATAAAAGTCTCATAGCATCATTTTGCTTCATTCAGGACATCCAAAATCTTCTAGTTCTGTGCTTAGAAACTTAAGGAAGTAATCCAGTTGATGAGTAAATTCAGAATAAATATAAAAAATAAAATAAAAAAAATAAAAATAAAAATAGCCTTTATATACTTACTACTAACTTACTTTAACAATACTTAATTAATTAAATCCTATCTATAAATCTAGAAAATATGTGATTATAATTATATTTATTGATGTATGCTGGTAGTAGTCGTCTCTGCGGCGTAGGCCTCTCCTAAACCTTTCCAAGTATCTCTTTCCCGAGCCATTTGCATCCAGTTATTACCACACCTGCGGCTGTAAAGTTGATGAGTAAATTCAGAATAAATATACCGCTAGGAAAATGAAATATCTCGTTTTTGTTCATGATTGCTTGCCACTTTATTTTTAATAACTTGTAGCACCTTATTTACCTATGGATATAAAAAGAGATGACAATGATGTAGTAATTTAATAAATTTATAATATAATATAATATATATATATATATATATAATATAATTTAAAGACTTTTCGGGAATATACCTCATATAACAGATAGACGATGGGAAAGAAAATTTCTTTGTATTTCCGAACGACCCCCATATTTAACCCCCACTAGATGGAATGACAACCTAAGCGAGTTTATACGAAATCAATAGATGCAGTTGGCTCTGCAGAAAGTTCTGCATAGTGGCAATCCATGACTGAGCTGAACAAAGGTTGAGCACTGGATTGACTGGACACTGGAATGACATGATATTTGGTTTTGCACGAGGGGAAGGAATTCCATTCAACTCTTGAATTACTATTATGTATTTATATTTATTATTTATAGGGTTTCCTATTTATCCGTTATTCCGTTATTTCAGATTCTTATTGATGTTTTGTTTATATAAATCTTTTAACTTCGTATGAATATAATAACTAAAATTGTACAGATTGGTAGTAGTTTGGTAACCCAGAACAGTGGATCCATCGCTTTCTCACTTTATTTACTACTTCATTCAGCTTTTACAACGCCCATGAGACTAAAAGGATACGTTTATTTTTAAAACCGCTACCACAAAAGGGACTCAATACACCTAGTGATATGTACTATCTCAGACTAGCTTATTAAAGTCTTGGTTATAACTGCACTATAATTTCTTAAATTTATGCTAATAATTAGAGACCTATGCGATAAAAAATGCTTAGACTAACACTCTATGTCTGCAGCATTTCAATAAAAAAAAGAGAAATAAATAACAGTAAAATACTTGTTTGTGCATATTAAATCGTAGACAATCGTTAATAAAATAGTTACAAATTAACATGATATTATTTCCCACATCTCTGTAATATCTCTTCTGTTTAATTAACTTTCCTCATTTACATTTGATAGAATAATTATTTTAATATTCGGCAATCTATTCCCGCCGTTTGTCGTTTCGTTCGCGAATTCAGAATCACTAATTAATTCTTGGCTCACGAAATCCTCCGCGGGTTATTTGTTCATATTTAATTTGAGCTCGCCTCCTTACTCATCTGCGACGCGTTTAAAAATTAAACAGCGATGACGACGTGCATAGCTTTCTTGTTTACGGCTGTATTATTAAGTAGCGGCTCGCAACAACGATGCTTGGGGCTGCAAAACAACGTTTTAAATACGATTTTGCTAACAAAGAACTTTCGCTTAGGACATTTTAATTTACATACGAAAAACTGACTTAAGAAAGAGTTTGAGATACTTTTTGAATTAGGTGAAATAAAGGTTGAAATTATTAATCAAAAGTAATGGAAATATTATATTAAACAAATAGATATACCATACAAGTGAGGAGTAATAGGTGCTATATAAACAAGTAGAAAACTCGATTATATATGTATGGAATTTAAAAACTTTTTTATATATTTTCACGAAATTATATACAATCTCATCTTGTTATTTTAATTGTTAATTATTGTTTAATTGGAACCAAACTCTTGCCCTAATTTAAGTTAGTTACATTTGCATATTGCATAGTATTTCATACTCCGAAAGTGTTATACTATTTATTTATACTATATGTGGAGAGTAAGCTTTAGATTTTTATGAATAAACACTTATACTTAATAACGTGTATTTTTAAAAGAAGGGCGATAAACGAGCTGTTTGCATACCATCACCTCTGTCCCTTAACATTCTCAACACCAGAGGAATTGCAAGGGCGTTGCCAGCCTTTGAGTCCCTAAGTCAGTACAGAAATACGGCTGGGGAAAGCTGGTTCCACAGATTAATCCTTGGATGAAAAAAAAACTACATTCTAAGCGCCCAAAGGTGGATTGCCAACCATCAAGATAACTCCACGATCCAATCGTGCCTATAACTTATTATCTCATTGGAGCCCGTACACTCGGGTGCATTTTTAATAAATATATTTACAATTAAAATTAAGATACTTAAGCATCTGTAGGATAAGGTATAATGCATAGTTCAACCCTCGTGAACTCACTTCCAAAGTTCCACTATACATTTACATCGACCTCATTTGAAAAACGGTTTTTGTTTTTCTGTTTGATATTTTATTACTGATAAATCCACTCCCAAAATGCTCATATTCACGTTATTTATAAGACTACACACAGAAAAACACACATTTCTCAGTTATATCTTGCACATAATCTGATATATAGAGAAGAGACATCTGACGCGCATTTGTTTTAAAATTCCATTGCAACAAAACAAAGTAAACAATTTAAAACCGATGTGTCTAAATTCAAAACTAACTCTCGTGACTTACGTTTCCCTCCAAATACATTAAAACAGTAGTCAAAAACATAAATACTACGAAACTATCCGCGGGGTGGCATGAATTTGCAATAAGTCCTCCGTGATACGTTAAAAATACGATACATTATTTATTAGCGAGGTAATGTATCGTTCGAGTTACAAGCGGATTTATCTATTATGCACACGTGAGAAACTTTGTAAATAAATAACTGTGCAGTGACAACTCTGTGGATTCAAAAAATGGAAATGATGCGGCTAGAGCGCCCAGCGCCTGACTTAATTTGTTTCGTGTGCTGTTTTTTTTTTACTGCGAATTATATTTATTGTGTACCTATTTTTATATACTAACAGAGTCATGGTTATTCGGTTTATTGTTAGGAGAACTTATTGACACCAATCGTAGGTTCATAGCAATTTTAAATGCTGACTTCCGCTTGGCTATTTAGGAATCTAAACAAAACTGAAGGTTCACAAAGGGCTGACTTAATTCCAAAGACATTCTTTGAAGGTATGGTGAGGTATTGCGATAGGTGTAGTAAATAAACTATTAATAAAAATAATAAGACTAAGAATAGCTAATATAAAATATACAAATAAGCAATGTTACATATGTACATAAATAAATATATAAACATAGATATATAAATACTACATATAATCTTACTTAACTACTTAGTAATAAATGGTTTTATTATAAAAACTCCGTTTTCTCCTTCGTCAGGTCATCGTCATCTCCAACCGAAGTTATTTCACCGTTGTCAAATGTGTACCATGTACGAATACAACCTCGCTACAAGATCTCATAAATAACATAAAGTAAAATACAATAGATAAATAAAATTAAAAATATACTTAATATTAATATTTTATGTATATTATATTTTATAATTTTAAACAAATTATTTTTATTTGTTTAATATAAACATTATAAACAAATAAATAAATATATAAACACAATACGATCTTTGCTTCATAAATGTTCAAAATATCGTTTCCAATTTTTTCTTTCACTTTTGTATCTTAACTCTATTAGATTTTAATCTAAGCATCAGTATATATATCGATAATCGTATCATATACTAATGAATAAAGCCCTTCCGATCACAGACAATCACGCATATCATCGCCTTTGATATGCTGACGTAAAACATGGTACGATAACATTGGACGCAGTGAAATGAGACAATGGCATCGCCCAGATAACCAACATAACCCAGATCCAAATACCGATGATATGATATTAACGCAGGCCCCGTTCGATTTAACTGATTATTGGATCCAAATATTCAGACTCAAGCCTATGATTGTAACATTCGTCAGGCTTTGATGATGATGATCAAAGCCTGCCCATAGACCGAGCTGAACCTTCCCAAAGTACGATCCTGATTCATCTGTTACCAGTTCTCCTAGCTATATCGCTAGCCCACTTCAAAGTGCTAATCTTTAGATCATTTTTATCGTAACATTACTAAATTTAATTAAAAAATAAAATAGGCTCATTCAACAACTTCTATAGTCTAAAACAATATGGCGGCAGCTAATTGCTGCGACAATTTAGTTAATGGCTATTTTACATGAATGAAAAGAAACTGCGACAACATTTGGATTATGTCCAAGATGTTCTGCGATGAAGTACATTTGTGCAAAGAAATAAAACTGTGCGACTGTATTATGCGGATGAGAACATTTCTTTTTTATATCAATGTGTCCGTGAAAATGACAAAAAGGATAATGAAATAGTTTTACTATCTACTGATCTACACATGACACCGTGTTTAATTATAATAGGGGTGACAAACGTATGACAAACGTTCTTTGTGGTGATAAAGTGAAAAATCAGCTAGTTTGTAGCCCCAATTTGAATGGGTTGGTCCCATGGACCGCATTCTCACATGATCCCAGCATTATAATGGTGCTGTGTTTTGTATGGTCAGTGTATGGATCCAGGGACCCTATGATGGATAACGAAACATTTCATATCCTATCTCAGTACTATGGAGTCAAGATTCAAGATGTACATTCGTTGTCATCCCTATGGAATCAGATGGAAATCCTCGTTACTGTAATTGGGTCTTGTAATACTCACCATACGAAACACAACTGCCATAAGATACTACGTCCCTCAGGTATTATGCGTAGGCTTGTCTCTCCGGTCAGAAACATTGGGGATCATTGTTTAAAAAAAATGTAAAGACAGCAAATGAAATAGGCAAAGTAACATTTTTGTTTTGAAAGAAAGAAATTAATTAAATTTTAATTATCATTAGATACATGATTGGTAAAATTATTAAGATATTTACACTTAGACTAGTAAATTCAGGCAACCGTTGTAACTAGTGTTGAATAATTCGTTTCAGCTGATTTTTTCATGCCTTTTGGGGAGTAATCATAGTTAGGGCTTCGATATCTTATTGTTAGATTTGAGTCGTCGGTATGTATTAGGGTATTCCCTGCATGTCTTAAGGAGAATGGCTCAAAGTGGTATTGCATTATCATGGTGGTACCCTAAGGATAGCGTAGCGCAGAACACTGGTAGAGCAGCGCTGCAATTTTTCTAGATGTAAAATGAACCGACGATCGACCGGGCCACGCGCTCGCAGAATACCAGTTTCAAATAGCAGCATAATGCTGCTGTGTTTCATCTGGTGAGAGCTTTATTACTGGTGAGAAGGCGTTCCATATCAGCCCGCAAGGGTGGCAATGCATCTACATTATGATTTCTCGTCAGGGATGAATGCAGCCGCAGGAGTCACTTACCATCAGGTGAACTGTGTGCACGTTTGTTATTCTCAATATAATAAAAAAAGAAGATGATGGGGTAGCGAATTTTACCAATGGTTCCGGGACACTATTTCATTCAAACGTTACAGTGGTTGCAATGAAGAAGTCCATATCGTCCTTTCCACCTTCCCTAGGGTGGTCAAATATCTAGGAAGGATTTCCCCACGTAAATCCCATATCCTTGACACTGCATTGTAATCTTTGTTCAATCTTAGTGCATATGAGGCGGGTTAGGGTAGCCAGTGTAGCTTGGGACAAGAAAATGTCATCTGTTACTAATCATATGATATTACTATACTCGAAACTATGAGTATATCATTACAACAATAAATAAAAACTACCATGTAGACGAATTAGCTTTATAAGTATAAATTAATTTTAACTAACAACAGTAACAAGTGGAACTTATTCAATAATATAAGTATTTTCTTACTGACAACACAAGTTACTAAATCGAATGTCGTAGATTGGGGTGGTCTCGAATGAATGGAACTTTGTATCTGAGAAACAAATTTAACACCAAGCCGCGGTCGGACGAGCAACTTTGAAAAAGTCCAGACACAGAAATATCCGACAGTGAAGCGAAACTGAAGTCTCGTACATATTCAAAGTTTAATCCGAATCAGCTTCCCACTTCGTGTGAAGAAGGTTTTAGCATTCATGAATGTCGCAGCGCTGTGTCGCAGCGCTGTGTCACAGCGCTGTGTCGCTTGCCATACGGTCACTTAATTAAGTGAGCACATTATCAGTGAAAATAAAAGAGCTTAAATCAATATTGTGTAATGTAACTATCACTATAACATAAAATATTATGATTGAAACAATGGTAATAATAATAATTTATATGCCTCTTTTTATACAAGGTATTAATTAGGATGGTATTAATTTCAAATTATGCAATGGTTTCTCTTGTATAGCCATCATACAAACAAAAAACACATAGCATACAAATTAATGATAAAGCATTATATCAAAAAAATATTAGATGTCAGATATGTCAAATCATTTAAATATCATTCGTTAATTACGTACACAATGACCATTGTCATTTTATGAAAAAATATATATATTGAGAGGTATAATTTATCCTTTGAATATGAATCCATTCAAAAGCTTTTGGAACGAGTTGAATAGAGACTTTCTTACAAACACTCACACATATTGTACTTTATACCTGTAGTAGTCTATTTTGTTTTTATAATATTTTTTTCTTGTCTCTCTCTTTTAATTAGTTTAACTTTCTTACGCATAGCTTTGTAACTAGTATTAATTGGGAGGACGCTGAAGCTTATGACACAATTTACACTGGCACAAGTTTCAAAATTACTACAACTTTGCACTTATATCATGTCATTTTATAGTGGTAGAGCTATACTGCAGTTTGTTTCTAGCTGTAGAATGAATGAGTCAGCTCTTTTTTTATTACTATTAATTTTCTTTTTCGGTTTGATGGCAGCTTTTAGCTCGAGGGCTTTTACAGTTTCAACGGGTTGACACATAAAATCACGTACTAATCTCCTTATATCACATTTAAATTAGAAAAAGTTTATAGTCCCTTCGTAATGAGTCTTTTTCTATTACTACTATTTTTCTTAGAGCTAGAAGCTATGAACTTGAAGACTGTATGCATATAGGTCTATACTAAGTCACATCATTATCACTAGTCTGCTTAGTGAAGAGAAAGTTTGTCTAATTAACACAGTTGTTAGTCACGATAACACTTGTTCAAATAATGCTTGTTGTTTGTAATCGACTTCATTGCGAATTAATTCCTATTTAGATGGACGAGTATTGGAATAGAAATTGAATAAAATAAGTTCTCATAGTTCGTAAGAGTATGACTATGGCATAAGTACGAAAAATTTAGACTAAAGAATAATTTAGAAAACATATTCTGCTAAAAATATACATTATTAGTAAATAAAAAATTCAAAGTGTTTCTAATAAAAACTGCAAAGTGGTTCAAAGTGATATAAATTGACATACTTTTCAATTATGATTCCAGCATGTAAACTATGCTCATGATAATAAACTAAAATATGAAATAATATACGTTTGGTCAATATTGCATAATTCAGACCCGTGCTTGCATAATCGGTCAAAATAAACATGCAATTTATTCAACTTTTTTCATGTTCACCAATTTTATACAACACATATAGCTATAAAAAGTTAATTATTATTAAAAGCCATTTCATTTAACTAATCTGATATTATTTAAAGTTATTTTATTTACCTTATTATAAAACAAAAGCTTATTGTTTTTTTTATATAAGACAATTGAATTTTATGTTTGGATGTACGTATGAACGATCTCTCGAAAGACTAAATAAATCGAGAGCATTTTTTTTTATGTTGTGAATTTAGGACAATTATTATTTGTTTATAATTAATAAAACAAATGTAATCACTGTATTTTTTTTTATTATTAACTTCTTTTCGAAAATTATCTAGTGTCTATCTCTTCGTAAATACTAGAAAGAAAAAACATAATTGGTGTGAATAGATACCTACATATATAATAAATAGCTATCGCGGGACTTCCTACCACAGCGACCTATGCAAATTTACGGGATGTCGTCAGATGCAGATTGCTCAGAATCGTACTCTATAGCAGTCGCTGCTGTTGAGTACGATGATGTTGGTGGATTACGCATAAGCAAGGCCACGGCTTAAAGCTAATAACAGTTTTAGACATTGTTTTAGACTAATTGGATGTAATGTCAAATAGTGAAAAGGTTACTAACATTTTTATTTAAAAACGTACTACAGACAAATTCTATATCGTATTTTTAAATAAAAACATCAGCCACCTCGCCGTTTCCTCTTTTTTCTTTTACATTTTCCTATCCTGCTCGTTATTATTTGCAACATAAAATGGAAAATAGATTGTTATTTTCTAAGCTGAGCATAAAAAATATTTCATACACGGCTTAACCGAGCATAACTTTCCGTTTTAATAATGGAGACTGTAGTTTTATTATATTTTAAATTAAAACTATTCACCAGAGGCGTGTGTTAGGTCCATAGGTTCATGAAATTTGCATTCATTAGGGGTGCGGTGGAAGCCGTGGGGTAAATGTCAACGGGTATTTCTTTAAGTGCTTTGTAATAATCGAGGTGAGTGGTTACGGTAACTAACTACAACTAGTTTCGTTTTATATCGAATACACGTAAAATATTCACAAACGTTTAATTATTGGGAAATGTAATAAATATTTGATCTTAAATTTATAACACGCCCTCAATAAACCCACTAAGGGCGATGTAAATTTAAAACGAAAATAGCCAAAATAATAACCAATGACTTAATTTTATAATTACATAAATAAATAAAATTATAAAATAAAGAATCATAAAGTTATATTATAACAACGGTGACCAAAATAACGGTAAAAAAATCTATTTAGTATATCCAATGGGTTATAATGAGTTTTTGTCGTTTAAATGTCATGGGACTTCCTAATCAGCTGCAGGTGAAATATGCATATTATCACTATTTCTTATAAGACAGCCGTATAGAGTAGCGGTTAGAGTACCCGGCTGCTGAATCGCGGAACCCACCTTCGATTCCCAACCGAGGGACAATATTCGTGCATCACAAATAGTTGATTTTCGGGTCTATTGTCCCGTAACCGCGACACATCGGGTGTTTGCTCAAATGCTTACGGTAACATAAAATATTCTGATTTATCTGGCAACAACCAGAAGATCCCGTCGTGGTTGAAATCGACCTGGCGTTCATCGTCATTTTAATGTTTCTTATATCTACTCCTATTGGATAAAGAGGCATAAGTGAGTTTTTTCCTCGCCTTAATAATATCATATTTCGCTTTCGGCTAACGTCAATTGTATGGTAATTTACTTGTGAGCTAGTTAGATATTCGGAAAGGACAATGTTGGCGGAACACCCTTGTCCCCGCCCGTGGCGACATCTCGGAGGGGTAAGTCACAAATTCGATTACAAAGGATTCCTCCCCCGCTAAGGCGGATGTAAGACGAATTCGAACATAACCCAATCACTACAAATTTATATTTTTTTTGTTCTAAGAAATTTTATTTATTTAGACAACTATTACATCGCATAAATAACACTTATAACAAAACAGAGTATATATATATAATAATAATATTCTGATATATACTATGAAGTCCGCAAATGCGCAGACAAGCCACTTGACGGACTATGTTCTCATACACTCTCTAGAGAGGAAGCTAGTTAATAAATAATTATGTAAAAGTGCAGGAAAATGTTACATTACTGCACTTACATTATTATTTCAATAAGAGTACACTTAACCAAATTTACAAGAACAAAAGCGATTTCTCTTTTCAAGATGCCACACGAAACTCATACAAGGACACTTTAAACAAACATTTAATTTTACTAAAAGCATGATTTTATTTAAAACACTCAGAAACCATCGCTGTGAAATTTTAAAGTATTAAAATTGACAATGTAACCCGAAAGAATTTCATTGTAGTGACGAGACCAAATTGTTGTATTCATATTTCACGGAGGAGAATTCGCTTTACAACACTTGCCGTTCAAAGGTGTCATTGCTGTGGAAACACAAAGATAGTGATGTGCAGTAATTTTACATGTCAGTTGTGAATATCATGCCCATGCCACTGTTTAGCAAGCAGCAAGCTATATATGAAATAAGAATTATTAGAAGAAATAAAAGGTTGTTTATGAACTTTTTTTTTGATAGCTGAATGTAATATTTACGAAACGATATATATTTTACAGATTTCTTGAAATGAAAAAGGGTAAACAATATAAATAAATCTATTATAAATAATAAAATCTGAAGTGTAACGCATATATTAGCTATCTATCACCCTTGGGGAATGAGACGAGATGGAATACACGAAATTCGGTCCATGGATGTACACCCTTGCCATACGAAACATGGCTACGTTATTCTACTAGTGCATATATATATATATATATATATATATATATATATATATATGTATATATATATATATATATATATATATATATATATATATATATTCATCATTCATTTTTAATTTAATTTATCAAAAGTGTAACCTAAAAATTCTACAAACTCAGTTACGTCATGTTTTTGACAAAGTTTTTATCCCTGTCTGTTATGTTTTGTTAGAAAGAGGCCGAATTATTATGAATGCCGCGGTTGTCAGCCAACCCTCGAGCCCTGGCGAAAGTTTTAGAATTACCATAAGCAAGGCTTTTGTGTTTACGTTTGCATGAGTTATGATAACGTTTGTTGATTATTATCTATTCATTTAGTCACTTTGTTTGTCTTCGTGACATGTTTAACTAAATAACGTTTGGGTTTGGGATTTGCTTTAACTCCGACTGTGGAGATTTTCGTCAAATGTAATTTCGCTATTTTCTTTGTTAGGACGACCTACGTATTCATTATTACAATTTTACTCCGGTTCTTTGCGAAAATATGATACTTCCACGGTCGAACTGTTTGTGATATGCCGTGTATACGCTATATTTTACTCTATATGATGTGATTATGTTGCTTTTTCACTATTCCTGCACTATGAACGAATTTTATGACATTCGTTTAAAAAGTTAAAATTAAACTCGATAATATATATTTATTTGAATTTAACAGGTTGTGTATTAACGAAAATAATGAAATAATAAAATAATGTAACAGCTTATTTACTCTATTTAGAGTGACAAACGAGCACACAGTTCACGTGATGATAAATGATTCCTGAGGCACATGACAGCTTTATTATTGTCTCGGTGAGGAATCGGAATGCAAACGCCATCCCTGTGGAATAAGATGGAATGCCTCATCACCAATAAGTCAGTCAGTAATAAGGGTATCCGAGGGATTTTTACATAAACATTGCACCATTAAGCTAGTATTCTGTGACGCCGTGGCCTTTCCCCATTGAGCTGAACCATTCATAATGCGACTACATATCAATATCAGACCTTAACTTCTTCGATGCGTGACAATTATTAGCTTCTAAACCGCAAGGCAATTCGGTCTGTCATGTATATCTTTCTTCAAATTTGGGACCAGATTCAATCCCACGTCCAAGATCAAATCGTTGATAGCCTCATACTCATTCTAAAATACATAAATAATACAAATCAAATAAATCTTCCGTTATGCTAAAACACACACAACAATCTTTCTTCTTAATTTTTCACCGAGCTTAATTAAACAAAACGTTTCACATAACGTATTTAATTAAAAGAGAACTGTTCCTTTGAAGGAATATATTTCCAAGATCAAATCGTTGATAGCCTCATACTCATTCTAAAATACATAAATAATACAAATCAAATAAATCTTCCGTTATGCTAAAACACACACAACAACCTTTCTTCTTAATTTTTCACCGAGCTTAATTAAACAAAACGTTTCACATAACGTATTTAATTAAAAGAGAACTGTTCGTTTGAAGGAATATATTTCCAAGATTAAATTTATAGTGGAACAAGAAATTGTACATTCATCTTGTCACAGGGCTGGAACTCCTAAACGTTATTCCGCAGAGGCGGCCGACACGTCGGAGTCATTAATTGAAACAAAGTACGTAACTCAATTAGTTCCTAACGTCGGGCTGGCTCTCGTATAAAAAGGCCCGGAGCTGTGCCTAAATTTCTGTTCATTTGACGGTGATTGGCTTATTTCAAATGTACATTTTATTTTTTGCTGGCACTTTAGTTTTTATCTATATATATTTAGAAACTATAAAGATTTCGCATTCTACGAGACACATGATTTTACGTGGTAAAGCCACAGTACAGTTCGTACACTCGTTTCTGCATGATGCAATAAGAATGAGAAAATATATCAAAAGTTCGGTTGAACTGGAGAACGACCACGCACACACAGAATACCAATGTGAAATAGTAGTATAACCATGCTGTGGTTCGTTCGCTCCCGTGGTCCTGCCATACGCAGCGAAGGCGGACCATTGTGAGATATTAGTTTGTGCGCGTCAGACATAACCCATACTTGCACCAGTAAGGGTGGAGTACGGCATTGCCTCATGTAAAAAAAAATGATGAGATCTAGTTCCTGGCGATGCATTTAATCGCAATCCCGAGAGTTGAAAGCGCTTGTTTATTTGGATTTCACTTACCATCAGGTCAAATGCTTGTTTATCAAGTTTTATAAACTCAACAATCATCATCATCTTGATATCAATCTTCACTAAACTTAATGCAATATTATATGTATGAATTACCTATATTATATGAAAATATGATTTATAATTTTCCCTGGATATAAAAAGCGAAATACAAATCATAAATCTCCCATTGTCTTTGAATTATTCTTATCAAAGTGTCTTTGGCTGGCTAACAACCCGAGATCAGGCGACGACCTCGGTGTTGACAAGAATGAACCCCTTTTTGTTCGTGGATTAACGCCTCCACTGGCCGAGCATGAACTTTGTCTCTTTCCTTTGCCTACCACGCCGATGTTATTGATTAGCTTCGAACTTACTTGTTTTAATTAAACAGAATTTTTATATAGTTGTTATACTTTTAAACTAACTTCTTAATTAGCAGTTGTTTCTTTTTTTCGCTCTTTTATATTTTTCCCATAAATATTTGATGAAGGCGTCGTAGATAGAACTCTGTGATTATTAGAAATACAGTGTAACACTTCACATAGTTATGTTAGTTAAAATAATAAAGTTGTTGGTATATGTCAGAAGTATGCTCAATTTCTAAATTATATAATACCAGTTAGTATTTCACCAGTTAAGCTGCAGCGTGGCTCTAGCATTGTTATAAGTAAACCGGCGGTAGCCACATATCTCCACGATGGTTAACTATTTTGATATGATTTACTTACATACTTTTAAGAGTCACGTATTGTGGTATTCATGTAAGGGTCAGAAGAAAAGTAACATGTTATATATATAACTCTCACAGCTAGGCATAAATTTCTTCCCTGGAGAGGGTGTTGGAGTACAGTCGACCACGCGGCTCCACTACGGATTGGCGGATTTCACATTTCTACTATTCTTTTTTATATGTTTGAGATTCAGGTTTCTTCATGATATTTTCGGACACTGGGCATCTACCCCAGTTTGCTCTCGTACCGTGATTTAAAAGCAAGTGCGCAATTTAATAAATACATATAATAGGACGTCGAACACCCTAGTCCTTATAATTGTATGCCTTAAAATTTTATATATATATATATATATATATATATATATATATATAAAAGGTGTTATAGTTTTCATTTAATAATAGGCAATAGATCTCCAATATCAATCTAGAACCTTATTCACAACGGAAGTGAGACAGGTTGGAAAAAATTGCATCGTAACGATGACAAAGAATTCGATGAAGGCAGAACGGATGGAAATTGTATACTATATACACACATCTTTTTACTTCGAGAACGAGAACGCAAACAATTTCAGTGAATACGAGTGGAAAACCATTTATTCACTTTTGAGTTCTTACAAGATACTTTATTGGAATACGGATTTGTATGATTATTTTTGTTGGTTACTCAACTTGTTTAAGTACTCGTTAAAGAAGAGCTAATGCTTGTTAATTTAAAGTACAAAATTAGAATGTTGAATAACTTAAGCGGTAGTGAGACGTTACTGTAGCATGATTCTTGCTTCAGCATAAGTCGACTCAACTAGAGAAGGTCCGAGCTAGAGATCCAATTTCAGGTAACGAAGCATTCCGTCTCATATCTCAGGCGTGATAAGGCATTTGCTACCTAAATTTTTGCTCAGGCTATGGACCGGTATCATCACTCACCATCAGGTGAACTGTGTGCTTATTTAACAACCCTATCTGTATAAAAACAAAGCTTAATATCAAGTAACAATTTACCAAAGTAAACAATTAAACGTATTTAACCGATGAAACCAGTAACGAACAGGAAGATAATAAAAGCTAGTTAAAAACTTTCAACGGTGAAGTACGGTATCCAATTAAAAATTAGACTTCTCAAAACAAAAGGCCTCTCAGGGGAGAGTGGGGCGGCTTGTTTTAGTCGCGCTTTCTCAGGTCCCACGGTGCAGTGAAACAATTAAATCCTTCTAACGTTGAGAGGAAAGTTCGTGGGGGGCCTGTGCGTTCCTTGTTTGTGACGTTAAATGTATGTTAAATATGAAGTCATGTTACATATGTTTGTAGAAAGGAAACATTGTACAATATGTGTATTGATATTAGTATATATACTAATAGTATAGCAACTAGTTCTGTCCGCATTTTTAAATTGTTTAAAAGTTTATTACACAATAAAAAGTAAAAATTTTTTTGTATATATAATGATGAAAATCTCTTTTGTTGTTTACAATTTTCTTCCATAGTTCAACAAGGTTTTTACCTCGTTGGTAGAAATCACCCGGTTTCATTTTGAATATTTTTTATTACATCGAGTGTAACAATCGAGCACACAGTTCACCTGATGGTGATTCCTGAGGCTCATGACATCTACATTTATCCTTGACAAGAAATCAGATTGACACAACAATACAAAAACGTTGTGTAACTTGGTACTTCCCAGATCGAGCTGACCCATTCATTCTGCTTCTGGTCTGATATCTTATGTGTCCCTTCCAGTAACCAAGAGTCCGTATATCTATACTCGACAAACTAAACACAGTAGCGTTATGCAACTATGTCACCTTAATATTCTAGCCTTGTAAAGGCCAAGATGGTACTTCCTTGATCGAACCACAAGCTGAAGCGCGGTTATACCACTACACTTTTTGTTTGGAGGTGTATATTTCCTATCTAATATCTGAAATGCAGCAGACGTGACCCCAAGAACGTTTATCATATTTTTTTGAGAACGCTAATAGTTATTAACGTAACTTGGTAAATCATTGTGACTTACCTAGAACTTGAAAAAATATTTATTGCAGATTGTAACGCATTTATTTGGACGTTTTTTTTATTATAAATTCTGACAGTAGCTCAGATTGACTATATATATGATAATGACGTCAATACACCATGACGAGGGACGGGGATCTTAAAGCACTCTAAACGTTGGTAAAGTGAAAAATAAAGGTGATCGGTAAAAATCTGCTTTAGTAAATGTAAAATCATAATTTCTTCATTAATTTCACGATACAACTATTATTACAGGAATACCTCTAACACAATAATGTACTTTACCTAATTATTATAATAATAAATACAATGTTGTTTTAAATAATATTTTTAACTTTATAATAAATCAATCCACTAGGTATCTAAATTATGTCTGAAAATTTTCACTAATATGAAAGCTCGAGTATTTTCTAGTCCATGTATTGCACTTTTCAGCAATAAAAGGAAGAGACCCGTGACGAGTGCTCGCTAAATACTACCCTTGTCTTACCTTGCAGTGTTCACTCTCGACTCCTCTTCCAACTTGAACAGACTTGCACATTACGCTCGGGAATCGGTTGTATGCTTTTGTTGGAATATGCAATAAGGCATGGCAAGCTACAAGCAGGGATTCATATGTTTGCTCTTCGAGGCACTCACGTAATAATCTCTTTAACATGCAAATCTCTATTCTTATAATGTTAGCATGTAGCACGTATCCACTTAATGCGATGCCATATTGTTTCCGTGTAAGCTAAAATTGAGTGAGTTCATTAGAAACAAATTTATCCTTGTTTTGTAACGAAACCTCTCCGTGTTTGTTGAAATACGATATTAATTTGGGAAAATAATATCGTATTTTATATGATCACTAATAATATTTACCGTATTGATAAGTTGTAATGATGGTGATGAATAATATTTTGTTTCTTTAGGGGTGATAGATTTCAGCCTAGTGACTGTTGGCTTTAATAACATTTGAAACCACGTGGCAAAATGATTCGAGTACTTGGATGCTGTGTCCCAAGATCCTGGGCTCTCACTTCATGAATTTGTTTTGGATGTGCTGTTGCTATGTCTCGTGTCCTTAAACTGCATTTAAAACTTCCTCTGCCCTAGTCGAACATATATTATATCGGGAAGTGGATGATTAGTGAGCGCTTCTATGTTTGCGCGTATACTTACATGGCTATGTAATATATCCCACGCAGTTAATATCGCCGCAGCCCTAAACGACCAGGACATTATTTGTCCCTTTAACGACCTTTATAATTTGATAGAAACTGCTGACAAATTTGTTTTTTACTCCCAATAGATTTATGGAAGATAGAGATGAACACTTATTGGGTGAGCACATAACACGACGATAATTTTATCATTAATACTTTTAAATTTGGTTGTAAAATTATATAACTAGGACTACATTCTAATTAAGAATACATTTTACTATATTATTTAAGCATGTACTGATCTTTCCATTGTATCACCTGTACAAGACCCCTTAAAAAGTAAAAAAAATGGTTACTGCGTCCCATAATCGCTTACATCCATACTCAATAAAGATCCAAATTCACATCTGAAAACAAAGATGGAATGCCTTGTTGACGGTCTGCTTCTATTTCCCGCAAGTATTCTGTGAAGGTGGTTCCATCAAAACTCTACCTATTCTTGCCAGCAGTTCAAAAACCATCTAGAGTGTTACTGTACTAGTAGCTGTACACCAGAAGCAAGTATGCAGGGAGTCGATTGATGGATTCTCGAGTTCATACTCTGCGGCAGTCAGCGTGGGAGACCTTAATTGGACTAGTGATGGACTGAAATGATGACGATGATGTATACAGTATACATTTTTGTACAACTGTAGCTTAATGTTATGTGTATACAAAACACTGAGGCACGTTATAAATATCATGTTTATAAGATAAACGTAGTGCCCAACTTGAAACGTGTAAGCGGGCAAATCCAACGTTGTTTTGTGTATAAACCCTGCTATCGACAAAGTTGCCTCTGATTTAATTTTCATTACTTACTGCTAGATGTGAAGTTTGTTTTAAACTATACTGTGGTGAATATAAAGCGGCTACTGTGAATTAACATTGCTGGAAAGGTTTATGAGTATAAGGAATATTAAATAATGAATGGAAAGATTACGTTGGTGCTAGCTTCTATCTGCAACATGAATGGGTCAACTCGACTGGAGAAGGGCTAGACCCTCGTAGATTACCAGCATGATAATTCAGCTGGTAGTGTGGTAAGTGTGGGGATCCGAAGACCCAATTATATATCATCAGGCGTCTTCGTCTTCAGCGGTAAAAATGCACGTGCTTCTTAAATCTTTGTTCAGAGGTTGTGAATGTTATGGGTCGCTGTTCTGAATGGTCGTTTGTCGCATCTAATATAATAAAATCAATAAATTTATTACCTATAAGCATAAAATTAATTTCGTTCTCCTAGTTTCCGGCAGGGACATTGAGAGGAACACTTCTCTTCTTTCCCGCGCGCTGTACTACTTTCCTGTTTCCTGTACCTAAATTATAGGTGACTATATTAATTTTAAAGTCATTATTATTATCTTTAGCCTTTACCAACGATAGAAGTGGAAGAATTTGTTACTCTCAATGTAATAAAAAATATGAATACCACGCCAGCAGCAGTTTTCTACATACATACATACATACCACACATTTATATATATATATATATATATATATATATGTACATATATATAAGTATATAAATGTGTGGTATGTATGTATATAGAAAACTGCTACTAGAAACAAACTGCATTTAGCTGAACTTACATGATGGAGCGTAAATAATGCTAATAAAACGTTTTAAAAATATGTTTTTTTATTAATCAGGATCGATTTTTTTTCCGTCCCATCATCAAAGGTGTTTATCATTAGTACTACCGTCTGTCTTCGTTTTTGAAAGCCGAAAGCGGTCTCCTAATACCTAGTATATGCACACACATATATATATAATGCACAATGTGCTAAATTGATGTGCTATAATTAATTCAGAACTTAGAATCAAATTATATATTCAACTTCATGCATATTTATGTTTAAATCGCACATTTAGGACATTGTTTTTGCAATGCGTAAACCAACATTTAGACATAGTTCCGTGTAAACGCTTGCTATAATTCAAACTCACACCTAAATTGTGCAACGTAACAAAGTTCCGGAATACGCAAAAACAGAAATTAATGTTGAACATTCCAAGTTGTGTAGAAATACGGTGCGGTGACGTCACAACGCGATACCGACTCCCGGTTTCCAATTACACGTAATCGTGGTTACGGCTACAATAGCCTCGGAACATGGTAATTTTCTACGTCAGGTGTAAATTGCATGTGCTTTTTTAATGTCTGATAGACGGCTTGACCATTTAAATTGTCTGCTAGTGTGCACAGTGGTTGGGCCAGGTGGGTTACGTTAGTAGCCACGATGCAGCTAATTTCTAAATGCAAAGTCAACGGTTCGGTTCAACTGGGGGAAGACCACGCCTTCAAAGAACACTAACGTGGGATAGCAGCACAAACTTACTGTGTTTTACCTGGGAGTAACTAGGTATTTCTTTCTCATTTCTCTTGAGTGACAAAGCGAGGTCATCTTGTTGAGAAAGGAAGTAGATGTCATCATTTACGATTAGGTAAACTGCGAGCTCGTTAGTCAACCCTTTTATTATTTTAGTAAAAATAATAGTTCTAGGTAACTGGCAATATGTTTATGCAAGAACAGTTCCCAATTTTCTTTCTCAAAAAATAAGGATACCTAGTGTGTTTTTATCTAATATTTATATGATATTAGGGGTGAAAAACGAGCCCTTGAATGAATGTTTATTCACTAGTCGAAGCGTAGTAGATCTCAACTAGTATTATACCGGAATTCGTGGTTCTTATTCGGTACAGCCAACTTTTCATTCCATAACTGCAACACGAATATCGAAAAAATATACTACTATCATAGCATAAAAATCTTATAAATTAACTTATAAATAACATAACGCCATTTACTCGATAATATTAAACGTATTTATCTACAACAGTTTGTATTCGAAAGTTTTGCGAAAAACAAACAAAGCAATTGTTTCGCGGTGAATAGGTTCGATAGCAATTTTTCTTCGACTCGTCGTGACTGCAGTTATATAATAAAGGTATTGGTGACCGGTTTCGCAATAAAGGTAAAATGCTAGGCATTGCGTTGGCAGACATCGCACCGGTACGGCTAACCTTGCTGTGACCTTTACGTTTTAGGCATTTTAAGAACTTGTGTCAAAGAACCCTTTTTTCTTCAATGTAGTTAATAGTTATGTAAGTAACTCAAATCTTTTAAAGATTTTAATCTCGTTATTTATCATCGTCATCATCATAATCTCAGCCTATCAATACTCCACAACTCCCCTAATTAATATAAGCCTCCCACATAGATCGCCACAAAACTCGATCTGAGCCATCTGCATCTATCTATTCCGCAAACTTGCAGTGGTATTCACTTCATCTAGTGGCAGATCATCCTCTCATACGACTGCCAATACGAGGTTGCAACTCAAGGTCAGGTCACTTTTCTTTCCCATCGGTTATCGGATTTACGAGCTATATAGACCACCCCATTGCCAATTCAGCTAGTTGTATAATAGTAATATTTTGAAATATATCGGGCCCTATTGTTCTACTACTGTCTACATTGCGGATTCTATTACGCAGGGAAACATCGAGCGTAGTCTATTCCGTAGCTCGCTGAATTCTGAGCTTACTCATACCTACGTCCCGCTATAAAGCACCATGTTTCAGTACCGGAAGTCTTCACCGGCAACACGCACAGGTTGAAGACTTTTGTTTTTTAGACATTGAGGGATATTGGATGATAAGGTACCCATTGTATTTTCATTATTATCACGTTTAATTCTCAATCGATGCCAGTTTCATATACGATAAAGTGCAGCACAAATATTAACGTCTATTGCGAATTTAACATATTTATCTCCATTTCTGTTTGCATCGATCTTATCCGAACCAGTGGTAGATTTAAACGTTATCAACAAGTAAAATAACAGTGCATATAACAAATATATTCTGTAAAATCAGACATCAATATTTTATATAGAATTTCTTTAATTTATCACGTGCTCGTGATTAAAGGAAAATATCGCGATGAGAGTAATATTCAAGATATAATGTTAAAAGGATACTTTGATGGCATTTGGAGTCGGCCAAACCACAGTGGAGCAACGTAGTGGACTATGCTCTAACACATTCACTAGAGAAGAAGGTTTGCGCCCGACAGTGGTATTATCTGTATAAAGCTTGTAATTTATAGTTTCTCTTCGGAGAATAAGTGACGGAAATTTTGTAAATTACTATGAAACCATACACAGTAACATTCAGAGTGGGATACGAATTAAATAATTTCAATATGTTACTGGTACTGTTCATTTTTTTTATTTATTATCTTAAATGAAATATTTTAAAACACTCGAAACTTCATGTGAATTTTATACAATAACTCAATGTCGTTTATACTCCATTCATTTATATTTTGCATGTTGGCAACGGTAGTATACAAAAAAGTCAGCGTGCAAAGCATATCAAAGCACCCCAGCCACGACGACATTTATAACAACTTTGGTTTATATACGGTCAACATATTTTTAATCTGCTGATTAATGGTTCGCTTGTAATGCTTTTTCATGTAATTTATGCATATACTAACTTTGCCTCTTTTAGAAAAGTATCTTTAAGAGCAACGCTGTGCAGTAGATTTTAAAAGCTGATTACACCGTCTTTATATTTTACGATGGCGGCGTAAACTATTTTTTTTAATAACATTTAGCAGCCGAGGACACAGTGCCCCTGAAGACTGGATGGATAGAGATGGAATACTCCATACGAAACACATCAGCGATATGTTACTATTTCACACTGGTATTATTTAACGGTGTGCTCCTATCCCGAACCGAACCATTCGTGTGGTAGCTGTAAACGTGCCTCTACCATCTATTAAATGTTTGTGAATATATGATATATAGTCTAGATAGATGATTGATATTATTATTGTCTTCTTTTTTTCAGGTAAGTTTCTCAAGAAGCTCCGAATAATGCTTACACGGTTAATAAGTAAGAAGAAACGTTTCCGAAAGGTAATCTTAGGATATAGAATATAAGATGCAAATAAAAAAAAGTGCTGGCGTCCTATTATGATTGTATCTCAAATATAAAATTTGTGCCAAAAACCTCCAGAACTAGTTGTTATATTCGATAAATTTTAAATGTCATTCATATAATAGACCTGACGGATATCCCCTCTTTGGAAACTGTTGGTTTGGGATGGTCATGAAATCTTGAAGGTCGCCAAGTCGTATCAGTTTGAAAGTACCGTTGACGATAGCTGAAGCGTTACATTGGTGGATTACCAACCATCGAGATGATGAGGATGAAATTATGAATTCTGTCGACTTAACTTATCTTAGAAATATTTCTTAGACATGCTGTTGTTCCCAGCATATTTATATATATATATTTATATTACAGCCTTTGCTACCATGCACAATATAAAAGATCATTAATATGCAAATAGAAACTATGATGATTCCAGTATACAGAATTAAATACAGGTCACTTACGGTATCGCTTAAGTCCTTTAAGACCCAGATTTATTTTAAATATTAGGGATGGCAAACGAGAATAAAACGCACTTACGACTCATTTACCGTCAGGTGAGCTTCTTGCTCAATTGCCACCCATTAAATAAAAAAAATGTGTCCCAAAAACCCTATACTCACCATACGAAACACAGTAGCAAAATTACAACGATGCTTTCACTAATCTCTGATGATCTGACTGTGTTCCCGAAGTTACAATCAAAATTAAGTGTTAGGACTACTAGGAAAAGATTTTGTATAATCGAAAGTTTTTCTTTATCGTTATATTATTTTTTTGGTGCTTTAAAAGTTTAAACAAATTATAAAGACAGGTTTTTGTTGGGTAGTCATAATATATAACAACCGCACATTGGATGTCCCCAGCGCCCTATGAAAAACAAAAAGCCAAAAAATACACCATTTGTTAAAAAGTTACATAAACTTATGAACATTTAAGGAACAGAACGTCTTTAATCTGAAGAAAGCAAAAGGGGTTAAGTGAAAATTACTTTGTTTTTTTTCCTAAAAACTTTATCCCGTCGAGTGTATTTACATGGAGCGGTCGACGAAATTATTTAAACTTAAAACCGTGGCCAAGTTTGAGTGCTAATAACTCCACGGGCACCGGACAAAACTTTGGTTTACTTTATCAAAGTTTCGCGGGAAACATTTAATTTGCATATTTATTTATTTGAGATAAGTTCCGTGTTTTACGCCATAAAATTTCCTAAATTTGAGAGTTGCTTGCATATTTTGCGGCCTCCATTATTTTTAGACGCTCATGGTTGAAGAATGCTTTGTTGGCATTTCTTACTAACAGCTCGCAATTTTTATAAAAACTTTAAAAGAGTAGACTTTAAAAAGAAAAAATTGTAAGTTTTTGTGTCATTATATAAATTAATAATAATATCTCAAATCAAAATGAGATCATCTTCATTCTTCACCCATTTCGGTCCTGAGGGGTGCTGGCACATGATTATCAATTATATAATATATATATATATATATATATATATATATATAATTATATTATAGATGTCATGGGCCTCAGGAATCACTTGTCGTCAGGTGATCTGTGTGCTCCTTTTTCACTCTCAATGTAATAAAAAAGTAACCTTTACATTGATATAAGATAATCGATCTATGGATTTGGTCACGGTAATCTCCACAATATCTAAATCAATTTTAAAGACCGTCCAGAGTGCTCGTCTTGACCAATACATAAATCAGAAGAAATTAATACATAGAAAAAGAGCCTACTATAGTATATTCGACCTTTTAAGTAACCGTAAGCTCACAATCAGCTCGAAACACAATGTGGACATTTCAAGATGTTACTTCGGAACAAACTACCAAAACTCATACACATACTTTGGTTTAATCTTTGTTAGTGGACCACAAAGTCTGCGTAAAGAAGAAAATATGTCAATATTAGTCCGATGCTGTATGATCCTCGGGCTTCATTCAGCTAGCGAAGATCATCGCTCTATCTAGTCCTAATGCATCCCACATAACGTTAGCCAGCCCGCGGTCTCCACTCAAGAACTCATTAAGCCCCGTGGTTATTGGTTCTAATATGACCCATCGTATCACTTCTAGCTTATTAATCCAGTGGACTCTCGATGACCATATTTATTTTACCAATCACCTCGCTCCGGATTTGATCATTCAGACAAACTCCATTGAATACCTTACTGAGTGACTTAAAATTGCGGACCAGCCGTACCCATGATTATCTTGATCGTGGTGATATATTGCTTTTTTTTTAATATTAGGGTGACACACGTACACACAGTTCAAGTAATAGTAAATTA
The DNA here is from genome assembly GCA_029286865.1 of Teinopalpus imperialis. Taxonomy (NCBI): domain Eukaryota; kingdom Metazoa; phylum Arthropoda; class Insecta; order Lepidoptera; family Papilionidae; genus Teinopalpus; species Teinopalpus imperialis. The sequence goes on from JAGSMU010000039.1 coordinate 622,333, forward strand.
TAATTTAGGCCTATGAAATATATATCTATCCTCAACCAAGATTCAAGAAGTACATGCGTTATCACAGAGATGCAATACCTTGTTATCTGTAATTGAGTCCCCGTGATCCCAGTGGTGAGGTAAAGCCTCATCACCAGTAAAGCTCTCCGGATCTCTACGCTCACCATACGAAGCTCCGCAATATTGTGATGCTATTTTACGCAGGTATTCTGCGTGGCGTGACCCCTCGTCCGTCTAGCCACTATTTTCTTATTATTCTATTCATTCATGCTCTTGCTCTACCGCTTAAATTATTTGTTGATTAACTTGTGCACGGATTTGCTTCAAAGGCACTAATGGAATACGGTGGTGATTTATATAAGAATAATATAATTATTCTTACATCACCGTACACAACCAGCGTAGAATAGCAGCATAATAATTATTATATATAAGTGGCGTGGTCTTCCCTCGGTTGTACCGACTGACGTAGCTGTAGTGTAACTCCACGACGGTAATATTCCATATTTATCCTATCATGCATATTAATAGTTATATGGTGCTGTCAAAATAATACAAATCTTATCAGAAACAGTGAAATTTCACATTCATATTTGTAAAACAAAGTATAAAAAACATGTTCTTTATAACCGTGAATCAGTATAATTGAGAACAGCGTAACGATATTACGAGCAATTTGCAGTAACATTTACGCCATAATTTGAGTTCACGACACAAAGCAGCTAGTCACTGACTGCGGTTTGGCATTAACGTCACATTGATTTATAATTTTCATTATTCCCCTTCGTCGTTTAGTTACGACTTTTTAATCAACTGAATTTCTGTTTCATTTCCTTTACACACTTCGCTCACTTTTATTTATTGATTTACATTTATTTCCAGCTTTATAGTATTTCAATTGTGTACTTGTAACTCCACATTGGGCTAAAGTGGCAAAGGACTATATAGGTCATAGAATCGATAACTGATAGGAAAGAAGGGTTCTAAAGTGGAAGGGCTCGGAAGTGGAAGCCTATATTGACCATCGCAGCGTATGACGGCCCAACACTAAATGAAGTTATGACATATGCAAGCCTGGGAAGACGATGGATGCAGTTGGCTATGCCTCGTACTCTATGGGGGGACGCTTATATTCAGCAGTGGACTAGTGATGGGCTGAAATGATGATGACGATTGCCAAATTTGTTATACTAAAAATATTCTTCAAGATTTTCTGTTCATTCTTCAATATTAGACCTTTTAAAGCCGCCAAAAATTTAAAGGAGAGTGTGAAAATGTGTTGAGTTTATTTAAGCAATGCTTTTAACAACTTAATTTAAAGCATTGACAAAGTTAAAGAAATATATTTATTTGAATTTATTTATGTATTGCATCTTAAATGAGATAAGCCATCCTTTTAAATATCCAATCTAAAAAGAACTAAGTACTGCAGCATAAATAATATATTAATTTCTTTGTTCCAAGCTTATAAATAACTTATACAATTAAGTATTAAGTACTTCGAGAGACTTTAGGTAGACCAACGTCTCGCAAAGGGAGTTTGTAATGCAAGAATTACAAAAATAAATGGCTCGCACAGATTGAGTCGTTGCTGGGACTCGGTCGTTATGCAAATTCTGTGCGAGTTTTAAATTTAGCCCTTACACATTATTTGATTAGGCGCTTAAATTGCTTCATCCGCCACATTTATTTAGGTGACTAGCACGGGTACCTTATTGAAATTTATTAAGTCTTCATGTGTTCACGTGTGTTATCTCTTATACTTTCCATTGACAGCCGCGTTACGTAGTGGCTAGAGCTAAAGAACAATATTTGAGTATTACAAACTGTTGATATTTTTGAGTCCGGGTGTGTTGTAGGTCTCTGAACCTTCCTCCGGTATCACTGCATATGCATTACATCGGACTACGGAAACTGGAGGCGTACCTGACGTGAAGTGATTACCTCTGATATGATACCGATAATAACGGTTTATTATGATGTTAATGAATACCATTTTTTATAGAATATTAGCAGTCCTATTAACATTACTAACATTACGGTTTAAACCTCGTACTTAGCCTAAATGCTTGCGCTAGGAGATAGTTCACGGCAATGTTCTATGGGCGGATTCCAACCCACGAACTATAATTTCGCAAGCCATCCCCTCGACTATTGGGTTGTTGACGTTGAATTGGAAATAATAGATTTCTAAATAGGATAAAATTCATATTCAACTAGGTTCCATATTTATATTATAGTAAGATCTAAATTATATAAAGATGTTGCACAAAGCTATAAATTGTCACGTCTAAAAACACCTTACCAATAAACATAAAACAAAAAAGTTTTATATTTATTGATATTCTCTATAAAAGTCAACATAAAACTATTTAAAAGAAACGTAGAAAATAGAATTGTACTCTCTAGATTGATTGGCCTATATGTTAACTGATTTATAGTATTGCTCGTGCGTAAGCAATGTAATAGATCTTTTTAAAGTGAATTGAATTTATCGCAGATGTTATGCGTGTTTTGCCTGCCACATTCCAAAAGTCTATATATATATATAAACATATATACGGGCTTTTATTTTAACTTGTTAGGGCTAGTGCCGAGCCCGTGGTTATCAAGTGCTTTAAGTTTCCTTAAGTGCCGCATACCAACTGGCAACGACAACCTGCCTAATTGTAAAATTGCTGATCCCCGATGCCTCATGGATGGGAAATAGGGACAAATGGTTCCTCCCGTGGGTATACATGAGGATTAATGTACGTATGTTCTAAAAGAAATATAACATTTCAAATAAAATACAGTTATGTATATAGATTTATTTATAATTGGGATTCAATATGAAGACCAAATATAAGTATTAGAAAATTACTAATTTATATTAAAAAAAATATAATTAATGGTATTGTCAGTAATAATTAAAAATATTTTCTCCTATATTATATTATTTATATATATAATATATATGTATATATATATTTATATATATATACATAAGCTATTAGTTTACTTACTATTATAATATACAATAAAGTTGTGTTGTTGGTGACAACTGATGTGTTGTCACCTGATAACTAAGATGGAATGTCACCATAGTAAGGGTCTTCGGGACTTTACACACACCAGAAGAAACAGCTGCGTTATACTGCTAATTTGCTCTGGTGGAGCGTGGTCCTTACCAGCAACTGGAAATAAACTTCCTAATAGTTTAATAATGAAGACAAAATCGTGATTTATTAGTTACCGTTGGGATATGCAATTTTTCACCGTACCTAAGCATGTAACTTACCATCCAGCTTAAACGGTTTAACAGCGGCTACCTGACGAGATCGTTAAGGTAATATCGATCGTAGTCCAGGGATTAGCGGGCGACAAATTGTCCAATCAATGGACAGGTAATTGATTTCAGGCACCCTACGGTGGACGCTAGCTTTGTTTAAGGCTTACGCGAGATTTAAATTTTTAAAAACACTGAGTGACTTTTAAAATTTTAAACTAAGTTAATTCCCACGGTCTTTTATTAAACGGCTTTGGTATGGGAGGGAAATGTTAACGTAAAGTATGTCTCGCTAAGTAAAACTACGTGTGTTTATGAAGCGAAAGTTTTGGTTTTAAGTGATATGAAGGTAAGGTAAACGTTATAGAAAGATATAGATCGCATCCGCAGAAATCGTGATACTTGGCCACCACGCTATGTTTCACGAGTGTAGGGTTCCGTAGAATCTTATAACTGGGGTGTCAACATTATCATTCCTTATCGAGAATGAATATTGATGTCATGAGCTACAGGAACTATTGACTACAAGGAAAATTGTGTGCTCATTTGTCACCCTCAACATTGTTATGTTCATCACCACTAAATATATTATAAGGAAGTAAAGTTGCGTACAGTGGAGGAAATAATCGTGAGAAAATCTAATCTGGGAAATGATTAAAAACATGTGTTTTGAACACACGAAATCAGCAGGGTTAGATGATGCTGCAATATGTTATAATAAAAAGATAATTCTTGCAATAAAATTATATATTATATAATACATTGAATTTCCTTACTCCACAATAGCTCAGCGACTTATCGCTCTCTTTTAATTCACTGTATAAAGCGCGTTCGATACTCGGTGCAGGTACTAATGAAGTTATTAATTGAAATTTTATGTGCGAATGAAACCTAGGCAAATATCTGGGAAATATGTAAAAAAATAAATGTATTTCGATGACATGCTAAATCCGCCAATCCGCAGTAGAGTCCGTTGCGGTCTATACTCTAATACCCTCTATAAAAGAAAAGACTTTTACTTAATTGACAATAAGATGACCATGTTATGTATACCACTATCTAGATTTTCTCAAACCGACAAAGTTAACGCTAGAAAATACGTAGGTATATATTCGAAACATTTCTTAAATAGAATTAAAGAAAATATTGAGGTCAGACTCGCTACTCTAGTACGAGTAATACTCACGAGATTCGAAGACGTAAAAAAGGAAAACTAACACATTTTTTCCGTATATAACATTCATTGCTGAATAACATTACCCACTAGTAAACTCATTTCATGAAATGGAGTTAGATAGACAGGTGAGTTTTGGGAGATTCGTATTATGCGTAATACTTGTGCCCTATATACCCTGCATTGCGTCTTTGCAAAGTCGATTCAAGGACGCTCGCTCGGAGATATATAATCATTTGATAGGTAAGTGTTTTGGGCCGTCTATGTTTATAAAAATAGAAGTCGTAAGTAGTGTGCTTAAGGTTTTACATGTCGATGATACACATGGTTGCGTTCAGGCTTATTGTTTTAAGTAATAGACAATCAAGACTTAATGATAATGTTCGCAAGATTAATAATAAATTTATTATAAATTAGGTTTCATTGCTTAGCTCTCACAATCCTGTATTCAATTTGAAGATGGAATAAAAATTCAGCTACGTCGGGATCCTTCAAGACAAAGACGCGCCAAATTATCAGTATATTTTACCATACACAACTTTATAGAATCAGCTTTCACCAGTGGTAATTCCGATCAGATTTTATATAGATACTCATACCCACAAGTAAAGAATCTTAACCTTTTTAAAAGGTCGGCAAGGCAAGGCACTTCTTTCCTCTTAGAAAATGAGGAATGGGAACAACAAAGGGGGGAAGGGAAGAGCGGTGGGAACACCGAGGTGCTCATCGACGCCCATGGACAACCGCAACACCAGAGGTACTGCAGATGCGTTGCCGGCCTTTAAGAAAGGAATCGGCTCGCTTCTTGAAGGATCCTAAATCGTACTGGTTTGGAAAAACCGCCGAGGACAGCCCGTTCCACAAGGCAGCTGTGCGGGGCAGAAAATTCAAAGAAAGGTGTAGGCTATACTTGAAGATTACCATGTTATACCGGCAGAAATACCACAGAAATATTCCACAGAATAATTGTGCGTGGCAGAGGATGTAGCGTAAAGCGTACAGTGGTAGATAGCCGACCATAGAGACGGTGAGAACTTTGAATTCTGACGCGATGTGCGATGTTTTAACTCAGCGGATGGAATTATAACAATTCGTTACCGAAAATATTTTGTTCAGGGAATCCTTGGACGACCTTCCACTGTAGTACCATCCATCGAGATAATGTGGTGAATTTTGAATTCTTACGCGCTGTACGATATTTATACTCAGCGGATGGAATTAATTCGAGATAAAAGTTTTTTGTTCAGGGAATCCTAGGAAGACGTTCCGCTAGGTGGACAACCTATGCAAAGCCGTGTGTGTCGGAACACTCATCATATAAAACAACAGTGTAATGATGGTACACAGAGTGTCACACCAATGTTCTGTGAGGGCGTGGTCCTGTTCTAGTCGAGCTAAGTCATTGATGTTGCAGCTAGACTCTAGCTGTAGCGTTTCTCTAGAACAAAAAATATTCTCAAGTCGATTGATTACTTTATATACTTATTATATATATAACAAATAAGATTAGGTATTATTATTTACTCTTCAAGGGAGACTAGTTAGAGGAATTTAATTAACACATCTTCATAACGCTCAAGAAAGGGACCGGCTTTGATGTTTGATTAAGTTAATAAATCATTGCGATAAATGGCAGTAGGTAAATGACCTACGAGTTTCGCTGAGACGTAGTTCGGATTGTCAGATGTTCCGCAATCCGGTTTTCTCTTTAGCTAATTGTCGATGGAATAAGTACTGATATAAAAACAGTAGTTCACACAAAAACCAATCTGGTGGAATGGTATCAACGGACTTCACATGTGTTCGAAATGTTTTTTTTATTCATTTCGTAGAAATGCTGGTTTCCCTACGATGTTCTCCTTCACCGCCGAGCATGTAATAAATCAGCACTAACAATTGCAATTTCGTTGGTACCGCCACCGGGGATCGGTCTCGGTTTGCTCTTGTACCGTGAAAAAAAACCGTGTGTCCATCGATGATTGTAAAAATAATCTTAATACTCAGCGCCACAGTTTTAAATTCTTAACACATTACAGCTCATATAATAACTCCCCTTCCTATAGACACGCCAGTTCACAAAGAACTACTGCCAACAAAACGTTTCTCAAATTTGCCTCCGCGAACGTGCTAGGAACGTTGTAAAAAGCTATACGATATAACAAAAGTCATGAAGTTCTCTTTGAGTTCTTTTTATTCGTTCGGAAATAGGGAAAAAGTGTTCCCAAAGCCGTTCGCTTCGGTGTTCGCAGCCGTTCGAGATATACTTTGACTCCATACTTTGCGCAAACGAGCATTTGATAGGGGTGTACGCAGATAAGGCATTACTAGATGAGCTAAAGGAAACTGAAAATTTTTGATTACTTCTAATTTTATTGGTTTGATAATGAATATAAAATTTTAAAACAAGTCGAATCAATAAAATTTTCATATAATAATTATTATTATTATTTCAGTCCATATTTATTTCAAAACTATTAAAAATATTATTTTGTGATAGAGAACAAAAGTACAAGGAAAGATAAGAATAGGTTTATTTTATTACATGTTACCGAGTGACGGTGTTGTTGTCCACCTATCATTCCAACTGGGGGCACAGTCCTAACTATTTGTCCACTTGCCTCCTCGCATGGAGGCACGTGTTAATTTGTTCGATACTCTCCGTTAATACGATCACTCTGTTTTTTTATCTAATAGTGATGTAGTCGCAGCTTATTTACAGCAGCTCAACTGGGATAGGACATATATAAGCGTTAAGAGCAACATTACGCTACTGTATTTTGTTTTTGTTATTGGTTAGGTGGCAAATGAGCTCTCCTGATGGTAAGTGATTACTGCCGCCCATGGACTTCTGCAACACCTGAGGAATCGCAGACGCGCTGCCTACCTTTGAGAAAGTAATCTACCATAACTTTCTTAAAGGTTGACCCAGTTGAAGGAGGACCCGATGACAGGTACCAAAGCGTTCCACTTTAGTCCTCAGCCAACTTTGTTCAACAAATTGTTCATCAGGTTTTCACCAGTCATATTATTAAAAAAAATCCTTCTATATTACTTGTATCTGTCCAAATATTTACTATTTATAAGCTGTAAGTGTCTAAATAATACTTTAATTTTACATCGACCTCACCCACTTCAATGACGTAGATTTATGTCCTTTGCTGAAAATAGGCCTTCACCGCTGATGGTCATGAAGCACGATCCTAATTTGTTAGTTCTACTTATCAGATCCTACGTATAATGACAGATGATAGATGTAGATAAAATAAATTCAAAAGTTCCACCACGCTTCTCTTTAACCTTGTTATTTTTTTTATTAATTACTTTAGGGAGCTTTTGCCATTATTTTTTTTTAACATGTATATTTTAATGAACATTCTTTTATGTACCCAACGTTGTATACAAAAATACGTGAATTCGCTTTTCCGGCCATTCGTGTTAGAATGTTTTAAATGGGGAAATACTGAATACAGGACGGATTATTGAAAGATAATCTTTACTCTTGGCAGGTGACGAACCTGCACCTTTGACACAACTATCTTAAATATAATATTTTATAAAAGTCACGAGTACTTCGAAGTCTTTAATTACAATACATTTATTGGTGAAGAAAGAACACTGACAAGACTTTATGTAAGAAAAAACATTTTAAATCAGCTTCAGTGGTACCACCCTAGCTAGATACTAGTTATATCATGAAAGGATTTTGTTTGGGGAAGGACCACAGAAGTAGAAGACCACGTAGGTACGAGAAATAGAAACATAACACTGATGTATTTCGTATGGAGAGTGTAGAAATCCAAAGACCCAATAACTACTAACCATATAGACTGACTTTATTCTCCTGAAATTTTATTGAAGATGAATAAAGATTTCATTGGCCTCGGCCATCCCTTACTATCAGGTGAACTTGCGGCTTGTCGCTCGTGATATTCCAAAAAAAAAATCAAACTTGTCTTTTCCATTCGCATTATCTTCGAGTTATATCCACACTTCTCTTCCCATCTCTAGCTATCTATACGCGATGAGGGATCGTCGAGGTCCCGGATTATGTCTTTTATGATAAAACGGCGGTATAACAGCGAAGGCTGGCCCGTAATAAGTTGCTGTACGATTAATTAATCTCGCCTTCCATTATTTCCCGTTTATCTCCCGCTGTTCGGCCTTTGATCAGATCCACAGCCGAGATAATACTTCTTGGTGAGCCAAGAATAATAAAATGCGCATTACAGGCCTATATTGATAATAATTAGAAATGAGATTTGAAAGCATCTGTATTCAGATATTCTCCTGAGGCAATATGAAAGAAAAAGTTAGCGAAAATTGCTTAATTTTTATGGAACAAAGCCCACATAGATTCACCAGATAGGTCAGGAATGACCTGGTTAGCATTTGTACGAGTCCTGGTTGAGACTACCATCCAGGGTCAATACTGTAAAAGAAGCAGATTGTTGTCTGGATGGGAACATTGCATAAAGCAATAAGAGAAGTGAAAAACGAGTGAGTTCCTTTTATTGATATCACGGGTGACAAAAGAGCAGCAAAAACAGCCCACCTGACGGTTACATGACTACATACAACAAGATGATTATACGTTGTTAGGTGCTTATACCCCCAACTGCTGAGATGCAAAGCCTCGTTATCTGCAATTGGATCCCTGGGCTTTGTACGAAATACAGCAGTATGCTGATATTTTACGCAGTTATTCTGAGAGGAAGCTTTTCTTCCTGTGAGCCTACCCAATAGATAGGTGTTAGAAAATATAGGTTCTAAATGCAGGTGATTTTCAAGATGGTAATGACCTGCATTCAGTAAGGATAGTATGAACGGTTTTAAGCCCAGGTAGTGCTGGTGAATATACATCGGAGCACCTCGCCTGTAGACCATCTATGATCAGTCTCCGACTTGAACATTAAACTTCTGAAATTAAAATTAGGTCTTAGTTTCTCCTTTTGCTATTTTTCGGCATTTCCTAAAGTCGCATTTACCTAGATAGTATTTGGTGGCGATGTTTTCGGCGAAGAATATGGGCGTAGGAGGTTATTATTGGTCATCTAACCCAACAGTTGAATAAAATAAATAAGACTAATTTTCATTTTTACATACGGGTACTTTATCAGCCGAGTACTAGTTCCGGTTTTATTACAATAGCTTTAGTGATGTATATAAATGTAAATAAAAAGAATAAATATGTTTGATATATTAATAAATATCGGATTTATAAATAAATACCGTCACATATTTTCCAATCAACTCGTGGTTCAACCTTAAAGACATGAGTCATGATCGTTTCTTTGAGTTTTTTTGTAAACAATTAAAGCCACGATTACAGCAGTTTATAAATTCTGACCTGGTATAAAACGAAATATAACATAAACATAAACCCCACATTAGTGAAAACTCAAATTGATTCCTTGGCCATTTAACCACAAAAAGATAAAAACAAAACGTTCGCTTAAACGGTTCATTTTAAATGAAGGGCGCGTTTAGAAATCCCTCAGCGCAGTACACATATAGCATAGGTATCTGAAAATCCACGAGAGTAGCTCTCAGAATTGTATGCGAAATCTACCGTGAAATTGACGCCGAGTCTCAGCCTTATTCTTCCCTTATTCCACCAACGCTGAAGAGTCGTTCTATTGAATATTTAAAAATTGTCCATTTTTTGTGGGATTTCGATTCCCCTGAGTACAATGAAGTCATTCACTGAGTACAATGAAGTTTAAGAAAGTAATTTACATCGGACGAGGTAATCAAAGTTATTGTGCTCTAAAATATTGTTGATTATAATTTTATGTACCCTAGGTTACGAAGTCTTAGTTCCCATAAACGAATGAAGTTAATTCTAACCTGACCTGATAATAAGTAATATCTGCGGCGCACCCAATTAATATCCATCCTCAATAAAGATTCAAGATGCACATACGTCGTCACCCAGGACTGAGATGGAATTCATGGGGTCCACAGATCCCTATACTTACAATATAATACACAGGAGCGTTATACAGTTATATTATGCAGGTATTCTCTGTGGGTGTGATAGTTTCCCGCATGAGCCTACTAATTACTGCCAAGTGCGACCCATTCATGCGATGACACATGAAACAAACTGGACTAATGGACATACTAACTAATGACACAGATTTTCAAAATACAGTTTGGAAACTGGATTACATTGGTATAATAAATTAAGAAGGAATGCTATTGTCTGCTGTTATCTAGCTTATTTCTTGGTTGATCCCCCCGAACAAGATTGTTATGTGTTCTTTTATTGACGAGGCAAATACCCACAAATAAATATTATTCAACCCAATTCGGTACGAGAATCTAACCGAAAAGAAAGTGACAAAATTATGCCATTTGCATCCGATAAGATCGCCAGTTCGGGGAGCAATCATTCCACCCGACAATTGAAGGCATAAACAAACGTATCTTTCAATTGGAGCCGCTGCAATAGCAGTTGGAGTCGTGCAAATCGTTCCGAGACAAAGACGCCGAGGGAAATTGGCGTATTTTTATTCGGAGGACGTGTGACGATTTGGTATCGTGTTTGAGTAATATGTTTTATGGATCGTAGGCGAATGTGTTAGACAGAGAGGGCGGAAGCGAAAGACAACGAGCGTGCCGATATATTTTCTGTCCTATAGAGTTTTATACAATGGTCACATTTTCTATAAAGGTCGCATTTTAGTAGAAAGGTGTTTTTAAAATAATACAGTTACTTTCTCTTAATATTATTATACATATAAGTAAAAGTATTAAAATACTAAACAAATAATTTAATCTAGAATTTAGAGATCCTCAATTATGATAATACTTACATGGTAGGGGTACCGGTGGCCCGATTACAGGGTCCTCTGCTTGGGATTCTGTTCCATTGAAGCTGGAGAGGTCACTGAGGTCACTGTAAGAGTAACCGTAATCGTTTTAAAACGCCACAGCTGATGATTTTCTATCATCAGCTCAATATTACGATTAGAGAAAAGCGAATAATTTAAATGTGAATGTAAACGACCTCTGGGATATATATACGCGTCAATTATAAATTCATATAAAAAGGTCGTAAAATGCCTGTGTCGAATTATTATGTTATAAACACGTGATTTTAAGACCTTGGAAATTATAAGGGTATTCCCCTAAATGGTATAATTCCATTTTCAAGGTTTGGATAAAAACTTTGATCTGATATTACTATTTATATCGCCGCTCTCCTTTTTTATTGTATAGAGAATGAAAAACGAGCACACAAAGTTTCAGTCTGGCTAATAGTCATAAAGCAGATGTGTTTACACACCTGAGCACTAAGATAGAACGAACACGGTGATTGAATTCACCAATAAAGGTCTCTAGATACACTCATTCGTCGAAACAGCAACGTTATGTTTATGTACTCTCTTAACTGTTTATTTTAGAGTTGTGTTATCGTTCTCTACGGTTCACTTTAACAAGAAGTTAATATCGTTAATAATTTGTACGAAATTTATCAAAACTATTTAACTTTTTAAATCTATACTTTTAGCCTTAACTGCCTCGTTTTGGCGCTCTATTCTTAAACGCGTTTGGTAAATTCTTATTAAGTGAAGAGTTGCGTGTAACCGAATCTTCACAATTTTTACACGTCAGTGTAAAACGACCCCGCTCCGGGCCAGCACCTTTAACGCCGCACTGAGATGAATAGTCGGACGACGTCAGTCCGAACGCGGGCAAATTACAACGATCAATTTCGGCACGGAGCCCTTGGGATTTGCAACTGTACGATGCAATCTTCGACTTGTCATTGTCACTATCGGTGCTCGACGATGGACACGGGAATGGACTCGGGGCCGCGTTCGGACCGCCGCTTAGATTGGTGATTTGAGGGTGCACGCAATTTATCTTCTTGATTTACGTGCTCTGTATTGGAGCCTGTGACGAGAGCCAGATTGGAATTTTGCACTGGCGTTTCATCGGTTTAATATTGATTAAAATTTATATGCAGTAGTAATAGTTAAAGGATTATCAAATAAATTAGATAATTCTTGTTTATTTTAACAATATAAAGAATAAACGAGTCGAGATTACTAACCCATTTTAGTACCTTTATCTGAAATGTAGATAAACTATGTCTTATTATGTTTAATTGGAGATATCTCCAATTGTCTGATTCTTGGACGCGACACGACATCACGCTACCCAGCATTATATTATATACCCATTACCATATATTATATGTACTATTACTACATACTACCCAATGAGGCCTTCTTATGAGATGAGACATCATGATGAAACAAGAAACATCAAGCGGACAGTACAAAACGAATTATAAACCTTTATCCAATATATAAAGAAAAAAGATCTATATGATAATAAGAGAGTACCTCCGATTCGATGTCTCTGATTATTGTGACAGCGTCACTGTACTATTTCACACTACCCTGTCTATTCTTCTTTGGAGGTGACGCACCACGTTTATATAAAAGGGTCATCAGTCTCCTAATCGAACATTAGGAATTCATGGTACAAAATTATTAACAACCCACCAGCCATCTAGAGCAGCATAACCTAATCTAGTAGCCATTTTAGACATCTATGTTATTCAAGCTTTTAAGTAATATTAAGTGAATCATCTGAACTATCTCCTAGCACAAGCTTTGTAAGCTTATGTGGATTGATTAATTGGAATGTTAGTAATGTTTAATGGAATTCGCAGATTTTTTTTTTTAAAAACAAAGACGTATCAGTATTAAAGATAAGAAGTTGTTTACATATATTTTATTTTATCCTTTTGTTTATACTATATATTATCTTGCATGCATCAGTGGTGCTGTCTCAAATAAAGAGTTTTTTTCTTTCTTTGAAATTGTTTAGTAAGCGGGATATATACTTTTTGTATGAACTAAATAATTTGTGTAAAAAAATAAATGTTTTTAATTTTTTCTTAAAAGACGAAGAAGTTTTTAAAAGACGAATAACAACCCTTTATCCATCGTATAAATAGATAAAAGAAATAATACTGACAGATCTCATTACACGTGAAAACAATACATTCTAACAAGAAGATATAAATCTCACGAGCTAACTTGTGAATGCAAGGACGGAATGCAACAATAAGTCGCGCGCTGCTCACGTCGCACGGATCGCGATTCGAATAAAAATTTCTCTCGCATTCTAATAAATTTCTAAATCGACATCAGTTGCTTCGTATTCAGACCGGCGTCGGGGATTTCGTACACAATAAGATCATGTTACAAAGGACGCAGCTTTGCATATCTAGAGATCGGCAGCACTCGGTAGCTACGTTAGCTGTGGGTATTTTTCGCGTGGCTGAGCTGTTTTTTCCTTATGCTATTCAAGGTGTGGTGAATATAATAGCGGGTGGTCAATACTATAATTTTTGATCATGTATTTTTTGTTTGTTATTTTTATGCGTTAAGGATATCTTACACAATAAGATTATGTTACAAAGGACGCTGCTTCCATATCTAGAGATCGGCAGCACTCGGTAGCTACGTTAGCTGTGGGTATTTTTCGCGTGGCTGAGCTGTTTTTTCCTTATGCTATTCAAGGTGTGGTGAATATAATAGCGGGTGGTCAATACTATAATTTTTGATCATGTATTTTTTGTTCGTTATTTTTATGCGTTAAGGATATCTTACACAATAAGATCATGTTACAAAGGACGCTGCTTCCATATCTAGAGATCGGCAGCACTCGGTAGCTACGTTAGCTGTGGGTATGTTTCGCTTGGCAGGGCTGTTTTTTCCTTATGCTATTCAAGGTGTGGCTAATATAATAGCGGGTGGTTATGCTATATTATTTGTCCGTGTATTATTTTTGAGCATTCGGAATTTCTTTCACAATAAGAGCATATATGATGGCGAATGCCAAAGGCTCAAGAAGTTTGAACACATAAGAAAATTGTAACCATCTCTAAGAGATTTCGTTAGGAGGTAAGGGACCTCTACCGATAATGAGTCACGTTCATTTACATATTTTTTGTATGTAGGTATAATTTTTACAACATATATAACAAGCTACAAGATGAACCAACGTCCTATATATCATTTAATGATCACTTAAACATTTTTAAGTTTACATATTTACCTTACTTATTTCGTTGAACAATAGAAAATAAATTTTAAAAATTTAATAATATATATTTAGTTGTAGAAAAAATTATAGTACATAATTGTTGGAAAATCCGAAACCAACGTTCAATTTAGAGTTATTTTTAATTAATAATACTAGGGGTGGCAATCAAGTCGAGCGGTGAAGCGGTCCATCACATCTACTTCAATAAGGTTTCACATTGTACATGTATTGTCACCCCTGAGGTCTGAGATGTTGCCCCGTTACTTATATCTTTTTAAAATAGGATATTAGCAATGCCATTAACTTTACTAACATTCCAGTTAACCACTGTAACTAAGCTGAAAATGCTTGTGCTAGGAGACGGTTCTCGACAATACACGAATGACGGATTTGTACCTCTTAACTTTCTTGATTACAACCTTAAGTTTCGCATACCGTACCCTAAGCCATTAGGCTATTGATATTGTAACTCGTTCGCCGGAGCCTGACACTCACCATACAAAACACAATAATCCAACGGTGCTATCTCTGAGGACTGAGATGGGTTGCCTCCTTAATAATTGGTTGGAACCCCTAAACTTACCATACCTGAAATATCCGAGACACAGGAGCGTTATATTTGACGTTGGTATTCTCTGAGAGCGTGGTCCTTACCCTGGCGAGCCACTAGTTGCAGGTAGCTGCATAGTAAATGAAAATGTTCGAATGTACTTTTTAATTTTATTTTATGAAATTGATTAATTTTATATAACGAAATGCTGATACGTCTCTACCAGAGAAAGGCCGAATGTATTTAATGGCAACGATTTATTCCGAGAAAAGGAATAAAATCGAAATGAACGCTGGTACTGGGACCGCACTCTTAAAATATACCTAGTAAACGCTCTCGGTACGACAGTGTACGCCAAAGTTGTTCCATAAAAGCTCTTTTGCCTCTCCACCTTTCCTTTGGCATTTTGTAGACGGTATATATTTTTTTAGTTTTTACGATATTTTCCACACAACTTATTTACGAAGTAATTCGGTTATTTGACTGGTGTCCTGGTTGTAGAACTTGGTGGAAGGTCGTGAAGATTGCGTAAGATGTGATTAAATTAAACACTATTTTACAGAAATCCCTGTCTCATATTTACATTTAAAGAGAAAAAATGTGGTAGTTGTGACAAACCAGCACACAGTTCTCATGCTGGTAAGTGATGAGTGACGCCCTCTGTCATGCACACCCACCCTCAACGCGCTTCCTTTGGTGGGGGTAGGGACCGGAGAGCAGACTGCTGGATCTAATAACGAATGCTATAGTCCAACTTCAGTTGAAAATTAAAAGATATAATGTCAACCTTTATAACTACGGTGAAATACCTGTTCGTTCAATAGCGAGTAAATTATTTTTCTTTAATTATACGAATTTCTTATAAATTATTAAACTTAATAATTATATCTAAACTAAAATTAGTTTACGCGCAATATAACTGTGCTCCAATAATTTACAGAAGTTTCAAGTTCAATGTCTATTTTTTTTATTCATCTTTGAGTAAAATGTTGCGATTATGTACTCCATTAAGGTAACGTCATCTACATATTTTTTTTAATCGGCGATTCTTTTATCTTTAATGCTGCTCTTAATTTTATTGTAATGTTTACGAAATTCCAACTAATGATGATGACGTGATAATTATCGAGAATAATTATAAATTAATGTAATCAAGTAATGGAACTGAATAAATAAACAAATTTAAATTCGTATTCGGGGTGATATTTTTTCGGTCTGAGCTTATATAGGTAGTATACGTATTTAACAAACAACTAGTCGTGCATTTGGATATATTTCGTAAAGTGTTGAACAGAACGAGGATTTTACATCTATGTCGAATACTCCTTCGAATCGTTGACAAATAGTTATATATTTACCATCAGGTGCGCTCTTTGCTCATTTGCCACCTATTCTATATAAAAAAGATCTCACAACGAGTAGGTTTTATAATAAGCAGAGGGGAAGATCGTGGGTGAAGTTCAGATGATGATGACGATGATAAACAACAAAATATTAAGAGAAGAGAGAGAGCGAGAAGTCTTTTCGTTTTATTAATTAGTTTATTGTTACACCTATCGCAATATATTGCCTATAATTATATCCCTTGGGTTGACTGGTGACTTGGCTTTAACTTTGTTAAGGTTAATGCAATAAATATTAAATAAATCAGAATTATGTGTCAGCAAAGTATATCTATTAAACATTTTACATTAATGATATAATTAAAAAAAAATAGTTTAGTTTATTTCATAAATCATAACCACATTTTTAACTAATATTAAGTTAATAATTGAAATTACGATATTGAATACATCATTATTGACCCTTTAGAATATTTTGCAATCAACAGTTCCATTGTACTTTCGAATGGGGGATGTTTCGCACGCAATATAGGCACTATTGTGTGTCGGCATTCTCGCTAGTAGTGCTTTAGAAAGCCTCTCTGAGGTGTGAGGACCAATTCAAGCGTTTGAACCTTGAGATACCGCAAGTTCTCGATTGTGAAGTCTGGTGTTGAGATTATTTAACAAAAACCGAAGAAAATTAATAATGTGATTGATTGCAAGATAGAAATAAATTATATTTTTTTTCTACTGTTTTGAGGGTGACAAACGAGCACACTTGTAAACTGAGTACTTTCTGTGGCCCATGGCTCTCACATTCATCCTCGATAGGGTATCATAATGCATATGTGTTGTCACCCCTGATGACAAAAGTGGAATGTCTTGATACTGGTAACGGGTCTCCGGCTTCCTACACTCACCAGACGAAACAGAGCAGTGATGTGATGATATTTTCCACTGATATTATTTTTTCTAATCCACTCATTCATGCTGTAGCCAGAAACAAACGTGGTTTTATCACTGTTTTATACTATTGAAAGAAAAACTGCACAAACAACATTGATCTAATAACGACGAGATGTAGAATCGTACATCAGCAAGTCTATCAGTGTCATAAGAATAAGACACCTGCAAACGCCGACACAGGGGATGAGGTGGCAAACATTTGCCCATTTTCCCAAACCTCTATTGTGGGGCCCCCTTTGTCACGGAGGTGGGGCGGGCCTGACTGAGCAATTTCCTTTATTCAATCATCGTCGGCAAGCCTTTCAGCTCTTTACAATACCGAAGAACACTGCACTTCGATGTGACGATAACGCCGTAAGAAACGATCGTAACTATGTTATATTCTTTCTATCTATACCATGGAATATACTCGTTTATGCGGACTAATTTTAGTAATAAACTCTGTGTTCTCCATTATGATTTTGACTATATTTATTATAACTAATTAAAGCTAATCTTAAATGAGGCTATGATCACGATAATATATGATTTAATAGTGGTAAAGCCACTCTGTTATGTCGTCGTGTGAGTGGCAACGTGGATATGTCAGTTCCATCGGGGAATAATCTCTCCCTCATAGAAAACCAACGTCCGGGGATCCAATTAGATTTGAAGAGATATTCCATATCTGTCCTCGGGGGTGACACCGTAATTATCGCTTACCGTTATATAAAATGAGTGTTTTTAATTATTAATTATATCCTATTGGTTTTACTAGTTGAGGCCAAATCTTTAGTTACTGGTTTTTGAAACTAAGGTCGACTGTGGCCGCGACATCTCAATACAGACTTGAGATTCATCGTCACCCTTGAGGACTGATATAAATGCCTCATTACCTGCATTTGCGTCCCAGTAGCCACTGCCCATGAGATACACAAAGGCCATAACAGCTGCAATTTCTCGATTGTATTCTTTAAACTCATCGAACTTCTTTTGCCTGACACGTTTATGCTGTAACTGGAAACTATCTCCAGCGTTGCTCTACCTGAAAACTGGTTTTACTATAAGCTACCCAACTGCATTTTATATTGTACAGCCCTCAAATCATTCTCATGTAGGTATTGGATCATCGTTTGTTTCCATATTTCAATGAAACACAAATGTGTAACAAGGTCGAACACAGTATTGGAGGCACGGGATTCATTGGTTGTTAATTGAACTGTTATGACTCGTGACACAAAATTCAGGTACTTCATCTCATTATTGAAATTTCACCACGCGGCGTCACTTTATGATAAAATTTGTATTTATTTTAATTGAAAATGATAAATAAAAAAATTGTTTACGAGTATTTCAAGGACGCCTTAAAGTAGAAGGGAAAACGTTCGTCGAAGTTGAAAATTTATTGATATAATAAAAAAATCTTTTTCTTCAAATAATTTCTCGAATAACTGACAAAGTATAGAGCGACTGCTTGTGCAAATAATTGAACGCATTCCCTTCTCCACACATGTGCAAGAGGTTTTATATTGTTCCACCAACAGTCCGTTAGCATTCCGAGTCATAATTTAGTCCTTTATCTTTTCGCAAAAGTTGAAATTTCGGCGGTTAGTTTATCCTCTTGTCAAATTTATTACCTCCGGACCAAGGTTTTCATTAGCCGCTACATAAGTAAATCCGATGCAGTCTGATAGTGAAGACTTTAAATTTCATGCAAGGCGGCGGACCGCTGCTAAAATAATATTATGTCACGGCACCGTCCAAAAAAGCCGTCGCTAAATCTCGGTATGCAAACGCTGTCCGGGTTCCGTGGTTCGTTTATCGCGTGGGTTTTTCACTGGCGTCCGGTTTGGCCGAATTCTACCCGTGCCCGCCCCGCATAAATCCCCGTACAAATGACCCACCGAGGCATTAGAAACGTCGTGTGTCGTTCCAGCTCGATTAGTTTTTTTTTTATTTAACTACACCGTTTCGTGGAACGGGGGAAATAATTTAAATAGGTTCAATCTAAATGTATAACAGATTTAGTTTAACAGTTGTATAAATGTTTTTATTTAATTAGTGAATATTTTTATGTACATAAGTGAAAAAGGACATCGATTATTTATTATATTAAAGAAAAAATAACACTATAAAGATCTATTCAATCATCGTCGGCAAGCCTTTCAGCTCTTTACAATACCGAAGAACACTGCACTTCGATGTGACGATAACGCCGTAAGAAACGATCGTAACTATGTTATATTCTTTCTATCTATACCATGGAATATACTCGTTTATGCGGACTAATTTTAGTAATAAACTCTGTGTTCTCCATTATGATTTTGACTATATTTATTATAACTAATTAAAGCTAATCTTAAATGAGGCTATGATCACGATAATATATGATTTAATAGTGGCAAAGCCACTCTGTTATGTCGTCGTGTGAGTGGCAACGTGGATATGTCAGTTCCATCGGGGAATAATCTCACCCTCATAGAAAACCAACGTCCGGGGATCCAATTAGATTTGAAGAGATATTCCATATCTGTCCTCGGGGGTGACACCGTAATTATCGCTTACCGTTATATAAAATGAGTGTTTTTAATTATTAATTATATCCTATCGGTCTTACTAGTTGAGGCCAAATCTTTAGTTACTGGTTTTTGAAACTAAGGTCGACTGTGGCCGCGACATCTCAATACAGACTTGAGATGCATCGTCACCCTTGAGGACTGATATTAATGCCTCATTACCTGCATTTGGGTCCCAGTAGCCACTGCCCATGAGATACACAAAGGCCATAACAGCTGCAATTTCTCGATTGTATTCTTTAAACTCATCGAACTTCTTTTGCCTGACACGTTTATGCTATAACTGGAAACTATCTCCAGCGTTGCTCTATCTGAAAACTGGTTTTACTATAAGCTACCCAACTGCATTTTATATTGTACAGCCCTCAAATCATTCTCATGTAGGTATTGGATCATCGTTTGTTTCCATATTTCAATGAAACACAAATGTGTAACAAGGTAGAACACAGTATTGGAGGCACGGGATTCATTGGTTGTTAATTGAACTGTTATGACTCGTGACACAAAATTCAGGTACTTCATCTCATTATTGAAATTTCACCACGCGGCGTCACTTTATGATAAAATTTGTATTTATTTTAATTGAAAATGATAAATAAAAAAATTGTTTACGAGTATTTCAAGGACGCCTTAAAGTAGAAGGGAAAACGTTCGTCGAAGTTGAAAATTTATTGAGATAATAAAAAAATCTTTTTCTTCAAATAATTTCTCGAATAACTGACAAAGTATAGAGCGACTGCTTGTGCAAATAATTGACCGTATTCCTTTCTCCACACATGTGCAAGAGGTTTTATATTGTTCCACCAACGGTCCGTTAGCATTCCGAGTCATAATTTAGTCCTTTATCTTTTCGCAAAAGTTGAAATTTCGGCGGTTAGTTTATCCTCTTGTCAAATTTATTACCTCCGGACCAAGGTTTTCGTTAGCCGCTACATAAGTAAATCCGATGCAGTCTGATAGTGAAGACTTTAAATTTCATGCAAGGCGGACCGCTGCTAAAATAATATTATGTCACGGCACCGTCCAAAAAAGCCGTCGCTAAATCTCGGTATGCAAACGCTGTCCGGGTTCCGTGGTTCGTTTATCGCGTGGGTTTTTCACTGGCGTCCGGTTTGGCCGAATTCTACCCGTGCCCGCCCCGCATAAATCCCCGTACAAATGACCCACCGAGGCATTAGAAACGTCGTGTGTCGTTCCAGCTCGATTAGTTTTTTTTTTATTTAACTACACCGTTTCGTGGAACGGGGGAAATAATTTAAATAGGTTCAATCTAAATGTATAACAGTTGTATAAATGTTTTTATTTAATTATTGAATATTTTTATGTACATAAGTGAAAAAGGACATCGATTATTTATTATATTAAAGAAAAAATAACACTATAAAGATCTATTCAATCATCCATACACTTCAACAGTTTTATTGATCCACTGTTGATAAGTTAAATATTTAGAAAAGCTTTTACTTTTGTATGCTCCTTGTAAAGTAGTGCGTCATATTATTATCTATTTCCAAACAACAATATTTTGATAAGTAAATTTTAGAGTTCGGTAGCATATTTATATAGAATTAGTTCCAAACGAGCAAGCAGCTCACCTGATCGTACGTAATCACCGCTGCCTGTGGATATCCGCAACACCAGAGGAGTCGCAGATGCGCTGCCGGCTTTAAGAAAGTTGTAGGCTCGTTTCTTTGAGCTGCCCAAGTCATATCGAATCGGAAATACCGCTGGCGATAGCTGATTCCACAGAATAGTTGTGCGTGGCAGAAAGCGGACGGTGATTACCAACAATCAAGAAGATGAGGATGAAATTTTGAATACAATCTTGATGTTTAAACTCAGCGGGTGGAATTTATCCGTACAACTCACACACACCCCATGGTAAATTCGGTAAAATATGTTTTTTATTGAGCAAAATACACAAGATTAACATTATAATTAACATCAATAAAGTTCTATTAGAAAACACTCTCACGGAATACCAGCGTCATCAGTATAAAGCTGCTGTATTTCGTGTGGTTAGTGAAGGGAATCGAAATGTGCTCGGTTGTTATCAATATTATAAAAACAAATCCATCCAACACTAAGCTTTAAGTTATATTTAAATGTTCTTCATAGAGGAGAATACGAAAACGAGGCAATTAGCAACTAGATCCAAACAACGATCCTTTTTTTCAAACATCGTAATCAAGCTCTGGAGAGGTATTCTTTGAATATGAAAATCAAAGAGAAAATTCAAATATTCGTTTTGCCAAATCAGGTTTTTATCGGCCAAGCTAACATTTCTTTGTGCCTTACGAGCGAACACTGTTCCAAATTGTTTTTTATCCTTTAAAAGGCAAGTCTTCCCGTAAGAAATATTACGTTTTGTTGTTTTCACCTTATTTAAACAAAGTTTTTCTTTTTACCTAATAGTATATTTACTTAATTGCGTGCGTTTTGTGGTATATATACATATATATTCAGATATGCTTGGCTCACTGTTAGAGTGCTACATTTAAATCGGTAAATAAATATGTGTAAAGTAAACGGTACATGTGTGTGAGTCAGATATCTTAAGCACATCTATTTACAACAAAGTGTAAATAAACAAATTAAAAAAAAAATGAGAACGATAGTATATTTTTCTTCTATCCTTCAATTTTACTTTGGGGCCATCTAACGTTTACGTTTAGAGACTGATAAACGGAGTTCCGAAATAATTATGATGAATTTAGGAAATTACTGCCAAAATATGAATATGTTTTATAGACTAATGACTATCATTAACTGAGGGAAATGTAGTTTTCTTATTTTACCCACTTTCTAAATATCGTAAAGGATAATAATATTGCCGATAACTTGTATAATTATTTGTCGAAATATGGTAAATAAAATAGTATTAATATTGTTCAGTAATATCGTATATATTTATATAATTTCTGGAATTTTCTGGAACGGGAAACAGCGCCGATGGCTGAAATACGGGTTTTTAACCTAGTTCTGCAACGGATGCTTACTTTTTTTTGGCATACGGTGATGTTATGTATGTTATTAATAAGTTCAAAACAAATTATACATTTATAGAAAAAAACAATAAAAAAAGAGTTATAATATTTATATATATATATATATATATATATAATCAAATGTATGTGAATTTACAAGTATATGTACATATTGTTTATCTTAAGTAATTACGGTTCGATATACTAGCAATTGTATTAATAATATAATATACCCGGTAACTGGAAAAAATAACTCTGATGTGTTTCGTATGGTAGGTGTAACATTTGAAGCTGAGTTATTTCACGCCAGTCGGAATTATGACGGGGTAGATCTATCCCATTTTGTATAATATGTACCTAAAGATTTAATCATTAAACCGCAACCAGCTGCAAAGCTTGCACCCGTTAAAGAATTTTTTTTCGTTAAAATAAATCCGACAAAAGAACTTTAAATTCACATACCAGGGCACGATTGGAAATCCAATAGCAAAACAAACACAAGGCAAAAGTGTCGCGGTGTCCGACACCCGTGCGCATCGCCGGCGGGGCTGCTCTAGGCGGTGTCGCGTCGCACCGATAGTGTCTACCGACATCGGCGACACCGTGCGAGCAAATTGCAGGAGACAGGAGTTTTACCGGGCCGCACGTGCTTATTGCTGTCTAGTCGTTTTGGGAAGGAGTTTGTGAACGCTGTATTGGTTTGCTAAACACGATAAAGATAATGTGTTTACTGCTTTATTTTTGAATTCGATACAATAATAATAAATAAACGTTTGTTTTTTTTACAAGATATATTAAGCAAAAAAATCTTAAGGTAATATGTTGACATAATACTCATACTTGTCAGTAGTTTGTTTTTTATATATTAGGGTTGATGAACGAGCACACACATGTGGTAAGTGATAACTGTGATAAATAATATCTACATCCATCATTAATAAAGATTCAAGATGCACATGCTTTATCTCACCCTAGCACTGAAATAGAATATCTCATCACCCCTAATTAGCACCCCTAAACGAGCGTATTTTTGAAAGCATTGTCCTTCACCAGTCCTGACGCTTAATTTTTGGTGCAGCTAGGAAATAACCGCAGAATGATTCGCGAACAACGAACATTTTCTATTCTGCCTACCTAAGTTATTTCTTAAGGTCCAAAAGTGGATATTTGATAAAAAAAAGTTGTTTTCATAATGATTGTAATTATATTGTATTCAATATCATCTGTCAATCTATACAATAATACCTGTGAAAAAATCTGAATTTACAGTCGCTTGTTGCAATAATTTAATCCTAAAACTAAACTAAATATTTCAAGATTCTATCAGTGAATTTAAAAGTAAGGTGCTGAAAGCAATCCCGAAGTCTATTTATTAAGTTTTTTTATGTCGTTATTAAGTAGTTTTTGAAATAGCTTCTTCAATAACGTTTTTAGTTGTATATTCGTAAAAACGTAAAGGTATGTAGATTCCAATTAACATTTTTACGAAATATAACCATTAAAGCTGAAATTTTGTCTATTTAATATTAATAATAATAATGAAATATTATTATATTAAATATTTGATTGCCTGTATACAATATAAAAATATTGAGCGGATATTCTATTACAAAAATATGTATTTTATTTATTTATACTCGTACTTTATTTGCACAATTATAGCAAACGTACAAAACGACGAACCTAATGATGATGTATTCTTTCTCAGTCTATCTTTGGATTGAGCAGAGACTATGTGACAGTATCTGCTTTATAAATCTCGTGGCAAATCAAACTACTAATAATGCTTGAAATTGTAAGCGAACGCAATCTCTTGTGAAATCTTAATGCTACGATTGACTCATCACAATTCAATTAACCATTTAATACCTAAATACCGATTCGAACATCAAGGTCGTTTGGTTCACGAATGTGTTATGGGTGAATATAGAAATATACTAATGGATATATATAAGTGGACAAACGTTTTACGGTTTTAGTTTGGAGAGAAACTTCTTTACGCGTGGTGAGTTAAATATCAAGGTCAGGTTGAGTACACGTTTTTATATGTAACGTTTAATGAAATGTTTATGGTGCAAAAAGAACAGAATACAGATCTCCAGAGAGACGAATTATCTAATTTTTAATCGCCTCTTTTGTCCCTTTCTTTTACTTTGCTGTTATGCCCTTTAACGATCTCTTTACGTACTAAATCATTTACTGGGCGCGCTGCATACTGCACGCTCTCTTTTTTATTTACAAACATCAATTGATAATATTTGAGCCTTATACAACGCAATAGTTGCACTACCTGTAAGTTCCGGGCTCGAAATTCTAAGTCAAAAGTTTATTACGCCTGTTACTTCAAAGACTGACATAAAACGCGATGGAGATAAAAATAATCTTTTTATCTCCATCGCGATTAACGTACAAGTTAAAATTATTTTAAACTATACATGAAAACTTTATAGTCATTTCATATATTACAGTTAAATGAAAAGGTTAAATCATAAATTCAATATTAAAATAAAAAGTGTATATTCTCACGATTGCCTAATAAGTAATGAATAATGAGTAAAACTATTTTTAAAAATTATAAAAAAGTGAAAGAAATGATATAGTCTTAATTAAAAAAAGTTATTTGTGGTGTCTTTTGATTAATGTCGGGTATGATCGCCCTTCAAAACACGTCGTAACTTTTGAATCGTTGTCAAGCTCCGGGCGCCATCTTTCTCTAAACCGCGAAGATGATTTAGCCATCGTGTTTCCATGGTAGTGTAGCGACATCTTTCAAAATTACCTGGAACATACAGATGTCGGCGCCGCCCGCCCTAGTCGCCATCCGCCTAAGCGTAGAAATTCACTACAGGCCGGACAGGTGGCGTTAGTATTCATTTCATAAAAAAAAGAAACTATGTAATTTTAAACACCAACTACAGATTACATACCTACAAAAAATAAAACATAGTTCTTCGTAACTTTTATACTATTATGTCCCTTAAATAAAATTATATTGTCATAGAAAATATGTCTGTATTATAACATGAAATTTATCAACATTGGTAAATTTATTTCATTTAAATAACATGGAAAATACATAACAAATCAATTATATTCCCAACTATTACTATTTAATGATCTTTTATATAATATTTACACAAATATTATTGAATATACATATTGAATAAAACTTATTACTACAGATTTTATAATATCATATATCACTCGTATTTTTTTTTTCATACCGACATTACGAGTTATTTCAACACTCATAGTCATGAGGAGAAGTGAGGTTATCAAACACCTTACGTTAGGGTAAACATAAATAAATAAATGCAATAAAATCCGTTAACATTTGTTTGTTCAACGAAATAATTATTGATACAAAAGTAATAAAGAGCTATGTTTCAGAGTCTACATGCATTTCCTGTATGTATTGTACTCAGCGTTTGCTGCGGTTAAAGACCCCCAGAGTACCAATGGGAAACCCCCTTCAGTATACGCTCCACCTATGCAAGTCTACGGGATATCGATGAATGCAGGTGGTAGAGCTACACTGCGGTTTGTTTGTAACTGCAGAATGAATGGGTCGTCTCGACCGGGGTAAGTCCACACTCTCACAGAATACTGGCGTGAAATAGCAGCATAACGCTGCTGTGTTTCGTCTGGTGAGTGAAGGGATCCGTAGACCTTTATTATTGGTGACGAGGCATTCCATCTCAAACCTCAAGGATGATAATGCATCTGCATTATGATTAATTATCAAACATGAATGTAGATGTCATGGGCCTCAGGTATCACTTAACATCAGGTGAACTGTGTGCTTGTTTGTAACTCTCAATGTAATAAAAAAAGGCTCTGTGGCAGGCTGTGGGGGTAATTGAAATTATATCAATGTGAATGTTGAATGAGTGAACAGCCCTTTTCTCACACATTTTAAAATTAATATTCTTCTCATAATAATTTAACTAAGTTTTTATGTTATTAATCCCAAACGCGCGGTACGAGATTAAGCTCAGTGGAGAACATTAGTGAATAAGGTAGGATATCGGGAGATGGCCGCCTTACAAAGCACTGAATGAGGCCGCCGAGAAGTTGTAATGTATGGGTAAAAATTCCACTTAAGCCCGTCTTCCACCCAGAAGGTGGATGTTATTCCTTATTCCTGTGGGACATGATACGCAAATTCATCTTCGTCATCAGTAATAAGGTTATCCAGATCTCTATACTCGCCAGTCAAAAGACCACAGCGTTATGCTGCTATTTCACTCTAGCCCTCTGTGAAGCGGACCCAAACTGCACTGTTGCACTACCTGTTAAAACTATGATGGTCATGTTAACTCAATGTTGAATAAGTTTAATAACCTTGGTGCTGCAGATGTTTATGGATGGAATTGATCACTTGGGTGACGCTTTAGCTAGTTGTCTTCCCATTCTAATAAAAAAAATAGCTTTAACCGCAAAATCGTAAATATTCTATCATCAATTCGCCGACGTGACCCAGTTTTATAATTGTACACAAATATTTAATTTTTAATTTAATTTTATTATTTTTTATTGACTCGTATTTTAAAAACAAATAAGTATTTTCTTTCAAAAATTCCTAGCTTTATCCCTATTCATAATTGTTGACTGTCCGAGATATGGAAGAGATGTACTAAGAAAAGGAGCCTTAGTAAATATTGTCCAATAAATGAAGTAGACGAAGATAGCCCTCTGTTGTTTATTTGTTGTTCAACTAGTAATGAGGACTTGGAAGTCAAAGGGCGTGGGACAAGGGACAAACTTTATTACGACTCCTAGATTTGAAAAGTTTGTGATATGGAGTTTCATGAAGACGTCATTGTATAATAGTTAGTTACTCTTTTTATGTAATATTAGGGGCGATAAACGAGCCCACGATATCTACATTCATCCCAAACAAAAATACAATATGCAAACATGCGTTGTCACCCGTGGTGACTGAGATAAAATTTCAGTACAGTACCCCGGGCGGGCGTGGTCATTCAGCGGTCGAACCGACACATTCATATATAGTAATATTTTTTTGATCCATTCCACACATCAGACTAAACACGGTGGTCCTGAGCTACTAATGTGCACTGGTACACTATGAAATCGTGGCCCTTCCACGGCCGATCTATTCTTGCTCTTGATAGTTTAAAAGTGCAGCGTGTCGTATTTTTCTTGGGGAGTGTTCTTAAGAGTTGGTCGGATAAATTCCACCCTCTGAGTTTAAACATCGAGCAAATCACAATTCACAATGTATTTCTCACCACCTGCCACCGCTGTGCACTTTACGCGCAATTTTACTCTATGGAATCAGCTGTCACCAGCGGTATTCCTAACCGATACAATTTAGGGTCCTATAAGAAAAGATTCTACACTTTTTCTAAAGGCCGGCAGCGCATCTGCGACTCCTCTGATGTTACGGATGTTATCTGCAGCAGTGATCATTTACCAACAGACAGGTGATCTGATTGCACATTTGCCACCTATTCTATAAAAAAATATAAAGTATTGGTTGGATATTAGGTTTTCATTCAGCCTATGACACAACACTGAAGAAGAAGTAGATGTGACTCCTACTACCAAGGAGTACTAAGATGAGAGGCCTTTGTATATTGCCTAATATATATTGGTTTGTTAGGAATTCCAGTCGTCAATCAACATAAAAAATATAAAGGTAAGCTACTATTTCGCGGTCGAGACGATCTGTCTACACTATAATTTCTCGGATACCTGCACTCATCATACGAAACATAACAGGGTGATGCTACTCCACGCTGGTATTCTGTGAGACTCAATAAACCGCTGATAGTTTATTGTTTATTTCGATGTTTTATTAAATAATTGTATCTACATAAATGTAACTTTTTTGTAGAGCAAGGTACACACTCCAAGAAGACGTTCTCCGTTGTCTTGACTAGCTTTCGAGCATCCGATTTTTATATATAATTTCATCCACAATTGTAAAACGAACGATTTCTTTTTATTATCAATTAAAATAAACAAAGAGTATGGTTGGTGACTGCTTTCCTATACAGTATCTCGAAAGTAACTCAACAAAGGGTTACAGTATGAATTATTGGCTGTGTTTTTATGCTCTTCAGTTTACTCTACCACGTCCAGGAGCACAAGGGTTAACGTTCATGTTTTGTCAATAGATATTATAGTTTATTACTTGAACTAATTATCCAGGTAGTGGCTGAGAAATTTGGAAGATTACTCTATCTCGTTCAGTGGGTGTTTTCAATAGGCAGTACCAGAAATACATTACGGCTTCTGACAAATGGCTAAATTATTATTTATAATTTTCTTAATAAGTCAAATATAGTTATTCAGGATCTTGTATTGTGGTCGGTAATACTTTTACAATCTTCGAAGACCTGGAATATGGGTTTAACTTATGGTTATCGATTCCTCTGTACCATGATACCCTCATCTAACCTCAATATCATCACTTGAGAACCAACATGGAATGTATCGGTGCTGCCTTATTACGTTCTATATCAATGAATTCAATATTTCTCTAATACGAATTGTTGGTATTCAAAACTTAAAAGTAATATAAATATTTCGTTACACTACTATTTCAATTTATTTACCAAAGGAACCGAAAAGCAACGTAAAATAAGAAATTTTGAAGCTGTATTATTAGCTTGTTGGCTCCCACATCGAAATTATTGTCGTGGAGTATGACGCCATGATTGAAAAAGACTAAAAGGGTATCACGTAAACAGTTCACCCAATGGTACGTGTTGAATACCCTTAACAAATATTCAAGGTATCACCCGTAAGGACTGAGAAATACCTCTTTGCCTGTAATTGGGACAACGGATCCCTATACTGAATGAAAAAAGTGAGTACATTCATTTTATTTTACATATTTTTTTTATAATATTTTAAAAATTCTTACCATGATATTGTTATATAAAAGGTGATACCTTATATTGACTTTGAAGGAACTAAAGTCATTCAACGAGCCACTTGAACAATAACATTACAAAATAAAAAATATGGATTTAAAATCATTGATTTATGGATGTTCTCTTTGTAATAAAATAATATATATTTTTATATAAATTCTTTGTTCGCTAATACTTAGACCATACAACGTTGAAGCCCGACGGATGCCGAGGCAATCGGAGTCACCTATAGCAACGTCCCCCCTGTATCTATGGTAACTCCCCCCACTTGAGATCTTTATGAACGCACAGCCATATTTTATAATGAATATAAATTGAATACCTCTAACCAACTATTTTGTAAATTTGCAATTGGGCCCCATTGAACTATAGAGCCGTTTTAATAAAGACTGGGCTGCTTTAATTGGAAAGTTTGTTAGTTGGTACATTTCAATGGATCATGAGCTGAATTTGGTAGGTTTCCTCCAAAATTTTGCATAGATCTTTTTCCTTCAGTTGACTTTGATGTCTCCCCAGTATTACACGTCCATAATTTATGGCTGTACATAAAATAAATTTAATACTACGTCTTTTTTCATAACATTTTTTTTATAAATAAACTCAATACATATTCAACCCACTAATGGACTAATATAGTTTCAACCAGACGAAGCCCAATAATTATTTAATGTTGGTATTCCACATAATATATTATATTATATAAAATATTGACTAAAAGCGTGAATAAATCAATACTCGTAGTATATGATTTAAGTAATTTTCAGTTTCATAATTTATTTAATTAGAAACATTCATTAAGTTTATATTACGTAAAAAATATATTATTGATAAACATAATTAATACTGAACCGGTTTTCAGTACATGTTGCAACTTTTTTAGCTGTATAAAGAAATAGAAATTGTATTTGAACGGCTAAGCTCCAACCTCCTACAGTATCATGTGACAGAAAGTAAAGGAAATTACATGCCACAGTTGGACCAAGACCTTCTCTGTTAAGAGGATATTGGAGGTAGCACACTATACCGGAGTAAATTAACAAGGTAAGAGTTATAAGAAATGACTGGAATTATTGACCACGGAGCATTAGATATTTTTTTCATATTAGGTATAACAAACAAGCACATAATTCAGCTGATGGTGAGCGATGACCGCTCATAATATCTACGTTAATCGACAATAAAGGTTCAAGATGCACATGCGCTATCAGCTCTGTGTGCTGAGATGGAATGTCTCAATACCGGTAATCGGGTCTACGGATCTAGTCCGACATCGCAGTCGCCAAACGAAATACCGTATACCGCGAGGATGTATCCTTCCCTAGAAGATCCAATACTTTCAGCTTACACTTAGAAATTTGCTGCGACGTGAATCCCTTACTGTAAATATTCTAGTCCACATCCGTTTAATTTGGGCCTAAAATTTTATTAAGGATTTACACCTTCAATCAGATAAACTTAACACTTTTTTGTTAGTAGGTTCACAGAGTTTCTCATCTCTGGGATTGAGCTATTCTGTATTAGGCTCTTCCATTTGATCGAATTCAACGAAAAGCAGCCCGAATCTTTGACCGTCGTGCACTTTCCGATTGTTTTGACTTACTGGCTATGCGAAGAGATGTTGCATCTCTATGCATTTTTTACCGAATTTACAATTGAAAGTGTTCTGAGTGGTTGTTCGGATCAATTGTGGTCACTACGTTTAACGTACAATAATTAAAATTCAGTTAATACTAACATTACATATTATTTACTAACAAAATGTAAGTTTCCAGCTTGAAATAAATTGTTATTATATTATTATTAAATATCGTACATGAAACAAAATTCAAAATTTCGTCCTCATCTTCTCGATGGTGGGCAATCTACCACTGAGCGCTTAACACAAATTTTTCTGCCTTTCACTATTCTATGGAATCAACTGTCGCCAGCAGTATTTCTCAACAAGAAAAGAGCCTACACTTTTCTTAAAGGCTGGCAGCGCATCTACGACTCCTCTGGTGTTGCGTATGTCCAGGGGCAGCGGTGATTACTTACCATCAGTGAGCTACATGCTCGTTTGCAACCTATTCTATAAAAAAAATGACTGTGTTGCTCGTTTCTCTCCCTTAGTTTAAAAAAAAAATATGTTAAGATTGCTCAATGCTTATAATGTCATAGCGAAATGTAGATTTATATTAGCTTAAATAATCTTATTATCTTAAAATTCACTAATAAATTAGTTAATTTTGTTTTTGTAATTGAGCTCTGGACTTTACCATTACCGTAATTTTCTTTCATAATTTCAGCTGTAATAGATTATGATAATAACCTTCAAATTTAAATAATCTAATTTAAAATGTGAGACAAGTTTTTATGCAGTTAAAGAAGACCCACTAAAATAAAGTAAAGTAACAATCTAATTAAATAATTGTAATTAAATTCAACACATAAAATTGCACTTAAATTTGCATCGGTGCCGGTGTCATCTTGGTTTGATTGCGTACAATGACATTAAAATCGCCAATACTGTCTTTAAAAAGAAAACTCTTTTCATCCAGTCGCTAAAATTTCAGTTGATTTCTTTTAACAATGACCAAAATGTACGCCATGCAGAAGATATGGGTTGGAACGTATATGGAAATATGGGTTGGCGTCGCTTTTATTAAAATACAACTAATCGAAACTGTGGGTGGACATAAAGGAGCGCTTAGATACTGATCTACCACGCCCTTATCACCTTTAAATAAAATATAACAAACGCAAGAGTCAAGAAACAAAGAACAGAGGAAAAATGGATATTGGCGGCTCGATCTTTGATGCCATCACTCATTTTCCGATCGTTCAATAAGTAACAAAGAAACGTAAGAACATATCATGTGACGTGTGTACCTAGTTGCTAAAGGGGAAGCAATTGCGAGGCTCTCCAGTTAAGAGAATTTGTGAACATCCATTAGTGATCCATTTACCTAATCTCGCACGGTTTAGGGTACGCTAATGCAATTGAAATGGAACGAACCCTTTTCCGCGGGGAGGAAACTTTTGAAAATTGTATCATAATCACATATACCGCTTCTGATTTACATTTAGGATACACATAACCAAAAAGGCAAGACAGTGTTTGTATTTCTAAAAGAACGATTTATAAAATTGCCTATATAAATATTATATACAATATACCCAGGTATATCATACAACCTATCCTGAGTGGTCTTGTTAATTTAAAATTACAATCCAACTAATTACAGAGTAAGTTTTCTATACTTTTATATTCAGTGTTGGCCGTATCAGTATGCTCAGTCACTGAGCAAGCTATTGAAAGTGAAGAAGCTCGGTGCTGTATGCGCAATAGAGTATTCAACATGGACATCCGCAGTAGAACGCACCGTGGCGTGGCTGACCGACATAAGGTGACGACAAATTCCTGGAAGTAAAAATCTGGAATTGTAGCCTTGAACTAAAAGAAAAATTGTATATACCTACTATTTAGATACAGCAAATCTATGCTAAGTTTGCAGGAAGTCGATGGATGGATGCGTCTCAGAGTCGTGCGTCGTAACAACATTTTACAGAGGCCTATTTTTGACATCTTAATCTGTAAACAGTTAACTTGAGATTAATTTTGATACATTGTTTTTTTTTAATTGTAAATACATCTACGTTTTCCTTATAATTTTGTTCCCAGTGTTTCATATATTTACCTATCTATACTTAAGGTAGGAGTTAAATAAAAAAAAAATATATTTATAAAAATGAACCGACTTTATTTATATGTATGTACGTACGACATTATAGCGGTTCATGATTTTTTTTAATTAATATTTATGGTACCACTACAACTTCAGTATGCAACGTCTGTGATTATCTTCGCAATTATTTTATTTTAAATGGAGACAGTATCTATGAACACTAAACACAATAAAATACCTTAATTATAATGTTCTTTCCTAAATAGCATTGCTTAAGTAAACATGTATCATAGTTATAAATTATAAATATCTTATGACATAAAAAATGTCTTTATCATTTCATTAAAAAAATAACGAGCCCCTTGACAGAAGCCAAAGTCTACATAGTATGTAAATGAAATTAGACTAGGAAAAGGTCCAAGCAAAGTGAAAATCGATGTGAAAAATGTATACAGGATATTACGTTAATAAGGAAGGAAGCACATCATCGATAACAAATGACATTAGTAGCGCTAATTCAAAAGCAAAGTACGCATTTGTTAGGACACACGAAAAATTTAACGTAATAAAAGTCAAATAAAGCTAGTTTTACATGAATTACGTCCAGGGAGCATTCGCGTATGAAGCAAAGAATGATATTGTATGCATTTTGCATGAGAGCGATATTATCGGATCCGGTAAAGAATTTTAATATTCCAACTGTAACAGTACCACGGTTACTCGTTTCGGCTTTAATATAATTTAATACGAGTCTATTTGCAGATTATTGCATATGGTTACTAAGACTCAAGTATAAAATATTGGGGTTTAAAACTACTTGTAATAATAATTTAGATTTCTTTGGGCGCTATGGTTATAAAATATCAAGGTCAAATTTAAGTGCAACGTTTCTATATGTAACATGTTATGAAATGGTACTTCGCCAGAGAGTAAAAAGAAGAACTATGCTTCGTGTTGCTGGGCTCGTTTTTGTTCTATTGTTTCCGTTTTTTTCTCTCTTTCGTTTTGCCGTTTTATTCTATACTTTATTTCACAATTTTTTCACAAATACCCGCAGCCAACTCATTCATGCTGTGTCTAGAAACAAGTTGCAGCGTGGCTCTACCTCTGTTAAAATTAATGATATGATCAATATAGATTGAAAAAATACTATAATATTTATAATATCGTTTTTTTTATTGGATAGGCAGTCACCATCGTGCATAGTTCACCCGTTGATAAGTTTTTCCTGCGGCCCGTGACACCCACATTCTCGATAAGGAATCATAATGCTAATGCATTGTCGCCACTGAGGACGACGAGTAACGATAATCTCCGGATCCCTACAGCAGAGTTATGCCGCTATTTTATTATGGTATTCTGTTAGGATGCAGTTCTTCCCCAGTCGAACCGAGCTCTTGCAAATTCGCATCTGAAAATCTACAGAGAATTAGCAAATACTCGATCTTACTCATGTCATGAGAAGAAAACAGTGGTACGTCTAAAATGACACGTACCTATATGCCTATACCTATAAGCAGACGATAATGTTTGAACCAATATGTCATCTACGATATCGTGGCGCAGCGAACACAAAAGCATTCTTTACTATTTATTATTCGTTCGGTAATATTCAGTGATATTATTCACTAAATTTTTGCCTTGATGTTCCAACTCAACCAAACGAATACTGCTACGGATTGGCTCGTATTGTCTGCATGGGGTTGTGTTATTAAATATTCTTTCATATTTTTTATGTTATTACGTACGACTAACGGTTGTACACTGATATTAAGCCTTTTCTGCGTCCCATGACACCCAAATTGATTCTCGATTAGGAATGATAATGCAGATGCGTTATCACCCCTGAGGAGATGAGTATCATGTCACCAGTTTTGAGTTTCTATTACTTTGATGTGATCGGTAAACTGTATGATCATTTAACATAAAAACTTGTCCATTAACGTGCAGATATCAGGGTAACATATAGTCTTTTTTTTTCTATTCCCTCTTTGTTTTTGCACATGTTTATTGCATGTTATACAACTTTAGAAAAGAACATCAAGGAAATCTATTGTCTCTGTTTCTGATGATAAATAATGACTCAACTAAATTTAAAATGCTTAAATGTTATTACAGGAACTGAGTTAGAATGCCTCATTAACTTTAATTAGGTTCTCGGATCCCTACATATACCATGATACAAAGCTTAGCATCGTTACGTTGTTAGCTGCTGACATGATCTTTTCTCAGTCAAAAACCTCACTGTAACTTGGCTATCGGGACTAAAGCGACATATGCGTGTGGGCAGCGGTTGGCTTCGTAGACGTTCGGAGTCGCTCGTCTGCCCTCGACTGCAGCGGTGCCAATCAACGAGCCAACCGACAAGCGGTGGAATGGCCATACGCGTTTTCGGCACTACCGGCGACAGACAATTCCACTATTTAACTCTCCTCATGTAATTACCATATTAACAGAAAAGCACACCAGCCGTTGAAAATACAGTCCACTAATTTATTTACGTCCTTAGTTACGTAGTAGTAGTTACTAGACCCTGAAAAATCATTGTTGGGGTCTAGTCCTAACTAGGGGCCACTGTATAACGCACATTATTTTCAATTGTATAGAGGGTGTGACATACAAGCACACATTTTACCTGATGATGACTAATTCCTACTGTGATCCACATTGCTCCACGATAAGGAAGTATTGTGCAGTTGCGTTGTCATTCTGAGGACTCAGATCAAATACTTCCGTCACCAGAAATAAGGGTACTTTTACTATTGACGTACTTTGTAATTGTTTGATGCAATGGAAAAGACTTGAAAACTTCTTATGTTAATAATGCGAATGAATTTTCTTACATTCAAACATACAATAAAATGGTCTGAACAGTTTCAGGTATATTTATGTTAAATAAACGCAAAGATTGACTATAATAATCCTTGTAGATACCATGTTAAAAATGTTAAAGTAATTAAATGTATGCAATTTATATTATTGGTATTGTTGGTTTACCTATATCAATGCTGTTACTTCTATTTTAGCTCATTTTAAGTATCTTTTGAAACTGGGCTTTAAAACCTGATACACAGAATTTTCAGTCCATATAATATCCACACCCTCGTCATCATCATCTCACTCCCCTACCAATTCACTGTTGAACATAAACCAACGTGGAAGCTTCGTCCAAGGACTGTCACGAATTGAGCGACTTCTCATAGACTCGCATAGCTCGTCACTCCATCTAGTGGGAAGATCTTTGTGCGCTACAATGGCTAGTTCTAAGACTTGCGAAGCTTTCTTCCCCATCGATTCTACGAGCTATATGTTAGACCTATTGCCACTTCAGCTAACTAATCCTTTGAGCTATGTATACCGGTTACCTACGTTCTTCTGCATGTATAATACAATATTATCGCTATCATCATCAGCCCGTATTAATCCACTGGTGGACACAAGTCTCCCCAATTCAACGTCACTAAGCGCAGTCCTTGCCTATATAATATACCATATATTTATTAACATTAATGAGAGACACGAAAAATGTTTGTACCTCACTGATCGCCTTCAGTTATTGGGAAACGAAATTTCATCGAACCTTAATTACGGACAATTCATCGAGTCCAAGGTGAAGATAGCTGCTAAAAACTTGGGATCCTGGTCAAAGTGCAGCAGTATTTCTCTGCGGGGCAGCTTTTAACGCTCTATAAAGCTCAAGTCCGGTCGTGTGTTGAGTGAATGGGCATTTACTGAGCTAGTACGCCTAACCATCCAGGACTGCATTTCCACTTAACATCAGGTGGGATCGTGGCCAAGCACTTGGTTAGAAAGTATAAAAAAAAACTACATCGAATGAGTCTCATTATTTCCACTGCTCAAAACAAAATAATTTTAGTATTTTCACTTAGGTGTACTTTACTTTTTTAGGTCACCAGCACCGATGGGCTTCATTCTATTTTGATATAGAGATTGACATCGTACTAAATATATGTGATATTTTAATTAAACTCCGTATACATAAGAATTTCTAGTTGTGCTGTTTTAATAGACAATCTCAATGTAAACTTCCCGTCAATACCGTAAACTCCTATTCGCATCATCAAAAGCAATCCATAGAATTGGAAAGCCTACAAAAGCGACTCTACAAAGTCTCTGACCGCGTCCCTGCCGCCGCAGCGATCTCTATTTCCCAACGACGTACTCTCTCGAAATATCTCATTAAGCGGGGATATAACGTCCACAGCGAAGTTAGATTGCTACGCACCGTTCTGATTACTACCAGTTTCTGATAGGCAATTTCCTCCTCTTTGTACAGTGCTTCCTGTTGCCTCTATACGGTTATTCCGAATAAATTTTAACGTCGCTAAGATTTTTTCTTTTTTTCATGTATCTGCCTGGAATTTGACACGAATTATTTGGGTTAAGCTACATTTGAATATATATATATATATATATATATACATATTTACAGTTGCATATTTTTTAATGAAATCAGAATAGCGAATAAATAATAAAAATATATGTATATGTATTAATAATATATAGAAGTGGATACACTCAGATTATTTACTTTTTCGAGTTCAAATGGATATCTTTATAAAAAAAAACGTTATCATGTTCATATAAAATATAATCCGTAATTTCTTTATTAAAAATATAATCAGACTACTTCGATATAATATTGGGAGCTTACTGTTAAAATGGAAAAGGTTTTTTAGTTCGTAAACGAAAAAATATTTTTAATTTTTAATTTCATCGGAGCCGAACTGGCAAAGGCTTCCCGCTATTAATTCACTGTCGTATAATATTTCATAGTATCAACGGTACAAAGCCTTTGACAGGTTTTATGGTATTGTTGCAAGAGTACAAAGGGTAGTAATTTGATGGGTTATGTAAAAACAGGGCTCCGGAGAAGAATTTCACCTACCGTCGGGGACCGAGAGTGATCATTTATAACGTCAAGATGACACTCTATTACCCCCCTTCCCCCCACAACGTAGTACCGTAGCGTTTGGACTGGGATACGTTTATTTTTTATCTTCATCCATCTATTCAGATTTTTTAAAAGCAGCAGATATTTGTATCAACTAACTTAACGACGAGTATTTTTATGTAATGGAAGCCCGCCTGTCTTCGATATCAAGTAATGAGTTCAACGTCGTAGCTGGTAGTCGTAGCTAGGTAATCAACATTTGTTAAAATCTGAACATATATATTTCGACAGTTATATCTTTACTAGCTTCCGGCTATAAAATGAAGATATTTTATATTGAATTTTAATTTATTTATTTATATTTTCATCTCAAACGGGGACTACAATTTCGATGCTTATGTAAATTAAACTTATTCCATCTGGTCTTAAAATCATTTTGATAGTAGTAAGGTTACATTGCTGTTTGTTCTACCTACGACATATCTTTTTCATTATATTAAGGGTGACAATTGAGCACACAGTTCATCTGATCGTAAGTTATTCTTGCGGTCCATGATACCACCATTCATCTTCGATTATCGTAATGCATTGTCCTCTTTAGGAGTAAAATTGGATGATTTAGTAATAAGGGTCTCGAAATCCCTACTCTCGCCATACGCAACACAGTAGTGTTATACAACTTACCAGTGACCAAACACAGGTTGTCCAATCCAATATTCAATAAATATATTTGCGATCGTTTACTGAATTTTTAATAAAAACTTAATTGGGACTATTTTTATACGACTAAAAGAAAAGAGTCTACATCTTTCATGAAGGCGGGCAGTGCATCTGCGACTCCTCTGGTTTTACGGATGTCTATGGGCGTCCCTTACCATTAGATGAGCTACTAGCTCGATTGCGACCTATATTATAAAATAAAAAAAAAACTAAATCATTCCAGCCGTTCTCAAGTGATGCAATGACTAACGAACATCATTTAATTTTTATTTATATAGATATGTCATAATTTTGTAGACTATCATACAATAGTACATTACGGTGTTTGTCAAATATCGTAACACGTAAGCAGGTCGACAGGTAAAACAAGGTTAGACGATTATATTGGAGCGTAGGCGGATCTTTAACGAGTGAGAAGTGCGCAAATACGTGTCAAAAAGAGAATGTCCTGTAAAAGTAAAGTTACAGCCTATATTCAACTAACCTCCCTTAGCTCCGAGTCGGGGTTTCGTACCTACTTATGAGGGGCCCTTGGATCGTATTATCACCCTCCTCTGCTGTCGTCAACATTCTTCGTCCACAAGAGTCGCAGCTAGCTTCGGAGCATCGTGGTAGTCTCCCTACTCAGCGGGCATCCCGTACGCAAGTCTAATTAGATAACAGCAATACACACGCATAAAAAAAATACTACAAAACCTAAATACCACAGTTGGCAACAGGCCTCCTCTCTGTAGAGCGTGGTGGATCATAGTCCACGACGCAGCTCCACTGAGGGACTTCCCATGACTTCGAAATATTTTATTTTATTTATTTCTTATATGTATTTATTTATTTCCTCACAGTGTTTTCCTTCACCGCCGAGCGCTAGATCAGCGCTATTTATATCTTTTATAGGTTATATATATATTTTTATTAATAATATCTATTACAAGGTCATGTATTTTGCTTCAATCTGGCAGATATTAGCATCGGAGATGAATAAC
The DNA here is from genome assembly GCA_029286865.1 of Teinopalpus imperialis. Classification (NCBI taxonomy): domain Eukaryota; kingdom Metazoa; phylum Arthropoda; class Insecta; order Lepidoptera; family Papilionidae; genus Teinopalpus; species Teinopalpus imperialis. The sequence goes on from JAGSMU010000039.1 coordinate 662,420, forward strand.
ATTCTTTGTCTGCTGCGTATGTCTTAAAGTCTGACCCGTGCGAACGGCTTAAATAGTAGAGGTTACGAGTTTCTGTAGAAACAAAACGAAATATCGATACCTTGCGCCCAAAAGTGTATCATATAAAAATCATCAACATAATTTTATTTCTATCAAAATATTTCCATCGTCACACGGAATCGGGTACAAAGGGGACGTATTCAAGCTGTTCATTAGTGCCCTCTGCCGTCAATACGCCTCGTATTCCTAACAAGCATTATAAGAGATCGCTTACACGGATTTGATACATCGGTTCAAATTTTTGATGTTATGCTAGCAAAAGTGTAAAAATATCACGTCTTTTCTTTTCATACATATATATATATTCATAATATTATGAAATTGTAAACACACTTTTTTGCCTGTTATTTTGTGCTTTTGTCTTGCTCAAGACTAGATGATTCAAATGAGGTGTTACTCTTAAGTGATATATTGAGATCAGCTTGGACTAATATTTAGTGATTGTTGTATTTAAATCAATTTATTTATTTATTTATTTATTTATTTATTCCCTTATTTATTTACTTACTTATTTATTAACTCATTTATTTATTTGACAAATAAAAAAATTAAATTCTGAGTTTGTGTATGTATACGTGTTGAGTAGATATAACTCAGTGAGATGGAGTTATGCTCTCTTCAATATGTCCTACAGCTGTTAAAAATGAAAAATAGTTAATAAAAAGTTTTGTAATTCACATTTTTTTGGTTGTAAATTAACATAAAATAATACAAAATTAAATTTAAAAGTACAAATTTTCGACCTTCGTCAAAAAAGTTTTACCCCAGTGCAAGGGAATTGCCATGAGTTACAACACTCATAAGTTAAAATAGACCCCATTAAATCCTCAAAAACAATTCATAGTGAAAAGTGTTTACCAAGAAAAAGCTACAAAGAACCCGAAATATTTTATTTATTATATTCAGAGTAACAAACAAACACGCAGTCCACCTGATGGTAAGATTTTTCCTGCGGCCTATGACACTTTCGATAAGGAATCATAATGATGATGCGTTGTCACCTCTGAGGAATAAGTTGGAACTAACCACATCACCAGTAAAAATAGTCATCAAATCCCTACAACTGTCCATTCACTAATCGAAACACAGTTATTCTCTTACTTTACGGCGGTATTCTCTGAGTCGTGCCGACCCATCCATGCTACTGGAAACAATCTGCAGCGTGCCTGTGTGAAGTTGTGAAATAAAATTAGAACGATGATATCCTATTACTAATAGTGCACAAATAACAATCCCCAACATTCATTAGCGGCGGATTGACGGGGAGCACGCCCTATGGGAATAATTAATGAGACCTAGATATGATTAAGCCGCCACAATACTGTGTCATCAACGTGCAAACGTACATACAGATATAACGATATTATATATAGATATCCCATGATGTAATACGATTACTGCACGACCGCAATTTGGCGCTAATACGCAAGGCCTTTGTCTACGTGTGCGTTTTGTACTGTGTGTCCATAGTTATTGACAATCTATTAATTGTATAGAAAAGTGAATGTAACCAAAAACAAAACTTATATTAAAATTACTATTTTTCTGTTTACAAGTTAAAAATTTAAGTTGTAAATGTAAGTTTAAAATTACTAATTAAAGTTATTGATACATATTGGAAGATTGTCTTTTATTGGCTTTTACATGCGCATTTTTTGTGTTCGACTTGTGTTGTCGTTTGTTGAGAGTAGTGATCAGGAGAAACTTCTTACGGGTGATGAAGCACACATTATACTCCTCAAGGGGACAACGTATCAGCATTATGATTCCTTAACGAGGATTTGAACTTACCATCACCTAAAGTGTGTGCTTGTTGGACATACTAATTAAAATAAAAACAGAACAGAAGCGATGTGAACTTGTTCTCAGGTGAACAGTGGTCCCCGTACCCGTCGAAAAATAAAAATATATATTTATAAATAAAATACAAATATTTAATTTTATTTTATTATATATTATAAATGACTACAAAATACGAATGATACACCAAAAGTGAAGCAACAGAAAAATAACTACTCCCTCAGTGTCTATGCTTGCTTTTAATTAACGGTACTCAAGCAAACCTAGTTTGATCCCCGGTGGCCGACGATGAAATTGCGTCAATTGCCTAATGATCTAGGGTCTGAGAAACTTAAGGTCGTAGGTTTGAATCCACCATTCGACTATTGCCATGAACATAATTGCTAGCAGAAGCATTTCAGCTTAGTTTGAGTGGTTAACCGGAATATTAGTAATGTTAATATAACATTATTAACATTACTAATAATATAGCATTGTCAACACTTTTTAAGTGCTGCACATGATTGGCGATGAAACGTGCACTTGTAATCAAACTTAAAAGGAAATGAAGTAAGTACCACTTTATTTTTGTTGTGTTGTGTCCATCATGTGTGCGCGTGCACGTCACGAATTTTCTTTGTTTTGTTTCACGCTATTGAAGCATAAATTTTGAGTGTTTTAATCTATTACGAAAATATGTATTGAAAAAAAAATAAACGTAACATTAATTTAGAATGAACCCATACGTCGATATCAATTCCTTTCTTTTCATAACTAAATCAGTTCTTTGTTTGCATTTCAAATATTACAAAGCAAGATATTAACAAAGCAACTTCACTGCGAAATTAGGGATTTGATACAAATCCTACGACACCGTTTCGACTTGAACGTTTCTATAGACCTATTTATGGGGATGACTTTGGACTAGACATAATCCGAATTAGTGAGGGCGGCCGAGCGTGAACTACAATATGAATGACCTTTGTCAATAGCTCTGACGCGTCGGCGGGAGAAAGCCCGAATAATTTAACCCCTTTCTAATTTATACGATGCGATCTCGAAATGCCTCTAGGTTTTAGTCTTAAATAAAAAGGATCACCTTTGCAAAGTATTGTAAATTTATTAAAATTATTATAATTATTTCTTATACTAACACGAATACTGCATAAGGAATAAAACGAATTTTCACAGTTTTTTTTTACTGACGTTCTAGTGCCTTATAACAATGAAACAAAATGTACAACAGTAATAGAATAGCTATTCGAATAAAACGAATTATCACTGTTTTTTTTTTACTGACGTTACTAGTGCCTTATAACAATGAAGCAAAATGTACAACAGTAATAGAATGGCTATTAGAATAAAACAGATTTTCAGTTTTTTTTTACTGACGTTACTAGTGCCTTATAACAATGAAGCAAAATGTACAACAGTAATAGAATAGCTATTAGAATAAAACGAATTTTCACTGTTTTTTTACTGACGTTACTAGTGCCTTATAACAATGAAGCAAAATGTACAACAGTAATAGAATGGCTATTAGAATAAAACGAATTATCACTGTTTTTTTTTTACTGACGTTACTGGTGCCTTATAACAATGAAACAAAATGTACAACAGTAATAGAATAGCTATTAGAATAAAACGAATTTTCAGTTTTTTTTTTACTGACGTTACTAGTGCCTTATAACAATGAAGCAAAATGTACAACAGTAATAGAATAGCTATTAGAATAAAACGAATTTTCACTGTTTTTTTTTTTACTGACGTTACTGGTGCCTTATAACAATGAAGCAAAATGTACAACAGTAATAGAATAGCTATTAGAATAAAACGAATTTTCACTGTTTTTTTTTTTACTGACGTTACTAGTGCCTTATAACAATGAAGCAAAATATACAACAGTAATAGAATAGCTATTAGAATAAAACGAATTTTCAGTTTTTTTTTACTGACGTTACTAGTGCCTTATAACAATGAAGCAAAATGTACAACAGTAATAGAATAGCTATTAGAATAAAACGAATTTTCACTGTTTTTTTTTTTACTGACGTTACTGGTGCCTTATAACAATGAAGCAAAATGTACAACAGTAATAGAATAGCTATTAGAATAAAACGAATTTTCACTGTTTTTTTTTTACTGACGTTACTGGTGCCTTATAACAATGAAGCAAAATGTACAACAGTAATAGAATAGCTATTAGAATAAAACGAATTTTCACTGTTTTTTTTTTTACTGACGTTACTAGTGCCTTATAACAATGAAGCAAAATATACAACAGTAATAGAATAGCTATTAGAATAAAACGTATTTTCAGTTTTTTTTTTACTGACGTTACTAGTGCCTTATAACAATGAAGCAAAATGTACAACAGTAATAGAATAGCTATTAGAATAAAACGAATTTTCACTGTTTTTTTACTGACGTTACTGGTGCCTTATAACAATGAAGCAAAATGTACAACAGTAATAGAATTTTAATTTATTTTATTTATATTTTCATCTCAAACGGGGACTACAATTTCGATGCTTATGTAAATTAAACTTATTCCATCTGGTCTTAAAATCATTTTGATAGTAGTAAGGTTACATTGCTGTTTGTTCTACCTATGACATATCTTTTTCATTATATTAAGGGTGACAATTGAGCACACAGTTCATCTGATCGTAAGTTATTCTTGCGGTCCATGATACCACCATTCATCTTCGATTATCGTAATGCATTGTCCTCTTTAGGAGTAAAATTGGATGATTTAGTAATAAGGGTCTCGAAATCCCTACTCTCGCCATACGCAACACAGTAGTGTTATACAACTTACCAGTGACCCAACACAGGTTGTCCAATCCAATATTCAATAAATATATTTGCGATCGTTTACTGAATTTTTAATAAAACTTAATTGGGACTATTTTTATACGACTAAAGAAAAGAGTCTACATCTTTCATGAAGGCGGGCAGTGCATCTGCGACTCCTCTGGTTTACGGATGTCTATGGGCGTCCCTTACCATTAGATGAGCTACTAGCTCGATTGCGACCTATATTATAAAATAAAAAAACTAAATCATTCCAGCCGTTCTCAAGTGATGCAATGACTAACGAACATCATTTAATTTTTATTTATATAGATATGTCATAATTTTGTAGGCTATCATACAATAGTACATTACGGTGTTTGTCAAATATCGTAACACGTAAGCAGGTCGACAGGTAAAACAAAGGTTAGACGATTATATTGGAGCGTAGGCGGATCTTTAACGAGTGAGAAGTGCGCAAATACGTGTCAAAAAGAGAATGTCCTATAAAAGTAAAGTTACAGCCTATATTCAACTAACCTCCCTTAGCTCCGAGTCGGGGTTTCGTACCTACTTATGAGGGGCCCTTGGATCGTATTATCACCCTCCTCTGCTGTCGTCAACATTCTTCGTCCACAAGAGTCGCAGCTAGCTTCGGAGCATCGTGGTAGTCTCCCTACTCAGCGGGCATCCCGTACGCAAGTCTAATTAGATAACAGCAATACACACACATAAAAAAAATACTACAAAACCTAAATACCACAGTTGGCAACAGGCCTCCTCTCTGTAGAGCGTGGTGGATCATAGTCACGACGCAGCTCCACTGAGGGACTTCCCATGACTTCGAAATATTTTATTTTATTTATTTCTTATATGTATTTATTTATTTCCTCACAGTGTTTTCCTTCACCGCCGAGCGCTAGATCAGCGCTATTTATATCTTTTATAGGTTATATATATATTTTTATTAATAATATCTATTACAAGGTCATGTATTTTGCTTCAATCTAGCAGATATTAGCATCGGAGATGAATAACATTCTTTGTCTGCTGCGTATGTCTTAAAGTCTGACCCGTGCGAACGGCTTAAATAGTAGAGGTTACGAGTTTCTGTAGAAACAAAACGAAATATCGACACCTTGCGCCCAAAAGTGTATCATATAAAAATCATCAACATAATTTTATTTCTATCAAAATATTTCCATCGTCACACGGAATCGGGTACAAAGGGGACGTATTCAAGCTGTTCATTAGTGCCCTCTGCCGTCAATACGCCTCGTATTCCTAACAAGCATTATAAGAGATCGCTTACACGGATTTGATACATCGGTTCAAATTTTTGATGTTATGCTAGCAAAAGTTTAAAAATATCACGTCTTTTCTTTTCATACATATATATATATTCATAATATTATGAAATTGTAAACACACTTTTTTGCCTGTTATTTTGTGCGTTTGTCTTGCTCAAGACTAGATGATTCAAATGAGGTGTTACTCTTAAGTGATATATTGAGATCAGCTTGGACTAATATTTAGTGATTGTTGTATTTAAATCAATTTATATATTTATTTATTGATTCCCTTATTTATTTATTAACTCATTTATTTATTTGACAAATAACAAAATTAAATTCTGAGTTTGTGTATACGTGTTGAGTAGATATAACTCAGTGAGATGGAGTTATGCTCTCTTCAATATGTCCTACAGCTGTTAAAAATGAAAAATGTTTTGTAATTCACATTTTTTTGGTTGTAAATTAACATAAAATAATACAAAATTAAATTTAAAAGTACAAATTTTCGACCTTCGTCAAAAAAGTTTTACCCCAGTGCAAGGGAATTGCCATTAGTTACAACACTCATAAGTTAAAATAGACCCCATTAAATCCTCAAAAACAATTCATAGTGAAAAGTGTTTACCAAGAAAAAGCTACAAAGAACCCGAAATATTTTATTTATTATATTCAGAGTAACAAACAAACACGCAGTCCACCTGATGGTAATTTTTCCTGCGGCCCATGACACTTTCGATAAGGAATCATAATGATGATGCGTTGTCACCTCTGAGGAATAAGTTGGAACTAACCACATCACCAGTAAAAATAGTCATCAAATCCCTACAACTGTCCATTCACTAATCGAAACACAGTTATTCTCTTACTTTACGGCGGTATTCTCTGAGTCGTGCCGACCCATTCATGCTACTGGAAACAATCTGCAGCGTGCCTGTGTGAAGTTGTGAAATAAAATTAGAACGATGATATCCTATTACTAATAGTGCACAAATAACAATCCCCAACATTCATTAGCGGCGGATTGACGGGGAGCACGCCCTATGGGAATAATTAATGAGACCTAGATATGATTAAGCCGCCACAATACTGTGTCATCAACGTGCAAACGTACATACAGATATAACGATATTATATATAGATATCCCATGATGTAATACGATTACTGCACGACCGCAATTTGGCGCTAATACGCAAGGCCTTTGTCTACGTGTGCGTTTTGTACTGTGTGTCCATAGTTATTGACAATCTATTAATTGTATAGAAAAGTGAATGTAACCAAAAACAAAATTTATATTAAAATTACTATTTTTCTGTTTACAAGTTAAAAATTGTTTAAAATTACTAATTAAAGTTAATGATACATATTGGAAGATTGTCTTTTATTGGCTTTTACATGCGCATTTTTTGTGTTCGACTTGTGTTGTCGTTTGTTGAGAGTAGTGAACAGGAGAAACTTCTTACGGGTGATGAAGCACACATTATACTCCTCAAGGGGACAACGTATCAGCATTATGATTCCTTAACGAGGATTTGAACTTACCATCACGTAAAGTGTGTGCTCTTTGGTCATACTAATTAAAATAAAAACAGAACAGAAGCGATGTGAACTTATTCTCAGGTGAACAGTGTGGTTTCCCGTCGTAATATAAAAATATATATTTATAAATAATATATAAATATTTAATTTCATTTAATTATATATTATAAATGACTACAAAATACGAATGATACACTAAAAGAGAAGCAACAGAAAAATAACTACTCCCTCAGTGTCTATGCTTGCTTTTAATTAACGGTACTCAAGCAAACCTAGTTTGATCCCCGGTGGCCGACGATGAAATTGCGTCAATAGCCTAATGGTTTAGGGTCTGAGAAACTTAAGGTCGTAGGTTTGAATCCACCATTCGACTATTGCCATGAACATAATTGCTAGCAGAAGCATTTCAGCTTAGTTTGAGTGGTTATCCGGAATATTAGTAATGTTAATATAACATTATTAACATTACTGATAATATAGCATTCTCAACACTTTTTAAGTGCTGCACATGATTGGCGATGAAACGTGCACTTGTAATCAAACTTAAAAGGAAATGAAGTAAGTACCACTTTATTTTTGTTGTGTTGTGTCCATCATGTGTGTGCGTGCACGTCACGAATTTTCTTTGTTTTGTTTCACGCTATTGACGCATAAATTTTGAGTGTTTTAATCTATTACGAAAATATGTATTGAAAAAAAATAAACGTAACATTAATTTAGAATGAACCCATACGTCGATATCAATTCCTTTTTTTCATAACTAAATCAGTTCATTGTTTGCATTTCAAATATTACAAAGCAAGATATTAACAAAGCAACTTCTCTGCGAAATTAGGGATTTGATACAAATCCTACGACACCGTTTCGACTTGAACGTTTCTATAGACCTATTTATGGGGATGACTTTGGACTAGACATAATCCGAATTAGTGAGGGCGGCCGAGCGTGAACTACAATATGAATGACCTTTGTCAATAGCTCTGACGCGTCGGCGGGAGAAAGCCCGAATAATTTAACCCCTTTCTAATTTATACGATGCGATCTCGAAATGCCTCTAGGTTTTAGTCTTAAATAAAAATTTAATTAACAATTATAATAATTTTAATAAATTTACAAAGTATTGTTAATTTATTAAAATTATTATAATTATTTCTTATACTAACACGAATACTGCATATGGAATAAAACGAATTTTCACTGTTTTTTTTTTACTGACGTTACTAGTGCCTTATAACAATGAAGCAAAATGTACAACAGTAATAGAATAGCTATTAGAATAAAACGAATTTTCACTGTTTTTTTTTTTACTGACGTTACTAGTGTCTTATAACAATGAAGCAAAATATACAACAGTAATAGAATAGCTATTAGAATAAAACTAATTTTCAGTTTTTTTTTTACTGACGTTACTAGTGTCTTATAACAATGAAGCAAAATATACAACAGTAATAGAATGGCTATTAGGAATAAAACGAATTTTCACTGTTTTTTTTTTTACTGACGTTACTAGTGTCTTATAACAATGAAGCAAAATATACAACAGTAATAGAATAGCTATTAGAATAAAACTAATTTTCAGTTTTTTTTTACTGACGTTACTAGTGCCTTATAACAATGAAGCAAAATGTACAACAGTAATAGAATAGCTATTAGAATATATAAACCTATTTTTGCGCAATTTACACACGGTAAACTATCTGACTGGGCATCAAAATAGTATTATTCCATAAACTATAACATTGTACTATTTACTACTTAACTACATTTCAAAAAAGAACAATTTAAAAAAATTCTTCTGGAGTGTAAAATTCCAATTTATTTTCTCTCGTCTATTTTATGATACGTATACAAAAAGACATACATTTACTATTTTTCTTTCTTAAATATTAACACTAAAAGCATTTTATTGTTTACTGCGTGATATGGTAGATATTTAATCAACAACAAAAATAGGATTATGTTTTAACCGAATGGACATACATGGATTTACATTATGTATGTAAGAAAGTATATTTGTTTTTCTCTCTAACATGTTTTTTCAAATCGACGTATATTTAACCAATATTTATTTTGGGTAAAAGGATGACATTTGAGTATTATTGCTACATAAAAGCTGTTTAAAGAAAATTAATAGTTGTACGGTGGGACGGTTACTCTACAGGGTCGGAAGAACGTAAGAAACACCACGCCCTCACGGAATACCAGCGTGAAATAGCAGCATAAAGTTGCTGAGTTCCCTATTCAGTATTAGCATTGGAATTCAATCACAATTTTCGGGGTTGGAAATGCATGCGCTTTTTTTATTCCCCGTCTTGTGTATCGTCGTTCTATATCAATCGTATTTATAGAAGTCGACGTATGGAAATTTCGTCGAACCACGCAAACTTTACACAAATACATATTTATTTTATTTAAATAGTCTATTGAAAATATCGCATCGCCGTCGTACCGTATTAAAATAAATACAAAATTGCCGCTCTGAGAGGATTTTCGACTGTCTTTTGTCCGTACATTCAAATCCGATGTTAATTAAAACGAATCTTGTTGTGTAGTATCGCGAATTCGCAACAGAGGTCGCTCTGGGACTTATATTTTGAAGATAGTCTTCCTATTGACATGATTCAAAGTAGATACGAAACTCAAAGGATTTTCAATGAAGAAACTAAGGCTATAGAATTGTAACATCTTCAAGAAAGCTACGAGACATTATTACAACGGAAAATGGTATTCAAAGGTAATATACCAATGGATGCGACTGTCTCATAAATATAATTTTCAATTGAGCAATATTTACTAATACAGTATAATCTTCGGAAGTAAAGAATTAGAATATCCTGGAGCCTCTCCCAATTCACTGAGGTGGCCACCAGTGGGGTTTTAGTGGTTATAAATCGCCGCTTGCTAATTCACGGTACGTAATAAAACCGAGTTCGATCCCCGATGACGGCGGCAATAAAATTGATTGCAATTTTAAAGACTAACTATTTATTAAAATTACACCATGTATGTATTATTCGATGTAAACAAAACAATTTGAACGGGAGCAAACGGCAGTTGATATCACAATCCCGAACGCCGCAGGAAAAATAAAAATTATTCCTGGATAGCAGTGCTTGCGATATTCTGGTTTCATAATAAAAACTGCAACCCTCATAGCTTCTTCCAACAAATTGCTTGCATGTGATCTCCTTGCTTGGCCCGATGAATAAGCGTGAGCGTTTCTATTCCATACGATGTAGAAAATAAAATATTAAAAATAGCATCTTGACTAAACAAAATGATATTTTGTTTATTATCACGTTTCACTTTATGGTAAGTAATCAGTCCTATGACATCTACATTCATCCTCAACAAAGATTCAAGTTGCACGGGCGTTGGCAGCCCTGAAGGCTGTGATGGCATGCCTTAATACCTGTAATTGAGTCTCCGGAGAACTATTCTCACCAAGCGAAATACACATTATGTTCAGTTGTGGTTCTTCCCAAGACCAGTTAGTCTTTAAAATACTCAGCAAGTGGCAAGCAATATATATATATATATATATATATATATATATATATATATATATATATATATATATATATATATATGTATAATATTAAGTCATTGTAATATATATATTTATATTACAATGACATAATATAAATAAACTTATTCTAGATTCTGCTCGTAATTTTTTTAAGCTTACAGTAAGATATGATTGTGTTTCCAGTTTGCTTATCGTTATCGCCAAAGGTCATAGTTTATTTCTTAATGTAACAGCGTTTATGTAAAAGAATGTCGTGGTGGATCGGGCGTATTGCCCCTATCTCACGGCACGGAGCCAAACCGAGCTCGGGTATTATGTGTAATAACGCGTCTATGCTATGAGATTCCTTATGATGTTGTTTTTAACGTCTCTTTGTGGTTATTCGAAAGAGCTTTGGGTTATTATTTGAGCTCTACTCGTGACTACGTTGGGTATTAATAATGTTATATTGAATAAGACAACGGGGTACCACTTACTTATGTTTCTATGTGGTGCTTTGTTTTTCCTTTCTATATGAAATATTGTAGAATGTTTTAGATAGTATAAAATTAAGAGTGGACGCGGCTATACTGTTGAATAGTGGATTTAACATGACTCCGAAATATTATTTTGTTTTTTCATTAATAACATCATTAAGTTTCCTTACGATGTTTTCCTTCACTGCCGAGTATGTGATAAGTACAATAAAATAATAATTTAATAATTATAAAATACATATAGTAGGGTGGCAACCTGATGGTAAATCATCACCACGATCCATGAACATCAAAAATACTAGGGATTCTGTAGACTTAACCATCAGTTGAACTGTGTAATTGTTTGTCATCATCAATACAAATGAAAAGAGTACACTAACTCTTCATTTTATTATCTAAGAAGAATAAGAATTCCTCCGGTGTCGGTAGTAGGGATTAAACGTAGATTGCTTGAGCTCCACACTCTCGCACTGATATATGACCACTCTTTTATAAAAATCTTCCAATAATTCCAACTGTAATTAAAAATCAATATATAATTTAAACGTGATTGGACGACTTCCGTACTAAAAAAATATGCACTGTTATTAATATTACTAACATATCCGTAGCGAATAAGCTCAAGTTTTTATTCTAACAGATGGTTCGCATATATAATCGAATGGCGGATTGGAATCTCAGAAGTTATGTTTCCCACCCTTAACTGTTAACACATTCAATGCCATTATGAATTAAGGAATATGCTCCTTTGGAGCCTTAACTTTTTTAAAGTTTATTTTGATTAGGTATAATTGAATGTATGTGAAAATATGTGATATATAAATATTTCCACTATTATTAACATAAAAGTAAACTTCCACTAATTTTACAACTAGGGATATCCAGGAATATTATTGTAGAAAATAGTGCGCTCGGATCCGAGTAAGCAGTATTGGTAAAATATAACCGCTCACGCTCGGGTCCGAGGATCTGTATGTATTAAGGTATTGACGATTCAAAATAGATTTAAATTAACAAATTTACTTTTTAACAAAATAGAAATTTATAGCTTGATTCAATGACATAATACAGAAAATTTGTATGTAAACAAGTTATCGTGATTTTAAAGTAAATTATGACCAAATATATAATATAATAAAAGCTTATAAAGAATTCCGCACCGTTGGCCTCTTTAGCGTTAGAAAGGCTACAGTTTATTGAATTAGGATGTTGTAGTCTGCAAATGCATGAATAAATTGTTTTGTACTTAAAAATTATCCACGTTGTAAAGAGAATTTTGCCTCCGCTGTTACGACTCCATTATCGAATGCATATTTGATGTCTACACGGCCCATCCCGCTGCCCTTTCTTAAACCAAACTAATTTTTTCTCTTGAGTGTTTTCCTTTTCAAAATGTGTTATTAACCTTCTATTTATTTTCATTTTTTTTTCTCAACATCCGTCTTATTCGTTTTCAAATAACTAATATAAAAATCGAACTTTTAAGTAATTTACATTGATTTTAATTTTTTTTAATTTTAATAGAGGTACAGCCACTACGTAGGTAGATATTAGCTGCGACCCGACTTATGTCTTATTAAACAAATGTTCTTTATTAAAGTCTGTTTTTTGTTTCTTAAGACAGGGTAATTGTATATATATTTATATATATATATATATATGTATATATATATATATATATATATATATATACATCGAAAGTTGTACCTTCTTTTAAAGTATGTATAAAAAAAATTATAATAAAAAAGTTTTATAATAGATGTTCACAAAAAAAACGTGTGTATTTTGCGGTTAAAGCAGATGTTGGTCGAAAAGCCTTTGGCATCTAATTAGAAGTGCCCTATTCCTTATAGAAATCGGTGAGCAATCGGATACCGTGAAGCAAGATGCTTGCTTTACGGTATTTGTGCATATAGGTGGACTCAACTTGTGTGCCATTATTTATTTTATTTGAAAATTATTTAATATGTTGGTTTAGTTACGGTTTGTAGTAGTTTTCCTGCACGCCTGGATAGTAATACTGAAATTAAGATTTTTGCAATGAACTATTATCGTCGTAGTAATCGAAGATCAAAGTCATACGGCTATCGTACCACAGTTTGTCGAACTCGAAGTTGATTAAAAGTAGTTCGTTTTCAATTACACATTTAGTAAATTTTTATCTTTTTCACTTCAAATAAATCAATATATTATGTTTGAATTTATAGTTATTCGATTAAAAAAGAAATAACTGAGTAATAATTAATTGCGATCACTCAATTAAATTTAAAATATCTTTCGCTTATTAACGGTAGAAATGTAAACATGTAAACCAGTTGTTGCTAATGATTTTAAATAAATTTTATTTAAAATAAGAAAAAAACATTTAAAATTTTGCCCGAGCGGTATTAGGCCATGGGGAAGAACGTCTTCGCCCCGCCTTAGATTAAATACCACAGAAAATTTAGCAGATATTCAACAAGTGCTAGGCGTAAAACTCGCTACGAGCATGCCGCATCTGGCCTGGCATAGTGCCATGCCACGCCTAGGCCGACCATTGGATAATATCGTTAACCAATTGACAGACACTAGTATGCCATTGGCTGCTATGTAATATAACATAAGGTCACCTGTGACGCCGGAAGTAGGTCAGCGGCAGGTCGGCTTTAAAAAGCGGCAACGCTGTTTCACACCTATCGGGCAAACAAATTACATCGCTCCGTTGGAGCAGGCTCACATATCGGTGTGATTTATAATCGAAACAAGATATATCCTAGCACCTGAGAGTCTTTTGTATGTTTTATTGTACTGTAATGTTTCTCTACAACTTAAGCCCGATATTTGTTAAAATTGCACATATAATTTCAACCACGGCGATGTCTTCTAGTTGTTACCAATAGAATTCCCACAAACAAAGCACCCACTCAGAGCGTAGGGTAATATTGCAATTTGTTTCTATGAATACTTAGGCATTACTGGATCGACTAGACTAAGAAAGGGCCACGAACCGATAGATCACCAGCGTAAAATAGCAGCATAACACTGCTGAGTTTCGTCTGGTGAGTGTTGGGATCCGGAGAATCTTACTACAGGTAATGAGACATCTATTAGCATAGAATGTCTCGTTACTGAAGACTAACATCCCAAGTAATGACAACGCATCCGTGTTATGTGTTGATTGACCATTAGCAATTTTTTATAATTCAGTGAACTGTGTGCTGGTTTGCAACCCTCAATATTACAAAAACACCTACTCATTGATTCTTTACTATTCAAATATAAAACGTGCCATATAATCACATAAAGTACAGATTCAGTGTCAGGGACAAGATACACCGTAATATACATACAACACTCGCTGACGCAAAAACTAACAAATTGGGATGTAAAAGTACCTATATTTCCTCGACTGGGAATTGAAGCCAGGACCCGTGACATAGATGCCGGGTGCACTAACCGGCAAAGTACGCGACCATTAAACGCATTCAAAAGTGCAAGTGTCGTAATTATTGATTTTAAGACATAATTTCTATATTACACAAAAAAAAATATGTATATATTACTTTTATTTGTGAAGCGTCAATAGTTTAAGATCGAATTAAAGCTTCTTAAAATATTTTATTACAGTAAAAGTCACCCCTGAAGCCTGAGATGGAATGCTAAGCTTCCTATAATTAGGTCTCTGGATCCCTACAGCGTTCCTACAAATCTGTGATAGTGGACCTTTTCCCCTGTCATGTTGCATCTAGAGACTAGCTGTAGAGTGTCTCTTACACTGTCAAAGTACGTGTTTATTATCACAAGAGGAACTTTGAGTTATACTCTATATTTATTAAAAACAAATTATACAACTATCTTTTAATAAACTCAGCTGCAATTTAACTTACAAGCAATTTTCACCCGTTTCCTTAAAGCTTTAAGTATTAGCTCGTGCTTTATTTAAATTAAATTCTTGGTACACTGTTCCGGAAATTACTAGTTCTGTATTAAGATCTTGCTGGGATATAACTCGAGCACAGCATGTCTCTATTGAAGAGCTAAATACAAAAGAGCTTATAGTGAATATTAGATTTCGTATTTTGAAATTTAATATTTTAAAAATGTCAAGACTTACAATGTCTGTAGTCTAATCACGCAAACTAGTTTGCCGATCATTGGAAGTTTGGCATGATCGCTACGCTTGGTAAGCTTATCATGGATGCATCATGTGGCTTGAACAAAACTAAATACGAACGGAATTAAATATGGATTTTATTGCGTATATTTTTTTTTACAATGATATAGCCATACAATTTCAATTAGTTGCTAGGGGCAACGTCCATTCAACCGGGTAAAGATCGTGTCCTCAAACATAAAATACGTATCGATGTATACTTAATACATCGATCTGACGGCTACGTGGAGTAGCGATTGGGATACCTGGCTATTGCATCGATTCCCAGTTGCGGGACAATATTTTTTTATCTCAATTTTTTTGTTTTGGGTTTAGCTAAGTTGTATGTTTATCCCGTGTCCCTGACACTGTATCTGACCCAACCTTCGATGTTATTGCAAATGTATTATATCAGAATAGGGAAGAGGAAGACGAGTGAGTGCCTCCGTGTTTGTGCAAATTCTACTGAAAAAATTGTAAATGTAAAATTGTACTGAAGGTGAAAGGTAATATACCGCAAGAAATACAATCAAGTGAACTCTGTCATTGTTTTTCACGTGGCCTAAAACCAAAGGGTCTCCGGATGTCACAAAGTGAGTACTTGTGCTGCTATTATACGTAGGTAATCTGTGAATACGGGTGTTCCCTCAGTTGGGCAGACCCATCCGTACAGTAACTATACCATAAACAAACTGCAGCATGACTCTACCACTTTTAAAGCATAAAAATTTAAATAATAAAGGCATTGTATGCAGCATATGACTTCTTATTGAGAGTGAATGTGAGTTTCTTAGGCTGCAGAGATCGTTTACCATCAGGAACTAGTTTTATAGCCCCTAATGACAAAAACACAAACAAGCTTATGTCGTAAATCTGAATTGATCACTGCTAAAACTATTTCTTATTCAAGGGTAAACATTATAACCACTTCGTTATCTATGCCCACTCGGCAGAAAAATGCGGTTAGACAATTAATAGCGTACTAAATGATGATAATAAGGTCGTACCCTAAGAATTTATAACGATGCAAAGTCGTGTTCGAGAAGCGTGAACGAGTAGTTAGCGTGTGTACTCATGTGAAAGTTTCTCCGAGTTGTTGCTTTACCCTTACTAAGAATATTTGTCGTACCTCTGTTGGCTTGGATTCTATCGAGATGTTTTTGATGCGCTTAAGACTTGTGTATCGGTCGACATGTGCTTAAATAAATTTATCGATGTTTATTTGTGGTAGAGCTACGCTGAAGTTTGTTTCTAGATGCATAATGAATGAGTAAGCTCAACCGGGGTAGGACCACACTCTCACAGAATACCAGCATAAAATAGTAGTTGTTTTGTCTGGTGAGTGTAGAGATCGGGAGACCTTTATTAATGGTCATGAGGCATTCCATCTCAGTCCTCAAAGGTGACAACGCATCTGCATTATGATTCCTTGTCCAGGATGATTGTAGATGTCACGAGCTGCAGGAATCACTTGCCATCAGGTGAACGGTGTGCTCGCTTCTTTCTCTCAATATAATAAAAGAAATTATATATACGTATATATATTATTAATATTACTGTATATATATATATATATATATATATATATATATATACATTACATTAAATAAAAAAAATCGTTTAAAGAAAATTGTATTAAGAATAAAAAAATACAGGAAAACTATCAGTAATGTAGTAAAGGTGTTCAGTACCTTAGTTATTTGTTTACGCATCGGCAACTGATGCCATTTTAATAGGTTGATCTGTTCGAGCACAAATAAGATTGCAAATATACTCTGAAATGTTTGTTATTCTCTTGTATTTGCTGAAGCGTTAGTATATTTTTTCCTACAATTCGCATACTTATCTCATTTTATTTTTAGTATCGTATATAAAGGAGTCGTTGTGGATCAGCGTGTAAACGCTCGCTTTTAATTCATGATACGCGAACATCCGAGTTCGGTGCGGGACCAATGAAATAGTAAATTAAAATTTTAATTGCTGATTTACTACGTGATCGGCGTTGAAGGAAAATATCGTGAAGAGACCGGCACCTCATGGAATAAATTAAAATAAAATTAAATATGTGTAGTCCGCCAATTCGCTGTGGAGCTGCGTTTTAGCATCCTCTTTAGAGTGGAGTTCTATGACTAGCAGTAGGATATATGTATATAATTATATATATTCCATAATATACGAGTTTTAGTTACCATTGTTACAACTTCAAGAATATGGCTTGTTACAACTATATATAAGGTTTATATTAATAAAATATTTCAGTTAAATATAAAAAAGTAAAAAGCTTTTTTCATTGCTTCATTTTAGAAATAAATGTGTACGTATATTGGCGTTTTTCAAAATTTTACACCTAAGGGTGAATTAGGTATTGAAAGTTTATGTGAAGTTCATTACTTTTGAAGGAAGAAGCAAGACATAAACAGATGGATCACGTTTCTCGATAAATGGCGTTGTGCATTGTTTCTGTATCGTAGTGTTGTTACGTTACGCAGCTTTTAGTTTATTTGACTACTCAGTTCGACAACAGCTTCTATAAATAGTTTTCAGTATAAGTATATAATATGTTAGGACGTGTAGCGTATTGGTTGGAGAATCATTAATTGTTCACTTTAGGGATGGGGTTGACGCGTGGATGACTCTATATTTGCGCAAATGCATACCACATTATAATGTATCTGGAATTACAGATGTCAGTTTTTTAATTTAGCAGTGCTGTTAACATTGGTAGCATTCCAGTTAAATATACCAAGTAAGCTTAAAATACTTGTGCTAGGCCATCACTTGCTTACTTACTCTCTCCAGCATACTCCACCATCTTGCATCATCGTGCACGAATATTCCAATGGTGGAAGTTTCGCAGACCGTACCCTTAACCATTAGGCTATTGACGCTTATGTAAGATAACTGTGTGCTCGATTATCACCCACTATTGGTGACAAACGAGCACACATTAAAAATCTATAAAAAAAAGTTCACAAACAGTGTCTATAAAATTCTAATATATATAGTGCCTCATCGACGTGCGCCGTCAGAAGAACGTTCCAATTTATTGGGGCGGAAACGCCGCGGAGACATTCGACCGGTTTCCCATGACAACGATATATAAGCTGCGGAACCCGTGGGGTCGCTTAGCTCCACTAGTCACTGTTGAGCAGTTCTGCCAATTCGATAAGAAATTATAATGCATTTTGCCAAAAATCTAAAAGTGACATTTAAAAAACAAAGCTTGCGTAAGTTGTGATATGTCTAGAATGTAATTATATACTAGCAGTAATGCCTTGACATTGGTATTTATTTTTAGTAAGTTTAGTTTTTTTTATTTAATTCGGCTATTATGACTGTCGGGTTTAATATAACTTTGTTATAATTATTTTAACTTTGATGGTGGTAGAGCCATAGTAACAAACGATAACATAGTTCACCTGATGTTCAGTGATTCCTGCGGCCAATAACATCTACATTCATCCTTGACGAGGAAACATAAAGCAGATGCCTTGTCACCCTTGCGGACTGAGATGGAATGTCTCTCCAATAATAAAGGTGTCAGGATCCCTGCACACACCAGACGAAACACAGCAGCATTAAGCTGCTATTTTGGGTGACAACGCATCTGCGTTATGATACACTATAGACGTTCAATCACTTAACATCAGTGCTAATGTGTCACCCTCCATACAATTAAAATACCATACAAATTGGTTTGGACTATGTTTTGAGCGTCATAAGCATAGCAATTTTCAGACGTAATTTTCTGAACTAATACTTTATTCCAATATATATATATATATATATATATATATACCATTATATCTGATGACCAAGAGTTCTTAGGCCCCAGAGATGAAAACGCATCTGCTTTACGAGCATCCATCTAGCTCCGCTGGAATCAATCACCAGCAGCTTAATTTTTAAACGTCAATAGCTTTAATTGGTTAGGGTATGATCTACGAAACTTTACGTCGTAGGTTTGAATCCACGATTAGATTGTCTGTAAAGTATGCTTGGATTTAGGCTTTGAGCTCTGAGTTCAATACTGGAGAACTCTTGGACATTTTGTAACTTAATATTTAAAAAAAAAGAGCAGCTAATCGAGTTTCTTGGCCATTTCTTCTCGCTAGCAAGTGCCTTCCGAAGTGGTGGTCCTATTAGCTGTCTGGACGATTCAAAAGTGTTTTGTATAAACCAAGTTGAATATTATTTTAAGCTTCTTTTGATTTGATATGTCATCAACCATCTCCTACCACGCACAAGTATTTAAGCTTAGTTGGAGTAGTCAAAGGGGAATGTTGAAATGTTTACAGCATTGATAGAATTATTTTTAATTAAAAAAAAACACTGTCACGCTCAGTAGTATAATGAACGCTTGAAAGTGCACAAAATAATGTATCAACAGCACTGTGAGACAGATCGTATTCCCGACAATTAATCAATGGACGTGATTTAACGAGAACGGTCACCATTAGCCCTCACTGCACAATTAATTCACACATTCGTTTGTTGTTTAACAGCAACGCTAACGATGTACCGGTGCTCATCTTTCGTGTTTCACATCGTATAATTGATTTCTACTTTTATAAATAACGAATATATTACAAAGGGTAATGATAATTCAATGTTTGTGAAATTTAAATGCAATTGAATAATCTGGGTTCATCCCTATGGATTTAATTTTAAAAGGAATCCTAGCAGTAATTAGTATTATCATTACTGACATTCCGCTTAACCACTCCGACTAAACATGAACTTGTGCTGGAATATATCTTCACGAAAATAGTCTAACGGTGGATTCGAATCTACGACCGTAAGTTTCGCAGACCTATTTGAATCGTTTCGTACTTAACAGTTACATTATAAAAATTACACACTAAATTACGCTATTGTATTACATCGGAATGTTGAACGAAATGCTTACGACACTGTAAAAAAATATCGTGTGCAGTTGATGTCGTTTGGCAATAATTAGAAGATATTGCCGTTGTCTAAATCAACCAGGATCATCACATCGATACATTTGAAGTATTCTACAATATTAGGGGTGACTTACGATTCCACATCATATATAAGTGATACCTGCAACCATCTATATCCTCATAGAAGATGCTCTTGAATAGTCATCCTGAGAACTGAGATGGAGTAACCTGTAATTGGGTACAATCACCTATTGAAATATGGCAATGCTATGTTCCTTAATTGATAGATCCAATCGCTTCCAGATGCCTGACATCACTCAGCAATAAACAGACGGTGTCATTTACTTCTATAAATTTTATTATAAAATAATCCGCCATATTATAAATAGATCTTTAGCCAATAATAAACTTATACAAATAGAACTTAAGTATGAGTGAAATTCCATTATAGTTAATTTAAAAGTATATTTCAGTGTATTTGCATCACATAAGTAAGTGTTGGTATGTCAGTGAGAAAATATATTTATGTACAAGTGATGGGGTATGATTCATTTTTTTGTAAAACTATTTTGGAACGTTGTATCAATATAACAAAGTTCAGCAAGACAAAAGTGGAACTGTATATCGTCCACTAACATTCCGCGCGTAGATGCGCCCAGTAGCGTGCTACGCCTTAAATTCATTTAATCACCATTATCTCGGCCAAAAACGAAGGGGCGCCATTCGACCCTGTCATTCGTTTTCCCAGTAATCCGCATTAAGAACCACAAGCCGCCATAATGTTGCCTTTGTCCTGATTCCCTGTTTCTTTCTTATCTCACAGCAAAATTTGTCTAGGCGATGCTGTAAAATAGTCTGAAAGCTTATAAATGTCACACCATACTGTAAGGCACGCCAAAAACACTTGTTAACCTTATCTATATTTAAAAAGAATACTACACATGTCACATAGAGTCAGTGTGGCGTATCGGTTAAATCTGGCTTTTGGTTTGTGGATTCGTTTCTCAGCTGAGGATCATAATTGAGTAACACAAATTATTAGTTTAAAATAATAATATAAATAAAATATATATATGTCCATAACATAGTCTGCCACGTAGCTTCAGTTCATATGAGTGGATTTGATGCAGTTGATGCCCTTGAATAATTTTTCTAAGCATTTTTTTGAGTCATGTCGGTTTCCTCACCATATTTAACTTAACCTTGAGTAAGTAGAAAATGAATCGTAAACTTGGCGTAATAATGATTGGTGATATAAATAGCAATAAATGAACTAATATATATATTTATCGTGTGTCGTATCACAGTTTTATTAAGATGTTATATATATATCTATATATATATATATATATATATATATATATATATATCTATATATATATATGTCCATAACATAGTCTGCCACGTAGCTTCAGTTCATATGAGTGGATTTGATGCAGTTGATGCCCTTGAATAATTTTTCTAAGCATTTTTTGAGTCATGTCGGTTTCCTCACCATATTTAACTTAACCTTGAGTAAGTAGAAAATGAATCGTAAACTTGGCGTAATAATGATTGGTGATATAAATAGCAATAAATGAACTAATATATATATTTATCGTGTGTCGTATCACAGTTTTATTAAGATCAGCGTTGTCACCGCTGTTATATATATATATGTCCATAACATAGTCTGCCACGTAGCTTCAGTTCATATGAGTGGATTTGATGCAGTTGATGCCCTTGAATAATTTTTCTAAGCATTTTTTGAGTCATGTCGGTTTCCTCACCATATTTAACTTAACCTTGAGTAAGTAGAAAATGAATCGTAAACTTGGCGTAATAATGATTGGTGATATAAATAGCAATAAATGAACTAATATATATATTTATCGTGTGTCGTATCACAGTTTTATTAAGATGTTATATATATATCTATATATATATATATCTATATATATATATATATATATGTCCATAACATAGTCTGCCACGTAGCTTCAGTTCATATGAGTGGATTTGATGCAGTTGATGCCCTTGAATAATTTTTCTAAGCATTTTTTGAGTCATGTCGGTTTCCTCACCATATTTAACTTAACCTTGAGTAAGTAGAAAATGAATCGTAAACTTGGCGTAATAATGATTGGTGATATAAATAGCAATAAATGAACTAATATATATATTTATCGTGTGTCGTATCACAGTTTTATTAAGATGTTATATATATATATATATATATATCTATATATATATATATATATATATCTATATATATATATCTATATATATATATATTAATCAGCGGTAACAACGCTGATCTTAATAAAACTGTGATACGACACGGTGTAATCAGCGGCCGCATTAAGTGGGAGATACATAGCGTTGGATGCCTGCTGGCGATTTATTTCTACCGCACTGCAATAGCTTTTATTGCGCTTGCTAACACAGCTACTTCTTTTAAAACAACTAATGAAATGAAAATTTTAATATAAATCTACTCCAGTACCATTGTGACTACAATTTTCTTGTTTCTGTATTTATACATCACAACACTGGCGCTTTGTTATAACAAATAATCTTGGTTTAAATATGAGTGAAGAAAAAAGAAATAGTTTTTTTTTTTTTTTAATAGAATGCTGTTAATTTTATTAACCATTATTAAAATTGTTGTAAATCACTTGAACATAGCTGAGATGGTTGTGCTAGGACTAAACTGGGTAGTTTCATGACAACAGTAGTAAGAAGGTTTAGATTTGCAGACGTTACCCAAAACCGTTAAGCCAGTAAATATGCATTTAACAACCAAAGTTACATAGGAACAACCAAAGAATACAAAATAAATAACAATTACATTTGCAATACAAGGATAACAATAAGCCAGATTAATACTTAGAATAAATTAAATTAAATAGATTTAACAAATCTCGATAACAAATGTTTTAAACTTTATATATGATGCAGTCAAAAACGTAAAGATCATTAAAGTATTTATTGTAAGACACGGTACAAAATCACTCGATCTTCATTTTTATTTGTTGGACCTAGTCTAGGCATAATTGATAACCTCAGACTTCGAGCTTAGTCAAAACCAAAAATTCGCATAAATTTATGTAAAGATTTTTCTTAAATTGCATCCAGAAAATTCTAGACCGTGCCCCAAAATTTTAAATGAAAGTAGCTAAAGGGAGGGATCCAACTCACCAAACAAAAGCCTTATTCTGCTATTTCACGCTGGTATGGACTGGAGCAAGGACCATGCAGCATGCATCCCTTGGTTGAGCAGACCAATCAAAAGACATTACATTCTCATCATCTCGATGGTTGACAATTCACCACTGTGCAAATTTCCGCCACGCACAACTAATCTGTGGAATCAGCTGTCGCCAGCGGTATTTCCCAACCGATGCTACTTGAGTGCCAGCTTCGCAAATGAGACTCCTCTGGTGTTGTGAATGGCGATGATCATTACCACCAGGTGAGCTGTTTACTCTTTTACCACTAATTCTATATTTAAAAAACTACTAATAACAATAACAAATAAAAAGTTTTTTATTTGTTGGACCTAGTCTAGGTATAATTGATAACCTCAGACTTCGAGCTTAGTCAAAACCAAAAATTCGCATAAATTTATGTAAAGATTTTTCTTAAATTGCATCCAGAAAATTCTAGACCGTGCCCCAAAATTTTAAATGAAAGTAGCTAAAGGGAGGATCCAACTCACCAAACAAAAGCCTTATTCTGCTATTTCACGCTGGTATGGACTGGAGCAAGGACATTACATGTCATAATTTTGGTGTTTCATACACACAGTGAGTGTGTGCGTGTGTGAGTGAGGGAGTGTATGTGTGTAAGAGAATGAAAGAAAGTGATATATGCAATTATAATAAGGTACTGCTGTTTCGTTTCTGTACTGCTTTATAAGGAACCCTACATTCCAACGATAGTAAATATGTAAAGTAAAGAAAATCGTAGAAGGCATGATTGGTCTATAATTAGATAGATATATACAAATATACATACCCCATGCTAGACAAGGAGAGAAACAATAATAGCGAATGTACAAGGGCACGAAAAAGACTGGAAGTCAATATACTCTCTATATATTGCAAGAATATTACACACATTATCTAGTGAACTATTCAAGGTAAGAGTGGCGTAATAATATATATATTTATCGTGTGTCGTATCACAGTTTTATTAAGATGTTATATATATATCTATATATATATATATATAAATATATATATATATATATAAATATATATATATATATACCATTATATCTGATGACCAAGAGTTCTTAGGCCCCAGAGATGAAAACGCATCTGCTTTACGAGCATCCATCTAGCTCCGCTGGAATCAATCACCAGCAGCTTAATTTTTAAACGTCAATAGCTTTAATTGGTTAGGGTACGATCTACGAAACTTTACGTCGTAGGTTTGAATCCACGATTAGATTGTCTGTAAAGTATGCTTGGATTTAGGCTTTGAGCTCTGAGTTCAATACTGGACAACTTCTGGAATTTTTGTAAACACTTATTCATTTTAAAAAGCTACTAGTCCAATTTATTGCCGTGTCTTCTCGCTGCAGCTGTCAGCTATTTTCCGAAGCAGCAGTAGAGACCTATTAATGATCTTGACAAATCAAAAGTGTTTATATAAGCCTATTTGAATAAAGTTTCTTTTGATTTGATTTGAATAAAAAAAACAAAGACGCTTTATCGCTCTGAGTATTAAGAGGAATACTTCTTTATCGGTAACTATTTCATTTGAGAACGACCAGGCAACACTTAATCTCACTTTAACTACCGCTATGTTAGGCTACTATTTTACAATGAGATATTTCAGATATAGGTAATTTTACTTTAATTAGAAGTAAGAAGAATTTATATATAAACGAATTTATAGTAAAGGCAAGACTAGGAATACATACGTTAAAATTTATATTACTTGCAACACTGAAAAACGACCGGAACGCGATGCTAGTAACATCTGTGTCTTGTACGAATTACTGTAGAATAATTCCTACAATTTCTGTTTTTTTATTAAATAAATGCATTTAATAATTCCATATTTTATTTTTTCTTACCACATTAAGTTTACGACTTAGGCTTAATAAAATAATTATGACCTAGGTAATGTGTAAAACTGATGGCCAAGCTAAGCGACCAACCTGTATTTCAGATCATCAAGTCTACCTCCTAGTTAATAAGTATATGAGAATGAAAAAAAATACTGAAGTATTGGTTAATAAGACATTACATGTCATAATTTTTGGGGTGTTTCATACACACAGTGAGTGTGTGCGTGTGTGAGTGAGGGAGTGTATGTGTGTAAGAGAATGAAAGAAAGTGATATATGCAATTATAATAAGGTACTGCTGTTTCGTTTCTGTACTGCTTTATAAGGAACCCTACATTCCAACGATAGTAAATATGTAAAGTAAAGAAAATCGTAGCGTATGATTGGTCTATAATTAGATAGATATATACAAATATACATACCCCATGCTAGACAAGGAGAAACAATAATAGCGAATGTACAAGGGCACGAAAAAGACTGGAAGTCAATATACTCTCTATATATTGCAAGAATATTACACACATTATCTAGTGAACTATTCAAGGTAAGAGTGGCGTAATAATATATATATATATATATATATATATATATATATATATATATATATATATATATATATATATATATATATATATATATATATATATATATATATATATATATATATATATATATATATATATATATATATATATATATATATATATATATATATATATATATATATATATATATATATATATATATATATATATATATATATATATATATATATATATATATATATATACCATTATATCTGATGACCAAGAGTTCTTAGGCCCCAGAGATGAAAACGCATCTGCTTTACGAGCATCCATCTAGCTCCGCTGGAATCAATCACCAGCAGCTTAATTTTAAACGTCAATAGCTTTAATTGGTTAGGGTACGATCTACGAAACTTTACGTCGTAGGTTTGAATCCACGATTAGATTGTCTGTAAAGTATGCTTGGATTTAGGCTTTGAGCTCTGAGTTCAATACTGGAGAACTCTTGGACATTTTGTAACTTAATATTTAAAAAAGAGCAGCTAATCGAGTTTCTTGGCACCGACATTATTTTCCAGCGCTGTTCCACTACTACCCTCCGATATTTGATGTTGACACTCTGGCAGCAAGGCTGGACTGCTATTGCACTCATAGCGATGCTTGCAACGTATGCACCTCTTCTACGATTTACATTGTCCCTTTCTGATGCGAGATACTGCACCTCACTTCTCAACTGTTCCATCTGCTTAACTGTCGCACAGTCTTCTTTCATCATGTCGAGATCTTGCCGTAGCTTAACAATGTCTTTTAATAGCCTCGTCACATCGACATGGTCGAACAGAACCGGAGGTAACTTTTCAAGGTCGCGGGCCACGAAAACTGGGATGTCCTCGGGGTCGGTACCACGAATTAGGCAGATGATGTCGTCTATGTCTCGAACATTTTTTACCAGCCTTCCTACGCTTTATCCTACGTTTTGTTGTCGGCAATGATTCGAACAACAAGTTCTTCGCCTTAACAATTTCACTTTCAGAGAATGCACTCGCACAGATTCTGCTTATGCTTTCATCGTCCATCACCGATATTTTATTATGGACGTATGCCAACACTTCATTAATCACAATGTTGCAATTAGTACATTTAACCACTGTGGACATTTTAAAATGCCCAATACACTACGTCACGAACAAATAAATCCAACCGTTCGCATGCGCGCGCAATGACGTAATAAAATTAATAAATAACGGAGTTGCATAATCAACTTTAATGATAATGCAACTCCGTTATACCATTTGTTACCCAATATACCATTCTACATTCATAGTAGACGATTATATGAAATTATTAATCATATTCCGTAAATAATAATCGCTTTTCCATACATTTTATTTAAAACTCTAGTAATACACAAGCTAATAATAAAATGCCTTTTAGACTCTTTCTCAGAATATTTGTCTGACAAATATGCTTAGATTAAACGTCTGGGTTCAATACTGGACAACTTCTGGAATTTTTGTAAAAACTTATTCATTTTAAAAAGCTACTAGTCCAATTTATTGCCGTGTCTTCTCGCTGCAGCTGTCAGCTATTTTCCGAAGCAGCAGTAGAGACCTATTAATGATCTTGACAAATCAAAAGTGTTTATATAAGCCTATTTGAATAAAGTTTCTTTTGATTTGATTTGAATAAAAAAAACAAAGACGCTTTATCGCTCTGAGTATTAAGAGGAATACTTCTTTATCGGTAACTATTTCATCTGAGAACGACCAGGCAACACTTAATCTCACTTTAACTACCGCTATGTTAGGCTACTATTTTACAATGAGATATTTCAGATATAGGTAATTTTACTTTAATTAGAAGTAAGAAGAATTTATATATAAACGAATTTATAGTAAAGGCAAGACTAGGAATACATACGTTAAAATTTATATTACTTGCAACACTGAAAAACGACCGGAACGCGATGCTAGTAACATCTGTGTCTTGTACGAATTACTGTAGAATAATTCTACAATTTCTGTTTTTTTATTAAATAAATGCATTTAATAATTCCATATTTTATTTTTTCTTACCACATTAAGTTTACGACTTAGGCTTAATAAAATAATTATGACCTAGGTAATGTGTAAAACTGATGGCCAAGCTAAGCGACCAACCTGTATTTCAGATCATCAAGTCTACCTCCTAGTTAATAAGTATATGAGAATGAAAAAAAATACTGAAGTATTGGTTAATAAGACATTATATGTCATAATTTTTGGGGTGTTTCATACACACAGTGAGTGTGTGCGTGTGTGAGTGAGGGAGTGTATGTGTGTAAGAGAAAGAAAGAAAGTGATATATGCAATTATAATAAGGTACTGCTGTTTCGTTTCTGTACTGCTTTATAAGGAACCCTACATTCCAACGATAGTAAATATGTAAAGTAAAGAAAATCGTAGAAGCGTATGATTGGTCTATAATTAGATAGATATATACAAATATACATACCCCCATGCTAGACAAGGAGAGAAACAATAATAGCGAATGTACAAGGGGCACGAAAAAAGACTGGAAGTCAATATACTCTCTATATATTGCAAGAATATTACACATTATCTAGTGAACTATTCAAGGTAAGAGTGGCGTAATAATATATATATTTATAATATATTCGTGTGAAAAACTTTTTGTAAACGGCAATAGCCTAATAACGGTTTAGGGTACGTAGTACTGTCTGCTGTCGTAGACTCAAATCTACATTATTTTCCTGAACCGTATCTACCAATATAAGCATATTAAGCTTTTTTTTACATTTACACTCATCCTTGAAAAGGAATCATAATGCAGATGCGTTGTCACTCTTGAGGACTGAGGTGAAATGCCTCGTCATTCAGTAATAAGGGTCTCCGAATCCCTACACTCATCATACGAAACACAGCAGCGTTATGCTGCTAATTTACGCTGGTATTGAGAGGGCGTCGCCTTCCTCGGTCGAGCTGACATATTCATTCTGCAGCTAGAAAAAAACTGCAGTGCATTCTAAAAAAAAAAACACCATCCTCGTTTGTATTTTCATAAAAATATTGCAATTTTAAAAATATTCAAGCATATGCAAAATAAGGACAGTGTCAAAGGAATCGAGACATAGTGTGCTACTCTGAACGCTGCCCTGCCCTGCTTTGACTTGCATTGAATTTTGCACATGCCTCCGACATACAATATTTTCTACGCTATTGAGCTTGCTATAAGCTTCGAATTCAGGGATTTATTTCCAATACGATTTCGCATTTCCAAATATAAATGTTTGATTTTGTTTCCTGTCAATGTTATATTTGAAAAGATATAAAATTACTTGTTTGATCAAAATTTATAATACTTTTATACGTACTTCTCAATTCAAAACTTTCTCAAATCAAAAAATAAATCTGTGATAATATGCGGGGGAGGACCATCTTCAGCAGAACTTAATTTTGGTTCTTCTTCGTTATTGATAAAAAATATACATTAATATTACTTGGTTGTACCAGAACCCCTCATTAAATTTAAGTTAAACATAATGGACACGGTATTGTTACAGTTTGATTCCAATAGTCCGTAAGTAGCCACAATTTACAATTATGACATCTTCAATAAGATCCTTCTCCCGCAGGCGTTCAACAATGATTAACATTTCACAACGGCTCAAAACTCGATGACGAAATTGAAATTTATACAGATTTAAATACCTTAGTAGGGAGGCCGACTGAATAAAATATCTACGTCTACGATTGCGTTTCTCCCTTTTTTTTTGCCCGTGATCCGATTTCACGCCAGTGCCTCTCTTTTAATGAGCATATAATGATGAAAAATATGGCATTACAGTCGCCCGACGGCCGATATTAATCGCTGTGATTTTTCTGCTAGCATTTATTGCGTGGAACGAGAGATAGTGGGCTCTTTTAGTGCTTTCCAGTGTTTTAGCGATCTCGACTTCTTCGGCTTTGCTTGGCTTTATTGTGTGTATTAATATTTTTGTTTTATCTTCGGTCTACAGCGGTATGAGGAGTATAGTTAAAGTAGATTATGTCATTCTAATAAATTGCTTCACTATAACCACAACTACTGCAATGATTATATTTTTATTTGCAAAAGTGTATTAGGGTATTTTTATGTTATTTCAGTAATACACTACATACTTATTAAATTATAGCGGAATATAGTCATAAATGTAACTATTAACTATTTTCAGCTATAATTTAATAAGTATGTTAGTAAAATACAGTTTCTAGTTTCTATTAAAGTGCAAAGTAATACGAATATATAATATTTATATACATATATATATATATATATATATATATATATATATATATATATATATATATATATATATATATATATATATATATATTAAATACATATATTATATATAAAAGTTTGACACAAATATTGCCATATTCTCGTTATTGTTTGAGTAATTGCGTAATTTTGTATATCAATGGGTAAATTGAAGCGAATATTTTAACTCGCAAAACACCTAAATCTTTAACATAAACCTGGAATACTAAATTAGAACCTCTGAGGATCCATTAACAAAGCTGTTTGACAATATTTTTACCCTCCAGTACGAATTTTACATCAATTATATTTTTCATGATGAAAGAAAAAGAAATAAAATAAAAAATATTATAATTTTCCGAGCAACAATGGAACTTAAGGCAAGACTGAAATAGTTTCGGAGCGCACTCTTCACGAAAATTACCGTCTTGATTGTCCCCAAGATAAATTATTTGAGACAGAGACGCTCTGGCATTGACCCTAAAATCGCTGGAATAGATTGTATTTTCTTTTAATCTTGAGTTCCATCTATTATTCAGTTAGATAATGCATAATGTTTCAGAATTAAACATCTTTATTCTCTATTCCTATCCTTTCCAGATTTTTTACATCACGTCTTGGCATGATATCTAGAAAAACATTGGTTAATTTATTAATAAATAAGTTGTCAGCGATTAAGTAGAGAGAGTTTATTAAATTAGTAGTACTTTATTGACACATTTCAATTACAAAGGAGAAGTTATTACATACTAATATTGATTTAAAATAAAATCATATTAGTATTTTACTATTGAATAGTTTTCTATTTAATCATGATTACTCATTACAATTTAAGTCAGTTATCACGTTGATATTAGTCACAATAAATAAAGGGCTGTGTATCAAAAGGAATGACATATCTAGTTTCCCTATGTGCCTGTCTTCCTGTAAAGTCACCCAACATTTATTATGTTGGGTGACTAAAAAGGTGTCTCGAAGTATCCACGGCATCGTCTGCGAGCAGATGATAAATGTACTCTTAAGTCGTTTGTTCCTGCTCGATTTATATTATTATATAATAATAATTTGTACTATGCTACTATTATCAGATAAAAACTAAGATTATATATTTTCATATCTGCTCTAATTATATCGCAGATATCGATTGATCACCAGGTTAAAAAGGTGACATTCCACAAACAGAGAAAAAAACTGTTTACTATCTCATTGTTATTCAATTAAGGTAAAATATATTATAATAATTGAAATAAAAATCTATACAAGTTGTAGAGGCCCACGTGATAAGCCGGTGGATATGATTAATTTTTTTAATGACAATAACGATAATAACGAAGTAACAAGAGTAATAACTATTTTAACAACAGAGTATGTATAATGTTTTATGTTATTACATTTCACAAAAGCATTAAAAATATTGTTCTCGTTACCCCGAACGAGTAATAAAGACCCGGGACACTATCAAACAACTTATATGCATACGTTTTAGCCGCACCGAAACTGAAGGAACTTGAAATGCAAATTGCATGCATACATGCATGCATAGATAGATCCGTGAATTCTGCTTCGCTGCTTGTAAATTGCTTTGGCTCCGCTTGATCCAAATATTGACATGACGTTCCCAAGAGGTTCCGGCAAGCAGCGACCGTATTAATAAACGCAATACAATCCTGTTAACTATTCCACAGCCTGTGATATAATTTATCCAGCAATTTGTAACGCTGGTTGAATTACAGATATCAAAGTACGAAATTCAAATAGGCAATAATCCATGCCTTGTTGCCAAAATGAAGTGAAATATTATAGATGATGTTATAAATAATGATGCATGAAAAATGTCAAACTTCAATTTACATTCATTCTAAAATTTCTTCAAATATACTTTTTTTTATATATTAACGGGTGACAAATCGGCGGTCCATTGCTTCTACATTTAGCATCTGTTAATATTTAAAACGCACATGCCTTTTTACTCCTGAGTGTTGAGATACAATGCCACCTTACCTTTGGGTTTTCGGATCCATACACTCACCATATGAAACACTGCAGCGTTTTGCTAATTTCACTAGTATTTTAAAGGCATGAATGTTGCCAGTTATAAACAAATTGCAACATAGCTCTGCCACAGTTTCAATATATAATTACATTACATATACATATGTACATCGTTATAAACTTCTATAACAATGTACGTAAAATAAAATTCTATATTTTTGATACTAAATATATGAATTTTCCAACGCAAGTGAGTATTAATAAGAACACCATTTAACCAAATTCAATTTAATAAAAACAAACTAATAAACGACAAAACATGTAAATTTATTACTAATTAATTAAAGAGTATTTATTTATTGCGTGATTATAATCAAGGCAATTGATAAATTTAATGAGCTATTCAATAAACAAGAGGACCTAATGGATACAAACGTAAATACTTATTCAAGTTATGATATAAAAATATTTTAAAACGTAATAGATTATTGAAAGCTCCTTCGCAAGCTCACGCAAACAATTTACATATTAATAATAAGCTTTTTTCCCTACAATTCAATTGAAACCAGCTTTGTATTCATATTTTGTTAAAATTATCTAAGCTAATTTAATACACAAGATTCGTACGTAGGTATCATGTATTTGATGTTAATAAATGCGTCAGGTCCACCGTAGCGTTCAAGGATCTGCAGGGTTTCCTCAATCATGTCTCCAACATTCTCACCTCGAGTCGATGTGTGATCTATTCCAGCACCTATATTCCCTGATTGTATACAATAAATACATTAGACACATGGTTATTTTAGAAAAAAAACAATGTTAGAAAACTACATTTACATTTGGATTTAAATCCTAAGAATTCTCAGGGCAATACGGAAGGTCCGTATGGACCCGTAGGTGTGTAAAGGTTTTAAGAAATTTTAATTTATAAGTGACGACAACGACGACAGAGAAAGAAACGAGCACACATTTCACTTGATGGTAAATAATGATAGGCCATGATATCTACATATAGTATATAACTAAAATTCAATATGCATTTTACGCGCGTGACGTTGTCACCCTTACGGGTCTCCGAATACCTACACTCACCTCGTGAAACACAAGGCGATATGCAGCTATTTGATACTGATATTCTATGGGTCAGCATAGCCGGGTATTTTGAAAAGCCCGGTAAATTATTGAGAGAATATACCAAAGTTTGACGTAAGTTTTCTGAGAGCGATAATCCAATTTTGATAATTTTACATAGTAACGAAAACTAGAATACCTTCTTCTGTATTTCAACTAAATCCTCCGAAGTAATGAAGTCGATCTTTAACGATACTATTGATATCGAATATACTATAAAGGTACTAAATTCATTGAATCATATAATCCCAGATGTGCGTCGTCAGTATGAAGTTGCCATCCAAAAAGTGCACGTTTCGTTGGTATCCTTTCCATGAAAGACTACTACGTTGGTCTTTCATGGAAAGGACCTAAAAATACTAAATAAAAAAAGAGCCGTATCGTTACTAATAATACTAATAGAGTAGAAAATATCACACATCTCAACATCATCGAAGAGCCGTATTGTTTCCGCTATAATAGACTTGTCGTTGCGTTGGAGAAGATTAATTACTCAGCGTCGTCGGCAAAGGCGTTAGAACGTATTTTGGGCGTTACCGCGCACCGCAGTGTCCTGACGCCCGGGCGCATTGTTACCCGCATTCTGAGCGCACTAGACCTGTGGCATTGCTGTACATACTGGCGACTAATCGCAATAAATTTCATTTATTCAATCGTTCCAAATGCAAGATTATATTTTACGAATTTACACCGAGCTCTATACTGATTTAAGTTTTTATAATATTAGACAAATGAGCACACACTTCACCTGATAGTAAGTGATAACTGCGGCCCATAACACTTTCATTTAACCGCAACAATGATTCAGACGTCTCAAAAAGACACAATGTCAAGACTGACACACTCACCATACGAAAAACAGCAGCGTTATGTCGCTATTTCTATTCTTTGAGGACAGGGTCCTACCCCGGATGAGTGGGCTCCTTAGTTATTATCTCTCTTATCCTTTTTTAAGCGATCGTAGAACTGCTTTACTATAAATTCTTAAACATTCTTCTATTAAGATTGTTAGGTCAAGAATATTTTAGTTTGATTTTAATTTTAATGGGTGGCTGTTGGCGCATGGTCACGTAAAGCCATCGTTATTCTTACAACACTGCAAATACAATAATAAAAAGATAAATATCTAGAACAGAAGTTTTAGATATTTATTAAGCATGTAAGAAAAAATACGACTTCAACTAGTTTGTAAAAAAAAAAATCTAGCATTGAAAAATGTACCGCTTACATTAGTTCATTGAAAATAAAAATATTAAGAAACATATATCTAATGTTTCAATAATTGAGTTAATGATTAATTTTAGATAGTAGTGTGGACTGTCGAAAGTTTGGGTCTTTTTTATTATCTTGGATATTACCACCTCATCGTGAGTAAGGAGTGTCCCTGGATTCTGACGCTCACCTTCGATGGTCTTTCCAACTTACAGTTACAAACTAGCCGCGGGTCCTATCACTGTTGAAATGTATTTTTGTAAAACTAAATAACGCCTAATTTCATATTATCGTTATAGCATATTTATATATATATATATATATATATATATATATGATGAAAATTTATTGCGATTAATTAGTCGCACGTGTACTACGCCCAAAGTTCTCTCATTTCTCGAGTTGTCAAATAGTTTAGGGCGAGGTTGGGAGCATCGTTTTCGTCGTTCTACGTCATCGTCACTACTCCGCGAACTCTGCTCAGTCGGGCTAATGTTGCAAATTATGTGTCGTTTTATCTGAAATTTCACTTTAAATACTGCTCAGATAATAACGTTTTGGAATGCGACAATAACACGCCTATACTTATTGTATTTAAGATTGGGAAAAATTATCGCAATGATTAAAAATTACATTTTAATTCAATTGCAACAAATCAATAACGTTAAATATGCATATGCTGTTAGTTATATGAATGGCAACATAATGTTGTTGACTGCATGATGAATATAGGGATCCGGAGACCCAATTATAGGTAGCGAGACATATTAGTTTTCAGAGATAACAACGCATGTACATACTGAATATTTGTGGAGGTTGATGTTATTGGCCGCATTTATCACTAACTATCAGGTGAACGGTGTGCTCGTTTATCACCCTTAATATTATGTAAACAAATTGAAACTCATCACCAATAGATTGCGGGTTTCACATCTTAGACTCAATATCTCTTTAACCCAATCCAAGTACTTGTCTTAAGTTACTAAGCTATCATTGAATGTATTCTGAAATTATATTATATATTACACTTTATTTCTTAGAAAATAATTTATTCGTGGCATATGTAGAATATACGATAGCTGGACAATCGTTATTAGATATCGTTCTAAAGCTTAATCCAATACAGATGTATAACACATGTTACCTAGAGACACATGTTACTGGCGTCGCAACTGTCTACGTAAATTAAGTTGTATTGCAACCTGATATTACAATTGTAATCAATACTGCTGCCACAAAGCAAATCTAGTAACAGAACATTTAGCTGTCTACTCCATATTCACCACCAATTTACTCGATGATAGTGAGGTTACAATATGCATACGCTCATTCGTATAATACAACAATTATGGTTATGGCAAATTAGTTTTGGTTATACCGATGAGTCCGTAAATTTTTTGTTTTGTTTTAGTCCGTCTTCTTGATCGATATCAATCTGACTACTGGTACTGTTCCCAACCTACTAAGTGGCAATATAACTACCTAAACTAACAATCTATCTAAAAAAAATCGTTCAGATGCGATAGGGAAAATTTTTATAGTGACAATTAAGATAAATTTATCTATGTTGGCTCTTTGGCCTAATCAGTGGTACTGAAAAAATTACGATTTATGAGATTTTTTTACTTTCCGGCGTTTGCTTTTAAGTCTGGCCGTTCACCGTAAAGCCGCGTAACAAACTATGCTCTCTATAGAAATCTATGACTAGCTGTGTAATCTGTGCATAAAGGCTGATACTTTTATGAGAGATTTTTCTAAATCTCTATGAAAAATGAATATTTAGAGTTCTTTTTGTATTGAGAGTGACCAATGAGCACGCAGTCCACGTGATGTTCGATTCCTGCGACCCCCGACACCGACATTCATCCTCGATATCGCAGTACTGATGATGCAGATGCGTTGTCACCCCTGAATGTGGCATGCCAAAGTCGGCTGCAGCATAACCCTACTAAGGTCAAGTGCGTCGAATTCATTGAGGTCGTTTTAGTATAATACAAACGAATAAGCTCGATTGAACGGTTCTTTTTTGGCAATATCATTCTTAAGCCTTCACGTGGGGCTGTTTTTCTAGGTCTCGGTTTCCTAGGTCCATTTTCTGTTATGTTAAACTTCTTGAAATGATTGATAGCATTAATTACCATATCTTTAGAGCATCTCAAGCGAGACCAAACTTTGAAATAAAAATCGGAATGATCTTCCTTCTAGAGGAATCGCATTTTTTGTTTTTTCCAAAAATTATCGAGAGATTAATATTGCTATATTTGATAAGCTAGTTTTTTATTTAGGTGTGTTTCTTCAAAATCCCCGGGTGGAATAGAAAAAATAAGAGGACTGTTTTTAAATTAAGAACATAAAACATTAAACTTTGTCTAGCGGCCAACAGCAATTATATTAATAAAGTTTATGATTTATTTTAAAAACGAATAAACTCTCAACTATTGCTAAGTACAAGTCTTTATTATCTTCATTTTAATAATATGGTGTTAGTGTAATGATTCATAATAATTAAAGTAGAATTAATACTTATCTATGTAATACTATCAATAAAATTGTATGTAGCTTAATATAAGGTGCCTTCAATTATGTGTCCAACACTGTATATATGTAGAAATGTTCATAATAGAAGCATATAAACGAATCTTATTAAAGTACCATCTGGTATTGTCTATAATAGAATTGAATTGATCGCAAGGTTAACCACGCGGAAACGTAGGGGCTAAGTCGTTCGAATGTAAGACATAAGTGGATACTCACGATTCCTATCCTTGAACAAATTGAGCATAGGTAATATCTGCCTGTAGTAGGGAACAAGAGCCTCGCCGACACGATCGCAGCCGGTCACAAGCATCTGGATACATCTGAGAGCGTGGCACAGTACCGAAGGGCGCTTTGTCGCGAGCGCATCTGTACAAATAGTATATATTACATTTGGAACGTGAAAACACTGAGACTCGAAACAAACGTACTCGACAAATATATCAAAATTTCTGTCATTTATTTCACTTGTCTCTTGCAGATGAAAGTTGAACAATTTCTAAATCCAAACGAAATATGTACTTAAATTAGGGAGTTCTTTTCTTCTCGGACAAACTGTAAAAGTGAGGATATCTTCTGATTATCTATTGCCAAAGCCATGACGTGGCCGTAGATGATATATAAGCGTTAGCCTCCTTACCCTGCCTTGAAGCTCCCCGTATTGTGGTGGGAAATAAAGATGTTTATGTTTAAGATGAGTAAAGAGTTCCAATGCTTAGCTGTGCACATTATAGATGAAGAAGCAAACGGTTAGTTAGGTTTGAAAGGAGATGAACGACTAGTTAAGGACCTATGTTGCTCATATGTGGACTTACTAAGATATCAAGTGTATGTGTAGTCGATATGTTTGATATAAATTCTGATTACTTTGCCTTGTCATTTGAACTGAATGAATAAATATATAGTATAATCAAATGTTTAAAGCTCGTTTTCACTATATTGAATAATTAAAAAAAAGCATTTAATAAATAGGGATTATCTAAAAATTGTTATATTAGACTTATATTGCAATGCCATGACTGCAGCCTTAGATTTCGTCCAGGACGCAAAATTATATTAGAGATGGGGAGTTTTATTACAGTTTAATATAAGGTATCTCACAATATCGTCGGTTGAGGAAAACTGGCTTGAATTTTGATGGCTTCTACACACCGCGCGGAATACAGCCAAATGTTCTTTGATAACTTTTTCTTTTTCTATCGGAAACTTTACGGTTTCCGAATAAATTGGAACGGATTTTTTTAATACACCTCGTTTTGTACGTAAAACATAAATTATTTATATTTACTTATCAGTAATTAGTGTTCAATTTCGTTGGAAAGGAACGAGATACGAAAAATATTAAACACGGGGAACCGATGTAAACACAAACCTTTACCAAAGCCTTACTCATTAATTAAACGTTTGATTTCTTTTTTATTTACAAACATTTAATGATTCTGTGTTTGCATGTAAATATTTGATTTTTTACAAAAGAATACCAACGTCATGTATGATATCACCAGTTTGTTTAAACACTTAGGGTTGATTAATACCAAAACACGGATGCTTATTAGAAATATTTTTTAAAGTACCAGAAGGCATAACCAGAACAGTTTATAGGGATGCTGTGACGTAGTAGTATATATAGAAGAGGCATTCCATCTCAGAGGAGGTTGCCTCCTCGCTGATCGCGCATCTTGAATTACTTGTACTTGGAGGAATGTATATAGATGTAGTGGACCGCAATCATCAATTTCATCAGGTGAACTGTGTGCTCGTTTGTCATTTCAAATATTATAAAAAATGTATTTTCTTCTTCTTGCCTCTGTAAGAGTGTAGGAAATTTGTAGCTACAATATGAATAGGTCAGCACAATGGAAACGACCACATGTAATAGTAGCGTGAAATATCAGTATAATAGTGATGTATTTTGTATGATGTGTGAAGTGATGAGTACGATTACAAATATAGATTCCATCGTGGAACTATACAATGCATGCACACCTTAATTTTTTTTTGTGTATATAAATATAATTAATAAAGAACTGCTCACGATTAATTAAAATCAGAAATAATAAATTACAATCAGGTGAAGGTTGACTTAGGGACCTTCAAAAAGAGAGCCTATACCTTTCTTAAAGGCTCGCAGCGCATCTGTGATAAATCTGAAGTTACGAATGTCCATGGGCGGCGGTAATCATAATGCTCGTTTATCACCTATTCTATAAAAAAAAGAAAACTGTGCTCCTTTTTATAAAAAAAAAATAAAAGTCCTCGGCTGTTAATTTACACCAGTACACGCCATATTGTAAATTATTAATATGCTAAATAAAACGCTATCTGCATATTTCTATAAGGGCAATGAATTACAATAACGTTTTCAAAAATAAAAACTTGAAATTAAAAAAAAAAAAATAATAATTTCATGTGTTTTCTATTTGATAATTAAATGATATTCTGCATACGTACTCTAATGAGTAGTTCAGATATTAAATACAGTAACACCATGTGAGCACTTAGTACCAGGTCGCTAGCCGGATACTTATGTTTCTCCATAGATAAAAAATAAAGCTATGATCAACGATGAAGCAGTCAAATAACAATAAACGGCGCGAAACGAGATGGAATCAGTCGCTCGGATCTTTATAACGTTTGAATGGTTGCCGACGGGGCGATTATTTTATCGTCATGTATATACGTGCCCTAAAGCTGTCACGATAGAGATTTCGCGGCAAATTGAACGGCGACCGATATGACCGTTCGATATTTAAAATTTAATATAACATCTGTGGTCCGTATTATGAAAAATTTTATGACATCACGTGAGAGTTACGGGCGAAACTCATTGGATCTTTACGGTATTTTAATATTGGGACATAAATCGAAATTTACATCCTATCTTTATGCTTGCTCGATAATATGTATCCATTTTATGTTTTATTAAATAAATAATTTTGTAAATAATTATATTTCAACATTATCATATTCGTATATAGATATTATTTAACAATACATAATAACAACATCAGTAATAAAACTAACGTATTTTCAAGTTACACGTATATGTAAACTTACGTTCACATCACGTAATTGTTACGTAATGTAATCAAAAATAATTAGGTTCAGTCTCTTATGAACTTTGTTTTTAAAACAGTCACTCATGAGTGATTCCGTGTATCTCATATACGAGCGAGTTACTCGCTCCGCCAGTCAAAGCCCATAAACTGACCACTACCGAACAATGTTCGATATCAAATTTTACTAAAATGCACATTTAATCTGGTTTATTTATTTATATATCTTGCAATGCGAGAAAATTAACTTTCAAGTTTTATTTTTTAATGAATTATATTTACTTTTATTGTCAATATTTAAGTATAATAGAGCCGTGGTAGCGCTCACTTGTAACACTACGCAAGCAAGCCGAGTACGATTCCGCATGCAGCATGCGGGCTGCATGCTGCATGCGGGCTGCATGAATCACTTACCGTTAGGTGAATTGTGTGCTTATTTGTCACCCCTTATATCATAAAAAAGATAAAGAGGTTCCCTAAGGTTAGTCATTGCGATGTCGGCATCTCCGCAGGTCTTCCGGTAATCACGTCGAAACTTGGAAACCGATTTTATAATTTACTAATTCAATATATAGCGATTCTGTAAACATGGCGGGCCTATATTTACGTTTAGTTATATAAAAATTTTCATTTTTTTCATTATTAATTATAAATTTTAGTATAGATAATTTTACTAAAAAGCGCATGTTACTATATGATTCTATTATATATTGCATAATTTTTCTATGATAAATTATTATTATATTAACATTATTTTAACAGTGGTAGATCTACGTTGCAGTTTGTTTCTAGCTGCGGGATGAATAGTCAGCTCGATCAGGGTAGAACCACGCCCTCACAGAATACCAGCATAAAATAGCAGCATAATGCTCCTGTGTTTCGCCTGGTGTGGGGATCTTTATTACTGGTGACTCAGTCCTCAAGGGTGACAAGGCATCTACATTATGATTCCTTGTCAAGGCCGAATGTAGACCTCATGGGCCGCAGGAATCACTTGCCATTGAGTGATATGTGTATTCCTAATGTAATTTTTTTTACAACAAACGCCATATACAAATTATCAGTTCATTAATGATAATGTTTATCATGGACATCTCTGATCATTCAACTTTAGTTAGCCTATGCCTCAAATTCTTTATAAGTCGATAGGACCTGGGAAGAATCATGTTTTTCCAGAAAAGCAGAGTTCATTAGCTCAGCACAGATGGAGTGACGACGGTATCACGAAAACTCACTAGACTAAAGTTTCAATAGACTAATGGTTTAGGGTACGATCTGCGAAACTTAAGATCGTAGATCCGAATCCACCATTAGACCATTCTCGTGAATCTTAACACAAGCATTGCTTATATTCTCTAAAAAACAAAAAAAGGTGAAGAATTTGAGGAAAAACAGAAACCCTCACTTGTCATCACCTTCCGTAGTCCAATATAATGCACGTGCAATAACATCGAAGAAAGGTTGACATTCAGTGTTAACGAGAATATACAATAACACACCTTGAAAACAATATTTTGTGATATACATATTGAAATCGAATACTATAGCTCGAGAGGTTGCAGTAACCAGATAATTATCAACTATACCTCGCGGTCATCGTAATTCAATCTCGTTAATATATAATTAACTAAACACAAAAAACCGTACTAGAGCCAGTTTGTTTGCCAGTTTTGTCACTACGGATTTTATACAATTAAAATATCCGCAGCCGCTGTAGAAATTCAAATAGATGAAGCAAATAATAACATTCTCCAACACATGTATCAGCGAGGGCCAGTCAATGGTATGAGCGCGAAACGCAAAACAAAAATAATAAAAGACGACCGGATAGGAAAAAAGTAGAAAGTTGTCGGCTTTCGTTCGACATGCGTTTTTTTGGTCCTGCGAAAATTCCGACGTGCGACCCGAATCAGTTTCGAGCTGAATACTGCAATTTCGTATACGGTTTTTTTTTTAAACATCCGTATATTCTAACAAATTCAATATAAAATTCCAATTTATTGCTCTATGCGTAAAGTATAGGTAATTTTTTATTCATACCTGACTCCGTATACAGATGAGAGTACTCTTCACTAACCTTAATTTTGGAGTCGGAATAAAAAAATAAAATAATTTTTAATCGACCTTTTCCAGTGAATTTATTTTAAATATGGTAAAATACTGTTGGCAACATTTACGAATATTAATAGAAGGAATTGATTTCCTATAATTATAACAAATTGTTTCGATTTTTAGAATATTGCAACTTATTATTTTAATTTATTTTAAATATGGTAAAATACTGTTGGCAACATTTACGAATATTAATAGAAGGAATTGATTTCCTATAATTATAACAAATTGTTTCGATTTTTAGAATATTGCAACTTATTATTTTAATTTATTTTAAAACTTAAATATGAAATTAGAATTAGCTTATTAGTATTTATTATTGTTTAGTTATTACTATTAGTAGTGTACTTGTAGTGTATATGTATGAATGTAAGTATGTATGTATGTATGCATGTAAGTATGTATGTATGTATGAATGTAATGGATTTTTTAACACAATTTTAACCAACTTCCAGGCTTCTGAATTATCAGACTGACATAACCGAGGACAATACAAAAATATCATACGTGATGTGCTGTATAACTTTATTAATAATATCAATATTTTTTAAAAAAAACTTTGAAATAAATCTTTAAATGGGTATTTGTATGTGATGCGAATGTTCCGAGATAGTTTAGTAGACATTTTCGCTGTAAAATAGGTACGACGTAGAGACAGATTTACGATCGGCTAAGTACGTAGTGTACAGTCTCACGTTTCCGCCATAAAACTGATTCAAGCTTGAACAGCGCTAAGAATAAAGGACAACTATACACTATCGTATAATATATTAAGCAAAGTATACATCACTCTTTAGAGCAAACTCTTAAAATCCACACCACTTTAAAATATCCATAACTTTTATGCGATGTTTCGATGTACGATCCTCGTAAAACCACTGTTAAGTTCTTCGCTTTAATAGTAGTGACCCATATAATTTCGATCGTATATAATGGCTACCCAAAATTCGAGACAAGAACTAATGTAACAAAATTGTAAGACGATTCCTTTTATTATTAATTTTGTACTGGTTCTGAAATTACAATTCGTGGTACATTACATTGGGACGTGACTCTTTCATTGTTCAAACACCTATGACCAACCTACTACTCCTAAAGATAAGTAAATAATAATATTATCTTTTTTTAGCAAAGGCCGTTTAATTTGTAATATTAACAAATACAATATTCTACTTCACACCAAATGAAGTAAAATGTCGTATAATATCAACGCTCTTGGACTCTCGAATTAAGCAGAAAGAGTGTTTTTAATGTAATTTTCGTGGTAAATGTTTCTACTGTTTACCTGATGGTATACAATCAACCCATATCAATACTTCATAAAGAATCAAGATACATTTGCAGTTAACTTTGAATTAAGAATGCTTTGCTATCAGAATTTGTACACCCAGTTTTGTATTAATTTGCAAAATGATAAGAAATCATATTCAAAACACAGAAGCATGAAGCTATTATTTGAGCGTTAGCATTTTTTGAAAATGTAGGCACACTACGACAGTAAGATTTGATACTTTGATTTTCCGCTATCTTATCGATATCATTATTAAGTTTAGTTAATTAATCCTCCATCTAAGTAATTTAGCTAACGTTTTGCTAAAAGCGCGTGTGTGGTCAAGATCAAGATAATTTTGTGTACATTGCTATACGCAAAACAATACAACTTTAAAAAAATATACAGTGTATTTAGGATGATAAGCGAGCAGACAGCTCAGGTGATAATAACTAATTCCTTAGGCCAATGCAATCCATATTCCTTCTAGATAAGGAATCATAATGCAGATATTCTGTCACCCCTGAGACTAAAAATCGTATTCCTCGTAACTAGAAGGCTACGGAGGATACAGATGTCTATACTCACCAACTGAAACACAGCAACGTCATAATGCTTTTTTACACCGGTATTCTGTGAGAGCGTAGTCCTTCTACTGTAAACTTACCCATTTATGGTGCTACTAAAAACAAACTAGCGTGGCTGTAACTCTTTTAAAATTGAATATCCTTAACATTAAATTTAACAACATCATTAATAATCGTTACCAACGACAACAA
The DNA here is from genome assembly GCA_029286865.1 of Teinopalpus imperialis. Taxonomy (NCBI): domain Eukaryota; kingdom Metazoa; phylum Arthropoda; class Insecta; order Lepidoptera; family Papilionidae; genus Teinopalpus; species Teinopalpus imperialis. Next base: position 706,908 of record JAGSMU010000039.1, read on the forward strand.
TGTAATGGGAGATTACATAGAGAATGTTTCACGGACATAAATTCAATATAACTGAGTATATTTTATGAGAACGACATTGCTAAAAATTGTATTCACCTACAAATTTCCTATTGCGAATGTTATCGTCTGAACTTGATTCATCTTATAAGAATATAAATACAATGGCACTATATGTTATGAACGCAATAAAATCAAATAAACGAAATGTCAGAAAAGTAAGTGGTAAGTGTTTGTTTCGAAAATTGGATTGTGGGCACTTGTTGAAGGCACTAATAGGTACGTAAGATCAATTAAAATCATAATCTACCGAAAGTGTGTATGTGTTGTATGTATGATAAAGTGAGTTAGAGCCACATTGCAGCCAGGATCTTGCTGTAGTAAATCAATACCGGAGTTGTCAATTGAAGTCTGGACTGACTTAGCAGCCAGGTATTCTGACACGAGGTCATCCTGTCTTCATCTTATGAAACTATTTTAAATATTCAATGAAGTAAATAAGTGATAAGACCCCGGTTACTGATAGTGGCTTTATCATCTTATCATCGTTTGTGCTTAGCGGCGAAAATGCATGTGTGTATATTGAATCTTTGTAGAGAATGAATGTCAGTGTTTAAACACAGCAATTGTCACTAACCATCAGATGAACTTTGTGCTCGTTGGTTTCTCATAGTCTAATAAAAAAAATCATGGAAGCATGTTTGCAGGACAGAGGACTATTGGCGTACAGTCTAATGGTTGTAATTTTAAATTCCAACAAGCTATGGTTGGAGACTTCGTACAAGCATATACTTGTTAATATCTGTACCCGTTTTGACTAACGCTTTAGATATATTCTTAAAAGATTTTTTTTAATAATAGAGCTGACAACGAGCGCACAGCTTTGTTAAAGGTAAGTGAGACGGCAGTCTATAAACATCTTCATTCAACCTCTATAAATATTCAAGACGCGCATATGTTGTCAGCCCTTACGACTGCGATGCTTCCCCAACAATCAATCAATCAAATAGTTTATTTGCCAGAATATGGTACAAATGGTGGTAACAATAGATCATTAAACGCACAAATGTTTGCGCCATACGTGGCAGAAAATGTATTCTGCCACATATGGCGTGTAAATATTATAACAAATTTAAATTTTAAACCAATTTGATATTGTATTAATAGTTATAGTATCACAATATTAGTCTTCAATTACTTACTTTATTATTTCATTAAAATTTTCTAGCTTATCTTCTAGGAAATGTTTACATTATAATAAAAGTAACTGGTGCTGCATGTAATTACACTAACTCACAGCTTCGTCATCCTGCTATTTTGCATTGCCATCTTACTAATGGGGTGGTTATTCTCCGATTGGACAGAACCATTCACGGTGCAAATACCACTGTGAAGCCAATTGTAAATTATTGAGAGCAGCTACATTCTTAAACTTCGAAGACTACGTGTAAGCTTTCTTATTCATATAAAATTTATAAAACAATATAAATCTTTAAGGTATTCGTGCAGTGAAATTTAAGTTAATAACTAAGCATAATCTCAGACCAACCAGACAATACCAGATACTGGAATACTTAGCGAGTACTTGAACTATAAAACTTGTAGTCTAAATTTGTTGTTAGAGTGTTAATTTGCAGACGGTATTTGAATATGTAAATTCTTTCAACTACCTTGCCGAAACTTTAACAGGTATCAAATTTTTTCATTATAGTCATATAACACAGTGTTTGCATTAATTAGTTAGAAATATTTTTTTATTTTTTAATGTAATATAAACGTCACTATATATTTTTTGTTATATCTATCTAATCATATTTATTTAATACTTTTTTTAATAATATTAGGTTGACAAACGAGCATACAGTTCACATGAGATAGTAAGTTATAACTGCGGCCCACGATATCTATATATCCGAGTCAGAGCTGACACATTCATGTTGGATCTAATATCTATATCTTTATATATATTTATGTATATATATATATATATATATATATATATATATATTGTATCCATAACCGAATAAGTGGAAAAACCAAAATGTGCAAATCAAATCGTATATCGGGAGTTATACGATTCGATTACGTACCAGAAATAATTACAAAAAAAAAAATACGCTAATATGATATGAGTTTATTGCATATCGGATATCGTTTGTCACTCAAAACTCGTCTACGAAAATGCAATTTTCTATTCCAGTGCCCTTCAACATAACCCACTGAGGCAAAACCATACTAGATTAGTCAATTTACAGTCTATTCAAAGGATAGCAACGCACTATAGTCATACCCGCTACGAGCATGCATCCAAATTTCACCCTAAATAATAGAGGTTGAAAGAGTAAACTAGTCTGAGCTTTGTATTATTTTAACTTGTTTGTATGATAGTCCACGGTGCACGTTGCACGTCCTGCGTGTGTCTATTTCTACCAATTATAAGGATATGGAAACTGCTCACAATCACGAGGGCGTAATTTAAAATTTTGAATGAAATAAAGTCATCTAGATGTGGTATGGTATCAAAACCATAAATAATATTTTAACTTTTATTCTTTTTACTATATAATAACTTGAAGTAAAAATTGTTTATGAGAGCAAAATTGTAAAGTTCAATTTATATGCAAAGTTTCTATGTGTACAGTTACATATAGAAAGGTTGACATCGCCAGAGAAGTGTCACTTCTGTCACATGTACTGGAAAATGTGTGCTCTTTTTTTCATGCAAATGTTTGAATTATTATAATATTATTAAGGGTAAGCTTAGTAGCGTTTGTAGAAGCGTTATAATAAAAATGTATAATTTGACCCGTAAAGGAATTCTTAAATTTACAAATGTAGGCATTATAAGTTTATTTTTATTCCCTTTCAAACAAACCCATTCCCGTTGTACATAGAAAACAACTATATAGCGACTCAACTAGCACTGCTTAGGTATTTAGTTTTCCTAGCACCAAACACATCACCGTTACGCTTCTATTTAAAGCCTGTAAAAAAGTGGTTCTTCCCCGTCCATGCTGATTAATTCATACTGTAGCTAGAAATAAGCGACAGTGTTGCTCTATCACTGTGAATTCTATTATTGTCTTTATTTACTATATATTCAACTCACGTATTTAGAGTTTTTAACGTCCCGGCAAATACTTTCATTACTAGATTTAATAAATTCAAGTTTAATTTTCGGTTAAAAAGCTATTTTCGGTCGGTCATTAATAAATATTGCACCAAAATATTCAATGAAGCTTCATGTGCTTTCTTTGGTTGTATTGATACTTTTAAAATTATAAGAATCTACACATCTAGAACTTTATATCTACGCCAGACAATAGACAAGCCTTCTTGAGCGTGCTCCCCAGGGACGGTGGTAATAAGTCCATAATAAATGACTGTTTCGCGCATCCAGTGTATGTTTGCTCTATGTAACACGCTTTATAAGTAATTAGTATTCATTTGAGCGCATGATTAAAAATAGTGGCTCGTAAAATTATGCGCCTATTTTAGATCGTATCTTGAATTTAGTGTTAAAATGTGCTTGATTATAATCTTGTTTACTAATGTATGTTGTACCTATGTTTTTGTTAGCGTATAAGGCAAATTAAGCTCGTTAATTGTCCTTTTCTTGTTTTATTTTCATGTATCTGTCATCTAGCATCTGTCTGCAAAATCTGTCACATAGTATTTAAGCATAGGCAGTGTAAGATAACTCGGAGTTTATAAGATTGCGGGAAGTCAATGAAAGCGTAGAAACTTAGTTCTTTATAATTTATACGGGACACCTAGTCCCAGCAATGGACTAATGGTGGGATTAGACATTTTTACGTCGCAGTAGAACACATTGTAGCCACATATTGGATTCCTCATAGTAATTGTTTGTGTCGATTGTTGGTGGTCCATTTTCATTTTAGCATATTCATGAGCTGACCTATTCAATCTGCTGCTAGAAAAAAACTCCAGCTCTACCACTGATATAATGTTATAATGTAATAACTGATAAATCTACATGTATTTACTTATTAAGTAAGTACATACGTTCCTTTATAAACTACGAATTCTATAGTTGTTCGATAATAACATAAAAATATGGATGTACGGATGTATGGATGATTCTTCTTTTTTACAACTAAGAATGTTTATGGGGTGTTTATTATTTTTATTAATAATATTTTGTTTCTTTCTTTCCAGGTATGTACACATGAGCGCTTGGAATATGTTAATGTCGATTCCAACGTGTAAAAAAGAAACGCATTTATAACAGGTGCTAGAAGTATTCTAGGTTTAGAATTTATATCACTCGTTTTAGGTCCATGGTTATAAAAATAAATGAAGGCCGTAATGGACGTAATTTATTTTTCTATAAGACCCGCTGAAGTCACAATTTTCTGAATATCATTTTCAAGTTCACTGCGTACAGTCGCCACAAAGAAACAACGGACAACAAAAGAAATTTTTCATTGAAAGCGTAATGGAAGGGTTGACACATTTTCTTTACACACAGTCCTGTATCTTAAAGGAATAAAATACCGTACCTCAACTGGATATTATATGTCGGACCTATGTAACATTAGCCTTAGATAGTTACGGGTAAGGATGCATTCGCCTAAATGTTGTGACACGCAGATCCAGGGAATATCCGGTAAGATGGATTGCTCAGGACGCGTTAGGGAGAAATTCGGACGTTATCCGCTTCTGCCAAGTTGATCCCTCCGATACAAATTTACGTTGGGTGATGCGATGATCATTAAATGCTCAGGTGCGAATATATATATATCCTTTGTTAAATAAAGTCATTTATTTTAAAGTGTAACATGACTTTTATGGTATACAATTATTAACTAACATGTATACTTTAAATATATTTAATTATATTTATATATATATGACAATATATGTATATATATATATATATATATAATATAAATGTAATTGACGACTGCAGCCTGTGACATCTAGATCTCATATCCTCAATAAAGTTTCGAGATGCACTTCCGTGGCCACGGCTGATGACTGAAATGGATCGATACCTGCAATTGGAGCCCCGGACACTGTACTCACCAAACGAAATGCAGCAGTGTCATGCTACCATTTGACCTTGGTATTCCCTGAGGTCGTGTTTCTTTGTCGGGCAAGTTATGTTAAGTTACCCAAGCCACCTAATCATGATGTTACTGGAAACTAGCACTAACGTGACTAGCACTTAAGTTAATTACGATGTCCTGACTTCACAGTTAAATTTAAATAGACAGGCATTTACAAATGTTTTTTTAGCAAATCGCTTTACACCGTTTTACATCCACAATAAAACCTATCAAGCGACACGCGGAAACTCAATGATCTCACTTCAATAGAGTGCACATAAAAAAGCATCTGAAAGCAATAAATGGTTTTCGCTGCATCCATTAAGAAGATGAAAGTATGAACTCTGGGATTATCCACTTAATGCAGCCAAGCTGTAATACTGTACAAGTGATAAGATTTTAGCGAATTTTTGAATTGATATTTGTTTTTGTTGGAGATCACTACATAATACACTTCGTGTCATATAGTGAGAAGGATGTAATTTTTTCTATCATCCTTCCCATAAATAGAATACACATACACACTGAAAACCGGTGGGGGTACCTTAGGTTATGCTTGGTAATGCTGCTGTTTCGTATGGTGTGTGGAGGGAATCGCGGGCTCAATTACGGTGTGAGAAACTAATGTTATATAAAAGCGAGAAGTTTAATCAAGACATTTTCTTTTACGTTTTGAGTACTTGGTAAATCAACCTCTAATTGTAAATTTTCAAATAACTATCTCCGCTGGCAACGGTGGATAGAACTTATTAGCTCGCGAACCATGACATCAAAAACGGCAATCTCGACTTTGTTCTACTATTACTTTTCGAAGCTTTATATGATTAAATAGTATAAGGTGTGAGTGTGTGTTATTAACGTTAACCATAACGTTTGTTATTACACAACACAAATAAAAACTTAGTCAATAATCAAATAATTGTTCCAAAAAAATATTTTAAATATTAATCTATTATTATCAATAATGAGCGCTTAAGCGCTTACTTTTAATTCACGGTACGCGAGCAAATCGAGTTCGATCACCGGTGTCGGCACCAATGATATTGTTGATTAATTTTAATTGCTGATTTAACACTTGCTCAGTGGTGACGAGATATCGTGTGGAATACCTAATGACGAAGAAATTAAAAAAAAATCTTTTTTTATTTGAAGACATATGTATATTCTCACACCCTCTCCATAGGAGGCCCATGCCTAGCAGTAGGATTTATATATAAAATCCGTTTATTTATTAATATTAATCAAATTTCTATCGTACATAAATGTAATCGCTATTAGTCGTTTGTCGCTCGCCGCTTATTTCAAACACCGCAGTCTCCAAAGTTTCGTCGTATGTTCTCATGAGCTGTAAAAGTGACTTGGTAATTTATCGGCCATGAAGTAACTTGGCCCGATGGCTTGGATGTTGGCACAATCTTACGTGGTTCCGCATTAGAAGAGCTTGCTCTCACAGACTAATAATACTTAAAAACGGGTTAGTGAACTATTAAGCTCAATCTTCCGACTTTCGATGCCAGACAGCGGAGGTCGTTGTTTGTTCTTTGTTTGCGCAAACGTAACATTATGGAGAGTGTATATGTGGTTATACATGTATTAGTGATTCTCAAGAATATAAGTGAGTTATATACAAATGAACAAGTAGAGCGCAATCATTTGTGAGTAACTCGATGTCAAAATAGTTGACAGTGAGGTGAGAGAAGATTTTGAGGACGGAAACACTAAGCACGAACTAAATATGGCTACAGATATTCATAACTAAACCAAGTAAAGAGAACCTTAGTTTGATGTAAGTAAAGATAATTTGATTTACGACGAGGTGGTACTTGGTAGAGGTAACTGTTAATGTTTATTTTTTTGTATTGTAAATATTTATTTATCTAGTTATTTTGACAGTTCGAAAGTCACCATGGAGATTGTTTCTAAGTGCAATGAAAATGGGTCGGCTTGATCGGAGAAGGTTAATGCCCTCACACAATATCAACGTTAAATAGCTACATAACGCTGGTAAGTTTTGAAATTTTGTTGAGGTCGGATGTAGATGTCATAGGCCACAGTCGCTACGCACCATAAGGTGAACTTTGTTATCAACAATATCATATAATTTTTTTTTACAAACATTTGCTTTACATGGAAATCTATCGAAAATTGATGTTGTGTAGAGTGTTATCCTAAATCCTTTTCCAAAAAAGCTCTTCAGCCCCATTCATCCAAAAGCATTCCCAAAAAATATTGCATAAAACCAAAAACAAGAGCAGCATCAAGCATTGTTAACAGTTCGGGTAGCCATTTTAGAGTTAGATAGCAGAGCCGTAAGGAGACTTTACATTTGATTTGAAAGTGATGATCTAAATTATGATAACTTGTCAAGGATGAATATAGATGTCATGAGCCGCAGGAATCACTTACCAACTGGTAAACTACATCCACGTATTTTATTATCAATGGAAATGAAAAAAAGTCCTTGGCTGCAAATCAAAACCAGGACCAAGAGCAAGATACTCTAACCACTGCACCATGTCACCGTCATGCAAGAAGCATGAAGTTAGCGGAAAATTATACTATTACATGCAACTAACGACAACTATAAAATACTTCGAAAATTCTTTCCAGTTCTACAAGCCCTTTTAGAGATAGATAGCGGTACCATAAGAAGACGTTCGTTTTAATAATTTATTTGACACTGTAATAGCAAGACAAGAGATATTCGCTTTAATATTGCAGTATCAAGTTCGGTTACGATACAAGTTACAACGATAAACTTTTATATTAGTTGTAAATGCACCAATATACTAGTAGTAGTGGCGTGTCTTGGACTCCTGAATCAACCGTTAAAAGGCTTGATGTGCCAAGTTTTAATTGCAATCTATGTTCCCACGAGTTTTAAGGGTAAGAAGATTCTTCATGCACGTATATTTTATGTGTAGTATCAGAAGTTTAATTCACCTTCGTGTATAACTTAATTTTAATACTAAACTTTATAGCAGATATTTTACCACGGTAAATAAATGTGTGTATGAAGTGATAGAAGGTTATACCAACTATCTGTACTGTTTATTTAAAGATCACTGCATCATATGATATGATTATAAGTGAAAAATATCATTACTACTACGTAGAGGTAGTTTCTAGTTGTGAGTAAGTGACCGGAGAAAGTGCCGTGTAAGACACCCTCACAGAATACTAATGTAGATTAGTATTGTAAATGTGTGATAGTGTGTAGATCATATATGATGAGTGTACGGACCCAATTGTAACCGGTCATTCAATCGCAGACCTCTGAAATGGCAACGCATGTGCATCTTGAATCTTTGTTGAGGATGAAGGAAGAAACGCATTCATCACTTACCATCAGGCGATGATTCATAGATCATAGATTTAAGTAATAATAAAAGTATTATAATATATTATATATATATTTTTTTCAACAATGCTTTAAGCAATGCTAAAAAATGTTCAATATTTAACTAATATGTAATGTGTAATATATATGTCTTATGAGAGCCTTAGCAGTATTAGTATAGCATTAGTTTCACCAAATTGTAATATACTAGTTATTAATTAAATGTCTTGTAGTAACAAAGGACGGCTATTGTAATGTCGATTTTATCCTTATGCATAAATAAAAAAAAATATTGAACAAATATCCAAAACATTTCGCACAAGATTTTTATAATAGCCAATGTATAATTTGATTCTATCACTCAGATATGGATCGATGGTTTAAGTTGCACGTATTTACGTGCATAGAAATTGTGTCAAATGTGCATTAAAAAGAAAATTGCAGTTGAATTTTAATTTTCATAATACGTCTTCAACGCTCTCGAAATATTTCTGTTACCCAGTGTCCAAAATATATTATTACCTAATTGGTTTTGTGTTACTCCACCAGACCTATTTTATTTTTATTTTTATTTGTTTAAGGAGCTATGGGTTCATACCTAAAATAAAAATAACTTATAACTAATGATGCAGCAGCCGTATTGGACGCTCTTTAGACAGTAGGGTGAATTATACAGAAGATATTGGAGAACAAGTTGACATAATTCCCCTTCTATCGAACTTTCTAGGTCGCTGATAATCTTCGCCCGAAAATCAAAATAATGTTCAATTTCGCAATTATGGTTGAAATTGTCGTGGGTCCATATCATGTGCTCTTGAAGAACAGTGATAATAATAAAGAATTTTCATCTTGAAAGTAGTATAAACAAGTTACAAGTTACGCATAATAATTGTGTGTGGACTTTTATACTTTTTGTTTATCAGTGTAAACATACCCTGATAAAAATACAACAATTGACTTTGTTAGTCTTAACTTTTTTAAACTGCAGTCAACCTCTCATCACGTATTATATTTCTTCAACAGAGCTTCGAAGTCAGTAGAGTTGCAACAGAAAAGCTCACAGTCCGTCTATATATTCCTGTGGAATTCCTTCTTTTTCATATAGTTTTTGTTCCGTTTTTGTGCAAACGCACATTATAAAAATAAGCTGCTAAGGACAAAAAGAATAGAACCATACTGGGTTTTCTTTTCAATTAAACATATTTAGTTTCTGTTAACTTTTCTAAACTCTGCAGTTGAGCTGACAGGATTTTAGAAACTGTTAACTGCATTATGGATGAAACTCGAGTTAGCCTCTCATACTAACTAACACGGAGGTACGTCTTGAACAGGAATTCTAGCGTCCATTTTGCAAATTCAGCCACAACTCGGAAGCAAACTTTTAAAAAACCTAGCCAACGCAGAAACAAAATAATCGAGTATAACGTCAATCATAAAACTTTCTTTCAACCTCTATGGATGTTGAACATAATCACAAACATTTGGAGGAGGCGTTGCTATGGCAACTTGGAAGTTCTGCGCAGACTCGACCACTCTAGGCTCCGCCTCCTCGACCGCCTGTTGCTGCCGCATCTGCCGCACGCCAGTCAACTCCTGGCCCTCATGGACCTACCTTCGAAAATATCTGAATAAGAGAACCAGCAATATTCATGTAAATAGAGCTCACTATTATATGATGCTGGTTTAAGCTTTTGTGCTGATTAGACTTGGATGAACTTGAAGCGTGCACAGTTTTATTGCTATCCTGCTCCGGAAAACGTGGTGAGGTGGTAGCGTCTCGCTCGTGCAAGTTCATGACGGTCAGCAGAATCAGGTACTGAAAATATAATATGAATTTACTAAGCGTTTTTAAAACAAAAACATACAGAGACGTTAATAATTATGTCATTCAATTTGAAAATGTATACATATAATTATGTATATTTAAAAGTAAAAAAATATTAAGGAAATATTAAATACGGCGGTAATAATTAAGTTCCTTAAACTGTCACTACGCGGCGCTACTTGTACTGCTCGGGGTTTCAAATTGTCGACATAAAATATTATCTTGAATTTATTTTAACATATAAGATCACACCAACACTAATTTGAACGTACACGACAACGGCAAAATGTATGGGTATCATTAAAATTTACGACATACACAAAAATGTAAAACATGCCATGTTCTATTGTTATTATGAAATATTTAGTGAAACAAATCAATTAACGAAGGTAAGTCTTAAGAAGGAAAACAATAACAAGCGAGACGAAACCGGCGAAATGAATGACGTAATTAAAGTTTTCTAAAGCGTTTCCGCTACAAAACACGGCCGTTCGCAATCAGAAGCGGTAGACGCAGAGCCTGTCCAAACAATATCTAACAAGTTCCTGAAGTGTTTCAATCAAATGGGTCTGACAATTAATTAAAACCTGAATGGAACTGTAATAAAGTAGGAACAATATGGTATTGACTTATCGGTATACAGGCTTCGAGTTGAAAATTTCACTAACACCATTCACGGCGATTTATGTCCGTTTATTTTTAAATTATACTAATCAACCTCAGTAAATCAATTTTTTTAATGATTTTATCGTGATTTTAACTCCTTTATCCCCATATTTCGGGTGCTTTACAGCAATCATGGTCGTGGAGGAAGTCAAGTTTTTGACGTTTGACGTCCAGACCGAGTCAACCTGAAGTACGGTCGGCTTATAATTTATTTGTTCCGATGTATGCAAGTTGCATAAATCTAAATTTGCATGGATTGAAAATTCATTTAAGTTAGTTTTATGGAGTATTCGCATAAATACAAGTAATCATTTATAAAGTTATTAGTTATTAAATCAATAAGGTTTTCCACCTTATCGATCCTAATTTCTTCCGTTGGTGCAAGTAGCAAACCTGTTTTCTTTATATTTGTTATGTTAATTGTGTGTATGTTGTTGTTTTAAGAATATCAATGATATATATCATCATCATCATCAGCCTGTATCAGTCCACTGCTGGACATATGCCTTTTCCATGGTACGCCTCATATTATATATATACAACCAGAAACGTAGGAGTTTAAAGAACAAAAAAACTAATGTCTTGTCGTAAGAACCAGTTCATTTATTTACTTGCTCGCGGTTAAGTATTTTTGCAGTCATTAGCGATCATCACGAGATTCTTATTACATACGGTTTACGTTTGCACATTCCATGAAATATTTTTCAGTTAAATCATGCCAAGTTGGCATAACAAGCGCACACCGTGGCATCGCTTTACAGCAATAAGTCAGACGGTATTTCACACCTCCCATTTGCGTGCCTTCGCACCTCTAAAGTGGAAATAAACAAGCTAACTTTCGCCATTCCGCATTGTGGGGATGGCTAGCGCTTTTATGTTGCTCCCCACTCAAATTAAAGTTGCCGTATTAAATGTGATATTGAGTCACTCCGTGCTATAATTGTAGCTTGAAGAAAGTGGTAAAATATATAAATGACAAAAATATTTTACTGGGAATCTCTGCGTCCATGGATATAGTTTTAAAATTATATGTTAATAAGCAATCTGTGGGGAAGGCGTATGTTCAGCAACGGTCATCGCTAGTTCATAGGTTGAAAGGCGTATGTTCAGCAGTGGTCATCGCTAGTTCATCGGGTAAAAGGCGTCTATTCAATAGCGGTCATTGTAGTTCTTCGGTTGAAATGGTGATTAATGAAAACGCATATTAAAATGGTCGGGGGATTTGTTTTCTCTATGTGAAATGTTTATTTTGTTATTCATGTTGTATTTATATGAAAAACATTCGTAAATTGTAATAGCAGAAATTTTTTGATTTTTAAAAAAGATTTCATCACATACACATGCAAAGCTATATATATTTTAATTTTTTTTTATAATATTAGAGGTGACCACGGGGCATACGATTCACCTGATGGTTAATTTCAACTGTGGTCCACGATATTTACATTCATCTTAAATATACCGGTCTAGTCACTCCTGAGGACTAAGATGCACATCCCTACTCTCGCAGCACCGTTATCATGCTGTTTCGGAAAGGCCCATGTTTTCATAGAATACCAATTATTATATGAAAACATGGGCCTTTCCAGGTCGAGCTAATTTATTTCTTGCAGAAAGAAAAATTGTTAAAGTGTAACTTTAGTTTAGTTACTGTCAAGGGGAATATTACTTCACGGTGCAAAATAGTAACATCAGTTGTTCTTTTTAACTATGCCTTTTACACATATTTAAAAAAGCATCTTTCTATATAAAAAATACAATAAAATTATAACATGTATAATTATTGTCAACTTCATTCAGCGAGTTATATTATATGATCATTTACTTTATTTTGTTATTCATGTTGTATTTATATGAAAACATTCGTAAATTGTAATAGCAGAAATTTTTGATTTTTAAAAAGATTTCATCACATACACATGCAAAGCTATATATATTTTAATTTTTTTTATAATATTAGAGGTGACCACGGGGCATACGATTCACCTGATGGTTAATTTCAACTGTGGTCCACGATATTTACATTCATCTTAAATATACCGGTCTAGTCACTCCTGAGGACTAAGATGCACATCCCTACTCTCGCAGCACCGTTATGATGCTGTTTCGGAAAGGCCCATGTTTTCATAGAATACCAATTATTCTATGAAAACATGGGCCTCTCCAGGTCGAGCTAATTTATTTCTTGCAGAAAGAAAAATTGTTAAAGTGTAACTTTAGTTTAGTTACTGTCAAGGGGAACATTACTTCACGGTGCAAAATAGTAACATCAGTTGTTCTTTTTAATTATGCCTTTTACACATATTTAAAAAAGCATCTTTCTATATAAAAAATACAATAAAATTATAACATGTATAATTATTGTCAACTTCATTCAGCGAGTTATATTATATGATCATTTACTTTATTTTGTTATTCATGTTGTATTTATATGAAAACATTCGTAAATTGTAATAGCAGAAATTTTTGATTTTTAAAAAGATTTCATCACATACACATGCAAAGCTATATATATTTTAATTTTTTTTATAATATTAGAGGTGACCACGGGGCATACGATTCACCTGATGGTTAATTTCAACTGTGGTCCACGATATTTACATTCATCTTAAATATACCGGTCTAGTCACTCCTGAGGACTAAGATGCACATCCCTACTCTCGCAGCACCGTTATGATGCTGTTTCGGAAAGGCCCATGTTTTCATAGAATACCAATTATTCTATGAAAACATGGGCCTCTCCAGGTCGAGCTAATTTATTTCTTGCAGAAAGAAAAATTGTTAAAGTGTAACTTTAGTTTAGTTACTGTCAAGGGGAACATTACTTCACGGTGCAAAATAGTAACATCAGTTGTTCTTTTTAATTATGCCTTTTACACATATTTAAAAAAGCATCTTTCTATATAAAAAATACAATAAAATTATAACATGTATAATTATTGAAGTATAATTAAATATTTTGTTCTGTTAATAACTGTTTCATGGCAATTTTTTGTATAAAGTACAGTTATAGTATTATGTATTAAACAGCTATGTTCATATGATATATTAATGTCATATGATTACATGACATGAATATAATAGAGTTTCTTTAATGTTCTTTATTTAAATTAATCATTAACGCTGTTACATTACTCAGTGTAACCATATAGAGGATCTAGTTGAAAAATTGTATACGCACACTTTAATTGAGCGTATATTTTTTAAAATATTTATGTTTATAATGACATTAATAAATTAAGCAGTCTAAGTTTTAATTGCCTTTTTTTTTAGATTATAGATTTTCTTTTTTTTTTCTTTGTTATTAAAAATAAAGAAACTAAATATAGGTAGTGAACAGAATAGAGACAAAGAGTGTTCTAAAGTTTTGAGCACTCTTAGTCTAATTGAAGGAAACAGTAATATAATTATATATTAAATAAGAAGTACACAGTAAGTAATTTGGAAGTAGTAGAGCCACGTTACAGCTTGTTATTGGCTGCACGATGAATGGGTCACCTCTAACGGGGAGGAACAACGCTCAGAGAATACCAGAGTGAAATATCAGCATAACTTTGTTTAGTTTCGGACGATGAATGCGAAGACCCAATTGCAGGCAATGAGACACTCTAACTGTTCAGGTTCAAAACGCAACGCATCTTGAATCTTTATCGAACATATTGATGTCTTGGATTGCGGTAATCATTAAGTATCAGGTGAACTGTGTGCTCGTTGGTCACCTCTAACATTATAAAAAAAGTTTCTTAACAGGAATACGTAACATTATTATTCATTTATCTATACTTTAACTGTAACAAGTTCTATGAATTGATTTAACTATATTTTATTTTTTATTTTGCTCTCACTCTCTCACTCTCTCGACTACACTAATTAATATACACACACACTATTTGAAATAAGTCGGAAAAAAAGGACATAAAAATAATGCGCACCTTTAAATAATAAAAAAATAACGACCTTTCTAGGTTTGCTTATAAGCTGTTGAGCTGCTTGCAGGTATGCATGCACCTATTATTTATATTATATATTTTTATACCTATTCTATATAAAAAAATACAATAAAATTATAACATGTATAATTATTGTCAACTTCATTCAGCGAGTTATATTATATGATCATTTACTTTATTTTGTTATGTCCAGCAAGATCGTCTTTTACAAACAAATTTGTAAACAGCGTAAAACTCAATAATTACCAATCAAGCTTTTCCCTTCTTATTTATGAAATATGTTGACCTATGACTGGTTCTTTGGTGATCATATGTTAAAATGTCTTAAGGCCACACATGGGTGACACAAAAAACACCACCATGTGCAATTGTAAGTTAACCTTTCATGCATAAAAAAAGAAAACTTATCGCAATAGAATATGGTATGTACAAAATACTCGTAACACCTGGGCCTCTATGATATATGACTGGCAGTTAATAAACAGTAATAAATATAAGTACTTCTTTAAAAGTCAATGTCCAAGTTAAGTATATAATGCGCAAACTTGTCTAAAGAAGCATTAAATAAAATTTGATGAAAATTTTAACTTTCTTTTCACTCTACTTCTTAACTTTTCTGTGAAGTTAATTATTGAAAAGAATATAAAATATTAATTTTATAAAGAGGTTCGAGGGGAAACATAATACTTTAATATAATTTTTCCTCCTTTTGATTTTTTTTCGATGGAAAAATATAAATATTACCGTTACACTCAAACTGTTTTGAGTTAAGCAGGAATTACTAAAATCTAATTGTTTTAGTACTTATTATCTTTTCTAGCTATTTTTTAAATTCTTCTCTTTATTTACAACAAATACCGCTGAGCACGTGGTAATTCAGAACTTGGTACCTCTTCACTTCTGACACTAAACTAACTATCGTACTATATCTGGGTCTTCATGTCAACAAAAAAAATCGCACGAATCCATTTCTAAAACCAATTTGTATTTCTAACCAACTTTAAAAACGGTAGAAGTTTGTTTTTCGCTTACTATTTTCTCATATAAAACCAAATAAGACCAAAAGATAAATATACTCCAAAAGATTTTCATTGAATTGCATAACTTGCTTTAGTTTGGTTTTTACGTAACAGCTACGCGCGAAAACATTTAAATTTGCAGGTTAAATAACAAATATATTGAAAAAATATGACACATGAAAAACTACAGTGTCATTGAAGAGAATACACGAAATATTCTTGTGCGTTCGAAGAGTCCTTAACAAACAACTGCACATTTCAAATTCTTCTCTTTATTTACAACAAATACCGCTGAGCACATGGTAATTCAGAACTTGGTACCTCTTCACTTCTGACACTAAACTAACTATCGTACTATATCTGGGTCTTCATGTCAACAAAAAAAAATCGCACGAATCCATTTCTAAAACCAATTTGTATTTCTAACCAACTTTAAAAACGGTAGAAGTTTGTTTTTCGCTTACTATTTTCTCATATAAAACCAAATAAGACCAAATGATAAATATACTCCAAAAGATTTTCATTGAATTGCATAACTTGCTTTAGTTTGGTTTTTACGTAACAGCTACGCGCGAAAACATTTAAATTTGCAGGTTAAATAACAAATATATTGAAAAAAATGACACATGAAAAACTACAGTGTCATTGAAGAGAATACACGAAATATTCTTGTGCGTTCGAAGATTCCTTAACAAACAACTGCACATTTCAAATTCTTTCACTTGATGAAACTGTGGTCAAATACATTTATGTACATCCATCATCAACAAAGAGAAACAAGTACATAGTATATCAATCGTCGTCGACCTTCCAATTATCTAAATATTTTCATAGATATTATTTTAACACCATTAGAATTATGTTCATTACAGATCTGAAACTATATTAGAATTTAGTCCCACCAAAGGACTTCCCTCCTAGGACTTTAGTCCGGATCCGTTCATAGAGCAGATGTTCTCAACTAGAACTTAATTTCCTAGACAGGATATAAGGATTAAAAGTTGGTCTAATGCTATTAGATAGGAAGTTTGTACGAGTAGCTTAATAATGCGTTCAATCGCTTAGTCTGGAGTTTCTTGAAACCAATTATACATCATGTCGCTGTCACTGCATCTGTAACTTCTCCCAATCTTGGCGCATTATATCTTCATTTCATCAGATTATTATAATCTACCGTCTGCTCACAATTCTTTTTTCCATTTTCTATATAATAGATTTTCACTTTATGCACTTCGATACGTTTTCCCGTTTTTGACAAACCAATTAGTAATAAGGTGTACTCCTCCATTTAGTTATAACAAATCACATCTACTGCGCAGAATAAATATTTGTCCAAACAGAGTTATTCATTTTTCGTTATTTCCACTAGCCGAGTATAATTTGCAATAAGATTGAAGGAAGTTTCACACGTATTGACACAATACGCGACATGCATACTATACACCCAGATCTGACCATCAACAATTTGTTTTACACAAATATTGTTCCTGGGCTGGGACTTAAACCCAGTACCCGCGGTGCAGAGGCTCTTTACTCTAACCACTACGCCACCTATCAACCACGCTATCAATGCATAAGAGAATGTAAAACTACGTGTAAACGAATTGGAACAAGGGGCGATCACAATCCGAGCGATGATCCAATCGTGCAATCATATCGCTGCCTTACTTCAATCCGGCAAACAGACCGAGAAATTTGTTGTTCTGTGCAAACGAAACACTCAAGATAGTTGGCAGGCGTGGTATACTTTATTGTTGCGAATGCAAACGTAATATAATTCTAAAATGGCAAAACTATATTAATGTATGAAAGAAGAAAGAGTTAGGCACGAGGAAAAGATTTTTATTAAACAGGTACTTCTTGTGAATAAACCACTTATATAATTTTAGTAACTATTCTGAACAGTTTAATATAAAAAAATCTTTTTGGTAAAATTAATCAGTTAATTTTCACTGTATTGGTGCCAATGATTACGATAATATCATAATTATCACATCCCCTTGATAGCCCACTGCTGAACATGGGCTTCTCACTTAGATTGCCACAAATCATGGTCCTGAGCCACCTGCATCTATCGACTTAACTTGGAAACTGCAACTGGAACTGCCAGTCTGATATTGCCATTCAAGAAGCATTTTTTCCCCAGCCTATGGGCCGTTCCGTTCTATAGACTATATGGCCAGGTCGTTGCCCCTTCAGTTTGCTGATCTTTTGAGCTATGTTGTTATTCTAGTTTTACTGCTGATATACATATATTCTACAACAACATGTCGCCAAATGGTTAGAATATATCGCCAAAAATATAGAAGTTAATAAGAAAAAATTTACAAACCTAATTGAACAAGCATAGAAATTAAATAATATTTAATACCCTTGTTACATAAGATTTTTTATATATTTCATATAAAATAATATTTTTAATAGAAGTATCTACATTCTCTACGTAATTTATAATTTGATTAAATATTCGTTATACTGGAAGGTTTTAATGAAATAAAAGTGATCAGTGCACTAAATATTTTATAAGCTAGATATTTTGCTATACATTTTGTGACAAAGTGGTTATAGTACATGACAGCTATGGAGTCGAATTATCATCTTATGTGAAGAAATACAGAAGTGAATGAGCACATATTTCATGTTAATCACTAAATTCTCATGAGATTTATATCTAACCTTAAGATAAGTCAATCTGAAGCTGGGTGTACTTTGATTGTTTTATATTTATATTTATTATAAGAAAACTCCCTTTTTCGACTAAACTGTGATACATTCATTACTGTAAAGTTTAAAGTAAAGTTAAACTTAGTTCTTTATATTATACAACCTAATGGTTGGCAATGCGTGGTTTTACCGACTACCTGTATCATGCTCTGGTATTAACATACAAGTGTTATATTGGACCTAAAAAGGTCCTGGTGATCCTGTAAGATTTTTTTTATTTAACAGAAAATCACCTTCTAGTTAAAATTATAGTGTTCTAGATTGGTGAATGTTTATGGCAAATTATTAACACTATTAACGAAGTTTTTAGCTGGCATACGTAAAAACTAATACTTTCCCTCACGAATGGAAGCACGAACAAGCAAAAAAATCAGTAATAATATAATGTACCTCACAAATTTTATTATGAAGTCAAAAATATAACTCCATTGTCAAGGCAGAAAGGAAAATATAAAAAGATTCACTCCGCCCCGTCCATTAACAATTTCACACAATACAGCACCGAATCGTCACAAGGAAGGGACGAAATTAAAAAAAAAGAAACGTTGGGGGGACAGGTAGCCGATTACGCAATAACAAAAGGCGAAATTAATTCCGCTCGACGAGATAAATCCCAGTTTTATTTTAAAACAAAACTCAAGAACAAATTTGGAAATTGACGCAACGATTAAGATTCATTATGCCTGTAAAGTTTTATCTCTAGCAACGGAGAGCCGACTTGGAAAGTTGTTCGCCAGAGCAATAAAGCATTTTGGCAGATTTTGAAGTGGTTCGGAGATTAAATGTACATTACGCGTTGCCTGCAACAGATGTAACGAATCCCGGCGACGGCGAATGCGAATTCGTAATCATTTATTCAGTCTAAGCTCATGAAAAGATCCGCGAACATCAAACACTATTATCGATATAAAAGAAATAAATCTTTTTGGGAACGATTTCTTTGCTCTGCTATAAGGACTGACGGAGGCCTTACTTTAATGTATTTTTCAAGCAGATTTAACGTTTCTCCACTAAAATATAAATATTTGATTCGTGACAAATGGTTTTTGCGGCGATGTTTGATGTGAACTGTTACGTTTATATTATTTTTAATATTAATATTAAAATATACGTATGTATATACTTTATTTTTTTCAATTATCTGATTTAATCATATTATCAAAGTCAGCCGTTATCGTTAGCTTTGTATGCATACACGCGGCTACGCTCGCATAGAAATGAATGTCAAAATTTTTACTTGTTTTTTACTGTTTTGTTATTTTTTGTAGACAGAAACTGATCGAAAACATTAAAAAATGCACTAGTTTAGGAGAGTACTACCAGATAATATTGTAATTCTTTCTATTTGACGCCAAGAAGTGGGCATTGGATACACGCGGATATGAAAAAGACATCTTGAGAAAGGAATCTATTCAATTGGAATGGAAAATCTATTAGGCTTATAGCTTTCCGTGGGTTTATATAATTTTCGGAATTTCCTGTTCCCGTCAGAATAAATGTTACATTCTATTCTTAATAATATTAGGTATGACAAACGTGCACACAGAGCACACCTTATTGCTGGTGACATGCCATTCTATCTTAGTACTCAGCGGTACAAAGCGGTAGCGGTAACGCATCTGCATTATAATTCATTATCAAGGATGAATGTGGGAGCTATGGGGCGCACAACTAACTTAACATCAGGTGAACTGTGTGCTCAAATGTCACCATCTTTTTTTTATTGCCTAAAAAATAAAAGTTTACCTGATGGTAAATAATAAGTATGCCTCGTACCATCTACTAATAAAGTCTTAAGGTGCACCCCTTGAGGACTTTGATGGAATGGATCGTTCTCGGTCAAGCTAACCCATTAATCTTGCAGCTAGACACCAACTGAAGCATGGATCTACCATTGTTGTTATTTAAAGTTTTTATGAGAGCATAGCCTATAAGTCAAAAAATTTTAGGAATGCGGGATTAGTGCTACGTCCCGACTCTATGACTGTCTCTACCTGACAAATACTCCGTTTTAATTCTGACCTTAGAGATTACGATTCAGAGCCTCGGTAGCTCAGTATAGCGTTCGCTTTTAATTCACGGCACGCAATCAAACCGAATTCGATCCCCAGATGTCGGCACCAATGAAATTATTAACCGCAATTTGAAATGAAGGAAAGAGAAGGAAAACATCGTGAGGAAACCTGCATTTCTGAGAATTAAAAAAATATATTTCGAAGACATGTGAAGTCCGCCAATCCAGAGCCAGGTGGTCTTATACCCTCTCTAGAGAGGAGGGCCAAGTGGGATTTATTTATATAGGCTGTTACTTAATTCTGACATTTGAAGAATGATAAATATTATTACATTGTGAGTAACAAAGATCACACAGTTAACCTGATGGTAAGTGATTCCTGCGGCCCATGACATCTAAATTCATCCATGACAAGGAATCATAATGCAGATGTGTTGTCACCCTTGAGGGCTGAGATGGAATGCCTCGTCTCCAGTAATAAAGGTCTCCAGATCCCTGCACTCGCCAGACGAAACACAGCAATATTATACTGCCATTTTATGCTGGTATTCTGTGAGGGCGCGGTCCTACCCCGATCAAGCTGACCCATGCATTCAGTGTATTAAATTAAATTTTTCCTCACTAAAAATTCAGCCCTCTCTTTTAGATACCATAAACTCGATTTGGATATCTTAGCCTTATTTTATTACCTTGGAACTATGAGTCCTGAGAAAGTTGCCTTATGGTTTAGGGTATGGTCTGCGAAACCTAACGCCATAGGTTCGAATCTTCCATTCGAAAATTGGCGTGCACCACCTCCTAGCACAAGTATTTAACATTAATTGTATCCGTAATTTATCCGAATGTTAGTAATGCTATTTTGTGAAAAAAAAATAATGTGCCATTAGTAAATCCATACTAGACTTTTAAAAATAAAGAGAGTATTACTTGTGCCCCTCAATCATATTTCCACTTTTTTTTTCGGGCTGATGAACGTTAGCCTGAGGGCTTCTACAGTTTCACCGGGTTGATAGGTGACCGAGCGCTTATTGCTTGGACCATTATTATTATTAACTACCTGTACGACCACTTCGGAATGCGTGGGCGCTGGAGAAGAAGTGGCGTACTTCAACTTTGTGCTTTTGCGTTATATACAAGTTTTATCGAACTCATATGTTCATAGCGCACGGCTGTAACAACGCTTCGAGTTACCGTAGATGGAGACTTTCATTTTATCGAATGTATATCAGCTACGACCTAGCCGTCTTATGCGAAGTTGTTCTTTTTGTGATAAAATAATTGTATGTTGCTTCTTAAAGGTTTATTTACGTTTATTTTATATATAAAAGAAATAATATATATTTAATATTATATTTGTTACATAAAATTAAATTTGATACCTATCAAAATTTTAAAGGTATTCATGGAGTTGATGTTACAAAAACAATTAGCCGTATTTAGTTTCACAAATCTCAAGCTAATTCCTTAATAAGGCAATAGAACACGCTCTAAAATCGAATAAGAAAATTGTTTTTCATTGTATCCATTCAGGTGGATAGCATTACACTTTAGTTAACTTTAATTAACGAACAACAGATCGTATTTGAAAAGTCTACTTAATTACACTGGAAAGTTGTCAGACTTTGTTCACGTACATTTGGTATGGCAGCTGACAGATTTTTAAAGCGTATTGTTACATGTCAAAGCCTGTGGGGCTTGCAGTTGAGATAATTAATACTGTTATTAAATGATTTAAATGCTTTGCTGTCAGGGTTTATATATATCAAATTAACGACCGCATTTGTTTATAAATACGCAGTCTCTTTATTGTATTTTGTGCTGTTGAAACATAATATCACACTAGAATCAGCGGTTGCAGCTTTTGAAAAAATTTTTTTTATAAGTTTGTCCGATACTACTTGTAAATCTCTTTTTATCTTTGACAGACGAATTTGTACTTACAGTTCCAGAAGATCTTGATATCTCTTGTATATTTGATATTTATATATTGGAACTAGATTACATCATCTAGATGCGCTTCATCTACAATCTGATAATGATCTGTTAATAAACTGATGAGGCAAATTTAGTGATGAATAGATCTTTAATAACAGGACAACACCGGTACTGCATTATGCAATTCAATTGGACATTTATGCGCAAATGTCCCAAGAAGTGTCAGTCTTGTTAGTTTAGCGGTAAACTTAAAAAGGTTGAAGTGACGATGAAGATATATGAGGTGTTCATTCCGCTGTCCGTCAAAGAGTTTTGTTTATTCACCGCTAAAAGAAGCCCGGTCACCATGGCTCTTATTTTCCGGAATATATCTCTGGAATACGCCGACCGCCTTTAGTAATTATGAGTTGACTTCACGTCAAACCTTAACTACGGGCGGTTCCTTGAGTCTATGGCAAAAATGTCGCTAGTTAGCTGGGAATCCTTGCAAAGGTGCAGTGGTACTCCCCACTACAACAGCTCACGGCCCTTTATAAAGCACAAGTTCGGTTGTGTGTAAAGTACTAAAGTATAGTACTAAAGTACCACATTTAATCAAGGGCTGCAAAATACCTATTTGGAAGTATGACATTCAGCGCGAAAGGCGCGTTAAAAGGTTAATTATTAACCTATATTTAGTTAAAACGGCTAAGTCTAGTGAGTAGAGGACATAACATGATTCTTTCATCCCCTTTTCATCATTCGATAACACAACGCAGTGCGGGTTTTCATTCTTTCGTTGTGGATATACCTCGCATTCGAACGAAGCCATGTGTTTCATTGTTTTTAATGCGACCAGCGAAGAATTGGAATAGTTTGTAGTCTTAAAGTTGTAGTTAATCACCGCTTGTATCAGTTTAAAAAAAAAGATTAAATGATTTTGACATATAACATATTTGACGCTGATGACACCCAAGAAGATCACGATAATCGTATGTGCAGCACCAAACCAAATTATAAACTATTTAATTCTGAAATGACGTGTAATGTAGTATACATTAAATTTTAACTCAACAGTAAACAAAAGAATATACTAAACAAAAACCCAGAACATGCTTCGCCAAAAATAGACAATAATTAAATATAGGTATATATCCAAACATATCTAACATACAACATTCACTTCCACAATATTTTTCGAGCCGCACATTGTACATAAATCTCTGAAAAACATCCGTACAAACATGACAAATGCACCGCAACCGACCCTTTCTCATTTACACGATATACGCGATACGAAATAGAAAATTGAACCAAATAAACTTACTGGAATACTCTCTCTCTCTCGGGTCCACGTCAGTTTTTAGACAAATAAGGAAGCAGCGAGGGAAACTCGAGCTACCGTGGATTGAGAAGAAATGGAACGATTCGATCCTCAAAGACAGAGATCCGTACAAAAACGTACAAAAAATTACGTATGCCATGTTTAAAAATTCATTCTAATGTCTGGTTTGCAACATTTGATATTTTCAGTGTTATTTGATTACACAGATTTGCGGGTTGTTTATAAAGATTATTTGCGTCATTTTTAAGTTACTTACTTACTAATGACAAAAAGTATAATTATAAAATTTAAAAAGGTCAATAAATAACAAAGAATTTCAGTGATTAATCGGTTCGCGTATTTAACATATTGCATATACCTATAAAGTTTTAATTCAGCAGCACATAAAATAATGTCTTCTCCTTGTACTTACTAAATATATACCTATAGTATGCATATTCTACATATAACATCTTATTATAGATATGTTATACGTATGTGAGAGTATAAACAATTCTGAAATATATTAACAGCATATTTTATATAATTAAATAATTCCTTCACAAAGAGACATTATAAAAACGCGAACATTTCAAAGCGGTACCCTAAAACGAGACGTCACAGCAAAGAGGTTTCTTTATTAAGTTACAACGGTCAAAACGAAATGCTCTTCACATACGTTGTGCATTGCGCTGCTACCTAGCAACGGTAAGACGTAAACTGTTATAGAGCGAGCGTTGTATTGCACCAAAGTGCCATACCATGCTCTCTGCTAGGCGTAATAGCATTACGTACCTTGACTGAATTTTCGTGTCGCGCAGTTGAAAAATTGTAAGAGAACTTCTTTTGTTAGCAATACACGCTTTCGTATTTAAAAAGGTAGGATTGTTGATTTATTATGAAACCTTCAAAGAAAATGGTGAGACTAAATTTTTTTATTTATTCACTTTCTTTTTAAATACAGGGGTTTTTGGCTTGTCAGGTTTAGACTTGTTTATGTAGTTACATTAATTGCACATTTCGTAGCAAATTTCTCTTTTTATACTTTTTATGAACCGACAAAACTTCATGCGCATTTAATGAAATAGGTTTCACGAATGTCTTCTTGAAATACAATTTTTTTATAATGTTTTTAGTGTCACACGAGCACAACGTTCACAATCACAATTTATATCGACTCTTGGTCCATGACATCTACATCCATCCTCAAAATAGACACAAGAAGCCCATGCGCTGACACCACTGAGGACAGAGGTGGAGTACTTCGTCACCAGTAATTGAGTCACCATTCGAAACACAGCATGAAGCGTTATGCTGGTGTTTCATACTGAAGTGAAAGCGAATAGAAACAAATTTTAATCCTATCATTACACTTAATTTTTGTTTCTTCATTACCATTGCTTGTAATAAATCATTTGATTTTTTTTAGACATTTTATTTTTATAGAATAGGTAGCAATATATATATATATATATATATATATATGTATATATATATATCGTTTATTCGTTTCCCAACAATACATGTATCTCTTCTAAACATACGGCTCAATTTTGAATTTTTTTATTTCATTTTGTAAATAATAACAACTTTTAAATTTATTTATCAATTAATTTTCTAGTCAAACTACGAAAGGATTATACCATGCCACAGGTCATCAACTTTATAACACTTCTAACGGTCATAACGTATCCACGTAAGGTAAGATTTGTTGAACTGAGTTTCAGATAGTTTGTGCTACTTTACCATGATACACGATTTCACATTCTCGTTGTTTTTCAGTCACACGGCCGTCGTCATAATTTTTGAATACGATGTCCGTGATTAAAGTTTTTCGTTATATATTTAGTACGTGGAGGTATTTTAAAAATATACATACCCAGTTTCAAAATAAATTTAAGGGATTAACATCGCTAAGTGTGAATTTTCAAAATGTTTCCCACCTGTATCCACTCTACAGCCGCGTCATGATGTGAGTCCCAATTAGGGGCCATACAATATCAGAGCTTTTGCTTCTAAAATTTCTTAGAGACGTAAAGGCGACGCGGTTCAGATATCGTCCTTTTAAACTGTAATTCTCGTGCATTCCTTTGTAAGCGGCATACAATTTCGTTTTCGAAATTCGAAATAATGGTAGTACTGAGTGAGCCACTATTCTAATTCTAAAAAAAATATTAAAAAATAGACCGAATCACCTCAATGAATATCTCAGCCGTAATTAGACAAATGTTTAAAAAAAAAGTCACTAATAAAAATGACGTTCCCCATAAATTATTACAAAAATAACCATAATACGGAGCCACCTTCATCGTTTAATACATTATTTTCTCTTAAAAAGAAGGTTGTTACACAGCTAGGACAAATCACTATCTTCGATCGACCCATTACATGGGTAGAATCGGTCAGATACACCAGAGGTCACCTTCGACCGAAAACTCAGTTTCAGCCCGCATATCAAAATGCGAGGAATAAGGCCGCGTTCGTTATGAGCCAACTTCACGAGCTCATCTGGGCGAATAGTAAAATGTCCCTAAGACATAAACTCCGCTCATACACGTTCTGCGAAAGACCAATTATGGCCTATGCCAGCATCGTCTTCACTCATTTAGCCACGAAAAAATTAAATATCCTACAGACGGTCCAAAACCGTTTCACCCGCATAGCGACCGGAGCAGAACCATATCAGTGCGACATCTATCTGCACAATGACTCACACACATCGTCACTATTCCGGAATATTTTCAGGCTCTCTTGCAGTGCTTCTTCGCGAAAGCGCTTTCGCACTCTAACCCGCAAGTGGTAAACAAGTGGTTCGGTACCGCAACCTACGAGCCGGTACCGAATCCTGCAATTGCAGAAACCGTAGACCTCATCACGTCCTGGACGACCCCGACTTCACGGGGGAGCTGAGATCCAGTCCGTCCTCAACGGACCATCACACACCTCCGACATCTCACGTCGCCCTCGCCTTCGAGCGCGGCGTAATCTTCGCAACACCGCGTACATACACCTGCGTGTCAGGACGGTTCTCACCGCCCACAGCTTCCGATTAACCAGATAACAGGTGGCGTCCGTCAGAAGCTAGGACTGCATACTTTTGTCCGTTTTTTGTTTTTGTTTCGTGTTAGGTTTACGTTTTTTTTATATCTCAATAAAGATTCAACAAGCATGTCCTTTGTCACTTCAGAGGACTGAGGTGGAATGCTATTTATACATCTACATAAGCTTAAGGTATTTTGGTTATTAAGGTTTCTTAAAGCACATTGATGGTAAAATCTTACGAGCTACCCTATCCTCCAGTCCCATCTAGTTATCCATTCTTTTTGCTTTCTTAGTGTTCAACTATATATTCAGGTTAAAAAATTCTATCTCTATACACCTTTCCTAAAAGTTTGCGTGGCTACACAAACTACATATCAACACCAAATGCTTATAATTATACAACACGCACGGGTACACACACATTATATAGATTTACTCATCACACAATTAAACACTCACTTGCAGACCTTTTTTCTTTTTCTTAAAAAATAAACAGCATCCGTGTATTAATTCGAGAGCTTGGTAATCTATCAGACAGGAAAACATACCAGCGCAGATACCAGTCTCTAACAAAGGAATGTCATATATTGTGTTATGCAGCTTTATTAATTTGGTGTAACTTTGTGAAAGATGAAATAAAACTATAATTTTTGCAAGCAGTATGCGGAATAATTATAGTTAAAGTAGAGGTACGGTGCATCTAGTTTCTCATTTCATAATGGCGTGTCTTTACCGGGAAAGAACCATGCCATTGCAGAATCCAAGCTTGAAAGAGCAGCATAACAATTTTGTTTCGTACATTGAGTGCAGGCCTACCGTCTCAGTCCGCTGCAGTGACAAAGTAGTGTATGCATGTTGAATCTTTATTGAGATACCTTATTATATGTATATCATGTACTATTGTCATCACCTACCTTCAGATGAAAAGTGTGTCTTCGTTCTTCGTTCAATCGTTTTCTAACCTCTATATAAATGTAAAGTAAATCCCAAACGAAAATAAAAAACGAACAAACGTTCGTGGTGTCTCGTGGTATTTACCTACTGGTATCAGTTATTATTTATTATTCGATGGACTTGGTGTGCTTTTTCGTTACCTTTAATTCCATATAAATATGGTTCTATCCCAGGGGTTAACGTAACCGGTCCTAAATAACGATTTCGTCACGTCATTTCTAATTCTAGCTGGTTGTTGTGTAGGATCGATTGTAAATTCTTCAGTTGTGTTACACAATTCGCATGGTAGAAGATCGCTACAGAAAAAGTAACTAACTTATTATATGCAATTCGTTCAGAGTCTAATAATCCCTATTTAACGAAATTTCCAAAAATAATTTGAATGTACAGACAGAGAATTGAATTGTATTACATGTACATTGAATGTACAAAATGTTAGCTCTATTAAACTTTGATCCGCAATTAATATATTATATATTTACCTTTCCTATTACTAAGAAAGATATTAATGTCATCTATCGTATTTCGTAATAAAAAGAATAAAGAATGATCCACAATATACGAATAAAGTAATTGAAACATAAATAAGGTATTTTCCTCATTTATAGTTACAATTCTTCAAAAGATATACGCCATGAAAAAAAGAAATATTTTCTGTAATGCGATACACACGACTCTCAATTAAATTAAAAAGCATCCTCTCATATTTTGGACAAAATGTTAAGTATTCTATACACAATAAAAATGGTGAGTCTTAATATATACTCTCAGAACCAACCCCCTACATAAAGGATGATACCAGTGATAGCATAATTAATATTTTTGTATTGTTTTATACTTTTTAATAATAACGAAGTTGCTTGAATTAAACGCATTTTTTTTTTCTACAATAGTGATGTTTTCCAGATCGATTTTAAGCCGCGGCGACATCTTCCTCTTACCGTGTTTCGTATTGAATTAGGACGCCAATGCATGTGCATCTTGAATCTTTATTGAGGATCTAAAATTCATGGGTCACAGTTATCATTGACCAACAAAGGACCTGCGTGCTCGCTAGAAAAGATCAGAAGGAAATGTCGGAAAACACGCGAAATATACAATCGTATTTTTATATCCCACAGCATTAGCTGGAAAATATTTAATAGGTCAGCTCGAACGTGGTTTGACCACGCCTTCGCAGAATACCAACGTAAAATAGCACCATAATACTGCTGTGTTTCTGATCTGATCCACAGACCTTTACTACTGGTGACAAGGCATTCCATCTCAGTCCTCAAGAGTGACTACGCATCTGCATTATGATTCCTTGTAATGGATGAATATAGATGTCATAGGCTGCAGGAATTACTTACATGAACTTACTTACTTAGGTGAACTGTGTGCTCGTTTGTTACTTTTAATGTAATTAGAAAATACACAGTTTACCAGAAGTAAGCATGCGTACGAAATAAGCAACACCACATTCGTTCAATGGAATGGAATGTGGTCTACTCTTAAAGGCATACTAGCGGAAAACGGCAAGGCTCGGGAGTGCTTCGTGTATGTAAGAAATCGAAGCCCCAATTATTGGTATGATGGCTCCATTTTAGACATCAGACGTAGCAACAGCTTTCTGTCTCTTGACTATTTATTGAGGATCGTGTAGCTCCTATTTCGTAATGTTTATTTAAGATCAAATGACAGTTAATTTCAGACAGGTGGTTTGTAATTTCAAAAAGAACTCTAAAGCGAAACTGTAAAATTAGTGTTACTTCTAGAAAGTAAGTCAGTCTTTTAGTGTTAGCGGCCAATAACACTTTTGGGTCAATATCACTGATCCAATGAAATAAGTAGAAATATGTTAAATAACAAATATTACTCCAACACGCCCCAAAATATATATGTTTCAATAAACTGTCATGACATATGGCTACGGTAAGTTTTATTCATGTTTGTAGTTAATCGATAAACAAGACGCATAATCACATTAAGCACCGAGGAGTCGCGAGACACCCAACAAAATGCTGTTACTCACGACAGACACCTGCTACACTTGGAACCAATTACAGAAACACTGCTTTTCTAACGTTAATACACACCGATACGTCGAACACTCTACGATCGTTATGTTCCTAATTAAAGTTCATATTAATATTATTCATTGTTCTTTCGTTATGTGAAATCGATGAGCAGATTTTTTTATAGTAACAAAAAAAAAGTAAAAAATCTTTACTACAACGCTAGAGTGAACAAGTTAACAAATATACAAAAAAAATCCACCGCCTATTTTATTCACACTTGGAGTTAACTGCAGTGTAACTGCCTTCGCACTAGGCAAATCTGTACCGCGAGTGCTAATTACGAATTTTTTTTTTTAAACCTTTAACACATGCACGTCTGTTATATCGTTAAGATTACAAGTAGTAAAAATAAACTTATATTTTTTTTTTCTAGTATGTTTTCATTTATACTTATATATTATATTTATTAATTTTTGTGACATAATGTTATCAAAAATTCAGTATCAGTACGAGAATTATTTAATTTATATTTATCTCTATTTAAAAGCAAATAACCAGTGAGGGCTTCTAGTGATGACTTGTAATACTTAATTGAGTTTCTGCAAAGACTCTAGGTCTGTCACTCAGTTCCCGGAAAGGCCGTGCACGATATTTCTCCGCGTAATAGAATATCTAAGAAGACATCAGCAGTAGAACGAAGAATAACTCAAAGAGGTTCAGGCTGAAACAATAATGGACGACTAGATAATTAGTAGAACTAATAACAGATAGTAAAGAAAGAACCTGCCACCTGAAGTGGCAACCTGACAACCGCAGTGTCGGACGTTCTCCATATTAGACGCCCTATTTCTAGAAAGTTGAAGGATGATGGTCGGATGATTTTGATGAACCATAATTAAATTTATAGTATGTCGCACGTCTCAACGTTTTTCGCCGTTTCAGATTAAAAAATAGTCTTAGTACCAGTTTCAGTAGTTTCACTATATTTTAATTGTGATAGCGTTACTGTGTATTAAACACATCCTTTCATTATATAATAAAAAGCTATTATTAATATTCTATAATATTTTGACTATCTCGTATTCAGCCTGCCAAATTGATTGCACCACAAATTTTAAATCTACTAATAACGAGAGAATTAAATATATATTTTCTTTTATTTTTTATTATTTTCTTTCTATTATTTTCATATCATTTATAGGTTAGAATATATTTTTTATCCTACATTTGGCTTTTAAAAATGGGTATGTATATACCTTTAACAGTTTTTCTATAATGAACCACATTTTTATTCGAAATTAAATTATTTACTCGCATCAAAAAATTGTGCGAACACAATTATAGTTCACAGTTCACCATAGCCGTGTGTCACAAGCATAATCCAGCTCGCGTAAATCATCGCACAACTTAAAACACACAAATAACAAGTTTGATACAGCGCTCCCACTCGTGCCGCCAAGTTAACGGTAATTTGCATACATTATCATCTCAGGTGCTCCGTCTGTGATATTCGCTTCTCGTGGCGCACGTGTGTACCTTAACTTAGTTATATTTCGAAGTGATTTCGGATTTAGCAATGTTTGTGATTTTCCCTCAAGTGAATGAATTTGTGCAATTTGAATTTGCAATTATTTTTTATGGAACAAATATATTGAAGTTTAAACAAGATTTATGAACTTGGTTTTGAAATATTATTAGAAGATTTAGCAAGGATTACTAAAGTTCTGT
The DNA here is from genome assembly GCA_029286865.1 of Teinopalpus imperialis. Classification (NCBI taxonomy): domain Eukaryota; kingdom Metazoa; phylum Arthropoda; class Insecta; order Lepidoptera; family Papilionidae; genus Teinopalpus; species Teinopalpus imperialis. Next base: position 738,477 of record JAGSMU010000039.1, read on the forward strand.
CTCTATTTTTGGATGCATTTTCAACACGACAGTTTTTATTCAGTAATGTCTGTAACAAACCTATTACCAACACTACATATGATTTTTTCTATACATTTATTTTAAAGTTTTCTCTCCTTAATATTATTACAATTTTTCGCTGTTGTTGTACCGTATCTATGTATATAATAAAAACCAACCTCATTGTTTAAATTTAGATAATGATAAAACCTGTCTGCAAAATAAGTCTGAAGATACCTGAACAAAATCAAATAAAAACAGTCCTAGTAATAAAAAATCATTTAAATAGATCGATAGGTATTGAATAAATTATATCAAATAAAACAGTAAAATATCATAAAAGCTAATTTATCTTCGTTTTATTAACAGAGTAAAGATATCTGTTCCATTACGCCAAATAACAAGATATTTGTTTCGGCGCAACTCCGTGCTTTTTTTCCATAAAGCAAATTAAGCCAACGCCAGGGAAGGGTAAGCGGCGGAATATTCGAAATCAAACAATTATTTTACGTAAATTGCATTCCCTTTGCGCTAACAATCCTAAATTAAAGCCAAAGATACACCGAGGGTGTGTGGGGAGGGTGGAGAGGAAGAGGTGGAGGGGATCTCGCAATTTCCGCGAATCTTCAGATCAATTAATTAGGACTCCCTTTAAATTGTACGGGGCCCATTTTTAAATAAATGCGGATAACTTAAATACGACGTAGTGAAGAACCAACGCGTTTTAAATTTGAGACTTGAATTCAAATTGTATATTTTACGATGCAAAAATGTAGTTTAGATTTATAAAGTTTTACTTTTAATGTAATATTAATTATAATAGATCATTTTTAAGTATGGTAGGTGACCTCATTAATGATCCCATTTGAAAGTTGTCTCATTATAACGGTAGTAAAGGTGATAAACGAGCACACTGTCATGGTTTACATGATAGTAAGCAACATATATAATAATTAATCAGAATTTTGATTCAGATTAAGATAGACTATCTCATTAATAGAACCTTTTGAATCTTCTTACATCATACGAAAGACAATGATATACGAAAACTTATAATAAAACAATGTGTAGATTAATATAAACAAATATACTATCTGTATCAATTACTATTGATTATGTATTTTGATACTTTGAAGTATTTTTTGTAATGACAGAGATGCTAATTATCAAGTTCCATTCTAACGTCTATGCTAAAAGATCAAACGTAAATTCGATTACAGCAATGTCAGTACATTAATATGATATTCGCCTAACTTTTCTACTGTAAAAAGTCAACCCGAAAATAATAATTTAACCGTACCAAAATCAGTTTCAACTGAAAGTTGAAGAAGCTACGACTTGGGACCCAGTAATAAAATACTTTACTAAGCCCCACGGTCCTACATTGATTAGGTGTCAAAGGATGCGATTATTTTGGTTGGTTTTGTAATGTTTCTAATTACCAATAACAATGTTTGTATTTCGTTTTCATCAGTAGTTTAGCTAAGCGTCAATAGCCTACAGGTTTAGGGTACGGTCTGCAAAACTTAAGGTCGTAGGTTCGAATCCACCATTCGACTATTGCCGTGTACTATCTCCTAGCACAAGCGTTTTAAGCTTAGTTGGAGTGGTTAACCGGAATATTAATAATGTTAATAGCATTGCTAAATTTCTTTTTGAAGAAGAAATCTAGAATAAAATACTCAAAGTTATTTTTTGTTAATAATAAAAAATAAATTTGAACAACATACATACATTTTGTCTTAATCTAAATGGACAGAAATAAGGGGAGCTTATATTTTATAAGAACTTATTAAGCTCAAACGGGATAAAAATGGACATTAATGATAGCAAGTGAGTTTTATGAACATAGTCTGTAGTCTGAATAAGCAAATCCATGGTGCAAGACAAAGATTATTAATTAAGACACATGGCTATTAATAATAATAATAATAATAATTTCTTTATTTCTCTCCACAGCACATGTTAATTAAATTAAGTTAAAACAATAATATTTACATATGTTGCCACGTATATTGCGGGAGACTGATGCGCCAAACTAAGCTCTGGCCTTGTATTGTCGGGTCATCAGGCCTTCAACCTATCATATGCTAGACAATTATAATACATAATATAAAACAAATATTGTTCAGTTAAACAATAGAAAGTCTCTAGTAGAAAAGTTAAATATGAAAAAAAAAACATTTGATTATATGAAAACAAGTATTAGTTTATTAAAATAACTTAGTTGGGTTGTGTGTATGTGTGTGCGTTTGTGTATCCTGTGTGTACTATTGTAGGGTACTTTTGTAATAACATTAAGAGCATACAGTTCACCGGGAAGTGATAACTATGCTCTACATATCAAAATTCAATCATAATAAAGACTCGAGATGAATATCCGTTCATCACCCCTACGGTAGTAGTAGTAGTACGGTAGAGTAAAATAAAATATCTCGTTATCTGTAATTGGGTCTCCGATACTTCATACACTTAGTATACAAAACACAGCAGCTATAGGCTTTTATTTGACACTTGTTTTCTCTGTGTGATCCTTCCTCGGTCTAGCCAACACATTCCTGTTGCAATTTTAAAATCAGCGTGACTTTACCACTGTTAAATGCTGTCTTATTCTTAACTAATAATTAAATAAATAAGAAAATAATCTTAATAATAAATGAAATTTCCGATTCCTTTAAATATAATAAAAAACCTTTTAAGTCTGCGCCAAGTCAATTTAAAAAAACGGCTAAGTGATTGTGGGCTGCAGCGTATTTGAGCGGTATTAACGTGCCACCAGTAATCCATCTTCTCTAGATTTAGATAGATCTCTTTTGTTCTGCATAAGTTTATCTTGTACATGAAAACCATTATCGTTGAAGCAAACATTATAGCACAGAATAAAACACTAATGTATTAAATGAATTTTTTTCACAAATAAGGACATTTGCAGCTGTATGCGGTACAAATGGGTTAGCTTGGACCAATTTTTTCTGGTTAGTACCAATTATAATATAGTGGGGTAAATATTCGAACACAATAAATCATTGGCATATCTTTAACTTTATTTACAGTTATCGTATAGAACCGTGAAAATAGCGATTTCAACCATTTTAGCGGGCAAGCATATTTAAAGGAATCAATTAATCAATTAAAAGGCTTTGAAGAAGACTGGAACAAAAATATCAAATATCAGCATCAATATCCTGATATGTTTTGTCTATTGAGATATTCTAGAGCATTCACAAGTCACTAGCACAAATCATACGTTGAAGAAAATTGGTGTTATAGGTTGCTAAGAAAAAGTTGAATCTCCTGGGAGTAGGCTACGTGAGGCTAGAATATTATGGCCACTTACGGTTAGGAGGCATAGCCCCCCGTGTGTCCACAATATCCAAAAAAGCACAAATAAAACACAAAAACACGATTGCCCCTGTATGTTAAGGTAATTAACAAACGTCCTAAAAAGGTGACACTACGTAATATTATCTCGTCATGTTGGATATATATGGACATACCTTTAACGGTCACTTGTTAAAAAAGCATTTTTATAAACATCATTATTGTAGCTCGTTTTGTTTTAAATTTTAAGTATAAATTATAAAGAAACTATTCTTGATGGTTAGAATAATAAACGTGAACGGAGCTTAATTTAGAAAACATATCAGACTGAAGTCAGTGGATAGTGTGCTTAGTAGGTCCAAATTTCTCAACGTATTCAAATTATTGGGTTCGATTCTTGGTTTCGTTTCGGTTAGTATATAGATTTGTGTCAACCAAATATTGGATTTTGGGCTTAGGGGCATCACGAGATGACCGATGGGATCCGAAACAGACCGCGATACAACTTAAAAAGTAGTGAAATCCATTGAATCTACTCGCAGAAATGTACCGAAATATACTTTCATATATTAGACATAATACGTTAATTTTGCTCCTGTTTAATTGGTCAAAACAACTTTTTGCTTCAAAGGCAATTTTCGAACGCAATAAAAATGCCTAGTCTCGCTTTCCAACACCAGTTTATCGGTGTAGCGTCTTACTGAAGTTAGGCTATGTCTCATCGGCTCTGAAAATACCGCTGCTAGGCTATTAGGCGCGAGCGCTCCGTGTATAATTGCGTTTCGCAACAAATTACAAGTTAGAATGAGGTGGAAACATGGGCCGCCAAGTTGGCACAACTTCGGTTGGAACCATGCAAGTTGACTTTCGCGTTTCTGGTTCACGCATATTCTTGTTACCCATGATGCAATCAGTGAAGCACTTTTTAATCTTCAGAAACAGGATAGATGTGTCAAGAGCCGGTCGAATAATTGTCAGGGTATTTGATAGCTTCTTTATGATGCTTATAAACACACCTATATACGTTAATAAAATCTTTTGTTCATAAAGTTAAGAAGGGCTAAGAGTAAACTATAATTAGTTGTAGAACCAAATTGCTACTTATGCTTGAGCGGCACTGGGGAAATACTACACCCTTGTAGCAGCATGACGCTGTTGTCTTGTACCAGGAGAGATGGGATCTGGAGATGCAGTTAATAACAGAGAAGCATTCCATCTCAGATTCGGTCCTCAAGGATTAAAACGCATCTTGGATCATCATGGTTCTTTGTAAAGGATATATGTAGTTGTATGTGGGCTACAGTTGTCACTCACCATCATGGTTTACTGTACGCTTGTCACCCTTAGTTTGATAAAAATGTGGTTATTCTGAAAATATGTTGTCCATTAAATTGAGTAGGTATATATTCACATTTCAATTCGTGGTTAGGCAATAATGCGCTTTCCAATACACAAATATTTCCACAACGCTGTAATACTTCAAATAGTTTTCATCTACACGCGTATCAGTGCTTTACGTAATTGTGTATCAAGTAAAACGCTCACGTTGGATGAAAGCCCACTTTAAAGTTAACAAAACGCTCATGAGTTTCACGCGGTGTTTTGTACGCATTAATAAACAGACTGTCAGAAGGAAAGGGTCTTTAGAGCGGTAAACAGCAACTACATTACGGGCCGGAGTTGCCCTTAATTCTGTTATGTGACGTCATTGTTCACGACGTCACCCCCGGGATCGTTTGTGGGAACGTGATGAATTGACAAGATTTTCTGTTTAACACACTCCTGGTTAATATCTCCATTAAACATCATTTCATGTATGCCTGCTTGGAAGGTAATAAACCCCAAACTCTTCCAAATAAACTTTATTTTATTCGCGCGTCCTCGGTTAGATTCTCGGCCGATGTACAGATTTAGGGTATCATAAATTGATGGTTTTCGGGTCTGGGATTGTTGTATATAGATCTTTTATAGTATCTGAAACTTCCTCTGATCTTACTTGTATGTACAGTTAAATCGAGCCAGGGTAGATGATGGTTCCTCTGTGATTGCGCATATTCTTACAGCACTGTATTAAACAAAACGAACTATAAATAAACTACATTCGTCCCTCATCCTCAACTCTAACTCGAACTTAAAAATAATGTCACCCTAGGTAGATCAAGTTAAAGTACTGATTAGGTTAACTAGAAGTGGTTATCGCCGTCGTCTTAATCGATATATATATATATATATATATATATATATATATATAAATATATATATATATATATATATATATATATATATATATGTATATATCTATATATATATATATATATAATACGTAACAAACAGGTGTTTAAACTTCTAAGTCTCATCCAACTTCGTGCTTCAAATGAAAACGCTCTATATTAAAAGAGATGCATTCCGTCCACATTAAATGGACCGCGCCAACGTAAAACCAAACGGACCGTTTGCTCCACAAACCTTTACGTAGCGAGGTACGTGAGCGCTAATTAAAATAGAACAGGGCACAATGTTTGTTCACTATGTTTATTAACGGGCGCGATTGTGTCGCTTCCACGGCTTTTAGTTGCGCGTTCCAAAAAAAGGGTTTTTAATTCAAAACGTCCTTTATTGAATCTTAACTACTGACAAAATCAAATCGATCAAAGATATTTTTTCATCTCTGGAAATGTTGATTGCAATAAAATTCAATAAACATTATGAGGCAACAGGAAAAGAAAACTGGAGTGGAGGTACTCTGCACTCTTGTTTGAAATTATAGATATTTAAAATTTTATGACAACTTTGAATTAAATAGAGTTTTTCTTTTTTTTTGCTTAATACACATTAGAAGTGACAAGCGAGCATATACATAAGTGATAACTGCAATGCATAACATCATCGCCAACATCCATCCTCAATGGTACACATTGCGCTGTCACTGAAGACTGAGATAGAATGCTTCGTTATCTGTAATTGTGTCTCCGGATCCCTACCCTCACCATAAATCATATGACATAGCAGGATTGTGCTGCCATATTTGGGTAAGATAGAATGCTTCGTTACGTAACCGTAAATAATATCCGAAATGTGTATATATGAATTAGTTCATTTATATATAAATTTGTTTGCACAGATTTACGTTTATCTAACCTTTTTGTCATCAGTGATATCCGGTCACGAGCATTCAAATTAGCAAACGTAATACTAGAATCGAAGGTGCCAACCGCAAGGGCAAACGGCGCTGATTGTGCGTCAACCTCTTGCCATCTCCAGCGTGGCCGCAAGCAATCGCTCTCAAACCACGAACCGCCGGCCGCAAACTGCTTTTCGTCTTTAATAACATTTCGCGTAATATCAAATGGATATAATGTTGCGGTTAGCACGTCACTCTCGGTGTTAATTTATATGACTTGCTTAAAATTAGGATTACAATAAAGATGTTTGCATTTAGTTTTGATAATTTAATACGTTATATTTTCTTTAATATTATCCATAAGTTAATAGTCGTAGAGCTGCGCTGCAGTTTGTTTTTAGCTGCAGAATAAATAGGTCAGCTCGTACGGGGTAGGACCACACCCTCACAGAATACCAGCGTAAAATAGCAGCTGCTGTGTTTCATCTGGTGAGTATAGAGATCCGAAGATCATTATTACTGGTGACGAGGCAGTCTACCTCAGTTCTCAAGGGTAAAACGCATCTGCATTGTGATTCAGGATGAATTTGGATGTCATGGGCCGCAGGTATTAGTCGCTATCAGAAGAACTGTGTGCTCGTTTGTTACTCTCAATGAAATAAATATATATATATATGACCCTCAACTAGATGAAGCAATACGTATTCTAGTTTGCTGGAAGTCGATGGTTGTCGGTGGGTAGGGATCGTGTTACGTTCAGCAGTGGACTGTGGAGAGACTGCGAAGATAATTACGATGTTGATTAGAGACGGCAAACGTAAGAGATTCGCAACAGCAGAGGAGTTGTAGGTATGTTGCCGTTTAAGAAAGGAGTAGACTCTTTCCTTGAGGGTCTCTAACTCGTTATGCAGCTGGTTACAGCAGATTATGCAGAGTTGATATGCGTGGCAAATTTCGTGTAAAGCGCACGGAGTGGATTGACAAGTTTTATATTTTTGTCACTTTGAACGATGTTTAAGTTTTTATGAACTGAAGGGGATGAATTCCTCCCAGTTCCTCTGACCACATCCCGTGGAGAAGGCAGTATAATAAATAAAATCAACAGCAACTTCAGTGGTCTAGTTGAATGTGTGTTAGCCTTGGAGCTGATCTGCATTGCCCGGACATACATTCGGAGGATTACAGCTCCCTCATAAATTCATGGTTTGTGGCTCTGTTCTGTGCGGTGAATAAAGTAAAATAACTTTTTAATTATTCTTTACCTGATGCTGCTGATCATTTGACCTTCTCACATAAGAATAACTTCACATTCGTGAAGAGGAAGCTAATACTCAATTTTGTTGATACAGCGTCTCAATAGATTGAGATGACCTGGTAGATTCACTTACACCTCCATCGAAATCAAAACGAAGACTTTCGATTTGGAGTTGGCAAATACTAATAACATAGATTTTGGCGTGTTGTGCAAGAAAAACCTCGTTGTCTCCTCGTGTCGTGTATGGATTCTAATAATTCTAGTTAAATGTGCATAGCGCTTAGCAGCTATGTTTACTCTTATTGGGACAAAACACATGCGATCTTATTTAACTTTTTTTAATTACATTGAGAGTAAGAAACGAGCATACAGTTCATCTGATGGCAAGTCATTCCTGAGGCACATGACATCTACATTCATCCTTGAAAAGGTATCATAATGCAGATGCGTTGTCACTCTTGAGGACTGAGATGTGATGCGTTGTCAATCTTGTAGCCTGAGATGCAATGCCTCGTCACCAGTAATAAAGGTCCCGGTATCCTTCTCAGGAAACAGCAGTATTATACTACTGTTTTACACTGGTATTCTGTGAAGGTGTGGTCCTACCCCGGTTGAGCTGACCCATTCGTTCTGCAGCTAGAAACAAACTGCAGTGTAGCTCTTCCACTACAAAAACTAAACTAAATTAAAGACATATTTTCAATATTTATTTTATTTCTCATCGTTTATTTTGACCATATTTTCTTGAATTACTTCATCTATGAACTATGACATTCTCTATCTATGAACTACGTTACAATATTTCCATATTCTGTAGATGAAAAACAATAAATATTTATCTTCGAACATTATTAAAATCTCGCTCCCGCTGACCTATCCGACACCATCCTCCGCAAATCAACGCGACCTATCAATATCCTAGACTCCCACCGTTGCCTCACATTTCGTTCCTCACGTTGAGGCTCACATGATCGACTCAAGCGGTTTAGGATCAACATTGTGTAAACTCTCCTTTATAATTAATCTGTTCGATGGAGAATCATACTTTCCAGGGAATTAAATGTTAAGTTCAAACATAATGTTCCAATTCAAAAGCGACTAAATGATCCAAATTCGGCTAACCTTTTTAATTTTTTATTATTCTTAGGGTGACAAACGAGCACAGTTCACCTGAAGGTAAATTATGACTGCAATCCTTTTTGAGATGCACATTCGTTTTCATTTAGATTCATCTAAATCATTTTAAATTACTAATCAATGCTACGCTGACGGTAACTGAGCTTCCGTATCTCTAAACTCAGCAAACGAAACACAACAGCCACTATGTCCCGCTGGTATTCTGTCAGGATGTGGTCCCTTCCCGCTTAAGCCGACCCAAATCATTCTTGCCAGATACTAGCTACAGCGTGCCTCTACCACTTTTGAGTACATTGTTAAAGTTCAAATTTGGTATACAAACTTAAAATAATGTAAAATTTTACTACTATTACCTTATACTAACAAGTGTTAAAGTTAACTTAAATAAAATGCTCTTTTCTAAACCGATTTAGCAAATCATAAATGATACGCCGTATGCTTTTAACTTTACGCCGATTTCTACAGGACACGTCCTGGTACGATACATCAGCGTACGATTGCCACGACCTCACTCTCTCCCCTCACCCGCACCGCCTTGCTCCCCCATTTGCATGTAAATTGAATAACGACGTGGCAGAGCTTTGGCCGGCGAGTTCCCTTCGCAACGTCGTTCGTCCTCAGAAGATGTGCACATGTTCTTTACTTTGTTTCCGTAATTCTCTATCAATCTTTACTGAAAATCGAATATAGATTTCTAATTAAATATAAAATCCTATACATACGTGTTAAATTTTCTACACCTATAGTTTAATTTGTATAAAGTTTTGAGTTTATAACAAAAGTTATGTTGATAGTAAGATGCTAAGTTCAATAAGTCTAATAATGAAAGGCCGCCAATGCATTTGCGACTCTTCTGGTGTCGCTCATGTTCATGGTCGGCAGTGATCATTTACCATCGGGTGGGCTGCATTGCCGCCTATACTATATAAAAAAAATAACATATTGAAACATTCAGTTCTATTTATCATTATTACTTCAGTCCATCAAAAGTCCACTACTGGACATAGGCATCCCCCACAGACTGCCACATAGTACGATCTTGAGCCACCTGCATCCATCGACAACTTTTTTTTTTTTATTTAAACTTTATTGGTCACACCTTACAATAAGGGACAGAAAGGGCGGACTTGATGCCGTTAGGCATTCTCTACCAGTCAATCCGAGACGTGGAGAGACTTTGTGGTAGGTGTAGTGCCTAGATTGTAAATAAGAGAAAAAAATATCTTAAAACTTATATATATGTATATATATATATATATATATATATATATATATATAAATATATACTTATAACTATATTATAATAATGAATTAGAAATAATTATACTAATGAAAAAAAAACATACCATACATATAGAGGGGTCTAAACATATACACTTCCACTTAAATATATTCACATATAAATAGCAATATATAATAAACATAAATTCAAATTATGTATAATTTGAATATACATAAATATAGTGACAATAATATATATCATTAACTAGAAGTTCGATCGGTTTATACTAAAGTGTGCATTAATATATATATATAAATTATTTAATTTGACATATTTTTAATTTTAATGTAATGATTTTGTTATTTAATGTTCTGTTAATATAAAGATTATGTGTGGAAGATATACTTTTGATAATTCTACATATTGTATGGATGTAATGTATCAGTTGTTTTTAATTTTTATGGCCTAGCCTAACCACACATAAGGTTTGATAGGCCAGGCAAGTTGAATAAGAAAAACTATTGCATAATTTGATATTATACCATCAAAGTACTACCTTGTATAAAGGCAAAAAAATTATGATTATAACTGAGGTAAAACATACAAAAAATGTAATTTGTAGATGAAAAAAAGTTTTAAGAAAAATAAGACGATATATACTAACTTTCTTCTAACATTTTATATAAACAGAATAAAACAATTCGTGCAAAGTACTAAACCAAATCCGTCACTTATTAAGAAATCTAAAAAGAAAAGGTCCCTCCAAACTAATAAATTATTCCAACAAAAAGTTATCAAAGAGTAAGCTTTGTCAAGTCTGTTTAAACATCTACGACGCAGCTTCTCTAGTTTTAAATTCAAAAGAAAACCTCTATCTCTACTTGAAAATATTGTTTTGATTGTAAACTGCAACGAACATTGGGATATGAATAAACGTATTTGTAATAACGAAAATGACTGATGCATAGGTTTTCATATTGAAATAGTTTTAGTTTTGATTAGAATAGTATCGGTGACATAGCTACCTACTTACAAGGCAACCCTCATCATCATAATCATCAAAGATATTGACTACGTAACACAGGTCTTGCCCATAGATTAATAGATAAGAAAGCACGATCCTGAAGCCATCTGAAACCATCGACTAATCGAAAACTGTGAGTTCGTGGTTTCACTCAATAGCCTTTAGGTTCTACGAGCTATATAACCCATTGCCGCAGTAAGCACACTATGTCGGTCACCCTCGTTTTATCACGGCTGTCTGCGTTGCGTATTCTATCACACGGAGAAGCCATATCCGTAGCTCGCTGAGTGACTTTGTGCTATCTCAAACGGCCGCCAGTGCAGGAGCTAGGCAATTTAGTAGTATTATTTAATAATTATATAATTTAGTAATGCTCATATAAGGACACATACAGTAGGTAAATAGCTTATAATACTATTATAACACTTACCGGCGTTAAGAGCATTAAGTGTAACCTCTCTCTAAATAATATATTACATTGAAACAGGCTTAGCTGAGTTACATGAAAGGTGGCAAGCCTCCGAGACTTTGAGGTTATTTTTGTGTTCCGCTTAAGCGAAGTCTTTAGAAATTGTAAGGCGATTACACACGACTGCACAAGTATTATAATATCTACTTCAAATCTTTCAAAAGATTTCTTAGAGGAAGCCCGCCTAAATGTACTTTATTGAAGCTTTATTAAATGAAATATTTATTATTCAAAAGAAATGAAGATACACAGATAATATTGATAAATTATGATTTCAAATATATATTTATATATTTGATCCCACACCTATTCTAAATATATATTTCATTACATACAAACATTTACAATGTTAAATGTGATTACCTATTACATTTATTTAATTAGTTATTATGTTTTTAATAGTACTTTATTTATTTATACTCGTGGTAGTTCTGTGTCTAAGTCTTAGCTTTTAATTTTACTCGAGCAATTCAAGTTCGATTCCCGGTATCATAGAAATATTTAATTTATAAATCATCACATGTTTGATGGTGAATGAAAAGATCAGGACACCTGCGTACGTGCGTGCTGTCTCAGATGTAATTAGAAAATATTTCAAGACATCTAAGACGGACTGCTATCCAATAAACTTTCTTATATACTTTCTTTGTAGTCCACTAATGTAATATATTTGTGTTTTAATACATAATAATATATTATCTTTTCATATTTATACGTTTATCTTAATGTAAATAAAACCCTCATATTTGTATTTTATTTTTTTGGCTCTACGTACTTTATTACATATTAAAGTTTTGGACTTTTATAGAAGTATAGAAAACATAGAGTATAACATAAATATTGTTTTTCGTCAAGGCGAACATGATGTTTAGTGATTAATCTGGGACTTATAAACGCGATGATGTCAACCTGCTCGATTGCGACTTGCGGTGATATTTTGATTGCTAGATGGCATAACTTGAACCGGACATGTCATAGTGCCGTAAGCATTTTCACACACACATAGATATTTATTCGATAACCCCTTAGCAATGCATATCCAATAATATCGTAGGAAGGTTCTGATGCAATGTCATAGTCACGGGATATACATACAATAGACCAAAACCTGAAAATCAACAATTTGTAATACACAAATATTGTTTCATGATTCATGATCAAACCCAAGACTTAACAAGAATTAACAATTTACTTTGATTTGGATTTCCATGAGCGGCGGTCACCACTTACCATCAGATGTGCTGCTATTTCTATTATATTGTATATTCTAGTCTATAAAAAAAATACTACTCTCAGCGTTACGACGACCACGACCCAGTCGTTAAATAGCCAGTTACTAACAGCATTGCTCCACCACACACAAAACACACTGCTAAATCAATAATAATTATGATATTAGTAATAATAGTAATAATAATTGTATTAAATAACTACATTTCTGTTTCAGGTAAGCGAGTTATTAAAAAAAAGTAAAATGAAAGCTTTTATTACGTGGAACGGTAAGTGAAGAGCTTTTTAAAAGAGCGCCTATCTACTTAAAGTTGTAATTAACGTAAAGTTCACTTGTGAACTCGCCACTTGATCCGGAAGTTCTTTAATGAGTAGCCGTGTTAAATATTTTCCTTTTATTTATAACTAGCGATCGTAACGATGTTCCTCATCAAAGGTAAAAAGTACCAGTCGGAATACCCATCTGTCTATCTATAGTATCTAACATCTATATAAAGTCGATTTATTCTATAAAATATAATGGTTTAAACCTAAATCGATAGGCATATCCATAAAATTATTGTATTGTAATCAGTTCTCGATTCCTCTACAACTTTTTGGATTATTCCAGCGTATAGAAGTTGATCAAATTTGAATTTAAAGATTTATTTTATATATTTATATACATTATACACATATATACATGTAGACACAAATAGTACTATAGGTATGGATTTGTTGAACAAATTATTATGTAGATAGAAGCGATACCTTAGCTGTCAGTACTGCAGAGATCACTATAAGGATCTCCACCACGTCAGTTTAGATATCGGCGATATCTTCTGGTTATTTCCCAATGACATTAACTGTGCAGGATATGTTATAGTGCTGTAGGCATTATTGCTTACATGGGTACACTCGCTCGTCCCTAGTCCGATGTATGCATGTGCAATAAGATGGGAAGAGAAGGTTTGGATGTAGTATCGAGGATACTAAGTTTTGAATTATAATTATTATTAAAATAATAATTATTTAAATAGGAATCAAAATTCATACATATTTTTTACTGTGGAAAGTCATCTGTAATAAAACTGCTTAACGTGATTTCTTTGAACGTAATTTACATGTAATCAGAACAAACATACGTCACACGGCTAAGCCCAACCCACAAATCCTACACAACCGTAACGATTGTAAATCTCACCCTTTAATTTAATGAACTCTAAAACTCAGGCTTACTCGAAAACAAAAGAGCATTAAGTACAGCCTTCGCGTCTTCATTACGGGGCCTTTCTTCAAACGCCCAGTTTTCCATCTCCGTAACGTCTTTACAAGGTCCCTTTCTTAGGTTCTCATCTTTAAAGATATAAAAGTCTTGTCAAATACTCATTATATACACTCGTATATATTTATAATCAATCGAGATAATTTCAATTTCTTAAATACATTTCTAGATATTTTTATTTTACCTTAAACTATTGCGAATTATTTAATTGTTGATACAAATTCCAATTAAAAGTATGAAAGTTTATTTACTTTACTTATTTTTACATTTTTTTTATAATATTAGGATTGACATACGAGCGCACAGTGCAACATCTGGTAAGTGATTGTCATGTCATGAAATATCCTACTGGCCGATATCTTCTGGTTTTAACCTGATTACATCAATTACACAGAATGTTTATAGTGCCGCAAGAATTCGCTGATACACAGAGGCTCATTCATCGTCACTTTACCAATTTCAATGTAATATACGTATATAAATATCGGAGCCGGGGACATACACAGTACTGTGTATGGGTGCACACTCAGTCCCGAAAACCAACAATTTGTAATGTAAAAATAATTTTCCTCGTCTAGTAATCGAACCCAGGACCTGCGACGCAGCAATTACGCAGTCATCAATTTGCAGCCCATTAAAGATACATACATCTTGAATTAAGACGCAAGATGCATATTCGTTGTCAACCCTGAGGACTGAGGTGTAATGCCTCGTTACCCACGTAACGAGGTAACACCCACGCTCATCATACGAAACACAGTAGCATTATTCCTATGACGCTGATATTCTGTGAAGGTGAAGTTCCTCCCCGGTCAAGCCAACCCATCTATTGTGCAGCTAAAACAAACCTGCAAAGTTTACCTGCCACTGTTAAACTCTCATCTTATATAAAACTCATGAATCTGAAGAATTGATGACTAAATATGCCAGGGACGTCTAGAAGTCAAAAGATTGTTAAATATATTGTACTCAAAATGTCACTTGTTTGTGTGGTATATATTTTAATGAAGCTCTTCGGTCAGTAAGATAATAAAATTTGCTTTATTTGCTTCTACACCAGTCGGAAAAGATCATATTTTTTTTATTATTACATTGAGAGTAACAAAAAGCACACAGTTCTCCTGATGGCAAGTGATTTCTGCGGTCCATGACATGTACATTCATCCTTGACAAGGAATCATAATGAACATGTGTGATCGCCTTTGGGCACTGAGATGGAATGCCTCGTCACCAGTAATAAAATTTTCCGGATCCCTGCACCCATCAGGCGATATACACCAACATTATGATGCTATTTTACGCTTGTATTCTGTGAGGGCGTGGTCCTACCACTGGCGAGCTGATCCATTCATTTTGCAGTTAGAAACAACCTGCAGTGTAGCTCTACCACTGCATAAAATCATTGCTTTCAAAATTATGCCCAGCTTGTATCTTGTGGGCCAGAGATGCATCGTCGTCATCATCATTTCAGCCCACACTAGTCCACTGCTGAACACAGGCCTCCCCCATAGACTATCACAGAGCACGATCTTGATTCATCAATTTCCAACGACTTGCCGTCACTAAGTCAAGGGACAAATTGATAAATAAACAGTCTAACAAGATTTATTTAAGTGATGCAAATCACGATATCAGTCCATGTTTTAAGTTCTATCTGTTGCACCTATTTATCATTTAAGTCCGAGTAATAAAATAAAACATTTAAAGTCGTGTGTTTGTTGAAAAAATACTTACCCAGTACGCTCCGCTTTACTCCAAATGTATAAGCAACCAATATTTTGTGTTTTGACATTATTAAAACCACTTTAATCTATTGCCAGCATTTACGATCGTGACCCAAATGACAAATAACCACAGCTCATCACGTTTTAAAAGCGTAACGAACATAAAAATAGGTAATGTATCACTTAATTGATAAATAATAGCAGGAACGATGGCTCTACCATCAACGTTAATGCCGGAACTTCACTAATGGAACACTCGTAATCAAAACTTTCGTTATCTCTAAAGTAAATTTTTCACAATTTAAATGCAAATGAATATATATATATTTTATATTTAAACAGTTAAATAATTAAAATGTAATAACAAACACATACAATCTTATTACGGATTTGACGTTTACCGTGTTAGTTCTTACGTAACGACAGATCTGAATTATAACTCCATACCGGAAATAAATGTGAGTGTTACGCAATTACTCTTTATCTGTAGTCTTTATTCCTCATATTGTCACATGATATCATTCTGGTCGATTTCGAACATGACGGCGATATTTTCTAGTTATTACTATAGAGTCCCCTTCCCCAGTCAGATAGTATAGTAGTTTGACAGTGGTAGAGCTACATTGCAGTTTATTGTGTAGAAATTTTTCTAGCTGCAGAAGGAATGGATCAGCTCGACAGGGGTGGGACCATGCCCACACAGAATATGAGCGTAATATAGCAGCATAATATTGCTGTATTTCATCTGGTGAGTGCAGGAATCCGGAGACGTTTATTACTGATGACGAGGCATTCCATCTCAGTCCTCAAGGGTGACAACGTATCTGCATTATGATTTCTTGCCAACGATGAATATAGATGTCATGGGCCGCAGGAATCACTTACCATTAAGTGAACTATGTGCTCGTTTGTTACTCTTAATGTAATAAAAAAATAGTACCTCGGCTGGGAATCGAATCCAGGACCTGCTATGTAAAAACCAATTACTCTAACCACTACACCATACAGTCTTCCTGTTATACCATTGTAATACCATTCATGAATCAGAGCTTCCATTAAAGTAAAACGAATCAGCCCCCCATTCTTCATTAGCAACAAATAAAAGGCCCGCCTTCGCTAATTTATCGCATCGGGCACATACGACACTTCAATAAAATTAACTATGATGAATGGAAAAATTGTCTACCACAGTCATCAATCATAAAAGTTAGTTCTGAACTATGGGCGCAGGCACGTTTAGAGGCTACGACACGACATAAATACGATTTCTTGATTTACTTGAAAATTTTCCCTTTATCTAAATGATAGTGTAAATTACACTCATATCTCATAGAATTTAACAGGTTTTTATAATATTAATTTTAAGGTGATCTTAAAATCCTTTCAAGTTTATTCTTACAGTATATTCTAACAACAATCATTGTTTATTATTTCATAGTTATATTGTGTGTTTATACCTACACTATAACCGCGTATATATTACACTTACACTAAAATGGATACTATATGACTAGGAAATAATCACCTTTATTTTAAGAACATACTAGCTTCAAACACCTTTGCATTCGTAAATAAAATGAGTTTTTAAAAGCCAGGTGTCTTAGTAACTAATATAATATAACCAGGTCACCTAGTAACTGATCACACCTTAATTATCGTGGCTGAAGATAATGCAACTCATCTTGAATATTATTATATTATTATATATATTAACTATTGATCTTTATAGGCCACAGAAATCACTCACCATCTGGCCGCATATGTTCCTTTTCCGTATGTTAATGTTGGAGAAAATATCTCATTTATTTATTTTATTTATTTATTTATTTATTGATAAATGTGAACTATCAGAGATAAAATACTATAATGTTTTACATTTCCACACATTTTCGACGTAAGCGTAATATTTCAAAAAAACGTCAAGTAAGAATGGGCTTCGAAATGACTGCCCCTAATGGCGTAGTAATTGTAATAAGAGTTCGGTTTTTAATCATCCCCGTTGACATGCGGCGGGATTGAGATTCTTTCATTTGTAAAGAGACGGGCGTGCCCAGTCTTAGTAATCAATAAATTGTTTCCTTAAATGTCTTTTTAATAGAATTTGCGGTAACAGACGAGAACACAGTTTACCTGGCAGAAGCTGATGACTGTAATGTCGGCCCACGACACCCATATGCTCAACTAAATGCACTTACGAGGTAACTTTTGAGGAGATGAGTACATCCCTTGGAGTACCGGCAATTGGTTTCCCTTATCTCTACGATGATAACATATAAAACACTGCAGTTTTCACGCTTCATCTCAGTCAAGCCACCCTATTCTTATGACACCTGGGAGCTAATTACCTCGTGGTTCGACTCAAATGTGAGGTAATTAGCTCCAACGTGTACCAACGCTTTCAATTTGCTTATTAAAAATATTTTGAACGAAACAATCATAAAATTTAAACAAATTTAGCAAACACCATTTTCCAAAATGTTTTGTAATAGTGTTATAGTATAACACTATTACACATCATCGCTCTAGCACTTTAAACAATATAAAAAAAAAGTTAGAAGGACGTATGCTTCCGTCGTAGACGTCTAGCAGTCTCTTTGCTAAACGTCATCTTCCACAGGAAAGAGCTCATAAAAATGCAAAATTAATTTTACCTAGTAGAACAACGGTGCAGCTAGTTTCTCGTTCTATTATAAATGGGTGGGCTCGTCTGAGGGCGGACCACACCTTCATAAAATACTAGCGTGATATAGTAGCATAACGCAGCTGCGTTTTGTATTGTGAGTGTAGGGATCCGGAAACCCAATTATAGGTAACAAGGCATTCGATCTCAGTCCTTAGGGGTTTCTTGTATCTTTGGCGCGCAGGTTTATCTTGTATCTTTTTTGGAATGTAGATGTGATGGGCCGCAGTCGCCACTTACCATAACTGGACAATGGAGTAAATATTTCAAACATTATCGCTTTGCAGTGTACTCTTGAATTAGTTTAAAATAAAAGTTAGAAGAACGTACGCTTCCGTCGTAGACATTAAGCAGTCTCTTTTGATAACGTCATCTTCTACGGGAAACTGCTCATAAAAATATGAAATTAACTTTATATACTCGTACTTCAAAGTGGCGGCCATATTTGCAACTCCAGTATAATTGAAGAGAATGCACATGCGAGAAATAAATAAAGTAAGAACAGTTTTATTTTAGTTCATTGCACAATTGCTCCTTGTATAATAAATGAATATCGTTTATGTTAACTCTACGTTCGTAGCTGCTACATAGATGGATTGACTCGACCGGGAAAGGAATACTCTAATAGAATACCACCGTGAAATAACAGCATTCGATTACTGCGTTTAGTATTGTGGGTATGAGGATTCGAGGACCAAATTACTGATGACCATCTCAGTCCTCAGGGGTAACACTCATTTAAGTGAGTATGGATGTAGATGACATGGACCGTATATAATTTACCATCAAGTAGACCTGTGTGTTCGTGTGTCATCATAATATTATAAAATACACAGACTTTTTACGTTTTGTGTTACATCTGTTTTCGAGTAAATTATATGTTACTAAAGTATTATAAAACTTCTTACTTTTACCAATAGCCCATTAAATTTAATGTTAAAGGAAATTCTTTACTTCTTAGAAAAATATCTTCATACGTATTAAACTTACTGGGTGAGATTCTAAAAACCTATTGCGTAATATGAAACTCATTTTGTCGAGAGTTTATTTATAAAATATTGTTCCCCTAACTCGGCGAGTTTTTATCCGGTTTTTAGGGAAGGAGGAACATGTTTGGTGAGTGAATTAGCAACCATAGACAATATCATTTATGAAGAAAAAAATATAAAATGTTCCTTACTTTTCATTTAAACTGGACATCGTAGTGTCTCATTGAGCTCAGAGAAGCAATAATACACCCCCAGCATTCCGCAACGCCTTTGCTAGTGCTAATTATGCAATGTGTTCGCCCCGATAATTTCCCATAGGAACAGTGTCCTATGCACTGTTTTAATCATATACGGAACTAGAAGAGATTGCATCTGAACAAATAAAGCTTCAGTTTGAACGGAATCGCGGTGTAATTTACCGTCGGGTTTGTTGTTCGTGTTTGAATTTCGCAGTTTGTTTTTCGAAATTTACTCGTATTTGAAGTTGATGGAGGAGTTTCTCCGACGGCATTGTTTGTTTGACGGACTGTCTACATGATTGAGTTTCATCTATTTTGATTAAGACGTTTCAACAGCTTTTCAAATCGACATTTTGTACGAGTCCTTGATTGATTCTTCTACAACCCTTCGAAATTTTAATGACCTCTTTGGAGTTGGGAAAAATTAACGTTATTATTACGCCACTTGGATGGCAATTGATGACTAGTTTCAAACTTTTTATGATGACCGTTTTTCGATTTGAATATTACAGATTAAGATATAGTACGCTAGACTTCAAAATAAACATATGGACAGCAATAAATTTAGCACATTAAAAATTATGCGCTGTTTTTTGCAATAAAAATATAACTTACATTTTCTTGTTAAACAACTTAATGCTATATAAAATAATGCTTAATGTGTAGTAAAATTTAAGTTAGTTTAAAGTTAATTAGAAACTGACAATTTGACTTTTTTTGTTTTGACAATCAGGAATACTAGATATATAGTTAAGTTAGTTACTATCACTTAATTCTTTCTCACTTTTCATATTACGAGTATAATTTCATTCCCTTTAATTGAAATCTTTTAAAACGTACGTTTTGAGTCAGATTAAACATACAACAGTAGAAGTATTTTTTATCAGTAATAGAGCTTGTTTCTGGCTGAGGCATAAAAAGAACAGCTCGCGGAAGGATCACACCCTCACAGAATATTACAATAATATACAATGTTAGGTTAGGTTAGGTTAGTCTACTAAGTGTAGAAAAGCTAGGACCCATGGGAAACGAGGCATTCCACCATAGCCATGAGATGGAATTCCAAACACAAAAATATATTATGAATGGTGCACAAGAAACTGTTATAGCGTTTCAAAATATTTAAAATGTTAAATAATTTTCCATATTAAGTATATGAATAGACACTGAATAAAAGATTGAAATATTTCTGATTTTAATGTAACATACATTCTTCCAATACGAGCTAGCTATAAATCAGAAGAAATGTAATAAAAATAGAAAGTACAGGAGAAAAGAATATTAAAGTAATGTATGTAGTTCATGACTACACAAACTCGCATTCTTAGAGTAAAATGACTCGGAGTAAATAAAAATTTATACAAATAAATAACAATAAACGCGGGCGACATGATATTCTTCGCAACACTGTTCCTCGCTGGAGGGATAACGATGAGTCATCCATCTTCGTTACACAAGCAGGGGCAAGGGTTAGAAAGCCTACCTTAAGTTGGAGGGAGGGAAAAACAATTTGCCAGTGGATTTTCAAAACGACATGCGTAGCCTTATCACTGATATTAAGTCGAGTGTTCCAAGTGAACCTCTAAAGAAATAAACAGGGACTAATAAATTTTATTCCTTATCTAAAGTCAAGCTAGCAGTGTGCGTAATTTTATTTTAGAGTCTATTCTTGAGTACTTCTACATTATTTTATTTATTATTGTTATTAATTTCATCATCTTTAACGCAGTCGAACACTAGTTCACTGCTCAATAGAGGTCTGTCCAATAACAACTACCTCTGTAGAGAGTGCGACCCTGAGCCACTGGATCCATTGACTTTCCCACCAACTTGCATAGTTTGTCGGTCGGTCTAGTAGCCACATTGCAATGGCCAATACGAGGTTGACACTCAAGAACCTTTCTTCCTCATCAGCTATTTATTTAATTTAGGTGATTTTGACATTTAGAATCTTATATTTATAAGTTTGGTGATGAAGTCTAAGACACATTGTGGAGTTCGCCAGCCCTGGAGTCTCGCAGTGAACTATCCCCCTATAAATATAAAAATGTATAGCTGATAGTTTAACATAATTTATGATTTGGATAGTAAACTAAACGTCTAATAAACAGGATTAGTTTATTTTGTAACTCAACAACAAACGCTAACTACCCTATTTAAGCCAGTAAAGAAGTCTGGTTGGATTCTCAGTGCCAAACCAACGGCAAAACTTTATTCGCAAATTGACTTCACGTATTCGCTTAAGGTGCAGTTTCTTTCATCCCAGCTCAGCTCTATTACTTGGTCGAGGGAAAAGATGTAGCGGATTTATAAAAGAGGAAAACTACAAATCTGAACATAATGTCCGCGCGTTGTTGAGAGATCAATTTCCTGCATGTTTATTACTTGTCGAAATCCTAAATCTTTCCACACTCCAGTGTCACCCCACTTTTAAAAAAAATTTAACCGCAAACCACCAGTGTGTGGGTATCGGCGCTATGTTCATTCATACACGGGACCCGAGTAATATACATTAACACTTCATTATGATTAAATATCTTGGGAGAAATGTTACTACTAGGAAATGTACATTCTATCTTATCAAAAAGGTCTTAATCCCGTCTATACAGAAAAATCATACTCATTATTATTGCACTCATAATCCACTGATTACATACGCTATAGCTTGTGAAATAACCTTACACATTAGCTTGTATTAAGAAATGCGAAAACTAAGCAGAATGGCATTCTAAAGACTTCCGTTTCGCAACTTTGTTCTGCATGACTTTTCTTGGGGTGTATCGATTTTAAAATTTTGTCTCTTTGTCGACGCAAATTTTTCTCTTAATACATTTTGTAAATAAAAAACTCAATAATATATGCTTGAAACTACTTTGTGTTTAAACTTCCATACGTGTAAAGCTTGATTACTTAATTTACATAAGATAAATAGTAGTGAAAAGCGAAAAGTGGCCCGTGTTGGACGAATCATCTTGATATTGACTATAATACCTAAATATTCCTTGTGAATAATGGGAAATAATCCATTACTTAAATACTGTATTATTTTATAATATTAAGCTTATAGTTTATAGTTCACCTAATGGTTAGTAATGACGCGGACGATGACATGAGTTGACCAGGACTCAGAGACAGTTACGTGTAACTGGATCCAGGAATCGGTACACTCACTATATAAATATATTTTGTTATTTCACTCTGGTATTCTTTATCAGTTTCTAACTGTACCATAAAGGATTCGCCTTAACTGGGGAGGGACAAGGATAGAATATCAGCAGAACGCTGTGTTTCCTATGGTGAGTGGTGAAATCCGAATGACAGATAACGAGGTGATCTATCTCTATCCTTAGGAGCAACAACGTATGTGCTTGAATCTTTGGCAAAGATGGATGTAGGTGCCATGAACCGTGGTCATCACTTATCATCAGGTGAACTGTGCGTTCATTTTTCATGTATTTAAAAAAAACACAATGAATATTAAATCATGGTAATAGATTTAATAATTGGTAACGTAAAATTTTCCCTACTTTAAATGGGGAATGACAGCTGTCAAATTACAGTCAAAAGTGTCAAAACAACTTCAAATTAACCGTCGCATTTTACGCGAGCAACCTGAATTCTTCGCCTCAATTCGGATAACGCGAAGGCGAAAAACTTCCGTGGTACACTCACGCACGCACAACACATAAATTTGTTACAACTGATTAGGAAGTTTGTGCGAAGTTGTCATCGCAACTCTTCCACCTTATCTCGCGGACAATTTTTTTTTCATTGTCAAACTTCCAAAAATTTATTTTAGACGTAAACGAATACGCGAATTCTTGCTCGCAGTGAACTATGGTCTGCTCTTATTTCCTTTTTAATTTACGATAAGTTCGTTATTCTAGTAACATATTACGTAGTAACGTTTTATGTACTAAATGTTGAAACAACAAAATTTATTTATTTGTTCAATTGTCATTGTGTATTGGCATACTTATAAATAATCACAAAAATTTATATAAGTATGTAACGAAACCTACATACAAAATTCTTCTATTTTGTGTTATTTTATTTTATTTATTTTTATCGTCTTGATCAATTAGACAGGGGTCACCATCAAGGCCGATGATACCCACATTTATCATAGATAAAAATGTGTCTTTACATCTGAAATAATTCAGATGCGTTGTCAGGCCTGAGGAGAGAGATACAATGCCTCGTCATGGGTATTATGATATGGTTCCCCGCATGCTTTATGACAAATGAATTACAGCGAATGAATGTTTGTTTGTAGGTTTGTTCGCCGATACAGAAATACGTCACATCCTCTAGTTACGGATCAGAGTTCATGAGCGTCCGCGTGCCACCTACGTGCCCCGAATAACGCCCAACATAATATTCATCGCTTTAAAGCAGCGGAATAAGTGTGAGAGAGACATCGCTCTACAAAGGAGCGAGATGCCAGCCTTCAGCGAGATTTCGTGACCTCTCAACGGCTTCAGTCCGCAGAAATATGGACGGTAATAACATAAATCCCTTCGGCATATAAAACACTAAACGCTCTCAAAATTGTCCCAGTGGCCGCTATCGTTTTTATTGTCGAGACGCTTTAAAATACTTAAAATGTTAAAAACGTGTTATCGTAAAGCAAAAACAATAAGCCATCATAAACGTTACTATAATTATACGTATTTGCATATTCTTCTTCTTCTTGTCATGCCATATCCTAGTGGATGTCAAAGATCATCATGCGGTAGTCATGTACATATATTTTTCGCCACTCTACAGAGAGTGTTAGGATCTTTAATACCGATCCAATCCCTGATATTACCACAGTTGTTCTAGATCTTCCTCTAACTCTTCCTCCTTCCATTTTTCCCTCTATTATAGTTGTTATGTTGGTGTATATTTGCATATAATCTTGCAATCATCAAGAAAAGTTAGTTACACCCTCTATTTATGAATCCCACTGATAGATGGATGCCTATCTTCCTTAGAGAGAGTGTTAGACCCACGGAACAGACTACACTACAGAATGATTACAGAGGTATTCTTATGTATTCGAAATATATTGTCATTATATTATATAATATTAAAAGACATAAAGCTTTTTTCACGTTCTTTGTTTTCCATAACCGCGGAACAGGTGGTAAAATAGCAGTTAAAATTGCAATTAACAATTTCATCGGTGTCAGCACCGGGGATCGAACTTGAATTGCTCGCGTGCCGTGAATTAAAAGCGAGCGCTAGAAGACTGAGGGCTCAACAATCAAAATCAACAGAGAAGAGGCGAAACAAAAAAAAAACATCATAACATATTGTAAAAAGGAACGCATTTTGCCGCTCGGAATGGAGACTTCTATAATAATAGTATTTTTAAGTTTTTAATATTTAAAATCATAATTACTTGAGGAATGCTTTATAAAATAATAGTGCCGCAGTTCATTTTGTTTTGTAAAACAGCTGCATAACGCTATTGTGTTTCAACTGGCGAGGAGTATTGGGTTCCGGAGACATTGGGAGTAATCATGTAAGCTGATGAAGCATTCTAAAATAGTAGACCTTGTAAAATATAACTTAGATGGTGATCGGGAAGAATGATGATGAATCCTCAATCCTCACGACTTCCACATTAAATTGAAGGAAAATGGGAGTGACAAATCCGCCATTAAACTATTGTCGTAAACCATCTCCTAGCACAAACATTAAAGCTTAGGTTTAACAAATATTTAGTCCTCCTACCACGGCAATTTCTTCTGGTTATTACCGGAGAGTGCTGTAAGCATTTGCGCAAAACCATCAAACCAACCAAAGAGCACTCACTCGCCTTCACCTTCCCTATCGGAAGAGGGTTCAGGGGCAATGTTAAACCTGTAACAACCAAATTTTGATATACAACTATAGTTTCTTAGCTGTTAATCGAACTCAGAATACACAACTTACTATGCAGGTACCTTAACCACAGCAGATGGGTGCGTTCCGTAGGAGATGAGGAGGGTTTTAGTGGGTATAAATTTCACATAACTTTGTCTTCTCCCCAGGAGGCGGGGTATCTTTTAAAGATATTCCCTTCATTCTAATAAAAAGGTGTCCTGAATCGTACGCCACGCGATCATACATTCTCCCATATGTACATATATATATCACAATCAAACTCAAATCCACGATTCACTGAAACTGTTTTTGTTCTCAATAACAAAGCACATATTAGGGTTGTGTGCTTTGTTTCATAGCGTACGTATTATATATGTTATACACATTAATTGGAACTCGTCAATAATTCTATATGTATTGGCACCTAAGCCGAGTGCCGAAGCTCTTTTGTCCGCGAAATTGCTTCGAAACTATTGAATCGTGAATTTTAGCTATCGTGGGCGCAACACACGTAAAATTGTTTCCCGATGCCGTGAAAAACATTGGCGTATAAATACATTTATTTTTTACAATAGCAAGCTGCAAAACGGTACACTTTTTTGTATTACTTCGTATTATATTATGCTTATTATAGGCGATTATAATATTATAGTTAGTAATTAATTTGTAAACAAACTTCCAATTGATATTAAAAAAAATACCTATCATGTTTATAAGACAGAATTAAAATATTTTTTGACACATAAGACTTATTACACTATCAATGAAGCGTTAATAGCTTAATAGTTCAGGATACGATCTGCGATACTTTAATCCGTAGGTTCAAATCCACCATTAGACTATTTTCGTGAACCATCTCCTAGCACAAGCATCTTCAGCTTAGTTGTAGTGGTTAACCGGAATATTAGTAATGTTAATAGCGTTGCTAACATTGTTTTATAAAAAAAAGAGTTATCAGTAAAGAAAAAAAATAGTAATTATGAAAATTAATAGTACCTATAATATGTATGGGGCTTAAAAAAAATTGCATGCATCACTTCGGTTAGATCAGACATGTAACTTTATTTCTCCTGTAACAATTTACATGTTATTTTATTTATATATATTGAATTGAATTTTAGCATGTTGATATAATGGATTGTAATAAAACCCAATTTTCTAATATAAGTTACAGTAATTAAACAAGATATAACAATAAAAAGCTAGTCCTGATCAACTTAAACATATCCATGATGGAACCAAGCTCCAGCTTGTCTCTAGATGTGGTATTGACTCGACTGGTGACGACCACACCCGCATAACGCTGGCTTGTTGAATGTAGAACACCGGGGATTCAATAACTGATCATAAGGCATCTAATCTCACTCCTCGGGAACTTTGTTCAAGATGTTGATGTCAATTTAAGTATATACTCATTTGTCACTCAATATTACAAAGAAAACTTCCCGTGGATCCCGATTGAATCTTCTTTTATGGAGAGATGAAAGTATCTCAACCTTTGAATCGGTGTCCAAGAGACTGTATAAATGGAGTAAATCATCCCACAGCCATGCAATGTGTTGACTAGTAAACCTTCAAACCCAGAGCCGTAAACACGTACATATATAATCATATCTTCCTTCTCACTCTCCGGGACTTCCGATGAGACAACGCCATTTCCACGCGAAATTCTCAGGCAAATGGGGACATAATGAAACTTATTGATATGCGACACGCGTACGCTGTCTCCCAAATCATAAATCTCTAACACGCCTTCCATAGGCGGCGATGGGTGTTTTATAGCGTGCTGATTTACTGGGAGAAAAATTAATATCTAATCTTGAAGCTTTATTTTTTTTAATAAGAAGGTGGATTATAGATTTAATCTTCTTAATTATAATACGATAAAAAATATTTTTTCAAATGCTGAAAAATATCAGTATCAGTATCGAGCTTAAAATTCCCTTCACAAAAAGTAAAAATTATAAAATAATTAAGTAAATGTTTTGAAAATCGGCTTACGCGTAATTATTAAAATATAATATAGCATTATTTACAACGACGGAGAGACCATCTATGCAAGTTTGCGAGAAATGGATGCAGGTGGCTGAGGTACGCGCTACGTGGCATTATATACGGTAGACCTGTGTTTAGCAGTGGACCATGGATTGACTGTGTTGATTATGCAGATGGCGAATATAATATATTTTGAAAAATTATTTTGACTGTTACGAATAACTTAAAATTTATATACAATAGCATTGACAAATGAGCTTATAGTTTATCTAATCGTAAGTGTTGACTTCAGCCCAGAACATCCACTACAAAGATTCCAAATGTACCCCTGAAGACGGAGACAAACCTCAATACCTGTAATTAGGTCCCCAAACCCCTACAATCACAAACCATACGAAAAACAGCGGCGTTATGCTGTTATTTAACGCTGGTTTACAAATGAGGCGTAGTCCATCGCCAGTGGTGCCGAGCTAGAAACTAGCTGTTACGTGGTACTATCACATAAAATAGACGACGATATTTTTATGCTGATATCTATTAAATTATAATTTATTTGTTTATTTATGGAAAGCCCACAAGACTATATCTCAAGCAGTATTTTTGTGACTAGTTCTAGGTAAATAGAGCATTAACTCATAATTCTCGTATTGAAACATATTTTATAGTCGTAAACTAGGAATATTTAAAATAATGTCAGTATACAATCATTAAACAAACAGTGAAATATTAAATTCTTTAAATACAGAATAAATAAATATTTATATTTTCTAATTATAAATATCTCATGCTAAGAAACGTTCACTGCAGTTTGTTTTTAGCTGCAGAATGAATGGGTCACGCCCTCACTTTCACTGATTCCTTGTCAAGGATGAATATAGATGTCATGGGCCGCAGGAATCACTTACCATCAGATTAACTGTCTGCGCGTTTATTACTCTTAATGTAATAAAAAAATATATAAAATAAATTTTAACAATAAATATCGTATTAGCAAGTTGATTATATATTTCGTTCTTTAATTAAAATAAACTTAAACATCTTATCTTATCTTCTCTACATATAATGTAAACTAGAAGATAGACTATGGAATGTTATTGTTTATGGTAATAATACATTCACTTAACGTTGAACTAGAGTCGTATTGAGAGACGGTCCAGTACGTATAGTCGGAAACGTTCACAATATTGCTCGTAAAGTTCAATGTGGGACGGAGGCCGCATAAAATCAATGCACGGAAATGACTAAGGGAACGGAGGTACAGTGATTGATTCTCTCTTAGGTGCGAGTATATAGGGAAAAAATTGTTCCATCCCCATCCTAATATTCAGATAATAAGATGTTATTGTCAATTCATAAATCGTCTGTCGATTTCATAGTTTATTTTATAACAAAATGAAATTATGCAGACATGCAGAGTTCAAACGCCAGCGCCGTCACCATTGAAATTGTATTATGTTAAGAACTAACTTATCACTTGTTTGACGGTAAAAAGTTTATAGTGTTAAAAGATATAAATAATTCCACATTTCCGAAAACTAATATCACTTATAAAAAGATCTCTCTGTACAATAAAAAAAAGGGATTGTCGTGAGATCTGACTTATAATGTCCGTTATGAACAGAAAATTATTGGAAAAAAAACATTTTAACCTTTCACCTTTTAAGAAACTAGATTTTAATTAACAGATAAACAACCATTATAAATGAGAAACAAATAAATTTCAAGGAATTAGCAACCCGTGGGCAACCGTGACATCATTTCAAACGACCCCTCCCAGAAATAAACACTCGAACAGATAAATCACTCATTAAACTGTAGGTGCCCCTTCGCGACCGTAAAACCTGAGCAAAATTTTCATTACACTGTGAAACTGGCATAATGATCGGACCGCCATCAAACGGCATTATCTAGCACTGGAAAAGCATAATCTGACTCCTTGAATGCATAAAGAACTATAAACGTCAGATATCATCTAATTGAAGTTGGAGTAATGGGCCAGAGGTAGCGTCGGAACATTAAAACGCCTAAGGTAACGATCGAAAAGGTTCCTTTCAAGTGTAAAATATTTAAATTTTGCTCCCAACAAATGAGGCCAGAAACGTAAAACGATATATAAAGCTGTGAGTGTAGTAGATACCGCGTTCTCTTTAATTAAAATTGCCCACCGCCTTGCCTTGTAAGTGATGTGCCTGGTTTGATTTGGGTGCAGCCCTTTGGTAGGCTTAAAAAGTAATATTACAGCTGTAATATATTTTAATTTATTTCACATTACCGTCAGCTACATTATGAATTACAAAGGTTTATTTATGAAAAAAAAATCCAAGAATGGTAAAGGTAATTAATTAATCAAGAAACCTTAGTTGTAATATTTTACAGATGTTTTATTATTTTATACTGTTGGTTATTTTATGTGTTTATGTTTGTTTAAGTGTACATTTTGTATAAATAAAAAATCATGTTTGTTGATAAATTTTAATAACTATACAAGAGCGTTTTCTATTGCGTCCTCCGTACTTAATACTATGCTCGTCATAGACTCAATATAGAATTGTATTCCTTTCTTTAAAAACCTTTTTTGTTCAAGATAGGATTTACATTTATGAATGGGTATAATTCTCAGCTTGTGAATCGTTTAGTAACCTAATTGTTCACGTGTTACTTTCGAATGATTAGAAAAGAATATGATAATAAAGTAATTGTTTTTGCACGTTAACGAAATTAAACATTCATCTTGTACAGTGAACATATTTCGTACCAAGCAAAGAATCGTTCTCGATGTCTCTGAGAAAACATAATAACTTATCTGTGTGTATAAAATTATCAAATATCGACGGAATCTCAAAATGCCATTATTAAATTATTTGACTAAAATTTATGGAATGCGCAAAATCGTCGAATAAAAACTGGTCACTACGGAATAACCTAAATTGTTTGAAAACGTTCAAGCGTCTTAGGAATTTCATATTCCAAACAAATTTTCACTGTAATGAATTCCGGCGGCATGATAGAAATGACCCGACATCCTTTAGAATGGCGGACGCGTTTAAAAATATTCACATTCTTTATTGCGCGAGTAAATCATTTAAGGAATTTTATTGATAATTAAAATCGAATTAAGGGTATTTGACTGAACATCGCTTGATCCAATTTGCCTCGAAACTTAATAAACTTAATAATGGAATTCAGTGGAAAGCAAATGCGAATGCGACGATTAAATTATTGGATGGTAGAGGAAAATATGTTATCTTTAATAGCTGCTAATTTTAATAAATATAATTAAACACATAGATCAATTATTTGTCTTGTATTCGGCCTTTGTAAAATGTAATATTGAATGATGATATGATTCCTCGACTTTCTAAGTCACGTAATCGGAAACCCAAGTACGGTCAGTTAGTAGCTACTACATATGTATGTTAGTTACGTACGGTACTTACTTACGTTGTTACTAGCTACTCTGTAACCTCGCTACATGGGAAAAGGATAAGTGAACGATTTGATAAATAAATAAAATAATTAATCAGTGGCAAACCATTATAATGCGACTATATACCCGCATACATAATTAAGGATAAAAATTCACCTAAATATTACAATTTAGGTGAATTTATAAACAGTGCTAACAAATTACAGAATGGTGTATTTGATATATTACATACAATATCATATATATTATATACGACAAAATATATAATAATAAAATAATTAATAACACCATTAATATAACATCTTAAAATTTAAATTATCGTAGCCATATTTCGCGTAGTAAGAACGCTAGGTGTATTTCCTCAGAGCCAACCCTCTTGTCATTAACGTCAATGACTTTTGGTGGTTTTAGTTATCTAAGACTATATCTCCCGCGGGCCCCACGGAGCCATTGTCTCGACCGCAAACCACAGAGATACATTCTTTACTTAGAGACTCATATAGCTGCCCCGGCCCTGACAGAGGTACCTCTGAGTTATGAAGTAGCCAACGTGTCGCATGTCGCCTCCTAGACAAGGGTTTTGAATCTCTCCTTTCATTCATAAAATTTTCGAAATATTCTAAATCCGAAGAAATAGTTATAAGAAGTCCTCGAGTTCGTACGTTTTAAAAAAAAATAGTTTAGAACATACAAACTGTTAGTATCAAATAATATAGAATTGAAAAGACGAATTTAAACATTTTCGAATCGAAATTTTGATTGGGTCATGTCAAATAAAATACGAATGGAATCCTTTATTAGTGTACCAATATAGTTTGACTAGTGGTGTATCCAGAAAGTCAAATATTAAATAAACGTTATTTACAACGGAACTCGGGGTACACAAATATCAAAGGGTACCAACCCTCGTACGAAATCAATGAGTTGCCTTTGACCGGACAGCTATAGGGTAAATAGAGGGTATTTCCTGTGACAAATATTAAAGCATTCCCTACATCAATTTTAGTGGTCGGTTCACCTTCGTGGTGCGACCTAAAACATTAAATAGCGAGCAAAGTGGGTAATATGGTCGAAATAAAAACCATGTAATAGCGAGCACTTAGAACATGGCTCATAAAGAAAATAAAAAATAGCATTAAAACATTATCGTAAAAACCTACCACTTTTATGTAACCGTAGATTTTAGACACATCCGACCTAAAAAAAGCGAATGAAATATTTTTTTCTTTAATACAAGATGGGCGGTTGATGATACCACGGTGAAATAGCAAGAAAATGCTTTTGTGTTTCGTATGGTGAGTCCGGATCTCAGGGCTCAAATACAGGTACGGAGGTATTTCGTCTTAGTCCACAGAGGTTAATCGCATTTTAATCTATAATCTTTGCTATGGGGTATGCAACTGAATGCTCGTTCGTCACTCCTAATTTAAAAAGAAAACTACCCGTGGATCTTGATTGAATCTTCACATGACGAAATACAAAAGTATGTCAATACTGTGTCGTGTTGTTTGTTACTCCTTTCACTCCATGAAATTCTCATTAAAATTCGTTGAAAACGATGATTGTAATATCTTTCAACTCACTTTTTGATTTGTCGTCTAATAAATCATCGTTATCTTGACGATTTGAACCATGTCATAACAATTTGAAACAATCACTTCTTGTGTAAAATAATAGAATAATAAAAATAATCGGTATATAATTTTTATATAATATAAAAACCTTTGCAGTAATAAAAGTTTCTCTCTCCACTGTTTTCCAACATACGGTTGAAACGAAAAAATTGTTTCTTGGCTACAATAAAATTGTTGGCTCGGTCACTGCGCTAAAGCTGTGTTACGCATTTTAAAAAAGTCCAACCGGTCACTACAGTTGCCAGGAGTCGATTCCTATATAAAATGCAGGTCAGGAACAATGTTTCACCGACTCATGTCAGTCCCTGAATCCATTTCATTGAAAACGGCCAGTATAACTCGACCCATAGCAATGCCAGTTTTGTATAAAAATAAAATTAAAAGCTTCTACGCTTCTGAAACAGTACGGATCAAAGCTTATTGGATAATTTTGACGTTCTCGCCTCGGGTCAAATACGTTATAGTGAGTGACGTGTTGGCACAAGACACTTTTTTTGTATCAGTCAAAAAGATTTCATTATTTGTTTTCAACACAAAATATTTCGATATAGTACACATTTCTATCTGTTTAGTAAAACAGCGACAATTTTTTTTAATGTATCCCTTTCCAAAGAAACGAAGGTTGTTTGTATCGACTACGAATATGACCGTTTCTAATTTAAGTAATTAGGGTGTCAATTGCTCACCGTCAGAGCTGCGTTTGGGATTGGGATAAGCGTAAATTTGTCTCCGTCCAATATTTCGCGAAATCTGAGGTAGTCTATAGATGACCATAAACAGAATCGTGGTATGTGTTTTAGTACTTGAGTGACCGTGCATTTCTACATAATATGAAGGGTTATGTGTGTTTCAAAATCAAAATGAAAATTGATTATTTTAATATAACCTGACAGGTACTAGAACATCCCAGGACATTGATGCTTTCTAAAAAGTAACTAGAGGGAGAAAGAACAACTGGCAAGACTCTCATGGACCGTTATTTCTTAACTGTATAATAATTAAAATATTGTTTAGCTAATATAATATTTGTCCGGATTTGAACGAATGTAAAAATGCATTTTTATCATTTAAGTATTGATTGATTGTCTAGTTGCCCTTATATGGTATTCTTACCCATTTGAATCGTGGAATTTCTGAGACGATAGGTGGCAGCTAATTTATGTTCATTTCGAGTTTACTATATTACGATCCCTATTTATAGACTACGATATTTAACCGTAGAACATAATAATTGCAAATATATAATGCGATGCAACTGTCGGTATTCCATTTACTTTAAAAAGTTTTCTCAAGGAATTTCATGAACCTGGATTATATACTCGAATATCCCGCGCACCACGTTTTCGTAGAATGAAGATAGTTTCAATATCAACTGTCTTGCCCCACAGCAATATTCCGTATGACATGACGCCGTTAAAATAACTAACCTAACTTCTCCAAGTTACAGCATAAACTACCCTGAGAAAGAGTTAGAAAGAAATTATTAGAATGACTATACCACGCAAAAACTATTTCAGCATTTATGTTTTTATTATTCATAGTTACATTACATTACAATGTATAATATGTTGGCAACTAAGTTCGTTCCGTTTTATTTAATTATATCCTGCACGTCATCAATTGTTTTTGGAACAATTGTTTGAAAGGGATTTTGTTCTACCGGTATCTATTTTCTTTGAGTTCGTTTATATGGAATTGTTATTGATATTTTATATTTAATTATTTGTGAATACTGGTGCAAGTAACTCGTAATATCATTTCAAGTTTCGTGCGAACATAACAAGTTTGGCATATTAATCATAATTCCCATATAATCAACTCATGATCAAACCCTGTCAGCTAGTAACTAGCGGATTAAAGGCGATAAATCAAATAACACCGCGTAATTAATTTTGATTATGAAAGTCATTATTTTTTTATTTAACTTTTTCATCTGAAACTGATATGCCGCTATTTTCACTTGAAGCTATTGGTAATTTAATAGATGATTTCATATTTATTAAAAGTTGTATTGAGTATCATCGGTTTTTTCTGTTTATCCTTTATTAGAAAATTCAATTCATCCTCGATGGTTCATCGATGATCCATCATTGTTCGCTCTGGGCGAAATTTTCTGCCACGCAGAACTATTCTGTGAAATCAGCTATCGCCAGCGATATTTCCTAACCTTCAAAAAACGAGCATGCACGTTTCTTTAAGGCCGGCAACGCATTTGCAACTCCTTTAGTGTTGCGGATGTTTATGGGCGGCGGTAATCACTCACTAGTGAGCTGTTTACTCGTTTGCCACGTATTCTATTAAAGAAAAAACGTATATATAATCCCATATGACATTCTTAATTTCTTTACTTAACTTCAATTTAAAGTATATGGGATACTTAATTTAAACTACCTATTATTTACTGATTTTATTAGTATGGGTAGATGTTTTTTTATAAAACTAAGAGTAACAACACATAGTTCATGTCATAGTTTCAAGGTAAAACGCCACGGTGTCCTATATTCGTCAGCAACGTTTTAACGAACGTTACCTATATACGTTTTTTGTTTAAAATTATATTATTATTTATCTATATTTATCGCCGATGATTCATCAAACGTACGTTTATATATACGTTGTACTCTAATTTAAAATTATTTTTTATTTAATTATATTTTTAATTATTATTTTGTAATGTTAGAAATTAGTTCTATAATATATATATAATATACCTAATTGACGCCACTGCTGAGAATGGTAAGACGGTAAAGGGTTGAAGTACATTAGTTTGTAGTGACTGATCGTCATAATAATAAACTTATACCCTCGATTTCATATACTAACCTTTACAAAGTGGCCGGCAAGAGTCGCTTCTTAGTCGCCATGTTAGCAAAATTTAAAAATCAAATTTGATTGCAATGTTTCTTTATGTAACGGTTAATGAGCCGTAATTTAGCAAATTGAGAAGCTTATCCATATGTGTTTGCATTAATAAATAAACAAGTGATTTTAAATTTCCCGGTTCGTTAGTTACTTATGACAAGGCATTCCAATTTAGGACTCAGGGATGAAAAAGCCTCAGCATTATGATTCCTTATTAAGGATTAATGTGGGAATGAATTCAGGGTGTCATGAATCGCATTAAAAAGTGTTGATTAAAGTAATTTTCAAATAATAATATCCATATAATAATAATAATTTCAAATAATAATACAATGAAGTGCAAAATTTTCTATTAATTGGAATTACCAAAACTTCATGTGTACTCTGAAGTAAAATAATCATTTAATTTTGCTTCCACCGAAGAACATATATTTAAATGAACATGCTTCATCGAATTAGTTTTATACGTGATATCCGAGCGAGTGGGGAATGCAAACCGTTTTCAGAAACTTTAAATATTTACTCTCGCGGTGCTATTCAAACAAATGTGCAAGACTACGCTTTGACTCAGTGGGAACAGGATACGGATCACAGCATTAATGTTGTTATTTCGTACTGATTTTTCATCAGAAACGTGAACTGAGTACGTTACTAATGCAAATAAAATTGGAAGTAGATCCTACCGTATAAGTAATATACTTTTATATTATACACACACATATATATATATATATATATATATATATATATATATATATATATATATATATAACTAGTCTGGCCATAAATACTGTCACATAAAACATTTCTTTTTTCAACTTTTTCATTATTTTGAATTTGGAACACGTATATTATTTTAAAAACTTCTTTCGATTTTGCACCATTTCACATATTTTTTCGTCATTATTAAATTACAATATGGGGTGTTCAAGAAAATAGGGTTGAAGTGATCGCCTTGCATAAAGTGGGTATGGAGCCGTCGGTCATATTCCAGACACTTCAAAAGCTTGGTATCAGCCGTATGTTCGTATATCGTACTATCAACAGATATACATATATACATGTAGACACAAATGGTACTATGGGTATGGATTTGTTGAACAAATTACTATATAGATGGAAGCGACACCTTACTTGTGAGTACTGCAGAGATCACTATAAGGATCTCCATAAGGTCAGTTTAGATATCGGCGATATCTTCTGGTTATTTCCAAATGACATTAACTATGCAGGAAATATTATAGTGTGTAATATTATTGTTGCATATATTGGTACACTCGCTCGTCCCTAGTCCGATGTATGCATGTGCAATAACATAGGATATATATATATATATAAATACGGATGGTCCTCATTTGTGGTGGCTGCTATGCCATGGGTCTGGGTCCAACCCAAAGAATGAAAGATGAACACAGATCCAATTTTTGGTTCTGTCAAAGAATGAGTCATGCGATTTTTGAAAAGGTTATCTTAGGCCGACTTTGCGTTTTTCGTTCTTACAAAAAATACATTGAAAGTTTGTTTGTAATAATAAATACTAGATGGTACATATTTTATAGAAAATTATACATTTTCAGTGATACGCATTATAATGCATTCGATACATGGAAACTTCCATTCGATTACAGGACCATGATCAAACAGTCAAACAAAATTTATGCTCTCCCGCGCCGCGGATTAAAATATTAAAACTGCTGAGGTGTTTTCGCAACGATTTTTATTTATAGCCTGAACAATTGCACGCCTTTTACATTTTTTTTATAAAGCCCGGACAGATGATTTGTAGCCTCGCGAAATATATTGTTAGGTAATTTGTTGGGAACGGCTGAACGAAGAGGGATTTCAGACTGTCTTCTTACTT
The DNA here is from genome assembly GCA_029286865.1 of Teinopalpus imperialis. Lineage (NCBI taxonomy): Eukaryota > Metazoa > Arthropoda > Insecta > Lepidoptera > Papilionidae > Teinopalpus > Teinopalpus imperialis. The sequence continues at coordinate 775,787 of JAGSMU010000039.1, forward strand.
TTTATATGAAATTTATGTATTGTTTGCAAGATTTCGGTGTTAATGTTTTCTTTGGATTGCCAGCAAAACTCTAAAGTTTTCGCTTATCATTTGAAATTGTATATCTAATATAATGAGAAAAAAATACATTTTATCGTCATTAACAATATTTTTTATGAAACAAAGTGTGGTAAGTTTTGATAGCCAATAAAAAAAACACCTCTGTCCATTCTCAACAGTTTTGAAATGCAAATGCCTTGTCACCCCTGAGGACTGAAACCAAATCCCTCACTATTAATGACAGTGAGGGATTATTAGATGCCTTCACTTACCAAACGAAACACGGCCGCGTAATGCTGCTAGTTCACGTTATTATTAATTGAAGGCGTAGTATCGCCCTAAGTGAGCTTAATTACTTATATATTTTAATAAATATAAATTGTAAGTTGTAAGTTGTTTGAGTACGAGCTCCAGTTGTAAGCTGGGGGTCTCGATTGATACCAAAAACAACTATGACTTTTAATGGCACTTTTTATTATAAATTTGCCGCCATGTGCGCACGGTAAAGAATGTTGAGCAAGTGGGGATTGTGCGAACTGCAGCCGCTGCTTGCACACCGGTACCCCCGCACCCCCGCTACCACCGCAACCGCCATGTGACGAAATCGGAACATAAGTCTTTAAATTTGAACTGGTAAAGAAACGTAATAGCCTATACATGTTCCACTTTCGGGTCCAAGCCATCGTTATAGAGTGTTGCCCTGGTGAAGAAGTTGAATCCCATTCATGTTGAAGCTACTTGAAGCATGGCACCACACATTACCAGCGTCAAAGAGCAGCATGTACATGTACATCCACACGCATCAAAGATTCAAAATGTACATCCATTGTCACCTCGTTGGAGTGTTATCGAATGACTGATCTGTTTTTTGGTCCCCGAATCCCCAGTCCCTTACACTCACCACACGGTAATCTGTGAGGGCATCATCCTTGCTGGGTCCAGCTGATCCATTAATTCCGCAACTAGAAACAACTGGGGTATGTCACTACCATTGTTCGTTTCTTTTAGCTAATCATAAGAAACACAACACCATTATAATGTTTTGATACGACGGTATTTTATTTAAAAATAGTCTATTACTGGAAGGAGATACTGCCATCGAAATGTTAATATATATTGAATGTAAATAACGAAGTAATTAGCAATAATTAATTGAAAAAAACAGAAAATTTAAGATAAACAAGTACCAGTTTAGAAAAAACCTTTCTAAAATGTTTATAAACATTCATTCTTCCTTTAGATGTTAAGGTTTCTCTTAGGTAACGCTAATGAGAGATTTGTTGTGCTTCATTCCTTGAAATGATTATTGTATATTTACTAGATCTATTTATTTACCAGATGAAAATGTTAATAATGGCTGAGAGACATTAGTGAGAGGAGTAGCAAGAGATGGACAACTATTTTATTTATCGAGACAAAGAGATAATAGATATAACTAGTTTGGCCTAAATACTGGTCTAAATACTGTTACAAAAAAACTATTTTTTTTTCAGCTTTTAATTATTTTGAATTTGGAACACGTATATTATTTTAAAAACTTCTTTCGATTTCGCGCCATTTCATATATTTTTTCGTGTTCATTATCAAATTACAATATAGAATGGGGTGTTAAGAAAATAGGATTGCAGTGATCGCCTTGTACATAGTGGGTATGGAGCCGTCGGTCATATTCCAGACACTTCAAAAGCTTTATATCAGCCGTGTTTTCGTATATCGTACTATCAACAGATACAAAAACACTTCCTCTGTCGAAGACCAGAAAAGATCGGGGCAGCCGCGTGCAGTTAAAACTACAAATGCTGTTCTGTTAAAGCCAGAATTCGTCGAAACCCCATAAGGAAGCAAAAAATCTTATCGCGATAAATGAATCCCACAAAAATAAATAATATAAATAATAATAATAAATAAATGTAAATCCATAGATTCGTGGCCAAACAGATTAAAGGCCTGTATAAAAGCCAAAGGTGGCCATTTCGAATAGAATTTTTTTATTTTTTGCTGACTGACGAATATATATGTAGGTATAAATTTTAATAATATTACATTACTTCATAAAAAAAAATGCATTTTCATTTTTAATAGAACTTATGGCCGTCTAGGTATACATATGTAGTATAACTATTTGTGTACAAACTGAATGAAATAACAAATATTTACAACGACGATAGGCTGTCTACCTATGCTTCGTAACAATGTAAGTAATGACTCGCACATGAGCAATGAACATATCTACACGGAAAAATCTCACAATAAAATGTTTCGCGATAAGGCTTTTAAACTTTAAAATCAGGGTCACACCGCATTATCATTCCTTATCAAGAATTAATGTGGGTGCCACAAGCCGCATGAATCACGTACCGTCAGGTAAACTGTGTGCCCGTTTGTCATTATCAATACAAAGAAAAACGTACCAACTATTATCAAAATAATCCATCCCAGAGTCACAAGTCTTCCCTTTAGATTCGCGAAGATGTTAGAAACCGCAGTCTCTTTACCGTGAAATGATATGCATGCTTGTTATTAAACCCAGCTTGCATGAAAATGTATAAAATAGTTTTAATATTAGGTAGTGCCAAACAAAACTTTTAAGGCTGGTTCAAAAGTCGTCGGGGTTGTTATGAATTAATTTTAACTTTGACTCGAAAACAAATCACGCGATCCGCATCTTGATTAGTTCTCTGTTGGCATTTTATATCGCTTTGCAATCTGATTTATTTTCTCCAATACGCGTTTTGTTGTTGTTATGCAAAATATGATTTATTACTCACTCGCCTACAAGACTGTAGATTAGTTTTTTATACGGCCGCATGTCGTAGTGGTTGGAGTGGATGCTGTGTCGCGGTTTCTGGGTTCGATTTCCAGTTTAGAAACAATGTCTGTGTATTACATGATTGTTGATTTTCGGGTAAGGGTGTATTATACAATAACTCCGTGTCGTTGACACTGCATCGCAATCTTCTTATTGCACATTTTTAATTTGTTATTAATATCGAATGGTGTCGACGTTACTGACATTTCTTATCAAGCCTTCTAGGTTAAATAATATTCGGCCTAAGGCTTTTTAAATGTCATTATAATAAAGTACACTTTTACTTCGAAGGGAAAGCATTCAGTTCGGTGTTTGTTTTGCAATACCAGTCATCGAGCCGGTCACTAGGCGTATTTAGAAAACTAACATAATTCATTGCTCTAGGAGATTTTAATCTCAAATTTTACATTATACGCGTTCTACTGCGGGCGACTAGACGACCTTTTCTTATATCTAGATATTAACCTTACGCCTACTTCCTATCTCGATAAAAAGTTAAGATTAAAATGCATTGTACAAATCCCCAGAACACAGCAGCATTATGCTGCTACCGCACCTACCCATCAATGGAGCGTGGTTATACCATTGTTGATAACTGTCGTCCATTTTGAAACTTTGTTGAGGATGGATGTAGATGTGTACTGTGTACTCGTTTGCTGCACCAAAGATAATAAATATCCCAAAAAAACTTATTTAATAGAGCATATTGTTCCGTAATTTGTGTAACTAAGTTCTATTCAATATTCTAAAGTAATTAACAACAACATGATATAACAACTTCTGTCCCGGACTTTTACACTGACTGTACCCGACGTCTAACTAAATAAAGAAGGTTAGCTAAAGTTACAGTAGTAAGCAACTATTGCAGTCAACTATGCGCTTCCGCAACTACGGGCTTAATTAATTTCAACTTTCGACCCCGGACAACGTGACGGCGGTATGAATTTAAATCACCTGAACCCTAACTTCGTAACTTTAGCGGGGTTTTGTAAAGCGATTGTTTTCGAACGTTTGAACAATTTCCTTGACTGTACAACAGAAATTGTTGATTGACGCTCAACGTTCTTCCTGGTTTAGGATACGGTCTGCTAAAGCTGAGGTCGTAAGCACAAATTTATCATATGTCATATTGTCGTAAACCATCGAGCACATACACTTAATTTAGTAAAATGTCCTTCACGAGAATTTTCTAGCATTCGATAAAAATAAAAATGGTTGTTTTCCAGGGTTGCGATTTTGGACAAGTAATGATTCCATAGACACGAAAGCCCTACATCTGTTCTTGACAAGGATTCAATATGTTAATACTAAGATGGAATAGCTCATTATTTATTATTGTAGTTTATACTTTCCATTCTTAGCCAGAGAAAATCAGCAAACAGTAAACTGTAATTTTATCATAATATTTAAAATGGTGGGTGGTCTTCGTGTAGAACGACTTAGGGAACAAAAAATAATAATGAAAAGAGATTTTTACTGTCAATTAAATAAAATAGAAATATAATAAAATATATCAAAACAAAAATTTTAATGCGATCATTCTACAATTGCGTTAATAAAGAAAAATATGTGAGCTTTTGTGTACCACCCGTACATTATATTTTCTTTTTCGATTTAATTTTGCAGCAACGTTTACTGAAATTCTTTTGAAAATATTTTTTTGTTTTTTCGCCTCTATATTATCATTATTCTGTCTGTTAGAAAAGTTTACGCTTGCTTTCATCGCTTTCAAACAATTATGAATTTCTCAGAGAAGTATATGTCGTTTAAAGAGTGTCGTATAACGTGAACTCGACTCCTACCTTTTTTTTAATTATATTGGATAGATATGTACATACTTTACTCTATACTGATGGTAAGTGATTACTGAGGCTAATCACATCTTAATTTATCCTCATCAAAGATACAAGATACGTTGTCACCCCTGAGGTGGAATGGCTATTTGGGTACACCTGTAATTGGTTTCACGGATCCCTACGCATACTATGTGAAACACAGCTTCATTCTCTAGATTCTGTTGATGTTGATGCTGTTAGCCTATGAGGCTCTTACAGCTTCATCGGACACAGGGCTCACGGAACTTAGGGGTCCGTGAGCTGGTTATAAACCGTGTTCCCTATTGTGGTTCTCTTACTTACTCAAAGAGCTCATAAACTGAGCGTGTCGCTCTACTCTCTGGTGTCATACCTATCTGATGATGACACCCAAGATGCCAGTTCCCTAGCTATCGAGTGATTCTCCCGAGTGGAGAATCACCATGACTAATGACCGTCCGAGTTTTTGGTGTGCGAACCTAGCCTCTGACGGACTCCACCTGTTTTCATATCAATCGGAAGCTGTGGGCGGTGAGAACCGCCCTGACACGCGGGTGTAACGAGTGTACACGGTGTCGCGAAGATTGCGTCGCGCTCGGAGGCGAGGGCGACACGACGAGGTGTTTGAGCTGTGTGTGGGTCCGGGGTCCGTTGAGGACGGACTGGCGTTAGGCTACCCCATGAATTGGGGGTAGTCGAGGATGTGGCGGGGTTGACGGTTCCTAGTATCCGGGTTCGGTACCGTATCGTAGTTTGCGGCGTTTACCACTAGCGGGTTGGAGTGCAAAAACGGTTTTAAGTTTACAGTCAAAGGTGACCCCTAGGTATTTGACCGTTTCTACCCACGGAATGGGTCGGTCGAAAATCGTGATACGTCCTAGCTTTCTACGAGTAGGTACTGGTGCCATGCAAAGTGGGTAGGCTGAGCCTCTCCAGAAGAAGACTGCTGCACTTTTATCCGGGTTAATTTCGAATCTCCATAACCGAAACCACTCGGCGAGGCGGTTGGCTGCGGCTTATAGACGAATACTACGGCCCTTGTGTGTTTTTGAATAGTATAGGGTGGTATCGTCTGCAAAAAGCGCAAGACTGACCTGCGGATCTTTCGGAATATCACTTGTGTAAAGTGAGAATAAGAGGGGGAGAGAACGGAGCCCTGGGGGACTCCCGCTAGGAGCGGCCGGCTTGAGGAGCGCGTGCCGTCGACTCGATATCGAAAAGTGCGATTCGACAAGAAGGCTCGTATGATGTGCACGAGCCTATCTGGTATGTTAATTGAGTGAAGTTTATAAATTAAACCGTTGTGCCAGACTTTGTCTAATGGCTTTGCGACATCGAAAAATAGTGGACCCGTACCAATGGGGTTTTTCAGGGTTAGCCCTACAAGAATGTGTTCCGTTAAGCGGAAGGCCTATTGAACGCAGGAGTGCGTATTCCTAAACCCGAACAGTTCATCGGGAAGCAATCTATTAGCTAGGACGTGTTCTTTTAGTCGCCTAAGAATAATCCTCTCGTATACCTTGCCCACGGAGTTCAGGAGGCTGATTGGGCGATAACTGTTGGAAAGGTTCCGCGGTTTGTGCGGTTTGGGGATCCCGATGACGTCCGCTTCCTTCCTGGCATCCGGGAAGGAGCAGCTGGAGAGGAGCGTGTTGAATATTGCCACTAGGAGGCAGATAATATTAGCGGGAAGCTCTATGAGTATTTTATTGTTAATCCCGTCGGGACCGGGAGCTGACCTCGTTTTGAGGTTTTTTATGATGTTTGTGACCTCGTCGGTGGTCACGGGTTCTAACGGTTCACCGGCTGGTGGTAACAACGCCCTAAGTGTCACGTCAGCGTTCACCCTTCGGAGGTGGTCTTGGTCCGCGGGGGCGTTCGACGGGGAGCATTGGCTCTCTAGACTATCCACGAGACATTCGGATTTCTCCGTGTCATCGAATGCGAGAGTAGCGTTATCCGGTAAAATTAGAGGGGGCATTTGTGAGATGGTGTCTGCTTTGAGACCCCGCGCCACCTGCCAGTAAGCAGTATTCGAAGGCTCAAGGTCTGCTAGCAGGTTGCCCCGTTTGTCGTCGTTAAAGGGTTTTATGCGCTCTTTGATCTCCCTTTGGAGGTGACGCAGTCTAACGCGATTAACGTCTGATGGGTATCTATAGTGAAACTTTGCCGCGCGATTTATTGACCTTATCAGTCGACGGAGACTCGAGGGAGGGATCCGGAATTGATTGGTCTACGTGGGGACCGTCCTTTTCGAGTCTTCGACGGCCGAGTTAAGGTGAGAAGTTAAGGAGTCGATCGCCCGAAACGTCTTGTCGGGTGAGTCGATCTGTTTGGGAGAAAGGTCTAACTGGGTAGTCGTAGCTCTGAGTTTATCTTCGAGAGCACGCCAGTTAACGATAGTTTTGGTCTGAGGGACCTCGCCTGCCGACTGGCCCAGCTTGAGGAGCTATATATATAGCTACCTATGGTCCGATGACAATTCGTGTAGCAGTTCTATAGAGTCGACCGCTAGGGTGATATTTTTAATTAACGCTATGTCTAAGACGTCGGGTGTTTGACGTGTAAAGTTTAGAGCGTATCGTGTCGGGGAGTCGGGGGCTATAACATCGAAGTTATAAGAGCCCATGAGGATGTGAAGCGCCTTGCCGTTTCTATTCTCCCTTGTCGAGTGCCAGGAGGTATGTTTGCTGTTTAGGTCGCCTGCTATGACGACCGAGGGACTTAGGTTGATTAAGGTTCTGATGTCCGATTCTAGAACTGTTTTCGTCGGTGATAGATAAACCGAGGCGATAACTATCGAGCTATGACCGGTCATAGCCACCCTACACGCGGTGGCTTCTATGTTCGTTAATGGCGGAACCTCGAGCGGTACGCAGTGCAAGCACCTCTTACAGTAGGTCAAGGTGCCGCCTTTGGGGGCGGTCAGCCTGTCTCCACGGATGGTTCTGTAGTTTGCGATCTTGGGATCGCTGTGGCTAGGTTTTAAGAAGGTTTCTTGCACTAGCATAACGTCGACGTTGTGTTTTTTTAAGTGGATCGCTACTTCGTCTTTTTGAGACCTGAGTCCGTCCACGTTGAAGTACAAGACAGTCAGAGAGCGGGGTTTGACTCGACCTAACGGTGTGTTAGCCATTTGAGACCGAGTTAGGCATGGACCTGCTGGGCATGGGGCCATTCTGAAGTGCCCAGAAGGAGCGTATGATGCCCATGTGTTCCGCAGTGATCTGCAGCATTTCGAAGGGGGTTTTGACCTGCTGGAGGCGGATCCCCATGTTGGTTGAAGTCTAGTAAGCTGATGAAATACAGCGAGTAAGTGATTGGGTTTTGCATACCCTGAGGTTGAGGAGGTGTGACCTGCGCTGAGGTGGCAGGCTGCACGGGGGAGGGGTTCGGCCTAGAGATAGGCGCGACTAGTTTTCGCGCCATGGCTGGAGGCATTGCCCAGGCAGATTTTGCAGGGGCCTTAGGGGCTTGCAACGGGGCAGCGGGTTTGGAGGCTGGAGCTGGAGCTCCAGCTGGAGTGAGGGCGGGCCTGGGAGCAGGCGCGGCCCTAACTGGGATGGCTGGAGTTGGTGCCGCTTTTTTAGATTTGGCTTTTTTGCCATTGTGGCCTTGCCCGCCTCGTTGCTTCTGCGGCGCTTTGGGACACCCGCGGTTGCTCGCTGGGCAGCCCTCTGCCTCGCATAGGTAGCACGCTGGGGGCTCGGTCGCGCTGGTGGGACGAGAGCAATCAGGAGTACCGTGGTCACCGATGCATTTGACGCATCTGGGCCTGGCATAACAGTATCTGGCCGTAGTACTGGCACCTGAGGGGCTGCCTGTTTTGCCGGCGTGGCTGTCAGAGAGACCGAACCTGGCCTGGAGAAATATGTATTTGTATACGTATTGATGACGGCCGGCTAAGCGGGGCGTTTCCGCTTGTTTGTGACGAGGGTGAAGCCCTCTTCTGGTCGGCGTGGTCCTACCTCCACTTCCGATTCGGAGGTCTCCGATTCTGAGTCGGAGGACGCCCGTGATCGGGGAGAGGCGGAGGTGGAAGGGCGCGCAGAAGGCGCAGCGGAGTCGGGAACGACTGGAGTCGTCGGGTCCGGCGATTGTGGGCTGTCGCTGAAGGCGACCCGCGGAGTCTCTATTTGACGCATGTATTTGTCCCATATGTCGGTACAAGTCGCTTGGATGAACGCCATAAAGCGGTTGGCGTCCGCGAGGAAATAACGATACTATTGTCCCCGCCGCAAAGCGTAATAAACCTACGAATCTGTTCAGTAATCCTAGCGTTTTGGGTACGCTAGGGTAAGTACCTGTCGGTCGCCTAATGCGACAGAACAAAGGAAATACAATAACCGCCTCTGAGGCGAGCGGGTGTGGCAACTTACGGGGTCGTTGAGTCAGGTAGACGCTCACTTCACAGGGCGGTAATCCACCCGCACTGTCGCACCACACATTCACTGGACGGTTTTGGTTTTTCCGGCACTTATTATCCTACTACAACTACTACTACCGATAATAAACACAACTATCGCCCTGTAAGTATTAATTGCAGCTTCTGGCTGGAGGCGCATGGAGAGCACTTCCGGGACGTCTGCTCCACTCGAGGGATCCGAGTGGAATGAGGCAGCTTCATTCACACTGGTAGTGAAGGCGTGGTCCTTTCTGGTTGAGCCGACCCATTCATATTTCAGTTTGACTACTGTCAAGCTGAAACATGAATGGGCGCTGCATAGCGCGTCTTTCACTGTCACCATAGACATTATTTCTTCTGAAATCTTAGAATTTATTTAAAATATAGACAGTATTTCATCATTACGATGGAAAATTATTTAAGTTTTACACAAATAAATAGTGTTTTATTTTTAATAACGTTCCCGTTCTCCAACTAAGCTAGTATGTTGTACTGTCTAGTACCTAAGTGTACCCAAAGTGGTCCAGGGCACCCCCGTTGGTCCACGGGAGACTTGACGGGGTCTACGTTGGCGTGCCAAAAAAATGTCGGTTCAAAATTCGTAAGCGGGGGTCCACGAAAACTTATTTGCTTTCGATAGTGAAGAACTAAAATGTTGGCTTGACTCTATGTATCAATGTATGGAACCTCTGCTCTAGTCCAACATACAAGCATATTCGCATCATTCAAACATACGACATTAAGTTTTGCAGACCGTACCCTAAGCCTATGATACGACTAAAGAAAAAGTAAACCTTTTTTCTTTATCTGTACATTATAGACTTAGTCACACACCATCAGCAACGGTACTAATCAGAATGAGGTTGTTATTTCTTCTAATATAGTTTGCGCAGATACTCTGCACTCGTGAGGTTCGCACTCTTTCGCGGATTAGATGAGTTTGTCCGCTAGTCGTGTTAATACTCTTTCGTATTTACTCAACAAAGCTTGTTATATACTTTGTAAATATTTAATTCACTCCTTCGACCTACTATTTGTTAGTTAAGGGACAAGTTTTTGTTTTTATTTACAACTCTATAGAGCGTTGATAGATTTTTAAGTATAATACACGAAGGTGTACACTCGGTCACTTCTATGATATAACTTCTTCTGATTGTTAATATTTTTTATTTTATATTAAATGTGACATTCTAGCACAAAGTTCACGTGATGGTAAGACTATCGCCCTTTTCATCCATCCTCGATAAAGATTCAATATATAGTATATTGCATTACCGTAAGTATTCAATTCTAAAACGTAAGTATGGTAATCAATCATTCGTCCCACATCTGATGGGAGACATAGTATGTAATAAGATCGTAGAAATCTTTGCAGTATCACATGACAAGTGCATCAAACACGTTCAGACCCAAAAACAACCTCCACCTAGAATTAGTAGAGGCCAAAAATTCAGGTCAAAGTTATAACCGAGTTGAATCACGAATAATTCAGCTTGACTTGGATAACATCATGTACTTATGATAATTCACGACCACAGATGGTGCGACCATTAAAATGAGTCAACCTGCGTTCTATACTAATAATAACAAAAGAGAAGGAAAACTTTGTAAGTCATTTCCAAGAACAAAAACCCTCGTCTAAGGAGAAGGTTTGTGCCCAATTTTGGGATTTCTTTTTATTATTACATTGTGAGTATAACAAACGAGTCCACGGTTCACCTGATGGTAATTGTTTCGCCTGGTCTCCAGATCCTTGCACTCACCAGACGAAACACAGCAACATTATACTGCTATTTTCGCTGGTGTTCTGTTAGAGCGTGGTCCTACCCTGATCGAGCTGACTCATTCATTCCGCAGCTACAACAAACAACAGTGTGCAGTGTAGGTCTAACATTATCAGCAAAAAACAAACTGCAGTGTAGCTCTACCACTGTTAGATAGAAACAAACTGCAGTTTAAACCTACCGCTGTTAAATGTGTTTAGGCATAGTGATTAAGCACTGGCTTTAATTTACGGTACGAGAGCAATTCAGGTTCCCTGATGTCGGCACCAATGATATTGCTATAGCAATTTTAAGCCGCCGATTTACTTCGTGCTCAGCGGGCATCTCTATAGGGAAGGTCTATACCCAAAAGTGGGATTTACATATATATACTTTACACATCAAGAACAGTATGATGTATTAAAACGCTTCGATTTGTAAACTTGATTTGACTGTATTTAAACCAAAAGACCACGGATACGTGATCGTGGATATAATTCTAATATGTCCATTCATCTAAAGTAAATTACAACAACAAGAAAAAGAGCATTTTTATTTATGAAAATTATGTTATTACGTTTCCTCTTAAGTGTTGAACTTTTTGCATTAAATTTAACCCAAATTTTTCCGGCGTTTTTCGCATTTTGCATTTCCTTAGAGTGCAATTATATCAATTGTTAGAATACTTTATTATTTAGCACTTGAAAAAAAACAACATTAATTTTTGTTCTTAAAACAATATAGGTTTATATTGTTGGTCACAGGTGATACTTTCTTACAATAAAAGGATAGTAAGTGATGATAACGGTCCATGACTTCTATATCCCTGAGGACGATGTGATGGAATGCCTCAATACCAATAATTGGATCTCGGTATGCTGACACTCGCCATGAGAAACAGGTGCGGTATTCTATGAGGATGTGGTCCTAACTCTGTTGTATTGATCCATTCATGCTACAAAATCATTTTACTGAGTTAAGCGTCAATAGCCTAAAGATTTATGGTACGGTCTGCGAAAATTAATGTCGTAAGTTCGAATCCACTATTAGACTAATGTCGTGAACCTTCTCCAAGCACAAGCATTGTTCACTTAGTTGATGTTTACGGGAATATTAGTAATGTTAATGGCGTAGCTAATGTTCTTTAATAAAAATAACAAATAAAATATCTGTCTGCAGCGTGCCTCGACCACGGAGCAAATATATATTAACATAAATAATTTATTAGTACTGCCACCTACAATTGTATTTTATTAGTAACCTTTTACTCATCTATCCGATAACCTTTAATCTGACGTAACGATGAAGGTGGTCCCAAGTCTTTAGAGCAGAATCACTAAAATTCTAATTTTTTAAATTTTTATTTATAAATCGTCTTCGGTCGTATATTCTTTCGTATTTCTTCTACCTGTCTAGTTTTCATTCTCTTGATTCTATAATATATGTATATATATATAAATGACGGCGCATTGGAAATTTTCTTGACAAAAATCAGGTTTTATGTGATTCTCATAATTTGTAATTTGTTGTTTGTGGAACAGAGTTGTCACTCTGACGTAACGCCAAACGCGGCCATCTGGTGAGGGTGAAGGAATTAAAGTCGATGAGTGAGCGCGCACGCATCCACGTGTTTGGCGGACGTCATAATATCTATCAGAAATTGTATCATTAATCTTGTATAATCTTTATTTTAATTGTTATATTGTCAAAGTTAATTATTACAGCAGTGCTATAATAAAGTGACCATATTTTATTAGAACTATCCTCTCCTCGCCCGATAACCCACGTCATAGTGTAAAATCGGTTACTCACACAGTAAAATGGAAAATCACTCTAATCGTTTCGCCACTATATACATACATATACATATATATATATATATATATATATTTATATATATGTATTTATACGAAACACAGCAGCATTACGCTGCTATTTTACGCTGGTGTTCTGTGAGAGCGTGGTCCTACGATGGTCGAGCTGACCAATTCATTCTGCGGCTAGAAACAAACTGCTGTGGTTTTCCCTTTCTTCTCTTCTCTTATAGCACACAATTAATCCTCTTCCAATTGCTTTTCTTTTATAGAACAGAAATGTTAATCTTAGACCAGTGGCAATTTTTTTGTAATACAGCGTTAATATTTATCCTACCCCAATCTTCTTTGATTACAACCAGAATATGAAACACTTTGGTTACATCTATGTGGCAGGGACACTACTTGATGAACTAGCAGTGTCGTCTCAAATGAGAACATGCGCTTCAAAATACCGGTGTTCATTTAGAAACTAATAATAATTATTATTATTATTATAAACATCTTAATAGTAATTATTGCATAGTTTCATTATATGTTTATAGCCAGCCGGATATAAAAAAAATATAATAATAATAATTTATTACAGTGTTTTGTCTTTTGAAACAAAAAAAAAACGCCGACCTAATGGAAAACTTCGTCTTAGTTCTAAGGGATTACAACGTATCTGCATTATGATTCTAAACGTGTGTATAATGAGAGACTGGAATTGTCTGCCAATAGTTGAACTGTGTGTTCCTTTATCACCCCTTATATCATGAAAATATCATTAAATTAACTTAGTGATATATTATACGGGTATATATTGCATTTGTTTTGCGTCCAACACTAATTCAATGTGTCTGTTAAATGAAAAGATCCACATATAAAAACGAAAAGCGTACAGCTCGCGTGAAAATCCAATACACTAAAAGGACCCCAAGTCCATTTTAATATATGTCACTAAACGGCGCACCCGCGCGGCCGGCACCGTACACAATTGTTATTCAATACCACTTCATGGAATATGTATTTATTGTGTCCCCTCAGAGGGTGTTGAAAATTCATACGTAATATTGATTTAACGACACCTCCTTGTAACGTTCTGTCGGGTGCGTACTTAAATGCATTATTTACGTATTATAAATATATTGTTTGTTCAGGATAATTGCATTTTATATATTAAAATCTTAATCTTACAAATTATAGTAATAATGATATCTATTTTACAGTGGTAGACAAGATGGAACTTTTTTTGTAGCATGAATGGTTTTGTATGGTTAGTGTAGAGACCAGTGACGGCACGCAATCCTTCAACCTTCGTGAGTCTTATTCTGAAGCTCGTGTGGCGTGTTTTGCTTGGGGTAGTTATTGTGGTTTATGGTCAGCCATTTAGAGAGGTTTGACCATTTAGTTTTCTTCTGCAAGACGATGGGCGAAGAAGGCTTTGATTTGCGCTCGACAGGCGGCGCTTGGGCCTGCTGTGTTTGAGGCCTTATTTTGAGGCCGATTAGTTTGCCGAGTTAATTACGTGGCATGTGAAGGAGCGGGCCACTTCCCATTGTGCGTGACGAGGATGAAGTCCTCGTCTGGCTCACGACTCAACCTCCATGTTCAAGACTCTGGATCTGCAATACTTATTACAGGTAACGAGACATTCCATCTCAGTCTTAAGGGGCGACAACGCTTGTGCATCTTGAATCTTTCTTGAGGATGGATGTAGATATAATGTGTCGCAGTCATCACTTACCAACAGGTGAACAGTGAGCTAGATTGTCACATCTAACATTATACAAAAAAAAATCTGACGCAGGTTATATTCCCAAGCAGAGTAGGCAGAGAGAGCAAGGGGGCTCACGTAGATACGAATGATGACCGCATGTTATTAGACCTATTAAAATAGGACAAAAATATAATTATTGGTTTTGGTTTTGTTCATAAGAATTGTACAATCCAGTAACTACTTTCAAATCTACAACCACTAAATCATGAGTGGAGTGGGGTTTATGTAGATAGGCTGCTAAATTACTTATAATTTCATAGCAATTTAGTTAAAAATATATGTAGTATAGCCCTTTCACTTACTTTTTACTTAGTCTTGCTCACACATGAGCAACACTGTGTTTCCCAGCCAATGAGACGCGTTGCATAACCGTATTCACACGTTTCACTTTTTGTGATTTGAGTCCCCATCACGAACGTGCGTAAGGAACTTTCATTACGAATATAAAGGAGTATATCAATATCAAAAATAATCAATAATATTTCGTTTAATTAAGTCTTCAGAGTGATCTAATTTAAATAATTCGTCCTTAGGAGACAAAATTAGGAGACAAACTTAAGACTCTTGAGTCGTCAAGTTATGTAATATTTTATATTTTACGTAAAATTAAATATTTTTTTTGTAATAACATTGTTTTGCTTAATCCCCTGATCATCTGCAAGATTTTAGAATATCAAGAAACCTCCAGCTTTATACTCCTATTTCAAACTCATGTTCTATAAAATCGAGATCCTTCCCTAATCGAGCTAACCAAAGTTTACGTTTAAGTTTAGTTAGTTTCCTAGGTAGGTTACCTAGGAAACTAGCAAACTTGTTAAATCTAAAGTTTACATTTGAAAACCAACGCACATTTTTTTTTGAAGTAAAGGAGGCAAACGAGATGATGACGCCACACCGCACACATTTTTAGCCACTCAACAAATATTGAGAGAGCTTACTTGTGAAGTGTTAATGCAGCCACCATATAGCCCTGATCTTGCACCCTCAGATTATTACCTGTATCGGTCTATTCTGAATTATTTAGGTAGTGCGAAGTAAACATAAAGAGAGGACTATCAAATGTCCCGAAATTTCCAATGCAATGGGATTATATATTATGTTATGGAACAAAATGGCACAAATATATTAGAATCAAATGTAAATAAAGTATGATAAATATAATATCATAAATTTATATATAAAATACAAAAATAGTTTTTTCGGGAACCATTATAAATATTTAAATTATTGTTATTCTAACACCACAGAATAGCATCAGATAAAATTAAATAAGATTGCATTTGCCATAAACCTGTATTCGTTAGGGTATAAGACTTACTGAATCTAAAAAAGATCCCGTTGAAATTGGAATACATTCAATATTTTAATTTTTCAATTTATTTATTTTTATGTTTTTAAGAGTCGTGGTAAGTCAAAGTCTATGCGCTTGCTTTTAAGTTACGCGAGCAAGTTAGCCAATGAAATTGTTAATTGCAATTTTAAATGCTGACTTACCACGTGCTCGGCGGTGAAGGTAAACATTGTGAGGTAATCGGCGTGACTGAGAAATAAAAAAAATATATTTCAAAACCGTGAAGTCTAATTCTCAGTGGGGCCACGTAAATAGGGGCAGTGGGATTTAAATATTGTAAGTTGTTATTTTATTTAAATTAAAAAAGTAAAACATATGTTTCTCTACATTTTAAAGTCATTATTTTTTCTAAATCTTAAGAAACATATCTTACAAACTTTTAATAAAGCTACCAGTCTGTGTAAAAAAATCAGCAAGTATTACCGTAGGAACTAGAACACTTTGTCACGGTACGCTGTGAAACCGTCCGCCATTATCCAGCGGAGACACAATTCCGAGAAGACGAGAGGGTAACTAAGGCCCGCCTCAGGTGCCACCAATAGTCTAATTAAATGTAGAAAGAACTCGAATTTCATTTAAGTGAATTAAAACGATTTCCATTGCGTCCTCGTGTAACTAAGATTAACGTTTGTCGCTTTACGGCTACAATTATTTGTTCGGGGCTATCTAGAAGCGAAAATAAATTTGTTTGTGTCTAGCTAAGATTTTTAACGTAACTCCCCTTTGTTTGGTGTTTTAATTTCATTGTGCTTGTCTGCTATATAACTTGCTAACTTTATTTAAATGCCAACACTATTTACCTAATTAAATAAATAATTTTTTTTTTAATGTACGTAAGATAAACATTTTTGGTAATAATTTATTTATTATAACATAATAATTAGTTCGTTGTATTCTTCAAGCTGAACAGTTAACTCTGAACAATTGCAGATTACATTAGCATGTTGGCTCGACTGGGAATGGACCGCGCTATCACAATATATAAGAATATATATATATATATATATATATATATATATATATATATATATATATATATATATATATATATATTAATGATACTCAAAATAACAAATTATCCTAACGATTTTTCTATTTATTTTATATTATAATAGGTACCGCCTAATCTTCGGAAATCTCTGCTGGCAGACTCGAGAAAGGTGAAATGCAAACAAAGGGGAAAAGTGTGTAGGTTAAAGTTGAGAAGAAAATATCAAAACTATTACGATATCTATCCTTTGTTACTTTATTTATATAACAAAGGAACGGTTTATAAGAATATGTAACAAAACTTTGCGTAATCTGGGATAGAATACCAGAGGTTGTAAGTCAAGGCAAGCCCTGAGCCCTGGATATTAATGCTCTCAAGACCCGACAATATATGGGAACGTGATAAATACATGTATTTGATACTAATTTGATTGTCATTATATCTATTAACACGTGAAGAAAACTTTTTAGCACATTCCGTACACTGAGGAGTGCAAGATTTGGCATAGAATGGAGAAGGAGTGCAGAAAGATTATTTTTTACGTTAATAGTTAATGTCAAACACATAAGAGTCTGTGGTCAATCAAATGCTTAGTACGTTTGATTAACACTAAAATATTGTATGTAATATGTTTTACAAATAGATAAAACTAAAGTTTATCATAATAAAATATATATAAATATAATTTACATTAAATTAAACGTTCGCAGCTGACGTAATAGAAAATAATTCTAAAATATTATATGCAACGACTATACTAGTTCATAAAAGAACCCCAATGTCGTTCGAACTTAAAAATTTAATGAATGAGGCGACCACTAGTTATTAAGTTTGTTACAACAAAGATCGTAATAAACGATCTTTGTAAGAAAGCAGATTATTGCAATTTTTGATAACAGCTGTCTGAGATCATAGATTGATTATTAAGAGGAAGACTTCAGCTCTAAAATGTTATGAAAACAAATTCGGCTCAGTGGTTCGATGAGCATGAAATATCTACGTAAAGAGGGTCAGTAGGTACATTACTTATTTATTTTCCTCCAGCCAAATTTATTGAGGTGGGCTTTACTAGAAATCACTAAAGGTCTTCGGTAGAGCCCAATAATGCTGAACGTCATAATAAAAAGCTTTTATTCGTGCGTAACTATGTTGTTTTGAGAAGAAAAAAAACGTAGGTCGGCTACAGTGCTGTTTGATGAAATTTCGGTTGATTGGAGGCGTTCGGTCCATTTTTTATTAACTAACCAATATTTTTAGAGTATCTAAAAAAGTTTCTGAACGAAACAACCCAGAAAAACTATGTAGAAAATATGTTTGAAACAATAAAAAATGTGTCGTCAATAACTTACTAAGCAATTTAGAAATATATTCATAGTAAATATATATATCATCATCATCACAGCCTATCAATAGGCCTCTCTGAGCCCAGGTCTAATATATTATAATATTTTGATGGGTAAATTTACGTAGACCCCATTTAATTTTAAATTTCGTATTCTCCCAATAAAATATTGAACAAATTAATTCAACCCGTCCTCATACAGATTACGGTCAACATTAATATTATCTTGCAGTTTTGTTTAATAATATTGCCCAGCCGCCGAAGGATTAACTCCACATAGATTTTGTTTACTTTGGTAATCCTTTGCACAACTCTTGTGGGTCTACTGAGGCCTGGGGCTAAGCCGCGGTGTAAGTTATAAGTGAATAACAATGTTCTAGTATGTTCTACTATGTTTCTTAAAGAAATTTCATCTGAACTTTGTTAATAGAATTTCCACTAAAATTTTAACGTGAATTGTAGTGTGTTATACAATGTTCATAATGAACTATCATTATAATATGTTTGTTTGAATTGAAATTTATACATAATTTTCATTATAATTCCTTAATTTAAACAGCTATACAGCTTGATTTCCAACAATATGAATGGGTGGGCTCGAACGCAGAAGGACCATGCTGCTACGGAATACCAGCTTAAATTAACAGCACAACGCTGTTGTGTTTCGTTAGTATAAAGATCCGGAGACTCATTTACCGATAGCGAGGTATTCCTCAGTCGTCAGGTTAACGAGGCATTTACATCTTGAGTATTTGTTGAGGATGTTTGTACATGTTTATGGGTTGCAGTCATCACTTACCATCAGGACGGCATACTAGTTTGTCATCATATTTAAGAAGACAGACATAGTTATTCATATACATAGGTCGTAGAGCCGATAGCTGATGGGGAAGAAAGGTTCTTGAGTGGCAATGAATGAATGTATGATGACCCCCACTAGCTGCAGCGATAACTTGCATAGGTGCAAGTTGGCTGAAATTCCATGGATGCAGGTGGACAACTAGGATAATGCTTTGTGGCAAACTATGGGAGAAGCCTATGTTAATCAGTGGACTAATATTAATAATAATAAAATCGGTTATGTAAGAGAATAAAGAACGAACAGATAGGACGTTGCTTCTAAATTAAAAACATTGGCTTTCCTTTACGTTGCCACAAGCCATTTCCGAACGGATTATTAATTTGATCAAATTTAATACCAACGGATTCTGAGGCATTGCAATATTCGCTCTTTGAGTTACATTGGCATCTCTATGCAACTTTGTTCTTCCTTTTTTCATTGTAAATGGTGGGGTAATACACACAGTCTATTTTCATAGTCATGTTTGCGTTCAGACGCTCATTTCACACTTTTTGTTTTTCTCTATAATATTAGGAATAACAAACGAACACATCCATCAAACAAAAAATGATTCAAGTTATACATGCGTTTGAAAAGCTGTATCAATCGTATAGAATTTAAAATTATAAAGAACCCGAATAGTATATAATGGAGTTTAATTATATATATAACAGTATTTTTAGAGTTTGTAGAAATGGATTTGTATACTTATTGTGAATAAATATTATACCTTATGTTTGCGCAAATGCTTATGTCACTATAATATATCCTATCCTAAGCAGACAATATCATGTGGTGATAACTAAAAGGTATCACTATGACCTAGATTATTTACCTTTACACTATACATATTTATAGATAGACCTTTATTACTGAAGACGAGGCATTCCATCTTAGTCCTCAAGGATGACAACACATCTACGTCATGATTCCTTGTCAAGGATGAATGTAGATGTCATTGGCCGCATGTATCACTTAACATCTCAATTACTCTTATTGTAATAAAAAAGAAACTATGGTCCAATTGGACAAGAAACGTCATCATTACCTGAAAATAAAAATGGTGGTGAATGGATTAGCGTGGGGTGACTGAAAAGTCAATTCAAGTTGTCCATAGTATTAGCGTACACATCGCACTGTGGTAGAATTGGATTGAAATTATTCGAGTCCGTTATCCAAATTAAGCGTGGAAGTGTTGAAAAATTGAATTTGATCAGAGCCTATCAAAGTCTCCGCCAAGATAATTGGTTTATTCTTTGGTATCATGGCAGCCTTCTATTTTATTTAACGTAACGAATTACGAATTAAGAAAATCTTATTGAAAGTGTAGTAAATTTTATACATTAAGTATAGTGCTGCATCTACTTCTTCACAATTTTACAATATTTTAGAGCCATACTTTATTTAGTTTCTAGGTGCCTTTGGGTTTAAGTTTGCATCGGTGTCAGCTCACCAAGAGAAGAATCATTTCCTCACAGAACACAAGATTGATTAGCAACATTACACTGCAGTATTTTATATATATATATATATATATAGAACTGAAGAACCCAATTATTCATAACAAGGCAATGCATATTTTGAAAAAACACTTTTTTTCTAATTACCAAAAAAATTTAAAAACACTTGTAAGTTTTTTCTTTCTGTACAAAGACTGGAGATTAATAATATCTCTTAGTTTTAATCCAAAGTGTAAATCTGTTTACTCAATACCTCAACCCAATTATAGATATGGAATCCAAGGCATTCCATTGGAGCCCACGGGGGTGACCAAGCACCATGTTGGAAACTTTGTTGAGCATATATATTTATATAAATTTCATTAGCCACTATCATCACTTGATTCAATCATATTGAACAATATGGTCATGTCACCTTTAAAATGAAAAAAGAAACAATTTCAGTGAAATAAAGATAACGGCACTAGTAACAGGGTATCATAAAATAACAAAAAAAGCACACTTAACCTGCCTCAAAACAAAAGTGTTCAGACATAAAATTAAAGTATTCCCCATTGTATACCCTCTGTTATTTGACTAGATCGATAGGACGGGGCCCCGGACCGGTCCATTGACCAGTTCCGAGATAATAAAAAAGTTGAATGATACTATGCCCGCCCTATCGGAAAATGGAAGTGGATCTTTAGTTTCTTCGAGTCCCCAGTAACAATGTCGCGTACCGTCGCCTGCAGTACTTCTAGTCGTGTTTTTTCTCGTACTTTAGTCTCTCAATATTTTTTAAACATTTACTTTTAAAGTCACCAAGGTCATTTTAAAGTTAAATAGTAATTACAGTGGTGGAGTTACACTGCAGTATGTTTCTAGCTCCAGAATGATTGGGTCAGTTCGACTGGAGTAGGACCACGCTCTTATAGAATACCCGCATAATGCTGCTCTGTTTGGTCTGGTAAGTGTAGGGATCCGGGAATCCAAGTAAAATGGAATTCTATTTAATCCTAATATGCATAGTCCATATGCATCTTGAATGTCAGTTTAGGTACGATGTAGATGTCGTTGGCTGCAGCAATCTTCAGAGGAACTGTGTGCTCGTTATTTCACCCCTAATGTCATATAAATAACAAATAAATTGTCTCCACCAAGAAAATTAAGACGATGCTTTTGCAGAAAACTGACAAATTAATTTTAGCCTACTCTGTCTAAAATTGATTAAAAGTAATATTTCCTGGGTAAAGTACTTAAAAGCTGTTAGTAAGTGGTAAATAATTATTGTTACTATTACAAAATTTACAAAGAATATCCTTGAAGAATGTACATTACCGGCCCACGCAAGTAGAACTAAGAGAATTCGAACTTGGCCGAATCCCCGCGAGTATTGGAGTAAGTTTCGGGAAATAGGAACAGAACTGTCAAGGATTGTTCCTTACGCAACCTAAAGGGAAATAAAAATTTAACTGCGTTTAACAGAAATTTAACTATTTTTTTCTTGGCATAATTTAAAATTGTATATCTTATTTGAATTATAAATCGATGACGTTCTAGAACCGAGTTAGTTGTTCGAAGTCCACCGGCCATTTTGCTTCGAGTTCTACTTCAGTAGTGATGGGCTGAGATGATGACAATTTAAAAAAAAATCTCTAACATGCTCTTTGAACGAACCTCATTGAACATTAGCAACTGAAGTTAAATGAACACGAGATAAGAGCCCAATTTAGATTTATATTTCATTTCAAATATGTTATAACGTTGTGTAATTTTAGTCTGATAGAACGAGCTTTAAATTAATTTTTACTTGAGGTGGAAAATATTCCGGTTGAATTTTTCCGGGTGAGTGAAGAACAAACCGATCCCGACAAATGTAACGCGCGGCCCTTCCAACCGGATTATGTATTTTATTCGGAATCTCTTACCGATGTCGCTGCGTAATTGTGGATTACTCCACGCTCGTGTTTTCATTTGTGCCGCTTTCTGTAAAGTGGGGAAGTTTTTACAGCTGCCTTATTCCTTCGCACGCCCGTTTCGGGGAATTAGAGTATGGTTACTCGAGTAACGAATGATAGATTGAGAAACATGAATGAAACAGTGAAATCAAGTTAACATTAATATTTGGCAATAATCAAAAAAAAAGAAGTAAAAATAAAACTAAGCGAAAGCGAGATAGAAAAATTGAAAGGGAATACGTATCTAAGAAAGGAATTACGCTGTTTCTGAATATTTAACACCACTACACACCGCAACGTATTTCAATTTAGTTTCACCACTCTAGCAAATATTTAAAGAGCTTACCGTAATGTGTGTAGTGGCAAAGTATCTCGGAGGTGACTTGCTTGTAACCAACTTAACAGACTATAAAGGGAATTATTAACTAACGCGTCTACTGCAGAAAACATCTGGATCTAGTTTGAACTACACACGGGACCATTAAGAGTACAAACCGGAGTTAAAAGAGTAATGAAGCCGAGACTAGGAACCTAATTGGTGATATTAATTTTGTCATGTGGGAAACAACAGACTCGTAAAACCGGGTATAAAAGTAGTATGAAAAAGTAATTTGAAAATTCGAGTGTAACAAAATTCGTAAGTAAAATAAATTTAAAGTTTTATCTCTAAAAAAATACTAATATTGCTAATGCAACATTAGTTGTGTTTTTGAATTAATTTAATTGATTTTTATTGG
Organism: Teinopalpus imperialis; assembly: GCA_029286865.1. Classification (NCBI taxonomy): domain Eukaryota; kingdom Metazoa; phylum Arthropoda; class Insecta; order Lepidoptera; family Papilionidae; genus Teinopalpus; species Teinopalpus imperialis. Next base: position 798,852 of record JAGSMU010000039.1, read on the forward strand.
TATGTTTTACATAGCAATGATTGTTTATAAAAACTGGTATGTTTCATGACATAGAATATGTAAGACTACCAAAGCTATCCATATCGGATAATCGGATGACGATAAATACGTCGTATATGTAGAAACTCTTACTTTTTGAAGATCGTTAAAAATGGATAATCAAGGCTCATGAACTATTCCAAATTCTTTTCGTTCCAAAACTTTCATTCAATTTATAACATTTGTATCTTCATCAATGTGTATTTTTTTATTTTTGGTATGTGTTTGATTATACCATAATTATCTATTTTAGGCTAAGATTTGGAAAAATCATTACATGGTCTTTGAACAAATCAAAGCCAATCAAATTAACGACGATTACCAATGAACATTGGGACGTAATACGACAAAAACATATGTATAAACTATAATACATTGACTGGAGCCTGATTACGCCCTTTGTACCCAAAGTCCACTCAATCCAAAGATATTGGATTAATTCTTTGTTGGACAAAAGAGGTAAAGTTAATATGTACCGGTGGATGGTTATAAGTGAAATTGATTAATTCCGGGGACATAAGCGACCGGGGCGGCGTTCCAGAGACCTCTACACGCGACATTGGTCAAAGTCCGAATAATAAGAGGACTGTGGAACTTTTTGATACGTCCGTAAATGCAGTGAGATAGGTTGTTGTGCTTTTCATTCGCCGTACGTGTGAGTAGTCAAAGGGTTCCCTTTGATATTCTGCACGACAGTCGTGTGTTACATCTTTATATGCTCTATGCTTCTATCTTTAATTATAAATAGGCGCTCGGCCATATCTGTTCGCAATATATTCATGTTTTACCAACTATTGCTTTCCAAAATGAGTTGCTTCTTACCGTTTATAATAAATTACTATTTCACATTCATGACACTTAATATTTAAGAAAGGATATAACTATGTATATATACAGTGATATATCTTATCTTTTTGGGAACCAGGCAGACTTTATTCGTTTAAATACAAACTTCACGCTTATTTAGACGACTGATTTATTTTATCGTTGGACCTAAATTTTATTAAATCACATAAAAAACAATATTTGTAATAACTGTATAATTATTGTTATTTATATAACTCCCAGAAGCCCAGGTAAACACAATCAGATATTTCTCAGAATACCTTGAATCTGATTCACAATGGGCCCCGGGTTCGTTATTAACAAGTTCGCTCTCAAAGTGAGTTTTAGAGGAAATGAATCGGGCCGTATTGTCGAACCGAAGTAGAAGCTGAACACTCGAGTTCGCCTATCAGTTGCAAAGGCCCGTTATTTGCTGTTTTTCACAAATAGTCGGGGGTTCCCTTGAGGAGCGAAACGCAACGAACAAGTGTAGGTGAACTATACAAAGTACAGAGTGAGTTGGATCTTTGTAGGTAAGTCTTGTGTAAATAAAGTTGTGAGTACACTTGCCGCGAAACGGGACAGTATAAGAAACAATAGTACCAGAATTAATATAAGAAAATTACAAATGCTTTTCTCCAAAGTTTCTGTAATTTACTCTCAACTCAACTCTTAAAGATTGTAAAAAATTTAAGCTTAAATCTTCAATATTGTGAAATTCGATCAATATATATATAAAATGACGACATCATTGAAACAGTGTTGATAAAATGATCTAAGTAAATAGGTTGGTTAACATTTGCAAATCTCATGTAAATATAACTTGCAAAAAGTAAACAGCTCACTGTTAGTAAGCGACTACCGCCTCCCATAAATGACCGCAACAAGAGAGACGTTGCTATTGCGTTGATGCTCTTTAAGAAAAAATTAGGGTTTCTTTAATGTGCCAAAGTCACATCGGTTTGAAATATCGCTGCCGACAGCCGACGCCACAATTTAAGTTGAGTGTGTTCGGAATCTTTCGTAGAAATCACACAGTGGTGGATTGCCAACCATTAAGATGGTGAAGATGAAATTTTTAACTCTGTTGAATCCTACTTACCTTCTGACTTTTCATCTGGAATTAAACTGATAAATTTTCTCAAAACATTCCCCGTGGTTAATTCAGTAATAATGATAAGCAATATCTGTTTAATGATGGATAATTTTTATAAAAAATTCCTCCGTAAGTAGATAAGCTAGGAAGATAATACTTTTATATTCCTCTTTCTTTATTAGACAGTGACAACAAACACAATTCACCTGATGGTAACTGATTCATGCGGCACATGACACGTTACGTTGTTACCCCGATAGACTAATTTGAAATGCCTAGTTACCAATAAGCTCTCCTGCTTAATTCAACGAACGAAATATAGAAAGCTAAAATACATTTTATATGTTGAAATTCTTTGTAAACAAGGCCTCACAAGAAAATAAAATGCAACAAGTAGAGTAACTCTAGCAGCTGCCTTCTAAAGTGGTAGTAGGGACCTATTAGCTATCTTTACAATTCAAAAATGTTTCGTAATAACCGTATAAATCTTCTTTTGATTTGATTTGATTTGCAAACCGACCTATTTCTAAGCCAGCTTGAAATACAATTGTTGAAATCTAAATTGTTAACAGTGTTACTTACAATCTAAGGCCGAGGAAAGACTCAAAGTATTATTTAGAAAATAAATATGCCAGTAGGCCTTGATCCTATATCTAAAATAGTAAATTTCTAAGATAATGCAGTACAATATATACCATTTAATATTAACATGAATAATAACACTTAAGTTCCTATCAGTCTCGGAGCTCTACCGTGGTAGAATAATCGATATATTAAAATATTATATAGAAAAAAACTAATTTTTCATCATCATCGTCATTTCAGTCCATCACTAGTCTGCTGCTGAAGATAGGCCTCAGATAGAGACATAGACTACCACAGAGTACGATCCTGAGCCACCTGCATCCATAAACTTCCCGTAGAAATTTGCATAGGTCGGCACTCCATCTAGCTGGGGATCGGTCTACGTCGCGATGGTTAATACAAACATGCAACTCGAGAAACTTTCCATCACTTGCCATCAGGTGAACTGTATGCTCGTTTGTTACTCAATGTAATAAAAAAGCACTGTATAAAAAATTGGAAAAAGGTACTATGATAAATTTAAATATAATCGACTTAATATATTTTATATTTGCACCTAATGTGCCTACGCACTATATCATAAAATTTACCACAATCCGCTGCAAGTCCGCCCACATACAATACCGCCGGGGTGGCGCAGAGGGCACCGTCTCGAGCAGAAGGCTTGGTGAAAGCTTTCAAAAACTATTTAAAGAGGCTTTGTAGGCAATTGCTGCGGGACCAGGTCTTAGGCGGCAATGGCGAAAAGAAAAGCTTCTTTTACAAAAGAATAAGTTTGCAGTCCTATCACTTTGTTGTTAGTTGCGTTATACGGTGCCTGTGTTATAATACTTTTCTGTTTTGCGTTTATGCATTATAAAATGATATACTAGTATTGCTTATGGTGTTTTATGTTTTTTATTATTATTTCTTATAAAGTCAGAGGTGACAAACGAGCACACAGTTCTCCTGGTGATAAGTGATTACTGTGAACCATGACATCTACATCAATCCTCAGGAAAGATTGATCCAAGATGCAAATGTTTTGGTCTGATCTGAGCACTTAGATGGAATGCCTCGTTATTTATAATTGGGTTCATGAATTCCTACACTCACCAAATAAAACACAGCAGCGTTATGCTGTAATTTCACGCTGGTATTCAGTGAGGGTGTGCTCCTTACCTGATTGAACGGACCCATTAATTCATGTTGCTGTTAGAAAATACTGTGCAAAATCTTAGTTCTTACCTTGACGCTACGAAAATAAAGAACAGGAAAGTGCAAAGAGGAAATATCAAAGTTTTAATGACAAAAATTTTGTTCACATATATTATTACCTCGGATGTTAATAATTCAACTATTATACCAAATGAATAAAGCTAAATGATAATTCGATTTGAAAGAATGACTTTTTTGTGTAAATAACATCCCGTGCATTTTGCTTATAGAGCCACTAACGTATGCTAGTTTCTAGCTGCAATATGAACGACTCAGCTCGTCCGGGGAAGGATCACGCCCTTAAAGAATACCAGTGTCAAATATCAGCATGACGCTGTGTGTTTTGTTTGATAAGTGTAGGTTTTGTTTGACAACCCTTACTCGTAACGACCAATCAGGAGTCAGAGTGCTAATGAAGGTTACGATGACGCATCGACCCCGCGTGCGCAGGTATAGCTAAGTATCGATAACGGATTGCATTGCGTGCACATTACTACTGTCAGTGACATTTATTGCCTGACGACTCACTTTAAAATGCGTCGACTATTGGTGAATCGTGTTCTAATTTGTTAGCTCTAATTTAACAAGAAGATAAAAATAAATTAAAATAGCCGTATAATATTACTTGTATTTGATATTACTATCAAATTTTGCTTACCGTTCATATCGTTTTTTTTCGTATCGATCGAGCCAACTCAATAATTTTAGCTATAAACTAAATGTATCGTGAATTTTTAAAACCTTTTTTTAATCTATACTACAATTTTTACTTTAGAAGCATAACATTATGTTGCATATTTCCCGAATAATAAACTAATAGCTATATTGGAAATAATAACTCCATCAGATGGACGCAATATTCAACGTCGGACGTAAACCGGCGGAACTTCCTGTTTGTTGCGGAGTGCGGAAATTCAATTACGAGACGATAAAAGTGCGCGACGAGGGACGTGGTCGGCGCTATTCAGCTTCAAGGCTTTCGATTCTAAAACGGTGTTGATACGATTTAAAAATATAACCTTTATTAGCTTTAATTGTTATTCAAAATTACAAAATTGTATAACAATAAAAGCTAATAAATTTTACGAATATCGATTATTCATGTTCGAACAATACTTAATATAGACGTAATTTTAATATTTTGACATATTTATACTATTATTTATATATATTAAATTTTGACTTAGCTGTATAGTGTACTGTGATATTATTCAAAGACCAACACGACAATTTTATACAGAAATAACTCCGCAAAACTAGTAACTTAGGTTTTTTATTTTAATAACATAAGGGGTAAAAAGCGAGCAAACAGTCCACGTAATGGTAAGTTATAACTAAGGCTGTGGACATCGTCATCTACCCTCAACAAAGATTTAGGAGGCCCACGTGTTGTTAAGTCTGCAGATTGAGATAGAAAGCCTGAATGAATGAATTGTTTTTTTTTATTTATTCATAAAGAAGGACTTTGTAAATAAAACCACAAAGAGACAAATTTATGCAGGATTACTTATTTACTTAAAACTAGAATGCCGTGTTACTTGTAAATATGTCCCAGGATCCTTACACCAACCAAACGAAACACATCAGTGCTATTCTTCCGTATTCTGTTAGGGCGTGATCCTTCCCCGATGGAGCCAACCCATTTATGCTGCAGCAATAATATAATTTAAAAGAAGAAGGTAGAACCGAAGGACGGATATTTTTCCATTTATCATCACGTTAAATTATTTCTCGCTTAGAATAGTCAAATGAGTTATAGTCAAATTATTTAGTCTTGTATTGTTTTTGTCAACAACTGTTTACGTGACAGAATGTTCGCATTAAGTCATGAAAACTCTATGTTATTAATTCAAGCAGTATTTTGGTTAATAATTATACGTAAAGCTTATAACGTAGCGTATTGAATCTTTGACAAATTAATTCTTTGTAAGGTTCAAAAAACAACATGTTATATAAATGATAACGTAAAAAAAAATAAAGACTTTATAGTTCTAACAAAATACAACACATCTGATGCCCCAATTTAGTTTATGTGATTGGAAGAGAATTTTTATCGGAAGCAATATAAATATGTCGTATTACTTGACTCGACACAATAAACGATGATATGAAAAGTTTCATAACTGAAAGCAATACGCGGTTTACGGTACAGCGAAAGATGAATAAAACGCGTCTCATAACGACACGGTAAATAAGTCGATGAAACTTCAATATTTCATTTTTCTGTTAACGTTTACTTTATTGAAACTAAACACTGACATGCTATTTATATTTTTCATAAATAAATATCTTATCCTTATTTTACATCATCAATTTATTTATTTAATCTGCTTTGTATTCACATTAAAGTTGGGCTAACAAAGGGAATCGCTGCCGGAATTATCTACCAGTCAAACCGCGTGTAGATATATATATGTAACTATATAACTATATAACATATGTAAATATATAATTATTTATTATTATTATTTGTTGTGGACGAGATAAGGGTAAAATTATAAGATCGCATTTATAGTATAATCTATATCATGCATATATAGATGATGATGATGATGAATGCATCTATATATAACTTTTAATGATGATTTCAGTGGCAAAAAATATGAAAAATACATTTGCCAGAGACTGAAAATGTTAGAACTATGCTATACACGTGTCTGGGCTCGTTGCAGTTCTATTTTCTTGTTCTTTTTTCTATCTCTCTCACTCAGCCGTTTTCCTCCTTACTCTTTTTTTTGTTTTATTTTTTGATTCTTTGCTATACACTTATATATAGAGGGTCAAATGAGTTCCACATCTTAACATGTAACGGCCTACGTAATGAATGTTTCATTACACTGTAAAATAATTATAAAACCAACTTTATTGAATATTACACGTAAGGGGAGTGAGTTGTTTCACGTCTTAATGTTTGTAATCACAGTCCTCACGTCACCGTGAATGCTGTAAATCAATAAAAATGTTTGTAATTAAAAGTTGTAAGTTAAAATTAGTTTCATTTCAATGCACATGTCATAAATATTCTTTTATAATATTAGTGATGTTAAATGATCGCACAGTAAGTACTCACAGAAACCCTTGAACTTCGTTCTCAACAATAGTTGAAGATTCGTGTACGTTGTCACCTAAGAACTGAGATGGAATGCCTCGTTACCTGCAACTTGGTCGCTTGATCACAGCAGCGATGTGCACCCACTTTTCACTCCTATTCTGTATTGTGGCTCTGATAATATTGTTTGCAAGCTGAAGTGAAAATGGACTGACCATATAGTTCGTAGAACAGATAACCAATGGGAGAAGAAAGGTTCTTGAGTGGCAACCTCGAACTGGCAGTCGAGAGTGAAGACCTGTGCAAGTTTGCGGGATGTAAGATGCAGGTGGCTCAGGCTTGTGCTGTGTCAACGATGATTCAACTTGAAGCTAGATCTGTTATACTTTTTTTAATTTGTAATAAGCGTTAATTTCAAATAAAATGGATAATAAAACAAAATTAATATAATTATCATAAGCATTTATTTGGCAATGGTGAGAGTTGTGGAATAAATTAAACAAATATACTTAACTGAAGAGAGCGCGAACGCTCGACGTTCGCCAAAATGGACTTTGACACTTCACGCTTCCAGTTTGTTTTTATTTTAGCATTTGTGGGAGCACGTACGGTCGATAAATTTCGCAGTACTTAGGTGGACGTCATTTCCACTACCACGCCGCTCTCGAGTGCCTCTCCACAAAATTGGACCGGCACGCCTATAAGGTCTACTTACCTCGAAAACATCTCGAATTTGCGACCGTTTGCTGCAAATACTGTACGGTAGATTCTCTGTCTGTATTGTTTTATCCCTTTCATATGAATGAAAGGTTTTTGGAATTGTCATTTATGAAGTCTTTAGAAATATTTTCTATTATTAAATTTTAAGAGAATTGTATCAACAACAAAATAATTCTTGTATAATGAAGAATAGAAAATAAGAATAGATTAAAATAATGTATTATACTGTTCTAATGATTTATATATATTAGTATCTTATAGCAACATTTTGTTATTGTTAACTTTTTTAATGAAAACGTCGTCTGAAAGTCTATCTGATGCTATAGGTATTGCATTTGGAGTATCAATGTTAGTAGAAGGGAAAAACTGTCTGCATAATATCTATTGCATTTAATCCTTAATAGATCAATCTCGGCTTTCTTTCTGCTATAGTTTTTTTTTAAAAAGAAAACAAAGATGTGAAACGATAATATAGTGTACGTAATGGGAAGTGAAGACTGCGACCCACAAACATTTATATCCATCCTCAAGAAATATTCACAATTAACAAGCGTTGTTCACTTTTGAGGACTGACAGAATGTCTCCTTACTTGTAATTAGGTCTCCAGATACCCTCACCATAAAACACACCGCTATGCTGCTAGTTAAATTGTTTTTCTGTGAATGCATGGTCCTTTCCGCTCAAACAATCTCAATTTATTTTACACATCACTTTTACAGTAAGAAAAGTACTTTCATTGAGAGGAAATTCTATTTAACCATTCTGATATATAGTTTATTGTGCACTTTTTTGTCATTTAGCTTATTGATATTGTTAAACTAATTGATATTGTTTTTCGTTGCCGTCAATTTTCAATAACGTTTGGATGCTTTTACGTAAATCTCTGGAACGATTCATTTAATTGAGTACATTTATTATATTAAAAATTTAGTAGAATAGAACCATATTGCAATCTACTACTGTGCCTACTATTTTTTTCGAATAATAAATAATAGAAGAGATCTCGGAACCAGATTTCCTATTAAGAGGGAGAGCGACTCAGACCTCTGGGTGACCCATCTGCATTATTAGTTCTTCTCTAGGTTGAATCTAGGATAGATAGTTATCCTTATCCACAATGAATGATAGACGTCAGGTGAACTGTGTAACGTTATTTTTGTAGGTAGAAACAAAACGTATTGAACGGCCTTTTTTTACATGAGATATGCCTACGCATACCCACCCCTGCGGGACAAGGATGGGTTTTGTCGGACTCGCACCCACTAAAACCCCATGGTGTTCCTCCAGCATCGCGTATGCTGGGGTCACGGGAACGCTTTCGCACACATCCGCGACCCTACCTGCGCCAGCCGACTGAGCGGCCCCTCCTCCAGGGGGAAAACCCCCCCTTCTCCACCCCTCCAGGCAAGGCGCGCCTTCCAACTCAGCCTCCTCTGTAGGTGGGAATCGGACTCCCCCAAGTCCGGCCCCCAGAGGCCATGGGGGCCAGAAAAGCAGTAAGTAATCCCAGCCCCCTGCGGCGGATTTGGTCTGCGGCTCCACCTACGCCTACCGATATTTGGCTGCGGAGGACAGGGAGAGCTGCAACGAAACACCGACACTCCTCTTCCCCCGCGGCCCCACCGTAACCGCATCATGCGGTGCGACCCCCGCTTGAGTCGCGGAGGAAAGGGAGAGCGGCAACGAAACACCGACACTCCTCTCCCTCCGCAACTCCGCCTCGGCTACTGAGGGCGGGGAAGGCGGCCTTGCTCCACCATTTCCACCCCCAGCAGTCCACCGACACACTTCCGAGGTGAGCTTATTACGAGCCCTCCCGGAGCGGCCACCTCGGGCCAGCCACAGAGCGCCTTAGGCCGGCCATTTGGGTTCCTCTTAGCTTCACCGTGGGTGACCAAGCCACGGTTACTAAGACACCCCGCTACGACAAAGCGAGAACCCTTCGGGGGGGGGGGCTTTTTTTTTTTTGCGTGGGGAAATGCCTACGCATACCCGCCCTCGCGGGGGCAAGGGCGGGTTATGTCGGACTCGCACTGACTATAACCCCACGGTGGTCGCCACCAATGCTCGCGAGGGGTCGCGGGATCTCCGTATGGAACGCAACCGCAACCCCCCTGCGCTTCGCTGGGATAGCCCGTCCCGGGGGCGTGCGTGAAGATCGCACTCCCAGAACCCTCGCGGAACTATCACCACGACACGGTACCACGTCGTGCCGTCGTCCTCCTCGGGGTCGCTAATACTGGACGGGCGGAGCCTCCAGCGACCCGAAGGGCCCCGTTTATGGTAGGGGAACAGGGCCGTGAAGAAGCGCGCGAGCGCCGCGTTGGCCCCGTCTCCGAGCAGGATCGGTCCTCTCTCTATCCCGCTCGGCAGCCTCCTTTCGGACCATTACGGTCTCGCAGAAGGAGGCCACGGCCCTCCACGCCGGTTCCCCGCTCAGCATCGCCGACACGACTGCTGGCTGGGATAGGTTCCGTCCGATGTGACCGACCAAGACCCGCCGCTCGTCTTCCCACGCCGGGCAAGCAGCGAGCGTGTGCGATGCGGTGTCTTGGTCGTTGCCGCCACAGTGGAAGCAATTCGCCGTCGCCTCGCGACCGATCTTACACAGGTAATCACTGAAGCAACCGTGCCCGGTGATCACCAGCGTAAGTCTGTAGGTGAGTCTTCCTCTTCGTCGCTGCATCCAGGCTTTGAAGACCGGCAGGAATGCTTCGAAGACGCGTTTGCGCGCATACTGCTCCTCGCGGAGCCTTGCGCGCCACGTCGCGAATGCGATACGTCGTTCCTGCCGTTTTACCGCCTCGAGCGCCTCTTCTGGCTCGCCACCACGGCTCTGGCGTAGGACGCGAATCCGGTGATACACCCTCGCGTCCATGTCCGCCAGAATATCCAGAGGTGGAAAGCGAGCCAGGATTGTCGCTGCCTCGAACGATACCGTCCGGTACCCTCGTACGACCCGTATGGCCATCCTACGCTGGACGCTGTAGATCTAAGTTCTACAGCGTCGGATGGCCAGCCTATTCGCCCAGACGGGCGCCCCACTTACCATTAGGTTAACTGTGTGCTCGTTTAACACACGTAATATAAAAAAGCATTTGCTCTGAACACATGGAACGCATAATAAGCTTGCAAACTGTGCTCAAAAGGAATATAAAGTCTCTTTTATAACGATGGTATTATACAAAGTGGTATTACAGTACTCTTCCGAAGCTCCAGCTGCTTTACGTATGAAACAACTAAGATAAGTGGTTTCTCAAAACTGTCTCTCAAACGGTAATAGGCGACAAAAGCTGAACAATTCTCAGGAGGTATTTAGTAAATAGTTTCGTGAAACGAGTTAAAGGAGCCAGAAGCTGGATCGCGTCGAACGCTTCCCTAATACTAGATTAAGTGAAAAAGATAAGAGTGGGGTGAAATTTAACCTGTGTTCTTGTGAACGAAGTTTTCCCGAGGGGACTATTTATTGTATTGGACGCGGGATTTTTGGTTTATAATCAGTCAAAAAAAGAATGCTTTTTATCTAACTTTAATTATCTATACAAATTTTAAACAACAGTTATATAGTAAAAAAAATACATCGCTATCTAGAGGATATAATATTTATCAATTTTGCTATAATTTAAACTCATTTCATTTACACTAATCATATCATATTAGATTAAAAAAATGTGGACGTTACGTAACGTCCTATAAGGACTCAACAAAACGACGTCCTTTTTTTATTATATTGAAAATCCAGTACAATAGACCCCTATTGAATTTCACTAAACCATTATTGTTTGTTTATAATTAATAAACGAAGGGATCACGGTCACAATTTTTTTCACGAACAATATACGTTACTCGTAAATTTCTTTTCTTTTTCTTATTTAATCAAATATTATTTATAAAAATATTTTAGTCGCTAATACGGACATGTGTGCAGTTTTGGAAATTTCATTTTTATTTTGCTTCAATATTAATTTATAATTTTAATATATTAAAATTATGAAACTCGTTCCTCCGTAGTATAATAGGTAGTTTTATAATCGTTATTATTTTTTATTGTACCTATATAACTTTTGTCTTATAGTTATTGGACTATTAGCAAGAGACCTTTTCTCCGTTTAGGTGTTTGATGAAATTTTCATAATGACCTCTTTCTTCGTATGTTTCGTTTAAAATAATTAATTCAAAATAAAAAAAAAAAACATTGATATGGAAATGGATATTCCATTTAAATGGAAATTTTTTGTTTATTATAGATTAGATAGAAATAAATATAGGCTGAATCCGCTGCTGAATATAATCTCTAAAAGATGATGAGATGAGAGATGACTGGGCACCTCCATCCATCGACTTCCCGCGAACTTGCAAAGACGTCGCTCCTTCTAGTGGGGGGTCGTCTGCTGCGACCTCCAGCCCGAGATTGTTCCCAACCTAAGAACTATTCTGCGAGCTATATGGCCAAATCAATAGCTCTTTATTTTCCTGATCTATTGAAGTATGTCGGTCACTATCGTTTTACTGTCGATATCTACGATGCGATTACGATTCTATCACGTAGTGTTACATTTATGTGTATGTATAGATATATTATTAAGGGTTTTGAATTTTATCTTCCTTTAATCATATATCGCATAGGAAATATATTACTATCAACTTGTACCTTGCTCCCTACCTTATAACCACTTAAAGTTTGAAGTCTAAACACCGGAGCAAAACTAACAAAACTTGACAGAGGTTCTGTCGGATAGAATCTCATACAGTACAATTTCATGTCTACGACTTTTAACTGCGTTGGGAACATATAAGTTAATGTTGTAGTTGACAAGGTAAAGTGTTTTGTTTGAGAAAATAATCCTATAATGTAGTAGTAAGATCAAGTTTTTTTTCGTGAGGTATAAATCGTAACTACTTACATTTAAAATTCCTATATATTAAAAACTTTATGTATCATAGATCGGTAAATAGATAATTCGGATTTTCTGACGGTAGAAGCCATGCTTTAGCTAGTTTCTGGGTGCGAAATTGATAAGGTGGATCGACAGGGGATGGAACACGAACTCACAGAATACCAGCGTGTAGTATACGCTTAAGGGAGATGAGTTTCATATGGTGACTACAGTGATAAGGACCCAAGTACGATGCACTCCACATCAGTTCATGGGGATGCCAACGCATGTGTATCCTGAATATTTGTTGAGGAAGGATGTTGAAGTTATGGATCGCATTCCTCACTTATTATCAGCTCATAATAATTCGAACTTAAATAAAAAAATGTACACACTAAACACTAAAACTAGCACTAAAATAATCTGCTCACACTTCATTTATACATCGACCTATTAGTGTTTTGCAAACTCAATGCATCGCTAAGTTAGTTGGAGGTCAAATTATGAATCTCAATATTACAAAGAGCCGGCCGCCCGGGGCGCGTCGCTCGATGGAATATTTATGAGTGAAAATTTACAGCTGATAAAACTCAGCTAGTTTGGTCGCTTCTGCCACTCTAATAAGCGGATGTTTTCTGTTTGCTTTGGACACTTTTTAGATCACGTCCCTAACTGGTTTAGCGGCTACTAGTGTCAAGTTAGAGAAATATTAGATCTTATATTTGAGTAAGAGCAGCACGTAACAGGTGACTTTATTTCGGTATTTTTATTTTCTACATTACTTTTGAGATCATAGTATCGAATTGATAAATAAAATTAAAGAAAAGAATTATTAAATAAATCACCTAATAAATAAATATGTTGTTATCTAAAATACTCAGAAGATACCACCGTGCTCGAAATCGAACAGAAAGTCAAGGTCATGAAAGATTCATACATAAATAGCCTTCGTGACGTAAACTCATTCCCCGAGCTTATAATATTAGATCCCGCACCAGCTAGCCAATCCACCAATATTTATTTAGTGTTTATAAATGAAAAAATGTTCTGAAAGTATTAAGCTAGAAAACAATTAATAAAAACCACGGTGGAGCTTCATTATATACGTATACCTTCTTTATAGTTTCAGCTTAAATGAGTCGGATCAACTGAGGAAAGACCACGCCCTGACATTTTTTTTATATAGAATAGGTGGCAAACGAGCAAGCAGCTCATCTGATCATTAAGTGATCACCGCTGACCATAAGCATCCACAACACCAGAGGATACGCTGCCGGCCTTTAAGAAAGGTGTAAGCTCTTTTCTTGAAGGTTCCTAAGTCGGACCGATATGGTTCAGAAATACCGCAGGTGACTATTGATTCCATAGATCGAGAGACACTGTTAGAAAATATCACGTAAAGCTCACAATGGTCAATTGCCAACCATTGAGAAGATGAGGATGAAATTTTGAATCCTGTCGCGATGTTTAAACTCAGCGACTGGAACATGACCATGAGTTAATTCTCTACCATTGGTAAATTTGACAAACTATTCATATCTAATTAACTCCATTAAATATAAACAAAAGATAAATAAACATATCTTTCATCAAGCGACAATCGTAGAACAATATGTCTCCCCTTACATGATTCGTTTCTTCATTCCAAAGACTTTTATCGTAACAGAAATAAGTCGTCTTCAATATACGACATCCCTAACACATTCGTAAAAGGGAAGACTAAATATAAGCTTTTCTGTGTGCCTACAATATGTAGCCCAGATGGAGGCGAAGATAAAAAAATAAAATTGTTTATTACGCACGCCGGGCGTAATAAGTGTCCCAGAAATGTGCAATATCGGCAGTCGGATATAAAATTCGCAATTGTCTATGCCAGTGTGGCGGAACATTTAAATAAAGGCAGCTCCGCACCTTCACGTGACGATTGTTTAACGGTGTGATATTGTGAGGACAAGTTTTTTTATATATATTTAGAATAGGTGAGAAACGAACAAGCAACACCTGGTGACAAGTGATCAACGCTGCCCATAGTTATTCGCAACCAGTGCAGGTTCTTTTCTTGAAGGTCACTAAATTTCTCCGGAAGTTCGAATAATAGTGAATTACATATTGACTTGAGATGAAATTCTTGACACAATGGTCGAGTCTTATCCAGTTTAGACAAAAATAATCTATATCCGTGACTATTTTACGTCCACCGCTCACTCGGATGGCTTTCTAAGGTTTCAGTGGTTTGGAAAGTGAAGCGTTTCCTCCATAGCAATAATCATTTATCGGGCCGACGTTATGCCGGAACGTGATGCGGTTTGCTATGGAGCGTGAGGGTAAGAATTGACTTTTTCCGACCTTTACTTGAATGAGATTGTTTACATACCCCGAAAATTTCCACTCAGATGCAATATACTATTATTTCGTAAGAAATTTGCAGATTTTTAGTTTCACGGAAATATATTTATCTCTCACTAGCTGATCCGACAGACTTCCTGTTTAAATTTCAATAATTTTTTGCGATCGCTACGTAAATTTGCGAAAATTAACTATTTTTCGAATCGTGATTAATTCAAATCTACGACTCAATTTTACCTTATTTAGATAACGATTAAGATATGATACGGCTTACATGAGCATAGCGCGTAAGAGGACTTTTATATAAAATTTGTATGTCAGTCTTATTATATATGGGCATGTTAATCCTATATAAAGTATAATAAATTAGAAATACAAAAAAAAAATTGCAATATTACCATAGTGACAGGCATTTAACCTATTTAAGTTATAAAGGGCTTTTCGAGTATTAATTAATAAAGCGCAATTTTAACTTGATCGAACTTAAAGTTTGAGTTATTGGGGGAGAATTAAGTATCTTGAATGATTTTACAAGCCTCATATATTAAGATTTTTTTTTTAAGTTATTAGCATTATGCAAATATGTATTGAATTTTTCAGGTCGATTTCGACAATGGCAATGTCATGGTTATGAAAAATTATATTAATTGCGCAGAATAAATTATAGTGGCGTAAGTATTTGTGCAAACACTTGACGAGTCCCTAACTAGTTTCCTTCCCTACTCCACAGTAACGTTTTTGCATTACGGCCGAATGTTATAATATAATAATGTTAAATTTCACATTCAGTGTTTAGGAAACGATACAAACAACACACGTAGAAACGAAAACCAACTATTAAATTACTTATATTAAAAACTATTTATATATATATATATATATATTTAATTATTAAATTAATATAAAATATTTGTAATACACAATATTTTTTAATAAATTTGTAATAAAAATATTATTCCTCGTCTGCGCATTGAACCCAGGACCTGTAGATTTCATTTGGGCCAACTTATAAATCACGCGACCGTCACCAAACCGAAATGAAATCTCAAACCAAGTTAATATAATACGCGTTACATTAGTTAATTAAAATATCTACACTACTAAAATAGCAACAACCGCATTCGCCAAAGGTATACCGTATCCAGAATACCACCGTAAAACAACAGCATGACGTGGCTGTGCTTCTGCATTATGATTCCTTGACAAGGATGAATGTTGGATTGAATTGATGTTTAAAAAATCATCAGCAAATTAAGTTCGTGATTAATATATATATATATATATATATATATATATATATATATATATATATATATATATATATATATATATATGTATAAGTCTATATAAATATGTATGTATGTATTGTATTATATTTCTATATACTTAGAATAAATGTAGTTCTTACAACTATTCTGTTTTATTTAAAAATTTATCAATGCACCAACTCAATCTTTCTGTACCACCCAAAGGTTTGACTGGGAGATAATGCCTTAGACATTAAGTCCGCCTGTGTAATATATTTGTACAAAAAGTTTTAATAAATAAATAAATAAATTTAGATGTCATGGGCCGCAGAAATCATTTACTATCAGGTGACCTGTCTGTTTGTCACCGTCGATACATAGAAAAAGAACACCAATCGTGTCAACAAATCGGTAAAACATTACCCGGAATATACTTATATTTGCAGCTGATTTTTCAAGCGAGGGAATATTTTTATTCACCTTGTCAAACGTTAGTCGGTATGGCAGCTCGATTCAGAGCCACACGTGTAGCTGACACTGACTGTGAACGCTACACCCTGTCGCGGGTGTTCGCGTCGCACAACCCCACTAACATTATTAAATAGAACGATGCACACTATTAAAGATGGCTTCCGCTTCACCCACTATCGAATTTGCCTCGGTCGAGTACAGAAATTAATTATATGCAGATATTAATTTTCTAGTTTGTCATGTATTCTAAGAATAATAAAGTTATGTTAAAAGTCGGTTTTAAATTTTACATGGTATATTATCTAACAAGTTCTAAAAAGTTTGTGTCAAATTATGTATGTGCGATGTTCATAAACATTTTACAAACTCTTCAGCAATTCCCATGGGGAATTCTCTACTACTCTACTCCAATCCATACACCTATATTTATATATATATATATATATATATATATATATAGGTATAGAAATAAGTAGTATCATCATTAATTTTGCCAAGAAAGGGTCGCAAAGATTTTCAACAGAATTATTGTCACCTAAATTTATTTGAACCTATGTACAAAAATATGAATGCAATAACAGCGAAAGTTATTACTACAAAGTTATAATGGGCGAAAAGATATACACTCTAACATAATATTAGGTTCGAGTATAGATAAATTTGCAAGCGAAACCGTGTATCGGGTTGGCGCGAGTTTGCAAAATTCCAAGCGCGTAAAGCATGTCGCACGTAACTTAATTAAATTCTATTATACGCCGGCAAAGATAAATAACTCCCGACCGTTAGGCGTTCGCAGCGGCGAGGCAGAAACACAAATTTAGAAAGAATGAAGCAATTCTTTTGTGGAAGGCAACGCCAAGTTTGGCGATAGACAAAGACGACGGGTTCGCCGGAGTTGAATTTACTTACGGAGTGACGGCTAAAGAACAGACTGGTGGTTCACAAATTTATATGTAATATCTTAGAGGGAAACTGAAGTATTTTAAGGGTTATTAAAAACTGTTATTAGCAAGTTGGATTCATGCAAAAGGATGAGCTAATAAACTTAGACGACAGCATATCAGAAAGAAATAAAAAAAATTCAAAAGAAAAAAGTAAATAGATTATATGGTGATTTTTCATTATTACATAAGCTGACCAGATCATCATATAATTTACTAACGGCACTTTTTTTTAGAGTGTTATAAAATATACAATGATTAAATTATTAGAGAATTAAGTAAAAAATAAAACAATAAGACAGAATTCAAAAATATATTTTTACCAAAGTGAATTTTAACTCTTGACCACAATTTTTGGAGTTCCTTTATTCTAGCAGAATCTTGAATCTAAAAGAATCCTGCGTGTTGTATCAACACCATACTATACTTTATCACACGTTATTTGTGTGATTCTTTAGAATTATAATAACAGAACGACGAAATCTTAACATGTTAATTTGGAATCTCCACTTTACATAATTTATCAAGAAAATTGACATGAGAAAGCTGTTTATTTTTCATTATACCTATCTTAAAAAATTCACGTATCGCATTCCAAATTTAGGTCAACGATTAAATCGAGACAAGTCCACTTAAAACCGTATCCATGCAATATCGTAATCGAAAAGAAGAAGCGAAATTAGCCTTTGAATTCAATAATTAAAATGTACAGTAGAACTGAGGACACTGTACACACACTTGTACATATTTATGCTTTTAAATAGTGCTAAGTGAGTTACGAATGCAGGCGGGCCGCGCTCTCGTGTAGGCCACATTTTAAACGCAATTATCTGTAATGCAATGTCGTCTGTCTCGGTCGTGCCTTCAGTACAGCACTTTGCTTCCAATTGCATAGGTTGAACGGCAAATAGGTTTAGCGCAAAAAAGAAACCGCTTCATTCGACGTCCGATACTGGAAGTAAATGCGCAAGGCTTTCGGTTATTTTACGTGACACATGGTTTTTTTAAGGATTGTTATATTTTGTGTTTGCTTTCAATCAATCTTTTTAAGTATTACAACGTTGAAGCCACACAGTAGGTAGTTTCTAGCTGTAACATTAATGGATCCTTCGAAGTCCAATACAGGAAGCAGATGTGTCAGGCTTTTGGTTATTTAATAAAAAACCATATGTGAATTATTACACATGGTTTTTTTTAAGTGGGTTTTAAATTGTGTTCGGTTACAGTCGATTTTTATCAGTATTTAATCATAATGGTGAAGCCATACTGTAACTAGTTTCTAGCTGCGATATAGGTTATATATAAACAATAGGTTGGCCCAAAAAAGAAGCTCTTCATTCGACGTCCACTATTGGAAGCAAATGCACCATGATTTTATTATTTTATGTAACATATGGTTTTTATAAGTGTTATCGTTCGTGTTTGGTTTCAGTCAATGTTATTTATGTACTCCATCACAGTAATAGAGGCACGATGCAATATAAATAGGTCTGCTCTACTAGGAAAGGCCAAGCAATCACAGAATACTAGCGTAAAATATCAACATAACGTTACTGTTTTACGTATGGTGAGTGTGTACTTGAAGTCGTTGTTGTACTTTTTTGAAGATTAATGTAGGTGTCGTTGTTATTGCTTGCCATCTATTAACTGTGCGCTAGTTATAACATCTTTAATATATTTTCTTTTAAAGTAACAATGGTCATCAACCTTTTAACTTCAAATTCACGGACAAAAGGTTATTGTGTTTTAAACTTTGCGTAACCCAAAATATCGAGTCGTGTAAGTGCTGTCGGAAAAAATATAATTAAATCATGGAAGTAATCTATAGTGTAAATAAACCATTTATTACATAATTCTTTCGAAAAGATTTCGTACTGTTACCCACGATGTGAAGGCACGAGAAGAAACTGTTATATGCACTCAAGTGCATCTTGACTATTGTCCATTTGCTCGGGCAAATAAAGAAACTTCGAAACTCAACGGATGTTATCTCTACGATATTGCCGTCTGCGACTCTGTGCTAAATGTTTGTGACGGAGAAAAGAAAAGGCACATGCAGTCTAATAGTCGTACTTAACATCGACTTCTTTTAAAACTTGAATTAAAAGGGCAACATACGAACAGAATAGAAAAAGAAACAAATAAGGAAAAATATACAAGAATATTTAATATTAATTCCAATACTATCTGTAATATTTAATTACTATAAAAAATAGGTTACCTTGTTTTGTAATTAATTTACATTGAATTTTCCGATATCAATTAGTAATTTCATGTATATATACGTATATACATATATATATATATATATATATATATATATATATATATATATATATATATATATATATATATATATATATATATATATATATAATATACATACAAAGTGGGTATGGAGCCGTCGGTCATATTCCAGACACTTCAAAAGCTTGGTATCAGCCGTATATCGTACTATAAAACAAGTCGTGTAAAACAATTCTGTCGCGTATTATAAAACAAGACCTGAAGCTCGGTCTTATCGTCGATATACAGGACATGCCCTAAATCAATCTTTAAAATTAAAGAGAGTGGATCAATCAAAACGCCTTCGCGATACGCAGGTGAAAGGCACAGAAATATCCTCTTTACCGATGAAAAGATTTTCACCATTGAAGAACACTACATGATACAGTCTTGGATCATGATGTGAAATCTCTCAGCAATACACTTTTTAAAAATATACCGTGGACTTTCGAGCAGGGTGAAATTTCCCTTGGAAACAAACAGATTGAAGTCCAGTATAAAAGCCAAAGGTGGCCACTTCGAATAGACTCTAAACAATAAGTAGTAATAGTATAATAACAAATAGCCACCAAAATATTTATACATAACAATAAACATTATGTAACAAAAACGATATTCTAAAGAACTTGGCTCCTGTAGACCAAAATGTAATTTCGATGAAAAACCGATTACCAGCGAGACCCCAAAGTACTTACAAGTATCCCTAAGGACCCTTCACAAGTAATCCTTCTTCCAATCTGCAGAAGGTAACGAAACATTAAAATAGATAAATCAATAATCTACTCACGCTTACCGAGGAGCAACTGGATTCAGAAAATATAGAATTTCATTGGTCTCAAGATCAGAAATGCTTTTATCGTTCGAGTATTTGAATTTCCTACGAGCTTTCGTTCCTGGATAAATTCCTTTTAAGACGCGAAACGAAATCGTCCGCAGGAGCCGAGCCTAAGTATACTGACCCGAAGATTTTATGCGCATTTCCCTTTACATAATCTTTTCTTGCTTATAGTATGTACTAGCAGGATGTTTATTCTGTATAAAAAAATCTTCTAATCTAAAGAAATGAAAGTAAGTACTACTTCTATCTTCATTCGTTCGGGAAAGTATTGAAAGAAGCTAATTAAACAAAATTGATAATACATGTTGGTAGTTTATAGATTTATTTTATGGCAGGGTGTTAACATTACTGACATTTCAACTTATCTTAAATACTTGTGCTAGGATATAATTTCATTAATAATCTTACGGGGAATTCTAACCTCCGACCTTAAGTGTCGCAGACCGTTCTATACCTCTATTGACGCTTATAATGACAATTTGAATATTTACTTTTAATATTTTTAGAATATAGATAATAACAATAACAACATACTAAATTGTTTACTTAATAAATTAATATAATGAACAATTACCTTTTGGTGTAATAAACTGAAAGAAGTCATAGAAAAAAAAAACAAAAAGGAAATATTTTCAATAAATTAAAACTATAAACTTATAATCACATTATTAATTTTGGTATTTCTTTTTCAGGTAAGCGTTATACAAAATATGTCCGAACCAAAGAATTTTCAATTTACAAGAGTACGTAAGTAATAACTGATAAGTCCAGTTAATAGACTTAGCCAATTGGCTACCAATTTTTCAGTGGAAGTCACAAATGCAAAACACAAATTTAAGGGGGGTGAGTTATTTTAATCGAAGTTTACCTTAAAACATCTATTTGAACTTTTACTGAAATTACTAATAACAATTACAATGACTACTTAAAATATTTTTTTGTAACTTTTTGCAAGAAATTATATGAATAATACGACTATCCACGGAACGCAATTACAAAACATCACAAACAAATATACAATTAAAAACCCTCTTGAAAAGCGTTGCGTTGTCCCTCGGAATTCACGAATAATTTCACAATATCTCAACTTTAATTTTCAAAGCTTTGACGCACTAATGAGATTAATTCTGAAATTCAATCAGGTATCACGATTCGGATAAGTCCAATGTTTTCGTTAAATCTGAACATAAACAAGATTAGAATCGTGTAAACATAAATTTCTCTTGGAGTAGAAAATTTCGGAATTCGTATCTCTCGCAATTATGCCCTTAATTACTTGCTGATTATAAGTTTTGATGTGTACTGAGGTGAAAAATTAGGTAAGAGCCTCAGAGCGTTTGTCGATGCGTACATTGGCGAGGGAATTGGCACGTGTAACTTCATTAAAGATACAAGTGTTATTTCGTTTTCCCTTCTCCTTATTATGGAGACTAATAATCGTGAAATCAGCTCCAATACCTTTGCAAAAATTAATAATATTATTATATATCTTGAAAGTAATTTCAAATGCTTTTTTAATTTAATAGACTAGGTAAGAGAATTCATTCATTAACTACTAAAGCCGTAAAAATATTATTTTCTCATACCATTTATATATAAATCATTTTTTAAATATCATTGTATTTATATAAAAAAAAAATTTTTTGCATAAATTTTTACGTTTCGGAAATGAAGATAATTATGTAGATTTAATAAGACTTAAGACGTAAAATCACCTGACATTTTTGTTAATCGTAAAATTATATAGAAAAATGAAGCAATTATTTTTTCTTTGTTCGTTCGAAGAAAAAAAAATCAATAGTGTACGTGCTTTCATTTTGCAAGTGGCTAAAAACACGATTAACGAATACAGCAAACTCGACGGATATTCGTGTCAAATCCACGGCACGGGTCAATTAAAATCATAATTGAGTATTTTGGAGTTTACCGCCTCGATGGGAAGACGTGAAATTGGTCGTTGTGTGGCAGTCACTGAAGCTCAATTTCGGTTAATTAAAACTACCTTCTTAGCACGTTTAGTTTGAAACGACGCTAAAGGTTTTACGAGGGCTTGTAATAGTCAAGCTAAATAGAGGCTCTCTAAATTTATTTTAATAAATTTGCGTTAAATATCTGAACAATATCTATGGAAGTGCTTTTTGTCCGTTATCAATTGCACGAATGAAATCGTAGGAGTTTCCTTTGATAGTGTTTAAAATTTCATTATGGCTTATGGGAATTCAATCAGTGCTGGTGGTTTTAGTAAAGATTGCTTATTCCTTAAAAATAATAACATTGTCAAAAAAGTTAAAAATGTTGAAATGAGACCTGGAACCAGTAATTCGTCGTCTGAAAACCTTATTTTTTGATACACCCAGTTAGGTTTTGTTAGCGTATGTGTTTTTAATCATTACACTTTATGAGTATATCTACGAAAAATGTTTTGTTTATACTACTGCGGGTTATAAACATGTACGCTTCTAGATGCTCGATGTACTAACAAATGGTACTTGGGGCTGATGGATATTTATATCTGTTCTCAATAAATATTCAAGATGCATATACGTTATCGCTCCTGAGGACTAAGATGGATTGATAATAATAATTGGGTCTGCACATATTGTCCCCACTTTCACCTCACAAAATATAGCAGCCTTATGCCAGCTATTTCATACTGATATTTTGTATGAACCTGTGTTACACGTTGTACCCAGAAATGAGCTGTAGAGCTATAACTCTTAAACTGTTCGGTTTCTATTAATTGCTTATTTTATAGCATAAAAGTAACAATTATGACTATTTACAAGGAAAATGCAAGGAACGCAAACGTTTTTTACAGAACTTTAACAAGTAACTAAAGAGACGTGCACACCCGTGCACACACACAAACAAAACAGAGGCACATAAATATCAGCAACAAATGTCGGGCGCGGGAGCCTATGCAAATTTCATTTGCGAGTAATCCACTCAGTGAGATTGCCGTTGATTGATAGACGTAAATTGGAAATAGGCTACGCATTCCGTGCGACCGGCACTGCCGTAGGCGTCGACGCGACAACAGTGTCGACGTGGAAAGCAGAGCTGGGGTGTGGCGCCAACATTATCCACTTTGGCAGTTTTTAGTCTTAATTCTTGTATTGATGTCTTTCCGTGAAATATGCACAGGCCATTAGTGTCGCAAAAGGGTTAGACTTCTTAATTAAATCCTTTTGTGGGAAGGCTTTTTAATTTTGTTTCCGATGATGATATGTACAAAAGGAAATGCAGCGATCTGGGTGGGATATTCAATGTTAATATATATATATATATATTTATTTCAATTATTATGCAATAATGTAATATGAAAAGTTTTCTTAAATTTCAATCTAAAATGAATGGGAATGTTTTATATTTCATGTCATGGAAATTCGAATGCAAACAATGTTAATAAAATAAATTTATTATTATTATTATCACATCCCTTTGTACTTTGATAAAGTAGATTAACACATTGAAATAAATATTACTTCACGCTATTACCACTCTCCCTAATTTTTTTTAAGCTGAAATGCAAATAATCCTTAAATTAGGCAAATCCAAAAAATCGACATCCTCTATGCTTATTAGTCATCAAATATATTTAATCATCAATCAGTCATCAATCAACCATCAATTTAGTCATCAACATATATAGTCCACTGCTGAACCTACCACAGCAATAATATGTAATTAAAATATATAAATATAATTAAAAAAACAAAATCAAAAATTGTTGGGAATAAAAATTCAGAAAAAGTTAACTTCTTCCATTACATATAACCTAACAGTTATAGTTAAAGTAGCCGTAAAGCTACCCTCAACTGGGGTAGCTTGACCCTACCCTCACAGAATACGAGCGTGAAAAGCAGCATAATGCTCCTGTGTTTTATCTGATGAGTGCAGGGGCCGGACACCTTTACAACTGTGACGAGGCATTCCATCTCAGTCCCCAAGGGTGACAACGCATCTGCATTATGATTCCTTATCAAGGATGAATATAGATGTCACGGGCCGCAGGAATCACTTACCGTCAGGTGCTCTGTGTGCTCGTTTGTTATTATCAATTAAATAAATAAAAAAGGTAATATTCAATTGGGTTTTGTTACAAAATTCTTAAAATAACAAAAACTATGCACCGTGGTATCGTGTTTGCACCTTTTTAACTTAGCTGCTGCTAGTTTAACTTACTGTTGCGAGACCTGGGTTCGATACCCAGACGAGGAACAATATCACAATGTATCTATATATACAAATATACAAATTAGTTTTCTGGTGTGTGTGTGTGTTGTATGTTTGTACCGTCTCCCTGGCACTGCATGTGAACCTTCCTCCGATGCACTTGTATTACATGGCAATAGTTAGAAGTTGACGAGTGAATGCCTCTGTGTTTGTACAAATGCGGCATTGTAAAATATTCTGCGTAGTTGATGTCATCTGCCAATAATTAGAAGATATCGCCGTGGTCGAATGTGGCCATTATTATTGTTATTATTTTTGAGTTTTATTAAACGTTTTCTCTCTTTCTATTTTTCTTTATCCATCGGACCTATCATGTATTCATCTGCTAATAGTTATCAAAGAACCTCTCATAAAACAGTATGTATAACTAAACTAATCACATTAAGTTTGATTCCATCGTTCAAACTTATTCTCAAAGTACTCCTAAATAAATTCAACTTAAACTAATAGAAATTTATTAATAACTTATTTTCTTATTACCCCTTAATCAACTACATGCACGCCATGCGTGTGTGTGTGCTGTTTGGATTAAAACAGGACGTTGTTATTAGGTTTACGATGTTTTTTATAGCCCTAATTGAAGTTGACACCGTTTCATATGTTTTTATTACCAGCTTTTATTTGTTCTTTCTTTTGCGAATTAAAAAGTAAAAGGTCGCTCTGTACACGTTTCGAATGTCCGCCGTCGTCATTTCTTTATGACTAGGTATACAACTAATTAAAAGGGAAGCGCTATTAAACTTGGGAATTATTACTTTCCTTTTTTATCGAAGTATGAAAGGAAGGCCGTTCATGTTTGTTGTTTAGAGTGTACATATTTCGAGTTATCACGGGACATTAAATAACCATTACTGTTTCGTCATTATTCTCACAATCATCGTCGTTGAATTTCTATATCACCCTTTCATTTGCGTCACTTTTATGTTACCATGTCTACAAACAATTCCAGGCTATTGATTTTTTTTTTTTTTTTTATTATATATATATATATAGTTGGCATAATCATTCTTGATATGGAATCATAATGAAGATACGTTATCACCCCTAAATATTAAGATGTCTTGTCAACAGTAACGAGATCTCCATTATCTCCCTTTCTATAGAAGAATCCCAGTAACATTGAACAACTATTTAACGTGATCCTACCTTAGTCAAACTAGCCAATTTGTGCTTCAGCTAGTTCATAAATGTGGAGTTATTCTACCATGTAAAATGTATATGAAATAAAAAAAAATCATATACGTACGTATATTCTTTGTCCAGTTGTTGATTAACAACAAATTTAGACTGATGTAGAAAAAAATATATAATTCCAATTTTTATCACAGCGTTTTATCATGTGAAGAATGTACCATAGTATTGTAACTTTTAATAAATATTCTCCCGACGGTTTTCTTAATTCTATACTTCGTTCATAGATATTTCAAATATATAAAATGCAGTCTGCGCCGAAATTTACGTTTTAAATATACACTGAGACAGTGATACTTTCAATTTTCTTCTTGCCCACAATCACTTTTAACTAACTGCACCTTAGCCTGGTACTGTGACCAAGAACTACACAGTCTCAAGATTAAAACAATCGAATAAGATGCAAACAAAACTAGATTTCTTTTTACTGCTTCATTTAAAGTTTGCATGTTCTCATTCCTTTTGCTTCATAGTGGACGTTGGGTGAACTTCCCGTATCAGCGGAGTGTCTTGATGCATCTTACTGCATAGCGAGGGCAATGGGGCCGATGACTTTTGCGACGCAAATGGATTCCGGTCGCCTGCGTTGTCTCTTTGTTACTGTAGCATTTGTTTTTAACTGTATCCGTTGAACTGTATGTACTAGATATTATATATACCTACATGATGTTAAAATATATGACGTCAAATATATATAATATAGCTTCACTACTCTGGAATTCTGTACCCTACAACATCAGGGTCAGTAATAAAATCAATCTTTAAAAGTTTGGTCCGTGAATACTTACTTAAGTTACCTGTGGTCGGATAGGTTCATCATTCACATGTAGAATTTATAGGTAGCTACCGCTATTGTATTGTGTTCTATTATGTATGTATATGTATATTTATATATAGTTTGTATGTATATAATATTTATTATGTACTATATATATATGTATTACTCTATATTTTAATTTTTGTATTAAATATTTTCTTTTTTTTCACACCTATCACAATATCTCAGAGATCGCTGGAGAATGCCTTTGGCATTATGTCCGCCCTTTGTAAACCTTTAACTTTCTTAAGGTCCATGCAATAGAGAGTAAATAATTAAAAAATATATGGTCATTAACTAGTGCCTAAATTATGATTCGAAAATGCTTGTTAAAAGGCTTAGGCTTGACAGCCCTTGGCTGTTATATAATATATATATTAAAGGGTGTGTTTCCATCCCTAAGCTTATGTTATTACAGGCTTATACAAAGTAAACATTTCGGCTAGACACAGGTATCCTCGATATATCGAGAGTCGTGGAACTACGTTTATTTCTAGCAGCGGTACGAATAAGTAAGCTCTTTTTCTTTATTACATCGAGAGTAACAAGTGATACCCGCGGCCCATGACATCTACATTCATCCTTGACAAGGAATCATAATGCAGATGCGTTGTCACCCTTGAGGACTGAGATGGAATGCCTCGTCACCAGTAATAAAGGTCTCCAGATCCCTACACTCACCAGTTGCTATTTTACCCTGGTATTCCATGAGATTGTGATCCTACCCGGGTCCACCTAACCCATTCATTCAGTTGGTAGAAACAAACTGCAGTGCAGCTCCACCACTGTAACCGGCTCAACAGAGAAAGGACCACACCCTCACAGAATACCAGTGTATGGCACATAGCACCATAGCGCTGCTGTGTTTTGTTTGATGAGAGCAAGTATCAGCGACCCTTATTAGAGGCGACGGGACATTCGATCTCAGTCCTCAAGGGTGATAACGCATCTACACCATGATTCCTTATCGAACATGAATGTGGGTATCATGGGCACGTTTCACATGCCGTCAGGTAAACTGTGTGCTCAATTGTCACCCTTAATTCGCGTTTTAGGAGTGAAATACGCCACCAGATTCCAGCAACCAGACGTATCAGACTATACATATTCCAAGACATACATTACAGCGAAGGCTCTATGATCCGTGATAAACTCGTACATATATAGGTCGTTCTTTACTTTTACACTAATATTGACTATCGAGGACACAAGTCGGTTTTTTTCAAATTGCAATTATCAATAGCTTTTCTCGAACTCTTTAAGGCAAGTGTCCAGATATATATATATATATATATATATATATATATATATATATATATATATATATATATATATATATATATATATATATATATATATATATATATATATATATATATATATATATATATATATATATATATATATATATATATCATTAATTTTATGAATGTTTCTTACACTGAACATACCTTTATATAGAAGAAATCATTTAACAGTAAATAACTCTACGCAAGCCAGCAAGTCAAGAAATTCCATGAATTTTATTAATATTAGAATGGGTTTGCCCGACAAGAGGACAATGCCCTCATAGAAAATAAGCGTGAAGTATATGGAAGATGAGTGTTGATGTATCTGGACTAATTCCATGTTAGTCCTCATGGGTCTGTTTTTGCATCTATCAAATTGTTTGTTGAGCATAGATGAAATGGGTCGAAATTATTAGTTGTCTATTAGTTGCTCTCTTGTCACTCCTAATATTATTGGAAAAAACCAAGATATCGAAAATGTATCTAAACTCATAATAAGATTGTTTTAAGAGCATTTCCACTTTGTAATGAACTTGAGTCGTTGGCAGAATCATAAAAATTTACGTGTTCAGGACCTAATCGTCCGCTCCACATCCATTGTCCTAAAAAAGAAACTGCAACATTTAGATAAACGATTACAATGGTACCGAATAACCTTTTTTTGTATCTATTAGAGAACATCAATATCGATTGCCATTTAATCTCAATTTGTGTCCGAGGGGACAACTAAATTGTTTGGATTGGTTCAATAAAGGACTAAATTAAAGCTACAAGTGTAATATACAACGTGTTTAAGTGGAATTTATTGAGTAATGTCTTGGAAGAACCTAAAGAATAGAACAGTGAGTAGTATTTTCGTAGAAATAAAGTATACACTATATATATATATATATATATATATATATATATATATATATATATATATATATTGTATATCCGAGACCAGCTAGTATGCAGAATTTTAGGAAAATTATAAAATAGCCGTCTGGTATAATTTTTTGTTTGTTATCACCTGATATGTATGGCCCATAAACATCTCATTCATCCATTCATTCAACAATCGCATCACTTCATCCCAGTATACTAAAGAGACGACGTGTGCATCTTTCTTTTTTGTGAGGAAGGACCTCGGTGTCTATGGACCGCTGTCATTTCTTATAACCAGATGTACTGTATGCTCTTGTATCTTAATGAAAATGATGTATACTACCCTGATATCTACTTAACACCCTCAACGTGGAATCATGATGCAGATGTGTTATAATCTATAGGGAATAACGTTTCAATAAGCGTCAATAATGGTTTAAGATACGGCCTGTAAAACTCAGAGTCGTAGGTTCGAATCCGCCATTGGACTATTGTCATGAACCATCTGCTAGCAGAAGCATTTAAGCTTAGTTAGAATGGATAACGGCTATGTTAGTTAATATAGTATTAACAAAAAAAGAAACGAAAATCACTTATGAGTATCATTCGTAATATAACACTATTGAGTTCGTTAGCTAGCTATGCTAGTGTTGTATATGAGCTTGCCTCACCCGTACCCGTTAATTAACGTTAGGTTTACTTTTTAACAGCGGCGTCGTCCTATCATGCTAACCAGTTTCGGCCTATTTAGCGTTTTTTTCTTTAAAATACGGCTAAAAGCCTACCTGCCTATACTTATTACGTTTTTACCAATTGACTAACTAAAAAAGCTCAGACGCTCATATTTGATATCGGTTAAAATAGAGAAAGAAGTGCAATATTCGTTTTTTATTTATCCATCCTTAATCAACTTCTAATAGTGGATTTTTTATGCTTAAGCTGGAACCTCCGTCGAGGTACATTATATCCAATAAAGAAAAAATAATTAAAATCGTCGAAGAAATTGCGTAGCGTACACGCAAAAAAGAAAAATTATCCGAATTCCTTCTTTTGTAATCGGTTAAAAATGTTTCACAATCCCGGAGCCCGTATACAATACCAATACGTAAATGCTGCTATAAAACTCCCGTAAAAAAATAAAAATAATAACTTAATTCAATGTTTTATACGACTGATGTTGAAAATGTTTGGTGATCCTGGTGTTTTTTTAAGGAAACACAAACATTTTGTTATGTGAGCCTCAAACATATACAGGGTGGTCTAAATCACACACAATTTAACTCAGCGAAGTTACTTTGCACATGTAGGCAGTGGCTTGTGTTATATCTCCGTGACCCGAGTTAATTGAACAGGGTGGAAAATTATGCAAACTTTCGCGCTAACATTTATGCGAACAGACATTTTGTAAGGCGACGAGTCCCGCATTCGCGGTGAGTCAATATTAATACAGGATCTGTCAATTATCAGTGTTTATTGATCCTTAAAATTGCTCTGTTTATCTTATAAGGTTAGGGCGGTGAATAGTGATGGGATAGTACAGTGTTTGCATTAATATATTCGAAATTTTATCTGTTTAAAATCATCATGCATTAGAATCATCAATTTACAACCATGCTTGGGTTTCCTTTCTTAACTGAAAAACCTACTTTTATTTAAATGAGGAAATTAAGTCAAAAATCCTTCTTTCAGTCATTTTTTATCTAATGATGGTCACCAATCTTTACAAAAAACATCAGCAAGTAAGTAACACTGAAAATTGGTCAATTGAATTATGGTTCAGTATTATGTTCTGTACCAATTTATGCAGGGAGGTGGTATCTGGTATCATGGTGCTGATGATTTTACCATGAGTAGCCATGAATTTTCTTGTAATACATGTGGATGTATTATAAACTATTCTGTCACCTAATCCTCTTTTATTAGTTATAATATATATTCTTATATTAGCTGCGCCATGTTTAAATCGGATTGAGCGAGGAAAGACCTTACCCTCACAGAATATAACTTGAAATAGCATCATAGTGCTATGCTTCGTATGATGAGAATCGTGGTAGTGAGGATCCGAGAACTCAATTACAGGTAACAGGTATAGTCTATCACAGTCTTCAAGAGTAACAACTCATGAACATACTGAGTACGATGGACGTTATCATTTACTTTCAGGTGGATTGTGTCACCCTTAATATTATAAAAAATATATATTATGTAGCAATCTTCAAATGGCGAAAAATTTAGATATTGGATATTTCTATATTTCTATATAAAATTTGCAAGGGTAAAAGCATTCCTAGACCCTGACAATTTCGATATCATGTAGGTTTTGAAAATAGCTTCACGTTTTCTAAACATAAGGGAACTTGGACATTTTACCTAGTATATATTTATATATATATATATATATATATATATATATATATATATATATATATATATATATACTATGTATATAACAAAACCAAAGTAAAAATACACCATTTAAGAATCAAAAATTTGGAAATCGACAATCAACCTCGTCTTTACCTTCAAAATATACTTAATAATATATAAAATTCATTCCTTTAATTAACGAATCTTTTGTATACAGGTCTTATTTATTAACCCCACACCCCCCGGGCGTTGCAAGCTCCACCCAGCCCCGCTAGGAAACGGTTGGCTTACAGTAAAAAGGCTTCTTTATTGAAACCTCATATTTAATAGACCCTCGTTTGCATTGTAAGAAGGTTACGTTCGTACAAAATTTGACCGATCATAGCATGAATACAACTTTGATATAAGGTTAGTTATATTTGATAGTTTTAGGTACGGATCAAGATCTCCATGTAAAATGTAAACATCTCGTATACGCATTAAGAGCCCGAGGTGTTTCGTGTGAGGTGCCCCACTCCTTCTTCGTCACGCTGCTGAAAATGTTAACTCTCGCTCCTGATTTCGCTTGTTTGATCTCTAAGGCTTACTGTAATTCTTAGAGATAAGACTGGTAACATCTGTAAATTGCTAAATAACCTTAAGCCCTGCTTAGTTTAAGGTCCCATCCTATTTATTTAATTATTGGGACGGATAATGAAATAGTATAATATTCAATATATTAGTGCATTCATTGTAGAAACCGAAAATGGAGATACATATCTATAAAATATTTAGACCATGTACATTTTTTTATATTTTCTATCAAATAGTAAGGATCAAAGATGCTTTTAAGCTTCCACCACAAGAATAATTGTTTCGGAAATTATATAAAAGTAAAAGTTCCAATAATAACGGTCTTCGAAGTCCTAATTTTTGGTAACGGGGCATTACTGGTCATCCTTGAGCATTAATGAATTCCAATGAAGTGATTATATTACTAGCGTAACTATTACTAAAGTGATACTCTAATGACTCGAACGAAGTTTAAAAAAAGAGATGGTTAATGTTGTCTTTATATCTAATCTGTTGTAACGAGTAGTTGAATTGCAGACTCCAACTTATGGTGTTACATTTTGCAGTTGGAATCATACGCCATAAGATATTTGCCGTTATTTATTTATTGTTTATCTAAAGTATAATTTGTAATATTGTGTTTGTTGTTTAATAAACAAATGGAAGAGATTAATAAGGTGTAGGTGTCACGGGACTCGAGAATCATTTAGTAACAAGAACTGTATGCCGATTTGTTATCGTGCTTACATAAAAAAGAAACTCAAATTCTATAATTCAAATTACAGTTAAATCTCACCTAAAACGTTGAAATCACAACAAATAGCAAAAGCAAATTTGCCTCACAATCGTTGACATGACATATAAATCGCTATAAGTACACATTGATAAGAAAATATTGGGCTTAAATACACGGCCTTACGTACACGGCACATTGTTTACGTTCACCTGCGAAACGTTCGAACGCAAACATTTAATATTGGCTGCAGGCGAGAGATTCGCAATCGACACGGCCTAGACATGTGTGTGTAACGCAAACGCGTATGGAAACGCACTCGATGCTGTTAGTGACTTTAGTTCAATATGTTCGCACTGAACTACAACGTAAAATGCAGTGAGCCGTTATAGGCTGTTAGTTGGACTCGAATCACCCCTTTGTGTGATGCGAAAACGTCAGAATATTAGATCCTTTACACGCCGTGACTGTTACGGTCTTATTACCGGTTCACTGATATTTATGACCTAATTAGAAAGATTTTTTTAGGTTTACCTTTATATTGTTGAATGAAGATGTTTTTCAATTATTTTACTATGTTTCTATATTTATTATTTTATTGTAAGACCCTTAATTTAAAAAAGGATACAATGGGCCGACTAAATGTATTAATGCGACTATATTGTGTATTGTAAAATCGATATTTTAAAATCATTGCAATAATATAAATATAAAATATAAAACACAGAGGAAAAAAACTGATTAAAAAATTAATATAAGTTATTTACTAAAAATATATATATAACAGTAGCAGTACCAATAATAATAATCAAAACAGTACGGTCTTACAAAGTACGTAATTATACGAAATATCACCGCGGTATAAATACGCTGCTAGATCTGAAACATAATTTACTTTGTTACATCAAAGCGGTGTATCATACGTAATATTCTCCATTCACTTGACTTGAGCCTGCTTCACCGCAGATTTTCAAAATAAATGTAACGTCGTATGAGAGAAATTCAGTGGAATTTAACGCCGTATCCACAAGAATAAACTTTAGAATTGTGATTCGAGAGTACTTTATCCGACTGATACAATATCTTTCCGGTCAATATGTTGTACTCAATTTAATATTGTTTTCAACACAATATGTTCTTACATTCTTGAAGAATATTGTTTCATTGTTAATATATAAAATTTAATCATTTATTATAGATCGTCGTATTATGCTTTAAGAATTTCCAATAAGAAATTCAAAGATCTTTTACACACCAATCGTAGAGCTACGCCACAGTTTGTTTCTAGCTGCAGAATGAATGGGTCAGTTCGACTGGTGTAGGACCACGCCCACACAGAATACCAGCGTAAAATAACAGCATAATCCTGATGTGTTTCGTCTGGTGAGTGCAGGGTTCCGGACACCTTTATTACTGGACGAGGCATTCCATCTCAGCCCTCAAGGGTGACAACGCATCTGCATTATGATTCCTTGTTAAGGAAGTATGTAGGTAGATGTCATGAGTCGCAGGAATCACTTGCCGTCAGATGAACTGCGTGCCCGTTAGTTACTCTCAATTTAATAAACAAATACAAATCATAAATGTCATTATCACCATCATCATCATTATCATTACCATTATCACAATACCGTCATAATACCGTCAAGTGCACCGTAAATTCTATAATCTTTAGAGCTATATCTGTCACCAACGTTCTATTGCGGATGTCTATGAAATTATATTATGTAATTTACCATAAAGAAAACTTGCAATAATCACTTGAATATAATTAAATAAACTATTGAGCTTATAAAAATGCGAATTTAATTATGACTAGGCTGCATCTGACGTATTCAATTTACGTAATTTGTGTAGTAAATCGATTTATAACTATCCGCAAGCGCTGAATTCGTTTGGCTTCTTTGATATAATGTTAAAAAATTCTATTTTACACATACCTACATATAACATATTAAAAAAAATATGATTTTAGAGATGACAATGGAACACGCAGCTCACCAGATAGTAGCGATAACTACATCCGTCCTCTAAAAGTATTCAAAATGCACAAGAGCTGTCACCCTTTCAGAACTGAGATAGAATACCTCAATACATACCAAGCGAAACAAAGCAACGTTATGCCGCTAATTTATAATACTTTACTGACAATCATATAACAAATTATGTTGTTTCTTTTCTTATTTTATCCAAAAAGACTTGACAGTAATTTTTTAAAATAACCAAGAAAAGTATTAAATAATAAGTGCGTGTGAATGTGGGAAGTTTATCTATACTACTTATTTATGTAAATATTGTTTGCAATAACTGCTCCGTTTGTATGTAGTCATACAGACGGACAAATGTGATTTTATTATATTATATAGTGTTGATATAGATAATGTTTATAAATAAATTACGCTGTCTACGTAAACATCGTTTCCTTTGACGTTACTTTACGTTTCCACGAAGATGTTTTTCCGACAGTTTTCTGGTTCGGAAAAACTGTCACGTTCAACACTTCCTGTTATTCCGTCTTTTAATAATTTTTATATCCTTTTATCTTTAAGCGAATACGGTTTATAAATATATTGAAAGGCTCAAAGAGATACACGTTCTATTCAGCGTGATATGTTCGAAATATCAAATAATACTAAAATAAAATGTTTTTAATTTGTATTAGATAACTTATCTGCATTTAATACAAAAATACAGTTTAATATTCAGTAAATTTTAAATTTGTATTTTATTTTATACACATCATTAAGTGCAAAGTGAAATATAAAATACGAAGCCCTTTATAGAACGCTCAAGTTTTTCTTTTTATTGTATTGGGGTTGAAATACAAGTACACTACAGCCCACAGTCACTTACCCCCATCCTCAATAAGGAATCATAATATAGATGCGTTGTCGACCACAGAACTAAGATGGAATGCCTCATCATCAGTAATACGTTCCATGTAGTGGATCCTCTCTTCATCATACGTATTATAAGGAATGCAGAAAGTCAAGAAAACACAATTTCTAATTATGACCTTAGTTTATTTGGTTATAAATGTTAAAAATTATATGGGTTCGGTGACAATCAAAAACTCACAATGTTTTACAAATACCCGCATAATTCCTTGTCTTGAGGATGAGCTAATGGAGCTTACGTACTTTTTAAAACAAAAAAAAACGGAGAGTTGTTAGCATTGACCCGTAGGCTATCATTTCATTTCAGCAATGTTCATACAAATACCAATATTCTTTTGAACTTGAGCAAACGTTTGCACTTGGATTGGAGCGTTTCAGACTGGAAGGCTGCAAATCCGGATGTTTCATGCGAGGGCACGCGCCGCTGCGTATCGCCGACGGGTATGTTGCGACTGAATGATATTTTATCGCTCCACACGGTTTTAGGCCACCTTTTTTCGGGTAAAGATGTTTGCTGATGCTTAAGCAAACTTTGAGGCTCTTATGAAAGAAAGACAAAATCTTTATAACAACTAATAAACTGCCTTATTGTAATTAGATATGAAAACTTACTTGATTTTAGCATTCTAGAAAATTAAGGACAGTGTTAAAAGTAAAAAAAAAAAGCGCAATAAATCGATGAGTGAATAACGGTCGGTTAGGATTCCGATATATACAGAGGGGTCATCCACCCCTAAAGCATCAAAACGAGTCTCGTCCATATTTTAGTTTTACAACGATGACCCATATACAGAGTTAGTTCTTCAATGTTTTTTATGGACTGCTTTCATTTTACACGATTTCGTACATCAGGCTTTATGGATATCTTTATTGCAATGTTACGGCACAAAATATTATTTGCACAATGACGATTTTCACTTTCGAGCCCATAGTAAAGTGACTCCCGTAATGGCCTCGCTTATTGCGCCATAAAAAGGTGATCAGACCCTTTTTTCAATATTTTCGGCATCGGCAACTCAACCCCGGACCGTAAACTTCGCTACAATTAATTATAAAATTGAAATTCTTTTAAGACTTCCTTTAAATAACGCCTTAAGTTTCTTCAAGATGTTTAAGCCCAAGTATTAAACGTATTGTTTTTTGAAATATATAACATATTTTGTTTCGTAGTATTTCATATTGTTTATTTTTTTTTACTTTCAAAATTGCGTTCAACAATTTATAAATCCGAATTATATTTAAAACAAAAATTACTCGTCAATACAAATATGAAAATGTGGTTTCATTGAATTTCAATCAAAGAAAACCTTAGTCAATATTGCACGTAATGCGGTAAAACATTCGATTGTCACTCACAACAGACAGAGTCAACAATGGCACCGCTATTAACAATGGAAATTGAACGCTTTCAAACAGCTATATTAAATTCATTGAAACAATTATTTCATATTCACCCACGTAAAACATCAAAGTTTCCACTACTGACGCTGCTATCGTCAGTTCTAACTTTACTTAAATTTGGAGCAATTCTATAGAATTAACGTTAATTTACATAGTGTTTTGAACAGGGAGAGAAACTTTGCTACAAACTTTTTAAAATAGTTTTTAAACTTAGAAGTCTCGATGTTAGTTTTCTCACAATTTGTCATATGAATTTCAACTTAAATAATTTTAATGACATTTTATTTGATGGTTTTTTTGTTTGTGTAATGTTTTCAAGACAGTTGCTCTCTACTGCCCAGGAGAAACAAGTTGAAAAAGGAAAATGTTCTACTTTGGGTGGCCCTGTACATATGTATACTATATAACACAGTTACTCAAGAAGAACCGTACGGTAATCGTTGGCGAGAGAAGAGTTTACTGCCTTACCCCTTTACCTCAGAAATTCACCTGGTCACAATTTGTCTGTATCCCTGAACAGATTGTATAATTGATGTAACTCATGATTCTGCCTAAGAATGCTATTCGTTGGACAAGACATTAGGGAGATAAAATATAAACAATCCCACTTCCATTTACCTCCTTTTAGTACATATCAAACGATTGTTGAAACATTTAAATCAGACGTATACTATGCTTTGGATGCTTCTGCACTGAAATTATACCCATAAAATTTGCAATCACAATAAGATATAGAAATCTTAGCTTAATATCTTCTTTTATTTGTAATACGTAATATTAATACATTATATTGTTTCCCAATATCTTATAACTAAAATTTTAATTGTTATGACCTAGTAGGGTACAAAAAAATATGTTGTAGGATAGGACATCAAATCCAGAAGTTGCAAAAGAGTTGCCTCAATAAAGTAAGGGCTCGCTGTTGGAATTCAGCCTATAAGAAGTCCATATCTAGTCATATACCTAATATATGTGGTGCTCACGATTCTAATGGAATCTCAAATATTCCTAAATATAATAAGGCATATCTGTTTAATAAGTGTAGTGATTGTCGTCTGTCCAATATTATATAAGCCTCTATCTAGCAATGAGATAATAAATCTTTTTAATCTCAGATGTATTAAACATACCAGTTCTAAAAATAAAAATTAAAAATAAACATATTTATGTAAAGTTAAAAATGCTAACAGCCTGAATCGCAATTAACGTTTAAAATGATAATCATATGATATTTTTGCATTAATGTTGCATAATTAGGCTACGCTTCCAATGCTCAAGCTCTTCTGATTTTACAAAAGTATGCGTTCGCATCGCGCATTTCGTGGCCATACACCAGTGTAAGTTCGAGGTTGTACTCCGCTGCTTTTATTTGCTTAATATTTTCGAAAGGGCGCATCCAGCATACAGCTTCCCTCATACATATTAGATTATAAATAATGTACGCTTGTCTTCGCATGCCTCGGCCACTTACAGTCCGGGTTCGCGTTTACCGTTTCATGTTTGCGTTCAAAATGTGCACTATTAATCTGTGTCTGTTTGTGCTTTTTTTACTACAGTATATTTTCTAAAGTGCAATCCAAGACCAACGCTCTCAGCTATTGTGTCATGTTTTATCTTGACAATCCTTAGTGGTCGTTTTCTCATGTTGCAGTTGATTTATTTTTGAAATCATAAATTTTTATCTGTTATTATTATTCTTATAACGGACAAATAGAATTGAGTAAATCGCTTATGAATTTTGAACCATCGGTTACCAATATTGCTTTGTTTACGCGATGATTAAGATTGATCAGTGTCAGGTGATACTTAATATGTACACAACTTAAGTTAATTTATTACGGATATTCTTAAAGAATGATATATTTAGGGCTCACTTCAGATGTTCAATAATTGAACCAATGGCATTTATATTATATTTTTAAAAGAGTTAATGAAATTTCTTGAATAATATATATTTATGAAATCAGAAAATGAGGGAACCTATTTCCCCCAAACACAAACATAATCTCTAAATCAACCTCTAAAAAACATGAGCCACAAATCGATATAATGATTATTGCATAACCGTATAGAGAGATATTGGCTTTAAAATGTAAGTTAGCGATATGAGTTTGACAAAAAGTGAATGATTGACATAACAGACAATTAATTTCTTCACAAAACTCACTTAACTCCACGATAAGACAGCAAAATTCAGTTCCCATGTAACACCTGATTCGAATCCTTCAGGCGTTCAGACTCTTATATATAAAACATCATCCCTGTCGAGAATTAAAATGTGTTATCCGAATAATAATAGTAAAACATTATTACAACCAAAGTTATATTCAATTTGCGAGGGTTATTTCCTTTCAGCGTTTTCGAAAGGGTTTACTGGAATTAGTAAAATAAAATAAAAATAAAAGCTCTATTCAGTAGGGTCTGTGATACTATAAACATGAATACAATGCATTAAAGGATTTCTAAGAAGATCGCACAAAAGAAATTTGCTTAGTGCACTCTGACCGAACAACGTCAGACACAATGATTCTCTCATTATTTCAAGATAATATCGTTAAGATTTATCTGTAAAATTTCTCACGGGCCCGACGTTGTAATTCGATTAAAAATTCATTAAACCGTCCACAGTAGCCCGCGGGAATAATTTAGTGAGATCCACACAGGCCGACACCTCGTTGTACAGAGGCGCTTCTCAGCTTTCTTGTTAAGCAAAAATAATCTCTATTGAAATATAAATAATAAAAAGTTAAGTTTATTTCTATCAACGTAAATATAAAATTATAATAATGGCCGAGCTGAGCTGTAACTAGTTACTAGTCGACACTAAAATGGGTATGATCGGGGAAAGGCCACGACTTCACAGAATACCGGCGTGAAATAGCACCGTAATGTGCAATATTTCACGTGATTATTAAGAATCCTGGGATGTTCAGAATCACAACACACATCACGAATCTTTGTAGAGGAAGGATGTAGATGTCATGGGCCGCAATAACTCCCTTTAGATAGCGATCCGAGTCAAGGTTTCGTACCTCCTTATGAGGGGCCCTCGGATCATATTATGCCCCCCCCCCGACTTTCCTTCCCTTCCCCCTCCATTGTCGTCAATGTTTTTCGTCCACAGGGGTCGGAGTGCAACGGTGGTGCTGCAGCAGTCTCCGAGCCAGCATCGCAGCATCGTCGTTGTCTCTCTACTCAGGGAGGCTCCCGCTCGCGAGTCTAATTAGATAAAGCAAAATGTAAAGGTCTCTGGACCAATAGCAATACTCACACGAAAAAAAAAAGGACCGCAATCTCATCATCAAGTGAATTGTGTGTAAAAAACACTGATAAACTAAACGAGTATTAACAATATTTTAGACAAAAGGGATCAATACTCAGTTTAATGGTGCTCAAGGTGCCCTGCTATTTTTTTATTCCGGCACTATATAGTTAATAATATTGAAAAATAAATAGAAAAAAAAGAGTAAAATTTCATTAATACTTGAAATCAGATCATTAAAACTGTTATTTTACAAAGATAAGAATATATCTAAAGCTACTTTTAAAGCCATATGCAATATTTTTTCCGAAAGCTATATGATATTGAATTTGACGAAGATTTTCCAATATTGCAGCAAAAGCCAGCCTTGGGATTCCAGACTAAACCGTAGTAAATGAACACAATATCCTAATTTTTGCAACCTCTGTAATATGTATTATGAACATAATCTCTCTTGACATATAAGAAACAAGATATGGTATAGTTCATCTTCGTAATATATCAACTAAAATGTTTCTTCATTGTTTATTTACACATTACGGATATAATGAATTTGAATTTCTAAAAATGACAATATTAGTGATATCTAGATCTGGACCAAGTTTTCATTACTAATTACATATTTTTTGACTTTTAATCATTATTTTTTATCTATGTTTTTATTAATGTATTAGTGATAAATGCGTAATATCATAACATATATTTTATCCTATTTGTCTGAAAAGAGATAGAAAATGAAACCGAGAGCTCAATAAGGTCTGACTGTGATAGATTAGAACACGTGGCTCATTTTATGGTGAGGTCATTTCTGTAAAGTCCGAATTCGCACAAAGCGTAAATGACGTCAAACGTATACTACTTATACCAAATTAAATTAAAATAAAATACCAATTGAAATGCTAACGTCTATTGCTAATCTAACTAATCTAATTAAACATTTTTGTTTTAAAATTTTGTCAATCTGTTTTACCGTCACCAGTGTTGCAACTAACACATGTGTTACATAAAAACACTTGTTTTACCAACATCTTAAAAAAAACAGCGTCACTCTGCCACGGAACTCATTATTTTAAACAGTGTCTAATTTACTTGAACAGTATACCTTTAGCTGGCAACACTTTGAAAATGAACGTTGCATAAGACACCCTTTGCAGGCGTCAGGGTTGTTTGCATTCGCGTTCGATATCGCCACTCGCCACTCGCCGCAACGCAATCATCAAATATTTGCATTCCACTGAAAAAGTAATACGATTATTAATTTACTCTCGATTCATCGGCCGTTGGTTCGGTCCCGTTCAATAAACGTCGCTGCCTGGTGATTTACGATATTCTCTGTATGCAAAACGGGTGAATTTAGTTTGTGCTGCCGATTGGAAAATACTAAAATACACCTTCGACGTCAATATTCCGCTGTGACGTAGCGCAATTCAATGTCAATTATTGTTTTAATTAACTATGGGAATTTTAACAGTTTTCAAATTTCCCATAGTTTATTTAGATTTCGTATAAAAATTAAGAAAACTACAGATTAAAACAGAATGTATTTTATTGAACAGAAATATAAAATCATATTCTCATATCACAATATTGTTGGCTAAATGCATCGAAAACAAATGTCAACTACTTACTTTTCATACATAGTATCTATATAGACATTCAGACGACGTGCACACAAACAATATTGGTCAGAAGTAGTATATACACATACCTAGAGACGGCAAACTGCGTGTAGCGCTCTAGTCTCTCAGTTTGATTACCGTAAGACTACCGTTCGCTACACTGAACTTTCTAAGCATTTGATACTTTAGAGATACCATGATTTTTGTCTTTTTTTAAGACTTTCTTACTAAAATTAATTCACTATTATCATTTCATCTTGATAGATGATGTTTTTTTTGACTATGCTTATGAAGGTAAATGTTAGTTTTTGTAGCAGTAGTCAGCATAGA
Organism: Teinopalpus imperialis; assembly: GCA_029286865.1. Lineage (NCBI taxonomy): Eukaryota > Metazoa > Arthropoda > Insecta > Lepidoptera > Papilionidae > Teinopalpus > Teinopalpus imperialis. The sequence goes on from JAGSMU010000039.1 coordinate 840,931, forward strand.
GCATTCTAGAAAGCAGTACAATAATTTCTGCTACTTTATTAAGTTATTGTTTTCCAATTTCTTATTCAATCCAACAATTACTGTGCTTAGCAGTAATCATTGGATTGAAACGGTAAATAGATCTCATTGCATAGGCCTCCTTTCTAGACAAAGTATTGGAGCATAGTCAGATGTGGCTCCTTTGCGAATTGTCGAATTGTATACAACTTAAATTCTATTTATTTATTTTAAGTTTCCTCTCAATGTTTTCCTTCATCGACGAGCACGTGTGAACAATTTCATTGGCCGCCGGCGCAGGGGCTCGAACTGGATTTGCGCGAGTGACTTAAATTGAAAACAAGCGCGAATATTGAGCAACCACGATTCACACGCAGACGAGCTTATATCTTAATTATAAATATTTTTACAAAAATAAAACATGACTGCCTAGTCTATTATTTCTTTAACCGGTTATCTTCTTTTAATTCACACGAAGTATTATAAGACAAAATATCACATATTTCACAACGCCTTTACAAACTACCTTTATATCAACCAAGACAAAGCGCCTTGCCACCCCTGTGGATTGAGATAAAAGCATAATTATCAGTTCATTGTATTTTTAAACGTTTAACGTTATTGGTTTTAGTTAATCTTATGCCATTACTTATTCAATGCGCTTTATTGAATACGATAGGAATTGTCCCAGTCTGGTTCAGGATTTATGCTGTCCATGTTATAAGGCAAACATTTGTGCAAGTTAGTGCAAGAGCACTTCTCTCCTTGCGGTCCCCGGGAATCAACTCAGCTACAGACTATGTGATGGGTAGTCCTGGACTCCACAGTGGAATTCAATTATTAGCTCTGTGCAAACTTCTTGAAATATAACTTACTTGCGTCCCGTATCTTAAAGTTTAGTGTTAATTTTTCATTTCTAATGTTGTTACGTGAGCGGATATTTCTGTATAGTTTTAGATTTTCATGACTAATATAAGTCAACTTTCTAAGATAAGTTTGTATACTACATATATTTGTATAATATATAGTGTAAATCCCAATTCAATATCGAGAAATTATATTTTGAGGTGTAACTTTCCGTCAGTAAAATTCCTAAAATTGATATCACCTACAATTTACGTTGTTACAGAATCCTTACAGCTTGAAATGAAATATCACAATGAAGAATAATAGAAAAATGGTGCGTGGAATCATAGTGAAAATGGAATATAGAAATCACGTCAGCCTATCGGTTTCATATCCAGAATTCAACGGAGTTTATTCGGTTATTAAAATATACATTTCCACAATTGTTTGCACCACGATATCATGTTCAATTAAAAACAGCTCAGTACGTTCGCTCAGAGTACTGCATTACATTTCAATTTACTCTTCCATTTTCGATACTCAATCAAGTTAATACTTATTTATAGGACTCCATTTCATTGTTCAGTGGCCCGAGCTCCGGCAAACAGCTCAAATTTCATCATGTATACCTTCTAGTGAATATTCATTTCACGTACAGTGCACCAAAACATATTTTTTTTATAAAAAAGTTGTAACTAGCAGCGAGAGTCATTTTGGCTCTTATCAGCTTGATTTATTTATATATGTATAAATGTATGTATGTTAGAATGTATGTATAGAAAAGTCGAGTAAAGGCAAAGTAATCGCTGGACCTGTATAACCGTAACGATTAGAGATAAACTAACACACTTAAACTGATAGTTAGCGATAACCGGTAATAAGCTATATGTATAAAAAATAGGTTTTAAAATTTGCGAACCGGCATACATCTAAAGGAAAAAACCGACAACAAAGTTTCGCATTTGCACGAATGTAATTTTCGTTTTCTGTGATAAACGTTATCACAATTTTATACGGTTACGTGGTTGCGCAATCAAATTTTGAACGTACACAATTTCACGGGACGAAAGCAGCAAATATAGAGTGGCTATATTATAAATTAATATAAATTCGATTAATTTTAATTGCATTTCTGGCCCGTAAATAATCTACCGGTACTCATGTATAAGCTGAAATGTAATAATAAAAAATATGAATTATAATTTCTCAAAATTCTTTGGGAACACACCTGAATAGAACCGGCGAAGAAACTTGGATGAACTATTTGTAACTTACATTTACAGACCTGTATGTATGCATGTCTGTGTATGTATATATTATGTATGTAATGGAATCTTTCAATTCAATTACCACCCACTTCCAGACGGTTAAATAATCAAGAATTTTTCAAACAAAAAAATAATAATAATTTGTATATTTTTTATGTGTTTAAAATATATTGTAAATTTATTTGGAAGTGTTTGGAACAATTATTGCCCTTTATTATTATTATTCCTATTTTATATCACAAGTTTTTGGAAAAATCATTCTTATTTCTGAGTACTTTTCATTATATCACCAAATATATACTGAGAAACGATAGTCAATATTTTTATCTCCTTGAACAAATTTCTTAGAAATTAAATGAGTTCCAGGTTATAAACTGCTCCGATAGCTCTTTTGAAAGACCGATATCGTATTTATGTCGACTGAGTTTTCTCGAAGCAGCAAGCATTTTTATAACAATAAATGGAGATCGAGCACTGTTTAGGAGAAGCCTACATTTATCAATGTACTGACTTAGTCTATATAACAAATGACTATTTAAAAAAAAGGATCGTTAGGTTCCGCATTTTTTTTTTCGTTTAATTTCTATTCAGCATAATCTATGGTGATATTTTTGTTTAATATATTAAAGATGACAAACACAGTTCACCGGATGGTAAGTGATTTCTGTGGTCCATCACACGCACACTCACCCTCAATGAGAACTACAGATCCATTGTCACCGCTGAAGATTATAGAACGTCTCGTCACGAGCAATTAGGGTCTCCAGATCGCTGATGAGACAAAAAACAGCAGCGTAATGCTGCAATTTTACTCTAGTTCAGGGAAAAAAGATTTCTTTAAAAAAAATCATATATTTTAATAATCTAGTTACAAAAACCTTCAGTTAATTCCCGTAAAGAATAACATATTTATGGAATACCCATTAAGCTGGATAATGTTCCATTTATCGTTTAACTTCGTAAATTCGTATAAATCAAACACTAGAAACAAGACAAACAAAACAGTAAAATTTTATTTAGAATAATAAAAAATATGATTTAGATTTCACAATGTTTGCGATCATTGCGGCTTGTTGTACATCTTTGTGTCAGTTATCACATCGCCACATTGATTTTATATATGTTATATACGTATATAACTTATATAAAATCAATGTGGCGATGTGAAAAAAGTGAAATTATTGATTCGGCGCCATTAGACAAAAATATAACAGTAACATAGTTTAACAACTATAATATATTGATAATGCAATTGAATGAGTTGGCCCTCATAGTTGACAATGCATGTACATCCTGAAACTTGGTTGAGGAAGGATGTAGATGTCATAGGTCAGCTACGTACCGGCCGGTGAACGGTTTTTTTTATTACATTGAAAGTAACAAACGAGCACACAGTTCAACTGATAGCAAGTGATTCCTGCGGCCCACGACAAGCACAACATTCACCCTTGACAAGGAATTATAATGCAGATTAGCATAGATAGCGTTGTCACCCTTGAGAACCGAGATGGAATGCCTCATCACCATTAATAAAGGTCTCCGGATCCCAACACTCACCAGACGAAACACAACAGCATTATATTGCTGACATTCTGTGATGGGCGTGGTCCTACCCCGGTCGAGCTGACCCATTCATTAAGTTGTAGTAGAGAAATAAAGTGCAACGTAGCTCGTTTTTTCATTCCAAATATTACAAATAGAAATATGTAAACACCATGTGTCACATGACAGGGCAACAATATTTCCCAGTCGCACTGTGTTTTGAGAGTAGGGCCGAATTGAGGGGTAACTAGGCAATCCATTTCAGCCCTTAGGGCTACGACGCATTTATATTATAAAACTTTGTTAGGATGTATTGGACCGCAGTCCTCTCTTATCATCAGATTAAATATCCTCGTCCATACTCTAATATAGTATAAAAAAAACTAATATCTTTAATAAGGAATATCTTATAATATGTGTCCTTAAAAAGCTCCTTATCTCTCAGACATTCGTCTCCAACGAGACCACAAAATTACAGACGTCGTAACTACAACATGGATGCACAAATAAACCAGTATCGTACCGAAACCGTTGCAACGTTCGATGCATTTTTATAGCTCGCGCTATAAACTGCGAAATGGGTGAGACGAGAATGACAATGGTGCACTTAAGTTGCTCATAAACGGTATATCACTTCCTTTGCCGAACATTGTTACTTATATAAATCATGTTGTTGTTGGATTCCGTGGGATTTCGGAGTATTTATAACACTGAAAAACTGTATAGGAAATATTATTTGTAAATAATAATCCATGAGACCTGCTTGGAATACTTTGTGGGTGCTGGTAGTTCAAACTTTGATCTTATGTGGCAGCACGTAAATTATCTGAAAATTACTCATGTAATACCAGTATAAAGTAGCAACTCAATGTTGCTGTTCGTCTTAGGTGTGAAGAATAATGAATCAATTACTGGTTACAAGTTGATCATACTTTACAAGGTGGCAACTCTCACTGTGGCAATCTTATTAACTGCTTACTTATTCGTGAAGTCAATAGAAAAATCTTTGGCATTATAGTTATAAAATTCTATTCATCATTTTAAAACAAATTTAAAGTAAATTCTGATTCAGCTACTAATACAGAGAACATAATTTGATTGATTAATCATTATAAAAGATTAGGAAATTTCTTTTAGGCCCTATTCTGAAATATTGCATATGTTGCACTTACGCGCTGTAAACACAATGTATCAATATCAGAGGATTACAAGTAGGTACTTGAGACAGCTTGTGTAAATTTGAGAGTGTAAAGTCAATGGGTACAAGTCGCACAGAATCCTACTTCTTGGCAACATATGGCATTTAATTTGAATAGTGGAATACTGATGAATTTAAACGACAACGATAAATTATGAAATCGTAATTTAATTAACATATTATTTTACCTAGTCCAATATAATATTAAACTAGCCAACTTTAAAACGAAATATAGTATTGGAAGCAAAAATACGTATCAAACGAAAAAGCGAAAATATCAAGTGTTAAATTTAATTCAGGGAGCACTGACTATATTTAAACGACATCTAAATATCAACTTGACTAACTTGCGCTAAGTTGACGATTTAACATCAAACTACGTACTGTTCAGAACAACAGGATAGTGTGAACAGTAAATTGTGAATACATGATATAAGTTATATAAGGATACATGGGAGGGGTTAGAATTTATCTCCATCTCATTCCATGAATTCAGGTTTTTTTTATATATAATATAAAATATAGGGGAGACAAGCGTGCAGTTCACCTGAATGGTAAGGGATGACTGTGGACACCTACATTTTTTAACAAAAATTCAAGATATATCATTGTTGAAATCCGTGGGTACAGGGTGGGAATATCTCGATACCAGTAGCTGGCGATTTCAAGCTGGTATTCTATGAGGGCGCCGGTATCCTCGGTCAATTCAACCCATTCATGTTGCATTTAGAAACAAGCTGAAGAGTGGTTCTACTATTAATTCTATCACCAATCTCTCACAAAATTACATGTCACAGGTTTACTCTAAAAATAACCATTTTCAACTATGCAAGATCTTAGATATCGTAGATTAGTGAATACACGAGTACAGGAAGAATATACATATATATATAGTCTATAGGAAGTGGAGGGCTATAGTTGCATCTGCGTTTACTACCGCCTTCTGTAAGCTCAGGCGTACTGTAATCCTGCCAACTTAAGAAACCTAACGACGAGATTATTTTTGATTGATTGTAAACTCCTTAGGATTTTAAATAAGATAAAAAATCATTTATTTATATAGTTGTCTAACGAAGTCCATAGTTAGTATCAAAATATAAACTTTGTTTATATCAAAATAACTTGAATTCAAGTTAGGCGAATCCAAATTTTAAAACAATATAAAATTTGGAATTCTTATCGATAATGTGAGGATTAGATATCATTTATTTCTTCATCTGTCCTATCCATCTAACACTTGCCTAGAGTAGTAGCATTTAAGTAATAAGATCGTCGATATCACACGATAGGAAAAATTTTTTATAAGCATTATTTATGGTGAGCATAAAAAAATAGTCGGCCGGGTAGTTAGTATGGAGGTAATTAGCCACCTCAATAGCATTTCAGAAGATCTTGTTTACGATATAATAATAAAATATTACGATATAATAATAATTGATAACGAGAGAATAATATCGTTGTGACTATTTAAACACATCTTCACTATCGTGCAGCCATCGTACATCGCGACAGAACTTCCAAATTTCATCCTCACCACCTAGACGGTTGGCAATCCACCACTGCACGCTTTGCTTAAACTTTTCTGGCTCGCACAGCTTTGTGGAATCACCTCCCGGCACTATAGACCCGATCGAGCGCCGCGTGGTGTAGTGGTTAGAGTAACTAGGTTCTGTATCGTGGACTCTGCGGTTTGAATCCCCGCCGAGGAACAATATTTGTGCATCATCATAAGGATCTGGGTGTGATGTATGTTGTTGTACGTATTCCATGTCCCTAACACTGCATCTGAAACTTTCTCTTAGTCTGTATTTGCTAACGGCATCATAAAATATTCTGCGCATTTGATTTCACTTGGCAGTAACCAAACATTTCGCCGTGATCAGTATAAATCGACCAGGAGGACATCGTCAAAATTATTGAGCCTTTATGTCTTAGGGTCCTTTAATAAAGCTCTTCTCCAAGACCGATAATGCACCTAAACTTTCTCTGGTGTCACAGATTTTCATGGGCGGTGATTATCACTTACCATCAGGTGAACTACCTACTCGTACCTACCTATTACATCATCAATTTAATCATAAATTTAATATTAAGAACAAACACTTGATATTTCTAAAGAATAATATTTTTAAATTATTCTAATAAATAGTAATTAATCGACTCACGGAAATTAAGAACTTGGTTTTATCGATGGCCTCTTTATCATAATGTAAATATCCTAATTTAATTTTTGCGTCCTCTTTTTGCCTTTTACAACAAAAAAAAATACTACTTTTTGATTTAAAATGTATTCAGTATTTTTTTAAACATTTAAAACAATTTTATGCATCTAAGTTGCCAGCCACCAAACTCTCTATTGACATCGTAACATTGGATGAGCGGGCTCCGTTGGAAAACATTGTGAGATAGAGGCGACGCCGGTCGCTCGTCACTGGGAAGTAAGAAAAGTGAGGCAGGCACACTCGCCCGCATACAAATAGTTTACAAATGGTGCGGTGTCGCGACGACGAAGCTACGTCTTCGGAACTACTTGTGTTCCAAGCTACAAGCGGAAGCGACTCGGTTTCAGTACATTGTTGAATAACATATTCAATAATTGGTATAATAATAATCTATAGTATATAATAACTTGCTAGTATATTACGAGCTTAAGCATTCTCACAACTAATACGACTCTACAAAGTATATGAGCTATGTTTAAGTAACTTAAAATAAACCAAAGAGAGAAAACATTGTTTAATAAAATTGAATATTACTGGTATAGAATACAATGTGTGTGCTCGTGTAAATTTTTGTGTATTATTTTTTTTCTTTAGCGTATTTGCGTTTTTATCAGTAGGATCAAATATAACGTAACTATGTTATGAGTATACTATGTATTAGGAGACCGCTTCCGAAAACGAAGACAGACGATAGTACTAATGACACCTTTGATGATGGGACGGAAAAAAAAACTATCCTGATTAAAAAAAAAACATATTTTTAAAAAAATATATTAGCATTATTTACGCTCCATTATGTTGGTACAGCTAAATGAAATGATAGTTTCATAAAAAAAAACATTACTTTACTAAAAAAACACCAGCAATTAAACACAAAATCAAAAACAGCTGATGCTCGGAACAACGAACGCACGGGCGAAACTGTCTCAAATACTAAAAATACTAAACATAATAATCAATCCCGCAAAACATACCGCTCTTTTTGCGGAGGGCCGCGGCCGCCGTTGACGGCACTTTGATCATTTCGGCGGTATCAGCGCCGCGCCCGGGCGTTTGTTGATCCGAGCATCAGCTGCTTTTGATTTTGTGTTTCATTTCCGTTTTTTTTTAGTAAAGTAATGTATTTTTTATGAAACTATCGTTTTATTTAACTGAACTAAAATGTCCTTGTCCGATGTCATTAAAACAGCATCCGTACGTTCTTCCGATTTAACCGTATATACCTAACATTGAATTAGAAAGGACAGTCGACGTAGAAAACACAAAACCAATTATGTGTAAACGAATATTCATTCACTATGAGTATATATATTTATTAATTGACATTTTCAGGTAGCACCTAAGCAAAGATACACTCGTACAAATTAACCAGAAGGTTATTGTCGTGAACATTACAATTTTACATAATTAGTGTGTAGAGGAGAATCAATTACAAAACAAGGCATTCCTTTCAATTTGCAATTTTGACAACGCATGTATATCTTGAATCTTTATTAAGGCTGATATTATTAATAGAAAGTATTTTCAATTTTATTCTGAATTTTATTATTTTTTTGTATATGAAAGAAAAACTATAATATTCACGTCTGCATAAAGTTATATTATGAAATTTCCAATTTTCTACTACTTTCAAACGTCGAAATTACTTAATAAAACTTTTCGTCTATCTCTTTTACTTTGTACTACACAATGCCGTACGGAACGTTGCACTAGTATGGCGTTCGCGTTTAGTCGAGATAACTGAAGGAATTTTTAAATTATAGAATTACCAATAACACACGACGACCGACGCTGTGAATTTTAAAATACTTCTATATTTACGTTGGAGATTTTCGACTCTATTTTAACTTTGTAAAGATATGGTAGCTCTATGTCCGTGTGCATGCTTTTAATGTCATTGAGTTGTCAGTTAAATTGTTAAATATAATTTTGCTGCTGAATTTCCACATGGTCAGCATTGAAGGAAAAGATCATGAGCAAATCTGCATCTCCAATAAAATAAAGGTAGCGTCTAAAGTCGAGATTTAAGCACAAAAACATACGTCCTTGCAAAATAAATATGCGTAAACACGATATTCACGTCTTATACACGATTCCGTTACCTTTCTTTTTTTTTTTAATTCTTACTCAGCATATTCTATTTGTAATATAATATTATATATGCTATAAATACTAGAAATAAGAATAAATATCGTGTCTAGTTTTCCTCTCCATAAAGTTCACCATTAAAATCATGTATGGGGTGTAATGGTATTCGCATCTATAATACGATTTCAAGATTTAAATTTGTTTCTTCATTTACAATTTAATCTGCAAATGAAAAAAATCTTACTGAGCAAATCATACTACTCTGTGCAATAGTATGTAAGTGACATCAATGCTTGGAAATACAACACGTTGGTTCTTATGTAGGATGACTAACCTTATGTGAAAATAAAAACATGTGAAACATTGCTGAATTTCTCGCGCACTCTTCTCATCTGATATCCACAATCCGAGCTGAGTGGTAACTTGTAATATCGACATGTCAAAGTGCTTGTGATTTTAAGTCAAAAAAATAAATGTTATCAAACAAAATAATCATCTCTAATTGTCGGTTTGAGACATATTAGAACAAGTCTAGTTCATTACCAATGTAGAAACAGGCAGATTCTTTCGTTTCTAAATAGGAAAATTTACTAAGCTTCGAAACTCTTCTTGAATGAGACAATAATTCATTTCGAGGGTTGTCTGAATGAACCTGGAATTACTGGTTTGAATGGACGCCATTACGATTTTAATCCTCACGCCTATAAATCAGATTTAGTCGCGATTGCTGCGATTTTAGCGGACTTATCATCGAAATTATAATGAACCTCTAATATATTATAGTGGATCATCAAATTTAATATAACAATCAAAAGGAAAAGTCTTAGGTTGAGTCAGTTTGCAGTGAATATCAAGAAACAATGTGATGGCTTTACTTAAGACAGTATATCAGCGTACGATGCTCTCATATAGTGGCGTAGCATATTTCATATGACATAAGATCATGCTGACCCAATCACGGTATGTCAATGTCACGTACATTTACGTCCTTAGAGATGAAAGCTTGTTTGTATCTTTATTATATATCTATGATATACTCGATTTTGCGTTGTTACCAACAAACCAGTTATAGGTTTTAGGGACTGGATATTTTGTATGTATGCCTCATGTTTTTATCACAACATCTGCAACATCTTCTGATTTTAGCCTACATGTACTGACTAGGGAAAGAAAAGACGATCTATGTACTAATGATGTCATCTGTTAATAATCAGAAAATATCGCTGTATTCGAAGTCGACTAGAAGGAAGTCATTACTGTCTCATGAAATGTGAGTTCGCTTTTCACATAGAGTAGATAAAAATATTAGACGATCTCCGGATTCAGACGCCTATAGGAACTTTATAGAAACGTAACAGTCATCCACCTACGAAACTTTGGCCCGCTAGCACCAATCCAATTTCCTAGGCATAAGTTTTTCTTCTTCTTTTCCTTTTCTTTTCCTTTCCAAGTTTTTAACATTACTGTCGATATAATAATATATCAAAAAAAGTTTCATGATTCAACAACTTTAAGAGAACATTTGAAATTCTGTTCAACGAAATTATTGGCTGCATGTAGAGTGACAAAATATAGTCAGTATATATGACATCACCATTTTCTACTACATAGATAGATAGACTACCCGCACGTAGATTGTCACCATGATACCTCATCTCTTCCTGCAGGTGTCATAAAAGGTGGCTTCAAGATGGCATATCTTAAGAGAAATAATAATAATTTTCTGTTTATTGATGGTATATTTAAAAAAAAATGTAAGGACATAAAGGTCAGATTCCCACAATTATTTATTTTTTATGTTACCATACCAAAACATAAAGTCGTTTGAAGTAAACATTAAATTTTTCAAATAAAAATGACCTTTTTGAGGTCATTTAAAAAGAAAGTAGCGATAAAACATTTCAATACTAATCTCTTTCTTATGATCAACGCGGATTGAAGAGAGTTTTGAGAAATTTATTAAAGCCAAGATTTTATGCAAAACGATTCTATTTACACTCCATGACGACTTTGAGAAATAAATACAAACATCAAAATCTCGATAAAAGAAGCTTTCATAACGGGTTAAACACTCGAACGTCACGGCAAACATTGCTTCCAAGACTTCAAAAGCTCAGACAGAATTTTCTTTAAGGTGAATAGAAAGGCGAATAGTCGGGAGAGAAAAAAAGATGATTTTAATCTTGTTTAGTAAAGTCGACGAGGCGTCGGCGAGACCAGAAGTCAGGTGGCGCGTTCGAAAAGAAAACTCATTACTTCTTATTCTCCGACGTGGTTTTGATAGGGATGCCGCGCTATCGATAAATCCTTTATCGATGTTCTAAAGATACGATTACGCTTCCATTGCACGTAAGATGTAATTTGCTTTCACATTAGATCATTAAACTATACCATTTTCAACAATAATAAAATATTTAAGACTGAAGTCTTCTGTCTTTCTGCTGAAGCAGATGGTGATGATGCCTTCTCGATTTCGATCACAACGATATCGTCCGGTTCTGGTGGTGATATATTATAGTTCCGTACGCATTTGCTCAAACATACTGGCAATCTATACGGACTCATACGAAGAATGTGCAATAAAATTGGAAGACAGTTCCGACGGTTCTACGGTCCATAACATACACATCCATCCCCAACAAAGATTCAAGATATACATGTCATCCCTAAGGACTGCTTTGGAATATCTGGTTCACAATAAAAGGGTCTCCGGATCTCCGAGCCCACCATACGATACACAACTGTTAAGCTATTTCACGCTGTCATTCAGTGATATGGTCCTTCCACCGTCGAGCCGTTGAATGGGTCGCATTCATGTTGAAGTTAGATGCTAAGTAGCTCTACCATCGTTATTGTAGCATGCCTCTATGTAAAACTATGTAAAACGACAAATATTTTTATGAAACTAAGCATGACCAAAGAGTTGTGTGCGTTTATCTGATCGTCTGTGCTGATTGCGGTAAATAAACATCCTGAAAAAATTAAATTTCAACTTAATAAATATTAAACAACATTTTTACGATACGGTTGGATTGTCTCCCTATCAGTAATTGTGTCTCTGGTTTCCTGCACACCCCATTCGAAACACAAGAGCGTTATTCTGCTATATAAAAATATTATATTAGGGCACGGTTCTTCCCTGATCCCGTTCATGCTGTTGCCAGTAAGTAGCTGAAGCATGGCTTCTACATACTTTATATATTTATTTAATAAATTTCTTATTATTATAATAATTCGTGAAATAGCATATTTTCTATTAATTATAACTGACATCGGCATATTTTTAGTTTATTTAATTTTATATTATTAGTTATTTCATTAGAAATCGAAATGAAGAGCGCCTTTAACGTTGATCTGTATCTTCAAGATATATACCAACATAATCGTAAATGAAGCCATCAATAGCAAGTGAACTACTTGTTCAATCAATAATAAAAATAGATACGATAAAATCCTTAAAATTAGTTTTATTCCAAGTAATAAATTGAAAATGTTACATTAGTATGCCGAATTCGTCTCACCGTCTCTACTTCGAACAGGACAAAGTAAGATGTATTATTATTGTAGGTCGGTCTATGACTACTATTGCGCCAAGCTGCGTCTCAGCACGAAAAAAAGCTCTATCGACAGCGAGCGAGCTACGAAAATCAGTCTCTATCAAACATTGGCAATAAATTGCCGATTGAAGTGCAAGAGCTGGTAAGAGTCAATGGACTTACATTCAAAGAACATTTACTTGACTCGCCTTTCTTCACCCCATTCGTTTATTTGTTACGAATGGTAATGGTAAAAATAATTGTTGTTACACTGAAAAGAGGCAGATTTTATGTAGCTTTATCTGTGTAAATATATTTATATATATATATGTATATATATATATATATATATATATATATATATATATATAAACATATATATATTACAGACATGTATATGAATATTAAAAATGGCACTGGGCAGGAAAATAGATGGACAAAACGCTTAACAGAGTGGGTACCGAGGGACAGAAAAGGGAAAGAAAAAGGAGAGAGGGTAGACCATTTAAAAGATGGAAAGAAACTTTCAGTCATAGATATGGATCTCGTTGGATGCGAAAGGCACGGGAAAGAGTTGTACGGAAAGGTTTAGGAGAGGCCTACGCCGTTGAGGTGATTACTACCAACACATACTAATCCTAATATAGGTGAGTTCTCATCTGGGGTTTCATTGTAGTAGCAAATACAGGCTATTTTATTTATTATATATTGACTGCCACAGAGCGACTGCTACGACTACCTCCTGATTTAATTAACTATCCGCAGGCATAGGTCGTCACTCCATCTTGTGGGGAGCATCATTCATCACTCTTAAAATGAACACGCTTTTAATTTTACTTTTATTACTAATATTTAATACTAATAATACTTTTATTATACGCGAGTAAACAGACTTTCATCCCCCGTCTCAATAAAAATGTTAACTAAAACTATAGTCTAAACTAAAGTTAGAAGTCCACTAATCTGCATTCGCTCCAATGCGGGTCAGAGAAAAGGTCTATGTACAGCAATGGGATCTAAATGATAGTCTGTTACTTCACTTTTTTCATATATTAGTAAGTAATAACAGCGTAGTAGGTAAGTGATGAGAGCGGCCTATAACATCTACATCACTAAAAAAGGAGTGTCACCGCTCATTATAGAGAAGGAATACCTCCTTACCCGTAACTACTTGTGGGTCCTCGGATCCTTGCACTCACCAATAGCAAACACAGGAGCTCCATGATGCTATTTCGGGCTGGTATTCTATGTGATTATGGTTCCTCCCTGTCAGTCCTGGAAATTCTCACAGAATATATGGAATAGCAGCATATGACTACTGTGCTGTTAGTCAGTATAGGGATCCGGAATTGTTGCACCAGAAGCGAGGAATTCCATTTTAGTTTTTAGGGTTGGATTTATGGGTACAGCCAACACTTCCAATATACCATCAGGTCAACTGTGTCCTCGATAGTCACCTTTGGTTTTAAAATAAATCAATGCCACCATCCACCCCAGGTCTCATTACCTTATTTTAATATTTATTTACTAATTATATTCTTTATAATTTATTAATTTACTTTCCTTCAACACTAAAAGCTTCTGAAGTCTATATTAGAAACAAAATGAAAGGTAACTTTTTAAAATAAAAGTAAATGTATCCAAATGAGATTTACTGCGAACCTAATACCCGCCTCAGAAAGTGTTCAGGTGATTTGGGAATGCGGGCTAGAGATTGAATTTACCTATGGCCCCTGAGAGATGGATACGCTACGAACAAAGATTAAGAATTAATGGATAAGACATCATAAACTTCTACGTACACATACGTTTACTTAAACATATAGAATTATTATTTAAATATAAATTTATTTTTAATAAAATAAAGTTATTGATTATATTAATACTTTCCATCAGAAATTTAACTTCGTCAACAAAAACGTTAGGTTTTCTCAACTTACAAAAGACAGCAGCATTTTGCTGATATTTCAAGTTGTTATTCTGTAAGGGGGTCTGGTCATTCCCCGAGCAACTTTCACTCTGGAACTTAAAACAAGATACAGCATGGCTCTACCTACTGGGTAAACTGCACTTTAAAGGTAAAAAGTGACAAAATAAAATCGAAAGATGGATTTATATATAGACAATCTGTTCGAGGTAACCTTAAAACTAATATCAGATAGCGGCAATAATATTGAAATCTTTAATTTTAATTACATGCGAAAATTTATCACCCTCGGTTATTAATGCATAGCAATAGGACAATATGAGTAACTTTACTCTTATAATCTATTGTGAAGTGAAACATAAAGGTTACCTTATCCATTCATCATCCATGTAAAATTTCACTAGACATGCAGACGTCCAGAAAGGTAGACAAATGTTTATGACGAATTTTTAAGATTTTTCATGGTTGCCCCTCTTGGCAACTTGCACCATTACTACCCATTCCTGTAAATTGATTATTTTTTATAATCAACGAACATGCAATATAGACATGCGTATGTCACACCGAGGACTGAGACGGAATACTCGACGGATGCCTGCATTCACTATACAAAATACTGTAACGCTATGGTGCTATTATCTATAGCAAGCTGGTAGTCTTTGAGGGTGTCTTCTTCTTGGGTTTAGTCCTTTGCCGATCGAGCCCACCATGTACAGCTAGAACTAGAGAAACTGATCATGAGGCATTTCATCTCAGTTCTCAGGGATAACAATGTATCTGTATTATGATTCCTTGTCAAGGATGAATATAGATATTTTCGGCGCAGGAATCACTTACCATCAGATCAACTGTGCTCGTTCGTTACTCTAAATAAAATAATTAACATAAAAAAATGACTGCCTGTATGGACTGCATTCATAACTTACTATCAATTGAACTAGATGCTTGTTAGTCACCCTAATTTCAAAAAAGCAAATGATTTTCTTTATGAACTTATCTGTTCACTTTTGCCATATCTCTTGCAATTCGTCGACCTCCAGCTTAATCACATAAAAAACAAATGCTTTTGTAGAGCAAATTATAAAATATGATTCTCATATCTTTATTGAATTTCGGTTCTGGAGTATGACAATCCGAATACTACGATCCGAAGAAACTATTATTTCTAAAGTGATAATTATTCCATATTCGTGCTTAAACATGACAATGAATCTATATCTTAACTGTTGATAAAGGTGTCAGTAAGTCGCATTATTACCGTTAACTATAAGTTTCTTGACCCGTCCCACTTACTTCCGTAAAAGCAAATTCCCAAAAGTTTTTATATACATATGTTTAGCGCGACCCTCACAGAAACTATCAAATTGTTTAGTTTCTGTTCATTCTGTTCCTGAATGATTAAAAACTTAATTTAATTAAGCGCTAGCTCTCTATCATTTGATTAATTATATTTCGAACGTCATTGTACCTGTCACTCTTAATAAATTATGTCCGGTTTTAAATCAAGCATCCCTTTGAAGAGGGATAACAAGATGCGGAATGCAATTTTGATTCATTTGTAAAACAAAATTTAATTAATATGTTATATTTACTGTTTGCTGTTGTGTTGTGCTTGAACAAAATTGTAGATTCTTGGGTCTGGTTGTATTGTTAAGTAGTAGAAGGTACGTGCCATGTCCTCGGGGAAGTGATAGTTTTAGATTACATTGATACATTGTCAGCAATGTATCTGATCTTTACGATCTTATTGCATATGCATAAAATTGAACAAGGGAAGGGAATGCCAAATGAATCTGTCGAATGCTACAGCACTATTATACATCTTACGCAATTGATGTCATTTGCTAATAACGAAAATGTTGTCGCCGTGCTCAAGACTGACCAGAAGGACATTAGTACTAATTTTTGATTAAAAATATATTTGCCTCTAGTAAATCAATTGAAATGAATAGTGATCAAGTCGCATTGCAGCTAGTAAGTGAATGGGTCGCCTCAGCCCGGACAGGACTTCACTCAGGCAGGTGAGTGTTGTGATCCCAGGACTCAATTACAGGTAAAGAGGCATACCATATTCCTGGCTAACAACGCACAAGTACTCTATAATAGGGCGCAGCAATCAGGTGTACTCTGTGCTTGTTTGTCACAACTAATATTACAGAAATATAAATTTGTCATATGACATCCTAAAATAAACAAATAATAACAAAAACCTTGTAAATACAAAATCCTGTATCGTATCTAGTTAGAAAACACTATGATATTGAAATCCATGTAAACATACGCACCCTCCTCCCCTAGGGACACTTTTCCCCCCATTTACTTCTATAACATCACTTTATGATACTCAACTGGTCTTTTTTTATTATTCATGATAATGCGCCCTACATTAGCGTGTTTTGGCTCCGTTTATTGTTTTTATGAACTCGCCCGCGATCTTTCCTTTTTTTCCCTTTATCTCACGTCGTCTGTTTGCTATAAGACTTCATAATTTATTTGTTGAAAACCTAAGAGGTGACATTGCTATTCCTTCAAAATCAAATTAACTTTGTACACTATAATGCTTTCTTTTTATATATAACATAATATATAATAATTTGTTTATAACGGTTGCTTTTATAAAAATAATAAAAATTCATATTCATATAACATAAATACTCTAAACCAGATTTTGGTTTATTTTTCTGAAATTAATTGAATGACTTGAAATTATAATAAAATAGAATTTAACAGACCGTCCTTCGATCATATTGCACTATATTGGATTAAGTCACGATAAATATAAGCCTTTATATTTCCGCAAAGGCCTTTGTCATTATTATATATCCTGGGCTAGATGATATCGTAACCATCTTAAAATAGTGGCATGTTCGAAGTGGACGTCTTCGGACATCATTTAACTTTGTCTACATAAAAGATATAAATGAGTGTATATTATGCAGACACATAAAAGAAACGCATAGTAAATTCCGGAAAACATGTAAATATTTTCTAAATCCAACCACGCCACCCTGACTTTAAATTGACCACAAGACCGAGTTGTGCTCGTAGTTACTTAAAATTCATATAAAACCTTTTAGCGCGACCCGACACAAATCTCTGACCCGGTTCGGACTTGTCTCTTACCACAGCTCCGCATTGTACAAATCTTGCTGCGACCATTTTGAATCCGCATTCGCATCTTGACCTGAAATTTTATAAGGATTTTCTCAGTCGTAGAAATATGCATCGCGTTTATATGTTAATATCGAAATTGACATATGCAAATGAATACAACGTACGTTTTCAATAATTATAAATAATATAATATTAATATATTAAATAACACTATTAATTTACTGAATAAGTTATTCCAATATGATTGGACCGGTCATACCGGGTGAGGCCGATGCCCTCGCCACAATACCAGCTAGAAATAACAGCATAATGCTGCTGTGTTTCGTGTTGGGATCCGGGGACCCAGTTTTTTTTTGTAACATTGAGAGTAACAAATGAGCATACAGTACACCTGATGGTAAGTGATTTTTGCGGCCTATGATATATACATTCATTCTTGACTAGGAATCATAATGCAGGTGCGTTTTCACC
Organism: Teinopalpus imperialis; assembly: GCA_029286865.1. Taxonomy (NCBI): domain Eukaryota; kingdom Metazoa; phylum Arthropoda; class Insecta; order Lepidoptera; family Papilionidae; genus Teinopalpus; species Teinopalpus imperialis. The sequence goes on from JAGSMU010000039.1 coordinate 859,140, forward strand.
CTTGAGGACTGAGATGGAATGCCTTGTCAGTATTAGATAATGAATCATTCCGATGATGTCATAGACTGCTGTCATTATTTCCTATTAGTTGAGCTAGAGCTAGTTACTAAATCTATAAAAAATATATGAAGCGTTTGCTTCTATACTCAAAGTACGTGAATATCGCCGACATCAAATAATTAAAAATTTGTTTGGTGATTTACGATGCCGTTGAGCTAATGCAGAGCTAACGCCGACTTTACAGCATATCGGAGGTTATAAAAAATATAGGCCTCTTCTATCATAGATTATCACTATGTACTCCAATAGCCTCTTGTGTGTCCCTTTTCTCACTTTCCATCCATTCTCTTCATCAGATCTTCTCGGAAGAGAGATAGGTTAGAGAGGGTGCTTCCACTGCGAATTGGTCGACTTCACATATATTTCTTATAAATGCTGGTTTCGTAACGATTTCATCCTTCACCGGCAAGCACGTGATAAATTGACACTTAAAATTGCTGTTAACAATTTCATAGGCACCGGGGATTGAACTCGGTATGCCCGCCGTACCGTAAATTACAAGCGAGCGATTAGACATGCTGCCACGGCTCCTTAAAATTTTCATTATAGGTCATGCATAAAAAATTTAAACACATTGACAAATTCAGCTAACATCCACATACCACTTCATCGACTATTTCATTTTAGCGAGAGCTCCAGTTACCGTATACGAAGTTATGTACAATACAAACTGACTTGTAATTAATTGCCAATTAGTAGCGACCTTTATACGACCCGGGCAGATTACGACGTTTTAATACGGTAGCATGTATTATTGTGTGAGGGCCCTTTCCGTAGAGGATAGGGACTAAGCGATCTTTTGTAATTAATATGTTCCACTTTTTGAAAGGGTGAGTTTGAAGTTTATAGTTATTAGCACTTTGAGATTATGATGTTGGTTTGGGCTGGTTATTTACAGTGTAGAGCCACTCTTCAAATTGTTACTTGTAGCACCATACTACCTTGATAGGGAATCGTAATGAAGATATTATATTTATTTAATATTTATTGAATTAGCCACATAAAAGAGGCAAACAAAAGGCAGATGCTAAGGAGCATTCTCTAACCGGGAGTAAAGAGAGAAGCAGTTTTTTATGTAACGATTAAAGAAAATAAAATACTAATATTAAACCATATACAAAGAAAAAATAGAGTAAAATTGTATAACATAAATAATTTACCATTCCTGAGAACTAAGTTGGAACATCGCTAGCTATAAGTTTTGACCCATCAGGGGAAACAATTCAATGCTTTTTTAAACTGTTTTACGTTGATGTTTTTTGTAAACGTGATTGTAAGAGGACAATATGTAGTTTATAGATGCAGCGTGGGTCTACCACATAAGATAACGTATTTTAATACTAACTATTAAACACACGTGAACAAAACACCCTTTGCACCAACGCTTCAACTTGAACTGTACTTATATAGAAATGGGCGTAACGTCCAATGCTGTCGTCGTTGTAATTATAGGACCTTAATTGATTTGCTTTGTAGGATTACCTATTAATTAACGTATAATGTTAGACACGGGCTTCCCGTTGACCGGGCACGTGCTCTGTATATGAACATAATTCAGTTGCAATACAATATGATGCATCGTAGGCTCTAGTAGATTATACTGCGTAGGCGGGTGTAAATGATGAAACTTGAAACTTAAAAAAAAATAAGTTGTGTTTCGTTCATACTTTTACTCTAACGAGGCCTTCGATCTCAGCACTCACGGGTAACAACGCTTGTGAATTTTAATCAAGTTTTGGAGATAGATATAGATATATTGGTACGCAATTACCAATTATAATCAGAGAACACCACATGCGGCATGGATAGGTGGGCTCGACGTACTCTGCACACAAGCTGCAGCGTAGATCTACGGCTAACATATAAAAAATAAATTAAAGTTAATGGCTTGTCGAGGTCCGTTTATAGTCTCATAACGTTGGTGAATATTATACTTAACAAATATATGGAAAATAAGTGTAGTCAGTATTAAAACTGAAATTTAATACTTTAACCAGACTTAAAAACTTTGTTGATAGTCTAATGATTTAGTGTACGGTCTACAAGACTTAAGGTCGCAGGTTCCCATCCGCCATTCAACTATTGTCTTAAATCATCACCAATCACAAGCATTTAAGCTTACTTAAAGTAGTTACCGGGAATTTTAAAAACACTGCTAGCATATTTTAAAAAAAAACAATAATTGCAAATATTTTAAAACAAGTTAATAAATTAAAAATAAGTCGTTTATAAACTATTAAACAGTTTTCATATACCAGTAACAGACCGCACTATTGTTGTATTCATAGAACTTTCTCTGTGAAAACGATTGTTCCTTGAATTGACGTTTTGTGTTTTGTTAAAATCTCACAATCACAGTTGCGTAATGCAAGTAGTTATAACAGTAAATTAATAGCCTGTATATCATTACTTTTCATATATACATATATATATATATATATATATATATGTATATATGAAAAGTAATGATAATGTCTCCATATCACAGGTCAAATAAAATCATTGCAGCTTAGTGATTATTCTTGAAATTTAATACTACCCAAGTTATTGTCTGTGTATTATTTAACAGAACAGAGCGAAAAGCTTGAACTTTCCCAGTTTTGACAATGTTAAAAAAATTGAATATGTTTATTTAAGCTCAAACATTTTAACAGTGCTCATATCGATATACGAGTGTTGTCATTAACTTATCTCTCACCGCCTTTCTTCTACATGTCTTATTATTTGATATAAACATATAGAAGATACAAGTTTATATACCATTTCACTTTCACCTCGTATATTGGTCCCCACACTGTACCTTTTCTCTTTTTTACCGAATTTATTTGACTCATTCAAAGATAATAAAAATAATATTTTTTATAAGCTTACTTTTAGAATTTTGAGTAAAGAAAAATACTATTAATAAACTAAAAAGTATATTAAGAGAAAAACAATAGTTCTGAACCTCATTTAGGAAAAACAAAACAAAAAATGTTTTTAGCTTTCCTTTTTACCACTTATTTCGCCTTCATCACTTCCACCAACGCATTACTTTTGAAATATATAAATAAATACCAGCCGTAGAGATACCATTGGACACTAAAAATGTACGTCCAAAACTGGGTGCAGTGACCTCTGAAAATCAGCGTTAACAGCACACTGTATTAACGTCAGATTGGTGTCACTTTATTTGACTATTATTTTTCCCGTATTTCACAGAACATACATTACGTTTGGTTGACAACTGTAAATATATTTTATCGGATGAAATATAATACCGAATAGAGTTTCATTTCGTTTCCAGTTTGTAAATTATACAAAATAGTTTCATCGATACTAAGTACCTTTATATAACGTGTACATATGTATATATAATGTATGATTTTTTAAATCCGCTTTTAGGCTTTTGAAATATTGTGTAACTCGACATGCACAGTATAGTGCAATATCTTTCTACAATAGTACAAGATACAAATAAATGTATACAAAATCTTATAGCTATGTTCTTATTGTAAAATAACGTATAGCTTGAACATAGCGATCATACATAAGATCGTCACCAACATCAAATCAGATTCCAATCAATCACAAATCCTCGCAAAAGGACACCAAATCCTACCATGATACGCGGGGCTGTTAAAATTACAATAGAAAAGATAACTGACTGCTACCAACCTGGGATCTTGTGATTGATAAAATTAAATCTCAAATGAAACATATCACTGCAAGATCTTATGACAATTTTTTATTACTTTGAGTTTTGAGAGACCAATGATTCCTTCAGCCCATGATATCTACATTGGTCGTTGCCAAGGAATCATAATGCAGATACGATGTCACCCTTGAGAACTGAGATGAAATGTCTCGATACCAATAACATAGATCTCCGGATCCCTTTTTTTTTTTTTTTTTACATGGGGAAATGCCTACGCATACCCACCCCTGCGGGGGCAAGGGTGGGTTATGTCGGACTCGCACCGACTGAAACCCCATGGTGTTCCACCTTTGTCGCGTATGGCGGGGCCACGGGAACGCTTTCGCACACCTCCGTGACACCGCCTGCGCTGGCTGGCAAGCCGGCCCCTCCTTCGAGAACACGGACGCGCCTTCCAACTCGGCCTCCTCTGTAGGTTGGAAGCGGACTCCCCCGAGTCCGCCCCCCAGAGGCCATGGGAGCCAGGAAAGCCCAGCCCCCTGCGGCGGATCTGGTCTGCGGCTCCACTACCGACCGATGTTCGGCCGCGGAGGACAGACAGGGAGAGCGGCAACAAAACACCGACACTCCTCTTCTCCCGCGGCCCCACCACAGCCGCATCATGCGGTGCGACACCCACTTGATTCGCGGAGGATAGGGAGAGCGGCAACGCAACACCGACACTCCTCTCCCTCCGCGACTCCGCGTCGACAACTGAGGGCGGGGAAGGCGGCCTCGCTCCTCCACTTCCACCCCCAGCAGTCCACCGACACGCTTCCGAGGTGAGCTCATTACGAGCCCTCCCGGAGCCGCCACCTCGGGCCGGCCACAGAGCGCCTTAGGCCGGCCATTTGGGTTCCTCTTAGCTTCACCGTGGGTGACCAAGCCACGATTACTAAGCCCCCCCGCTACGACAAAGCGAGAACCCTTCGGGGGGGATCTCCGGATCCCTACACTAACCAGACGAAACACATAAACATTATGCTGCTATTTTACACTGGTATTCTGTGAGGGTGTGGTCCTACCCCGGTTGAGCTGACCTGTTCATTCTGCAGCTAGAAAAAAACTGCAGTAGCTATACCACTATTACATTTGAGGTCTTTTCGGGTAGATTGAAGCGAAATTTTAATAATTGCTGTAATGGGCTCGAAACGTTGGAAATTTAAAAATTTACATTAAACACAATAAAATCGGTAAGTAATAAAACTAATAATAAGGGGTGTAGTATTCGCGTTAATATAAGAAATCATTTGGTATTAATTTATCTAAATCGGTTGCAAAATAAATAAGATGACAGGTATACAAGTCCGAAGAAAAAGCGCTGCTTGGTTGCGCGTATGAAATCGCGAAATAGTGATATGTATGTTCAAAATATTTTTGCTTTTAGATAAGTATTGTCACCAGAAATGAGGACACGTTAGATGTCTACAACATTTGTTTTTAGATTTTACATGTAGGGTTGCCGTTACATATCAGTTCTTGGCAATTTTGCGGTAACATTGACTGACGAACAATAACCGAACGAAATCATTTTATTTATTTATTTATATATTTATTTTCTCTTTCACAAAAGTACAGAAAATATTACAATAATATATTAAAACAATATAAAATACTTCTCTGTGAGAGACTGGTGCCTGCACTAGGTTTCTCTGTCTAACAGATCACCAGGCAGAAGTGTTTGTTGTTGGTATTTATGTGTATTAAAACTGGCTGTTGGGTATACGGATTTTTAATAAGTTATATTGATTATTCTTTAAATATGCTTCATTCTATATGCTGAACTCACTTTCTGAAACAAAACACAATCTACAGTAAACAACAATATTTGCAACTAGCTCCAGTAAAGATGACTTAATACGCATTCTTAACTTAATTATTGATTATTTTGATACATCTATACAAAAAGTTGGAGTAGCTCAGTGCTTTAATGTACTTGAGCAAATCGAGTACGATCACCGATGCCAGTGCTAATTAAAATGCTAATTGCAATTTTAAGTCATGATAATAACGTGCTTGACGGAGAAGGAAAACATCGTTTGACCTTCATGTCTAAGAAATAAAAAAAATTCCAAGTCATATTAAGTCCGCCAATCCGCAGAGGCGTACTATACTCCAACACTCTCTCCGAAGAACTTGCCTATGCTCAACAGTGGAATTTATATATATATATATATATATATATATATATATATATATGTATATATATTTATATATATATATATTTATATATATATATATATATATATATATATATATGTATATATATATATATATATATATATATATGTTATTTATACAAAAGGCTGTTGACGAATAACTCAATATTCGCCACCCCTGTCGTACTCGACAAACAACACATAACAAGACAAAGTGGACGCGTTTGGCGCGTTTCCCACGCCCGTATTTTTTGTAAGCCGCGAACAATCGAACCGACCGGTGCTCAATTACAAATAACACAGTGAAAACAGTGAATTTTGCAAAGAAAACCTCACGGCCCACTGGCCCGGCGAAGGATCCGCAGAAACTTTTGTAATATGTACAGGCGCTCGGAATTATTCCATTCTCGTTTCCGCGAGAGTTGGCTCCGCGAATTTAGTCTCGATGTATTACATATAACTTTGGTAAAGGTTTTCGTTTCTTGTGAGGCGTCTATATTTTTAGGGTTCCTCACTAAGCCAACTGTAGGTGAATACACCTCTACTCACATGTTATGTAGCATTCTTGAAAGTTTTCTATAATTGTAATATTAAATACCTGGCACATATTCGACGTATAATTACATTTATAAATACTCTTTATTATGTTAACCTAAAAAAAAAAAGTTTTCGAAAGGCCGACTGCCAATAGCAATAAACTAATTAATAAAAAAGAACAGACTAAAAATAGCTAATGTACAAATATAAATAAAAAACATTGCATATATGCAATAACATACATAATATTTTTTTCCCTATAGACCGCAGGTTTATATTTTATCAAAAGATAAATGCTGAATGCGTTTTAAATGTATGTAATGTTCTAAACATATTTCTAAAAAATAATTAGACAAAATATCCAAGCCAGAATAAGACAGAAAATCAGAACATATACATACAGCAATACTGAATATAGACTTTTCTACAACGATTGTAGTTTTCTTACCCCTTTATATAGTTATATAACCTTCATATAAGTATTTAGGTAAGCATTCAAACAAGAAATTCAATACGAAGAAGTCTACTGAACCAGCATTGTACTAAAAGTTTGTATTTAATAAGTTTTTGCGGTAAGTAAAATGATGGATTGTGTTTAGTTAAAGTTTGTTCCACCGCTGATGCGTTATGATATGGTTCTCTTGGTTCGGCAACAATTACGCGTGAGTCGGGATTGCTAAGTTCAATGTTTACTTTAATTTTGATACATCATACGCACATAGAATAAGGATGTGGAACGAAGCAAGTGTTAGGAGATTTTGGAGAATATTCCTTTCATATTATTTATAATACTATATTATTTCTAATATAATTTAATTTTTACAATATTGTGTGTTTCTAAACAATATTTGATATTATATCATCCTCTGCGTGTTCACAATTTATTGCAGGAGCTGCACTGAACCAGTTGGGAGAACTTATTTCCTTCATCATTTTCCACCGATGGATTGTCTGAATCATCAATATCAACTCCTCACAAAATTTTGGTGTATTCTGGAAGGCAATGAATAATAGTAGTTCATATCCTACGTTATACGTTCCATGAATTTAATCGTGTTATTTTCTTTTATCTATCTATCACTTTTTACATCAATTTGAAAACTAATTCGCGTTCATTGATCAACGTAGTAGGAAAAAGATCATAAATAAAGATGTGTCATAAATAAAAAACGAGTACCAGAGGCGTCACAATTTCAAGGTGGTGTTCGCAGGTAGCGATTTTTCTGTCTCCTACCGCGTAACATGATTAGATGGGAGTAATTTTATCGCGAATTTGCGCTATGCGAATGCGAAAAGCTTGGAGGCGAAGTCGGGATTGGTATGAATTTTACATGAACCCCCCTGATACTTGTGACACGCCCAGTTATATACTACGTATCTCGACTTGTAGTGGAACTTGTAGAGTCAACGCAATACATCATTGAGTTTTTTGTTAAATGGACTATATGTATGGACTATGTTAACATGGAGAAATGTAACTTTATTGTCATAATTGTTCTGTCAAATCTTATTGTTGTCCAGGACAGCCTTAAGAGCCCAAACGATGATCTAGCAGTAAGAACTTAAATCGATATACCGTATTGTCCTAGCAAGCTATGACATTGCGGTTACTGGATTCTATTCACAATTAATAAAATAATCTTTGTGTATTAATTACCATTCGTTTTCAAAGTGTGCTGTATATGTCCCGTGTCTCAAACACTGCATATGAAGTTTCCTCCGCTATTATTGAGTTAAATCAGAATTGCAAAGCAGAAAGTGGACGGCAAGTAAATGTCTGTTTTTGCGCGAATGCATATAAGGAATAATAAATCCTACTATAGAAGTTCATGTCACCTGATTGGAATCAGAAGACATTGCCGGGGTCGACACTACAAGGTGGACACGATCACTCGTATAGTAATGATGAGATCATTTTCAGACATGAAGAATACGGACTACATGCTCTAACTAACGTACCCTACTCGCGTTCAGTATTGCTTAGGATTATTAATCTTCCAAAATTGCTGTCAACCCGTTTTGACATATATTGAATGTCAACCGACAAGAAGCAGAAGGTCGCTAGGTAACTATTTCGATTTTGAAGTTCAGAGTAAATTAGAACCATAGAGTGTTTGACAGGCTATGTAATACGTAACATCAACCGAGGAAAGGCCACGCCTTCGCAGAGTGCGAGGTTGAAATAGCAGAATAATGTTGCAGCTAACAAGGCATTCTATCTCAGTCCCCTGGGGAGACAGCGTATGTGCATTAGCTAGCTCACGGACCTCTGTTTCGTGAGCCCTGTAATCGATGAAGCTCTAAGAGCCGCATAGGCAAACAGCATAAATATCATCAGAATCTAGACGTACGTGCATCTTGAATCTTTGTTGAGGACACACTTTTGGTTTAACACAATATCTCGCAAGCATCTTAAATTATTTAAGCGAAGATATATAAATATGCAATGCCAGTTTTTGCAAATCTGCCTAGATATGTTGATATTCATGACTTTTAATCGATTCGATGTCATGTTCATCATTTTTTATCTCCCCGTATGATGAATGGTATAGACCGCGACTAGGTGTTCCTTCACACACAACAAAAAAGATAATTTCCACCGCAAACAAATAATAATATTTATGTGCTTTAACTAATTCATGAAATATATTTCCTACAACCTAATAAAAGTAATAATAAACGAAGAGCAGAAAGAGAAGCATTAAATTATTAATCAATTAATTCAATTTTTTTCTTTACTTTTTACAACAATTGCCTAGTTGTGTAATATTGTCATCTATGAATAGCAAAATCACCTTTATTATTTTGAATAATGTAATAACAATTTAAATTACAACTTTTTATTAGTAGAATCTGTCAATATCTCACAACTTGGCGTTAATGAAGCCGTTTAAGTTTGAATTTGCTAGCAGTTGTCGAAGACCAATCATTAATTCATAACAAAATTAAATGATAAGAGGAACTAAAGAAAAATTTCAGAATATAATATATTTTGTCAGGGGCCTTCCTCTACTTATTGGTATTTTATAAAACACCGTCCTTAAAGAAATTCCTAACAAACTAAGTTACAAGCGACGTCCGCCCGCATTCCATCGAATATTAAAATATCGTAAAAATAGGCGGCGCCATTCGGCTCATCAAATTTTTATAGAGAAAAAAGCGAATCAAATCAAAAGGCGTGGAAATTTCTTAATTTTCTTAAGAAAATTCCTTTTGGAAGGTGGAATTTATCGTTAATAAAGTCACCTTTATAACCTTTCGAGGAGATTCCTTTGACGTCTATGAAAAATAGCTACACAGCCCGTGTGAGCGCTTGTGACGGCCGAATCCGAGCCTACAAATAAAATGAATTCGCCCCGGGGGCAACAGTAGAAAATTGGAAACGTCATTTTCGCCCTTTTTTAATGTTTGGCGTAGCGTGGTGCTACGCTGGCTTCAAACGAGATAGGATTACGGCGTAGCATGGCTCGCCCGGGGCGACTGCTGTACCTGTCCATGTCTGACACGAATCCACGCTCAAAAATATCCAATTGGTCATTTTAAATATCCTCTCATTTCGAATTTCAATCCCGGCACTAACTATGAATTTATTTTTCGTTTATTTATTCCGCTTCAAGGATTTCAATAATGGTAGCTGTAGCGTAAATGGGTTGGCTCGAACGGGGAAGTACCATACTCTCACAGAAAACCAGTGTGAAATAGCAGCAAAAATGCTGAGTTACGTATACGTAATGGCCGGAGTACCAATAACTGGCTAACATCAGGTAAACTGTGAACACACTTGCCACTATTAGATTCATAAAAAAGTTTTATGTATTTAAGATATTAAAAAAAACGAAAAATTCAATTCTGACACAATGCCCATTTTTGTAATTTTAGGTAATTTTCTAAATCCATTGCGACTTCATCAATATTTTTATTTTCATAATTCTGCAACAAAAAAAATATTAATGTATTTATTTTAATGATATGTATTATTGTTACAGGTAAGCTATTCGAAATTGGTCGACTGAAATTTTCATCATACGTAAGTCCACGTCTAAAACACACCTTCATAAATTCTTTTTACGAGAAATAAAGAAGACTAATCAATAGAATGAAATATGAAAAGTAAATATGGAAACAAAATAACGAAATATAAAATATAACGCTTAATTTTACTCTTAATTAGATCTCCACGGTAAGATACTTAAAAATTCTTAATTGGAAACAAAACACGAACGTAATTAGAGATATCAATCAAATGAAATGAAAGAACTTCGATTAAATCGGTTAATTGAACAATCACAATTCCATTATTGAAAATGAATTGCTAGAAAACATATATAAATAGAACTGAAGTAATAAAAATGAACTACTTAACTTCTTCCTGTTTGACTTTAATATATAATAGCATGACTTTGACCGAATCGGTAACATGTGGCAATGAACGCATATATACTGTTTTCTTTGTTCGGAAATAATAATAGAATGACTAGTTATATTTCCTTACCCGCGAATGAGATGTGTACGAGACGTAAAATCTCATTGGGCATAGTGCTCTGAGTATGTGGTAGTGATGGGAAACTTAATTCATCGATAACCAATTATTTATCTAAATGTAAAGCCCATCACTAACAGCGAAGAAAAAGTTAAACAAGAATGAAGAAGTGTATTTCCGTAATATGTTCATCCCACTTTCAAAATAAGACAATTTTGTTCAAAATTTTGTTCAGGTTGATATAATTTAATTTTTCTCCATAAATGTAAGTATTTAACTTTTAAATTATTAGTAAGGCAAAGTAGCATAATTGTATTTCGATCTTATTACAGGTTTGTTTGTTTTTTACCCAATCTCTATAACTTTTACATCATTTGGCATATTATTCGCTGCATAAAGATGAGTGTGCTGTGGTTATTAAATCTGCATTCAATGTAAAGTCCGTATAAAACAAAAAACCGTTCCGGATTATTCAAATTTCTTGGGACTCATAACTCAAATAATGAAATGACAAATTGCCTAATCAAACTTAACGATTCAATTAAAAGTCAGAAGGTAACAGATAGAGGGAGTTCCAATAAAATCCTTATATCAGGTCCTAACACGAGACATAAATAACGTGCGGGGGACGAATATTTGAAATATCGACTGAAGTCGAGGGATTTAATCGATGTCGATAGACGACAAATTACGACACTCAGGGATTGCTTTCAAGCACCTAGAGTGATACATTATGGGGAATAAAAATATTTCTCTGCGTGAGAAACCTGTTGCGGCAAAAGCTAGTTAGTTAGCTAGCGGGTTTAGGCTGCGTTATTGAATGACTAATGAAATAACGTTCTTAGTTAATTGATATAATATAATTGAAATAAGTCAAATGACAACGGACTAATATTTTGTTATTAAAAAAATTGTGGAAGTGAATTTTTAATACCAACATTTCATAACACGTCATCAATCAATATTCAAAGGGTATATAATGGACTAAAGCATATATGATAATATGTAATATTTGGTTAGTTAAACCTGAAAATTTCTCGGAAGCTTTATTTAACTGGAATTATATCAGTTAAATTAAACCTTCGAGTGAGCGTCGGATGACTTAATGGTATTTCAGTGTTTGCTCAGTGTGTCGGCTTTCACTTTTAATCTAAACTGTTGGCTTGAATTACTTCTCTGCACTGCAACGCCAAAATTTGTTTTTATGAGATTCTTGTATGGTATTGTTTTCTCAAGCAGTAAAACCTAACAACAAATTAATACAAGAATCATCTAATATGAAATGCAGCAATATCTATACTAGATTATTTTACAGGAAAACTAAAAGTATACGCCCGTATATATAACAGTATGTAAACAATTTGAAAAATACCTTTTACAAACGTATAGCTCAAAAATAACTCAGATGTCCACTAAAAACCAATTAATAAAAAAGTTCAGAAAATTACTAAATTGTGAAGTTTGATTATTGCAGAATATTTATAAATTACATTTATACATTTTATAAATCATCAATTTAAAAAAAAATTATTAGCCTTTCGGTATTTTGCTGCATGCCAAAGCAGCAAATGTTTATAATTTAAAATATTTTTTCAATTTTTAAAGTGAAATAGTCCAGTCCATTTTTACGAACGTGAACTAAAGTAAAATAGATGAAATAAAATCACTGAAAATGGATAAACCATTTGGAGCCACTAACAAATGAATTCAAATTTTCTTTTGCGAAAACTCTTAAAATGAAGAAATATTTTTAAAATTACGTGTTGTTAACAGAAGCGAAGCAAATTGGAAAGACAAGTGGAATGCAGTACTCTTTCAAACCTTATTTCTGTTTGCTCTTAAAAATATATTCACAAAACGGTAATTTGGGTATATTTTTAAATAAAAACATATACACACTACTAATCTTAATTTAAAAATACTAAAAGAATTACAATCGTTAATATTTTTCTAATTGTCAGACAAGTCAACATTTTTTGAGGGTATGTGCCATTATACACATGCTTGATGGCTTAAACAATACATCACTAGATTATATTAAGTGCTAAAGGAATTCGGTATACTCATATAGGGTAATACGTCATCTGTCAGTGATAAGGACGTACTCGTATCAACTAGGACATCCCTAATAACATCGATGTTAATTGACATTACCTTGCAAGACAAGATAAGAATTCTGGATGGAAGCTAGTAAATCCTCTTTGTACTAATTAATGCCATGTTAAAAATTATATAATATAATTTAGCCTGCTTCAACAAAACACAAGTGGCAAATGCAATTAACGTTTTTTGCTCTAAAGAGAAAAAATCCTTTCGTATCAGTGCATACAGTGATTGTATTTTGCGGCACCTCGATTACATTAACAAGCAGTAAAGAACGTTACCGGACGTAGCTGCTCTTAACTGGTTTAGACTGGACTGAAGCGGAACAAGCCGGTTATATATTTAGTACGAAACTATATTAAGGCACTTCTACATTAGGGCAATAAATAAAATGTTTTATACTTACAATTTCTAGTTGTAAAGGTTTTGCAATAAAAAAAATATTTTACCCAAATGTAAAATCTATTCTTACCTTACCAAACTATAAAATGCCAGCATTTTTACTATGAAAATTAGAAGGAAATCGAATAACTAGACAGTATTGGTAATATTATGACTAATTCAAGAGATCCTTTAAAACTTGTTATGATCAAATAAAATAAATAGTGAAATAAATATATAGTATATGTAAAAGCTCTAAGCTTAGTACAGGGCGATTTACGAGCTTATATGTGCAGTGATATCTGAAATAAAATAAAAAAGAAATGAATAAATTGCTTGCTGCTCATTTTCACAATTATTCAATTCGGCATTTATAGGCTTCTTCAAACAGTCAAATGATTCTAATACCAATATCTCAAGAATAAGCAGACAACAGACACAAGGACTCTTTTTAAAAAACGTTACAATCTTATCTGATTTATACATATTTTATAAAGGGTCATCATGTTTCCATCGATTTGTCTCCGATTTTTAAATTCATAATTAATTGACTAATAATAATTATTTATATTCTTTATAAATAGAACACTTATAATACAGTTTTTAAATCTGGCAGTGCTAGAAATTCTTCGAGACTTTATTATAAACGAGTAAGATTAATCCCCCTAATGAATATGTCACTATTCAAATTAGTAACCTACAGTCTATATTTATTCCTAGTAGTATTTTTATGGATAACTTTTAATAACGACCATGTCATCGACTCCTTTTGCTTTAATATATTTAAAGGAAGTAATCTTCTAATGAAGTAGTGTGGTTAGCATAATAATTTGTACAATGCATTATGCACCTTCCCTCACTACGTTGGTATGTACGACCGGTTAAGTGGGATAGGACCCTAATAGTGTTGTCTGGCGCCGGACTTAATCGTGTTTCGTGGTTTTAGAATGTGTTGGGTGTGAATCGTGAGGTGCGGAATTAGTTGAAGGGCGTCGGATGCTTTTGGATTTTGGATAGGTAAAAGGTTTTGAGTAGGTAGGGTTTTGCTCGTGCACTTAGGCCCATATAGATTATTGTAACAAGTTTCTAATGTGAGTGTTCGTAGCGGAATTGGATAATAATAGGGTGTTATAGCTGTAGATATTAGTGAGTAAGCTATTCATGATGAATTTACATGTAATATATATGTAGTAACATTTATGTTGCAGATGATGGATTTTAATTTTAAATAGTGGTAACGCGAAACTATAGTTACTTTCTGGCTATAAAATGAGGGGGTCGGGCTACGTATGGTAAGCCTTAAATTGCTGCGAAACACTGTTCTGCTCCTTGTGGTATAGAGATTTGAAGACTCAATTACAGGTAATGATGCAATTCATCTCAGACCTCAAGCATGACAACGCATGTGCATGTATTGAGGATGGATGTAAATATCATGGACCGCAGGCGAACTGTGTACTGGTCTGGTAGATGTCTATCTGTTTCAACTATATCTATATTATATCTTTATCTAAATATAATAATGATACTCTCTTAGCAGATTTTGATTTGGCATTCCGCCAGACATTGGGATGTATGTAAATATGTATATACATAAATACGCTTTATTTTAAGCTTTCTGTTAAGTTAAATGTAAACTTTTTTCTTTAAAGACATGGATCGTACATATATTAATCATAAAATAAAATAAAAAATATTGTAATTTTTTTGCTTCACATAGTATACACGTTTACTAAACCCAAAATGGTATTAGTACCTAACTTGTATACATCTCAACCCGGTGAAGCTGTAATACCTCGAGCTAACAGAAGCCCGAAAAAAAATCGGTAATAATTTAAACATACTTTTATTGAGAGCCTAATTTCTTCGAAGACATGTACTTAAATAACTTTTGAGCATCGAATACACTTTATAAAGACAAAGCAACGCAGACGCATGAAAATAAAACGCCAATTTAAACTATCAGAATAATCCTAAACTTAAAATCTGTGCTCCAATAGTGATTGTATCGAAAACCGCCCACAAAATCGCAGTCCGCTATATATACCAGTCGCACGATACACACAGTTGCACCGTTAACAGGGCACGCGGTAATGAAGGCGAACACGGTTAGTGGGTCCGTCATGCGGAACAATTGCATCTTCGCACCGGGAGCGCCACGTGATACGCTATACGTTGTGCAGTTTACAATGCACTCGAGTGTAATGCTAGCAATATTCAGGGAAGTGCAAATTTTGTAGGTTATGTGAGACCGTAAACATTCCGCAAGCATATGTGCATGTTAGCTAAGATTGTAATTCCAAATATTGTATTAGGAACGTATGACGAAGTATATTATATTAAAAATAAGAAAATAGAGGAATCGATTAACATTAATTATGACATTGTTTTGAAAAAGTAAAAAAGTGGATATATATATATATATATATATTTATTTATATATTAGTTGTCAACAGCCTAAATGTTTAGGATACGGTCTACAAAACTTAATGTTGTAAGTTTGAATCCGTACTTTGCTATAGTCGTTAACCATCTCCTAACACAGGCATTTAAGCTTAGTTGGAGTGGTTTACCGGAATGTTAGTGAAGTTATTAGAAGGGCTGCATTCTTTTCTAAAAAAAAATTATATCCCACTGTTAGGCAAAGACACTGAGGCACAGCTCTATGTATAATTTTATATTAGTTTACGAAAAGTTTTTATTTTTTCGCCCTATCTCAGCCCTATCTATAATTACTATCTCAAGAGGGAGAAAGGAAGTGTATAAGGAATTATAGTTACCAAAAAAATTTAAGCGTCAATATCCTAATTGTGTAAGACCGTACGTCTGCGAAACTTAGTTCGTAGATTTGAATCCACCTTTTGACTATTGTTGTTAACCATCTCCTAGTACAAGTATTTTAAGCTTAGCTGGAGTGGTTCACCGGAATGTTAGTAATGTTTAACCACTCCAACAAAATTCTTTAAAAAAAAAACAAAAAAGAAAAACAAAAGAAAAGATAGGTTAGATACATTGGGTTTATATATTTTTAAGGCTCTGAATATTAACAGAAATCATTTGTAGGTTTCTTAAGAATTGCATAAGGGTCATACAAACTAAGCGTCTATACTAGATGATGGTTCATCAGACTTCCATCCAATGTAGTAAGTTTAAGGATTTTATTTAATCAGCATGTTAACATCAGCTAATAAATCATTTCAAATATATTGATGATTGATAGAATGATCAATGACTATATAAAAGTTTATATTGTATCAATACATAAGACAGAGTTTTTTGAAATTCTAAATAACGCATAGTCATGAAATTATAGTAAGTGTCATCGGTTCTTAATACGTCTGCAAAGTTTCAGATTGTTCAGACACCTGGAAGTGCATGATAACTGAATTTAAAAAATCCATTACAATCATACATACATACATACATTACAAACATTACATATATACATATACAAGACAGAGTTTTTAAAAGGTTGAAGAGGAGAATGAACCACTACATTATCACCTTAATACACGTTTACTTTCTTTCCGTCAATATGTCAGACTAATGTTATACTTTGTTTGATTTAAACTCAATACATTTTCCCGAATCGAGACAAGTCCAACACAGAATCAATTTTGCAAAGGCAGCCAAGCGTTTTATCGAGTTTCGGTAGACTAAGGTGCGGGTATCCAATCGGGAGTGATACGCAGATCAACATGTAGAGGAGTTTAATAGACTCCCTTATATGTGAAAAGATTATAATATCGTCTAGGAATTTCTTTATCACATTCCACACGATACCTACTATGAAACCTTGGTTGACTGGATTATAAATATCATTTAGACAATGAAAAGGAAAAGATTAAAAAAAAAATCGCAGACATGAATTCTGTTAATCCGTAATGCAAACTACGTGGCGAATTAATAATAAATCAATGCTTCTATCAGAGTCATTTGTAAGACCTACTCATATTTATCTATTTTTAAGGAAGTATATTTTTGTTCATCTTTCCAAAAAAAAATACTATTTACTAAATCTTTGCTTAGTCCACTAACAGTAGTAGCGGACCCTAGTATATTAGTTATACTAGTATTTTAAAAAAAACTAGTCTAGAATAATGGTAACAATATTTATAGCAGTAACATAGAGCGCACTTATTTTGACAATTTTCCAAGTAAAAGTAATTACAAGAGTTCTCAACTCACATTACTGTCCATCGACACAAGTTAGTGAACATTTCTTCAAAGGAAACTTAATTAGTTGTAGGATAACTTGTTTTAATTTTTCTTAATCACCAATTGTAAAGTTATACGAGACAAACTTGTGACTATTATAATATGAATATATATATTAGCTTATGTAAAGGTTGGCGTTTATGGTCGCAAGGCTAGTGACCCTTCTCAATGGCTCAATTCATAGTCTCATATTTTACGGGCTAGCTACTGCAAGATAACCTTATGATCCATTACTGAAAGTTAATAAAAGATTGTTTTCTATATATTTTTGATTAATTTTTTTGATTATAGAGTTTCATACAAAATAAATTGGAGGATAAATTTTTTAAACCGCAATAAAACTGCAAATATAAAAAAAATATTATACAAAAGCCCATTACCTAGACATTCCAATAGGCACTGTTCTTTAACAATCATTGTTGAATTTCTCTTTTTATACCAATAAAGTTTAATATGCATGAAATTAGACATGTGAGAGACAAGCATGGTTTGAACATATAATGAGGAGGGTAGAAAGCTAAATTACAAGGGTGGTGACTAATATGAGTGTGGGTGGATGCAATGTGAGAGGAAGGTCAATGGAATGGGATGGGTTATGTGAAGAGTGATATGAATGTAGGGGTAGTTTATTGAGTTGACGGAAAAAAGAGATTGGTAGATCGCCATGACACACAGCTCCGACCCCAGTGAATAATGATACTGGGTGAAGCTAAAGATGATGAAAATTTCATACACAAAATCATAATATGAGTGTGGGTGGATGCAATGTGAGAGTAAGGTCAATGGAAAGGGATGGGTTATGTGAAGAATTATATGAATGTAGGGGGTAGCTTATTGAGTTGACGGAAAAAAGAGATTGGTAGATCGCCATGACACACAGCTCCGACCCCAGTGAATAATGATACTTGGTGAAGCTAAAGATGATGAAAATTTCATACACAAATGTGATTGTAGAAAAACACCAAATTATGTTTGTATTTCCATATATAAATCAGATAGTTGTAAGTGGTATGGATGAAAATTTGCAATATATTTTTATTTAAGCATCGAAAACTTAAATATTGGAATACAATCTAGAATTTTATTCACTGTAAAATACGAGTAACTAGATTTTTTCACGTAAAACAATTACAAAAAAACTCGTCACAGATGCGGAGGTAATAAGATTACTGTACACGTAGTGCTAAAATGAATTATTCATGGATTTGTATGAAATCGAGTGCGGTATTTAAAACGATTGTCATACATAAAACTGTTTTGTTGTAACACATTTGCAATCTGACATCTGATAAACGAGATGAATTGTCGAAATTACTATTCTGTTACAGCGATTAAGATAAACTATAATAAGCGTCCATCGAAAGTCCTAGTCTCCAATATAATTTTTGAATAACCTGGATTCAATCACTGGATCGGGATGAAATTTATAATAAGGTCGAGAAGAGAGTACATGATTGTGGGATTTTAATTTCTTCTGCGTTTCAGAGTTCATTTGCAGTTAAAGCGAATAAAAATATTTTAATTCCAGGAAGTAATAGCCATTTAACATCAACACTGCAAGCAAGGCTTCGATTGATTTTTCGATATAGGAAAATAAACTAAAAATGGGGCCTTATCCCAATTGTGGAATTAATCATCACTATCGTCTTATCCCATCGCTGCACCTGGCCCCACAGAACGATCAAGTAATAGAATAAGACTTAAAATAATAAGACTTAAAACCATGTACCATAATAATCGAAACAGATTGAGTTTTAGTCCATGTACCGGCACAAAAAAAAAATATGTGCAATCACAAGAACTGAATTATACGTGCTTGATGGTGAAATATAACATCCTGAGGACTTATGACTGAGGATTACATATACGTTAGAAAAATATGCTCATACATTTTAGGGCTGGTAGCCTATAACTAGCATTCTGCTCCTTAAATGAGCTGTTACTTACTTTATATTTAAATACATTACTAGAAATAATTGCTTGGAGTTGCACTGTCACGTATAAATATCTCAGTGCATGCGAAGCTTTCTTCTTTTTATGTTGTCTCGAGATCGAGAGATCGAATTCCCAGTGCGACTCAGACAATTTGACTTTTGTAAACGAACCTCTTGCTCTCCTCTTTCTTTAATCTACAAGCTTTCTTTTCAGTTTATTGAAAAACATCGAAGGCAAATAATAAGGATGTGATTTTTTATACGTAAGAAATACCAAATAGAAACTCTTTGATAAATATGTCAGTTGATATTTGAGGCCACGAATGCTTGCTAACGACCCTAATGTCTGTCAGTCGTTCATAAAAAAATATTAATAACTTGATTGGTTCTATTAAAAGTAAAACTTTTTATTTTTATTTAAGTCTTTTCCATTATTATTATATCGGTGTCAAAAGTCACGGATATAATAATAATAATAATATATTTCAAAACTCAAATTTTGTTAGTAGATATACATTGAATTTTAATGATTGTATGTCACATGTAGGATAATGCTGTGATTCATATAAACACAATCCAGCCTATTCACTATCATGACAAAATTTTTATTAAAGCTAATCCGTACTGTGCGCACCAGAGAAGCAAATCTCTTTCTCATTATCGTGTTAAAGCAGTCAACTCGTACCTCTGCAGACATGCCCTGATGCGCTACGGAAGCGAGGGAGCCCCAACAGCACTCTGTAAGCGTTATTATACTGGCGAAGGACGTTGTAAGATCTTTGAGTATAGTCCGCCCAAAGACTGCTCGTATGATGAAACACGTACAATAAACCCTGAACAATGTAACCTTCAACTCTTGTGAGCAAGGAGCAAACCCGCGAGCGATGATGCTCTCTCTCTCACTGACAATTCCCTTCGCTCTCTCTCTAGATCGGCGTCGCATTTGAGGTCTGTGGTCAATCTCTATAAGGAGAGCGCCTGTGTCATGCTTCGAGTTACGATATTGAAATTCCATTTGGTTTTGAAACTTCATTTGAAACTAGCCGAAAGTAATATATTAAATAGTTTATTCAGTTTAGACCTTTTATATTTGGACTATATTTAGAACTCGAGCTGGGACGTGGATACGTGCAATTGATTTAGAACAACAATCAAATCAAGTCTTTGATATACTCACACATGGGTAAAAAACTGAAACATTGTTATAGGAAATAAGGCAATCTATCTCAGTCCTCAGAAGTGGAAACGCATGCGCATCTTAAATCTTTGTTGAGTATGAATGTAGAGCATGTATGGGTGTGGACCATTAGTTAGTAAGACAGTTACCTCTTACTATAAACTGTGCATGTTTGTCACACCTAATATTATAAAGAAAAACTGCGGTGTTTTTAGCAAATAATAATAGGTTCCATATCTTGGAATCCAGTAATCACCTGAATGCATATTAGATGAAAACTGGTTCAGTGTACTGGCTGACAGGAGAATCAGGAGACACCATAATATTAACAACATAAACCTTTCCCTGTCAATCCTGCGGTAAGGGATGCCGCTCTCGTACCGGCATATACAGCCATCAAATAAGATGTCTTCACGACTCTGTATAAATCATCTGGAATAGATGTGTTAAGGCCAATCACATACTAGTGTTTACCTTATATATGTGGGTTCCTTCTATACCTATAAATAAGGTGGTATGTATGTATTAAATTTTTCATAAAAATAATACAATAGTAAAACGTTAAAAAAATACCGCATCACAAGCGTTTCATTGCCACATTTCTGACTCAAATCTGCAACATAACAGTTTCATAGTATAGTGTACTGAATACACAACAAACAGCAGCACTCAATACAGCTTTCACTTTGCAGATTTAATAACTCCGCATCGGACCGTCAAATGTTACTAAGTGCAATTTCATCATGGGCATCCCTGGTTCGTGCCACGTATCCGGACCGAAAGATTTAATTGTTTGAAACAGTACGTGACGGGCAGTACGATGTGTTCGATTGTCCGCTGAAAAATTCACGATCGTGATTTCACGCCCCTATTTCCGTTAGCTGTACGACGCCGCATTAATTTTTCAAATGTAGAACATGCATTTGCGGTTGTTGCTGGATTGCTTTTTTATTTATATATTCCTCTTTAGCCCGTACAACGTGAATAAAGAAACTTTATTAAAAGTTAGATCATAAAGAGTTGCAACCAGTAAAAAATCCTCTCGGTATGGTTTATGAATTTTTATTATTTAAATATCAATATCAACATTATTTATTATTATTTTTAATTCTACCATCAACGAATGCTCCCCCATAATTATTGCTGACCATAGGTTCACCAAGTGGGTTGCCACGAAACACCAGTCATCTGTTTCTTTCATCCTCAATATGGTTAAAACTCAAATATCCATCGGTCCTCACATTACATAGAGCGGAATCGACATATAGTGTGTTTTTCTTTCACAATTTTTAAAGCCCAAGGAGTTATTAGTTCTTCACTACTTTCGCCGCCCATTGCAGATTACTTACAGAAACATAAAGTATCTCGTCACCATTTTTGGTAACAATTACAAATCTTATGGGTGATCAAAATTGAAATAGAAAATTATTATCTTCACTGTATGTACCCCATAAATGTATTGAAATTTACAAGAGTCTATATTCATCGGCCAATTGCTATAATAATGTAGTAAAAATGCCTTAAAACCACAACAATTTAATTCAATTGCACCTGAACTCAGTACGCCCCATTGAAAAACCAATCAAACTTTTACCTCCACCAAAATTTTACTCATTGCCAATTTTACTAAATGCTTTTTATTAAAGGATATTTATCAGTAGGGAGACTGATAAATATCCTTTGAAAAAGTGAAACGTTTAAAATCATGACAGTATCTGAAGTTGAAATTGAACTAAATATGTTTTTTATACAAATTAAGAGATATAGGAAAGGTGCAGGCAGAGATAATCATCAGTGATAGTCTACCTTCAATATGAATGATTTGAGTTTAGAGGGAAACGGTCACCTCCTTACAGAATATCAGTGGGATATAGCAGCAAAACACGGCTGTGTTTTGCTGCTATACCTTTGATGAGCATCCCACGGGATCCCGAGACCAGTTACTCTTTATGAGGTATTCCATTTCAGTCCTAACAGATGACAACGCATGCGCATCTTAAGTCTTTCTTGGTGATAGGTGCACCTGCTTGTTGGATGCAGTCATCACTTACCATAAGGAGAACTGCTCGTTTGTTACCCTGAGTTCTATAAAAATTCGATTCAGTTCAAAAAAGTTTCAAGATTAGATGAGATGTCGGAAATCTCATTACGTATTAGTTTGGCTTCATCGAGTTCGAAATTACAAGCTTTGCAGTACCCCACTTTTGAGTCTTCTCATGACCCGTGTCCTAGCTTTGCTAAACTTAATATAGATTCTTGATTAACATTCAATTTTATGCTCTTCACAAACAGATGAAACCTCGTTAAAGTAATTTGTCAACAAAGCCTAACTAGTCAACAAGATAAAGAAATCGTATTTTTTTAACTCTGAAGTTTATTCCTGCTTGTTTAAATGATTATGCATTGCATTTACACTAGATTTAAGTGGGGCGAAATAATAGAAAAGTTAATGAGTCGTCCTAAATTGATTTTTACGATATACATTGACCCAAAGGCTAATATTTTAAGACAACAAGCTTTAAAATAAACACCTATGGGCATGTAAAACTCTTGTTATATATATATAAATATATATATATATATATATAAATATATATATATATATATATATATATATATTCATATATATCTACTATCTGGGGCTCGTTATGTCTACATCTCTCTCATTTTTAACAAACACTTACAAAACTGAGCAACGCATGCTGTTATTTCAAGCTGATATTCCGTTCGAGGAGAAGTAAAAGAGAGAACTTTCCCGTTCAAGCCGACCCATTCTTGTTTTATCTAGTAAACAAATGCAACGGCGCTCTACCCTCGTACGCTACACACGTAGACTAAAATTACACAAAGCAACGTTATAAACATGAGATCTAATGGTGG
The DNA here is from genome assembly GCA_029286865.1 of Teinopalpus imperialis. Taxonomy (NCBI): domain Eukaryota; kingdom Metazoa; phylum Arthropoda; class Insecta; order Lepidoptera; family Papilionidae; genus Teinopalpus; species Teinopalpus imperialis. The sequence continues at coordinate 882,745 of JAGSMU010000039.1, forward strand.
AGTATTACGACCCATTTTGTCTCTACGTCATTGTAGGAATACAAAATTATATGTAAGTGAAACCTCCAATGGTTTTATTACATTAACCCTAAAATTTCAACGACTAGTGTTGTTCGAAGACCAAGACCATGCCAGTGTTATTTTGTAATTTGAATATTGAATTATATTTATACACGAAGGTAGCCGATGAAAATCGCTATTAACATTTGTTCGGATGCTTTTGTTATATTCATTATTGTAAGCCACATAAATACATGTTGTGGTATCAACGTAAATAACATCCATATTCAATAACTTCAATAAACATCCAGATAGTCTGCTACAGGTATTATTTGAGTGAAAATGACGTTTCGATATCAAATGTCTTTTAGTTTCACCACAGCGACACGACGACATCTTGAAACTGTTACTTGTTGATAAGACAAAATTGTTAAATTCACTAAGGTCACTCATTAAAGCACCCCACGTCTCTTGGATAGAATAGAATATAACAGTTTTAATCTACAGAAATTTACTTTTCCGATCGATCCTTCGTTTCTGCCAGCATTAGGCTATATTTTTAATTATTCATACGTACATAATAAAGTGTATGAAATAAGTTATAGCCTGTATATATATTAGCCACTCAGCCACTAAACAGCACTACTACACCGCTACAAAACTTTATTTCTAAGAACTTTTTTTTCTAATCTATTTCTTGGGAATTTATAACAAAAAATTAGGTAATTTGATGTCTAAGCTTTCGCGTCTAACTCTCGGTACACAATAACACCGAGAACGATCATCGGTGTAGGCTCCAATGAAATAGTTGATTGCAATTTTTTGTGTTTGAACTTACCACGTACTCTGCGGTGAACATCGTGAGGAAACCTGCATGTCTAAAAAAAGTATATAATGCTTTGGCATGCATGCTTAATCTAAAATATACAGTAGCATACATAAAGATAAACAAGAGTGAACTTGCATGTCCAAAAATAATATTATTCGAAAACACCACTGCTTGTTACAAGAATTCGCACAGAATTCCACCAACTAACAGTAGAACGTGGCTTTCCATCGCGCTGAGTCGTCTCAGTTTTGTGCCTTCAAGAGGTACAAATATAAAGCAGAGTCACTTGAGTTTTGATTTCAGTTCGTAGTCTCCGTAGAGACCAGTTAGAGTAGCCCACTTTTAACAGCATAAATATTTCACGGGATTTAAAAAAAAATAACAACGGTACACCCGGGTCGTGCCGGATAAGCGGAAATAAAAAAGTCGTCAGAGTAAAGCTCGGATGTCTGCTAATAAAGGAAGCAGGAATCGGGCCATGCTCGCGTCAGAGAGAGCACAGTTTTTATTATTATGACGCGAATGTCAGTCATATTACAGAAACATATATGTATGTCTTTTTCTCTTTGTTGATGATGTAAGGCCAGGTTTATTGTTTGTCTCATACGGTAAAGCAATTTCATTAACATCATTTTATAAATATATTCGATATTTTCATATATCACGTATATTATCCTGTAAACCGGCAGATTAGCCTATTTAATTAATTAAACATATTTTGTAATAAAAAAAAAACATTAATAATCTTCATCTTTGTACATAGTCGAAAAAATACGGCAATTAGACATTAAGCTCATCATAACAAACGCCTTAACCTATGATTAGTATAGTCGTTTTAGGTTAACCTATGATTAGTATAGTCGTTTTAAGATTACATTTTAAGGCATCTTTCTTAAGCAGTTACGTTCAGTGACTTATGGTAAGCTTGAAAACAAAAAACTTTAATACTCAAATTAGCTCAATGCCGAAAAGTACTTTATATGAAACAATAATAGAGTAGATTATTAAGGGTGAATGTGGATACATTTTGTAAATAAAAAAATCGTGTGCATACATATGTTTGTCTGCGCATTTATGGTCAATAATCTCACAAAGTTGAAACCAATTTGGATATCTCTTACTCTATCTCTCTCTTACTTCATTTAAATCGATGGATAAATAAAAAAGATATGCCAGTTTTATAGTTGATTTGACTCGCGCAGATGATACAAGTTCACGTGTATGAAATCAGAGGCACAGCTAGTTTATAATAAATTTAATAAAATATGTAGTTTTCCAACATTTAAGCTTTCATAACAACTTAACATTGGTTTTACACCTTAGAGATTTTAGTAACACACTACTTGTAATCGCAAAGTTCCAGAATCAGATTTAACTGAAGCTGAAACGTCTCAACAAGTATGTTTCGACACTTACTTTGAACTCTCTGTAACTTTCAAACTGCGTTTTCCGTATTCTCTCAAGCGATAATGAGCACTAATTCAGGTACACAGGATCTAACTTGTCGGAAGCAACGTATTATGTCATTCGTATGCAAGAACTTGGAATAGATTAAAGACACAGGTGGTGAGAATCAAAGTGGATGTGCTTAACTTAATAAGTATATTGCAAACAATACTCATCTCATGTCATGTAGATTAAATCTTATTATAAACCTTAACTAATAGCTAGCTTACTCCTCCGCTCATCGTAATTGACATTACTGAAGGTTGTAATCACCAGCTGAATCCATACCGGGTTTACTTTTCCTGCCACGATAGTCTTTCAGAAGTAATTTGGCTCCAATTGTCACTGTGCCACTCTCCACACAACACTGTGTTCAGTTATCAGGTTACTTAATCAACGTCAAAAAAAAATTGCAGATTTTTACTACTTATTAGATCCTCCCCAAATAAAACAATTTTCATTAGGGCTAGAGACCGCCTACAGTGGCGTTATTTTTTTCTTTACAACCCGAAAATACGTTATACAATTGAGATAATAATATGAAAAATAAAATATTATATCCAATTGATTTTGTGTCATTTATAAAGTAGTGACAACACGGACCAGAAATAATTAAGACGGTAAAAGGCAGGAACGTCTTACGTGACTGATGTTTGTGCGGTGATTATGAAAATCCTTTACTAATTTAAGAGAGGTCTGTGACGAATATTTAGGATCAGAATGGGAAGAATATACATTTAATTATACATCTATATAATTACAGCTCTCTTGTCACAACGTGTAATGTCGATAGTCGAAGTTAAAAATAAGTTAGAAATAAAGTAACAACAAAATCCTAACTAATCCTAAACCGTTCATCTTAGCTTACTGACGTGCAAATACAGTTTTAGCATTGTCCAAGGTTTATTAACTTTATTATAAATACGAGTATATGATAATACGATTAGACCATGGCACTAGGACAGTATCTGCTGGTAAATTTGGCATCCCTAGAATAATTTATGTATAGAGTACGGATAGATAGAATTATCAAAAAACGCCTTCTTTACTTACAGTAGCCTACCAGTAGATATTAGACATGACTAACGAAATTAGATTCACTTCTATATTAAACGTATTACTATACAATTAAATATATTACGTATGTACACGTGTAGCTTAGAGAAAGTCTGAGTTAGAAATCAAACTTTGCAAATAGTGTTAATGTAAATTATATTAATTTTAACGTGGTAACTAAACGGAATTATTAAATAAATAAACCACAACACAAGAACCTAGAAAAGTGTTTTTTTTAACGTATACGTCAAGTCTACGATGCCTTCGAATAATATATATATATATATATATATGTATCAAAAATTATTTTAACATATTTCTTTACATCTAATGCCATTATAATTTCCCAACTTTACGTATCTATAATGATGATAATGTCTAGTAATAACCAGATAGGCCGGCAGCGCTTCTGCGACTCCTATGGTATTGCGGATGTCCATGGGCAGCGATAATCACTTACCATCAGGTGCGTTGCATGCTCGTTTGCCACCTATTCAATAAAAAAAATAACATCAACTTCACAGGATATATATGACAGTGCCCTTATCATTCACGTAAAACATAAATACAACAAAAACACAAATCCGAAAAACAATTTTTTTTTATTTTTTTATAAAAAATGTTAATACACAAACATTGATTCTCACCTGGGAATTTCTAGCCGAGTAGATGCCAAGTACTCTAACCACTACGCCACGTGGCTATTAAATCTATATATACGTAGTCTCTAAAAGGCAAACATGCAAGAAACTGTATAAAATATATGAGGAATATAAATTATAAATAGATACTCAAAGTAGGCCATACGTGACCTTTTGCCGGGACACGTAAGACGAGGAATGCACGTAACTCCAATTCTTGATAAACGTACCATTGTAAGTAACAACTAGCCAGGGAAAAGGTTAAGTAACGGGAATGCCTAGCGAGGAAAGATGCGCCGAGGGCCGACCGCTATGATCGCACGACCTCCTGCGTTATTCACGGCCCTGCCTTACCCTATCCATATACCTACCTTACCCTTAGGCTTACACATTGTATCCAAAGCACCGACTATCATTCCTTAACTAAACGATAATGTTTAAAGTGGAATTTATAATGTAGGCTTAATTATCGTATTGAAACATATATGTAAACCTATTTTACTTATTAATTGACATTGATGGTAAAGATTTTATTTTGAACTAAACGATCTCATTGTTCACCCGATGGTAAGTGATAACTGAGTCCACTTCCAGCCATTATCTACAAAGATCGTTGTCACTTCTGACGGATGTAATGGAATGATAATAATTATAAGAATATTCCCAAATAATAATATATTTTTTTTTTAAAAACAAAATATCTGGACCTGGCACACGAGATGACCAACATGTGAGGTGGTATGCCGATCGAAATTTATCCTATAGTCGTATCTGCAATCCTAACCAGCCTCTCGAATCACCTGAGGCGGTTGGAACTCCAGGACGGGCAGCTCTGGGCTCTAATGCAGAAGGCGGTGCTAGTCGACACCGCTCGTATAGTCCACAGGTCCCTTTCGCCTTAACCCTCGACCTGGTTGGTTGGTCTTTATATATGTATTGTATTGCATTGTGTTATATTTTATTGATATTTTGTTTTCGTTAAGAAAAAAATATCCCGATAATTTATTTCTTAACGAAAACATTGTTTACAAGGAAGCACATACATGTTAAAATACTTAAGACAAACCAAATGCCTCGTTTCAGTCATTTGGTTTGGCATTTTGGTTTTCACATCATCTCTCATCATTCACGCATCATTTGACAATATATGTATGCGCTTACATACTTATATATGTATGTATATAAGACTTCGTATTATATACTTGACGGGGACTTAGTGTTATGTTTCAAATACCTGAATGTGCGTCGCGGGTTCTTGGTTCGATTCCCTGCTGAGGAACAATATTCATAGTTCACAAATGGAAGTTAATCGGGATTCAGTGAAATGTATACCTACAGTGCTTGACGCTGCATCTGAAGCTTCGTGACGCGAGTGAGTGCCTCTGTGGTTACACAAACGCTTACGGCACTGTAACACATTCTGTGCAGATGGTGTCATTTGGAATAAATAAAAGATATCGCCGCGCTCGAAATAAACCAGAGGGACATCACTTATACTTGATGTACATAGGTATATAGCATTTGTTAAATGATCTTCATTTATTAATGGATTTAGTTTGATCGCTTAATTTAGACGAAATTTATGATCAAACGAAGTGTTCCAATATCTCATAACGCGTTTTATTATCTTGTGTGATAAATTTGAAAACGAATGTAGATTTTGATTTATTTCCTCTTCTCTTTTTATAAATTACTGTGAAATATTTAGACGTTAACAACACATTAAATATAACAAAACTAAACAAGCAGAATGAACCAATCTTTCATGCCTAACTTGAAATAAATTCTATTCCCGATTCTTTGCCTAGGCTTATATAAAAACAGAAGCTTTTCAATACGTTGCTCCAAAAGAAAACATTTAGCTGTCGACTGCTACAAAGCGTACTTTATTTTCGTTATTCACTGTATCCGTCAAAAACCGGGGCTGCTTATGGATTTATTTAAAACGAAAAAAAAAACAAGTTAAAGATATATCTATAGAATGATATTAACAATGAATAAATTTGTCGGAGTCTTCTTCGCAAAACGAAGTACAAATGTAAATGTCTTTTAAGGTTTTCCTGTCATTTATCTACAAGCAAATATCTTTATTATTGTTCACTGGTTATTTGAGAAATAATCTATTTCAATTTTTATGTTCCAGCTGCTTCTAAAACCTTTGTAATGTTGATTTATATAATAGTTTAAAACCTTTATATAATAGTTAAATCTACTAAAAATAATACAATACCACACAAAGCACAAAGTATTTTCATCTATATATATTCAACCTTAACTCCTTAAAATATTGCAAAACCTGCATGCTCGTTAATCATTAAAAAAAGACCAATTAAATACTTTATAATCTTTATTCGGTTTAAAGGCGATATATATAGTTTTAATACTAGAAATAAAGATAAATTTGTAGTGCTTATCGTTTAGGTAAAGTTAAAAATTCCTTCACGGTATACGTAAAGGAATAAAATACTCACAAACGTAACTAAAGTTATCAGAACCAAGTTCAAAAATGTATATATATGTATATACATTTTTGAACTTATATGTATTTTGTAACCAATAAAAAGGATAACAACCTAGTCATGCAATATATTATAGTAGAAAAACTATAACTGTGACCAAAAAACAGATTCATTGGCAGCATTCCCTTGTAACAAACGGGGCTTTCGTGGGCGGAGTGGTAGAATAAAATCATGCGAGTGGGCGAGCATCAGGCCGCTGGGACCGATTATAGAGGCGGCCAGGTTAATGCATAAGTAACGATCGCGTGCCCCCTGAACCTCCTTACGGACAGCCTTTTAAGAAAATTTTCCCCTGGCACAACGTTGCGTAGTGAAGTGCGTGACTAAGGTCGTACGGTCTTATTTGGACTTCAATTACGCAGTTGCAACTTTTGGTCCAGTCAAAGATTGTTACTAATTTATGCCGCAATTATTTCATTCAAGCTTTTTTGCAATAGAGAACTATTTGCTATAATATGAAGGAGTTGCCTTCACAATCCCCACAGGAACAAAAAAATAGTGCTGAAAGATCAAATCTATGTATCCCTTGTATCACTCACTACAGATGACCTCCAGATTTGTTTTATAAATCTTAGGGTGACAAACGGGCGCACAGTTCATCTGATGGTAAGAGATAATTGCAGCATAGGTCACACACCTGCTTACACTCTCAATAAATATTTAAGATACACATGCGTTTTAACCCTCTGATACGGAATGCCTCAATACCAGGCACTGGGTCTCCGGATTGCTTTTAAATCCTTTTCCTATTGACGAAAGATGTACCTGTATTTTTAAGCTCCAATCTGCTCTTTCATTACTGGGAACTTCAACATATATTTAAAAAATAGTTTTTATTACGAAATATTAAATAACTAGCTATATAAAATTACTTAAGACGTACAAGTACACATTTACACAAATGACACCAATAACTCAGTCTCGATAATAAAACATTCAACGCACGTTACTATCAGGGACTGGTCAAAAGGCATCAACCATATTAAATAACCGTACGTACGTCTTACGGTATCTAGGTTTCGACGCTCAAGTATTGCAATCATATTACCAGTAATTTTTGTTGTGCTTAGGAAAAGCGTAACTTAACACAGAGGCTCACAGGGGCTTTAAATTACATACTTAGCCTTACACTGGTGGTACACATTAGCACAAATGAAATCCACTAAACATCTTAGTTTTGATCATTTATCAATCCGACACGTATATACGACCAGAGACTGGTCGAAAGGTATCAAATACCACACGCTAAATAACCGCAGACGTACTTACTGTTTCTGGGTTAGGACATTCATGTATAGCAATCACATTACCAACGAGTGGCGGACGTCAGTTTTATTTTGCTCGGATAAAGCGAAAGTGAAAGACTCTGTGTTCCATCGCAGAACATTCTATTCTTCTTCGTGTAACACGGATTGTCTGAGTGGATTAGTTGATATTTTTAGCAATACCTGGACAATGACAGTGTAAAAATTTTACGCTATCATTCATATTAGATATGACATTATTTTTTTTGAAGTGATTGCTGCCTACATTTTCTTTTCCATTATTAAGTTTCGGTCTCTGGTGGTATAATGTTATTTATATATACAGTTTCGTATTTTGTTTATTACATTTAGTTCCTTTTCAATGTTATTTTTTAACTATTATACAACATTGTTATGTAATTGACAAAAATCATACAAATAATCCTATACGGGGTTAGTTAACAACTTTTAACATAATAGTATATATATACATATACATATAGTACGGTATTTTCTCTTTATATATATTATAGCATACTAAAATTTTAACTTAAATATATATAAGATAAATTTAAAATAAAAAACACAAAAAATGCAAATTTCTCGTCTCTCATATTTACCAGAGATATAGATAAAAACACCTGGCTTTTACAGTTTCATATGCATCAATCTTTCGGAGAGACGGGCGGGCCACACACGAGGCGAGGAGACACTGTGGGAATGTGACACGCCATTATAAATCTCATTGAAGATATGCCGTCATCCATCAGACAAAAGGAAATGAAGTCCCAGTCAGAATGGGCGAGGCGCGGTTCGCGGCAGCCTGTCGCTTGGGTAGTCGAGTTCTTTCTTTTAGGGACGCAATCGTTTTAGATTTAAACAAATTTCAAATGAATAAATAATTCTCATAAAAACAATCTTCTATGAGAGAGAAAAAGGCGGCCGCTTGGTTAGTTAGACTTACTATTTATATAAGGTATGGTAAAAGCACACGCTTAACATAATGCTAAGTGATGATAACCCATGATATCTATATTCAACAAACATTGAGGACTGAGAGTGAGGATTGAGATTGTGGATTGAGATTGTTTATTGAGATCGGGGATGGAGATTGTGGATTGAGATTGAGGATTGAGGATTGAGATTGAGATTAAGATTGAGTTTCAGATTGAGATTGAGATTGAGGACAGAGAATGCCTCGAAAAACACTATACTCATCATACGGAACACAGTATTTTCATGTTGCTATAATGAGCTAGTATTCTGTAAGGTCCTTCTCTGGTGAACCCTACTCATTCAAGTTTCAACTGGAAACTTACAGTGTGGAAATATCTAAATTGCATAATTGATTTCTGTTAACAACATACCAATCAAGAATCATTAACTCTTTCAAAAAGAAATTTATATATACTATTTCATTAAGCTGTATATTAACAACTCATCGCTAACAAATTTAAAGCGACGTCATTTCGTTTTTGATTAACCTTTCTGGAACGTCATTCTGTTGAATGCTGCATAACCAATTAATAAATGACAAACGCGCAACAAACTCAACCGGCCAGCCCTAATCACCACAAAGAGAGTAATTGGACTGTCGTATTAGTATTCAATCACGATATTGTACTGTATAATGGCAGTAATATGGAAACACAAAAACGCTCCCGGCTACCCAGTAAAAATACGATGCTTAATAAATTCAACGTAATGCATGTCCCTTTGATGGCTTACTGCTTTTTTTATTTTCAACCCTTTGTTATGACATTACTTTAGATTGATTGGCACCGTTTAATTTAGATAAATTAACATAATCTATCTAAATTGAATGATTTTCAACTTCTTTAATTTATCTCTGAAAGAAATTTACGGATATTGTGTAAACGTGAGAAACAGAGATACGGCCACGCAATATGTTTTTGCAGTATAAATGGGTTGGCTAGACCGGAGAATAGAATAAAAGCGTTATATAACATCGAAACGCTGTTGTATTTCGTCTGTCTGTGTTTCGTCGACCGATTGACCATGGTAGTCACTTACCATCAGGTGAGCGTCTATGTTTTATAACCACAATACAATAAAAAAAATAATTAGACTCAACAATTTGCATATGTATTCGAATTTAATATACTGTTTATATATAACTGCTGTCACCTGGGTTTTATCGTAATAGTTTCAGTTACTATTATATTCATAGGCTCTGGATGATGACTATATGTACTTCTTACTAAACATTTAAGGAAATAAAATTTTAATATAAAATTTTAACTTAATTCATATCTATATAGTTCTTACGGTTTAGTTTTGAAAAAATCTATGATAATTTTGGACATATCGCTTTCTCACTCTATCTAGCTTTGACCATCGGCATCCAACGTCAGTGTGCAAGCTAGCAAAGATCATAATAATCAAAATAATTTAAATGTAATCTGATATTCAGTAATATATATAAATTCTCATTTCGAAATTTGAACACAAACAGTTGTAAGAAAATTATAAACGATTGTGATATTCCCAAAAAAAAATACCTTAACTAAAAAAAACGAGCATAACTATTCTTATACGAATTCGTTTCCTCCCCGCTGTCTCACCTCGCTCGGCCGCAAGTAATTCAAAACATTAATTTTCCTAATGGAGTAAGGCTTCCTGCTAAGCTGGGCGACACAGAACGAATGTCGGGCTGGAATCGCGAGGTGTCTCTGTGCGTAAACACAGACTGTTGCGCCCACCCTCCACCTCTTAATTAATTAAAATGCAAACCGCCGACTATAGAGCGCAATTCAGACCTCGCCGCGTGTTCGCGATTGCCTCTTTTGATTTACGTTTACAGAATAAGGACGCTTTTGTTGAATGCCAAGATTTAAATGCTATGTATGTGATCCTAAATGGATTTGTACCGTGTTCTAGTGTTTACTTTGGGCATTACTAAAAATGTTTGTCTTGGCGTAAATGTTTATATTATTTTCGACTAGATTAATATTTATTATAGTGGAGATTTATTTCATCCAAATACAATACACAAAATAAACATATATAAAGACTTACAAGACGGGAATCTATCGACAGGTCCAAGAGGTCGAGGCATAGTGAGAAAAGTAGAGAACGAGAACCATACGAGAACCATACGAGTGGTATCGAGGAGCACCACCTTCTGACTTTGAGCCTGGAACTACCCGTCCTCGAGGCCCAACCACCTCAGGTGATTTGAGAGGCTAACCAGCCGAGATTAACCCGTTTGCATATTCAACTATGTATATTAAGAATTTCGGTTAGTATGTCACATGTCAGTCACCTCGTGTGCTAGGTCGAGGTATTTATTATTAAGTATTGCCTGAGTTCGATTGATCTATAGAATCTTTTAATAATAAATTTATTATAATTATGATAACCAACTGACCTCTTGAATGTTTATATAGTAGAAACAGTAGTTCGCTACTTACTTCTTTCTTCATTTCTCACTTGAAGCAGGATTTTGTGTGTGATTCGGCTGTGATTGTAGCACATGGAAATTTCATAAAAGTCTCACTCAAAAGCACCGAGGACATTCAACTATATTTATCCACTTCTAATGCAAACGTACTTCGGGAAAGCAAATGTCTGACAGAAAAGCTTGCTTACAGCACGTTCCTTAAAAAAGCATTGCGTTAACCGTCTTGAACTCTCGCCCCCGCACTCGAAACGCTCGAGAATCACGGCGAAATGATCCACGTACAGCATTTGCATCGGAAATGCGCAGTTCCTTAAAGAAAAAACACCGCAGCGCGGCTGGAATTGTGCTCGTATCGCAGCCGGCTCTCGTTGTCGCGTTTGTCAGAGAAAAGATTATTTTACCTTGTGCCGAGACTAAATCTAGTTTCCTCGAAAGGATTGAAATGAAATTCTGAACAGTTGACTTTCGGTAACATTTAAATAAATTTGTTAAGGAAATAATATTTCTATAATATTATGGTATTATTACTCAAATGTATATATATTATATATATATATACATACACATACAGGGCTACACTGCAGTTTATTTCTATGAATGGGTCAGCTCGTCCGGGGTAGGACCACGCCCTCACAGAATACCAGAGTCAAATAGAAGCATAATGTGGCTGTGGTTCGTCTGGTGAGTGTAGGGATCCGGAGACCTTTATTACCGGTGACGAGACATTCCATCTCAGTCCTCAAGGGTCCACAACGCACCTTTGATAACATTCTTTGTCAAGGTTGAATGTAGATGTCATGAGCCGTAGGAATCACTTACCATCAGGTAGACCTGTGTGCTCGTTCTATATATATATATATATATATATATATGTATAATTTATAAATACTGTATATTAATACCGCGTAATTAAAAACTATAATTATACAGTGCTATCGTGATCATAATTACTATGGCGGCCGTCGAATATCGAAATCAACACCAACGGGTGACGTATGCCTAATTAATAATTAAATATCACATTGATAATCATCATGGTGAAGTGAAATAATGTGACAGCTTATTTCAATTCCATTGCCGGACATAGGCCTAGCACTGTCTGGAGAGGGTGTTAAAGCTAATTCCACCGCGCGGCTCTACTGCGGATTGGCGGACTTGCCATTGATAAAAAATTGGTTGATTTCTTAGACATGCAAATTTTCTCGTGACGTTTCCCACACCACTGAGTATGGTACTTGTGGTAAATCAGCGAATAACATTGCAATCAACAATTTCAAGTCTTTTTTTTCATTCAATGTTCACTGAGCCATCATGGTTCTTCCTCATAAACACTTCTTATGTATTCTATTAGTTTGCGTTACATTTGAATGTTATGAAAGGAAATAGAATGAGACCTTGTTTTAGAATTTGCACACGCTTATATGCTTAAAAAGTTTGGACACATGTTTATAACATTGTTACAATAAAACTTCCTGTTCCAAATGCACCCGTGGAGTTCATAATAGTCGAGGTGTGATACAGGAAATATATTCTAATAAGGTTGCCTCGCTAACAGCTTTAAATAATGATATTATATTAACAGCTAGGGTTTCTGTAGTTGGGCTTATATTCAGGCAATAGATTTTGTACAATCTAAGCTTATATAAAACCTCTTATGTACCTCAACGTTCTATAAAAAAGTTTACAAATAAAAACCTGATGGCTGCATCGATTTCTTTTCTAATATATGTATATACAAATTATTTTGCTATTTATATTATTGTTATATTTATATATATATAAAGTAAACATTATTATATGATTCCATTTAATGTAATAAATTAAATAAGACCAAATATATATAATAAAAAAAAAAAAAATTATAATAACCTCCTGGTTGATTTCGACAACGATATCTTCTGGCTGTTACCATATGACATCAACTGCGCATAATATTTTATAGTGGCGGAAGCGTTTGCTCAAACACAGAGGCCTTCGTCATCTTTCTTCATTTCATCAAAATTTATGGGGATGAAAAGTGAGTCTTCTCTATTTGCGGAAATCCTTATGGCACTATAAAATAGTATGTGCGGTTGATGTTATCTAGTAGATAATATAGTCCTCCTAGTCCATTATTATCATATCAATTCTGAACGCACTAATAAACCTCATGTACAGAATTTATATATGATTGTTTTGGATTTTACATATTGATGACAGATTCTCAATGTATGTTTAAAATTTAAAATTATGTTGTTAATCGTATAATCTACCAGCATATGGTGAAGCTGATCATAGCGGACAGTAATTCGTAAGTAACTTGAAAGATATTGAGCAGTTTTTTCATGGAAATGGTTGCGAAGAAACAAGCAGCTTACCTAACGAAAAATTATCACCGACACCCATGAACATCAGAGGTATAAGAGACAGTACATTATCAGCAAGAACGGAGTACTAAATCCTTGAAGGTCCCTTGGAGTTAGATTCATATTTTTGGTACGTACGACATAAGAAAATAAAATTACTGCCACAGTTTTGATTAAAGGCACATTATTTCACGATGATAATGGTAATAATACATTTACGGCTTTTCAGGTGGGGAAAAAATTGCCGGTCGTAAATGCAAGCGAGGAGACTCAGGCAATTTACACTTGACATCTACCCCATAATTCAAGCGTAAGCGGTTTTAATCAAAGTTTCATAAGATATATAATGAAACTGATGATTTCACTTTTTCCTCACCTGATAGTGGAACGACTCTACATAAAATTATAAAGTAATTTAGTAAACATCTTATTTTTTTTTTATAGAATAGGTGACCAACGAGCATGCAGCCCACCCGATGGTAAGTGATCACCGCCGCACATAAACATCCGCAACACCAGAGGAGTCTCGAATGCTGTGGCAGGACTGTGATGTTACAGCACAGATAAGCCCCAGTGTTTTCCGTGTTATTTTACGGTTGTAATGTATATATGAAAAATAAATAAATCAATTAAAAAAATAATAAAAATCTCTAGTCCCCTTATGACTGGTGACTGGTCACATTTTGGGGTTCAGAATGATATAAATTATGATTCCTTAGCAAGGGTGAATGTGGAATTCGTTGGAATCACTTACTATTAAGTGAATTATTTGCTCATTAGTGCTACTAACACAGATAAAAAAGGTTGGCCGGAACGTGCTAATATGACGTTTAACAGAATACTAATAATAGACTTGCATTATGACTCCTTAACGAGGATGAAGGTGTGGATATCATCTCACGGACCCCTCAGTTCCGTGGGCCCTGTGTCCGATGAAGCTGTTAGAGCCGGTGTGGATATCATGGGTTGTAAAAATCACTTACCAACAGATAAACTGTGCGTTCGTTTCTTTTATAATAATAATAATAATACACATCGCCACCACAGCCTATCCATAGTCGATTGCTGAAATAGGATCGTGCTGTATGATGATTCGTATACACACACAAAAATCCCCTTTTATGTATTTCCATGTACATTGTACGTAAGGTTTTTCCTCTTATATATAGTTCAAGATTGTTTGCACGCTTATTAAACACTTTTCAATGAGTTCGTCGTAAACATGCAATCCATAACGCGTCCGCTTCCATTAGGCCACTTGCCACACACAATCGCACTTATACGGCCGCACCCGTACTGAGAGCGAAGATTTGTAACAGCAAATGCGTTTAATAGATAAAAAGGCTTGCTTTATTCTCCGCTTATATTTTATTCAAACCGCCGTAAGCGAGAATGGCTAACGTTCTCTAATGAATTTTGCGAAGACGCTCGCTACGGTGACACATCTCTTTGTCTTCAAGGCGAATGTTTCGCGTTTTTGCACGCGCTTTATTTTAAAAGCGTGTCTATGAATACATAAAAATGTTTATGACTTTTTTTCGAACCCTCTAAGCTTTATGTTCGCTGACGGATATCAAGCGATATAGTGTAACGTTATTCAACAGTTTTACGCTCGTTAGAATTTTTAAGTAGACTCTATATGTTTCTCATCTCTTAACTTTACAGAAAACTAGGCTAAAAAATCAGCATAAACCTACTGTTTCGTTTAGTGAATGTAGGGGTATGGAGATGGTGACGAGGTATTACATCTTAGTCATCAGGGAACAACGCATCATTATGACTCCTTATCCAGGCTGAACGTAATTATCATGGGCCGCATGATTCACATTCAGGTGAACTGTGTGCTCGTTTCTCATTTTAAATACTATAAATATAACTTAATAAAATAAATATATACAACGTAATGATTTTGTATTAAAATAACGCAATATTTTACAACTTTTAGCAGCGAAAAATTTTAGGGGATATTTTCAATATTTGAAAATATGTAACAACAAAAATTTTTATCCAAGCCTAATGGAAACCTTTTATTTTTTGTGACTACATTAGGGACATAGTCTTAATCTCGAGCGTTGTCCCGTAACCTAAGATTATAAAACTAGATTATTTACGTATTGGAATAGAGGTGGTTACATCACTGTTGCAAGTTCACCAGATGATAAGGGAAGATTGTGGCTCATGGCATCGACCTTCCTGCTTGTGCACTGGTGATCCTACAACCTTAAGTTTCGCAGACCGTACCCCATAGTATTAGGCTATTGACACCTCAAATGCAAATACAGGTAATAACTGTCATTAGATCCCCGGATATATATTCTCATACAAAAAAAAAATTATACTGCTGTCCGCATGGGGACAACGTCGCAGCTTGATTCTATGTAGTTATGTAGTCTGCATGTTTGGGTCTGCTCGACCGAGTAAGGGCTATCAGATGATACTAGCATGAAATACCGTTGACCTGTGTACTTATTTATCACTTCAAACAATGTAAAAAGTACTATAGTCAAGCATTTCATAGTGACCATAATAAGCAGTGAACCTAGAATAAACTTCCAAGATAATATAATTCAGTACCCCGAAAAATACACTAAAATCGCATGATATTGATATGATATATTCATATTGTTTTAGCTTCAGTGATTGACTCGCTGAACTTAATAATATATACTATAAAAACAAAGGTAATAAATATCTTAAAACAGTTTAAAAGAAATAAACTCAATGCTAGCAATAAAAGCTCTAAATAATATTCTAAATTAATTATCAAAGTAAAAACAACAGCATCGCGTGCCAAATGCACTGGTTATTGCCTCGGTAGAGGGAACACGTTTATTGGTACTGCATATTCGTATGTAAACATCTCCCTGACTTACTATTAAGAAAGCTTTTACCTGATTGGTAACCGTTCACCGTTTTAAGCTCCCACTAAAAATATGTTATGGAAACTATATACACATATGAAAAACAATGTTTCTCATGTTATTTTCGTCAATAACGTTTATAAATATTTGATACAGTGGTAGAATTACGCTGCAATACATTTTTATATGAAAATGAATGGTTCGGTTCGAACGGGGAAGAACCATACAAAATACTAGCGTCAAACAGCAGCAAAACTCTGCTGCGTTTCGAATTTAGTGTATGAATTCGGACCCTTATTACCGGTGCCAACGAATCTGCATTATGATTCCCTATTCAGGATAAACGTGGATATCAGGCCACAGGAATCACTTAGAATCAGATGAACTGTGTGCTTGTTTTTTATACCTCAATACAATAAAAATATATATTTTCTCGTGTTTTAGAATTGTTTATTACTGTTTGTTTTTCGTACTTACTACCTCTGCCGTGTATATTTTATTATGGTCTACTGTTTGACATAATGACATACCTACTTTTACGTTGATATATATTTTAATGGTATCTAAATCGATAAAATTATTTAAGTATGTATTAGCTTTGAGGTTTTTGAGTGGCAAATACGGGTTGGCAGTTGCAGTATAAGGGAGGTCCCCCAACTGGCTAACACTACACCGATGGCATGGTGACCCTTGTAAGTTTTCGTGAAGTCGATGGATACAGTAATCTCGGAATCGTGCTTCTTGGCAATCTATGAGGGAGGTCTATGTTCGGCAGTGGAATATTGATTGGCCGTGTTGTTTAAGTTTATAACGCCTTATCATTTTCAATGTTGAACATAAATGAGGTGAACGTTATGAAATTTCAATAAGAATAGTCCAGTGGTACAAAAATCGATCATCTCAACGAGCCGACGGCAGCTAAATCAGAATCCGCTCCAAGGGCGATGTCAATTTGCCATTGTTTTCGTTTGGATAACGAGTTGCGCAAATAAAAAGATATCGGCCGGAGTTGCTAACGACGAGCCTGTAAATACAAAGCAGGTCGAGGGCAGTTTGTATGCTTTCTGTGACGTATGACAGTACAAGTTATATTTGAACTCTATATGAAATTGAAAATGTTAGAGCGGCCCCCTTTGTCGTACGGAAAACTGTTAAGGGTAACGAGAAATTTTTGCGCAATATCTATGTTGAGATCAACGAAAATAAAAATATACCCAACTGGACGCCAGTAGTTGTCCGATACTATTGCAATTTGTTGTTACCGTAGTAATTGTGTTGCATTTTGAACGTGCAATCCGATAAAACTTTTCAATTACATTTATACTTATCTTTTGTAAATAGAATAAAAATTTTTAATTTTCTTTTATATCTATGTGAAGACAATCATTAAATAAAAAATAAGAGTAGAAACATGCTGTTGTTAGTTTCTAGCTGCACTATGAATGGAACAGCTCGAAGGACTACGCCCTCTCAGAATACCGTCATGAAGAAGTGGCATAACGCTAATATGATATGACCGGGATCCCGTGACCTAGTTACAGGTGATGAGGCCGTCCATATCAGTCTCTTGGGTGACAACACATTTGCATTTTGAATCTTTTTTGAGGATTGATGTAGACGTTATGGGCCGTAGTTATCACTAATTATAAATAATCTAAACATATATAAATATATATATATATATATATATATATATATTATACATATATATATGTTTAGTAGTTTAAATATATATATATATATATATAGAGATAAACAAAGAAGAATGTAGAGGATTCACAGGAATCACTTACCATCAGGTGAACACGAACGGTCACATCGTTAGTTATTCTACATGTAATTAATAAAGAAAAGTAATACATCACATGGTGCATTTATTTAGATCATATTTTAGAGCGTTTTTAGATGGTATATGAAAGATGATGGATGGTGTGTGTGTGTGAAATCATATTTATTGTATGTGCGTACCGGCGGCACAATACTGAATTTTGTGCTTTTCCGAGTTGAGTGAGCAACGTGTAATAGGGGCATATGTCGAGTCCGGTAAAAGGGTACTTGAAACGCAATGCTAGATAGAAGTTCGCTACAGTCCTCTTGACTACGTTTGAAATATACGATATCGTATTGCCTTCAGAGTATGACTCATATATGTGTATATGTATATGTGACCTTAAAAACTAAAAATCTTTGTTTTATTTTCTATCTTTATATGAATGGCAAAGCGTGGAGACCAGATGCTACAGGCGTATTGATCAAGAAGTATATCAAACTTTGTTTCATCTAGAATGTTTCGCAAATATGTAAAGTACCAGTCTGTTGATATATTCTATGTTTCTGAACGAATTGCAGATACGTATAATAAACCTTAGCTGGTTAAACGACGACAATAATGTTCAAACACTTTGCTACCATCATTTTCGAATCTAACCTGACAGCTAGATCGCGCGAAGAATTTCATTTTTTAATTAGGGCATTGCAAATACGGTAGGGATAAATAATAGGTTTAAGTTTACTTGTAAATATGAATTGGAATTTACCTACTATATTTACATTCATTTTAATTTTTATCATCATTCCGAATTCTATATTTGTGAGGGGTATAAAAATCATTAGGTCTGGGATTGTTATATGTACATTGGTTCCGTATCCTTGACGATGAATCTGAAACTTCTTCTAATTAACAATCTACTTACATTGGACTAAAGAAGGGGACGAAGATTGAGTACTTCAGCGTTTACTGAAATACTTACAGCACCATATTATATCATGTGCGGTTGATGTCATCTAGTCAACCAAAAGCTATCGCCACGTTCGATATCTACCTAGGCTACAATCATCACGTCAATAAGAATGCTATAATTCATTCACAATTGGCAACCATAACTTTGTATATAAAGGCAACAACACAACAAAAATCGATGTTTTTAAGTAAAGCCCGATCATGGATTATAAAGAATTGGTGGAGGCTTAACGCATATCTTTCGAAGTAAGAGGCTCGTGATGTTTGCGCGCTCTCCATGTAGGCTGGGCTTAGTTGAAAGTTAGCGAAATCCTTAGTACGTGACGTAATTAAGCCCAAGCCCTCGAGGCATTGCGAGGCTTAGTGTCCCGGCTCCGTCTTGCTTACGGCTGTGGGAGTGTGAAAGTCTAAAGCTGTTGTACTTCTTGTTTCATTCATTGGATTGGTATCCATTCTTTATTATTTATATTTTTAAACATCTGCCCAAAGGGTATAGAATCAAAGGGTACACAATGAATCAATACATCTCGCGATGTCTACTCTACTTAATACCGGGTCTAGCACACCACGTCTTCGATTTAAGGCCTCATGGGTGATAATGGGGTAAGACACAACGGGCTTGATGTAAATAAAAAGAGGAAAGAAAATCAAGGATAGCTAGCTTTTAATTATGTCTTATGTCATTATGTGATACCACATGCGTTATAACCTGTAAATTTTGAAATCGAATGCCTCGGTAACAGTAATTGGGGTTTTTGAAATCCAAACAGGCACTAAATGAAACACAGAAACTTTATACTGCTGTAGGACTACTCTATTTGCTAAGTTTGTTCACCCGCGAGATGGAGGGACAACCTTTGCAAGTATGGGAAAGTCGGTGGATGCAGGTACCTCAGGATTGTACACTGTTGGGAGGCCTAAGTCCAACAGTGGACGAGTGATGGAAGGTCATGACAATGAAACTGATCGTATTAACTTGGGCACAAGTGTGTTGATTGTATTTCAATAAATCAGAGCCAACGAGAACACCGTCAACAAGTTACGAATAAGATTTTTATTTAGGTCAAAGAATATATTTTAACAATAGTATTAAATATCCCCGTAGAGTGAGCATGGGAAAATATTATATATTAATAGTCAGGGTTAAGTTTATAAGAAACGAACAACCTTACCAAAGTTTAATTCAAGTTGAAATGAAAGTTAAAGTTACTATGAAACCTTATGACTGTTCTATTGCAAAGTAAATAAATTAAAATAAAGTAATATAACATAGCCTCAAAGCAATCTTATTAAAGATAAGACAATAAAATTAAAAAACACCCATATAATTCTTTTAATTACGCCTGTGTGCCTCCGCCCGTACTGTAGGCGTAAAATATTAATTTTTAATTGTTGGCTTTTTGTTTCACATCAGAAGATAATTTCATTTGCAAGCCGCGTCTGATTTGTTTGCGTGGTGTCGACTTTGTTTTTAATGTTTTCGCTGCTCAGTCTTCACGTTTTAATCTCATTCTTGATTTTTATTACTCAACTTTTGTTGAATCTCTTTTTGTAAAGATTCTTAAAAACTTTATATGTACATGCCATCATCTGACAAGCAAGTACTATAGGTGAATAAGTTTTACGTAGTAAAGTCACACTGCAGCTGAAAGCTAGCTGCAACATGAATTATTTGTTTCATAGTAGATGAAAGAAACGCAAGATCTTATTAATTGTAACGAAGTATTTTAACTTAGTCGTGAGTAGTTACCTCACATTTTTTGATTAACCAAATTTATTTTGACCTTCTATACTTATCTATGGATGGGGGCAGTAGGAATGGCTAGCCGTGAGGTGATCTGTGATTAGTGACAAACAAACCAACGCCAGAATAATCAGTGGAATACCAGTCGTTCTTATAGCGATATTTATGGTGTAATAAGTATTCAAAATATCGGTCAATGGCGTATCGATCATACATAGTTTCAACAACTAGCTGAGTTCGAGGCTGTTATGTCTTTCCATTCATTTCTTACTTTCGTTTAAATCTTAATTTGCTCTTCTCATAATATTCTTCCCGCAATCTCTTCATATTTTCCTTGATCTTCCTGACCCGTAACACATTTATATTCATCGCTATCCTAAAGAAGCCTAGGCTATTACGACTTTCAGCTCTCCTCATTGCATGTCAAAACCATTCCAGCCTGTGACTTCTCAACGCCCAACGCAGGTGCAACTTCCAAAAGTATTTATTCTTCATTCTTTCCAATTTTAGAATTTCCTCTAATGTAATTAAAATTAAGCTTATTATATAATATCTATTCCTTTCACCCAATATTTAAAAACAATAAAATATAAAAATAATGATCAATTTGTACAGCGTATCCATAAATAGTCTAGGGACCGCTTTTCGTGGTAAAATTCAACTGTTTCCATTTTTATCTATATATTGCAAACCCTCCATTGTCATCCTTCTAATGAGTACATCTATTGTTAATACATATCTATTATTAATTCATAAATCTTATTAATAATAAATTGTAGTAATAGTATTCGCAAAATCTCGTATATCTAATATCTGTAAACATAACTCTTGGCATTTGTGTGATGTTAATAAAAGCATCTGTAGTACACATGTATGCCATATAGAACCCTTTTACGCTCGATTCCAGTTGCTTGATTTTTACAAAAATCTGACAAAGCTCAACTACTCTATCAGAATTTCAAATCCCATCAGGGGAAAGAGGGAATGCTACCGCTCTTTACGCCCCAGTAGTTACCCGCTGGTAACCGCATCAGGGATCCGGCATCGACAATCAAAAAAGGGTCCTAAAGGGCCCACGAACGCACTTTACGCGTCGTTTAATTGGCACGAGCATTTAGGCCTGCGAAAGTCGCAACAAGCAAATTGGATTTATGTGTCCATAGCGAAGCGGGCCTTTGACCGGCCTCAAAGTCACAATTTTGCATTACTACGCTTCCAGTCGTTGACTAACTAGATTACTTGCCAATTTTATATCCATTGATACACCTTTATATATTTAGATTTTATAACTTTTTTAATTTGACACGTTTTCAATATTTTAAGTCCATAACACCAATACAGAAAATACAAAGTAAAAAGTTTCTAAGAGTAAAACGATCCTTATCTTAAATTAAAATAAAATTCTTTTTTATTTTTAATCACATCAATTCATACCAGACTATGTAGCAGACCTTTGTGGAATTAATAATTTAAAAAATTCAATGTTAATCGGTTACCAAACATAAAGACTGTTGGGAATCATATGGTAATCCTTGGTAATGTTTAAAACATTATAAATAAACAGGATAAAAGTCTTGTATCCTATAGTCTAATTTTTACTATCTTTTCTAAATTTGACAGATATAAGTTTATACCGAAGACCCAAATACTGCTAAGGCATACAATTTTGTACTCAAGAGTCACGTCATCTATATCTTAATTCCTTACCTTAGTGTGGTCGCTTCTCAAAGATAAATAAAAATCAGTTAAAGTAATACTACCATAGTAAAAGGTATATTTATTTTAATTTACAAAACAACAAAATAATTTGTATAGTTATATGAATTATAGTAAAATCTTCCTCCTCTTGGTAAGGTAATTCAACTTTTTAGCAAAAAAATATTCTTGTCACCAGTATCAATGACGAGTCATAATTTTTGTCTTTTTAAAAACTTTTTTGCCTGAGAATCCTCGGACCCGTGGTCTCGACCTACATAGTAGACCTATTTATCTTGCGCTATGTACTTTTTTCGACTGCCTCTGAAGCCTGATAGAAATACCATTAAGATGTAAGACTGACAATGTATCTATGTATTTCACATCGCACACAAGACTTGGCTCTCACCCAAGGTACCATTGTGGTACATTGGGTGCCCGCTTTCAAACTTTAAAATGCTACAAGGTTCTAAAGTCCTTAGACCTACATCACGGACATAAGAGCCCTTTAGTTGTTATCATACGCGTAACCGCGACGATATTCTGCCTCCAGTTTATGGGCACGACACTCAGTCCGACTTTGCTGTCCACAAGTATACTTATAAATACTTAATGAGCAATGAAAATTTGAAATAATGTAAAATATAATCTCAAGAAGTTATAAATTAAAAAAAATATATTACATCAATGCAACCATAATTTGCAATAAAACCAGCCATCCAGCGACAGAAGCGCCTGCACCAATAGAGAATGAATCTACATTGGCCTAAGTGCGAGCGTCGAGTACGTATTGCCTGAACGCCCGGCTGTGTAAGCGACTTATTTGCTAAACGCGCTGTATTATTCAACGTGTTGGAGGGCCGTGAATCTAAAGCGGCAATTGACGCGCCGGTCAACGTTCAGCTTTGATGCGCTGCAATATTGATGAAATTTTAAAATTACTTTCACCTTCACCAGTGTGTCGTCTGAAAAGATCCTGTCTTAATATTTATTTCAGAAGTTATCGCTAAGGTTGTGTTTAATAAATAATTAGTAAAAGAGCTAGAATAAATTTACATAATAACTGATAACAGCCTAAACGGTTCACCACTGGATATGATACCAAGGGAATAGGCATATAAATACATACATGATATAAGAGGTGACAAACAATCAGATAATTTACCTGATGGGAAGTCATAGATGAGACTCCTGAACTGACTTGTAATAACAACTTAAGGTCGTAGGCTCGAATCCGCCATTCCACTATTGTCGTGAACCATCTCGTAGCACAAGTATTTTAAGCTTAGTTGGATTGGTTAACCGGAATGGAAATAGCTAGCCCCCCTTTTATTGTATTAATTTGTATTAATAGAGTAGGTTTTTTTGGAAATTCCATAAATTATATTTAATATGGAAAAGTTTCGAACGAAAGAAATTTTGCGCATTCCAGTCGAAAGTCAGTAGCGTGAATAGGCACAATATAAATATACAGTAAATCATCACAATGCCGGACGGGGACCCCTTGTAAGGACTGAAACAATTATTGCTTGCTAAAGAGCCTCTCGCGCCTTGGGAAATAATAAGGAAACATCTTCCGACTATTATACGAGCCGGCAATGCTCTCGTCGATTGTTTTATTGCTCCAACACTCTGACTACGATTCGTATTTCTATTTGTTGTCTACTTTTGAATACAAATTTAATGCCTTTATAGACATTATACTATTTAATTGAATGTTTATTGCGAAATAAGTTATGGTCACATTTAATTTTCTTTGAGTTTCGTAATAGATTTTTTGATACCTTAAATTCTTTTTCTTTGTTTATCATATAAACATTAAATGCAGTTAACTTAATGTTAGTAAATTTACCCAAGGCTTTGTTCTAATAGCTAACCACATTATTCTTCCTAATATTAGAGTCGGATCATCACGAAGCGTCATATTATTAATAAAATACAAATTCAACGAGCATCGAATATATATTTTTTTTTAAAATTTAAATGTGGCATTTTAAAAATTCCAAAAAAATATATGTATGTAAACATTCAGTAACATAAAATAATATCATCAAAACCATCAGAGCACTGTTGCTGACACAGTCATTAGGTCCTAACCTTAGCTTAGCTTTATGTGAGAGACGTTTATGATTAAAAATAAGTCTGTGATCTGCTAGTTTTACGCTGTTAGAGGTTGCAAAGGGCGAACGCGGCCTAATAATTTCCTTTTTGCCTGTTGGCCTAATTTACGAGCGTTGAGAGGTAAGAAGCTGAGGGCCTGCTGTTAATGAAGTCTAAAACTGTGTTTTCACATCTAAGAAAATAAGATTAGTTCAACTAAACAGAATTCGTACATACAAAATAAAATCTAAGTAAATATAAAAGGGTAGAATAGTTTTAATTACATGTAGTTCCTTATCTACATCTGATCCAATTTTCAAGAAAGACTGATTTAAAAACAATAATACTATTTTTGTTTTTAAAGTCTTTAAAGGGCCATGCAAGTTGATGTTCAATAAGCATATGGTTGTAGTATATTGCACGACTTCTTAATATTTTTTGATATGTTTTTTTTTATTTGTTAGATAATCATTTAGATCGTTAAAAATATATATTTTTTTAATTATACAAAATATTTAATAAATATAAGCAATTAAAAAAAACATTTAAAATCATATGGTTAACTTTTTCTTATATTTACTATGAGCTGTCGCCTAAATCGCTGCCGTTTATATGTTGCGGAAAACCGTCAGCCCGGACGTTCTGACAGCGGACCCTAATCCGGACTGCTCCGCGGGGCGTCACAGTGCTCCTGACGTTTTCCAATTATAACCATTCACTATGTTACACTTTTGCGCAAAACTACGGACGCATTATTCGCGATTAAATTGTCGTTTTCGTACACAAAACACAAGTTGGTATTGAATTATCGCCATAAGAAAAGCGATTTAACCGTTTAGATGGAAACCTATTGTGCTTCGATTGAATTTGTTTGCGGACTCACTTATTTCAATAGAATTGTTCTGACGTTTCGAGAACCTTCCTTTAACTTCGCCACTTCAGCGAATTTATAAAGTTGCGAATATTTACGTTTGTTCGATGAATTATGAATTACAATAACAGATGACGTTAATTGAAAAATTGAGTTTTTTTTTATTATATTTAAGAAATAATTCAAAATAATTAATTATAAATTACTCTGAAATTTCGAAGGTTGGAAATCAATGGATGAAATGATTGGAAATTTCGTATCTACCTCCAAAAAGTCGATGCAAAATTATCGTAAATATGCGTGAGAATTACGGGAAATCTGTAAATAGTGGAAATATTAGAAAACTTGTAAAAAGAAGTGTGAGAAAATAAAGTTTTATAATTGACAATTTTAATCCTTTATTTAATATCATTGCAATGCAGTTTGTTTCTAGCTGCAGAATGAATGGGTCATCTCAACCGGAGTAAGACCACACCCTCACAGAATACCAGCGTAAATCAGCAGTATGATATTGCTGTGTTTTGTCTGGTGAGTGCAGGGATCCGGAGACCTTTATCACACGTGACGAGGCATTCTATCTCAGTCCTCAATAGTAACAACGCATCTGCATTATTTTTCCTTGTCAAGGATGAAATCAGATGTCATGGACCGCAGGAATCACTAACCATCAGGTGAACTGTGTGCTCGTTTGTAACAAACTAATAATAAAAAAAAATGTAACGTCATTGGACTTAAAATACCTGTTACTGCACTATAGGAAATATAAGAGCCTCATTACCTTCTCATGTATTAGATTCGGTCGAACATTGTAAAGCACAGTACAAACTAAAAGTGTTGCCGTGTACCGAACCAAGAAGAACCCAACTCTGGCACACTTTGGATCAATTTCCAAAGTTTTACTTCGATCTTCACTGCCTTAGGCTGTGTACACACTTAAACTTGATTAAACTACTCTTTTATTTTATTTTTTTCTCGTCTAATCATAAATAGTCAATATTTTTTTATTTATAGGTAGGAAAGATATTACCATAAAATTTATGAATATTTTACCGTTTAGGTCGTTCTCTTGAAGAGAAAGCTTTGTTTACACGAATAATTATCGCAGGTTAATATAACTCGTGGAATTGTGATATATGCACCTACCATGGTGATGTAACCGTGATTATCACTATCACATAAGAGCCTTTTTAACTCTGCGTTTGTTAAACCCATAACTGTTTTACCATTGGTCTAACAATTCAATATAATACTGTATTTAAATATAAAAATAACATCAGTTACAACTGTATACGTGTTCCTTATTTTAGTCTTCTTGTCTAAATACTGTGTGTACACAAAATTAAAAACAAAATAAATAAACCTGAACGGTAGGTATCAATTGTGCAACATAGAAAATATTACGAATTATGTTGCATCCAGGATATTTTCCTCGTATATTGTATCATCAAAAAATAACAAATAAAAAAAAACTAAAAAAAAAATCTATTATATACCGATAACTTCTAAAATGGTTTATATTTACAGTATTTACTTTGCTTGTGTAATATATTATGAAAAAAAAAACACGATGATAATACCCTCTGGTCGATCTCGACCACGGCGATATCTTCTGGTAATTACCACAGTGTGCCGTAAGCATAGCCCGATGTAATAGACGTACAAAAAGATCGGAAGATGGCAACAGTTTTCACAAAATTAGCCGCTAGGTATCCATACCCCACGCGACAGTTACGTGAGTAAGACTATACGACTATATACATATATCGATCTAAAAAATTGCATAAAAAATAGACCAATGTGCTCGCGTCCTTATAAAACCCGTAGGCAAGTTTAGCATCTACTTTATTAGCAAACTTCAGCACGAGTACAGTCTTTCAGTAATTAGAGTGGATTATGTACGGGCGATTGCACCCGGTTTCCGTTTACAAGTCCTGGTTAATAAAGACGTTGCTTTTTGTTTACAAATTGAAAAATAAAATGGCCTGGCATTCTGTAAAACTTTGAGATATTTCTTAAGCAATATAAAAAGTATAGCCACATGATAACCGTTTTTTGTAACCCTTCATATGTTTATATATGTAAGCTCCATTGAATAGAGCGACCTACTAAACCCTTATTTATTCTGAATAAAGATTCAAATATCTTGTTGCCCTTGTCGATTAATAAGACCTTGTGACCGATACTCAAAAAAAAAAGAGTGGAGTCGTTTTTTGTGTCAAAAATGAGGTACACAAAAACGACGCTACTCATTTTTTTTCATTAAAATGCTAGCAGCGCTGTCAACGTCACTTTAAAAATAAAACTCTTGAAGAAATTGAGGAAATGGTTCACGATAATATTAGAATGGCGGATTCGAACCTACGACCTTGAATTATGAAAATCATTAGGCTGCATTATCATATTGACGCTACATACGTAAATGGTCTTCGAGTGTGCCGATATTGGTTAATATGTTTATAACTAATTTCTTTTTTAGAATTCTAACGTTGTACATTGATAATACTAAAGAGTGGTACTTCTTCGGTGAGTTGACCTATTTATGTTGCAGCTTGCTTTTGGCTACAACGTGTCTCTACATCGTAAACTAATGACACGTTACGTTGACTTATAATGTTTTTAATGGTAATGCTAGTCATGGTTATTTCCAATGGGCGTTAACGTATCAGCATTACGATTTCTTTAATGTATGATAAACAGAAATTAGGTGAATTGTGTGCTCAATTGTCACACAAAAGTTAAAATTGTATATGTATATATAATAATTGGGATTAAAATTGTATATGTATATATAATAATTGGGATTAAAATGTATATGTATATATAATAATTGGGATTAATTCCAGCTGTTGAGTTTAAACATCGCACATCACGACAGAATTCAAAACTTCATCCTCATCATCTCGATGGTTGGCAATCCACCGCTGTGTGCTTCACGCGAAATTTCCTGCCACGCACAACTACTCTGTAGGATCAGCTGTCGCCGGCAGTGTTTCCGAACCGATACGACTTAGGGACCTTCAAGAAAAGAGCCTACAGCTTCCTTTAAGGCCGGCAACGCATTTGCGACTCCTCTGTTGTTGCGGATGTTGGATGATGGGCGGCGGTGATCACTTACCATCGAGTATAATAAATAAAAATATACACATATAATAATCATAAAAGAAAAATAATATTTCTTATATGAACGCATAATTGATTTCTTCATATTTGATTTTTCCCTTATCATCTTTTTATAACGAAAAATATAACGTACTTTTCCACCACCGTATAAACGTATAAATCCAACTGTTATATCTAACGACTAAAATAACCGATCAACGACCGTATTGTGTAACCCTTTCGTCCAATTGTCGAGTGGGCGTCGGCAGCGGGCGTCGAGCGACACGAGGGCTCGGTAAACACGCCGCTCGCGAAACTGAATCGAGTTAAGCTTAGCCCGACTGTCAGTACTGAAACACGATTTTTTGTCGAAACGCATACAACACTTTTATACTTTTATAAGCGTGACGGTGGACGTGTAAAGGAAATCAATATATTAATGTTTGAAGCAGAATTTCTAGAATACAAGATAAGAGTAGAGTGGATAGACATTAACTGAGCTAGTGCGCCTTACCAACCAGGACTGTATTTACACATAACATCAGGTGAGGTCGTGGTCAAGCAATTGCTTAGAAAGCATAAAAAAAAATAATTGCCGGCATCAATACCTATCGCAGAGGGAAATATCGCAATTATTTCTGAGTATTGATTAAATTCATTGTTTTTTTTTTGATAACTAGTAATGGTGTTGCCATTAATAACATTGCCCTTAGCCACTCTAGCTAAGGTAAAATGCTTGTGCTTGAAAATCATTCACGAATGCTGGAGTCAACCATTAGCCTATTGTCGCGTTGTAAATGTGAACTGCATCTCAATTGGTATTCTGTGAGGGCTTGGTCCTACCCCGGTCGAGCTGATCTATTCATTCTGCAGCTAGAATCAAACTGCAGTGTAGCTCTATCACTTTTAACGTTACTATTTGATTTATAATTATAATTATTACTGATTGATAATAAAATGATATCGTCGTTGGTCATATGGTGTATAACTACAAATACTTTCGTAAACAAGCACAATAAATATTTTTGTATATCTGTATAACTAATTTCCAAATGTATATTATTCCCGTAGCAGTTATATTATTCCAATAATCTCTCACCCAAACATACTAAACACCATCAATCCTTTGTCTACCGACGGTGTACAGGGTGCCTTCAGACTTTTTTTCAGGATTGTGAGCTCAAAACAATCAGTCCAGTAATTTGAGATAGAATAAAATATAACTATTATTTCTTTGATCTCTATCCGCCTAACTTTCATACCACGTCCGTCAATACGTAGAAGACAAAGTGAACTTTATTAAATATTTGTGAATTATACTTTTTTTTCAATATTAATGTACTAGGATCTTTCATTATTCAAAATATTTACATAGAAAAGGTGAAAAACCCTTGTGACTAAGACGGGATACTTTACTGTCAGTAACCCAGTTACTCAGTTACTCAATTACTTGAATCCACGCTCACCAAACGAAACACAACACCGTTATGCTGCTATTTCGTGCTGGTATTCTGTGGTAGTCCATTTTTATTTTTACTACACCCCGTTTTTTAATCGCCTTTCCACCTACCACTAAGACAATTATTGTATAATAATGTATAATAACTCTATTAAACAAATAATAAGGATTTAAAAAAAATATATGGTTAAGATTTTCACCATTTAATTCTCATAATATCTATTACCCCATATCCGTTTGATAATCCCAAGGAAACAGGCCGCTCCGAGTTCAGCCAGGCAGTGGCGTCTATGTACATAGGTATCGAATTCGTTGAATATTTCACCGAACTTTGCTGCCTCTTCAACTCCTCGCAAGTTTTATTAGGATACTTGTAAAATTTCTGCCTATTCCTCTCCAAGTGTTCCCGCTTGATTAAATAAGATGAATTGACTTAAACGTGCCCGAAAGTAAGGAAGAATTTAGTTAGATTTTTCAATTAGGCACCGGCCCCGTTTTAAATTGCGAATCGATTACTTGTTTTGCTAACGGTTAATTAAGTTTTCGACGGGCTATTGAAATAATTAAGAGCACTCAGGCGCGTAGTTACTTTAGTACAACTTGTGTTTTATGAAATTTTAACTGTTACAAATGATTATGTTGTCGGTACATGATATTAAGCGTTAATGAAGTATCAATTATTATTTCATATCTTCAATTTTATACACAAATTTAATTATATAGATAATATATTTTTTTAAATAATTCTATTAATATTGCTAACAATAACCAATAATAACCAATCCAATTTCTTTTTAACAGTGCTAAGTGTAGAGCTACACCGAAGTTTGTTTCTAGCTGCGGAATAAAATCTTCGTGTTGACCAATTCATTCTGCAGCTGGAACTTCAAATGTATTTGATTTTTTTTTTTAATTATATCTTAGACATACAGACGTTTACCTTCACAGCCGAGCACAATGGTAGATCGACACTTAAAATTGCTATTAACAATTTTATTGTTGACTAAACCGAGGTTCAAACTCAGCCTGTTCGCGTACCATGTGTTAAAAACGAGCGCTTGAGCACTCGGCTACCGTGTCTCTTACGCTATACGAGTGTTTCAATCTAAATTCTCGTTGCCTCTCCATTATTTTCGTGTTTGCATCTCGCAGGGGTGTCACCCGAGCCACTATATTGTTCAATTACAAACTCATCCGAGACTGGAAGGAGGATATGTGAGGTGGCTGGGTGGTTCGATTCCGCTAAACGCCGTTACAACTGCTTCACTGTTTGTTCCGCTGCGATCCAGACAAATCTTCGTATTGTGAACCTCGAATCTAATTTAGTATACTACTATCAATGGGCACTTTTGTAGTATTAAACTGTATTATTAGTATATATTTTTTAAATAATATTAGGGTGAAGTAATAACTGAGGCCAATGACATCTGGAACGTTCCACAAAAGAGAAACATTATGCACATTCATTTGCCATACACTTACGAAACGAACAGTAGCGTTATGAGGTAAACTGTGTGCTTGTATGTTCTTATAATATTATTATAAAAAACCACAGCACTAAATTGTCTTATTATTCGTAAAATCCTTACTGTGAGAACGTCGTGTTCTTACACAATGGAGACATTTGTCTTAATGCTTTGGAATATTGCAATGTATCCATCGATGTGTAGCTTCACAGTCGGTATAAAAGCCGCAACAAAAGGTATATAAGAACATTTAGAAGGATTTGCAGTCACGCCATTTCATCATCATATTCATCAAATCCTATTTTCATAGTCCACTGCTAAACGTGGGCCTCCTCCACAGAAGCAGGATCCAGAGCCACCTGCATCCATCGACTTCGAGCAACGACGACGAACTTATGTTGCTCCATCAAACATTACGACTGCCAGTCCGAGGTTGCTGCCAAAGAACCTTTTTTTTTATTTTTTTTTTTATTACATTGAGAGTAACAAACGAGCATACAGTTCACCTGATGTTAAGTGATTCCTGTCGCCCATGACATCTACATTCATCCTTGACAAGGAATCATAATGCTGATGCGTTGTCACCCTTGAGGACGGAGATGGAATGCCTCGTCGTTATGCTGCTATTTCACGCCGGTATTCTGTGAGGCCTTTCTTCCTCATCAGCTATCGGTTTTACGAGTACTTCACGCCATTTATTACTGCGAAATTAAAATGATTCATTTTAACATGAACGAACAAGTGAGATAGAAAAGCAAGGAAAATAAAACTGACATAATAGTTACCGCTATAATTCTAGTCCAGCCAGATAAGTACAAAAAAGAGCAAGAGGTTGCGAAGAGCATATAATTACGATCTCAAACTACTAAACATAATATCGCTTCAAAGTTTGTTACTGCTTTCCCTCTTGAGAACTGCAATCATTATATTTATTACCATCGTATATACAGGCAACGATTATATCATACTGCCAGGGGTGATAACGCGTGTGTGTATCATGATTTTTTTGTTAAGGATGCATGTAGATGTCTAGGCCAGAAGTTATCACACCACATGCTCGTTTGTCACACATAATATAGAAAAAAAAGTTTCGTAAAATATGATAAGATTGAATAATTCTGTGTTAAGTTATAGAAAACTAGATCATAAGCAAACAATAAAACTTATTGAGTTTCATACTAGTAAAAAAATATTTTACAAAATAAGTAATGTTTTGTAAAAATATCCAAGCTAACTCGTTAAAGAGGTGAATATTGGTTGGTTATATTGTAAAGCGCTGTGTAGCCGGCCCCTCTCAAGTACGCCAGCCACTCAGCCGCACTGCATTCAGTCTTGCTCTCTTGTAAGTTCCTCGCAAATCTTCTTATGAACTCGAAGCGATAAGTTTGAAGCTGCCGACCTCGATAACTTAAATCTGTTCCAGCAATTCATTTGCATCAGTGCTATTAATTTGAATTTGTTAATGAAAGTGCGAAGTTTACACAAGAAGATTACATTGGTAGAGCTACACTGCGGTTTGTTTCTAGCTACAGAATGTATGCAGCGCGACCCGGGGCAGGACTATGCACTCAACGAATACTAGCGTAAAATAGCTGCATAATGCTGCTATTTTTCGTCTGGTGAGTGTATGTATGTAATCTGAAGACCTTTATTACTGGAGATGAGGAATTCCATCTCAGTCCTCAAGAATGACAACACATCTGCGTCATGATTCCTTATCAAGGATAAATGTAGATGTTATGGGCCGCAGGAATCACTTGCCATCAGACGAACTGTGTGCTTGTTTGTTATTCTCAATGGTATTAAAAAAAGATGTATATAATTTATATAAATATATAACCAATATTTTCTTTGACTTTTGTTAGACACATATATACATATAAATAATAATTAAATAGAGCCTGTCATCGTCAAATCATTATAATCTCAGCCCATCACTCATTCATCAGTCTGCCGACCATAGCGAGCTATAGCTAATTAAAATACTTTATTTGTTGCAACATGAATGGGTCGGCCCAACCGGAATAGAAATAACAATTACGTACAGTTGAGTTAACTTTACGGTTAGATATAAAATCTTCTGCATCTACGCGTATCGTAGTTTCGCTTCAATGAGAAACTTAAGATGAATTAAATGCAATACAAAGATTTATATTTATTTATCCCTCCACGCTGAAGTTACTGGCGTGGAACATTTTAATTTAAAATAAATTGGCTTATTATGGCCTATTTAATTTAAAATAAATTGAAATGGCTTCTTAGACTATTATAAAAAACAAAAAAGTGTCAGTAACATTTTAAAAGGACGCAAAATCGCTGGGTCTAAAAAATTATCTGATTGAAGAGATCATAAAGACAGTCCGAAACGTAAGTGGTGATCGTTCAAGTGAACTACTAATTATTCGAGCAATTAGAAAGGGCTTCAAGTATATTTTTTACGAGCACGGGCCGCGAGACGGCGTTTGTAAAAAATCTTAATCATCTAACTTTGAGATAACAAACGGGGCCTTCGCAACTTTCTCTGTTTTTATTCCTCCTTCGCTTTGATGAAAGGTAACAAATTGTATGTTTTGGTAATTCGTACCGAATACAATTTTTTGTTGAGTTCCGAAAACTGATTTGCATTTAAGTCAGTAATTATGGAAAGGGTTGGAGCCTGGAGGTGAACTTGCCCTCGGCTATGAAATATTATACTTTTTACTTATGTATTTGAGTAGCTGTTTTAGAAATGTTTTCAAATATTATCCGCCTTAAATATACAAGAAATTTAACTTGATTTTAATATACATATTAATTTTAGATTATTACTTTTAAAGTATGGGCTTGCTATTATTTAGATATAGTGATTACTCCATTAGTCAAATCCATAGGTGTTTATTAAGAGTAGGTTACATCCATTAAATACCGACATTTCTTACCTGGCAGTATTTCACGACAGTAAACAGATAAAAAAGTAGAATATTAGATAAAATAGTAAAATACAAATGAAACATTTTATAAAAAGCACAATATTATTACAATTATCTTGCCTTGATAAGCTCATATCTGCTTATAGCTATACTGAGAAACTACTGTAAAAAAGATAATTAAAAAATTTTCAAAACGTTGTCTGGGACAACCTCTTACTAGAAATCCTATTATAGGAAGATTCCACTACAGCTACATCTGGATAATATGAGAAACGAAAACGAATTACAATCCAGCAGGAATAGTACCTACAAGGCAGTGAGTCAGCGTTTACTGGGCCATCACTGCTTTTTTTAAACGGTTTCACCGATGATAGATCTTTTTAAATATTCTACCGTAATCTCTTATTATATTTTTAAACTTCCATTGCTCTTAATAGCATTGAACAAACATTGATGTACTTTTTTTCTTTGTCTCCGTTCACCCAATTATTATATCATACCAACATCTCTTCCTCTTACGTATTCTACTTTTATCTGCGTTGTATACTAAGATAAACCTCCGTAGTTATTTCCACTTTATTTATGTTCTCTCGATAGTTGTTTGTCTTATTGCCGTTTGGAGAATTCAAGTATCAGTGAAATAGTGCGTGAAACTTTTTCGTTGTTCCATACCTATTTCACTCTTTAATGTAAGATTGAAAGCTTCTGTGGAAAATGGAATAAGCGAATATTTTTGTGTGGAAAGAAAGTACTGTACTAAGTTAATAACTTTAATGTAAATATTATTATTGGGTTTTATTATAGGATTCATTCTCAGTATTCACATAACTTAGAAAGTCAATGAATAGCATTTTATTAATTATTATAATTACTTCAATATCCAAAGACTCACACCCAGTCCAAACGAACAAATATATTTATATTATATATATCATCTTATTAATACTGAAGAAAATCTTATAGGGCTTTTTATGGAAATTGTAAAGAGAAAACCAAAAGCAGTGGATTGTAAGTGATATCTGCGACTGGAATAAATCTTGACGAGTCAAGTAGATATGTTGGCACCTTTCAGTGTTAAGACAAATTCTCTCCGCAAATGATTGGGTCTACAGTTTCTCTCTTACAATGATAATGAGACAACAACTTATTAGGCACATCTTAGCACGTACATTTAAATTAACCGGTATATAACAATTAAGTTTATCGAATATCAAAAGATGTCCTCAACTTCAGTTTCGACCACAATTATATTTTGCTAGACCCAAAGTAAAACTTCGTGTGAATAAGTAAGTCTGGTAAAAATATGATAGGAAGGTTCGCTGGATTTGCGATTCGTAAATATGACGCGGACGTCGCTGCATAATTACCAAATAAAGTTTTTTTATTTATTTATACACCATGTTTACCACTTTATGTGTTCGTTTATACACTATAAATAACGCTTCAAAGTTCGGAAGTACATTACAATAATTCCTTAGTTCCTAACTACTCACTTTTTTAAATAGCAGGGTAAAAACGTTTGTCACTAGCGAGGCGTGGCCGAGCAATCAATTAACGCCGCGCCTTCGTTACACTATATGTTTGCCGGTCGTTCCTGCTCATTACTTACTGGCCACGGCTCCTTGCGCTCCGTATTTACGCACCGTTATTATTGACACGGGTGAGAAATATAGGTTTTTGGGGCGTTCAGATCTTTGTGGCGTCTTAAACATGTTACTTTGTTAACATGCGTTAAATTGGGGACTTGTTATTTGTCACTTCGTAGATCGTGATTAAGTTTTTGATATAAGTTTTATTTAGACTTATCCATGTCCATTTTACGAATTAGTTATAGCAGTGTTAAACAGCATAATGCTGCTATAACAATAATCGGAGACCAATTACTAGTAAGGAAGCATTCCATCTCAGTCATCAGGAGTGAAAGCGCGTGAGCATCTTGAATCTTTGTTGATGATAGATGGAGATATCATAACTTTTTATTACCTTGATGTATTCTTTTTTATTATAGTTTATTGAATGTGGAACGCCACTGCTCTGTGTAGACTTGTGTAGGCTTCACGGAAAATCAGGGTTCAGACCTTAAGTCACAACAGTACCTGAGTAGAGAGATCCTTTTCCCTATTTGGCGCATAAAAAAAGTGAAACCTGGTTCACTTCTTTTTTCATAATTTTATTATTTTTTGTTTTCGTTTGATTAGGTAAAAGTCTTTATCTTGTTTGTCTTTAATTCTTTCCTTCTGCCAAGAAGGAATAAATTTATATTATTATTATTGAAATTATAACTTTAGTAACAAACTTTAAAAGAATTTAATATTGTATTAGATCACTATACTTCGATTGTGTCCTTAGTGCGACCTGTTTTTCCATTAAAATGAATCATTTTTATATATTTTCAAGTGTTAAATCTGCGAACATTTTGCGTGAAATCCACTAAGCACCCTGTTGCAAGAACGTGACCGCCAGCTACACGCAGAGCTTAAGCTAGAAGCCGTTATTATAGCCCTACGTTTCTAATAACTACACATTATACCAGAGTTTCTATGTACATTTGTTAACTGACCCGTCATACCTAAGTGGACAGGACGACGGAACAATGCTAAGAATATATAATATATGATTACTTAAACTAAACTAGGGAAACATTCATATATTATAGCGTGAATAGACTAATGGTTTAAGATACCTGCGTAACTTAAGGTAGTAGGTTCGAATCCGCCATTCGACAATTGTCGTGAACCACAAACATTTACACAGAGGTAGAGCTATACTACTCAACCAGGGTAGGACCACTCCCTAACAGAATACCAGCGTAAAATAGCAGCTGATTTTTTGTTACTTTTTTTTTTGTAGGTGAGTGTAGGGATCTGGAAACCTTTATTACTGACGTATTATTGGTGACGAGGCATTCCATCTCAGTCCTCTTATATAGTATATGATTTATAAAACTAAATATGGGAAACGTTTTCCAGTTTTGTGTCTATCGTATGAGTGTTACTATACACAGCGAGAGAAAAAAGTTTTATAAGCAAATTAAAAAATAATGTACCTACTGTTGATGAAACCGTAGAATCTTGATTATTTGATATTTAATATCGACGCTTAGTGAATTGTAATTATTTGTCATTAAAATTGTAATTATTTATCAAAAAAATAATATGATTGTATCATCATTATCACAGTCCGTCCATTGCTGAATATAGGCCTCCCCCATAAAAAGTATAGTAAAGATTATTTTACGATGTGACGTCAAAGAGATCTCAACTCAGCCTCTGCATCTCTCATCTCACTCTGCTGCATTAAAATACCGCAACACTGATATTCTGTTGAGACTTTACGAGTCGAATAGGTGCATCTGATTTTAAACAATTTTCTTATCGTTAAAATAAATTTCCTTTGTGTTTATAAGCCTTATATTCAGTTTCACTTAATATTTCCCCGAAAACAACAAAACACTAAGACCTCTTAGTGAAAATATAATATTTACAATGTTAAAAACTTTTCCCGTAACAGATTTATTATACGAGCCATTGTCCTCGTTCAAGGGACGTTGATAATTTAAAAATCTGCGTCTACCGTGCAAATGTTTTTCGGGGAAATAATATTTAATAGAATTTCAGCGCATAATAGCATACACGACTGTGACAGACAATGAGACTGGGAAGTGTGCCTGAGTGCTGTCGGACAATACGACCCGCTACAAAGCTACATTTACAGTTTTAGAGGCAAAATTTTCTATTCACCGTCTAACTCTAATTTAATAGGATCCCGCAAAACCCCCCCCGTGACGAGTGCATTGTTTTGTACAGCAGTTAAGTTGTTTTCGACTCGGTTGCTGAATAAAATGAGAGAATGTTTCGTTTTAAAAACGTCACAGTTCGATTTTACGTTGCGCTCGGAAAACTCGACGGCCGCTGATACGGTCGCGTGTTTTCGGGGAAATATTTTGGTTGAATGTTTTTTAAATGTGAATAACAGAGGCAAAATTATTTGCTACACAGAAATCAACTGACCGGCGAAAATATCGGAATATTTATATACAATTTTGTTTTACGTGACTTTAATAATTTACTCTCGTCAATATAGTCTTTTTATATAACATAAGGTGACAAACGATGACACAGGTAAGTGTTAAGATTGGCCCCCATGACATCTATGTTCACCCTCAAAAAAGATTACTATCACCGAAAACTTTGATGGAATACCTGATCTGTAATTAGGCTCATCATCCGTAACACGGAAGTGTTATACTGGTATTGCTTGAAGACAACGTCCTTCCCCTGGCGCGCAAACTCATTCATCTAGGAACTAGAAAGTAGCTGTTTTATTCACATTTCAACATGGGTTCTTACATAGTTTAAATGCTGACCACCTTTTCAAAAGATTTATTAATGCACTTTCATCAACTCGAATGAAAGTATAAAAGGATTAGATCCTCTTTTTAGTTATACCTCAGAGAACTAGTCAAGACGTCACCCCGAGGAAGCCTTTTTAGAACCACTTCGACGCAATTCTATGTGGGTCTTAGCGAAACATTGCTAGTCTTTTCTTTGTATCAAGGATTAACCGAGCTTCGTCCGAAGATTTTGATGTAGAACATATACAAATAATAAATGCATTCAAATCTTCCTCGTATATCAGTATATTCTTTATTTAGCATCTGAAAAATATCTATTCAATACACCCTGAGAATAGAGTGCAAGAGGATGGAGCATCGGAAGACTTTGTTATAAAAAACTTCATGCACTTGAAACAAGCTCCAGTATCGCTCTACCACTGTTTAAAAGTAACGCATGATTTTATTTAACGTTGATAAAAACGTTTTTAAATTAAAAACTTCTCTGCATACCTTGCACAGTCATGTTTAAAATTGATGTTACAGAACTGGTCGTCTATCAATTTATTAACTTCGTTGCGCGTTATTGCGTTAATTAAAAATCAATGAAACCACTTCCGCGCCACTACTCTTTCACAAGCGTAAAGTTAACTGATCATATTTACATAATTAATATTTGATCGTGATTTTCACCTGGCCGTTGTTAGAGGCAATGTTTTCCTACAAAATAGGCTAAATGAACATAATATACATGCATATATGAAAATCTTCTCGTAAACTTAATAATAAATTTATTATTGATAATGTTAGTAAAACTTATAAGAACCATCAATTTAATACAAAATCCTCAAAACGTTTGATTTTTTAGATTAGATTGACCACCGACAACTTTTGGAACGAATTGTATATATACTTTCTGTGTGTGTGTGTGTGTGTTTTTTTTAATTAGTTTAAGTTACTAAAAGATATACATATAGAAAGATATATACTTTGTAACTAGTAACGTTAATATAATGCATGTAATGTTAATAGTAACATACAAATATACGAAATAAGAGGCAAACAATCTTAATCTTCAGGAATGGTTCATTGATTGCAAGCGTTCTTGTAGCACGTGATATGCACATTCATTCTTAAGGGAATCATGTCATTTCGTTCTTGAGGACCAACATAGAATGTCTCGTCAGCATTAATAAGCGTCTCCGAACTCACCGGACAAACACAGTGTTATTCTGTGCTATTACACCGTTGAGGTAGTGGTACTTCCCCGGTAATGTCGACCCTTTTATAGATTATAGAAACAAACTCTAGCTGGGTTCTATCACTTCAAAAGACTTAAGTGTTCCTGATACGCACTCATTGTGCAAGTGGAAACAGAACAGTTAATGCATTTCAATATTACGAGAAATATGGAAATACATTAACAGTGATCTCATTACATCGCTTCACGATCATCCTCTACGCGGTTGACATCATCTAGTAATAACCAAAAGATATTACCGTGATCGAAATTGAACGGGAGGATATCATCATATTATTTATTAATGTACAGAGGCGGACTTTATGCCTTAGGCATTCTCTACCAGTCAACTTTATACCCTAAGGTTGACTGGTAGAGAATGCAGAGATGAAATGAGGTAGGTGTATGTTTAAAAATCTTGTCGTAAATAACTATTATATTATATAAATAAACAATATATGCATAATTATAAAATACAAGTATAATAAATACAAATATACATACATAATATATAAATACATATATATACGTAATTATTTAATATTGAGATGATTCTGCCAATCTGTTGAGAAATAGCTCCCGAATTCTAACTCATTCTCTTTCTAAGCGCACGTGATGACAGAGTATTACAGTATATACGTCTTTTATGACGTAGTAGGACTTAATTCCCTTTTAAACGTGTTTACTACGAAGAAAATACGCTAATTTACAAACTTTTCAACTCTGCAAAAACTTTTTCAAACTTGATATTTTCTCATTACGAAAGTGTTGAGTTCATAAAAGGCTATGGAGTCAATGCTTAAAACGATCGACACTGGACGTCGGGTGTTAACTTGAAAGAAAGTAATAACACAAGTTATAAGCAACGAGCGACTTTTTCTTTTTTTACTTGTAACTACGTCGTGGCAGAAAGTTGATACTTACATAAAGTAACTGAAAAAAAAAATGTTTTCAATTAATTTATTTTTTGATCTTCATGATATATTTAGTACAGAGATGACCTTTTATAACAGATGACCGATGGGGAAGAAATGTTCTTGAGTAGCCTCGCACCGGCAGTCGCACTAGGACGACCCACTTTCGATGGAGCGATGAGACCTATACAAGATTGCGGGAAGTCGGTGGATGCAGGAGATATCTTTGGGGAGATCTATGTTCAGAAATGGATAAGCTGTGATGACGAAAAGGACTAGCCGGTGATAAATCGTGAAATTGTGTATACTAGGAGTGTAAAAAGTATTTCAATATATTATGTCTAAAAAGGTCTCGAAAATAATATTTTTATTGAATTCATTCGTGTAAGTGAACAAGAGTATTGTGAAATGTACATTTGAATTGTACCCTATGAGTATCCCGTTTCACCTTATACTCGTGAAAACAATTTTTCTTATAGGAGTGACAAACGAATACGTAGTTCACTTCATGGAAAGTGGTTATTGCGGTACATAATATCTTCATCTACCCTCAACAAAGATTCAGGATGCATATGTGTTATTAATGGATCAACACACTAACCATACGAAACATAGCAGCGTTATATTGCTATTTTACTTTGACATGAGTATTCTGTGAGGGAATAATAGTTCCTCGGTCGAGCCGCCTCATACCATATAAAATCATTCTTAATACACTTCATAAAATACACAACATATTCCAGTAAAACAATCAGATGCTGACTGGATTTGAACATCCTGAAGCAGATGACCAAATGTGACCTTAGTCCATAATCTAATTTGTTGTCAAGTGGATCTATATAATTATAGAGAGAGAGAGAGCTACTTTACTCCACTGTTTAGAATGTCTTTTTATCGTAACAATATTTATACAAAAACAAACGATAAAATTATTTCTACTTCGATACATGATTTTTTTTGTATACACAACACGAGTATAGTCAAGGTCTAATATCGAAAGAGACGAAAATACCCAAGGTTTGAAAAGATGACAAAAAATTAAACAATTCATTTTTAATTACAATATATTTGTAAATATTATTTTTACGTTAAACGCTGACTGTTTCTACATTCATCCCAAGATTCCAATATTTCTGAAGCAATACTGAAGAACACAGCATTCTTTTTTATTGTATATTTATAAACATATTCAGTCAATAAATATATATAAAACTCAACCGTAGACCCTA
The DNA here is from genome assembly GCA_029286865.1 of Teinopalpus imperialis. Classification (NCBI taxonomy): domain Eukaryota; kingdom Metazoa; phylum Arthropoda; class Insecta; order Lepidoptera; family Papilionidae; genus Teinopalpus; species Teinopalpus imperialis. Next base: position 924,909 of record JAGSMU010000039.1, read on the forward strand.
TTAAATCCGTATAAATTTGTTTTCTACAATACAATTATTCTTCTTTATAAAATCAAATCAAAACTTAAATATACTACGTTGCAGCTGTTCACTTGTACCACAGGCTTAATTGGTTTCATTTTCGAATGAACAGGTCCAGTTCAGTATGACATGCTGGACTCCTGTTCCCTAATACGAACTCATGCAGTACTAGAAAATCCCAATTATGAACGGTGGGCGTCCGTAATAAGGACAAGCGATACCCTCGTTTGAGAGCAGAAACGCAACTTTTTGGCGAAAAAATTGAGTAAATTTTGCAGATTTTATTTGTTACGTTCAATAGTTTTTTTTTTATTGAATAGGTGGCAAACGAGCTGGCAGCTCACCCAATGGTAATTATGGTAATTACCACCGCCTATGGATATCAGAAACATGAGAAGTCGCAAATGCGTTGCCAGCCTTTAAGAAAGGTGTAGGCTCTTTTCTATTATGTGTGTTCTTAGTATTGGTACAGATGCCGGCACGTATCTTGGCAAGGTTTTGGTGTAGTGGGGATAAGTTTGCGCAGGTATACTTAGTGCAACAAAAAGGTGCTCACTTTCGTTGCTTGATTCACTTGTCATTATTTTATGGTTACTATCATAATTTATTAAAAAAAATATCAGACTAGGAAGAAGATAAATAAAGGAGAGGAATGCAGAGTTTATTAATTGTTATAAATAATAAAAAAAATTATTAATCACTTTTTTTAAGGAACGAATTGAGAAACTATAAAACCAGGGTCCTGGGTTGAATTCACAACTCAGGAAGAACATTTTGTGTATCGCAAATTGTTTCTTTCTCAATTTGAATATTATATAAATTAAATGTACATGCATTACATCAGAATGGGAAAGGAAATGACAAGTGAGTGCTTGTATTTTTGTGCAGATGCTTATAGCCCTCAAATATATGCTGCGCAGTTGAGATCTTCTGGTAATAACCGGAAGATATCGTTCGGTAAAAATTGATCAGGAGAACATCATTTAGGAATAGTTTTATCATGTGGATTTTTTACAGGCAGAAAACCCAAATTCAGAAAGGAAATTGTGATTTGCTTCGCCATCAAGTGCCTACTCTGTAAAAAAAAATAGTTTAGAGTACGGTGTGAAAAATTTAATGTTGTAGGTTCGATTGCTCAATTTGACTCGTTATTATTGAATATAAATTCTTTTAAATATATTTTGTCATGTCATAGAATGAAGAAAATTCTAGTAATCAGACAACGTATGGCATAGATAATATCATAGTGCCTTAAATATTAGCACATACTTTGAGAACACTGTGTTATTGTTTTCCCTAATTACCTAGGTAATACGATATATGCAACTCAGGTTTTATTGTATAGATAGCAATGTATGTATATAGAAGGCAAATTAGCTCGCCCCATGTCATCATTCAAAGCGTATTATATTCCAAGATAAGCTGCCATCGCGTAATTATCAATTAGTCGATTGTTAATTAGATAATTAATATGTTATAACGAGATTTTAATATGGTTCAATAGTCTTTATTACTTGCTGAGGGATACAAATTAGACTTTAGTAAATTCACGCTTCAGTTTGTCTCTAGTTACAGCATGAATAGGTAAGCTCGACCAGGGAAGAATCACGATCTGATAGAACAACCAGCATAACTACTGTTTGGGCATGTGAGTTGAGGGAATCTACGCGACCATTATTAGCGATGATGAAGTTTACCTCAAGGGGTGGTAACGCATCTGTATTATGATTCCTTATCGCGTATCTAGATCGTCACACGAGTTGCCTTATAATATTTATTTTAATTAACTGTGCATGTGTCAAAATGTATTTCACCATATTTCCAATAACGTTTGAGAATCCTCTTCCAAAATATTAATATTAGATAGCGCGCTGAATAAGTAACGGATCGGATACGTAAGTTCATTGAATTTTATTACTCATATGTGCTTCGAGAATATTATTGAGTTCGATCCTAATACTGTTCAATAGGCGTTGAATTGTAAATGAATATTAAGTAGAGCATACAATTAGGGGTGTAGAATGTGCACAAAGTTTACGTGATGGCAAGATAGGCCCGCAGGGGACTGAACGGGATGCAGTCCGTCTCGCTCCTCAAGGGTGATGACGTATGTGCAATTTTTAAAATTATATTGAGAGTAATAACCGAGCAAACAGTTCACCTGATGGCAAGTGATTTCTGCGGCCCATGACATCTACATTCATTCTTGACAAGGAATTATAATGCAGACGCATTGTCACCCTTGAGGACAGAGGTGGAATTCCTCGTCACCAGTAACAAAGGTCATCAGATAAACACAGCCGCATTATGCAGCTACATCTGTTCGTCAAAAAAGGTACACATGGTGAGAAGAAGAAAGATACAGATGGTATTTTATATTATCAGGGATGAGAAACGAGCGCACGACACGCATGAAACCCATAATTACCTTCGGTAAAGAATCATAATGCAGATTATATCACCCCTGAGAACTAAGATGGAATCCATCATTATCAGGAATAGGGGTCTTCGGATGCCTACACTCATTAGACGAATAACAGGAGCGTAATGCTGATGAGTGATGATTGTGACCCATTACATCCACGTCCCCAAAAAATACTCCATTCATTGTATGTACTGTGAAGGCGTTGTTCTTCCTCGATCGAGTTCATCTACAATGCTACAGCTAGAAACAATCTGCAGTATAGCTCTATCACCGTTAGTTCACGTATCTGTCGTACTGTCTACAATAACAATTTCAAGCACCGATTGACGAACTATACAAGCCTTCGAGCGAAATCGAACTTAATACTTAGTAATAATATCAACTGGTATCTATAGCGACGTTTCGAGATCCCTACAAAGTGGAATTAATCCGCTAGTATGAGCATAAAGACAAATTTAATTAGAGTCTCTACTCGGAGGCATGTCTACGGAACCGCGGTTAGGATACCCTGATCTGACGGCATTAAATTGATAAGGTACCAATGAATGCGGTCGTGGTCTGGATACAAAGCAAAGGGTAAGGCGATTTGGTTAGAAAATCAATAAGTATTCGATAAAGTAACATTTAATATAGTAAGTTTATTTAGTATTTGACTACAGTATTATAGTCTACTCTAGTCCTAATAACTTCTACATTATATTAGGATAGTATTATATAAATTACTGCTACTGTTCAAAAGCGACGATACATTCTTCGCTTGATTGGAAGCATATGTATTATATGTTTCTTAACGTTTCTTTATTCCGAGTTATACCACAATCGATTTGCATCGATTTTAATTATTATCTTAAACGTATTCAATTTCAAAGATATTTCTATAGAATTACACAACATTGATTCTTTATACATACCTAGACCCCTAACGTCAAGCTAGCCCAATTATCGAGAGTTCATCCGTTCATTAAGTCATATAATGCGAGACTGTATTCGGTCTAGTAGAGCCACGCTGTACTAGACATGAACATGAATGGGTCGGCTGGACCAGGGAAGGACCACAACCATGAAAATAACATCATGAAATAGCAGCTTAACGTTCTTGGTTATCCAATGGTGAGTGCCGGGGACTGAACGGGATGCAGTCCGTCTCGCTCCTCAAGGGTGGCGACGTATGTGCATTTTTTTAAATTATATTGATATAGTAATAACCGAGCAAACACTTCACCTGATGGCAAGTGATTTCTGCGGCCCATGACATCTACATTCATCCTTGACAAGGAATTATAATGCAGACGCATTGTCACCCTTGAGGACAGAGATGGAATTCCTCGTCGCCAGTAACAAAGGTCATCAGATAAACACACCCGCATTATGCAGCTATTTTACGGTGGCATTCTGTGAGGGCGTGGTCCATGCCTGGTAAGCTGACTTATTCATTCTGCAGCTAGAAACAAATTGCAATGTAGTGTTGGCGTACATTCTATATAGACGTCATGGGTTGGCACAGTTATTACTTTCTATTAGGTGAACTGAATAATCCCAAGTCACATCTTATTTTAATAAAATCTGTTTACAGTGTCGATACCGATGGAATAGTTAATAGCTATTTTAGGTACTGAGAAACGTGGTAAACGTTGTGCTCAGTGGCGCATCATAATGCAATATCCCTTCAAAAATTCCTTTAAATAGTCAGTTGTCTGCCTTGCATGGTGACTATTAAATACTTGAACTACTGAACAAATGATTTAGAATAAGTCTACCCTAGTGGCCTTATCTTCGGTCGTATAGTAATGATAGGATCTGATAACGATGATGAATATATGATTTGTTTTAAGACAATGAAGTGCCATAAGATATGGGAAAATCTAACCTATGACTTGTAAACATCTATAGGAGGTCTTTGTTTAACAGTGGAGTAAAGTAACACGTCACAAACAAACAAACCAAAAACACTGCCGTACTTATTCACATATAGATAATTATTGAAATAAAATTTAAACAGCATCGTAGCACGTGATAATTATGTATAAACTGCACAATTTTGGGATAGAGCAGTTGCGCGCAATTCTAAAAAGAAAACGCGGTTTCAAAAGAGCGCGTTCTTTTTTTTAAACTACTAACAACCGCAAAATACCACGTTCCAGCGGAGAACGAAAAAACATCGAGCGGCATTCGTACACGTCGCCATAATAAGTTGCACGATTCTTCAAAAGCAACAAGACACCACACGCAGCCCGACGCCATTTTCATAGAAACCAGTGAACATAAGACAGCGTCCACACGATATGGACGTCAAATAAAATTTATTTTTATATGTATATGAGTTACTACAATAAAATAAAAACTTACTTATGTACACACACACTCACATAATTACTATTATATATAATAGATTTACAATTAAAATTCATACAATTTTATATCTATCGACGTCCTACGCTGTGATTCTCAATACGATGTTAGCATTCAAGAACTTTGATATTTATTTATTTATTTAAGCTTCATATACAGTATGTATAAAGGCGGATTTAATGCCTTAAGCATTCTCTACCAGTCAACCTTAGGGTAAAGCAGAAATGAAATGAGGTGCTTGATGAGGATGAAATGCTTGAAAATCTTGTCGTAAAATACTCACCTCCTGGTCTCTTAATTATAATATTTAAATAAACTACATTATATACATACACACATATGTATTTTATTTATACATATTTGTTATGTATAAATAAAATAAATACATAACAAATACAAATATATAAATATATAATAATTTAATATTGAGATGCTTCTGCCAATCTGTTGAGAAATAGCTCCCAAACCTTCACCTTTACCAATAACCTATGGGGAATATAAAAATTATCAGTTCTACCAACTATATGGCCCATTAGCACTTCAGCTTACTGATGATTTGATTTATTCAATTCATAATAAAAAATTAAGTAGATTGTAACTAAATCATGATGAACACTTCTTTATTGTGTCGAGATGTTAACCATGCACATTATTATATTGTTATCTTGCCTCTATTATATTTAAAGCTTATTTATTTAATCTTTCAATTGTAAATACCTTATTTAAAAAGGTATATAGTGGGTGGTCTTAATGCCACTTGGCGTTTTCTTCTAGTCCACACTTGAGATGTGGAAACATTGAAAATAGAGTTAAAATATTGTGCTAGCTGCATCTACGTAAGATAGGGGGAAGGTTCGAAGGTATTATCTCGATACACGATTGTCATTTGTATGTGCACTCTACCAAGAGTCGTAGAGCTAATAAACAGAAAACAGGTAACCGTTGACTGTTTTCATCGATAATAATTTTTTGGTTTGCAACCATGAAGAGCATTGTTTGTAAACCATTTTTATGACTCACGAAAAAGCCAAAATTTAACTAAAACCTTGCTATAAAATTATAAAGGAGACCCAATTTAATTGCAGTGATCGGATGTAGGATCTTATTTATTGAACAAATTGCGACCCCTTTGAATAGCAAACGCTGAGAAAAGTTGCGTATATCTCTGTCTTCCTTTGACTGACTATCTAAATCAAAACTGGTTGAAAACTAAACGGATGTCTAAGGTTACACTGTATTTGACAGTTGTTATTGTTGAAACGTTTTAAATTTCAGCGTCTCACTCTAAAGAGAGAATGACAGTGTCAGCATATTTTATGACCGAAAAAGCAATTTCATAGCGATATCGCGACACCGTCGGCGTGTGCACACGTGTTGAATGAAACACGACGGGTGTTTTATTAAAATGAAGGTAAATTAAAGTAGATGACAAAACAAGGCTGAGTTACAAGGCCTGCGTCGTGATACGAGCCTCCTTATTATCTTAACTCATGTTCAGAATAACCACGTACAAAGGAGCTCAATAAAGCAGCGCAATAAGTTATTTTGTCTTAGTATTGTGTATGAGATTTTTGCTTAGTGAAATTTTGTTTAAAAAAATTGTTTAAAAACTTATAAAATTATGTTTAAAATTTTGATATTTTTTTAAGATAATTTATTGTATTAAGGGTGAAAAGGACCACGCAATTATAGTGACAATGGTAAGTGATTCCTGACACCCATTATTTGACATTCATCCTCGATAAGGAATCATAATACAAATGCATTGTCATCCTTGTGGACTAAGTTGAAATTTCTCGTCACCAGCAATGTGTACACAGACCAGACGAAAAACTGAGGCGAAATACTGCGATTTTATGCTCGTATTGAGGTCGTGGTCCTTACCCGATCGATCTGAACTATTTATGCTGCAACTTAAACCTAACTACAGTGTGGGTCCACCATTGTAAAAACTATAATTTAACTCTAAAACTATGATTGTCAATCTCCGGACTCAAAATTCATCCTAGCTTAACAAAACACTTGGAAGGAGATCATTTAATTTCTGATAAAGATAACCGTTTACACGATAACGAAGGAGTTAACACAAACTTAAACATAAGGTAATTTATACTAAGAAAGTGAAAGTGAAAGTGGATTATCGTATCCACTCTATGAACGTACGGGTATATTACCTACGCTTAGAGTATCCATAATTAATAATAATAATAATGCCTATGCAAAGGTCGCATAAAAGTCCAATAACCTCTGCCTACAGTTCTGTGTAAGATGCGCGTGATTATTTAGGTGTGTATAATTATAATATACATTTATAAAAAATCATACTTCTCAATAACTTCAATCATTAGTAGTTAATAGTTTCAAGCTCCAACATGAATGGGTCGGCTTTTCCGGTGAACCGATCGACCGAATTGACCTAAGTGATTCATCAACAAGTTCGAATCGGTTGTTTTGGTCGAGTTCTTTGGATGCTGCAAAAACGTCATTTCGCATGATGCTGCAAAAAATCTCAGTACAGATGACAGAAGCAAAATTTTTTGGTAATACACATCTCAATTTGCATATTTGTGAGTTAAAAAGTACCGCGTGACACTCAATATACAAGGCAAAAGAAAAGCTTCTGTGGTGATCTACACATCGATTTGTAACAATATATTAAAGTAAAACACATTACACTGTAGAAACTCAAACGAACCTTGAAATATAACACACATAGCGCGTTTTATTTCGAAAAATCAAAAAACAAAATATAATTAATTAATTGACTCTAGCCTTCATTTGAAGTGTTTAAGAAAAAGGCCGCAGCAAACGTAAGCATATTTTGCAAAGTATCGTGAAAATTCACAAAACTAATTAACCTATGCTAAGAACTTTCCGAATCGATTCCTCTTCTTGTATTAAACAAACTAATTTAAACTTTCGCGTCATCTCAAAAGTTGGACCAATATTTAAGTACTCGTAATTACACTAGCCTTTGAGTGCCACTTCGTTCGCACCAAATGCGAATAAAGCTATTAAAATGTATGTCCTTTGGCCTAGTTATTAGATATTGAACCAGAAAATATGTTAATGTTCTAGTATACTCTTGATACTTCCGTTATTTAGATGTTTCCTATTATCAGATAACTTTCGAAATTGGGTATATTTATAACGATCAAATTATATATCCCTTTTACAAATTCCTCGAATATATATAAATTTATATATATATATGTATATATATATATATATATATATACATATATATGCATATATATATATATACATATATATATATATATATATATAAACATATATATATATATATATATACCTACATATATACATATACACATATACATAATATCTTTTGAAAGCACAACAATAATGATGGTAGTTCAATGTCGCGTACCGTGACTGCCCTAACGTTATTCACAGTACGCAAGCAAACTGAGTTCGATACTCAACGCTGAGTTGACACCAATCAAATTTTTAATTGCAATTTCAGTACTGATTTACCAGCTGCTCGGTGGTTAATGCAAAACACCGTGACGAAACCTGTATATCTAAGAAATATGTAAAAAATATATCAAAGATATTTGAAGACCTCCAATCTGCAATGGAGCATGGCGGACTACGATCTCATAACTATAATATAATAAAGGGGAGGCTTACCGGTGCAGGATTTATCCATATGTTGCCTGTTATTTTACATTTACAGAACTTGCCACATTGTAAATATCAGTTATATTAGTTATCAACATGTCCTATATATGACTTAGGGACTTTCAAGAAAAGCCACCTTTCTTAAAGACCGACAAACCCATTTGTGACTCCTCTGGTATTGCGGATGTCCACAGACGGCGGTGATCACTTACCATGTGGGCTGCTTGCTCATTTGCCACCTACTCTATAAAAAATAGCTATTTAAGCGTTTTCTGAAAAATAACGTTACTAAAAAAAATTCTATTGAAATAAAAATAATTGTTTTCCCAAACTATATTCCCGTTCTCACTTAATATTTAGTATGACTAAAACTACTCGTAAATCCTGCTTCAACACGCGTATGGTCTATCCTACGTTGATCGAACCAAAACTTTATATTTACAAGCTCAAGCCCGAGTTTATTTTGACATCAGGACGCCAAACATTTGTTCTTCCGTCAAAACACGAAAGTTAAAATAGAATCCGTAAAATCAGTTCGAATAAATAAAAAAAATCATCAACTGAAGTTTTACCGATTCAATATTAATTTAAACTAATTTGATAGAATTGATATTATCGAAAAAAAAATCTTATGAAAAGGTCACAAGCATAACCTGTCACAAGGTGTCATCGCTCTGCAGACTCGTTAACTGAAAGAACCTATCCGTCGATCATGGAGCTTGTTATAACTTTGACTGCTATAGAAAAAAGTTTTAATGACCTTCGGTGTATATACCCCAAACACGATCAAAGAAGCGAGCAATTTTCCCCGAAATATCGCTTGTGCGAGGTAATAAAATCTTTCACCATCTCTACGGGCCAGTATTTGTTAACACTTATATTTATTATGTTTTGCTGAAACAACATTAGCAGTTTTGGTCTTAACGTCTTTCATATACTTTATATCGATTGGCTAACTTGAAATTATTTTTTGGTCATCGGCACTAAGGTTTATAAGATATGCATGCCGTTAAATGTACGTTTCTTAAAAGTTATGTCAATTTAAGGTCGAAATGTACTATAATGTGTATGTACATACATACATATATAAAATACCTCATATGACATAAATATTTCAGACCTATGTTTTCAAGATAATTTTTTTTATAAAGACAACAATCACCTGCTGATCGTTTATAAAATATAAACACGTAAATACAGTAAAAAGAGATATTCCTTCTCCTACGATCTAAGTATCCATGTAAATGACGGTTCGCTCTCTTTATTTTATCCTTAGATCCTTAATTTCGTTATTTTAAATAATTTTTAGTTGCTTATATGTTAGATTCGGCGATTTGCTAGAACCAACTTGGAGAATTGACTATGGGCATACCATACTCCAAGTTGGTCCTAAATAGTTCTAGACCGTTCAATATCTTTTTACCGATCCGTACTAATGAACATATTTAATTATATAATATTTATTATAATTACTTATCTTCATATAACTGATAGGGAAGAAAGATTTTGGAATGATAACCGCTTATTGATTATCTCAGTATTGCCAAGGAAGTAGATGGATGCAGGTTGGTCAGGATCATGCTTTGTTCACTTTGTGTTGGAGGCAATCAGTATTAGACTAATGATGAGCTGAGATGACGATAAAACTCATTATATCATAAATTTCAATAGTTAGCATATGCGATTTATCTATAAAAGTTTTCGATTCTTAGAAATAAGTAAGGTTTTGTGCACAATAGCATAACAAGTAACTCGTAGCAGAAAAAATAAATAACTTTAAAGATAAAAGGAAGGTTTAACTTAACGTTTTATGAACCGTAGGTAATTTTTACTCGGCGGTATAGACTTGTCAGCAAAAGTTGGCCCGTTTTGTAGCGACGACTCCTGCAAAAGGTAATTTCTTCAAATCCACATAAAACCCCTCGCATACCTTCTTTTACCTCCGCCGTAAAACCTTCAGGCACCTTATTCGAAGCCACTAAAAGCGTTCCAACTAATATTTTGCAGCGGCGATTTTCAAGGCTTACCATCATATACCATTTGATTTTATTACGAATTATGTGTAATGAGTGAAAATTGAATAAGCCAATTTTCCATCTAAAGAAATATAGTTTCATCCCTTTTTAAATTGAACTTAATTAATGTATGCTTTATTTTTTATTTATCGTAGTAGTACAGTAGTACTCTTTTAATCGTTGTACCGGACGGTTGATTTAAATTCACGTGGTCCTCTAGTGCCGGCTTTAATTAAAATGTTAATTGCAATTTTAAATGATAGTTTACCACTTGCTTGACATCATGCGGATCATGGTGAGGAATCTGTGTGTCTTAGAAATAAATAATAAAGAATATTTCCATTACTCACATGTGTCCACTTATCTCCAGCGTTGTGTTATATATATATATATATACATATATATAGGGTATTACTTTCTTTTTATTTATCTCTTAGATTATATTTTTCTAGTTATTGCTAGATGACATCAACTGCGCAGAAAATTTTATGCACTATAAAATTTTCTGCGCAGTTAATGCATTAGCATTCGCAAGAGGCAATCACTCGTTGTCCCCTTTCCTATTCATCTGAATATTTTAATTGCACATGAATCTTTCTTTCATGTGCAATAACACCGGAGTAAAGTACAGATGTTGTCAGTCAGAGTGGCCATACATACAACACAGACTCAAAAAACATTATGGGAATCAAACCCAGGAGCCGCGACTCAACAGCCAAATAATGTGACTAGATTACTACACAATTATTTACTGTGTAATTTTTTTTAATGTTCATTACATTTGAATACAACGGATACCTAATTGGTTCTTTTATTCAATGATTAATTCATAGTAGGACACTTAGTCAATCAAATCGTAAACCTGGGGATCGCCGGTTAAAATTAGAGGAGTCTCTGAATTACGGCCTCCTTCTTGCACCGATATTAAAGGAAGGGAGCTTGTTTCTGTATTAAGCCAGTGCTCTGTGAGTAATGCGTATCATTTTTTGCCTTGTTCCTACCTTTTTATGGTGCTCGGAGCTTTTGCGAGCTTTATTAAAATTTATAAACACATAATATGCTATCAATAACTGAGATGGTATGACGTATAATCTATATTTCGTAGTGAAGCATGTTTGTCTTGTATGCAGGATTTATATAATTTTTTTTAAAGAATCCCGACAATAATTTTAACATTACTAACATTCCAATTAACCACTCCAGCTAAGATTAAACCGCTTCTATGCTTGATGGTTTACGACAATCGTTGGATGTCGGATTCGTATCTACCACATTAAGTTTCGAATACTGTATATCTATTACGCTATTTATGCTTAATTATATTATATATTGATATGGGTTGTAGTGTGTATAGTTAGTATAGTTGATATGGTGTTCAATGTATTTCAAGGCAATCGTACTTTTGATTCATTTTGTATTCATAACTCAAATCAGTATTAGGTTTTTCTTTAAACCTTTGATGATTGTGTAATTATGTTTTTTTTTTATCATATTCAGGTAACGATTTGTTCACCTGATGGTGAGTTATGTTTGCTGTGGCTAATGACGTCTACATTCTATTTTAACAAAGATTTCAAGATGGACACGCATTCTGATTCTTGAGAGTTGAGATGGAATGCCTCTAAATTCTACTATGGATAGTTTTAATTTAATTATTTTATACTTTATTTTATTTTGTTCGCTTTATGGTAAAGGTCGGAAACTGCGATACTCTGGTGTTGTGGATGTCCACGGGCGGTGGTAATTACTTACTATCTAGTGAGCTGCTTGCTCATTAGCCACCTATTTTATAAAAAAAAGAGTCGCAGATGCGCCGCCGCTCTTTGAGAAAGGTGTAGTCTCTTTTCCTGGAGGTCCCTAAGTCGTATCAGTTCGGAAATACCGAAAATCATAAAACAATTATGGAAAAAATATAATATTATAGACTTTTATTATTATATATTCACGAACATCTTGGGACTATACTCTATACACACATTATGTACAGTGTTGGAGCCATGCGTCAGTTTATATATAGCTGTGGCATGAATGAGGTCAACTCGAACGGGTAAGGAAAGCACCAGCATCAAAGCACAACACAGTGTTACTGTATTTCATCTAGCATTCCAATCGAAGCATTTCATCTAAGTCCTTAAAGCATTTTTATTCCTTATCAAGGATGAATATCACATGTGAGTCAAGGGCCGCAGGAAACATCATGTGAAGATGTGTGCTCGTTTGTCACTCCTAAATACTATAGAAGAACACACACCCACTTATTATAACAAGTTATCACGTACACGTTTGATACATAGAAAACATGATTTCCTTTCACTATTTTAGTTCATATTGTTCGGAATAAATACAGGTAGCTTATTTTATTAAATAAACCAATAAAACTTCGTGGAGACAATGCTGCCAATAATTTTGTCTGGGGAATCTGAAGCATTAAAGGAGAATATCACTTTCGATAGAAATTCCTTTATCCCTGATGTCAATAGATGACCTTTAAAATGAAAACGCCTACAACGAATAAAAAGAGACATAAAAGTGAAATGACAATACGTAGCTTCCTCATTGCCTCGGTTAGGTTGGTACACACCGTCAATTCTATTAGTTTTAGTCTATTCTCACCATTAGTCCCTCCTCGGTCACTTCCATTAACCAACAGAGATAGACCTGGCTAGGCATTCCCCCAACATTTTTTTGGGTCAGGGACCTGAGGTGCGGAGGTGTTTCTTTATTTCTTTATTGTTAAAAAATCTTAAACTTTACAAAAATTTCTTAATTCCAATATCACAATATATTTGTCACTATTTCTAAATCTAGTTAAAACCTATTTGCTACATTAAAATACAATAAGATTTTAATAATAAAAAAGATAAAAAAGAAATTACATAATTTCAATAATAATACAAGTTAAACTGCAGATTATTACTGGTGATGATATAATACTCAGGGGTGACAATGCATCTGATTTAAAAAGGAATGCTTGACAAATTATGATAGTGAACTATGACTTCATTATCACCACAAATATAATAACCACCCATGTATAATATAGTTTGTGTCAATTTAAAGAAGATGTGATTATAATTATGATTATATTTTTTTAGCTGAATCATTGCTTTTACAATTTATTTCTTCTATAGCCGTAAATGTATGGCGTTGTACTACTGGTTTTCACGTTTCTATAAATAATGCGATCCAGATTATTTTTTTGTATTTTATTATTTTGTATTGTATTTTATTATTAAGTATGTATTTATTTATTCGATGAACTTAGACTTCTAATGACACAAATTAATAAAAAGGTTTTATTTTCTTCAATACTATATTTTCTTACAAACTATGTATATAATTGTTTAAAAAATACGAACACCAAACAAACTCTTGGAACTCGTCCAAACATAGATAAATAATTCATTCCTATCAGTTAATTAAAACTTTAGATTTTCAAATTCGATCATTCACATTCCTTTTCGTTTGATCACGCAATGAATAAAATATTACAGCGGAGTACCAAACGTTCGCTGTCTTTGCAGTCCGAATTTATTCATACGGTATGACTACTGCACTCTGACTTTCAATTACTCTATGAACTTGTTTCAAAAAGAAGTTACTTATTAGAACTTCTTAATGAAGCTTATTTTTCTTAGAAGTTCCGAGGAAGATCATCGCATGGGGTAGAGTCACGCTGCAGCAAGATTCTTGGTGCACCATGAATGAGTTGGCACGACCGGGAAAATGCATACCTTCACAGAATATAACCCTGAAATAGCAGCATTATTTTATTATTTATTTTATTACACTCCTGTGTTTCGTTTTGTAAGTGAAGGGATTCGTGGATCCGATAACAGAATAACGGGATATTCCATCCCAGTCTTCAGGACGATACAGCCTGCGCATCTTTAATCTTTGTTGGAGCAGGTTTTTTTTTTGGTTATCCAATACCAATCCAATAGTCCTTAAGTTTCGGAGACCGTACCCTTAACCATTAGGCTATTCACAATTTTCACTAACATACTGTTGAACTGTGTACTCCTTTGTCACTCTCAATGTTATGTGAAATTTATTCGTTTAATTTTATCCGCTTGTACCATGTCAAAGAAAAATTAAATAGTTTAATTTTACAATCAACTGTTGTTTTTTTTCAACCAAATTTTGCAGTCAAATGTTTGTATGAGTGTATATTTACGCACAAATAGTATATTTTGCGCATTTGATGTTATCCACCACCAAAGAATTGGCTTAGTTGATAGAGATAGATTTGATTAACGTTGTGTGATAATTTAATTTTACATTTTAACATGAAGCAATAGCGACGAAGTGACGTTTCATTCTTCCACTCAGGGTTATAACTCATTTTAGATTATCTATATGTTACACAGGATTATAATTTTTGCATACTTATGTTTATTTATGTAAAATATTGATAATTTTTTCATCCTAGATTCTAAATTCATCCAAGATTTACACTACACATTACAATTTTATACTAGCGATAGCTAGAATATCGGTTTGATCACGCTTTGCAAAATACCGGCATTAAGGTCATAGAAAGAAACTAGATCTTTTTTCTGGTGGCAAGGCCTATTTTAGTTATCAGAGGTGATAAACCATCTGCGTTATGATTCCTAATCGAGGACGCATGCGAATGTCACGGGCCGCTGGAATCACTTAATATCAGAGGAAAGTTGTGCTCGTTTGGCACTCGTTATATAATAAAAAAATAAATAGTATTTGTTTGGAACGTGATAAGTTGGATTGCTGATCATATGTAATAAAGTAAATTAACTAAGTCTTCAAATAAATATAAAAACGCAAAGACGATAAATATTATCATTAAAAATAAATTTAAAAGAGACGGTCTAAAATCGATATAAATATTTTAAATATTAATAATTTAACAAATTGTTTAATGAACAAAGAAGCAATATTATGTTGTTATGTTCACTTTATGTTATAAAAATATTGCTCTATCCTTCCACAGTAGAATAGAATTACAGTGCAAATATTATTTTTATAAAATTTTAGCGCTACGTCGTAGCCTTTAGTGCTACAAAAATAAATTCTTGATTAGCATAAGAACAGGGCACGCTGCCTTCTAAGAAAGTTTCATTCTAATTACACTGAGTTCTGAGGTATTGTAAATATGCTTGATTTTTTTATCAATTTCATAGCAATGTCCAATACAGCCGGAATTAATAACTGTAACAGCCAACTAAATCTGAATCGTAAATCATGACGCGGACCCACGAGTATTTTTCTCACCATTTTATTTTAAATCTTTATTTTATTCCATCTCGTAAGTACACAACCGCCGTTAAGATCGCCTTTGTGACCACTTGTTATGGGTAACATTTAACATTTACGAATTGAACTTAATAAAATAAAAAAATATCTTGATCAATAATTGAATTTAAATGTGGTAGTTTCTCTTCAAATCGGATGAAATGTGTGCTAATTAAGTATTCACTTATCAAAAAAACATCTCCTTCATGTAAATGTCAACTTTAGAAGTAGTTTATAATATTTTAAAACTTTTATAAAATATTCATCTAGTAAAGTTCAGTCTACGGATTTTTTTTTAAAGCAGCGTTCACTGACTTTAATGAAAGTGAATAGAAATGCAGACAACTGTGAAGTGCTAGGACAATGTTATGTGCCTCCAAAACAATTATCAATTACCATTAAACCAACTGTATCTTTTTTATACGACCCTGTTTTTATTTTAAATATTAGGTATCATAAACAAGTTCAATACTATCTAATATGCCTGATAGGAATGGCTGCCACCCATGACGTCAATCCTCAACAATGATTCAAGATGAACTCAGAACTGTGATGGATTATATCGTTACCTATAATTGGTTTTTCGGACCTCCATATTCATCATACAAATACAATTCAGTTATAGGTAGGAGTCAAAGGTAGGTTAATAGATAGATACACTGCAGTTTGTTTCTAGATGCACAATGAATGGGTCAGCTCGACAGGGGTAGGACCACGTCCTCACAGAGTACCAGCATAAAGCTGTTGTACTTCGTATGGTGAGTTTAGGGATCCAGAGACCTTTATTATTGGTGACGAGGCATTCACCATGGGTGACAACGCATCTGCATTATTATTCATTGTCAAAGATGAATGCCGCAGGAATCACTTACAATCAGGTGAACTGTATGATCGTTTGTTACTCTCAATGTACTAAAAAATTTTTTTTTTTTTTTAAGTATTCTATGAGGAAGCGGTCCTTATCAGGTCAAGCCAACACATTCATACAGTAGATAAAAATAAGCTGCATCTTGCTTTTACAACCTTTAAAATGATGTTGAAATGTTATTAAAAAATTTATAAATTGGTATGCTTTCTTTTGTCTTGACTTTAGTTTAATAAATAGTAAACCCACACTGTTGTTAGTACTTTCCTGAATCTTTATGAGTTTTCCTCTCTCTCTCTCATTCTCAATCTCCATCTCTTGAACATCCATCACATATACTATGTGCCCGTTAGTTTACCCTTATTATCATAAAAAAAACTCAAATAAAAAGGTATTTATTACATTTAATTATTTTCAATCAACTACGCTAATTAATTATATCAGCAATATCAGTTTTTTCTTTTATTTAAAACGTCCCATTTTTTATCTGCAAGACATAAATATACTATTTTTCCAGCGTATTTGTCACTGCAGCACCTGTCTCTCCTCTACTAGCTATTTTCCTCTGCTTGGAAAGGTTCCAAGGCACCGCCTTTCCTACGTTTGCTTGAAAACAAGGCGGGCGTTATATTTATCTACTTATAGGTTATTCCATTGTTTTGCTGCTCCCGTAACTTATTACAATGATTGCCTGTCACATAGAAACTTCTAAATTAATTTTATTGCGTTCGTCTCATACCGTAAAATTAATAAACAATTATTATCCTTGCGTCAGACTTGTTATTTGAATTTTCATGAATTAGTAATAATTACTAATCTTAAACAGGAATACCGGTAAAGATAAGTATAATGAAAAGTTGAGTATAGGCCTCCTCTCTATAGAGAGTATTGGAGCCACGCGGGTCCAGTGTCGACGTTGGACTTTGAAAATATCTGCGAGATATATTTTACAAGCGAGTTTCCTCACAATACCTTTAACCGTCAAGCACGTTGTAAATCAACCCTTAAATTGCAATTAAAATTCATTGCATGCATCGGGGATCGAAATCTTTTTGCTTGCGTGTCACTGAAAACTAAAAACAATCACCGGGTTGCTGAACCATAAACATTTATTTTTGTGAAAAAGTACAATACATATATTTATTTTTTTGTTAAAAACTTAAATCAAAACTAACTGATACAATATAATTATATTTTATGCGAACCTAAGGAACACTAACCAACAAGCACATACTTCACATAACGAAAAGGGACTCCTGTAAGTCAATAAGCCACCCGTGTAAAAATGTCAATCCAGTTCCGTTGTCACGCATGAGGTCCTGTAAGTCATTAAGAAATTACCTCATTACAAATAATAAAATGTCCGGTATTTTTTGCTTCCCAGACAAGACACATGAGCGTTAAACTATCATATGATAGCATGGTCCTTCCAATCAAACCTATTCGTGCTACAATGTATGGCTACGTCGTGGTTGTATCGAGTACAGTGGAATTTTTATATACAATAAATTAACTTGTAACTATGTAATTTATGCATTTTATAAAAGAAAAACTATATTTTTATTTTATTGAAGAACACATAAATTATCTTGCACTTGGCAGATAACTGATAATTTTACCTTGCAGCTAATTTCTAATTGCAATTAATCAGGTGGACTGCTTGCTCGTTTCCTATCTATTCTGTAATATTTTTATATATATATAGATTAGCTTGACCGGGCCGTGCCCTCCACCACGAGCACGTGGCATTCCATCTCAGTCCTTCAATCAAATGGTTACAACGCATCTAGAAAATGTACATACATTTTTTGCCCAACTATAAAAACAAGTGAAGTAAAATTACAAGGCGCACTATTTTTTTTTACAAAACAGCTTAAGGAGAAACGGGTAGGTGTTAATCATGTAGGTCCAGTTCACCTCGATGGGAGTTCGTTGTTAAACTACAGTTTGTTTGAAAGCTGCTTACAAAGGCTTTAACTTGACTGCTTCAGCTGCTATGTTATCGAGTTTAAATCAATTTCCTATTCAAATAATAAATAAATATTTTTGTAATTAATTTAATTATTTATCATTTCACGATTTGTTACTCCGTTTCTTCTGAGTGTTTTATTTTACAAAAGTTTTTTTTGATTCCATTGAATTCTATGAATCTTGGGAGCTTTCATTACAATGTGTATAAAGCTTATAACTTAATTATTATATTTAGATATTTATTAAGATTCTAGCCATAGCGGTAATAGAGTGTCATTATATAAGATGGAAAAGATTGGGATGTCCTATGTTTAGCAGTGGACTGTTGATGTTGATTTTGATATCGAAATTACAGAAACTATTTTTTAAGAATATTAGCAATGCTATTAACATTAATAATATTCCGGTTAACCACTACAACTAAGCTGAAAATGCTTGTGCTGGGAGATGGTTCACGACAATAGTCGAATGGCGGATTAGAACCTACGACCTTAAGTTTCAGAGATCGTACCCTAAATCATTAGGCTTTTGACGCTATACTGTAACGATGTGCTCCTGATCGATTTCAACTACGGCGGTATATACTGTACATTATCAGATGTCAGACCCTGTTATCATCCTCTTCCGACCGATCTAATGCAAGTAAAATTAGATCGGAGAAAGATTCAGATGCAACGTAAAACACAAACATACTTTCCCCATTCTCCCAATCTTGAAAAGTAACATTTTGAAATAGTCTCAAAATTATTCAGCTGCTAAATCCAAGTTCTGGCGACGTAGCATCCAGGAACAACCACTACGCCACACGACTGTAAAATTTTGTAATATTAACTGTTCTAATAACATAAAGCACTCATCTTGACATATATGTCAACCCGTAAATGTATGATGGCATCAGAGTCCCCTAGTGCATTGCTACAATAATGCTAAACACGTGCCGAGGTCGCAGGTGACACTAAACCGTAGAGCAGCACAGAATCTTGATGCCCACATTAAGCACTAACCATTAGGATAATCGTCTTCGAGCAGCCTTAGTTGATTTTGCCTAATATCTATAAATTATTTAATAATGTGCACAAATTATTTTACATAATAGCGGTCAGCCAGAATACAATTTCCAGTGCGATTAGCGTAACTCATAAGTTATAATATGTGGGTAACATTAAGGCAATTTAAAACTGAGATGAGAAGAGATATCTATTCTCTTCATTCTCAAATAGTCCATCACTAGGCACAGATTATTTGATAGATAACTAATAATATTACGTGGTAGAACCACGCTGCATTTTTTTTCTAGCTGCAGCAAAATTGGGTATTGACTTGACTGAGGCAGGATTACATTCTCACAGAATACTAGTGTAAAATCCATCTCAGTCCTCATTATGCACCTCTCATCTCTCATCATCTGCATTATGACTTCTCAAATGGGTCTCATGGGCCACAAGAATCACTATCAGGTAAAATGTGTGCTCGCTTGTCACCCTTAATAAATAAAATAAATACAATAAAATAAATAAAAAATAATAAGAACAATACTTCTTGTTAGAAAATACTTCTACTTGTGGCTTTATTCGTTTTGTTTCGCAAACACAATAGTGATGAATTTAAGTCAATTTGCTTAACACTCCTAAAGTCACAGATTTAGACAAGCGAAATACAAATGCGTTGTCACCCTTGAGGTCTGAGATGGAATGCCTCGTCACCAGTAATAAAGGTATCCGGTCACTCACCAGGTAAAACACCGCAGCATTATGCTGCTATTGTATAAGAACGTGGTCCTTCCCCAGTCGAGTCGATTTTGTTGACACATTTATGTACTCGTCTACCAGAACACGGGCGCGTAAGTCTAATGTTGGCTAGAAAAAATAATGAAAATTTACACTTTCATATTTAAAGCAAAATTTAAAAATAAAACAATCAAGTTAAGGTTCTCTTTAAAAATTTCAATTTCGCAGAGTACCTATGAATATAAAGCAGAGTTGAGTAGTAGCAAGTTTCCGTAGCCGTAGATACGGGGGTTTCGGACGAATGTTATAAGTAGGTACTGTAGCTATTCGCAAAAAGTAAACAATAGATTTAATGGTGTTTGTTAGTTGTAGGCAGTGAGTTCACTAACCGCGTCTTGACTTGCACATATGTCTTCCTGTTACGAAACTTATACTTCGTAAACTGGCAAATTAAAACAGTATAACTAGCGATTTAGTTATTATTAAAAAAAAACATTATAAACTGATATTTAGGAACTCCAAATAATCAATAATGGATAAGATGTTAAATATAATATTTGGTGAAGAAAAAAAATCACTCATGAATGATAAATTTAGTTTCTTAATTCACCACATCAAAAAAGAAGTTTAAACAAAATATATATTGTAAAGAGTTAATTATGGACAAAATCTAAGCCTGTTTGTCATTATTGTTTGTGTATGTCCTTAGGTAATTGTAATATAATTTATTAACTATACCAACAAAAGTACATAGACTCTAAAATTCTAGAAATCTACAATTTTAAGACAGTGTAACGGTAATAAATGAAAGAAACATGTTTACAGTATCGAACAGTGTGTTCATAAATAAAAGAAAAAAAAACAATCGCCGCGAGATTCGGCAAACGACGTGACAGCGTGAATAATGCGTTATCACGATATCAACCCGTCGGTCGCTCGGTTTGTCGGTCAAAATTGCCGCGAGGTAGAAAAAATCCTGAAAAACTAAGAAGCGATGATTTATTTAAAGTCTTCGTAGATCCCTTATCTGCCACCTCGCGTTATCTCATTGCGTGTTTCCTAAATAATTAATGCAATATAGGGCATCGATTGTGAGGTGACGGAGGGCGCGGGGCGGCGCTTGGGGTGCGGGGGTGCGCGCGGCGCACGCACCCCATTGGCTGTCAAGCCTGCGTGAGTGCGTACTCCCCCTACCGCGTGCGTATGCCTTCACGCGGCGTTCAGTCATAGTCCGACCGTCGCGCCAGACAGACGTGCTGCTCCTAGCGCTAAGTGACTTACGAGCGCCCGCTTTTATCAACATAGTTGGTTTTATTGAAATTGGAACTAAATTATCTGTCCATATGGTTCATCTCGTAGATATATTACGTTCGGCGAAAGTTGAATACCCGCCGCCTATTATTGTAAGTAAATATAGAATTATTATTTAAAAAGTGCCGCGTATTTTTTTTGTATTTATTTTCTAGTTTATAACTTTGTTACTTTTTTTATTTTTGTTTGTTTTCAGAAAGTTGTGGCTGTAATATTAAGTTTGTTGATGTATCGAGGTGGCAAAATTGGTACTGCAATAATTAATCGTTGTTAGAAAAAGATCAATCTTTCGCTTTGTAGCGAAAATAATATAAAAACAACTTTTGTAACATTGTGTAGATCGTGTAAAACTTGGCGCGTTATATTTATATTATTTTAGAAATCACAATAGAAAACAAAAAGAATGTGACATTTTAGCCGTGTAGCCTTATAGCATTTAATATTTTTATTTACATCTAAATCAAAAATCCGCCGTTATCACTTCTTATTAGATGTTTTAATAAAATAATAATATGAATAATGATCGACATTATAACAAATGTTTTACAGACTACCTAATATTTTAAATATAAAAATAAATATTTTAAGAGGACATTTTTCTGTTTTTATTTATACCCTTTATTTCCTTATTTACATTATGATTTAATTATACCATATCGTTATTTTATGTTTGTTTTTATTTGGTAAAAATATTATATTTAACGTTGTGGTAATTACTAACAGATGCGAGTGGCAATTCGAAAAACTCCTATACGTTCAAGCTAAAACTTTATTCCGTGAATAAATATGGTCAAACTTGAATATATAAGTAATAGGAGCTTTTAATAAATAATTTCCAGTTTAGTTTAGTTTTATTAAAAAAAAAATAAGTATTTAATTTTTCGAGATTACTTTTGTATTTTTTTTTGAGGACTTTCTCCGATAATTAGATGAAAAATTGTAACGAAAATAAAATTAAAACATCAAATATTTAACTCGTACGAACGTTTCATGATGTTTTTAATCTATTTATAATATCCAAAAGTATAATATTACTTTAATTTTTATATTGTTTAATTAATTATTATAATTACAAATCATTTAGTTATCAGAATAAAAAGGGTAATAATTATAGTAAAGGTACCTTGGATTTTTAACTTACCTCAATATGCTCTACTAAAAAGAGAGTATTTTTTTTAAAAAACTATTAAATATTATAAATTATGAAAATATTATTAGGATATATTCCCATCTGAGTTTACTATTTAAATATATAAAAGAATTAAAAAAATTGAGTTATTACGCAAACATTTCCAACGTTATAAAATCAATTGTTATATTACATTATACTTCGACACAATTAGTTGTCATAAATCAAAATCTAAATCCGATACGGATTTGTCCAAAACAATAAATTAAAACTAAACACATCAGTAGTAATAATACCGTACAATTTCCTCACAGCTTGTAAACGATAACTTCAAACCTAACGACACCGCAGGCCGCGGCCTGGTTTCCCAATAGCCTATATAAAGATATCGCGATGCGTTATGGATTCGAATACTGAAGGGTCAGTCGTAAGCACAACATAAAAAGTTTTATCATGCCACCAGTTACCCGTCGTGAAACTTGTATAAGAATTTTCTATCCACGCCCCATTACTCTGTACAGCATGGCGGAGACTCCATTTTTTATAAGTTTCGGGTTAAGAGTTCTGTTGATAGTGATACGAAGTTTACTTTAGTTTTACTTTAGTTTATTCCAACACGGGTCGCCTACGGAAGGAAAGAAGTGTATTCAAATCATTATATAGACGTTACAAAGAGTTGGTTCGAAAAAAGATAATATTTCCTTTAAGATTTCCAATGTTAGTCTACTCACTTGCATGATCATCAATTTTCATTTTCTTCGACTGCGTATTTTAAATTAAAAAATGTAATGACCATTTCACAACTTTCCATCTTATCTTTTCTTAAAAGATTTTTATTTCTAGACTCATAAAAGTAAACTGCGATGTCGACTTGTGCCTTTTTTATATTCATAATCAGACCACAGTTTCCAGTCTAGCGGGAAAGTCGCCCTTTGTCTTAAATTCTTTTAGTTCACAAAACCGACGCCCTATAGCCTCAAGCCAGTTATTTTATCAAATTACGAACTTAATAAATTCTGTTTTGATTCAGGATTGGCCACGGATTCGTAATTTATGATCGGTTTTACTTTCCAACAAAAGCTAATAATTTGTTTCGGAAATTTCTCGGTCGGAACCGCAACGACCTGTGAACTTTATTAATTTAATATTACGTGTTAATTTTGCGTGTTTGACTTTTGGTCACAGTTCGGTTACTGTATGAGTATCTTGTGTGCACAAGATTGAAGCAATTTACATTTTTATTTCAAAAATTACGGAGGTCAAAATTTTTGGTAATTGAGCAGCATAAGCTAGACACTAAAGAATGTAAAAAGTAATAAAATAATAATATAAAGTAATGACCTATATATATATAAATATATATATATATTAATCTCACTACTGGGTATACACCTCTAAGAAGGATTAGAGATAGTGTTGAAGCACAATCCGCAACGCGGCTTCACTGCGGATCATTTGACTTCAAATGACTTTTTTATTTATTTAATTTGGTTCATCTACAGTGCTATCAAGTCAATCTTAATCCACAAATACGTAAAGTCAAATCTGATACATGCACTAATTAAAGATGAACACATCAATTGTTATGATTAACGGTTATCGTGTTACATAAAAAAATAATTAATAGAAAAAACTACACAATTACGGAATAAAAATAGAAATAAAAATGAATTAAATTATCAAAATTAAATAATACCGTAATAAAATAAATCATAGTATAATAATTACATAAGATTTTGAAACTAAATTACTTCATTTAATTTCACAAAATCACTCTTGGAAATATTTTTTTTATTTATCCCTTAGGCATTCAGGTTTCCACATGATGTTTCTTTCATCGCCAAGCGCGTGTTTAATACTAGATAAAACTAGTAAATTGGTTGATCGGAAAATTACGAGTATATATACATAATGTAATATTATTTATTGTAAGACTCAGTTGCAATTATTAATATTCATTTCCCATATAATAAATTGTTATTCGATTCATAAAATTTATCTACATATTAACTCGTTTGTTCATTTTAGCGACATTAACAAAATTTATTTAATTTAAATTTTATTTAATAAAATATACCGTGCTATGATAAGACTTGAAAAGGTACGGTACACATTTATACGTTTGTACATATATGTATATTAATACTGGTTAAAAAAACTCGTTCATAAAAAATTTGAGGGAAACTGAAGTGTTTAATATTTATACTGATGTCATAATATCGCAGATCTACCAAATTAAAAAAAAATTAAAATAAACACGTAAAGTAATTTTTTTATGTGTAGTCTGCACGCAAAATTAATGTTAACAATACCGGTTTAATAAAGTTTTACCTTTTATACAACTATAAAATTAGTAATAAAAATAAATTATAAATGCTATATAAATGCTAAATAAATTTTTCTAGCAAATGTCATTTTAAAGATACCAAAGTCAAAGAAAATGGGATGACATTTATAATTAAATGAGATACAATTGAGCCTTCTCTATCATAATAATCGATTTCGGACATCTACTTTTAAATTGACATCCATTAACACTCACATACCTATATCCAATGTACACTATAAATAAAGAACTGTAATTACAGTTGCAACCAAAACAATAATTCTTTCTGATATGTTGGTGCCTCCGTCTCCAAGCGACGATGACAGCCTGACAATTTTCCCTGTCATCCTTACAATGGACGAGACCCTGGCCACGTGTGCTGTTTATCTAAGTTGACAACTGTGATAGCGGCCATGTTGTTTCCGTTCTACGTTCATAAATATTTACCTATTGACAATACAAAACAAATAAGGTTTCTACGTAATGGATAAACGATTACTAGTGTTCAGTATATTTAATCCGGTTATTTTGATAATATTTTTGTTTTAGGTAAACTAAAAAATATTTTAGTTATGCTTAGGTTTTCATATACACACCGTAACTTTTGAATCTGGAACTCTAATGAAGTCATAATAAAGCGGCATTTATATGTTTTAATGGATAAACTTAGTGGCGAAGATTTTCAATTCTATTATTAGAAGAAACAAGTTTGAATGTTTTCTTTATCTGTATATTATTATTATATTTATTTATTAATTACTTTACCAATACTTATCATTAGTTTTGTCGACGACATCGCACTTCCATTGCTATTTGAAATAAATTTAACCTACAGTCGCCAAATCAAATTTTACTAACAAAACTGAATCATCATCTTCACAACCTATCGATAGTCCAATGTTGAAAGTTGGCGTATGTTCAGAAATAGTGAATGTTTCATAAAAATAATTACAGCATTAGTGTATTAACCAAATAGTGATAGTAAAACAGTGAAAGATCACAAAGACACTGAAGAGCGTTTCTCGCTGTAACATGAATAATCAAACCTAAATCTTTACTCTCTAAAGGTTTCAAGGAACAATTTTTTTTTATCTTTCTAAGCAAGTGCTTGGCCACGATCCCAAGATGTTAAGTAGAAATGCTGACCTTGATGCTAAGACGCACTAGCTTAGTAAATGCCTATTCACTTTACTCTTGACAAATACCGATAACGAAGCATTCAATCAAGTAGTTACAGGTGCTAACAATGCGTTTGATGTTTTTTGTTTTAAATAAAATACATTTAGATAACAGTGGTCGAGTTACACTGTAGTTTGTTTCTAGCTACAGAATTAATGGATCAGCTCGACCGGGGTAGGACCACGCACTCAGATAATACTGGCGTAAAATAGCAGTATAATATTGCTGTGTTTCGTCTGGTGAGTGTAGGGATCCAGAGACTTAGAGTATTACTGGTGACGAGGCATTATATCTCAGTCCACAAGGGTGACAACGCATCTGTATTATGATTACCTGTGAAGGATAAATTCAGATGTCATGCGCCGCAGGAATCACTTACCATCAGGTGAACCGTCACAATGTAATAAAAAAAATAATAACAGTTGACATGGGCCGTAGTCATCTCTTATCAATTAGGAACTATTGGCATGTTTATCAACCATAGTACAATAAAAAAAACAGCACATATAATGCAATACAAAGCGTGTATAACCGAATGAACACAGGCGTTATTTTGTTAGAAACAGTCTCGCGTATGAACTGAAGTGACTTAATGTGACACACGAAAGTCTACGTTGAAAGCGCTCGTTAACGGGGTACATTACTGTAGTGCTTTAGTAATAGTGATAAATTATTCCGCCGCTAACAGATAGGGATCTACGAATGTTAGTAATTGGGGCGCATGTCGTGTCGCGGACACGTCTCTATAATCAGAGATGGGGCGGTTTTGTTCATTATTTTTGTACTCGGACTTACAAGGTTGACTCTGACTTCTTTTCTGTATGCAAATGTAGTGAAAGACCAAATATTGATTAATTTAATAGTGTTCTATGTATTTATAAGTATATTCAAACATACCTAGATATATATATATATATATACATATATATATATATATATATATACATATATATATATATATATATATATATATATATATACATATATATATATATATATATATATACATAAAGGTAGTGTAGCAATGAACTACTTTAGACGTAAAAACAAGTACGATAGTAAATATAATATCTATTTAATGGATCCCCGAACCAATGTAGGCACAGTCTTATAGCAGGCACAGGAGCACCGCTTGCCGTGTCCGGGCGCTCGCATTTAAAAACAAACATTTCATAATAAAGTTTACGCAATAAAGTATCAAAATATCAATCTTACAAATCGTTACAACTCTAGTAGATTTACAAAGAAAACTTGTCAGGTTTTCTGCCACGATGAGGGTAGAACGCAAAAAGATTTGGACGGAGTTCGCCACATCTTTTCACTTTGTAACAATGAAGAAAAATTCACCATTAAAAGAAGTGCGCCCACAATGCATCCTAGAAAATAATATATTGCCCTGAGACGCGGTACATAGTTTATGGTCTATTCTTGTTCCATTATGGAAGGAAGCTGTGAATTTACCTTTTATGTAAATGTAAAATGTATGAGATGCAGCAGCTAATATAGGAGAGCCTTTATTCTTTTTACGATTAGGTACGCTTGTCCGTGCGTCACCACTGAAACTATTCGGAAAAATAAAATTGTATTTTTCGTTTTATTTATTTTTACACAAACTGAAATAGAATGCATTTAAATGGTACTTTCATATTGCAATACATTATGATATTCGTACAATAGGTGCTATCGCGGATACGATCTTTATTGTGAGACGCATTAGTTTTGTGTCCATTTACAAAACAGTTTATAAACTCGAGAATGACGCTCCGAACAATTAGAATACATTAGTAAGTTTTGTTTTATCTATTTTTGTTTTGTTTCCATATTATAAGGGGTAGCAAACGGTCAAAATTATTACCCGATGATAAGTCATTCGTGCAGCCCATATGATTCTTGCTACATTATCATAATGCAGATGCGTTGTTACTCCTGAGGATTAAAATGAAATGCTTCATCACCAGTAGTAAGTTCTTCGGTTTCTTTCATTCACCAGATGTAACACAATGTTTTTTTTACGCTGGTGTTCTGAACTACCATAGTCGAGCAAGACAAATTTAACAGTTACACATCTAATTCTCAACTACGGTTTGACTCTACCGCATAGCACTGTAAATATTACAATTTATTTTTCGTAAATATACCTTACTTTTGAACAAAACCAATATAGTTTTTATGTCATCTGGATTATTAAAGAAAACAGTTCAACTGATGAAGTTAACTATGGTACCCACATTTACCCTCGATAATATTATAAATCAGAGTTCAAAAGTTGTAGAGTCACGTAGCAGCTACATGAGTGGGTCGACTCGAATGGAGAAGGACCACATCATCAAAAAAAAAAACGAGGACCCAAGAACAGGCAACGAAACATTTTCTTTCTCATCTCTTGGTGACAACGTACATATATGCATCCTCTTTCATTGCTGAGGATGGATGTAGATAAAAACAGAAGCCATCACTAACCATCAGGCGAACTGTGTTCTCGTATGCCAAATGCTTCTTTGAAGACCAAAGAAGGATTTGGTCCTTTAGTGTTCCTGATTTCTTCATCTCGTCATCATGCTTCATCAACTCTGTAGGCCTAGATCCCCGGTAAGGCTGAGCTGTTTAAGCTACAGTAAGTTATGATCTCCAAAAAAAAGCTGCAAATAATTGCTTTTTTTATTAGTAACAGGGACATCTAATCTCGGGTAACTACTGTACCGAAGTAACATTATCGATTACGTAAGCCTTCCCTCCCTAAGAGTTCGTCGGGTTTTATGCAAAAGGAAAATATGGTGATAAACTAAACACAAAAATAATAAATTTAAAAATAAAAAAATTAACTTATCACTAACCAGAACAATAGGAAGGTTTACTAAGTAATTCGTGAAGCACAATTAATTCACTAAATTTTGTATAGTAAATATTTTAAAGAAAGAAAAACAAATAATTATTTCCACCGAATATATATTCCGTGCGCGTTACTATTATAACCATTATAATCCCTGAAGTGAGAGGGGTTGTGAAAAAGGGGGGTAGATTAATTCATTGTACACGTACGTATTTTAAATCGAGTGTTTTTCTACGAAAACCAAAATTAAATACGAGCACACAACATAAATACGAATCCTTTTATTTGTTATACAAAATAAAATACACGTAATAATCTCTTAACTATTGTTTGTTTGGGCAAATTTACTCTGAAATTTATATGATATGGAAATAATATCCTCTAGTAGAGTTTAATAAGCAGACAGCTATACCTTAATGTTTTATAAGCTTTCTCTTTTATCTTAACCGCAGTAGACACAGATAACAAGTGCTCACCACATTTAAATTTAATTTATTAGATTAGTCATCATGCACCCAAGTTTTATTCCTTACCTAAATTTTATTTCTCTGCATTGGATGCTATACTACAAGCGAAGACACTTTGTAAATGACTTTAAGCTATTTGTTGATTTAAAAGGAATGGTTCCTAAATATCTTGTTGGTTCGACTTTTTATACAAGGCCCACATTATTTTTTTTTGACCAAATTAATTTTCTTTAAATATTCGTGACTGATTTTTCTTTTTATAAAATATGAAAAATCTACCGCAACAAAGATTCGAGACGTCACCCCTGTGGACTACGAATACAATACACAGCATCGTTACATATTTATATATGTAGAGCCGACGTAGCTCAGCTCTTGCTTTTAATTCACGGTACGCGATCAAACCGAGTTCGATGGTCGGTGCCGTTATAAATTAAATTGTTAATCGTAATTTTAATACCAAGCCATCCTGATTTGTATCCCTAAGAAATAGTAAAATAATATATTTCAAAGACGTGGGGGGTCCACCAGCAGGGACGGGTGGTAAAACTCTTCTCTGGAGAGTGTATATATATATATATATATATATATATAAATTGTTGATATATCTTGGTAGAACAAAATTATTATATTTTTGAATTCATGGCCGACTCCGCCTTTTAACATATTATCAGCCTTTGAAACAAGTACCGACCTAATTATTTCATATATTTCTTTTTCCAATAATTATCTTCATTTCATTTATTATTACAGTTACTATCGGGCCAGATGTAGTTTTTTTTTATTGTATTGAGGGTAACAAACTAGCACACAGGTTTCTTAGTGATTTGACCCATTACATTCTTATGTATCTCCGAGAAGAAAACATAATGCAGATAACTGGGATCAGAATACTAAGATGGAATGCCTCGTCACAAATATTCTGTCTCTGGAACCCTAGATTCACCATGTAAACACAGTAGCGGTATCCAGATATTTCACGCTGATGTTCCTTCCCCGATCGAGTCGACCCATTTATGCTACAGCTAATAATAAACTGTAGCGCGGCTCTAGCACTGTCAGTTTGTTTCATAAAAGATTTGTTTCATACAAGAGATGACAACCGAGTTAGCAATTCAATATTCTAAGCCACTATGTATTTTATAAAGGGTGACCATTCTCATACCAACTATACAACATACTTATACCAACAATATATATATATATATATATATATATATATATATATATATATATATATATATATATATATATATATATATATATATATATATATATATATATATATATATATATATATATATATATATACATATATATATATATATATATATATATATATATATATATATATATATATATCTATAAACACCGAACCGTCGTAGCTCAGTCGACCTTCGATGTCGTGTGTGTGTGTTGTCAATTGCAATTTTAATTGTTAAATGAGCCGTGCTCTGTAGTGAAGGTCGGAGGAAACATGGTCAGTAAACTTTATAAGTAAGAAATAAAATGAAAAAAAAATTGTAACTCACCGCCAATCCGCAACGACAGCCTTAGACATAGCCTTATGCTGCTACCTTAAATTGGTATTCTATGCTCCTTCCAGGGTCGAGCTGATCCATTCAAGTTGATTCTACGAACAATTCAATAAAATTTAGAACTAGTTATGTTTATAATGGTATAATAAAGTATCACTTTTTTATACCATAACTGATATTTGTTTTTGCAATTTTTTTATATGTGTGCTAGCAGTAACTTTTCCCTTTATTTGTATTACATTTCCCTTAAAAACACCAACTAAATTTTTCTTTGTTTTGGAGCTGGTTCACGATAATAATTAAATGACGGATCTGAACCTAAAGCTAAAGATTAGCCTTAAACGAATTAACGCATAGCTAAACAATGTAATAGTATTATAAATGAATTGTTAGTAAAACTAAACAAAATCATTAAATAAGTAAGGTAAATGAGGTCGCAGAACTGACTATAAAAAAGAGGGAATTTTCATAATAGGATCAGGCGAAAAAGCAAGCTTCGGTTACAGGAACATTTCTGCAAGACTTTAGGTAAAGTGAAACGAAATTACTTGGTTCATTTATCAGCTGAAAACGAAGGAAAAGGACGGAAACATATGCGCATTGCAGGGGGCGGGGCGGCCGTCAGCCAGCTCGGCGTTAGGTATAAATATTAGGCATGTGCTGGAATGGAAATTATTTACTAACTTAATGTTACAATCTAACATAAACAAATCTATTAAAACCTCTTTTGTAAATTTAAAAGTCTTTTCTTACACATCAACATTATCTACGAATGTAGTAGGTTTAATAAACTACCACCTTGCTGCCTCATCGAGAGTCACGGGTTCGATTCCCAGCCGAGTGTGTGTATTACAAATTGTCAGGATTTGTATGGCGAGTGTATATGTATCGTGTCCCTGATACTATATTAGAAGCTTCCTCCGATATCACTGCTCTTGCCCTTCCCTACTCCTATTTAATATGGAATGGGTAAGGAGGCGCCGAAGGAGTGTTTCAGCACGAATGCTTATTGTACTATTTTATACCTTTTCGATCGCATTGTGCAGTGGTTAGAGCACTTGGCTGGTGCGTCGCGGGTACTGGGTTCAGTTTCCAGCCGAGGAACATTAATTGTGTATGTATGTCCAATGTCCCTGATATTGCATCTGAACCTTCCTCCATCTTAGTTCACTTGCATAACATTGGAATAGGTATGGTGACGAGGAGTGAGAGCACCTGTGTTTCCACATATGCTTAGTGCATCATTAAATATTATTTCATCTGGCAACAACCGTGGTCGAAATTTACCAAGGTTCTCCTATCATACCTTAAAAGTTGATATTATGCAGAAGATATCGACCATCTTGTCAGGTCAGATGTGAAAGAAATATACGTTTCCTTATAATATAATGTCAATTGCATTAAAAATGAAATCACAGAAATTGAACACCAATCGAAAGCTGAGAAGTTGGCAAGTTTTTCAAACCAAATAGACTGTTTAATTCTTCAATTTAGTATTTTCTCCAATACAAAAGAGTCGACTCGTCTTCCATTCTCTTATTCGATATTTTATCAAATAGATGAAACGTGAGCATGCTGCGTCAGTACGGCAGTGGTAGTTGTATATGTTACACACGTTATAGCTAGCTTCTAGACAGGGCATGAATAAGTCAGCTCTATCGGGAAGGTACCATTCTTTCACGAATACCAGCAAGGTATAGCATCATAACGCTGTTGTGTTTCGTTTGGTGAGTTCAAAGAACAAGGAACCCACTACAAGTTATGAAGCATTCCATCTTAGTTTAAAGGGGTATACATATCTCTATAATTATTACTTGTCGAGGATATATATACTTAGCATAGTAACCACTTATCTTCAGGTGAAGTGTGTGCTCGTTTTTCACCCCAAATATTGTACAAAAAATACTCAGACAAGAAAAACAACAAATTTCGTGATACGTTTGTTATTGATGTTAATTTTAATTGTTGAGTTTATCTTATTTGTTTATTACTATAGTTACAGGGAAACAGCGACAGTATGCAATCTGGATTTGAAACTATGAATTTTAAGTAATCTTACCACAAAATGTATAATGTCTCTCAGCAGTATTAATTTATCGTTGTTCAATCTAATACAAAATTTGGTCATTTTTTGGCAATTTTACTGATCTTTAGAACCTATTAGAGCCTCTAGTGATATCACTGCCCCCATCGGCAAAACTTTAGACAAACTTAATAATACTTTGGTTGCGTTTGTCTATATTCCATATATTTTTTGGTTTCATATCCCAGTCCAAGCTGACTGGAATATTTAATAGTCTGGTAAAAAAAATATAATGAATAAAGTTTTATTTAATCACATACTAGCTATCGTGATTTAAGTAATTTAACACTATGTTAATGAAACATCGATCACTTAACAGCCTCTTCGGTGGATTCAATGTCTCTATTTTCAAACCATCGCACTAGGTCGTTAGGGCGTCGACCGCATCGGAAATTGTCGTCGATTCTATGTGATTCCGGTGTCGTTTATTTAGATTACAGGAATTCGTTAGATTTTGTTTACCAAATACTCTTTCGATATTTTTATGTTATTTTATATTTAATTTGTATTTTTCAATATCTGAAAAGTTTTGGCCTCAATTTCATGCCGTCCCGTGTTGTAGATCATAACTTGCCTTTTATACCATGCAAGCTAATTGAGTTTGTTTTTTATGTATAATAAGAGGCATACGAACAAGTAGTTCACCTGATGATAAGTAGTTACCGTCGTCTATGAATCCGCATACCTGAGGAATCGCAGATGCTTTTTTTTATTAAATTGAGAGTAACGAGCTCACAGCTTCTCGCTTGTAAGTGATTCCTGTGCCATGACATCTACATTCATCCTTGACAAGGTATCGTAATGCACATGTGTCGTCACCCTTGAGGACTGAGATGGAATGCCTCGTCACCAGTAATAAGGGTGTCCCGATCCCTACACTCACCAGACGAAACACAGCAGCATTATGCTGCTATTATTGCGCTAGTATTCTGTGAGGACGTGGTCCTGTCCTGGTTGAGTTGACCCATTCATTCTGAAGATGGAAACAAACATATATAGCAGCGTAGCTCTACCACTGCGATATATGCTTTGCCGGCCTTTAAGAAAGGTGTAGGCTCTTGAAAGTCCCTAAGTCATATCAGTTCGGAAATATCGCTTGCGACAGCTGATGCCACAGAGTAGTTACGAGTGGCATAAAATTTCGCGAATAGAAAGAATGCCTTTACCCAGTAATAGGGAATGCCTATATACCAATAAAGCGACCGCTTTTTACTATTGTGGCAACTGCTATTCTTAGCTATTTATAACACCTTTGACTAGCCATAGAGAGAACACCTATCCCTAGTCTTAGAGAGAATGCCTTTACCCAGATATCGACAACGACTATGCTTAGTAAAAGTGAGAGAGATTTGCCTATCCATAAAGAGAACGCCTATGCCCAGCTATGGAGAGAATGGCTATGTCTAGCCATAGAGAGAATGTCCGTGAACGTCACAGAGAGTGAGCCTTTGCCTAGCGTCAGCTCTACGTTGTTAATTGTTGCTACGGCATTCTATGTTACACTTACCATGAACAAATACAAAAATTTACTTCCTACCTTCATTGATATCTAAAATTAGTTTGTACTATTTATAGTGTCCCCGCACCGACTCAATAAGTATACCTTAATAATATATAACCTTTATAAACTGTTTATCTGTTGAGTTTATTGTTATATTTTATTAAATGTATCCTTTCTATAAAAGTAATATTTCTGAGTTTCTGACCAATTCCTCGTGGTAGAATAGACATTCTAAACCGGGCATAGGGTAAAGATGTCTATATCATCAAGTATATTTAGATTTGATTTGATTTAAAATATACACGTTTAGTTACACTCAATGTATAACATCCTTAACGACCTAAATATAAAACCAAATTCCATATGATGATTCCATTCTATATATCTCAAACATTTAATATTAAATAATAAAAAAAAATACAATTTTTACTTTATTTATAAAATGGAAATCAAATTTAAACCATAACTCGGTTACCATTGGCTCTTCAGTTTCGAGCTGCGTTTTTCAGTACTCTTCACGTCCTACTAACAAGATAAAACCGGGCGAGACGAAAGGTTAAGAGAGTTAAATTCCAAATCTTAAAATATAGCGGTCAATGTTCTATTCGACTATTTTGTACATGTGTCGAACAATTCAAGGATTCTGATTATAGATAACGATCACAGATTTGAATGAAGAAATAGAATACTTAAATTTTAAGACAAAAATTGATTTCTTTTTACCAAATTAGCAACTGATACTTGCGGTCATTGCACCAAATTTTCGTGAAATCTAATAAAAAAATCTTTAAAAGCAATAACTTGTGACGTTTTAGTGTTTGATATTAAAGTTATATATATATATATATATATATATATATATATATATATATATATATATATTATTTCATAAAGTTAACTTAGAACACTTGAGTGCTATTGATTGTTTGCACGACCTTCCAAAACTTGAGCATCCATAATTATTTTAATTTGTTGACTTTCACAAATAGGATTTTAGAAATAGCTTGTTAAATGTCTAAGCATAATTTGTTAGATAAATAATAAGTATTAAACTTTTTTATTATCAGTAACAACATAAAGTTCACCTGGTGATAAGTGATACCTGCGGTCCATGACAATCACATTCAACCCTGATAAGGAATCATAATACAAATTTTTCAACCCGAAGCGCTACGATAGATTATCTCTTCAACACTTATAAGAATCCCTGGATGCTTACTCTCAACAGACAAAACACAGCAGTGTTTTTTTATGGCGGGTATTATGGGTTATAAAAATATATATTTTTATTTCTCATAACTAACAATTTTATTTGATACGTCAAACTAATAATTTTTTTACTCTGACCCCCAAAATTTAAACGCAAACGGAATTCGTTAATGTACCTCATCTAAGTATCAATGTTCCAAATGTCATTTGGTTTAATAGATTCAAAGAAAATAAGTTGTAACAGATAGACAGATAAACGCGAGACTTATCCTATAATGTTTCCAGCTTTAACATTTGTAAAAATGACATAAATATTAATCATTAAAAGAGTATATGTATTTAATTTCTTAAACGATTTCAACCTTTGTTTTTTTGTTACAGATGAATCGAGCAATACAAGTGAAGCCAGCTGACAGTGAAAATAGAGGAGGTAACTAAAACTTGTTTATATCGTTGGAATAATATTGTCTTATTAAATAATAAAACATTTAGTAAAATAGTGTTCTATATTTCAAATAATTATATAAACGGAATTGCTTAGTTATATTATAGGCAAAATATAAGTATAAAAATGCAAATAAAAAAAAATGTTGGCAATGCTAAAATTACTAAAATTCCATCAACCTTCCGTTAACCTCTTCAACTAAGCTCAAATACTAGGAGTGTAGTAAGAGATGGTTCAGTCGGACGGTGGATTGAAACTTAAGACCTCACATTTCGAGTACCGTACTCTAAAACATTAGCTTAGCTTGGATCAAATTAAAATAGAGAAAGTTATGCATTATACTTTCTCAGTTTTATCTTCATATAATTAGAATTTACCGATCACGAGGAATATAAAGTTATACTCATTCACAGCATTTACTCTTCATCTCACTTAAGAAGAATAACCAAGTTGCAGTTGGCTCCACCGAAAATACCTATGCACTCACAGAACATCAATGTGAAATAGCACCGTAGCGGTGATGTGTTTCGTGTTTGCAACACTTATCGTCATGTGAAATCTGTACTCACAAATAACAACCCATCCTTACTAATATGTCCAAAAAAATTACAATCACCGAAACACTGATATTAAGATATTAGGCATGTTATTGAGGGCCACGTGGTCTTGGCTCGAGAGGCTCGCTGGATAATGGGACCACGTCTGCCCTCTTCAATTGAAGAGGGTTGATTTTAGCTCCAATTCAACCACAATGCCAAAGATTCGTATCCGAGTAAAAAAGTTGAGGCAAAACTTGTCGTTTCATCATTGAGAACCAGATGTAGTTTGCAATTGTAGATATTACAATATACTTTGTCACGTCTGCCGTTTGTATATGTTTATTTTATACTGAAGAGCAATGGATTAGGTCGTTGTTGGTAAATTTTTGATCTTTTTCTTTAATTGAGGGTGAAAACACAGTTCACCTGATGGTAACTGATTCCTGAAGCGACCCACTACACCCACTTCCATCTCCGATAAAGAATGCGTTCTCACCCCCGAGGACAAAGATGGAATGCCTCATCACCACTAACAAGGGTCTTAAGATCCACACCCACATCCATTTCCTATAAATAATACGTTCTCACCCCTGAGGACAAAGATGAAATGCCTCATCACCATTAACAAGGGTCTTAAGATCCACACCCAAATCCATCTCCGATAAAGAATGCGTTCTCACCCCTGAGGACAAAGATGAAATGCCTCATCACCATTAACAAGGGTCTTTAGATCCACACCCACATTCATCTCCGATAAAGAATAAGTTCTCACCCCTGAGGACAAAGATGAAATGCCTCATCCCCATTAACAAGGGTCTTAAGATCCCTTTACTCAGCAGACGAAACACACGTTATGCTATTTTACGCTGCTATTCTATGAGGGTGTTTCTTCTGCAGCAGGGACTACCATTGTTAAATAAGTGTAATTCACTTATATCCTATCCATTTATAATAATTTACTCGTAGTTTGATTATGTCCAAATTTCATTAATTTATATCACTCAAAGTATTCATATTTTATGCAAGGGAAAATTCTGAAAGCCCCATCGACCATTATAAGATTAAATATTGATGTTGCATGTTCCCTAATTGAATAACGTTGAAGATTTTAAGCAATTGTTATTTCAATCGTCAGAATGATAGACAAGGGGCATAGGTCGTCTTGAAATATTGATTTGGACAATTAAGTTGATCATTTTAACTCGCCTATGTCCATTATCTGTTAAACCTCCGTCAAATACCTACGAGTGTCAATTTAAGAATATCTGATTTGCCTTTGATAAGATGTACTCAGAAGATCATTTACTTAGTTTATTATACTATACAAAGCTTATACTTTTTTGAATTTATTATACTTACTAACAATATTTAAAACAAGTGGTAAGACACGTGTTTAGCGGTGAAGGAAAATATCATTTAGATACCTATATATCTTAGAGATAAAAAAATATTTTGAAATATGTAAAAACAGGTGAGCAGGTTAGTAATACCCGATCAGGTTCAACCCGGTGAAACTGTAAAAGCCATCGGGCCAATAGGGGCCATCAGCCATATATATATATATATATATATATATATATATCCTGTTACGTTTGACCAAGTGTTAAGCAATTAACAAACATCTAAACTAAGAGTCCCGAGTTCAAATCGCGGTCACAATATAGTTAACAACTTCTTAGGAATTGAATAAAATATAAAGTATAATATATTCCATTCAGCTTATTTTTCGTATTAACAAAGATGTTTGGACATTCATTTGTGTTTACAATAATACTTAATCCAATTTACATTTCCAGAGTTTGCAATGGTTTTTGTTGCTTTATTTTATTTATTTATCTATTTTAGGTCACCTACGGCGCATACATCTAAACAATCCTAAACAATAAATCTATAAAGTCAAATCTGGTGCATACACCAATTAAAGACGATGACATTAATTGTTACATATTAACGGTTACATAAATATTTATACGTTATTAATGGAGAAAACGTTAAACAAATACTGATTGAATTTACTGAATAAAAACAAAAATTCATAAATATATATAATTTTATTTGTAAGATCACAGTATTGATTACCATTAATATTCTTATTTGTGGATATCATTGTAAATAAACATGATTGAGTAGAAGCAGTAGAAGAAGAAATATATTGTTTTATACCCTTTTATAAATTTGAAGCTCAATAAATGTATAGCACGCCGTAAAACAAAATTCTCCAGTCTTCATAATATCGACAGCCATATCAAAAATATTTCTGTAACTGGATGTAAGTGACCCTTCAGATTCGGGACGGTTTAATAATTCAGTCGCTGGCCATCGTCAAATAGATCCCAACCGAAACCCCAAAGGAAATTATAGAAACTTAAATATGGAATAAGCTAGTGAGGGGACACGGTAATTAAAATCGACATTAACATTGGTTTTATTCATAATTCTACACTATGTGTGTAGTTTTACTTAATTTGTGTGTGTTGTTAGTTTCATCATGTTTGCTATCATCTAAGGCTCTATTGAAGAAAGGCCTTACCTTAAGGATCAATCATTTTTTGATTATTAAATTGAGAGTAACAAACGAGCACACAGTTAACCAGATGGTAAGTGAATCCTGCGGCCCATGTCATCTACATCGATGACAAGGAATCATAATGCAGGTGTGTTGTCTCTCCTGAGGACTGAGATGGAATGCCTCGTCATTAGTCATAAAGGTCTCCAGATCCCTACACTCACCAGACGAAACACAGCAACATTATACTGCTACTTCACGCTGGTAGGACCATGTCCTTTCAGAAGTATGGACGTGGTAGATATATATAAAATGTATTAAATAAAAGTAGAATGTATGAAAAATGGGAATTGTCATTTAAATAAAAGAATCTTAAAATCAGCCAACCATGAAACGTAATCGCTTTGTCTCATCACGATAAGAAATAGCCTACCGTTAGGTATTGATAGACAATTTACGTGTGACAAAAAGAAATCATGCGTGACACGACAAATCGCCCTCTTCACTGCGTAACGGCTCTTGCATCCAATCAAATCACTGAGTGCTGTAACACGCACGCCAACAGCGGCATTAAAATTTCGATGTTGTTATGAATAATAATGAAACGTCGATAATTTACTGAACATCACTAAAGTTAGGGTTTAGCGAGACTAGTTTAATTATACTAAATCGTGCGGTTAGTCTTATTTGAAATTTGATTGGTGTGTACATGTGATTTTGTATATATATATATATAGTATTTTACTTAATTAATATTAAGTTGAATCTATTTTCTTAAATTAGTACAGCAGATAAAGTTACGGCTTTTATCCCAATCGAATCAGACAGAGATAGTAAGTACTACCCACTTTTTAAATAGAGCCCGGACCGGACAAAATTTACGCTATTGACGCTTGGTATATAGGTATGTAAAAATCTCTATCCAATTTCACTTACCTGAACTTGGCACTATGGCAATTATCTAAATAATAACCTAATAGTTGAGTCCGGAGAAACAGACGTAGGAACTAAATAAAATGACACCGGGCAGAAATACAATACAACCAGACCCGAGAACTAAACATCTTCAGTAGGTTACACATATTTTAGCTTCTAATTTACAGTATAATTAAACCATCTACTCCATTCCATCTACCACGCTATGAATCGAAGTACTAAAAAACCCTTCAACAGTTTATCCATTACACCTATTAATAAATCAAACTTTGTTCACTCCCGCATAATTAAAACAAACCACGTAACATTAAAGTAATATAAAAGTTATAAATACAAAAAGACCGTGAAGAAATCGTGCTATACATGTGTCGCTGTAATTTCCCCTTAAAATCTAATTTTACGACAACCTAAAAAGCCTACAATTTCCCCGACAACGCACTCCGATGAGCTATCGCTAGTATAATTTAATTTCCTAATACCTCCGCCATGTCGACGAGTTTACACAGCCAAATTGCCACGGCAAATATAACTAATTGATGTAGGCACTCATTAGAATTACGTTGTAAATATGACGGCACGAAACGCCCGAAATTCTTTCGTGAATGAACTGACTGTTAACTTTGCGCGGTCGAACGCTGCACGCGAGCTATTCGATTAGTGTTCAAAACGCCCAGACGTTATTTTGATATTACTAATCTGAAATATCATTTTCGGTTCTACTAATTGAAATGTTTATTTGATAACAAGCTTTAATACGATTTGTTAATATGGGCCGAATAAATCAATTATAAAATTGGTCGCCTATGTATGAAACTTATGATTCAATCAGAAATTTGAGAATTTGACGTAATTTCCTAAATCAGAGACAATAGAACCAAATGCCAAATCTATATTTGTAAAATAAATAGTATTGTAAAGTTAACCAATTATTAGTCATGGTGTTCATGTTTTATTTTCCGTATTGCTAACACTGCGTCGGAATCTGCAACTAATTTAATCGTCTTTACGTTTCTAATTGCTTGTACGTATTCTTTGTTTTAATTTCATAAAATGAGTTTTAATGCCTTATACGTAGACGGGAGAGCAGTACATTTGTAACTTTTAATATACTCCCATTACATAAATTATAAAGCTTTAAATGAACAAACTAAAATTATGAAAAGCTTACTCAAAACAACCCTATTAATTTTGAACTAGGGCGCCTAGTATTTACCAAACAATGCTATTCCAATTGGAGGGCGCGATGCTTGCGATTTAACGTTTTCACATTTAAAATTCAATTCCGAAACTAACTTCGAGGCAAACGATATGTGTTTCAGGCAAGAATTATAGCGTATTATTGCCGTTTAGAGAGCATTCCAAGTGGATTCACACAGAAGCCGGATGAAAAACACAGTCCGACTTCAATTTGAGTATCCTTCATGCGAAAACAGAATCATTGCATTCAACTAAAACCTCCATGATTAATTATTTATGTGTACTTTTTTGTAGCAGGAGGTGATGAATGTCTATAACTGTGTGTTTTTACAGAAATGTATACAGTAATAGACTCGGAATTAGGATAAAATAGGAATTTACTACAATTTGTGGTATAAAAAGTTTATCATTGTATAATATATAATAAATATAATAAAGAGACAATCGAGCTTAAATTACTGTTGTGTTATTATTTATTAACCATACAGATGTACTCATGGTATTTTCTTTTACTATCCGACATCAGTAGTTTTTATTGGCATCAACAACTTCGTTAGTGTTGTTACCGGAAGTCAAATTAAGATTACTCACATCCTATGCAATATACGAACATCCGTCCTCTAGATCATTAGTACAAATATATTACATATATTTAACAAATACGAAAACGAAAGAACCTTATCTTTATTTTATTTGTAGTTGATGCATTAATGAATGAACTAATGATTATGATTTATGATAATTATGCAGAATCTTAGCTTATTTATTTTAATCTAGATAAGGATATTTATTTTTCTGCTGATGACATACATGTCCAATCCTCTTAAACTTGTGCCAGGATTCACGAGGAGTGATGCGTATGGCTTGCATACATTCCCTTATTGCTCTAGTATTTACGATTGTGCATAACTTTTGGCGAGTTCGACCGAATATTGGACTTCTTCCGACTTTACGAAGCGTACTACCAAGAACAAGGCGATGGGAGTGGAACTTGATATTGGTTATATCCCGCCTCCCGCAGGAGTGAGAAAGTAATATTGTATTGAAACGGGATCGAAATGGAATTGCTGCGGTTTCTGCTCGGAAGTTGGCGTCCTGCGGTTGACGAGGAACCATTTAAGGGCTAATACGGACAATTTGTTGTGCTTTCTTTGGAATATTATTCGATTTTATTGCTACAGTAATGCCATATTTTTCCTTTTACATTTTATGTTGAAATTGTTTTTTGTTTGTTGTATTGAGGATACAAATGAGTACTCAGTTCACCTAATAGTAATAATTTCCTGTAGCCCACGACATCGTCTTTCATTCATCACATAATTTATCGAGAACCCTACACACGAAGCAACGTTACGCTGCTATTTAACTCTCGTATTCTGTTAGGACGTGATCCTACCCTAGTCGAGGCGTGCTACATACTCATGATTCATAAAGCATATATATGCTAAGTATGTTAATATTATTTGTAAGCTGGACGATAGTTTTTCGCATATAGCAGAAGAAGTAACACAACACAAATCAATAGAAACGAAATACTGTAAATAAGTCCCAGGCATAAGTTTCTTCCTTAGGTAGGGTGTTGGAGCTTAATCTATTACGCGTCTACACTGCTAATTAGCGGAACTCATGTCTCTTAGTAACTTGTTTTTATTCATTTCTTACACATAAAGGCTTCATCGATATGTTTTCCTTCACTGCCAAACACATGGCAAATCAACATCAAAAATTGCAATTATTTTATTAAAAAGGCTACTGGCAGCTCTATTAACGTTACTAACATTCCGGCTAACCACTTTAACTAAGCTGAAAGAAACTTGTGCTATTCAAACCTGTGACCTTACGTTTTGCTGACCGTACCCTAAACCATTAGGCTGTTACCAATTGGTGCCGGTACCGGAGATCGAAGTCTGTTAGATCGTGTACCGTAATAGGCAATCCTTAAACACTGCCAGGGCACTTAATTCAATAGAAAGTAGGAATATAGATCTAAATTTCTAGACCATCTGATTGAATTAATAAGAAATCACGACGAGAAGCGTCTACTAGACCTTCGGGGCCGCAAAATTCGGGGGACCCAAGGATATTGCCCCCACCAAACACACATCCATTCGACGGACTACGAGTTCCTTGGAATTGGGAGCCACAACTCGTGCTTAAAGAAGATGTATTTATGCTTCACGTCATCGCGTTCACATACTAGATTTTTGTAGAGTTGTAAAACTATCACTCTATTCTCGGGGCGTTATGTTGGGTGGCTACCGCTTCAAACTATTCAGTAAAAAAATACCGCTAAGAACTTACGTCAGCCAAGCCCGTGGGGTAGCCGTGACGCCAGAGCAGGCGTGGATATTAAATAGCTGCCAGCAATTAACATCGGTGGCACGTCCTTACAGCTCTGGACGAGTATAACTCCACTAAATAGTTATTTAAACTTGTCACGTTCCTTTATTAACGGCGTTTAGAGTGAAATTATTAAAGTTATGAATGAATTATTACAGTGTTGAATATTCGTTGACAATTCAGTAAAGGTATTCTTTCATTTTCAGAACAAATATTAGTAGATATTTAACAACTTAGTGATATTTCTTTTATTTAATTTTGTAATGTAACTTTGTGAAGATTTATTACAAAAAAATAATAAAAATAATTATTCGAAGAGCCATGCAGCATCCGGTTTTCACCCTAGTTCCTTTAAGAAAAAAAATATTTTTAAAAGCATTTCTTCCGCAAAAACATTAATCTAATGAAACAATTTTATTATAACCTCTCATAATTACTAATTTGAACTTCTAAGTTTTTATTTATCTTTTGTAGACATCAAACAAAACCAACAAAATAATTTCTAAAATTTGATCATAAATTAAAAGCAAACTGTATCGTATTATAATTAG
Source organism: Teinopalpus imperialis (assembly GCA_029286865.1). Lineage (NCBI taxonomy): Eukaryota > Metazoa > Arthropoda > Insecta > Lepidoptera > Papilionidae > Teinopalpus > Teinopalpus imperialis. The sequence continues at coordinate 969,288 of JAGSMU010000039.1, forward strand.
ATAAGTAGTTAAATTTAGAAAAGAAACAAAGTCATGTGTCTATATATTGTAGAACCTATTACTGAGCATAGCCGCTCTCTCTTGAGAGAGAGACCATCCGTGCTGAAGCTAAAGAAAAGATACAACGTAATTCTACCTTAGGCAAATAAGTTGCAGGGGTTCTATTAAAATATCTAACATTCCCGTTAACTACTCTATCAATACGTGTGCTACATGATCCACGAGAATTGTCAAATAACAGATTCGAAACTACGTCCTTAAGTTCACAGATAAGATTCGATTAGACTATTAACGTTATTAAAACAAGAAACTGTCACGGCATGAATGAACGTACAAGAAATAATTTTCCAGTAAAAAAATTATGACCAGATAACATCAACTGTACAGAATATTTTTATAGTACCGTTTACCGACCGTAATACATTTACAATAGGATCGGAGGAAGGTTGAGATGTAGTGTCAGGGATACAAGATATACATGCATACAATACACATATAACCAAACAGTAGTGATACAAAAATATTGTTCCACGGCTGGGAATTTATTACGTTACGCGGTCGTTGTTCTTATAATATAATATTTGTATAATCTTCTGAACAGCGAAGCAATATTCAGAATAGAAGAAAAAAAAATTAAGGTAGAGTTTAACGATTCGGAACAATAATAGCCAATTGCTTCGCCCGTGAGGAATATTCAAATACAAATTGTATTCAAATCATTGAGTGCCCATCGGGTGTTCCTATCGTCAAATCAAATAATTTTGCTTCATCACAATGATTGATCACGTTTCAATTTGTTTACGAACGCTTCAGTAAACATTATGAAAGAGAATTACAATTAAATTATTCATATCTTAACATATATATCAGTTTCTCCAAAAAAAATTTTTTTTTTTCGAAAATCTTCATAATTTACTTTATGTAAAAAGAAATATTTTAAGAAGAGACAAATGTTAAGAAGCAAATACGACTAAAGTTGTTATTTAGGTCTTATTAAAAAAACTAAATCTTTCTAAAACGTTAGCTTAAACTAATAAAGGTAAAACGGAGAATTTACTGGTTAAGACGATCTTATTTAACTTTTATGTACACAAAGCATTTATACAAGAAAAATCTCTTCCAGCAGCCTGGTGTTGAACATATTATCGGAAAAAATATAGTGTTACTCACAAAAAAATAGAGATGTTTAATAATAATAAATATCTGATCATTGTTGTATTAATTTTTTAACAATTTCCAACTTCAACTTTTTTTTTTCTTTGTAGTTTTAAATGTGACAAACGAACAAAGAGTTCACCTGAATGAAGGTGATACTCCACCCACGAGATGCATTCGTCCTCGATAAGGACTCAGATGCAATACCTCCAGTAATATTGTTTTCCAGATCCGTACACTCATAAGTCGAAACCCAGTACTGCTGTTTTGCGCTGGTATTATGTGAGGGCGAGGCGTTCGATTCCACCGGGTTCCGCGACTCCACTGCGGGTTGGCGGACTTCATACGTCTTCATAAATTGTTTCTCTTAAACCTGGAGAATTACTCACGATGTTTTCCTTACCACTTAGCACGTGATAAATGAGCACTTAAAATTGCAACTAACAATTTCATTGATGCTTGCACCGGGGATCGAATTCGGTTTATATAGAACTATGTACCTATATGCCACGTTGCTGTGTTTTGTATTCGAAGTCCACAGGGGTGACATCGCATGTACGTCTTGAATCTTTGTAGAGGTGGTTTTTTTTTCAGATTTTTATATAAGGAAAATCAAACGAGGAAATTTAAAAATAAGAAAACAGGTTTCGTTAAAAATTAAATAAATTTACAAATATTTAAACTACCACTAAAATGCTTAGGCGCCATTCGTTTTAAATCAACAAATTGTTTAAAGTCATTTATAAAGTCTTAGAGCTTTTATATAATATTCAGTATACGGAATATTCAACGAACGAAGTCACAGTAATTCCTAGTCTGCCAATACAGTAATCGTAGATCACGATATCCTCATGTTTTATTATCAGCGAACCGCGTTGGATGTCACTAGGAATCACTGCGACGCTGGACACTGATAAATTGACTTTGTCCCCGTAATAGTAACAAGTGGTGGAACTGGGCAGGCACCGCTTTTAAAGGCGGACTGGACTGTCGCGAACATAATTCTTTCAGATTTTGAAATTATCTAACTTTTTAACATTTTATATATTTTGTAAATATATTTTGTAAAGTGCAATAAACAAATTGAATGACAATCGTGACTTATTACGTACGAAATATTTTTAGAGGAATACAATAATATTGCGAAGGTTTTGACAAATATGGTTCTATACGCCAGTCCGATTATCTACAAATTTTAATGATTAAATCAAATAATCAGCTCGATAATATATCATAAATTTTTGACATATCATATATATAGACGGTTCTAGTAATGGATATAAATGAAACTTGAATAGTGATAGCTATGCTGCAGCTTGTTACTTGCTGCAGAATGAATGGGTCAGCTCAACCGGGGTAGGTCCGCGCACTCACAGAATACCAGCATCAAATAGCAGCATAATGTTGCTGTGTTCCATCATAAAGGGTAGGGATCCAGAGTCCTTTTTTGCTTTTTATGACGAGGATGACAACGCATCTGCATTATGATTCCTTGTCAAGAATGAACGTAGATTTTTTAAAAATAAATGTTTTAATACCATCATATCATCAAAGTCGAGATCATTGTTTTTTTTTGACATAATAAGAAAAACGATATTCATGGGTTTGTTTGTTCAGATGTTTCATTACTAATATTGTAAAAAGAAATATCTATCAAATGTCAATGTAACAAAATGATGATGATCTCGTCGTGATCGTGGTTCATCACGACGATAATTTCTGAGGAACGTCAGATGAAATCCTAACTACGAGAGATATATACATATATAATAGTGCCGTAAGCATTTTCACATAAACATGGGCACTCAATCATCGTCATAAAGTCAAAAGTAGCCACGACTTACTTATTTATTTTTTATTAAGTACATTGCCGAGACAGAGAGTTAGACTGATCAGATCGAGTAATCGTGTTCAGCGTTTTTTTGTAATAAAAAGTAAATTTTTGTAATAAAAAATTAAGTGATAAATATTGTTAGTAAAACTAGATGCTCTAGATATAATAAAGCACATTTCGATGTTACTAATACCCTATTTCAAATGAACTAAACAGAAATGAAACTTTAACACAAATATTTATATTTTCATATACACCCTTAATGGAGTGTAGCACTAAAAGCATTATATGAAAGCAACATTCAGTTATTTAGACAGTGGTTTAAAGTTAAATTAATAAGCGCGCTAGGCTAAGTTCTCTAATAGATATATACAGCAGTGTATATATGGAAACTGTAAACAAATGTGTTTACAACTGTACCATCTTTGTGGACATGCTATTTTCCAATTAGCGGTCGTTGGACACTGTCATACTAATTCATGAATTCGTTATAAACGTCTGATATCTATTTTATTATATTTTTATTAAATATGCAGATTGTATATCTTTTGTAATTAATAAATCGTGCTGACATGGTTGGTAATTGATTTTGTTATAAGTCATTATCACTTTACACGCTTCCAATTAATTAGGATTTTACTTATAATAACAAATTATATTTCAATAAAAACTATTACATTTGTTTTATCTAATAGTTATCATATAATTATTGCAGTCGAAAGCGATAATGTGAACACTCAAAAAACACAAAACTCAAGTTCGTAATCTTAAAGTAAGAAACGATCAAATCTAAAACCTTAAGGACAAATTTAAATTCAAGTTATTTCAAATTATTTCAAAAAAATGCCGCAACGCACAGTTGACCGTATGCTTTAAAAATATATATAGACAACATTAAATCTTATCGACATAAGATTTTCCACAGAAACTATAAAGTCTGTTAAAAGATAAACTAAAATAAATAAATCTGTACGGTCTATAATAAAAACTTACCTATCTTTCACACTAATATCAAACTTCCGTACGCTCTCTATCTGAGAACTATAAATTCGCCATAGGACTCCGGACTCGTCGAATTTTTCTTCACGGTAAACTTTTAGTCGTAAATATTTTAAAGTAACTTCCGAGGGAAAAGTGACACCGACTGTTGACGCTTCCGCGGAAACTTCAGTGGTGGCCACTGCGACAAAATAACCCGTCGAAAGTCGAGAACTTGAAATATAAAAGTTCAGACATGATACGTTCGGTATCATTTGTTTTCCAGTGCACTTCTTTCCATCCCCCAGGGATATTAGGGAATCCATTGTCATAGTTCCAGATTTAAAAGCATTACGTTAAAACGGATAAAGTTGGTTTGGCTTTTTAGTGCATACCTTTGTTAAAGTCAATCGTATTCAATTGAGGTAAGTGCGGTGTATTTTTCAAAGATCAAAGTTCGTTTAAATATTGAGAGATAAAATATTTAGGATTATGAGATAATATATTTTTTTTAATACTGAGTGATGAACGAACACACAGTTCACCTGATGGTAAGTGATTCATGCGACAAGGAATCATAATGCAGATGCGTTTTAACCCTCGACGACTGAGATGGAATGCCTTGTCACCGTTAATAAAGGTCCCGGATCCCTACATTCATTCTGCAGCTAGAAACAAGCTGCAGTCTAGCTCTATCACGCATAAACCACCAATATAAACGTTACTAAGTAATTATCATTTTGCAATATAAATAAGTAGCCCTACTTCTCAGAGCCATGGTAGCTCAATGTTTAAGCGCTCGCTTTTAATTCACGGTACGCGAGCAAACCGAGTTCGATCCTCGGGTCGGCACCTGTGATAGTTTTGATCGCAATTATAAATGCTGATTTAGCACGTGCTCGGGGTTGTTGGAAAACATCGTGAGGAAACCATCATGTCTGAGAAATAATTAAAAAAATATATTTCGAAGACATGTGAAGTCAGCCAATCCACAGTGGAGCCGCGTGGTGTACTATGCTCTAACACCCTCTCTTGAGAGAAGCTCCACGCCCACCAGTGGGATTTATTTACATGGGCTGCTCCTCATCTGATCTTGTTCGAAAAGTTGATGCGTTTTCTGGGATGCCACATGAAAATATTTCTTTGGCCCTTGATTATATGTTATTACTCTAGTGTCCTTAGATGTCTAATTTGTTTACAATTTTTTGTACCCGAAGTTAAACTTCTCTTCTTTAACTTTACTCCTAAACTTGACTATAAAAACAGTGGAGTACTTCAAAAAGACTTAATATTAAAACGTTCTATATGCGTGATATAAAATTGCTAAGTTTATTTAAAAAATTAAGTTACATTTCATTAAAAACATAGGGAAGGAAATGCTAACCAATACAGCAATGATATGACAGTCGCGATCCCGTGTTCCGCATTTTATGTCCCAATTACAATTTTATTTGTGAGGGGCACACAACTGGTTGTTACGGAACCGTAAATAGCTTAGCAAGAAAAAGGTTTGCTGCGTAATTGAATTCCGTTGGGCCCTTGATGCCTTTTAGTGTTGACTGTTTTTGGCAGAAAGATTATAATATTTAAGATTTTTAATAAAATAGAGTTTTATTATTAATTATCAATTTAACTTAGTTATTGTTGACTTGTGAACGAATAAATTTTGGTTGAGGAACAAGAAAAATTATTCATATGCATATACTTTTCTTAGAATTATCTATCTATTATTCTTTTTTTTACTACATTGACGACTGAGGACTGACAAGGAAACATAATGCAGATGCATTTTAACCCTTGAGGACTGAGATGGAATATCTCGTCACCATTAATAACGGTCTCCGGATCCCTACACTCACCAGACGAAACACAGCAATATTATGCTGCTATTTTACGCTGGTATTCTGGGAGGGTATGGTCCTACCCCGTCGAGCTAACCCATGCATCCTACTGCTAAAAATAACATAGTTTGTAAGTACGTTCTTCTTTGTTTATTTTTCCGAAAAAAACAAGCTACAGCTTTACTTGCCATGTACATATTTATCCTAAAGATCTGTGATTCCTATTTAGACAAACAAAGGTCTCCTCTAAAGATTGCGATACTTTCCATCCTGGACCGACTTCTTCCTTGATATCATTTTCCCATTTTTAAAATTTCTTCCTTGGCTTCTTTTTCTATCTCTTGGACAACATTCTATTACTATTTAAGCCTCTTTACTTCAACTTTATACTAATACCAAGATAGACGCTAACACAGCGCACGTGGTAGAGCTACTCTGCAATTTGTTTCTAGCTGCAGAATAAATGAGTAGGACCACGCCCTCACAGAATACCAACGTGAAATAGCAGCATAATGCTGCCTTTGGTACTGGTGTCGAAGCATTCCATCTCAGTCCTCAAGGGTGACGATACGTGTGCATCATGAATCTTTGTTAATGATGAATCTAGATATCATAAGTCACAGCCCTCGCTTACCGTCAAGTGAACTGTGTGGTCAACTATGCCACTCCCAATATTATATAAAAAAACTTTTAATCCATAAAAATTTATCTGCAGCTACATTGTGTATTAAGTATTAAGAAACTTGAAGAAAACTGTATATATAATTTGTTAATTATATGTACATTACTACTTACTTTCTTCACGATTATTATTAATGAAAATATTTAACTGATGTTTATGGAATAAAAATTCTAGTGAGAAAATTACTTTCATGTATTATCTTCAAAGTAAAAGGCATGTCATTGAATGGTAGAAAGCCTCTCGGGCGCCCTGATACGTTGAATTATTTATAAGTGAGGCCAACACACGTTCCACTGGACTTATGAATGTAACACACTCCACCACTTATGACCAGTTAATAAATAATAAGTGGAAATATCGCAAGCCCGATGCTCTCACGTGATGTGGGAGAGTCGCACCACAATTCTCTCGAAACGTTGAGTGATTTCTGCAACTCACGGAAGACGCTTAGAGGGGAGTTTTTACAAGTTTACATCATTACGTTCCTATCGTTTTTCATCCAGCTGGTTTTTAGGGTTATTTTTGCAATTTTGCATCGTTTCAATGACGCGTAATATATGATGTCCACGAGTCGATTCAGACCACGTACGTATATCTTGTGATTCTTACAATATAAGCGAATATCAGGTGCAATTCGATCGGCAGAAGATTCTGATCCAGTACCAATAACACGGGACATATATGTTTTCAACATACCCAAATCCAATGAGTTTGTGATACAAAAATAATATTTGTCAGCAGGAAATAGAATCCGCGATGCTACAACCGGAATTCAAATTATTTCACCACGCGACCTTCAATCTATATACGTTTTTATATAGAATAGTGAACATTTATTATTACCCCCGAGAATCACGAGATGAAATGCCTCGTTACCAGTAATTGATTCTACGGTTTCGTACATTTTCCATTATTTTTTTAAAAATACGGTTTGCTAGATTCAATTTTTTTTTGTAAAAATCCGCTTCCGCACATTCTATTTTATTAAAAATTTTACTTTTCTGTTGAATATTTTTTCGTAGTTCTATCACTGTTGCACAATCATTTGATTACTGTAGTAAATTTTAGTAAGCTAATTCTAACTGTGTACAGTCATGCAAATTGATAGATTGTGACCTATTCCTTCGAAAAAACAATACGCAGCTAATAAAAAGATATCGATCTTTATGTGATCTATTTCTCCCACCATCTTCACTATAACAAGATATTAAATCAGCTATTACTTAGCGTGGCCATTCTCCCGACAATGTAACGCAACCAGAGCCTATTGCAGCATGGATTTATTACGCCATTAACAAAATAATTTCACACTTTATCGTCTATAAAAGCATTTTAATATCTAATGTGATCGTTTGATAAATAATTCAGGTTTGATCTAAATTTCGTGTACAAATTTATCAGTAGCCATTTCGACCGCAGTGGTATCGACTTTTAATTATCAGATGACCAAAAACTTCCACAGTATACAGTGTTATAAATTATTATAGAATGATAGAGGTACGTTGCAGCACGAAAGGGTTGGTTCCAACACGGTAGGAGAACGCCTTCATAGCTACTGTTATGTGTGTTACTACATAATGCTACTGTGTTTTCGTTCAGAGACCCAAGCACAAGCTACGTTCCCATGCATCTAAATCCCCTTGGCTGACAACACAACAGGTATCTTGAATCTTTTTGTAGAGGATAGATACCATATACGATATAAAATTACGCAAAAATCATGTATAATGGAATTATTCCCCGTTAAAAGTTCTAAAAGAACCGTTGCTTTACATGAGACATACCAAGTATCCTGTGGTCTACGCGAACAATGTCGCGGGCACAGCTTGTATTTTATATTTGAAGTATCAAACTATTCGCTGTCATAGCAAAGTGTCATTCACGTCTTCGAAACTAAGTGGATAGTTTTATCACTAATTCATTGTCAGATCGATAGGGAGTCCACGTAGCCTGCCCCGCGCGCCTCGAGTAATAATAAATGATCCGAGGTGACCTTTATCAAACCAGTCGACATTTACTCCGCTACATGTGTATTACCTTTAAAAGCGGGGGTAATACTGGAACCTTTCAGGAACTGATCGATAAGCAATTTAAAGGCAACTTCAAAACTTCTATTCAAAAAACAAATCTCATATGACGGTAAGTGATCACCGCCACCCACGAACTTTTAAAACCCCTAAGGAATTCCAAATGCGTTGACAGCGAGTAGGCTCTTTTCTTGAAGGTCCCAAATTCGTATCTTAATACCATTAAGTTCTAATGCTTAGTAAATAACTTCTATATCTGAGATTTCTATAATAGTTTTCAGAAATTATCAGTGTAAAAGTGAGCATCGAGATTGTAATAGAGGTGGATTACATCCTTTTCCTCGGGGGTTATAATGTATTCGGTTCTTAATAACCTATAGTAGTTTTCATGAAATGAATTTATCATTTATTATTAGTTGAATTCATTAATGATTAGGCATTCAACATTCAGACAACGAACCTGCATCATCAAGAATGAGTGTCATAGACCGCAGGAATCACTTACTGTCAGATGTGTTCGTTGGTATTAAAAAAAGAACTATTATTCTGACCTCATATGTCCATCGGAATTCATAAAAAAATAAAACTGAGTTAAAATCTAGCCCAGCATCATAACGCGGTGGGCGTTTTACATTCCAATAATTAGATTTTATAATATACTGTCGGGTGAATTTCATCATTAGCGCACGCGATAATCAATGATTATTATCGAATATGATTCATATGATAGTAGATATAGGCTACTCGTAATAATGCAATAACTTAATTAAACGATGTACTGTGTTTCACGCTCTTAGCTGAATTAAACCAATTAACGATAAAACGATTATACGTCTTCAAAAAATATTCAACATAGTAGTTGGAAATAAAAAAGTAAGTATTTTAACATATGTGAAATCCACCTATCCGTAATCGAATACGTATTCACGGTATCCGAGCTAACTAAGTTCGAACCCCAGCACTAATGAAATTATTAATCGCAAATTTTGTCATGAACAAAAATATTTCGAAGTCTTTTTTTATGTGACAAAAGTATCAAACGAGCACAACATTCACCTGATGGTAAGCCTGTGGCTCATGCATCTACATTCATCCTTGACAAGGAATCATAATGCAGATGCGTTGTCACCCTTGAGGACTGAGATGGTATCCCACCAGTAGTATAGGTCTCCGGATCCCTTCACTCACCAGACTAAATACAGTAGCATTATGCTCCTGTTGCACGCTGGTATTCAATGAGAACGTGGTCCCTCCTCAGTCGAGCTGTCTCATTCATTGTGCAGTTAGAAACAAACAGTGTAACACTACCACTGGAGAACTTTACTTTATTTTACTAAATGATGGTCTTAATTTCCAATACGTATTAATTGAGCCACAGCTAATCTCTCGCCGAGAAAATATCCACGAAGATGGAAAACAAACCGGCGCCACGTAACAAATAAAGTAATTAAACTCGAGGAACAGGACGTAGATAGGAATCGGGTGGTGTCGATGTCATTAAACAATCAATGACGCGATTAAATCGGGGCCCGGTTCGATCCCGGCGGTTATTGCTGCTTGCTAGCCGCACACTCGAATTAACTTTGTCATTACTCGCACCCGTTAGAACATTGATTAATTATTGAATTTAACGGCGCCGCAGATAAAGCGCTTCATTGTTAAACATCAAAACTGTTGTGATTTATTTGGATAACTAAACCGTATAAGTCACATAGCGTACTCTGTACCGGTACATTTTATAATCCAAATTAAATTAAATCCCGCTTCATACATGCAAAACATTTTTAAGGAAATAAACAGTGTTTTAAAATTAAATGGTTATTTAATTAGTTTAAAACACCAAAATTACTAAATAAAAATATTTTTCTAAAGTAAAAATAAGAAAAGTAACAGGCCTATATATATATATATATATATATATATATATATATATATATATTTCTGTTATTTATATCTTAAACTTTGACTGGGTTTTTTTACCAGCCGAGAAACAATATTCGTGTATCACAAATGTTTGATTTACGGATCTGGGTATCTGAACCTTCCTGTGATCTTATGGAACATGCTTTATATCAGAATAGGGCAGGGGACGACGCATGAGTGCCTCTGTGTTTTCGCACCTTACGCTTACGGCACCAGTAAACCATCAGGTAAACTATATTCTCGTTTTGTAGCCTAAATACCATTAAAATGTAGTTTTTATTTAATTTCGTCAAGAGTAACAAACGAGCACACAGTTTACCTGATGTTAAGTGATTCTCGCGACCCATGATATCTTCATTCATCCTTGACAAGGAATCATAATGCAGATATGTTGTCACCCTTGAGGACTGAAATGGAATGCCTCGTCTCCAGTAATAAAGGTCTCCGGATCCCTGCACACACCAGACGAAACACAGCAGCATTATGCTCCTGTTGCACGCTGGTATTCAATGAGAACGTGGTCCCTCCTCAGTCGAGCTGTCTCATTCATTGTGCAGTTAGAAACAAACAGTGTAACACTACCACTGGAGAACTTTACTTTATTTTACTAAATGATGGTCTTAATTTCCAATACGTATTAATTGAGCCACAGCTAATCTCTCGCCGAGAAAATATCCACGAAGATGGAAAACAAACCGGCGCCAAGTAACAAATAAAGTAATTAAACTCGAGGAACAGGACGTAGATAGGAATCGGGTGGTGTCGATGTCATTAAACAATCAATGACGCGATTAAATCGGGGCCCGGTTCGATCCCGGCGGTTATTGCTGCTTGCTAGCCGCACACTCGAATTAACTTTGTCATTACTCGCACCCGTTAGAACATTGATTAATTATTGAATTTAACGGCGCCGCAGATAAAGCGCTTCATTGTTAAACATCAAAACTGTTGTGATTTATTTTGATAACTAAACCGTATAAGTCACATAGCGTACTCTGTACCGGTACATTTTATAATCAAATTAAATTAAATCCCGCTTCATACATGCAAAACATTTTAAGGAAATAAACAGTGTTTTAAAATTAAATGGTTATTTAATTAGTTTAAAACACCAAAATTACTAAATAAAAATATTTTTCTAAAGTAACAGTAAGAAAAGTAACAGGCCTATATATATATATATATATATATATATATATATATATATATATATATATATATATATATATATATATATATATTTCTGTTATTTATATCTTAAACTTTGACTGGGTTTTTTTACCAGCCGAGAAACAATATTCGTGTATCACAAATGTTTGATTTACGGATCTGGGTATCTGAACCTTCCTGTGATCTTATGGAACATGCTTTATATCAAAATAGGGCAGGGGACGACGCATGAGTGCCTCTGTGTTTTCGCACCTTACGCTTACGGCACCAGTGAACCATCAGGTAAACTATATTCTCGTTTTGTAGCCTAAATACCATTAAAATGTAGTTTTTATTTAATTTCGTCAAGAGTAACAAACGAGCACACAGTTTACCTGATGTTAAGTGATTCCCGCGACCCATGACATCTTCATTCATCCTTGACAAGGAATCATAATGCAGATATGTTGTCACCCTTGAGTTGTGTTCAATTTTTATTAAAATTTAACAAATAAAGAACTTAGTTGTGAACTCAATATAAAAAATAGCAGATGTCACTATAAAAAATGTAAGCATAATTTAATTTAAGGACCAAATAGAAAACGGTTGAACATCACTAGGACACTACAAAAATTGAATGATTGTCGCCCTTCCATTTCTCACGGGGAGCCATTCACCGTTGATAAGATAAACAAGATGAAAACGAAAATGAGAACAACAATAAACAAAATGCTCGAGATGAAGATAAACAAAACAAACATTGACGAATGACTGTATTGTAGCAGGGACGTCCGGAGTGACACCTTGTGTCGTGCGGCCCGGGCGCCTCGCGTCCCTCCGACGTTCGTTCACAACCTAAAGAAAAATACCAGAAGTGCCTCCGTCGAGCACACTTAACATTCTAAATTCGCAAATTGTACTGAATTCTTAATATGCTCAGTATTTTTAGTCATTGTACTCAACAAAAATTTTGTTAATGACGAATTGAGTTTATAAATATATGTTTTGTAAAATTATCTAAAGAGGAATTTTAAATTTTCAATACGTTTCTAGTATATTATGTTGTCTTGATATTTTTTTATTAAAAAACATAAAAAAACTGCTGGACACAGAAGATAACTCTAATAGAATAACCTCTATTGGAGCACATTCCGTCACGCAGCTCCGCTGCGGACTGAGGTACTTCACAAGTCTTGAAATATTTTTATTTTAAATTTATTTCTTTACCTTTTCCTTCACTGTTATACGTACCAAAAATGTATTACATACGCTATTGAAACTTAAGCAATATAAGCTACATAGCACACATTTAATAGTACCAAATATATGTATGTATACATACTATATTATATATAGTATAGTAAATAAATATATACTACTATACTATACTAAATATAAAGGTCTAAGCAACACAAGTGCTAGAAACTAGAATTGAAATAATAGAATCAGGAACTTAACCACCTTTTTGCTGAGTTATCACTTACCTTCAAGTGAACTTTGTGCTCGTTTGTCATACTTAATATAATACCAAATAAAAAAAGTTATACCCACAAAGTAATTCATATAAGCTCCAATCAACAAAAGACATTTCCAGTAAAATACTATCCACGAAAAGAAGGAATGCACATCCAGAGTACCGAGCCACGTAAATTAATCAAACAGGACAGGGGTCCACGTCCGGCGGTGTAAGAGGCGTCTTCCAAAAGTTTCCACTCCTTAATGACGGCTTAATGAAAATCGCTCGGAGAATGGAACGATGACAGATAATCACTAAGTACTAAGTGGTAATATCACTTTAATTCACTTAGTATCAACTTACCCTATAGCGACTTTATCCAATTACAATGGATATACCTTTTAAAAAAAGAATATTAAAATTTTGTAATTTGTAATACTATTTTTTTTTATTGAATGCTCCACTTTTAATATTAAGTAAAGGTACGAAAAATTTTAGATAAATACAAGGAAAATACATGTTTTATTCTTACCGCGAAAGACAGATAAAGTAAGTTCTTTTCATTTTTTAATAAGAGCTTTTGAACTCCCAAAGCGTGAGCTTTTATACATTGGATACACTTTAAGCTTTTGACATTCAGTAATAGTGCTACTTACGTTATTAACATTCCTTTTAATTGTACTTTAATTGTAACTCCAACTAAGCTTAAATGCTTGTACGTACAACATGTCAATGCTCATGACGTTATACGAATGGTGGATTCGAACCTAAAACGTTAAGTTTCGTAGCACAATCGTAAATTATAGGCTATTGCCGCTGATTTGAATTAAAATTGTGTAGTTAATGTGCAGCCAACTAAAATTCTAGTATAAACATTTATTTATTTATTTACTCTTCATTGTATGAAGCTAAAAAAAATACCGGTCGAATCCTGTTTAAAGATTTTTAACATTAATTTTTAATATGTTTTAAACATTTATATAGCCTAAATTGTTCCTAAAGAAATCAAAAATTTCCTATAAAATATTTACGTAATCCTTGAGTACTATAAAACGTTTGTGTCTATAAAAACGGCCGTAGAACATCTGGCCAAAGTAAAGTTTTTATTGTAAACAATTAAAAACTCAAGGATTGCTCGGGAGACAAAGCGCTATAATAATTTACCTTTAGGTGGTTGTAGTTGTCTTGTGCGTTTTAATGCCGGATTCCTATCGCGATCGTAAGTAGATACACCGCTGGAATTTTCCGTTTATATGAATTTTCTTTTTTTATGTGTGTTTTTCGAAATAAAAAATATACGAGTACATATTATATATTTCGAAGGCATGTGAAGTCTGCCAGTTCACAGTGGAGCCGCGTGTTGGTACGATTCTCTAACATTCTCTCTTATATATATACACCAGATGATATCAAATGCGAAGAATATTTTATAGTGCCGTAAGGGTTTGTGAAAAAACATAGGCACTCACTCGTCGTTCCCTTACGAGCAATAAAATCTCAATGTTTCTCAATGTTAATAGTGTGAAAATGAAATATTAACTAGGCTTAATTACCTTGGAATTAATAGAAATCGGTAGTTATTCAACGGAAGTACCAAGCGGTGCAGCGGCTTCATTTGATAGTCATAATTGGCGATGCGCGCGGTCGGTCTGGTCGCGGTGTTCGAATTGCTCGAATGCTATTAATTTACCTCAATTCTGCGTATTATTTCCAAACATATCGTATTTGTGCCTTCTGACAGTCAACACGCGCTGATATGCCAAAATTGCAATTTTCGGCATTGCTCGATACGTTTAAAAATGTCGGATATGTCTGCAGCACATCGGGAATTTAACTTATGGTACTCATGCTAAATACATTTTGTGTATCATTTAGCATTTTAAACTTACAAGTGTATTAGCAACTATATATAACAAGATTTTTATAATATCGGTGGTGCCAAAATGGCACAGATTACACTTGTGGTAAGTGATGTCAGCCTCAACGTAAATTCAAGATGTTATGTACATACCCCTGAGGATTAAGATGTAATGTCTAGTTACGAGCACTTACGACTGGATCTCAACTCACCATACCAAACACAACCGTGATGCTATTTCACGCTGGCGTCTTTGGGGGTATTACCCTGCCCCAGTCGAGATGACCCATTCATGCTGTATCTACTAAAAAGTAGCTTCATCTATTCTAGTCACTTTAATCTGGCTTTATCAACATACTCTTAAATGAAAAAAAGCTAAAATTAAGTTAAAAGCAAGACATTTTAACAAATTTTAATTAAATGAACAACTAGCATTTTAAATAAATCTCTCTCACAGACAAATTAAGTCCAAAATTAAATCAGCAAGAAATATTTTGGAAGGGAAACATCCTTGGGCACGATGAGAGAAATATTTCAAGGTTGAATTTGAGTGCAACGTTTCTACATGTTACGTTTAATTAAAGTTCTGACGGGGAACAGGTACTGGAGTAGAGAGAAAAAATATACCTATGATATTTTAGTGCTCTTTATTTTTCTCTTTCTTCTTTCTCTTTTACTTTCTCTCTCTCTCTCTCTCTCTCTCTATGTTTGTCGTACTAACACTATATACTTTTAAGCATCTATTGCTTAGTTTGGATAACATAAATATTTAATATCATTACTTCTTCGCGTACCTCGTTTCACATACCATTTTTTAATAACTTTAGCATACAAAGCGTTGTTTTAAAATAAATATGGACTCTTAATGTTCAGTACACCCATCGTACATTTGGCTAAACGAGATGAAATAAGCTCAATTTTGGCAACGGCCCAATCCTCCATGAACCTGTATATCGTCACAAATGTCGGTGTGTTGTCTATTTATGTTATTTACAAGTAAAATGAACACATACTTGTATACACCCAATTCTAGCTCAAGTTATTCATCTTCCTTTTTCACTTTACATAACCTTTGCGGTTTACTTTTTATTCTCATTTTATTCAGCAAAAATATACATATGTGACAATCGTGGATATCTTACGCCGTTGTCTGTCGAAGGTCAGAAAAATATTTTGCATTTTTAATGTCAAAACAATTTTCTGAAAATTCGAAAACACCAATAGCAGTGATTGGGCCTCACTGTAGCTTCGTTCTACCTGCACCATGAATTGATTCGATTCGAAGATGGACGACAGCCTCACAGAACACCAGAGTATTATAGAGCCTTATAACAGTGGTAGAGTTTGTTCCCAGCTGTAGAATGAATGGGTCAGCTCGACCGGGGTAGGCCCACGCCCTCACAGAATACCAGCGCAAAATAGCAGTATAACGTTGCTGTGTTTCGTCTGGTGAGTGCAGGAATCCGAAGACCTTTATTACTGGTGACGAGGCATTGCATCGAGTTTTTGGCAAGGGTTATAATGCATCTGCATTATGATTCAACAAGGATGAATGTAGATGTCATGGGCCGCAAAAATCGCTTACGCATCAGTATACTCCTTTCTTAAAAGCACAACAACGCATATAACTACGAGTATCTGTTGTTGCGGATGCTTTTGGACAGATGTAGTCTTACGTTTTCCACCTTACCTCCTCTAGTACGAGAAAAAGTGATAAACCATAAAAAATTTCATTTACCTTCAAGACAAATGTTGGTAAACTGTGTACGTGTTCGTGACCCTTACAACTTAAAAATCCTATATTTGTTCAAAAACAAAAATGTATGTTCCACAGTGACTTGAGAATTATAAAGGAGTCTAAAAAAAATATGCATGCAATGATTAATTAGTTCTTTTCAAATATATTTTTAAAAGTATTGCTTCTTCAAGTTTTTGCATTTAAACTACTACACAACATAAATAACTTGTCAAAAGATTTTCTCTTTATCTCAATAAATGCAATTGAGTATCTGTAGTTATAAAATATTAATAATATATATATATTAAATATTTTGTATCTATAGAGTGCTAACAACAATTAGTAACACTATACTCGTAAATCATGTTATTATTTTGTATCAAAAACTAACTATACTAGATGTAAATGAGTTTTCCAAATTACTTTTCAACTAACAACCATAGAGGCTCACCGACGCCTTTCGCTTTAAAACGATTTTCAGCGCTCATCAAGCGCTTATCAGATTAGTGTACCCAAAATTATGGTGAATAGGATGTGAGGGGTAGTTGACAGGTCGAGGGAGGTGGGTGATACTGTAACAATAGAATTGAGTTCATTCGGATCGCAACATAATAATCTTAATTAAGGGATAAGTATGAATATATTTATTTAGTATATTTCGTGTAAATTCGCAATTGTTTGATTGTGTTTAAAACGTAAGCGTATTCGAGTAGGGACTTAATATCATTCTATTCGTGGTAATTGAAGGATTTTATTTTATGTTCAAACAATTTTACCTTACTTTCGATAAAAAAGATAACATTATAATTTCGTTTGTGGTTTACCAAAACATCGATTTTTAACAAATTATAAATAAATACTATATTTCAGTACAAACATAAGTACCTTCGCCTCTAATCGTGAACCTAGACAAGGCTAAGGAAGATTGATGTAAACGCAAATTAAGAAAATGTTGGTCACAATATTGGTCACATACATTTACTGATATTTTTGTATAATGTCGTTGATAAATAAGAACACAGTTCAATTTTTTTTTGAGCACACAGTTCACTCGATTTAACGATTGACACGATTAAACCGATCTGACGCATCTGGTTCGTGTGGCCGAAGATTGGACTAACTGACGATCATTGGGAGACGGTTATGTCAACTTATTTTCAAATCCAATACACACCATTCCGAAACTACGATAGCAAGTACTGTAACATTCAATTCCAACAGCAATAGATCAACTATGATATAATACCACGTCAAACAGAAAAGGGAAACCAAACCCTTTTTCGCCTGTAATGAAACATAATGTCTATAAGCCCTTGCAAATATCCTATTCTGGGAAAATATTAAGAAATCAATTTGCTAGAACATGCAACCGCTTCGTTCGTTTTACTCAGCGAAACGACTTGCGAGAAAATATCGCTTGATAGTCGTCTTTTGTTTCCGAAAACAAATTTGTGGCAACAGTACACCCTGTACCGAGAGAATATAACGCAGACACGATGCAAGCGAATTTCTTGAGATACAAGGCGGAGTTCTATTGAACACCGCGTTGTATGAATCTAGTAGCGATCGATCGACACGTTTCACGGTAACATACGTTGATGTCAAAGCTTGGCCTTTGTCAGGGGTCGAGTTTGGCAGGGGTTTGGAAGGGGTTCGGGGGTCATAGTGGGACGTGCCACCGACAGACCACGTCTAACGAACGCTGACAATGACAAGCTCCGAAAACGCACCTCCGCCACTGACCGGATTAATTCGCAGGCATTAATTAAACGCTGTGTATGTAGCTGCTCCCGTAAATGCACTGTCAATGGCAATTTCAGCTGCTCCACGTCATGTCAAATTTTTCAATTCACTTGAAATTTAATCAACCACCCACAGCAGGGCTTCGTAGAACAAAGCGCTATTAAAATGAAAATGCAATCTGTATATATAATAAAATCGTAAACAGAGTTATATGGTCTGCTTGTCTGAGAATTGTGGACTTTAATTTAAATGTAGTTTTCAGTGATAGATAAGATTGAAATTAGGCTAACATGAAGTGTTTGGTTCGTTTAAATCAGTTGACATTTAAAAAGGTATATCGATTTTAAAGTGTATTCTACTCATGATCAGGGAATCTCCTCTTTATAATTCCATTAGTATATACTCAAATACAAAAGTAATCCTTTTCCCTCTTCCATTATGAGCAATATAAAATTAGAAGAGAAACTAACGTCGCTGAATAAATCAGGAATACTTTAAAAGACGTCTTCGTAACTGTAGCACCAAACGAAAGTTTTTCAAGTCAGTCTTAAAGGGGAAACTCTATTTACTTTCATTTACTTTTTCAAAGCAAAAAAATGTTTTTTCTGAAGAATAAAATCAGAGTAAACATTTTTTTTAATTAGCATGTTTATTTGCCCATAACTTAAAGTTTTTAATATGTATGTTTATCACAAAGAAGCGGTTCTCCCGATGACGACTGAAAACTGTTACCTATAAACATCTTCTACTCTTAACAAAGATTCTAGATGCATATGCACTACCACCTTTAAGAACTAAAGTGGAAAGCTCCATTCCATACATTTACCGTACAAAACAATGGAATGTCATATTATTATTTCACGTAGTACTCGGTTGGACCACCACCCTGGTCTAACATTCTGCACCGAGTAACTAGATTTAGTACGAACAGGTAGGCTTGATCGGGGAAAAACCATATTTTATCGAATACCAGCTTATTAATGCTCCATTTCATACGGTTAGTGAAATAAACCAGGGATTTCGATCACTGGTAAAGAATAGTAGTCCTCGGGGGTAATCAAGGCATAATGCCCTATATCGAATTATCAATCATTCATCATGTAAGGGATACAAACAATAACATTTCGCTTGACAGTATGTCATCCCAGCAAGCTATGATATCTACATTCATTCTTCATCTAAATCCATACATAATCCTCCATTTATCCAAGGAGGCCTCCTCTGATGCTAGTGCGGTCCCAGGTAATTTACGTGGTAGAGATACGCTGCAGTTTGTTTCTAGCTGTAGAATGAATGGGTCAGCTCATCCGGGGTAGGATCACGCCCTCACAGAGTACTAACGTAAAATAACAGTAAAATTCTGCTGCGTTTCGTCTGGCGAGTGTAGGGATCCGGAGACTTTTATTACCGGTGACGAGGCATTCTATCTCGTCAAGAGTGACAATGCATCAAACAATCTGCATTATGATTCCTTGTCATAGATGTCATGGGCCGCAGGAATCACTTACCATCAGGGGAACTGTGTGCTCGTTTGTTATTCTAAATGTAATAAACGACGGTGGATGATCATAGGGTTTTTGTCGGTGTGAATCTGACATAACGGAAGTAAGGAGACTTCCGCTAGGGAAATCATTTCCTCAAGAAAAAAATTGCTACATGAATGGGTTAGTTAAACCAAAAGACCTTATTTGTTTATAGTTAGCATTTACCACTAACTATCAGGTAAACTGTAAAACCAAATGGATTCTGACATCAAATGAAGTGTTTTTATTATTAAATAAGGGATTGTGAAGTACCCACTCAATTCACATGGTGATAAATGATTCCTACAGCATGACGCCAGGTCGAAGGCGGAAGTCATTGCTACCCATGAGCAGTAAGATGGAATGTCTCACTATCAGTTTTCCTTTGCATGTGCTCTTGTGTTACACTTACCATTTCAGATCGCATTTCATAGTACAAGTAACTAATAACTGAAGTGTATCTTTACTACTTTAATATCAATGCAATGCAAATTATTGGTATTCAAGTTGTTATATTTAAGTCCTCCATTTATCTCGTGTCGTTTACACTGAATCCGAATTATGTTCCGAATCTGGATATGGTTCCCATCGGTATAGAGAAGACGTTTGCGAGTAAGTGTGTGCTAGTGCTACGTTTTCACAAAAACTTTCATTGCCATTACATATCGAGTAGAGGTAAAACAGGATGATTTATTTCATAACCAATAACTCTATAAAATATGAATACAATAACGCCAGTATGTCACAATAGAAGCAAACATTATCGGGAAGCCGTACCTCTATAAACAATTATAATTCATATATATCCATATTCCATAATAGACGATATTGTTACCCTCATAATACTGGCAGACCTTAATAACGTTATTGTGATGGTCCTGCCTTTACACACTCCACACAATTGCCACGGCTCCACAGCTTTAGAACAGAACATAACTAAGGTATTTTACTTCCGTCGTCACGTGTACCGGTAAGTGATGAAAATTAGGCGTATATTTTAAAACAAACAATTACAAAATAAAGAAACATTGCTTCATTTAAATTTACAAACTAAAGTTAATTGGTTAGTTGTTTAAACTTTTATTTTTGATATAAATCTATTTTCTTATGGATAATATTCGTCTAGGCAATTCAATTCTAATCATGTTGAGAACATCCATTTGATAACCTGCTCTTAAGTGTAAAGAATATAAAAGGGTGGCAATGGTATCCCATAACAAGAATGTCTGGTATTCCTTTTCTTCACCAGACCCGTCGCAATTAAATACTTTTAAACAAAGCATTTGAAGAAACTAACGGAGTGTAAATTATAAAGCCAATGTAGATTGCATCTTTTGCAAAAAAAATCCTAATGCTTAATAAAGTTAATATTTATGCCTTACTAAGCATCTCTGTTTTTTTAATCAATATAATTAATTTTTACGCTTACTTATAATATATTGAAATTGTATAAATACAATGGCAAAACGTTATAAATATTCTAATACCCGATCTGTATTAATGAAGTCTTTGTTTAGCAATAACAATACCTTCCATGTGACAATGTACGTATATTGGGCATTGTTGCATAAAACTATTCAGTATACAACAATAAACGATGAATAGCTTATGATTCGCATTTCGACAATGTATTACAAGACAAGAATGACGTGTGGTGCATTCTCTTTTGACTCACACCACGCTGCAGTCCGTCTTTGTCTCCAAGACACCTGCACAACCTCCAATTATCAGTGTAATTGGCTATTCAAAGTTGGCGCGATAGGGTGAGCACAGCATCGTTAATTAATAGAATCAACTGAACATTGAAATTTTCGCTCCAGCAGTCTAAAGCTACCTGGAAGCAATTTGAAGCGATTTATGTGGAGCTGAAAGCCTTTTCACGCCGCTTGAATGGTTGGTTATGAACTGGCAGCCTTACTGTGGAATGAAGATTTTAAAAGCTCGGAAGGAAACATTCTAATTAAGTAAAATTAATAGTTAAAAGGAAATCAAGGTGACTTCAAATTACGGAATTACAATCTACCGAACGTATTTAATTTTCTTCTTTCTTTGAAGGAATAAACTATACACAGTTATAAAAGTATTTTAAGCGATCCCAAAACACGGATTTCAACAAAGGAAACTGTCACCCCGTTTCGTTTCCAATTCGATTCTGGTTTTTTGATAGGATCTCTTATGATATATAACATATTTGTATGATTCTTTTTTTATTTAATAAGAATGATATGTTATCAACATATATTTAAAAAAACTGTTAAAATAGAAAAAAAAACTGTATTTATTAAAATTGACTGACGGATATTTCTAGATTTCAATATCTATCTTTGTCCTTGCCTCTAATCTATTATATTCGGTTCTTTGATTTTATTTACGCAAAATTTTATTTTGACACTTTGTAAAAAATGTGGTAAAATATGAAATTGTATTTAAAAAAAAAAGATTTTTTTTCCAATACCATCGGGCGAGCGGCCAATCAGTCCGCTAATGTTGCATGAAATTCATCAATAATCGGGTGAACCCTCATAAATTTACGTTACAACTGATGTGTTATGTTATCCCGTGCAACCAAACAATATGTTGTTATGATTGATCGGGAACCCGATGGGGCTGAAGGTGTGGTGCTCACTCATAGGGATACATTATTAAATCAAATAATTCTTTCTCGTCGTCTCTATACTGATAAATTTATGTAGACAGTGTCATTCCTTTCTTTTCTTTTGTTATGTATTTGTTTACTTTACCAATTTTTAACACATATACAAACGGTAATGCGACTTCCGTAGAGCATTAGTAATATTTTAATTGTAACCAGACATTTCATCTGAATTTCAAGAAATAACACAAATGTATTTCGTTGTTTCGTAAATATACTTCGATGCAATTTACTGATAAACTAAGTATTTGGCGGTAAAGAACTCCTACCCCTGAAGAAACAGGAATTTCGAAAAGACAAATTAAAAACAAATTAATTAAACAAGAGTGGTTTGTAGAAAGATGTAAGAAATCCTAGTAATGAAATTCGTGTCTAGCACTGAGAAAAGACTGTCTAAACATTTTTCTTTCATACAGGAATACTATTCTTATCGGTGATGATGTTTTCGATGACGATGATAATTTCGAAAAAGGTAACGCACGCAGTTATAGTTACGCAAAAATTTCATCGTCCCTATTGCGATATATCGGATATATCCAAATCCATGTGCTATAAAATCGGAGGACAGTTCAGATGTAATGTCAGATGTAACATAAGGACATACATCAGATTAAGACTCGAAAACCAACAATTTGTAATACACAAACATTGTTCCTCGGGTAAGAACCGAAAGCAGAAACCATGACGTAGTACCCAGGTAATCTAACCACTACGCCACGCCACCGTTTATAAAAATTCTTGTAGACAATGACCACTTACCATCAAATTAACCCGCGATCTTGTTTATAACCATCATTAACTTTAAATTTTTTTTGGAATTAGGGAGTGACAAACGAGCATCTAATTCATTAGATTAGTGATTCCTCCCACGTATAATACGGAATCATATTCACCCTAGTAGATCATGATGAAAGACCTCATCACCTTCCTCATCCTTTTTCTTCAAATAGATGAACAACAGTACCACTATATTTAAAGTTAGTGTATAACCGCAACGTGAGTGTACAAGGGTTGAAATTTGTTATTTACTTAAACAAACCTCTGTATACAGTCGGTATTCTCGCGTGTATTTAATTCCACACATTGTCACATTAACGCATTGTGTGTATGCCAACTATGTTTCTAACATATGCACCCGGCATACTCCATCCAACCGCCTCATGGGATTTTCTAGTGAGTTTGGAACACAAATTGTAGCTACAAGTCAGTTTCGTACGAGATAGAATCCATATAAATATGTTCCGCACAAGAATTTACCCGGTACACAATCTTTTCTTTCCTATTAGGATACGTGTGATTATATTATCGTTATTAATATAGGTGTTCCATTTTTGTTATAAGACTCTTCATTTTTACCAACGGGTGTCACAAATGAAACACGTGTTATTTCCCGAGTTTCCTAACCAATGTCGAATTTGATAATCTGAAGTCTGAATTATACTTATAGTTTATATATATAAAATCCACTGTTGGGCATTGGCTAACACTCTATAGAGGGTGTTAAGAACTCAGACCACCTATCTACTGCGGCTTGGTGTACCTCACATGTCTGCGAATTCTTTTTTATTTTTTTCTTAGACGTGCAGAATTCCTGACGATATTTTTCACCGAGCCCCTGGTAAACCAGCAGATAAAATTGCATTTAACAAATTTATTGTTGTCCGTGAATTAAAAAGGGGTCCTTGGACACTGATCTACCACGACTTAGAACCATACTGCGTCCTTCTTCATTGCCTTTTACGCAATAGTCAAAACTGACAAGGAGAACTATTATCATCAAATTCATATTAATTAACGTTAATTAAATCAATATAATCCACATTACAACCATTCTCTTGTGTATTGCCCTGAACGTGAACTGAATCAACTGAACCACAAACGAAGGGTCAGCCGAAGGACTAGGAGTAATTATTAATTATAGATTAGCCACATATAGCGGACCTAAAATCGGAACACAATCAGCGTTAATACGTCGTTGTCGACATTAAATTGCATTTACGAGCGTCCAAAGGAATCGGAGGTCATTCGCAGTGTAATTAGTTTATTTAGCCTCTGTTCAAACGTGCTGTTGAACGCGCTCGTGTCACGGGAGTATTCACATTAACGCTTAATGAGAACCGTTGCGGCCGCGGCGCGGGCGCGGGAAGGGTCCGACACGGATTAGGCCGGAACCCACTGCGGATAGAGTTTGCTAAGCTTAGCTTGATTCAAGTCAAGTTCAGAGATGTTTGTGGCGAATATGACGAAGATATTATTCGATTTATAATTAATATTAACACTGTAAAGGAAGTAAAATAACAGCCACAGTAAAGTTTTTTTAGTGGCAGAGTTACATTGCAGTTGGTTCCTAACTGCAGAATGAATGGGTCAGCTTGACCGGGGCAGCACCGCGGCCTCACATAATACTAGCGTAAAATAGCAGCGTAAAGCAATAATGTTGCTGTGTTTCGTCTGGTGAGTGCAAGGATCCGGAGACCTTTATTGCTAGTGACAAGGTACTCCATCTCTACATTATGATTCCTTGTCAAGGATGAATGTAAATGTCATGGGCCGCAGGAATCACTTGCCAAGTGAAGTGTGTGCTCGTTTGTTAATCTCAAAGAAATAAAAAAAAAAAACCTGTTATATAAAAATATGATATATAAGTACATTCCATTTCAAATCATTGGTCTCCCCTCTAGAGAGGGTATTGGAGTATTGTTCGCTGCTCCAATGCAGATTGGCGGATTACACGTATTTCTTTTTTAATTATTTCACAGACGTATAGGTTCCTTCAGTTATTCTTCAACGTCGAATACGTGGTAAATCAGCGCTTTAAAAGTGCATTCAATAATTTCATCGGTGGACATCGAGGAATGAAGTCGTATTGCACGTGTAACGTCAAAAAAAAGGGGAAACCTAAAAAATTAGCTACCACGGCTGTATTTTAAGACAGTTTTGACAATTCTTTTCTTTTCTGTAATTCTTCTTAGTCGAAATCAAGATTTGTTATTGATACAATTTTTTATAACATATATTGTCATAGATATCAATTAATTACAATAAGAACTTGATTGAAAGTTTTAACATTACTAGTTTTTTATTTGTGTGTCGCAATTTGTTGGTTTCCGGGTTTGGGTGTGTTGTATTTATGCCCCGATCTTTTACACTGCATCTTAAGCTAACTACAATTTTATCGCCCATTCATTACTTCATACTATGGAAGGGGGCGACGAGAAGGGCTGTGTTTAAGCGAAATGCTTACGGCACTGTAGTATACATAGTCGATATCTAAAAAAATATGATTTCTCACTTGCATGATACGGCAGTTTCTCTGATGTATATTAATTATATAATAGTTCACCTATTTATTAATTAAATTTTTTCAATTAACGAAGAACACTTTTAAATCTAAAATAATTTTACATCCATTCGTACCAAAAACGGCGGCGACGTACCAGTCCGAATGTATACCCACCGTTACAACCAACTCCGCTGTGAAATTATCTCAATTTAGCCGGTCATTAGCGGAGTCGCACGGGAGAGATATCCGGCTGGCCGGGTATAAATCTGAATTTAATGACCGGCCGCCACCGGTTCTAATATTTTCGAACAATGTTTCGGGACACGTACCGTACGTACGTGTACGTGTGCTTTGTCCCCGGGGCGGACCGTTTGTTTCTTGCCAAAGAACCTTCGCGCCACGTCTTCTTGCGGAAATTCGTCGGAAATACCTTAATTAAGTTTGTTTTCTGTGTTATTTTATATAACGTTACGAGAGACCTGAAATTATAACGGATGCATTTGTACGTAGACTTAGTGCTGCAAGAGTAATCTGTAATTTTGTCTTAGTTATGAAATAGACTGTTGTTGTTGTTGAAAGAAAAAAAATAATGTAACAGCTTATATATGTAATTTCCACTGCTGTGCCTACTCTAGCTCCTCTGAAGAAGGTGATAGAGCATAGACCGGCAAGTAGCTCCAGATTGGTGGACTTCACGTCGTTGAAATAATTTATTATTCGTTTCTAGTATATTAAAGTTGTTTTCCTTCACCATCAAGCAAATTCACTCGCACAACGTGAATGAAAAACAATTATATTCACTCGCACATCGTGAATTAAAAACAATTAAATTCACTAGCACACCGTGAATTAAAAACAATTAAATTCACTAGCACACCGTGAATTAAAAACAATAAAATTCACTCGCACACCTTGAATTGAAAACGCATATACATAGAGTTACCGAGTTGTCATGTAAGAAAAAAAAACTGTAGATCGTATAACTTCTTTGTTTCCATATGACTGTATACTAAAATTAGCTTTTGTAACATAATCCTCCACATACTACATCAAAATGTCCAACGCCATGAGTGCCACTCTGTAAAGATTATATTTTTACAATGTAATCTATTGAATCTTTTTCTTGATTTTATGTACCATACAATATTAATTAATATTAAAATATAAATTGGTAAAGTTACATTATGATCGCAGAGCTTTCTCTCGGTTTTCCGTAAGAAGTCTTATTATATAACCGGGGGTAGATTTGAAGTTTTGGTAGTAGAGCCACTCTGCAGAGAGTGTCTTGCTGCAACATCAATTGGTTGGAACCGGAGAAGGAGTATATGTAAGTGCGTACTCCTTCCCCGGTCTCCAATGCCAGCGTGAAATAGACACAAGAAGCTACTTCATTTCAATTTCAAAATCTTATTATGCAGCTAGAAACAAACTGCAGTATAGCTCTATCACTTGTCACTACCTTGGCTTTCAGTCATTATTACAAATGTGTCGTATTGTTAGTGTTAAAAAATAAAAGTTTATATATAGACAGCCCACACCTGGGCATAAGCCTCCGCGCGGCTCCTTCGTTCTTTGGACTTCATATGTCTCTGAAATATATTTTTGTTTTTTCTTAAGTTTGTATGATCATATTTATTTCTCCAATGTTACGACAAAGAAATTAATTGAATTCATCAAAATGTACTATGAATACTGCGTTTTTGTTCCAAAGATTTTAATCAGTTTAATTCTATCAGAATAATAGAAAAATGGGTTAGTAAAGATGACGTGAATGTTGTCGCTTTTATTTAAAAAATTGTATGAAATATATTTATATTTCATACAAATTCAATTAAATTATGGACAAAGATATTCGAACACTGGCATGAGACCATCTTCAAAGTAATTTGATTCAACCTTGGACAAACAGAATGTACGAAGAAGTTTACAACCCCATAGACATGCAAGTTTCTCCACGATGTTTTCCTTCACCGTCGAATACGTGGTAAATCAACAATTAACAATTGCATATGTGTTGACACCGGAGATCGAATTCAATTTTCTCGCGTAAACGTTTATTTTAAAGCTAGCAAAACACTGGGCTACAAATTATCATGTGATTTCAAACGTTTATTCGTGGATAATATAAAAAAAATATTGTACCAAAACAATAACTTACAAATATATAATAACCTAAATTGTAAAAAATACTTTTATTTAGCTTCTGTTTCATATTTCGAAAAAATATTTTGACAATATATTATATATGTCAAAATATTTTTTCGAAATATTATATATTGTCATATTTTTGTAATATTTTTTCAATGTATATATTTTTTCCAAATATTAAACAGAGGCTAAATAAAAGTATTTTTTACTGTCGTTTAAATGTCAGACTTTCTACGTAAGACTTCGATATAAAAACACAAAAAGGTTCGACGTGTAGCAACTAAAGCATCTCAACTGACCTTTAGAAAATAGTTTTATTGCTTTATTTTTAAATTTCCACGCTCGACGACTCGATGCCTTCAATTTTCGAAGTATTTATAGACTAACCACGTACCTTGTTCTACATATCGTCATTAATAGTAACTGAATTAACTTGTCCTTCGAACTACTGGTGCACATCGTTTCTGCCCCTGGAATATTTCATTATCTACGTCATCTTACACTCTGAGCAATGAACTATTGAATTACGTATAAAATAATTTCGAATAAAAGAATGACGCTGAATTCTGAAATAACGGCATTAGGCCACTGCGTTTCTAATGGTGAGTTTTTTTTTCTTTAATTTAGTCATCTACAGTGCATACATGAAAACAATCTTAATCCATAAATACATGAAGTCAAATCTGATGCATTCACCAATTAAAGATGAACACATCATTTGTTATAATTAACGGTTATCGTATTACAATAATTAATTAATGGAGAAAACTAAACAATAACAGATTCAAAATAAAAACAAAAATGAGAATTAAATTTTCAAAATTAAATAAATTAAATCATAACGTAATAAAATAAAATGAATATATACGTAAAATTTTAAAAAACAACCACACGATACAACAAAAGAGTTTAGTACTCCAATGGCTCAAATACCGGTAAGGAGGTTTTATATAAATAAAAATAGATGACGAACAATCTGGAAGCTTACCTGATAGTAAGCGATCACTACCGCCCAGGAATATCTGCGCCACAAGAAAAGTCGCAGGTTGCACGCCTTTAAGACAGGAGTAAGAAAAGGATGCTATTCTTTAGAGGTGACAAATTAATCATAATACAGATGCGTTATAATCTCTGAGGTAGCTCTGTGAAACAGAATGCCTTGTAAACAGTAATATGGGTCTCCGGATCTCTAAACTCAGAAGAAACTCTTTTTAAACTGGTGCTCTGTGAGAACGTGGTGAGGATAGAAACTTCAACGTAGCTCTACTAAATAAAATAAAATCTATTGTTTTCTTAAAGAAGCCCGCACTCTTGCTCGCCACTGTATCTGCTGTAAACCAGGATTATTTTGCGCATTATTAAGTCACTTACTTTCATAACATAACATAAGCGGACATTAAATATTTTCAGTATCATTCCAATACTCCATTTGTAACGATTATACCGGTAACACGGCCTTATGACCAGGAAAATCCTGCCATCGGATTATGTCTTTCATAATGAACATAAAAATTCATTGACACCGGCGAAGCTTTCGTAGCGGTTACATTCCGCGTAAATCTGAATCTTTTTCATCAATATCGACAAATTGCTGATTTTATCCCGCTGTTGAAGTATTTTATTTAAATAAAAAAAGTGTTGTCCTAGCTATGATGTATTTGTAAAGTTTGAAATAAATATCAGTTATGGTGGATTTGTTAGTTAAAATATCAATATGTTTGTGTGCAATTTTTCGTATTAAATGTACAACATTTAATTAATTTATTTAATTTTATTATTTTAGTATTCATTGTGGTAAAGTTAATGTCTAGCTACCATATTTTGAATGGTGAATCAAGGGATCCGGAGACTGAATTAAAAATAACGACGCTGAGTTACAATAAATCCTCAGGAGTGACAACGTCTTAAACCTTTGTTCAGGATTAATGTAGATGCGACAGACTGCTGTTATCAATCAGAGGTACTGTATGCTGTTTCGTCACAAACAATATTAAATAAAAAAACAATCATTGTAACCTACACAACAACTATTATGGTAAAAAAAAATGATATTATAAACTTTATCGATGTATTAAGTATGCGCATACGTGCTAGAGTCGCTTAAATTAATATCTCATACTCGCTCTATTTTAAGAGTGGTATGTGATAGTTATTACTAGTGACGCGGCTTTTCTATGCAAAATTTTAACTCGTAAGAATCACTAGTTCCTATTAAGTAAGCAGTGAGCTTGTTTTCAATTCCGAATATGAAAAAAAATCCTTGTTCATTCAGTAATTTAATAATTTTCTTATAAATATAAGCAATTATGATTAGAACGTATCTTACAAATAGACAACAAGCCCCTTTATCGTTTAAGAGATTAACAGACGTGGCAAATATTTGCATTTTTCTACTTTCAAATTATTGTTTTTATATTAGCCAAACATAATTTAAGCATTGCCAATAAGTTAAGAAGTGGTGCGGTGGAGTAAGCGTGTGTAGCTTATTTTTGTGTTACAGGGGGCGCGGGAAGGCGGCGCGCATAGGCGGACTCAGGTAGAGTTTGTTGTGCGTGCCCTAGGCTGTTCTGTATTCACTGTCTGTCAAATAGCGCGCGAAGTGAGAGCGTTCCGCGTCGAATCTACTGGAGTGCGCCTTGCATATTATACTTTAATACTAAAAATATTTTAATTTTATTTATATTATATTTATTTATTCAACCTTTATTACATTAACCTAAACGTAAATAGGGGTCCACAAAGGATGGACTTAATACCAAAGCCACTCTCTACAAGTCAGTCCAAGGCGTTGTGAGTGAGTTTTAACCTTTGTATACTTGTCAAATAATTTATTTCTAATTTTTTAATCATCCTAAAATTTACTTTCGAAGTTCTCATTTCTAGCCAAGCTACAATACAATACTTAAATGCGTTGACTTTTAGATAATAAATACAACTTGTTTTACTTTTGAAAACATTTACACTTTTTTTTCATAAAACAATAACTTTAATGTTTTTTTGACAAAGAGAATACGCAATTTAAGTTTAGTTAATATTAACAAATGTACCAAGAATTTAACGTGAATGCAGGAAAAAATTGTTAAATTACTTTGAAAATGGAGAG
This sequence comes from Teinopalpus imperialis, assembly GCA_029286865.1. Lineage (NCBI taxonomy): Eukaryota > Metazoa > Arthropoda > Insecta > Lepidoptera > Papilionidae > Teinopalpus > Teinopalpus imperialis. Next base: position 1,000,382 of record JAGSMU010000039.1, read on the forward strand.
CACAAGGTCAAAAAGGAGCTTTGGCTTTAGCTTAAGCGATATTGTGTACTAATATAATAAATAAAATTTAAATTACCGCCTTTCATAATGATGATAATGGACGGTGGCGATCAAATTTTAGAAGAATTTAAATTTTAGAAGAACATGATGAAATTAATTATGCTTTCGAAGGTTCTCCAAGCAAAAATTAAGATACTAATATTTTTATTTTATTTTTTCTTAAGTGACTATATATTTATTATTATTTCTTTATATTAACAAGTCTTTGAATTAATTCTATGACCTTGATTATTATAATTCGTAATGTTTGTTAGAACTAATTAAATTTTTTTCAAACTCATTATTGATCTAAATAGTTCAAATATACCAAGGCACACTCTTCCCGCGCTGGGGTGGATTCGACGTCGAACGAACATATTATGTACGCTCACTCTGCACTTAGTAATTAATCGTCGTGCTGTAAGACATTTTATTTTCGTATTCATTGTGGAGAATTAATTAGTATGGATTTATGTTATTTTGTCGTTAATTTAAACTAAAGTTGATTTCTGTAAAGAGCCTATTGCAAAACGCGCCAAATTGACCCCTTTGATAAGCCGACATTTGAAAAATTATTGATAACTGTCAAAAACTTTGCTCGAACAGAAGTCGCCCAAACAGAGCATTGAAGTCCCGAGCTAATTGAATTATACCCCTTGAGGGCTCCGTAGTCAGTTTTCAAGTACCTGGTATTCTTTGTGTGCGATTAATTTATCCCATTTTTTTTATTACATTCTCCTACGGAACCCTCTGCGTTTGAACATCACCATTTAGTGTATTGTGCTAATTATGTGTTGGTCTGGGTTTGAATTTTGTTCGTTGTTTCATTTTGACTAAAACTGTGTGTAATATGTGTTTTATAGAAGCTGTGGTTGTTTTGTTGTGTCATCGCCAGTATGTGATGATGGTGATGTGAGTGGGGTCGCGTGTCGGGGCGGCGGCGTGACTGGGTAGCGCGGTAGCTAACAGGGCGTTCGCAAAATAAATATTCTTTTTGTTCTTTAAAATTAAATCAAATATATAGTTAAAACAATTATTATTTTATTTTATCATAAAATTACGTATACTTTTGCTTTGTTTCTGCTTGCTCTAGACCCGTTGAATAAGTTGTATTAAAGAAAATATATTTAATCAGAAAGATATTTAAATAAACCAATATCTAGTTACACATCTTTCTACGAACTTTTACTTACCAATGTTATAATTTCTTTGTTATTCTAGTCTCAAACTTATCGTAACAGCCAATAACACACTGAATCCTAATGAGTTACAAAGTTTGTCTCCTTTCAAATAAACTTACAAAATAAGACGCGTTCGTATCCGCATAATTACTCTTCTATTTTAACTTGATAATGAAAATTATATTCACCACACATTAGTGTGGCATTGACATTAGTCAATGATACATATTTTATAATTAAGTCCGATTTGAATCATTTGTATAAATACAGTTTGATGTTTTGAATTTTTTTTGAAATTTACAGTTACAAAACATGTATACAGTTGTTAATAAAAAGCCCGTCACTCCCACTCGCCCGGTCATCTGCGAAACCGCACAACTCAATTTTATCGAGTTCTCTTTTTTTACTCTCCCGGGTATGCAATTGGCACGGAATTCTATTTTAAGTCCGCCGCTCCACGCACCACCGCTAGGCTTATTGTGGTTTCACACTGTGAGGAATTTTCTAATAAAACTGATCGTGTTTTTTCGCCACAGATCGGAAGCTGTTCGTTGGAATGCTCAGCAAACAACAGACGGAAGAGGATGTACGCCAGCTGTTCACGCCATACGGTACAATAGAAGAGTGTTCCATACTACGTGGTCCCGACGGTGCGAGTAAAGGTATGTTCTAGTTTCTTTTACCAAGTTTCGCCTTGTTTGTGTTTTAAATTTTATTATTATCGATCGTTATGTCGATATTGTTATTAATTCTATCCACTACATACACATTTTATTCTAAAATACAGAATTAAATAAATATTTTAAAATACATTCTGCTTAGCAAAATGTAATATTTATTTATAGAAAGTAACTTTAAATAAAACTATAAGCGAATCTTTGAAATAATATAAATCATAAAAATCTAATACCTTTCCAGTTACTTTTTTTTAATTTACAGTGACATGCGCTTTAGTCCGTTGAAACGAATTTATTCCAGCGGCAACATTGAGAGAAAGAATTTTAAGGCTCTCACGGCGAAATAAATTTCTCGCAGTCGTTAGGTTCGGCATTCAAGAGATTTACGCGGTATTAGAGTTGAAAGTGAATTTCACCTGCGTTTCAAAGTCAAGGGACGCGAGGGCTTACACCTTGCCTAATAACTTTTGCTCACACGCAACCCAATCAAATGTAAGAAGTTTCGCAAGTTAAGCATTTCATTATTTAATTACTAATACTTTCATTTTTTTCATTTCATTTCACTTTTATGCAATATTATATATTTTTATATCAACTTTTATAAATCGTTTTACTTAATTATTTTATGAATTAGATCTATTTTTATTCCCTTTCAAATAACTGATCCAGAGATGGAACTATTAGCAAAATCGACTGGTTACCTTCAATCGCATTAGAAATGTGAATTTTTTGACACGATTTTCCTGTTGCACTAAACTGCCTGCGGTCCTAATGTGGTTTTCGGCATGCCTGTACCAATTCAAATTGTAGCACCGTCGCTACGTAACACGTCATATTCGCCAAATGCGGCGGAGCGTCTCGGTGTGACACAACTTTAATTTCATTTCGTATCCGCTCCAAATTCGTCGGATTTTAATTGAGTTTAGCCCGTAAACTCCGCAATAGCGCTGCGCGGTTTGTTAGTTGCCTAAGCGAGTCTGTCTTTATGTACACATTAAGCTTTTTACACCCTAAACGCCTGCCTATTCTGTCATTATTGAACGATAAAGTTATTAAGTACAGATGTACCGAACAGCGCGGCAAATTGTTAATTCGCTTTAATTACCAACGGCGCCGTGGCGGGCGATAAACCCATTTTTATGAGCTTCTTTGCGTTATGGTTGTAGGCGTTTCCATTATGAATTAAGTGAGATTTTAGTCCTTCTAGCTTTTGATGCTTGAAATGGCAAACTCAAAAAACCACCTTGAGCCACATTAACACTATCCCTGGAAGTGGCCAAATTGGATTGACGTGTATTTTTTTTTAAAGAAAAGTAAATGCAATGTGTATTATGCATAAACTGGGAGCTAGTATGGCTTTTCAAATGAGAATACTTATAACTTTTTTATGCCATGGATATGGTGACGATGAGGATGATCTCCTGGTGGATTTCGACGACAGCGATATCTTCTTGTTACCGCCAGATGACATCCACTGCGCAGAATATCTTAGTAGTGCCGTAAGCATTTGGGCATACACTAGGGTCACACTCACTCGAGTCCCTTTCCCTATTCTGATGTAATGTATTTGCAATAAGATTGGAAGAAGGGACACAGAACATACACACAATGCACTCAGACCCAAAAACCAACAATTTGTGATACACAAATATTGTCCCTCGGCTGATATCGAAACAAAGACCAGCGACGCCGCAGTCAGTCTACAGGGTGCAAGAATACAGCAGCGCCTGGAAATCGATTTTACTTAAAACAAAAACAGGAATAATTATTTTGTTAGTTTAACTATAATTTACTGACATATACTATTTTGGCTCCAGTTTGCTACGAATACACGTAGCAGTAAGACGTAGCATCATGCTACTTGCTACGTCTAACTGCTACGAATATTGTAATAGTAACTTATCTTGTTTTTTCTTAATCACATAATCATTTTACTTTTGCTTCGATTATTATACATAAGACAAGGAATTTCATTTACCTTTGTAAATTTTTGAGATCTAATGTCAATATATTTATAGATATGTATTTATTTTGATAACAAAATCACTTCATCAATATAACCAACGTCGGCATAAAAATAACAAAAAAATATGATAACGTATTTAATACTTTTAGAACTATTCTTATATGCATATAAAAATACAAATCGTCACGATTAGTAGTCAGCATCTTTAAATAAACTTTAAGTTTATTGACTTTATCTAATTAATTTATTAAATACTAAAATTTATGTTTGCTTTTTTTGTATAAATGAATATGATTTCCGTTTCTAAATTCGTTTTATACCTTTGTGAATGGACATAAGTGTTAATAATACTTAAAGGGACAAGAGAAGAATTATAACAGCCATTTCATTTTTCATTCTGATTAACCGCTTCAACTAAGCTTAATATAATTGTTCTTGAAGATAGTTTAGTTAGTTGAATGGAGGATTCGAACTTATTACCTCAAGTTTTGCAGACTGTACCTTAAATCAATAGACTACAATATACCCACATACATGTTGTTCTCTTTTTTGGTCTTTAAAAAGGCTCAACTTTATTTACCTGACATTTTTCTAATGCATACTCTCATAGGCAGTAAGGGGTTATACCGTAAGTGCACCGATTAAAATTCTACGATGTTTCTTCAGAGCTACAATAACACGGCTACGGGGCTTTCACACACTTCCACCACCCTAGTAGTACGAAGAAATAATTATATAAAAATAACACTATTTATTCAACTGTGATTAGAACGAAGTGCTAAATTTAAGGCTAAAGATTGAGGTGAATTGTGTTTTATTAATTAATTTTATTCATTCATGTTTTGCGATAGTAAAAATATTTCGTCAAGCATTATAAATTGTAATATAGTGTAGTTATTACTACACATTTACTGGCACAATTAAATATAGCAGAAAATCACGTTTTCTCGAGCGGACCTGCTAACGGTCGATAAACGTCTATTTAATCTGCTATTTGAAGCGCTATCTGAACGTACTACCGGAGTCGGGCGTTAGGGGTTATATTTTGTGAGACAATATCAATAACATATCTGCAATACAAATTGTACAATATATAAGCAATAAACAGTTTTTTAACAATCCACCATGCTAGAGGTGACCATACAATAGAGGTTTTTATAATTGTCCAAAACCTATGATAGTTTGTTTTCTATCGAAATTCTTAAAAGTCGTTGTCTAATTCTATATCAAATTTATTGGAATTAGATATATAAACTAACATTTTCAGCTTATTCTGAAATGAATTTTCTTTATCATTCTATTGTTTAACCTTCGGGGTTATGGTAATGATATGAACATTAAATTAACATGAAAATGTTGACAATATTATGTTTTATCAGAAAATGTAAACCGGTTACAAAACACGTTTGTAATATATGCTATAAATTTACCATCTAAATTCATAATATAAAGAAGTGAAATTAAATATTTAACCGATTTAAAAAAAAATCTCTAATAGAAAACAACACTTTCATTGTCTGACATAAGCTATATATCAGGTGGATGAAGACGCAAGCGATAGCGATATATTAAATCAACGACGATGATAGCAGTACACTAATCATTTCTCAATTTTCTTACTCCATTGTTCACAACGTTCATAAAGGTAGTAACAATTTTATTTGTTTTATTATAAAACAGTAAATATCTTATTAAACAAATTGGCTTATAATTTAAAAAGTTAAATAATGAATAACTTTTATCGGCTGAATATCACACCGTAGCCATCTTTCGTCATCATCTATCGTTCCTCGCCGTAATAAGGGTGCAGGTCACGATGATAACCATCGTAAAATTGCCGCAAACCCGCTCTCTTTACGGCGCCAGTAACGGCTGGATCGTAAAATATCACCAATTTAGTTCACGCTTAGCTTCGACTCACGAGGTCGCAATAGTGACGTATTGTCTGCGGTTTTCGAGGTGGTAGCCCCCGATGACGCCATCCCCACATATGTGACACTAGGTGACATTATGTGTAGGCTTGAGATACGGTTCGTCAGTATTAGGCTTAATTTAATATGTTAGCTTTTATTGTATGGTATATATATACATATATATATATATATATATATATATATGTTTACATTATGTATTATATGTATTATTATTTATGTATTTCATTACAATTATTATTATTATTATTATTTTACACTATGTTTTTTTTTCAATAATATGTCCAACACCAGGCATGCTGGAAGAGATTTTAATTGTTAAATAAGCGTTTTTGCACATACCTTTCCTATATTACTTCCCTTATATAAAAGCCTTATATACAAGTTAAATAAAATAAAAGTTAAATAATGAATAACTTTTATCGGCTGAATATCACACCGTAGCCATCTTTCGTCATCATCTATCGTTCCTCGCCGTAATAAGGGTGCAGGTCACGATGATAACCATCGTAAAATTGCCGCAAACCCGCTCTCTTTACGGCGCCAGTAACGGCTGGATCGTAAAATATCACCAATTTAGTTCACGCTTAGCTTCGACTCACGAGGTCGCAATAGTGACGTATTGTCTGCGGTTTTCGAGGTGGTAGCCCCCGATGACGCCATCCCCACATATGTGACACTAGGTGACATTATGTGTAGGCTTGAGATACGGTTCGTCAGTATTAGGCTTAATTTAATATGTTAGCTTTTATTGTATGGTATATATATACATATATATATATATATATATATATATATATATGTTTACATTATGTATTATATGTATTATTATTTATGTATTTCATTACAATTATTATTATTATTATTATTTTACACTATGTTTTTTTTCCAATAATATGTCCAACACCAGGCATGCTGGAAGAGATTTTAATTGTTAAATAAGCGTTTTTGCACATACCTTTCCTATAATACTTCCCTTATATAAAAGCCTTATATACAAGTTAAATAAAATAAAAGTTAAATATTATGTACTGCGCTTTTCTTATGTAAGCTTAGTTGTTAGAATTAAACTAAGATTGTTTTTTTCATTGAGTAAAGAAAAAAAAAAGGTTTGATGCAGTCTCCGAATTAACAACAAGTTCGAGTAACAAATCGTCAAAAGCCTAATGGTTTTTATGATTGGTATGATCTGGCAACCTTAAAATCGTAGATTCGAACTCGTCATTCGATTGACATAAGCTTAGTTTGAGTGGTTAACAGGAACGTTAGTTATGTTAATAATATTGCTAGCATTCCATAAATAAAAATTATGTCCTTATTTTATATTTTGTATAGACATAAATTAAAAGAGATAACATATAGAGTACAATATCAAAATTGTACTATATAATTTATAATAAAATAATCAAATATTTATATAATTTATTTTTTAAGAGCACTTCGTTTTTAAATTACCAAGCTGCGAATTTCACAAGTTTCATATTGTTCAACTACTAAATAATAATTTTGAAAAATTTATAATTTTTGGGTAAAAAATTGAATATCGAATTTTCCAGTTCTTTACGAACTAAAATCCAATGTAATCGCATAAAACAGACCCTGTTAGTCCTTTTCGGTTTGCAAAATTTCGCTTAACACTCTGTGAGCTCATATAATCCCATTGTTGATGTGAAACAAGTAAAATAGGGTTTATGTACTTTCAACACTTCAAGCTTCTGTTTTCATTCAAATACTGAATACCCTTCGATTTACTATTTACCAAACTAAGTAAAAATTATCCATAATACAATAAATTTAAATTTACTGATTTTTATTAAACAATGTAGTATGTAATTGTCTCAAACTGGATAAACCATTCTTTTGACTGTAAAACATGGTCTTTATGCTCATAAAATCATAATCAAAACGTTAGTGAAATGAGAAAAAAAAATACAAAAAAGTTTTGAAAGTTGAAACGTTGGATATGTCAACTGTGTGATTATTGGGGGAAATCTTTTTTTAATAGAAAGTCAATAATCTTCACGATACATAGTTTTGATTAAATAAAACTTAAAAACTATAATAAAAATCTTCTGAATGTGTGGAATATAATTCTTGAAAATTTTGAATTTTTAAAAAATGATTCATCAAGAGTAGATCATTTTTATTTTCTGCTAGATTCTATCAGGGGAGGGCCACGCTCTGATAAATATTAAGCGTGAAATGGCAGAAAAATAGATACATTAATAATGTTTCGTATTGTAATTGTAGGGAACCAGAAACTCAAGTATTATTAACGTAACATTCCATTTTAGTCCTCAGAGCGACAACGCATGTAAAACTTGAATTTTGTCGAAAATGTATGTATGTAGGTGTGTAAGGGCCGCAGCAATCAATAACCATAAACTGTCTACTCGTTTCATAAAAATAGCCTTACAAGGTTCTATTGTTAACTGACGTCGGTATGTACGTCGTGATATATATAGAACCTTACTAGATAATATAAGTGTAAAATAGGAACATTGCTTTCCTGGTTCAGTCAATATACATACACCTTTATCTATCCTCATATATTAATCTAAATTTTAAATATGTTGTTACGCCTTAATCTTTATCTTGATTTGTAGTAGAGACTAATATTCTATCACGAATCAAAATAAAGGAACAACAACATATTTGCAATTTAGATTCGTAGCTGAGGATAGATAAATATGTATATGTATATATAGGCTGCAATAACCACTTACTATATAGCGAGCTGTGTTAAACAATAACATAGGATTCATTTTTAACAATAAATTATTTATAAAATATTGTATCAAAATTTAATAAATAATTTATTTAGAATTATTTGAAAAAAATTCTGTAACAATAAACACAGATCCGCGGAGGCAATTTAGAAATTTCTGATTTAATACCCTACTCGTGCCATTTGCGATACATTTGAGACTCGTATCGAATTTAATATCAGTTGGCTTTCCAAAACAAATGGCTTTTGAATTTCGCAACTCGCTATTCGCGGACCAAATAAACCCATACGCGAGTACTTCGGTTGAAAAACTCCGCGATCCGGAACTCCGATACGAGCGGCAACATAATCGCTGGTAGGAAAGGGAATGCCCACATTTATTATTGTCCTTTGTGCGAGCAAACGAATGCGGAACGAGGTTACAGGGAAATCGTCGGATCCACATCTGACACACTGACGTGTAAAATGGAGCGCTCTTGTAGTGACCTAATTTTCTTAACAGCACACTTTACAGCCTATACATTTCTACAAAAACTACACTTATGTAGTTATTTTGTGTATTTCAACTATAGAAATAGCATAAATATAGAATAAAGTAATAAAGTATTTAGTATGTCTAAATTATGATTCTCAAGAGCCAACAAGCTCATTTCGTCTGTCAGGTGTAAACAGTTACTTGTCTTAGTGACAGTTTAAATCAGTTTGGTAAAAAAATCGAAAGAAGAAACTACCGTCTTTTGCATAACTCTAATGATGATTATAAACATGGGATTTCATTCCATGTCGTATTGAAATAATTGCAAATGATTTCATAAGAAGCTATGGCTGAAAACTATTTATATAGAACCACAGGACCATGACTGATATTCAAATAAGAGAGCAAAATTTGCTACCGTACTGAATGTGAACATGAAAAATTTAATGAAAATTACATTCAATCATCCTTCAATTACAAATAAGTTGATTTTACATGTACATACCAATGTTCAATGATGATTTTTGTTAGAGTCTCATTTATTATATTGGTTAAGCATTAATTAATAGAACCAGTTTGTTTTTGTTCTTCTTATCTTTGTCCATACGAAATAAAAAAAGTTAGCACTCCTTTCATGACCTATTAATTTAATAAATCCTATTTGAAATAGTAATACAATAGTCGAAAATCCACTTAATTTGTAATGAACTTAATTACGCTCCGGTACTATTTCATAAGAAAGACAGCTATAGAACGTTTTTCGGACTGACTTTTACTACCTACGAGGGCGTGGTCCTTCCCCGATCGAGACGCCGTATTCATGTTGTATCTAAGAACCAGCTGCAGCATGGCTCAACCACTTTTACCTTTATTTCATATTTTTCTATTTATTGTACAAAGTTACAAACATACGTATATTATTTAATCCAACACAGTGCATTAAGACACTAATCTGATCCCTAACTTCACGGACTATTTTCTTATCATACTTCGTAACCATAAATGTCAACTAAGATTTCATCGGTAGCTTTCAACTTGATAGTTGCTTCATTGTCGTAATAAAAACTAAAAGCGCGGTAACACTCGAACATAAAATCTTGTGTTGTACCTACTATTCAATAAACAAACTCTGGGACTCCTTTCGTGTTGCAGATGTTCATAGGCAGTGGTTATCACTTACCATCAGGTGCGCTGTTGAGTCGTTAGCCACCTATTCTATAAAAAAAAGTCCTCAGGATATGACAACGCATTCTAATGAGGTGTGTTCAAATAAACTGCGTGCTCGTCACTCCTAATTTCATAAACTAATCTTTCTATAAGTCCAAATTACATCTAGCTATTATAAATTGCTCTGTTGTAAAGGTGTTCAAACTTAAATAGAACAAAGGAGATAAACAAAAGTTATGGTCTTGCTCTACGTTGTAAACATACATGAGCCGAATAATTCACAACCATGATCTCAACCAACCAGACTGGCACAAATTACGATCTAAAGTAACCTGCATCCATTGACTTTTAGCACCTGATTAGGTCGTCACTCCATATAGTGTAGGGCCGTCCTACTAAACTACAAAATTATTATGTTCAGAAAATTAATAAACATTAAATAGTAATGTTGTTTTAACATTATCTTCAAGCTTACGCGATTGAGTCACTCATGAATATGAAATTTGTCATAAATTTGACTTACATTCTTTGAGAAAGAGACGACTCGACGTTTCTTCTAAAACTATGTAAATCAAATTTGAAAGAACTGTATTTTAAGTAAACCTTTTTTGTTTAATTTACAAGTAAATTACGCTGGTGTATTTGTTTGATGTATATTTAACTATGATTTTCGCTCTAATAGCTATAGGAATTTCTTATAGTTAGCTAAAATAATTTAATAGTTTTATTTCTTTAAATACTTTTAAATCATTGGTAGTAACTTTTTTTTTGATAAAGGTTAGCACAGCAGTACATAACATTATAAATAATTAACTCATAAACAAAAATATATTAGGCCTTGGGTAGTACTGGTCTCTTAACTAAATCATTTAAAGACCTGTATTTAGGAAATTAAGTTCTAAATTTTGGTGTGAGAGATGAGACACGTTTTACCTGATGATAACTGACGACATCGGCCGATGACATCTACATACATCTTCAATAAAAATTCTAAACTCACCATACGAAACATTGGAGCATTATACCGATATTATACAATTACAACTTATATAGTATTCTGTGAGGGTGTGATCCTACCCCAAATTGCAGCTAAAAGATCTCTAAAAACCTTGAATCAATTTGCGTTACGATAATAGCACAAAAACAATAATTTAATAAAACAATATTAATAGTAATTTCTTATTTAATGTTTCGAAATAATAATTAGCTATCCACTTTTGCAAATAATATCTTCCAATATTTTGCTGAAAATAATTATTAGATAAGTTCAATAATTCACAAAATTCATTCCGTACGTCTGTAACTAGCGAGAAGTCGAGAGGCCGGTTATGTGGGGTGGATTGGTAAAATTGAATTCTCATTGGTCGCGACAAGAGCCCGGCCTAGTGAAGGGTGATTCGCGGTATTTTATAGCCGGGCGCACCTTATCTGGCTTCGGTCCATATTTTTGGAGGCTCGTGAATCGTGTTCCCGATAAATCATTGTCTTCCTGTTCTAGTTCACCTTGTTTTCCTTGTTTGCCCCGCCGATCTGTCACTCTGCGATCTTATCACTTATTTGTCGTGCGTGTTCTTGAGTATATAAATGTGTTATATTGTTTGTTATATTCAAGTATGTAGTTTATAGTAAATGAAAATGTCGGGTCTTCATTGATAACAATTCTCAAATATTTATACGAGATTTATTAGAGAGTATTTCATATTTACGTATTAAATTTAACTTATTTATTTAATTTAGTTAATATTTATGATATATGTAATAAGTATGTAATTATATAATTTGACTCTAGCCCTACATTAGTAAACTACTACGTAAATAGAATTGCGCAGTACATTTCATTGTGCCGTAAGCACACGCAAACACAAAGGCACTCACTTGTTATCCCCTTCCCTAGTCCGATGTACTGCACACGCAATAAGATTAAAGGACGGTTCAGATACAGATCCAGACCCGAAAACCAACCAGATGAGAATTGAATCCAGAACCCGCGATATAGTAGCCTTTGACAGTACTTTAACCACTACACCACGCGGCCGTCAAGTTCTATATGAACTAGTATTTACTTGTGGAAGTCGGCCATGGTCAATTGCTTCATATTTATATATCTCATCTCTAGCACGGTTTGTTAACGCGCAATGAAATCCCTTTGTTTAATTTGAAGGGAAGCAGTCTTTTAAACTAACAATGGTATACCCACATTATAGCTTGCTCCTAGCTGAAACATGAAAGGGCTAAGCCACGTCGGAAGTACCATCCCCTCATGGAATACTAGCGTGAAACAACATAACGAATCGAACCCCCATTACAGGTAACAAAGAATTCCATATCAGCCCTCAGGGATGCTAGCACAGAGGCATCTTAGATCTTTGTTGAGGATGGCTATAGATGTCATGGACCGCAGCCACTATGTGCTCGTTTGTACTTAATATTAAAAAATATTATCTACTAAGTTTCTGATCACAAAATGTTTCCTTTCATGTCATGAGCTATTACGCTAAAATGAATTGAGTAATGAATTGATTAAACGATGAGCCTCTTTGCGGTTGATTTGCGGTGGTAGCGCTACGGAAATGTCTGCTGCGACGTCGCAATGGTCTCGTGACGTGACAGCTGGAAAATTACGTTCGTCGAGTGAACAATCGCCATTATACCTTTGTTCTATTCCACAGTCGAGCACACGTCGTCAAAGAAACGTTGTTTGCATAGAGCAATTGAGAGACGTCATTGGTGTTTATACTAGGAAGTGTGACAAATTAAAGGACTGACAAAAATTAAATGAGCCTAATTCAACTTTTTTATTGTTCAGTTAAAATATTCTCGAGTATTATTTTATATTGAAAACTGTTGAAGTCATGATAGCGGACCGAAAACACCCTCAACAAAAATTAATGATAGAAGCGTTTTAATTCTTAAGGTTTGAGATGGATTCCTCGCCACCAGTAACTGGGTTCAGGATCCCTATAATAATGAACAATAATAATAATAATGTTAATTTTACTCTCTCACAAAATATGATTAGTAAATATGGTACAGTACAGATTGCACAGTGATGAAACAGTATTTGCGAGAGACTGCTGTCCATACTAGGATGGGTCGTATGACAGATCACCAGGTCCGCACCTTACGGTACTAGAAAATTTTAAGAGCAATTTTCTTTATTATTTATAAATTAATATATAAATATATGTATATATATATATATATATATATATATATATATATCTAAACTTATAAATAAAACAAACAATCCAACTAAATGAAAAGGTATTTGTAGTGTGTGCTTATACAAGCACTTTTGCTAAATGTGTGTGTGTTTGTGTTTTTTATGTGTACGTGTGTATGAGTGTGTATGTGCGCGTATAGTACGAGAGAGTGCATCTGCGGAAGGGTGACATTTTCTTAAAACGGTATAATTAACATTGTACATAGTTCGCAGTATAGTTTTCAGCAATTCTTCCGTCGAATCGTAATCCAGGTTAGGTAGCCATGTAGTCAGTGTTTTTGGACATTTGATCTTGGGTACTTTAATTACATTCAAAGTGAAATAAATATTGTTATATAAATCCTATCTCACTGTAATGACATTAAAGCGTGGCTCTGCCATTGTTATATAAACCACAAAGTTGTTTAGATGTCATGGGCCGCAGGAATCACTTGGCATCAGGTGAACTGTCTGGTCTTTTGTTATTCTCAATGTGATATAAACCCGGCATTGAATAAATATATATCTATAAAGAAATAAACGCTTATACGTAAAATAAATTCTTCAGTAAATCGCTAGACATGGTCCGCTATCTGTTACGTATTTAGTTGGCGCGGGCGTGAATTGCGACACGTGACCGCGAACACGACGTGCAACGACGTCACGGACACGATACGTGACAGTTGTGGTGTTGCGAGAAATGAGCATCAACGTCCTGCGGTCGCCTTCCACTACCTGTGCGCAACTCAATCATTTCATTCCAACCTATGATTTGTTTTTGAGTATGTATATGTATACATGACAATGCAAAAGTGTTTCATTAGTAAGTGTTATATTTAGTCAGTTTGGGGACGGATTTAGACAAATATAGCCTTGTTTTTTGAATGCAACGGATAGTAAAAATAGTTTTCTTTTATTTAATTTTACGCACAGTAAACCGAATATTATTTATTATTATATATTATTTATAATAGTTTTATATTCACTACAATTGCCACGTGATGGATGTGTTATATGTGTAGATAAGATCTTAAAGAGCAATTATTGAAATTATATTAAAACAAAATGTTTGATTATTGATGGAATTAAGAGTAATCATTCGTCAGGTGGCCAACTTAGGGAAACGGATATGTCTATAAAAGAAGCTCTCTTTAATAAACATATTATTCAGAAACTTTGATATCGTATTTTTGATTATATAGTTTATGTAGATTATATTGTTGCTTAATTATTTACCCTGTTTCAACCATAACGTGACACAACCAACGAAAATGTAGATATATTAACTGTAGAATAAAATATTCAATTGTTGACATAAATAAAATCTAACAAAAAAATTTAACAGCACAAGACGTTTTCAACGACATTGTAATTTTATTTTACATCTAAACTTGCATCTCATTGGTACTTGAAAACCTTGTTCAAAGCATTAAATGTATGTCCGTAACAATCATTATTTTGAATTATGTATCCGGTGTATACATCTCTAGTACTCTCGAATAAGCTTTAAAAATGTCCGTTTTAGCTTTATTACAATAGCGTTGTTTTGAAAAAAGACCGTCCGACTTTATTGCCTACTGACCATTAAATAGTGGGAAGAATTTTATTCCTATATTTTCTTATCCAAATATAGTCACTCATGTCCAGATATAATTTATCAAGTTTCTAGCTCCACATACTCTGTTGTGTATAATAAATTTCCGGTTTTCGGGTCTCAACGTCTTTGGTTGCATCTGAACCTCCCTCTAAACTTATTGCATATGCATTAGTAAGGAAAGAGAGGGAGTACGTAGTGAATACGATTGGTCAGGAAAACATAGCCGTAAGACGTAGTATCCGGTGACCCAATTACAGGTAACGAACGTATTCCATCTCAGTCTTTAGATGTTCGTTTGTCACTTTTACTATTATAAAAATAACGTAGAAGATATAATATAGAAGTAAATAATAAACCTAGCTATCATCACATATATTTATAGTCATAGAGATAATAATATACGCAGTAACTTATTTAGTATTAATCTCGAACAGAAAGTAGAATGTGGAATTATTTTCATTAAAGTTGTCGTTAGCATGCTGACGTCCTTGGTCGAGCACGGCCGCAACGGGCATTTGCCAACTTTCAGCGCTGAAAAGCTTTCAATAGTAACATACTATATATTTTTAGCGTTAACTATGTACAACCTACTTTGCCTGTGATATATATATGTATACTTATGTGACAGCTACAAACCATGCAGTTGGTTAGCTAGCGTAGCTCTACTAATTTTCAAAACCGTAATCAATTACACTTGATGCTTACCAGATTATAACCACGGCCTTGAACATTGCTCCTATATCACGTTAGTACTCCTTGACGGTGTGGTCCTAACCCGCTTAGGCCGACCCGTTTATTATATAAAAAATATTATTACTATTATCTAAAAAAAGTAGAACTAGTAATTTAAACTTCACATATTTTTAGTATTAAACTCTTACTTATATATCCACGATTAAAATATATTATAACATTAAATTTATTTTCTTAAAAAATCACAGAAATTTTGAGAAGAAACTGATGACAGCATCATTTTCTCGCAGTAAGTAGAAGAATAAATGGGACCTTCCGAATTACATAAAGCTTCGAATAAATAAAGAATAGAAATATTGATATCGTGACGTATTAATAAATTTTAATATAATTCGAGTGTAGCTATTTCTAGTGACACTTATATTGCGTGGAAATTGTAGTCTTCAAATAATTATACACGGAGCGCGTGAGTGACACGCGGCCGAGTTTTCACCCTCGTTACGGCGTCAACAGCGGCGAGCGTGTTGCGGCGTCACTCGCTCGCCGACGTGACAGAATGTTACCAACGAAATTAATCAGAATACTACCGCGGCATGTTTACGAGATCTATGCTTAGTACCCCACGAATTTGTTATTATGAAAGCTAATGTGTGTAAAGGAAAAAAATGGGCTATATATGTATCACAATTAATTTATTTATATATACAGTTTTATGCTGCTATTCCACTGGTATTTTGCGTTTGATCCTTCCCCGGTGACAACCGATTCGAGATACAGCCAGAAACTACCTACAACATGACTCTACTATTACTGCCGGAAAAAAAAATCTAATCAAAATTCGCTAGCTTAATTAAGCCAAGAAGTAGTGAGATATGTGTATTGAATTTTGTGAAAATTTATATGACGACAAATTTAAAGGGAAGACAATATTACAATAATCAGTTTTACAACTTTGCACTTCAACACTTGAGCAACCAAGTCTGTCTAAACTAAAGAAAAAAAATTGTGCGAGCTACCTAAACAAATTTATTTTTAAATAAATCAACGAAACGTCGCAACCCTGTCTCTAAGGCATATTTCCATGAATATCCCCAGTCGGGCCTTGTTACATTAAGCCTTACCCCGGGGCGAGAGGATTGTTCAACTATGTGGAAAAAAGAATTTCACTTGTGAGCCGGATTCTCAGATATGAAAAACGAATTTAATTAATTCTCAAATCACTCGGAAGTGAAATTGCACGATGAAATTACCGTCGAGATACTGTATGTGGTATCGACATTATTCATTTACTGGCTTGATTCACTGGCATTGCGAACAGATTAAGATATAGATGCACTATGCATCTTTTACCTAATTTACCATACGTAGTGTTCTAAGGCGTTGTTTGGATTAACCAGCCACTGAGTTCAAACATCGTACATCACGACAGAATTCATCCTTAGCATCACGATTGGCAATTTACACGATTTTTTTTGAAATGCACCGACCAACTTCTCTATGGAATCCGCTATCACCAGCGGTATTTCCGAGCCGATACGACTTTGTTAAAAGACCCTACACCTTTCTTAAAGGCCTACAGAACATCATTATATATATATATATATATATATATATATATATATAAGATAGATAAATTGACGATGCTATTTACTTCGACAGACGTAACATCGAGAGTATAAATAAAAGACGTGTATTATTAAAAAAGATGTAGACGATGGACTAAGGATCAAACATTACCCAGATATAATGCTATAAACCCATGGTCATCTAAAATAACATTGTCTTATAAAAAATTAAGTTTTAGATAAACCTTGATTTATTATATATGAAGCCTCGTAACACTGAACACGGCTTTAGTTAAAATTAATTAGATGTAAAGAAAGGTAAATATTATATGTGGTTTATGAGTTACGAAACTGACATAATTGAATTGTTTTGTTTAGTGTCTTGTCTTGTCTAATGTTTGGCCATCACGATATGTTAATATATTATTAATAATATATTATAATTTGTTACTAAGCTTACATATCAAATAATTTTAAATTAGCATCGTTGTCAAATAATTAGACATGATTAACAGACCATGCAAGATTGGGCTTCGTACACCAGAATCTTTTGTTTTCAAATGCAGGAATGCAAAAACATACTCGTACGTCATAAGGCTCCTTTGATTTTATTTATTATGTTTTATTTCTTTTGTGTTAATATATTTCCATTTCACTTTTATTCAAATGAAATAAACTGTTGACATTGCATATTAGAATTCCATAATAATACAATATCTTGAAGTATTTGAAATATCATTTGATTTATCAAAAAGTTTATATAGGAATGAATCGTAAATTTTGTATATTATATTATTATTTCACTTTGATCAATAAACCATTAAAGTCAAAAACGTAATAAAAATAGAATTAGCATCAACTATATTACAAGTGTTAATACTCTTCTACTATAATTCAATGTACTGATTAATTTTATATATTTTTTCATTTTACTTCCTTTTAGAGTTTTCTACATTTTAAAAATATTTAATTTACAGATATGATGTGTTTTTTTATTCAAATATTAGAGCAAAACAAGCACACGGTTTATACTATTCGAGAAAGTGTTAAACTACATGGGACTAATTTTGAACCATTCTGATTTTTTAAATATCATGGTTTGCTTATATTATTATAGCATAGTTGTAAGCATTTTAGCTGGCTATCGCTTGCAGTCTTATTGTAGGCTGTGAAGAGATTTATTACCTATCATTACCTCGGTAATATCACCGTAATGATACAATCTTCGTCGAGTCGGTTATTTAATAGAGATACGCTCTCGAGTCTGCGGACAGTTACTATTCTCAGCATAAGCGGAAAAATATATAACCTGTTGTGTAATTCTATAGTTTTTGTAAATACATTATATAGTTACACTATATACATTCAATTGTATATTTATGTCACATGCAAAAGAATTTCACATAATACTAAAATTAATATATTGAGTTCAAGAAGCGATAAACAGTTTAGTATTGAATATTGTATAACAATTTTTAGTTTTTGCAATCGAAACATACAAATAATTTAATAAAATTATTGTATTATCGACGGTACTTGTTACGTCTTCGAAATTTCGATTCATTTGGACTTCCAAAAATGAGAGTGAATTTAATTAAGAAATTCAATAACATTCATACTTACATACATATAAACTCAGCAGTAATCCTATAAAATCATGTTAAGAATAAATGTCACCACACCGATATATATTTATCACTATTTTCTCTTATTAAGCAAAAACAACTCCTTTAAAAATATTGACTATTGCCCTCTGTTAGTCATAAGTTGGATGGGATTTAGTCGGACGCAGTATTGCCAAAAATACAAATCAAATGTCTTAATATATATTACCTTACATGTAGAATTTTACAGTGGTAGTGGTGGCACTTAAAGCTAGTTTCTAGTCAAACTTGATCGAAGCCAATATCTTCCAGTATACCCACATGAAATGGTAGTGTAATGTAGTTGTGTTTCGTATGCTGAATGTAGAGAATCAATATTCCAACTTGACCGAGTTGGAACATCTGGGGGGATGAATGTACATCTTGAATCTAGAAAAAACTATGTCTTCGTCACTCTCTTGTATAATAAAAAATAGTAATATAGAAAAAAACACATGGTGGTTTAAAAATGACCTATATAGTCTGAGATCTAGTTGCAGAGTCGAATAAAAAATTTATAAAGGACATTTTATGAAGTTATAAATTTAGACATTATTGGAAAAAGAATACCTTCAGGTAAATTAGACTTTCTTACTTAAATGTCGGGACTAAATGAACCGTGCATATAAGTAACGTGGGTGGTTATTGCATCAAGAATTTAAATTGAAAATTTATAATACAGCTTTATAAATTAATATCATTTTAGCTATTAGAGATTTTAAGTGACATTTATTATGGACGCAAAGATAATCAATTAATACGATTCACTGATTGATAAGTTATTTAAGACACCCTTTAACACCTACGTCTGCTTAGAAATATGGTGTGTTGTTACTTCGGATGGATAAAATAAAATGCCTCTGCCAGTGATTTTTTTTAAAGAATGCTAGTAATGCTTTTTCGATAATATTTAGTTGGCGGTCTCGCTCACCAGGTAAACTTTAAAATATGCCCTATACTAAAGCCGCTGCATTTGCGCAAATGCTTAAGGTACTATAAAATATTCTAAATAACCCGAAGATATCACCTTGGTCGAAATCAACCAGGATATATATATCTTTCATTTACTTAGGCTTGTGGCGCATCTGGTGCTGCGGATGTTCATGAACATCGGTAATATTTTACCATCGGGTAAGCTGCTTGCTCATTTGCTACCTATTGTATAAAAAAAAATTGAAAAATATTTAAATTAATAATCAACAACGTAATTGAACAAATCATTTAAAAACACGTCCATTGATTAAATAAATCTTCAAGAACGTTGCGCAAGAAATAATTTAAGCGGAGGAGCGCTTCCTCAAACAAACAACGCGTTTATCAGTCACTTGGTCCTTTCAGGCGAAAGGAATCGCTCCAAGTGGCGATTAATTCACGTCCCCGGGGCGTTCTGAATCGTCACGTCATCGTGACGGAGCCGTGAGACGTCACTTTATAAGCCAAGTCACCGTCTATTTGCGTTGATGGATTCAAAACAGCGATATATTGATACCGACAGGCGATTACACGCTTCTATTTACGGTGACGATTCACTTGTTACTTCTTAACGATTCATTCGTCCTTTCTCTGTTGGAAATTGAATGAAAAATTTAATTTCGGTCAACGTTAATGTTTATCTTAAGCTTGGCAAGAAACTCGATGACACTGATTTCTGTTCCATAAAACTAAGCGACAAATAAGTGTAATGCCATTTCTTTTTGTTGTTTTACGATAATATATGTGAGGGCGTGTTCTTTTTCCGGATTGAAAAAGCTGCGTAAATGCATCCGGTGTAATTCTTGATTGTAATTTTGAGTACTGCCTTACGTATTGCTTTACGTGCTCGGTACTGACATCGTCGCAATTAAACGCAAGTTCTATACGTGTATGATTTTTTTTTATTTATAAAAGAATTACTTTATGTGAAGCCTGTCAAACTATTTAGAATCTATACTTTATACTAATCTCTATAGACAGAATATCAAATTCGAATAGTTGGACCATTCATGGCTGCGGGTGGCTCGAGATCCTGTTTGATGGCAATCTATCGTGGAGCCCTTCAGCAGTGAACTATTGATAATCTGTAATAAATAATGATTATATACATTTATATCATTACGCGAAGAATATGAATATATTATAATTATGTCCCAAAAAAAAATCCTTAGCCGAACACCAGTAGACTCATAAGGCACATTTTATGAATTGCAATAAAGCAAAAATGCGCCAGCTTTTCAGACACATATCATGTAGACTCTTAACTCTGCCGTGCGAACAATTGCACACCCACGTTTAATAAACGAAAGCCCAGCTAGACGCCGGTACCTACGTCTCTGGAGGATATAATTTAATAGTCCGCTCACAAGATAATAGCTTAAATGAACGCCGACGAGACGGTATTACCGTGAACGCGGGGTCTCGAGTGGCATACGTCGTTGCTTTCAATGACATGTCACCTTTGAATCTACTTTATTTACCTGCACTGTCTTGGATCAGGCTCCATTTCATTATCGACTCACCCATGTCCTTCTGGCGTAGCTCGTGTCAATGCACCAACCGTCCTAGATGGTATATAAACTTAAATGTAAAAGTAATCTCAAGTCAAACTGGATATCATGCAATTCACGATGACAATCTCCACTCGTTTCACATGTCGTCTGATATTAACACCGTCGAATTAGTTCTGTAAGAAATACTTAAACTGGACTGGAGTTGATTAAATTATTTTTAAGAACAGTTATTACAAGTAAAACCTTTGATAAGAATTAATAAAAGTAAATTTTATATAATAAAAAGTGTATGTTGTCAGTAGTAGAGCCTAGTTTTTAACTTTACATGATTGTGTAAGGACCACGCCCTAACAGAATACCATCGAGAAATAGCAGCATAATATTGTCGTGTTTTGTATTGGTGAGTGTGCGGAACAGGATCAATCTCGCACAGGTACAGTTAACGAGGTATTCCATCCCATTTCTCCGGGGTGCATGTGCATCCTGAATCTTCGTTGAGGATGGATTTACCATCAGTAGAACTGTGTGCTTGTTCATTATCCCTACTTTTTGAAAAAGAAAAAGGTATACAGGTATACATTAACCTGTTAGTGTAATTCTCAAGAGGCTATATGGTGTTGAGTTTTTTTTTCAATTCTTAACATATTTTGATCATCTCAAAATTTCAGTTGGTCCTCCTTTGTCCCCTAAACTAGTAAAACCACTGCTTTTATTTATCACTAGTTTAACGATAATATTTTAATAGTAAATTTTATAACATATTATATAATGCCCACTATTTTCTTAAATATTTCATAATTGTATTCGAATTATCAACTTCCACAAAAGCTAGACTACACTAATCATAAAACTAGTATTTTAGCCATTAAGCCAACGTGTTATTAAGTAAGGAGGTTTATTATGCCATCGAAAATGGTTTAGCGTTGAAATGCGTAATGAATCAGGGGAAGTCGCCGTCGACTTGATTACTGCTCACAGCTCAGTTTACCGCCTTATAACGACGGTAAGTACATGGTGCGAGAAGGGGTGGGGGGTAGAGTCGTGCAAAATGGTATCCCTGTTCATTAACCCGACGACAATGTGACGACAATGAGGCGAAATGATGACTTGTCACCGACAGGTCCAAGTTATAAATTGGAAGCGTTTTCATAATGGAAATTCGTTTGTGACCAAACAATCTCGAATATCAGTTGATTAAAACAGTAACTAACAGTGATGGAGTGATGTTGCAGTCTTTTTTTTAGCTACAACATCAATAAGTCGGATAGACCGGAATAAGGATGCGCCCACACTGAATAATAGCGTTAAATCTACTTGGTTACCGTTTGTAATTCTAAATTTACGCTTATCCAGACATACGGTGCAACTTGAAACTATTATAAATACTCATAGATCGGCCTTCCTGGAGTGCTAAACTCCCAATTGCTGTTAAAAAGGCTTTCCTTACTTACTCCCCACTAACTCTGCTCTGCTTGACAAATTTATGCCTGAATTCTTCATTAAGTTGCATATGGTACAAAGCCAAGAAGCAGCTTGCCTTTTAGCTGCACCACGAATGGGTCGGTACGACCGAGTACGAAGCATATATATATACATAGAATGCACATAAAGTTATATACTTAGAATACCAGCGCGTGATATCATCACGACGATGCTTTGTTTCGTATGGTCAATGTAGGTATCCGGAGACCCAATTACAAGTAACATATTCTATCTCAGAGGTGCATCTTGAATATTTTTGGGGATGGATGTAGAGGTCATGGACCACAGACATCACTTACCATCAGACGAACTGTGCTCTCGATTGTCACCTCTATCTGAAAGATTGCAACTCCATCTAATATATGTTAGTACATTACAGCACATTACACACATTTGTATGTTATCTTTTTATATCTTTTGGTTTTATCGGTTTTTAACATATTCGTTAGTATCTGGATTGACAACTGATTGTGTTTTGAACTAGAATATTTCTAAGAAATTGATCTGATTAATTTCAGTCGCTGAGTTTATCCTTCGTATGCGACAGAATTTTAACTCTCAACCTCACCTATGGTCACTATCTCTATGGTTGACATTCCACCACTGTGCTTTTTGCTCGAAGTTTAGTGCTTCGCGCAACCATTTTGTGTAGTCAACTGTCACCAGTGGCATTTCAAAACGATACGACTGAGGGACCCTTAAGTAAATTGCGTACTCCTTTCATAAAGGAAAGCAACTCACCTTCCTCTGGTGTTATGGATATTCATGTGCGGTGATGATCACTTACCTTAAGGTAAGTCTTGGCTGTTTTCCACCTCGTCTATTAAAAATGTGACGTAGACGAGATCTACGAGCATCCAGTGCTGGCAAAGGATAGTTGAATGATTGAACAAATAACGTTTCTTATTAATTGGATAACAGAAGACTTATAGAACTGAACAGATACTTATAGAACTGAACAGATACTTATGGAAACTAACGAATTTTGACGTCTTTCAGAATAATGAAGCCCGAATTCAAGTTTAGTCAATTAGGATATAATACAAGGACAGAAATTACTTGACTTTTTTTAACAAAATACACAGACGACAACTTAGTTAAGGGGTATTTGTATATAAGTGGTTTGTAGACACGAGGCACTACAGAAACAGTTATCGCCTAATACTTAGAGCGTAACATTACACGCTGACATTATTCCCACTATGGACCACTCCCCTTGGCCTAATTTCTATCCAACCAAAAGGACTCAACTTCCGAGAACATTTTCCCTTTTCATTTAAAAAAATTCTTGGCACATGTACCCGTGAAGAGTAATTTGGCCCGTTAACTCCAACAATCATCGTGATAAAAAATAATAATAATGATTGGGACTTTACATAACTTTTTTAAAGAATACGCGAAAAAAATTCTATTAGTTTTCTTACAAAAGGACATTTGATTTAAAAGTAATGCAGTGAGCTTTTTCAAACGAACAATCTGGCATCTGCCGATAAAGATTATTTGAAGAGTTTGAATGAAGAGAACTTATTCTTAAAGTTTAAAATTTTATGTACATTGGTACAGACAAATGGTTTAGGGTACGGTCTGCCAAACTTAGGGTCGTGTTTGGTGTGTTTAACGGGAATGTTAATAATTATTCCATCCTTATCCATCACCACATCATCCATACCATCCGTGTGCTTTTTCAATCCAAATATTATAAACACTAGGCTCGAACGGGTCTAAGTCGTGACGCTACAGAGGCCATTTTCTGCCCTAATCTATTTTGGAATCTTTGGATTTTATGGACATTTATGGAAGGTAGACAGCCCCTGTTCGTGGTGCATTGAGTTATAAAGGGCCTACCCAGGTCTATTTTAGCTTGATGTACTTATGCCTTGATCTTAATATGGCGAGTCCCCACGTCCTACACTGCATGTATATTATCCACACGATAAGATTCAGTAAGTTCAAGGAATTTCAAACATTTCTTTTGAAAATTTTTACAAATTATAAAAAGAAATCAATTTATAAAAGGAACCCAAATGAGGATAGCAAAAGAGCGTTATAGAGTGAAAAAAAAAATTAAGTAAAGCGTGTTTGGTTACTATGCTGGGTGAGCGCCTGGGGCGGGGCGTAGTTAAAATTAATTAAGTTTACCATAGAGCGCCGTCAAACAAGGAGGAAAAATAAGATTGAACCAAAGTAAGAATTTTAATAAAGCGGGGTCACGTAAACATTGATGTGCCAGATACAATCCCGTCCGCAGCGTGTCCGGTGCCATGCCAATATAAAAGAGAACACCGTTTCGTACTATTTATTTGTTTTTATTAATCTAACTTTTCGGAGTCCATGTTAAGTTTATAGGCTTACCTAGAGGAAACACATAATTTATTGAAGGCAATTTTTTTATTTGATTTTTTTATAGAATAGGTGGCAAATGAGCATGCAGCCCATCTGATGATAAGTGATCACCGTTGCCCATGAACATCCGGAACACCAGAGTAGTCAAAGATGCGCTGCCGGCATTTAAGGAAGGTGTAGGCTCTTTTCTTGAAGGTCCTTAAGTCATATCGTTTCGGAAACAAAGCTGATTCCACAGAGTAGTGTGTAGTATGCGTGGCAGGAAATTTCGCGTGAAATACACAGTGGTGGATTGCCAACCATCGAGATAATGAGGATGAAATTTTGAATTCAATCGTGATGTACGTTGTTTATTATATTGTATCGAGGACAACAAACGAGCACACAGTTCACCTGAGGGTAGTGATTCCTTCGGTACATGACACTCATAATAACCTCATCCTCGATAAGGAATCATTATGTAAATACGTTCTCACCTTGAGGTCTAATATAGAATGCCTCGTCACCAGTAAGTAATAAAGGTCTCCGGATTTCTACACTCACCAGTCGTAGCCCTGTGGCTATCAGTTGAGGCTTGTGTTGTGGCTGTTATCGCCCCGATCCCGGCACCGGTGTAATTGTTTCCATATCCAAGAAATAAAAAGAATGCCGAATGCCGAATGAAGGTCCGTTAATGTATCAACAGCCTTTCTAGGGAGAAGATTTATGCCCAGCAGTGGGATTTATACGTATAGGCTATTACTTTACTTTATACTAATAAGGAGTTGCTACCTTTTATTAAATGTTATAATATGTTGTAAAATATTCAACAATATACAATAAAATACTTTGACAATTAAACTGTTATGAGTTATTTAGTCAAGATTTACACTCATGTAAATCAACTAATATGTGAAAGCACTTTTCAACTAACCACCGTTTTAACTGATAATTAAATTTATTTGCCGGAAACTGTGTCTTTGTCCAAACTTTTGAAAAGACTATTAAAGTCGAGCTACTTCACTAGCGGAATAAATACAATTGTACTTTATATAAATTATTAGAGCAGTTTACGTTTAAGTCAGTTTGAAAGTTTACTTTTTAAATAAGATCTAAACTCTAATTTTACGTAATAATAATTGTAATTGCAAGTTTTTTTTAAATATTAGTAACTAATGCATATAGTTCACCTAATGGTAGGTGATGACTGTGGCATAAGACACACGTAATTAAAAAATAATTAGGATGAACACGAGTTAACACTTTTGAGGACCGAGATGAATTGTCCCATCACCCGTGATTGGGTGCTTGGACACTTTTTAAGTCTTTAAAGGACACTCTTTAATATATTCTGTTCAACAAGGTACATGTTGTAGTTTTTACTAAACATCAGGTATATATGCAATGAAACATTTTAAAATCTTAAGCTTTTATAATTTTCACCAAGCACATACTGTAAATAGTGATAAGTGACGACCCATTCATTGTGCAGTTTGTTTCTAACTGCAGAATGAATCGGTCAGCCCGATTGGGGTACCTCGCCATCACAGAATACCAGCGTTAAATAGCAGTGTAGGGATCTCGAGACCCTTACTACTGGTGACGAGGCCTTATTGGCAAGGATGAATGTAGATGTCATGGGCCACAGGAACCGCTTACCAGTAGATAAATTGTACGCTCGTTTGTTACTCTCAATGTAATAATAAAAAATATCTACATTCTGGGACATCGAGTTCCATCATAAACAAAGATTCAAGATATTCATGCTCTGCCACCTTTGAGGACTTTGTGGAATGCCTCCTTGGTCTTCGGATACACTCACCATATGAAACCCAATCACGTTATATTGCCCGAGTTGTCAGAGCCATGTTGCAGTTAGGAAATATATAATTCCTTAACAAATTAAAAATGAGTAACTAAACAATTACTAACATAAACTTTCATTTTGGACATTACCTTCGTATTAAGCAACAAGGGAAAAATAACGACGACAGCGTTTAATTTGTTTATACCATATATGTATATATTTTTTTTATAAAAAACAATTATAACTTTTTTTTAATATTCCTAGGTGCGTCGTCATTCTTGCATATAAAAATGAAGGTATAGATTTTACAGTGATATTCCTACAGTTTTCACACTTTGGAATACTTTCTTTTGTAGTGCACCTGACCTTCTGACATTCTTTTTTTTTTTCACAACAAGAACAAAACACCCCATTACGTCAGAGCAGTCATCAAATTAACGTCGCCAGTAATCTAGGTAAGTGCGATAAACAAGTCATCCGAGCCGCCCCGGCTCTCACATGCGCTACAAAAGTAGTTATTACGTTACATGACGCATCACTAATGATCTTTGACTGATTCATCTCCCCGTTGCCCCTTCCGGCCCCGTTGGGGGCGCTCAATGTATTGTTATGTACGTTAATATGCGACTCTAGGTTTGTGCAAATGTATAGCGTCCTTAAGGTTAAGCGATTTTTTTTTATAATACACATACACTATTGATAATAATACCTTGCGATCTAACATTAGAAGCTACAAACTAGGTAACATGATTGAAGATGGACCACGTCCTCATAGGATACCAGTGTGAAATAGCAGCATAACTGCTGTGTTTCGTATGGCAAGCGTAAGGATCCGAGGACCCAATTACAGGTAACGACGCATTTCATCTCGTCTTCAGAGATGATACCTCATCTGAATCTTGGATGATTGTGTATGATGGATCTAAATGTAATGGGCCTTGGATATCTTTTATCAGGAGAATTGTGTCCTCCTCTAATATTATAAAACACATTTTAATGATAAGAATGCTTTAGAAGTTTAAAACATAGTATCTAGCTTAAATATGATTTTGTCAGTTGGACTGGAGATTATTATTTATTTATTTATTTATTTTATTAGAAAACTTCACAGCATACAAAAAACATTAAACATAAATACAATTAACAAGGATGTTTAGCCATCAATGAAGTTACAACTACATACTTTTTTTTTAAAATGTATCTGCAACAGGAGTAACATTTATTTTAATCTGTAGTGTAGTGTGTGTATGTGCGTGCGTGTGTGCGTATGCATGTCTGTGTTTTAGCGCAAGTATCTTATTAAAGTAGTGACTGATTTTAACAGTATGAGCTTTTTTAACTGTGAACGAGCCGGCTGGCATATTATATTTTTCTTTATTTTTCCGTCATATTACCCGATTCAGATTCTTGTACAAACACAAATAAAACAAAAATAATTATACTATTGTATATTTAACCTGAAATAAATTAAAAATTACCAAATTATTAGAACAGCTCCCGTGACTAATTTAGTGAACTAGACACATTATTTCATATAAATATTTACCACTACTAGTGTTTAATATTAATTATATAGATCTAAGTAACATTCAAACATTTTAAATATAAATAATTTTAATAGTTTGATTCGAGAGATTGACACAAAAGAAATCATCTGAATTTAAAGTTTTTTTTTATATTATTTTTTGAGCGTATACTATATGAAATTTAGGTAATTATTGCTCATGATTTTATTTATTGCTAATATTTAGGATTATTTTGTTATCCTCGATTCTTCAAATTGTAAAAAAAGAATCCAAATTTACCTAAACGCGTATCGTATCATAAAGGAACGTTAAATTAGTATACAATCTACATTTGGCCTTGAGCCCTTATAAATGGACTCGCCACCCCGCACCAGTGCATCCGGTACGAGACTCACACCCTAATTATCATTTTGTTGTATAAAATAGTCGTTAAAACTCGGCAGAAGTCGATAGCGTTCACCTCGAGTTTTAAAAACGGTTCTCCCGAGACAGCGATGCTTCGTTTGCACGCATAGTAATGATCGCGCTACTAAGCCAAACAATTCGCTCGAAATTTAAACGCTATCTAGTTTTAACGACGCAACAAGTATGCTGTGATTATTGCTAAATGCCCTTTTTAAAATTCGTGAATGCTACTCTGAATATGTCGAATTCCTTTCAAATTGTTTTGTGAAAATCAAATCGGTCTCACTGCGACGTCAAAAGTAACGTCAATTATTAGAACCTATATGATAATAAAATACTTAAAACTAAATACGAAGATCGATTCAAGAATCTTATGCGTCTTTTAATATTTGTATTCAATAGAATAGAACATAAGCAATGAACAAATACGAAAAAAGACATTTAATAAAAAAATATATAACATTGTGTTCTCAATGTGTGAATTGAGAATGTAATAAGCCCTAATGTTATATATTTTTCTATTCTTTTTCTTTCTTCTTTTTCTATTCTTCGCATGGTAAGTTATAATTGCAGCCCATGACTTCCGTTCCTGAGTATACATTCAAGATTTACATGTGTTGTCACCCTTGATGACTGAGATAGAATACCTCGTTACCTGTACTCTCATCTCAATCTTCGGATTCCCACATTCACCACACGAATACTGCGAGGGCGTTGTGCTTCTCCGGTTGAGACGCAATGTGACTCTAGCACAGTTAAAAAATATCAACTTGTACATGCAATTAAATAATCTACAATTTATAGAATCACTGCAACAGATCCCGTCATACAGACGCACGTAAAGAAAGTATTATATTTTGCGAGGACAAAAAATCGTCAGTGAGATCACGTAGCCTTCTAATTCCCTCCACGGGCGGGCACCGAAATCATGCCGGGAATTCACTGTATTATTCGGTCAGTATAATTCTGTGGGATGAGAGGCTTTAACATATTTATTAAAAGGTAAATTAGGGCCACTGATATAACTGAGGTGGGGTTCGTTCAATGTCTAAACTATTTTCTATTTCCGGTAAGAGGATATTTGTTAGTCGATAGAAGATTTTCTTTTTCAATTGTTTTTAACAGTGAATATATAGCCTGTATATATTGCGTCTAGATTCTAGCTATAAAATAAATGACTGGGTTTTAACTCGACCGAGGAAGGACCATGCCGTCATAGTAAACGTAAGGTACGCTATCTCTGGTAAGACATTCTATCCCAATCCCCAGGGTTGACAAAATGCATATTTCTTAAATTGGTAAGCATGAAAGTGGTGCCATGGGCCGCAGTTATTACTTAAAGATGAACCATATTCTCGTTTACCATCCCTGATATTAAAAGAAATACTTTTGTAAGAATTACTTTAATATTCTTTTAGTTCATCCATCGAAATCAGTTATATTTCCATACCGAACATAAACCATTTTATTCGTTCGAGACAAAAGAATATTACATAAATTAAGAAATACCTTCTTAGATGAAGAATGATCACCTAGTTATTCAACTAAAGCATACTAAGTAATAAGTTCAAGGAAGAGTGAAAAAATGTTATCGGATTTCTTGAAAATTAAACTTCATCTTAACTTATAAAATCATGTTAAAATGTGCATTTTTTTGCATTGATGACAAACAAAACAAATGCACCATAACACTTCCTCCACCAAGAGTGAACGAACAATTGTACCCACTATCATACCCGAAAACAAATATAAAAGAACAAATTCGCATGTAAAATTTCGCATCATTATTTTTAATGGCGCTCCCGATTTGCGAAACGACGGGCACTCTAAACAACACACGGCACCAGCATATCGCCCGTGCCACGTGCAAAAAAGGAGACATGACGTTTTGTATAAACAAAACTCAGTTTTAAAATATGGTCCGGCGAGTGTCACGCATGACGTGGCGACCGAGCGCGCGGAAGGTTTTAATGTTCTCCACGTTGCAGATCCGTCTCCCATTCACGCGCCGATTGCCGTCTATGAGGAACGCCTAACTCCTTTCAAACGGCGCGCGGATGCCCGGCTTTATTCTTAGCCATCCTGACGAGTTCCCGCTTCCTTTGTGATAGTTGTCCCTGGTGTTTATTTGTGTTGTAATTTATGGAAACACGCAGCTGTCTCTTAGTTTCTTTGAGCTTTTTAAATGTCATCAGTTCCTCAAATTGACATCAAATTATATTATATTTGTTTCTTAAAGTTAATAAATATTTCAGAAATATGCAACATTTAGATAGTGATACAATATTTAGATATAACGTTTATCGTATTGCTCTTTAACTTTGTCATTGTTGTCAAAATATTTTAAAACTAAAGAGGCCAAAATAAGTTAAATGTTTAGAAGAGACGCATTAAAATGATGATTTTTATATATTTTTGAATTACGAGTCCTGCATTATTTGAACTAGTAAATGTTTAAGTCTCTATTTTATTTTAAGTCTACCTGATATTTTAAGCTGCGAATTTATAATAAATAAAAAAAATCACCTTGAGTTATAACGACGAGGGGTAATAATTACAAGAGCCCTTATTCGGCGACGAGGAAGCGGGAAAACGCTTTAACGTAATATAGAGTTGCCGAGCAACGTATCAAACCTGATAATCGCTTCCAAGCCTCTTAAAGTGTCTTAATGAAGCGTTCTATACGGAGATTATATTTTTACCAAGACTTACGGTAATAACACTAACGACGTCGAAGACGAAACTACGAAAGAGGAACATTCAAAGTTTAAAAAGAAACAACAATCTCGGCTCAATGCAAAAGCAACAAGGGTAATAACAGCAATAAAAACGTTGTGCGACTCCATCTGAACGGTCGTTACTAAAGTTACGCGATCTGTAGCAATATCCGAACGGTTCCGAAATTTCAATACTGGCCATTAACATAAAAAGGAAACAATAACCGTTTAAAATTCGAACCGCTCCTGCTGCTTTTTTATTGGTTTAAAATCAGAACAGAACGAAAATATTAAATTTGAATTTCAGCCGACTGTCCGCCGATGGTAGGTCGACCTCGGGAGGTCGTAATTAGGGCCTAATGAGAGCAAGTGTACGTCAGTCTGTCCTGCCATGGAGCTCGTTTTTCCGAGCGTGTATTGTTGCGTTCCGTTTTCATTGTGTTGTCCGCAGATCGTCATAACCGCGACCTTTTCACGTCGCAATAAAAACCTTTTTAATTAACTTTTTTTATATATTTTTTATACGATAGAACACAGTCGTTGGAAACATAGGGGTAACGCCCCGTGTGTGTTCTCTTTGTTTTCAGTACGTTTATATTTGAAGAATAGCTATTTACACGTACCTGAATGTCTGTATACTTCCATTATCGAAGGAGCAACGCAATCAAATTATCCTAAAGTTGCTCTGTTAAGTGTTCGCTGAGGCGAAATATACGTGACAAGTAGCAGTAATGCTATAGGTGCCATTTTGGCCGGTAAATGTTATTACATCAAATATTAAAGAGCTTTTATATCCTTTTTTTGTTTCAGTATAATTTGAAGCTAAAACGTAGAGACGAATTAAAAAGAAATGTTTATATATATATATATATATATAGATATATATATATATAGATATATATATATATATATGTATATATATATATATATATAAGCCTTTAACACTGGCCGGTAATAACATATTACACTAGCTGGTGATAGTTCATACAAATCTAATGGCATGAGATAGATGACGTCAGCACACCCAAAGTGCTTGTTAAGACCTCCATTATTCACCCATGCCCTCATACACACACCCCATATCTTACACACCACAATACTAGTAATTCAGTCATTTGAAGCCTGGATCTGAAATATTGCATCTGCGTTTCGAGTAAGGCCAGTACTTATTTTAAATACATGTGTTTGCTGTTGGTTGTACCCGTAAATTCGTTACCAGTACCTCGACTGTTTGTTCTACGAGGAAGATGGTTCTGCATTTCGCCCTGCCAAGGTATAGACCTAAATATCGCCATCACTTTTATTAGAACTTATATCATTATTAATGTTAATAAACCCTAAACATAAAATTATTATAATAAAATTTAAGTAGTAGAACTATATAAACCTAATAGAAAGCAATTATATAATTAACGATCCTGATCGAAATGACCACTTGCAAATTCACCCGTTCTTTCAATACGGTCTGCTCGGGACTCTAGTTTTTCTTCCACGAGAAACTTTTGCCAATTAAGAGACGACCCCCTCCGATAACAACGTTAAAACTTCTCCGGGAGTCGTCTCCAACTAATCGTGACACGTCCGAAATATTTTTGATTCTCATTGTTATTGTAACGACTTCTATATTTTTCTCTACAAGGGAATTGGAAACTTGAAGCAACACTTAATGGTTGTGGATTTAGTATTTACATAACTATCTGTACTACGCAGTTTAAGTGGTTTTTTATTGTTTTATTAGGATGACTATATATTTTTAAATTATTAAGTTAATAATAAATAAACAAAAATAATAATAAATAAATATGCATTACCAAAGAAATTTTGCTTATGTCGGGTATCACCTTAATTTTTCCTTTTGTAAATTTCATAAGTCTTTAAATCTAAATATATATATACATTTGTACGAAATTATAGCTAAAAAAAAGCATTAATTATGTTCCAAACATTATTAAGACCTTCCGTGTCCATCATTAAAGCAAATATTTTCCAAAACAAAGGTGACCCGTCCTATCAATGAACTTTTCATCAGACTGCCGTTAATATCCATCGGTGCGGATTGAAAAAGCTTTTTAATAAAGTGCTCATTAAGCGACGAAAATAAAGCGGAAGGTATTAAACCGCACCATTCGGCC
Organism: Teinopalpus imperialis; assembly: GCA_029286865.1. Classification (NCBI taxonomy): domain Eukaryota; kingdom Metazoa; phylum Arthropoda; class Insecta; order Lepidoptera; family Papilionidae; genus Teinopalpus; species Teinopalpus imperialis. The sequence goes on from JAGSMU010000039.1 coordinate 1,034,123, forward strand.
ACACGACAATAATAGGGGTGCTTTCCACTAATGATGTACTCCTACCTACGGACAACTATACTGATTGTATGTATTGATTTGATTCATAAATTAATGTAGCACTTTGATGACATCGCATATTATTTTTAATTGAATTGGTGGCTAACGGGCAAGTATGTTTAGGTTATAGGTTACCCATCTATCATATTATTGTTTAGTATATTAGTAAGTCTCTGTATGATTTTTTTTAACTATGCTAGCAATATTTTGAGAGTGGTATAGCTAGCCAGCGATTACTGCATACCGCTGCTGTGTGTATGAGGGAGAAGTGAGATATTCAATCTCAGTCCTCAGAGTCGTCAACATATGTACGTCCTGTTTGTTAAGGTTAGATTTAGATGTCAAGATCCATTGTCGTCGTCTCTTACCATCAAGTGAACTGTGCGTTTGACACCGCTAATATGATAAGAAAATCCATGAAATCCATCACATTACTAGTATTTTCTGCTAACCACACCCACTAACCTAAAAGCACTTGTTATAGGCCATGGTCCACGTGAATCGAATGAAAGTCGGACCTACGTCGTTAAGATTCTCAGACCGTACCGTACAAGATGGATAAAATTATAGATATATTACATTAGAGAGATTAATAATATTTAAGAAATATATAGAACACATTTTGCTCTATCAAATATTAACACTTAACAATAAATCCAATGTCTGCAAATTTTTTTCACCTAAAATCTATTATTTTGTACTACGATTCGTTTTATGTACATTCGTTAATGGATAATTTATTGCCAGATGGAAATAAAGTTCCTGGAAACTGTAGTGTGCGTAACCCCATTTTATTTTATTTGCTTAGTATTTGTTTTTACTCTAGATATTTTCCAATAAACTGCTGAGATAGAGTAGATAAAAAAAATTACTTACAACAGTGGTATTATATTTTTTTTAAATGATATAAATTAAAAATATACATGTTTATATTTATATAATTTGCCTGTAGTAGAACATCTGTTATAGGAACGATGTGACTCATGTTTTCTTATTTAGTAAAAAAGTTAGTTTCTTCCTGTAAATTACCAACTGTTCAATTGACGAGGATATCATCTTCCTGGTCGATTTCGAAAAACGGCGATATTTTCTGGCCAAACGACATCAACTACGCATATTTATTTTATAGTAATGTTTTCGCAAACACAGAGGCACTCACTTCGTTCCCTTACCTATTCCTTTGTATGTGCAATAAGAACGGGGAAAGGTTCAAACGCAGTGACCGGAACACCGGACACACATGGCATTGGCAGCGCCTCCTAATAAATCTTCAATGAGGATGGATGTGAATGGGTGGCCGCATTTACCATTTGGCTTAGTTGAACTAAACGCTCCTTTGTCACTCCTATTGCGCTAACAATAACAAACTTCTTGCACTTCAGATGCTGCTGTTTATGACCGAATAAGTTCACCGTCTATCGGGCACCACAAAATTATATTAATATACGTAATTGTGTTGGATATACTACGTTCTCGATGGTGAAGGAAAGTATCATGAGGAAACTTGCATAACTCAGAAAGATTGAAAAAATATACTTTGAAACATGTGAAGCCAATCCGCACTAGAGCCGCCACGTGGACTATGCTCTAACACCCTCTCTAGAGAGGAGGTTTATGCCCAGCAGTGGGATTTATATAAATGGGCTGTAGTGGATGGATTGAATGCATCTTCTAAAAGCCTTTAGTTAAATAACAAGTAATAAAATAATCAATCACAATATATTTTAGCTTACAAAGGTAAATTGATACTCTACGGTCGCTGCCTACGAATGGGGTCCAACATAAAACTACTTCGAACAAAACCCTACAAATTTAATTAACATCAAACGAACGCACGCACTATACGAAACTAGATTCATACCGATTTCAATCGAATAGTCGGACAATAATGGAACAAAATCCAGCCGACCGCGGTGCGTCAATTTCGTCCAATTTCCGTCCGTGTAACATCTAGGCGCTCAACGTCCATTGTCGACGATCGTGTCCACCGCTAATCCATTAGCAACGCGACTTTTACACAATACCCGACGATGCGACTCGACTGAAACCCGAAAACCAGTCTTTGTATCTGTCCGCTATACATGTCGATTTTGGTGACCATTGGATTTACTTCGTTAATATAATTAACTAATGAAGACATCATCATCTATACGAGTTGAAGTTACAAGTTCTACCAATCTAAACGTTGAAATACGTTAAATAGATACAGCCCGTCCATTGTACCTTTTTTTTTAAAAATAAAATACAATTGAAAATTAAATAAATAAATAAGTTACATATTTCAATAAATAGTGAAGTTAAGTAAAGTAAGTATTAACAGTCTGTTAAAACTTAAGTGACGGAACAAATACCTATCTATTGAATATAAGTGCTGTTTTAACTTACGACAGCAGATGCTGAGTGGAGACCTATCCGCAGACACACTGCAAAAAAACATTTTTTTTATCCTTATGTTTAAAGATATGCGATGCGAATAAATGTCTAAATCGACATTCTGTCTTAATTCCCAGCTGAGAAACAATATTTGTATATCACAAATTATTGATTTGCGGAGTGTGTATATATATCCCATGTCTTTGACACTATATGCGATACTTAAGCTGATCATCGGTACATGCATTACATCAGACTAGATAAGAGCGTGACAAATGAGTGCACCATAATACAGTCGGCGCACCGTGGTCGAAATCGACATACGGTGATACAGTGGTAGAGCTACGCTGTAGTTTGTTCCTAGATAAAAATGAATGTGTCAGCTATGACCGGGATTAGACCACGCCATCATATAATACCAACATTAAATAGCAACATAATGTTGCTGCTGGTTTCGTCTGGTGTAGGGATCCAGAGACCTTTATTATTGGTGACGATGCATCATCAGCATCTTAGTACTCAATGGTGACAACGTAGATGCCGAATGAAGATGTAATGGGCCGCAGGAATCACTTACCATTAGATGAAGTATGTGCTCATTTGTTACTCTCTATGGAATAAAAGATAACAAAAACGATAATTCGAATTTTATTAATTACATTAATAAATTTGTACTAAATCAATTCTCCATTAGAAGAATGAAAAAAAATACACAAAACTCTTTTGAAATTAACTAGATTTTCAACATGAAGTATACAATACCTACATCACGACATTTGAACATTTCACGACTGAATACATTCTACACTTTAGTTGCACGTTGCTTGCAATTTTAAATTAAACAAGTTAGAAATCCACTTACTTTCAACTCTCGCTAAAGGCCAACGAAACGCTCCAATATAACTTCACTCTAAGCCTTCATTGGTTCGCTCAGCGCTTTGTTATAAATATTGTTTCAATAAAAGAGCTACTGCAATGTTGTATGGTATAATGTATGACATAACATTGCTAATAGGTGCGAAAAAAAGCACAGTGCACTTGACGATAAGTGTTCAATGTAGACATCTCCATCCATCCTCAAGGAATATTCAGGATGTGCATGCGTCGTCACCCCTGAGGCCTGGATCTAGCTGGACTGATTAGATCGAATGCCGGGTATACCTGTAGCAATAACTGCGTCGTTGGATTTCGACGCTCATCAAACGAAGCACAACAGCGTTATGCTGTATTTTACGCTGATATTTCTACTGTGATGATTCTGTGGCGGCCCTTTACCCGTCGAGCCAATACATTCATGCTGAAATAAGAATCAAGTTTCAGCGTGACGTCTACTACATTTTAATTTTTAAAACACACGTAAATTTTAGAAAGTGAACTCGTAGCGTCAATAGCCGTAGGGTACGGTCTACGAAACGTAACGTAGACTCGGATTCATGTTATTCGTCTTTTAATTATTAAAACTTTATTGTTTTATCCTAAAATAGTCAGACTTAATGCTATTTGGCATTCTCTGCCAGTCAACTCAGGGTACGATGAAATATTGTAGCATGTATTTCAGTAAAAAAAATACACCAAATTAAATTAAACCATCTCGTAGCATAAACGTTTGAGTTTAGTTGGAGTGTTGCGGGAGTTTTAGTAATTTTAATAGTTAGTTTCTTTATAAAAATAAAAACAAATCTTCGAAACACATACAGTTCAACTGTTTACAATACATTCTGAGCTTATCGAGCACACGTGTGAATTATTACATAACCGAGTCACAGTGGCGCCGGACATAAACTTGTAAATGCAAGTCTCGCGTAATACGCGCAAGGGGGACGCGAAGTAGGTATTTTCAAGATACAGTAATCAGCTCGAAAAATAGTCGGACTCACGTACGAATCAGGGAACGCGAAAATAAAGTTTTGATGTAAAAAGTTCCCTTTTTATTTGCCCCGTTTGAGAGGAAACTTAGTTGGGGGTTGTAATACATACGAACGTATATCCAAAGGTTGTGGATCACATTGGTGATTTGGTTCAGTTTTTTTTTCTTTATTATTATATAGAGTGTGACAAACGAGCACACAGTTCAACTGATGGTAAGTGGTTCATGAGGTCCGTGAGACTCACAACCTCATCGATTAGGAATCATAATGCAAATATATTGTCAACCCTGAAAACTAAGATGTAATGCCCCGTCACCAGTAGTAAGAGTCTCTGGATTCAAGTGAAAAGTTTTCCTTCATGTATGCATTTACTTAAAAGGAGATACTTAGTACATATTTGCATTGCATCTGCCTGAGAATATAGATTATTATTATTAATAATAAAAAACATTTTATTTCATCCGGCACATAAGAGAAATTGCAAGGACGAAGCAACATAATTTCACAGTCTTTGAAATTACATAATACTACAGTCATGTGGCTTATGAAATTAGAGAAGCTGCAGTAACGCATAGTGACTTTTCCTAAGTTAAAAAGATTTACCGGTACATAATATTCCTTTCCACTAAGACGCTGCAATCTATTACCATATGAGATGACGACCAACCGTCAAACACTAAAAGGTTTCATAGATATATTTTTTACATATAATGTGGTATGTTTATATATGTATGTTATACAATCTTTTCAGAGCTACTCAATTTGATTTTATAAACGGGGCCTGTGTATTTATAGAAGTATATGTATATATAGACACAGTACATTATAAAACAACATTTAAAGCTATTATTTCACAAATTCTCCTTCCTTTACTTACTTCGTAATTCCTTTACTTTGTACGATATCATTAAAGAAAAGTAGGTCATTCGCGATGCAAGAGGAATCAAAACAAATATTCCAATGAGTAAACTATTAATATCAAACCTAATGTTGAATTTATGCAAACATCACGTATACTTTGGTTCCGTTTGTTGAAATTAAGATCGAAATGATTAGGATTTGTATCTTTATTATTATTATATATCTATAATATTAAACTAAAAAAAAATAACAAAACCGTGTTTAGCAAATGGCAGGCGCAATTTTATTTCAAGTTTCACTCTTAATTGCATGTTATTTTTTTTAATATATTGTTGAAAATACTGTTGAGAGTTTTAACAGTGGTAGAGCTACACTGCAGTTTGCTTCTAGCTTAATATTTAAACGTTTTCTTTGTAGTACATCTGACAACTGTGTCATCATTCCATAGATCTACTTACTACCAGAGCACACAGCACACAGCTTACATATGAAACGATATTGGGTGAATGTGTTGCAAATTCTAATTATATGAAGTGTCATTAACTTCATTTACATACATATATTTTTATGTCTATAGGGCCTCTACGTAGAGATGATGATGATGATGTATTCCAGGTCGATGTCGAGGACGCTATCTTCTGGTTATTACTAGATGACATCAACATAATTACTGACAACTTTTTTGCTATTGCCGTAAACATTAGTATAAACAGAGAGGCACACACTCGTCATTCCCTTCCCTATTGCGATATAACGCATGTTCAATAAGATCGGAGAAAGCTTCAGATGCAGTGTGAGATTACAGGACATACACAATACATCCAGATCCAGAAACTAACAATTGTGATATGCTAATATTGTTCTATACCTAGGAATTGAACGTCCTGGGTTAGGAATAGCCTAGGTGTTTTGTGTCTTCCATATCTACAACGAAGCACGACTCTGTCTAGGACACGCAGTCGTCACGATGGCGTAGAGGTAATAAATAATACAGTTATTGTATATTATTATACAGTTACATTAATTAACGAAACCCCAATATTACGATTTCTATCAGGGTCGAAAGCCATATAAGTCAATGGCCTTAATAAACGGCCTTTATTCAATTACCAGCCCAGTATATTGATAATATCAAATATGAAAATTACCTCTTCAGTAATCGTAGTCAATTACCGATCTTTTATTTTCTACTTTATATTAATAATTGTAATATTACAAATTAGAAAAAGAGGGGAGAACTTTTCGGTTGACATCGTAATGTACGTGAAAAAGCTTTCCTTAATACGACTGTCTAATGAGATCAGACAGTGGTAGAGTCGTATTGCAGTAACTTCTAGCCACAACATGAACGGATCTGCTCGACTGGGTAAAGATCACTCTAAAGAATACCAACATAATGCTGCTGTGTTTCGTATCATGAGTGCAGGAATCCGAGAACCCGAGTAGTGGCGACGAGACATCCCATCTCAGCCATCACAGGTGACAACGCATGTGTATCTTTTATCTTTGTCGATGAGTGCTTGTTTTCCGATAAATCTCTTTCTTATGATAAACGAACAATCTCAAAGTAAAGTTTATAAGGTTAATCATAAACAATGAATCATATATGATGATATTGGATTCATTCTTGATTGATTTCAATGACGGTCACATAATATTTTTTAAACTAAGTGTGCAATGGCAAGTATGTTTATCCACCGCCAAAAATAATTATATAGCATATAGAATATCAGCAACAAAAGAATCTTCAAGTAAAGTTAATTATTAAGTTGTTCATAAACAATGTAGTCTAGTCATATTTGATGATTGGATTCATTCCAGAATGATTTCATGAACGCTCATATATTTTTTTGAAACGAAGTGTGACAATGGAACGCTAGTTCGTGCATCGCCAAAAAGAATTAAGTAGCATATACAATATCAGCAACAAAAGAATCTTAAAGTACAAGTAATTATTGAGTTGTTCATAAACGATGTAATCGAATCATATATAATGATGTTGATTCATTTCAGATTGATAACAATCACGGTCATATAATTTTTGAAACGAAGAGTGACAATGGAATGTAAGTTTATCCATAACCAAAAAGAATTAAGTAGTATATACATACATACGTTCTCAGCGTTGAGGACAGGGATGATGTGTCACGCTACTAGTAACTAGGTCTCCGCAACTTCGGGAATATCAGTGTAAAATAGCAGTATATCACTGCTGTGTTTTATATGATCAGTGTAGGGAATCGACGCATGGAAGGATAACATGAGCCGCTGTTACTACTTAAGATCAGGTAAACTGAATGCTCACTTGTCAACCCTATCATTTAAAAAATAATTACAAGCTAATTTCACATTTGGGTGTATTCAGTATTTTTTATCTTCATGCCGAACTCATGCCGTATGAAATTGCCGTATCTCGTACAGTTAGTGACAGAACTCCAGAGCTCGATTTGTATAAGATCTTTCTTAGTACTCAGGGGTAAAGACAAAGCATTATCTACTTGATTGTCACATAGATATGAATATGTCTTTATGCTTCTATGAGCTGTTGTGATTGTTACTTCAACCATTTGAAATCAGGTAACCTTTGAGCTCACCAGCCACGTTCACGTCCATACTAAATCCACTCATCAATATGAAACTTGAATCCAGTAGAACTGACAAACTTTAAAACATTTTTCATTCAAACCTTCATTCGTAGCAAACTTTCAAACTTTATGACATTTTCTTCATTCATTCAAACTCACGTGTTCGCGTAATTTTTGTTAGGTCGGACGTGACTCGCTGTGTTTTGAACTTTTTTTTTTGATAAATGTTCTTTCCCCGCCGCCGGTGAGTGTTTCCATACAACTTCCTTTCATTTCCCGAATCCGCACGTAGACTCGATAATAATTTACGAAACAAAAACAAACTATATCAAAGTATATTAGAAGTTTTTTATGAAGCACCTTCGCGGGTAACGTAATTATACGTGGGGAGTCTTGTAGCCTTATATAAATGTTCTCCGATTATATTTTATATATCTGATATTATATCTCTTTGATATAAGGTTTTGATATTAGATTTTTTTGTTATACTTCTTTATGTTATCTTAATAAAAGTGAAAGTTCAACAAAACTAATATAATTATAGCATAGTCTTTTAACATTTATAATAATAGCACTTTTTTACTTGTTATTAACATAAGCTAATAGTTATTTATAAATTAAATGAATAGAATGAATTACGAAAAAAGTAATGGCAGCATCCATCATCCCTATATTCTATTTTCATATAATTTCATAATAAGAAATAAAGGTGCACTTTTCTTACACCAGACGACTATAAGGAATATTTTAGATTATTTTTCTGTTTACTTATATATTTTATGATAATATTCTAGGTCACAAACGCACACACATTTCATGTGAGATGGCAAGTGATAACTGCGACCCATGATATCTGTAATACAATATTAGGAATTATTAAGAAAAAATAATACAAAGCAAACAAATACTTAATAAGAAACTTAGATTGCATAGGCGTGCTTCTGCCTTTGTTTTAAATTAAAGAGATCCGTAACCGTAAAACAGCGATAGTCTAATAGAATCTAGAGGTACTTAAGGCCCGTCGAGGCTGAAAACCCTCAGCGATGGGCAGGCGTCGGGTTACCTCGCGTAGCTGCGAGCACGCTGAATACAAATGAGCAAATCTTAACCCTCAATCTGCTGCTGAATGCATGCAAGGGACGATAAAGACCCCACCTGAACATTGATTTTTTTAAAGGAACATTTTCCATTCCGACGCTCACTTATAACGTTACTACGTTACGTATATTCGACAAGAATATTTAAATAACTTAATTCTTTATGTCGAATCGATAATTTTTTGCATCATTTTTATTTTTAATACTATTTTATTAGCTTGGCTTGTATATATATATGAATGTAATGGAGGTTTTTAATTCAATTTTAGCCATGCATCGAAATTATTTTTAACACGTTTTTATTAGCTTGACCTATATGTAGAAATATATAAAGGTAATGGAGTTTTTTTAAATTCAGTGTTCACTCACTCCCGGGCGTCTGGATATACCGATATTTTGCAGTGGTGTTAAAAACCGAGTTATACCCAATTACAATAACACAATCTATAGAGGAGGCCTATGCTTAAGTTCACATCTAATCGCAAATTTAAAATACCATCTGCGAAGGTTGACGTCGTAGGCTTAAAATCACTATTGTCCAGCTTCTAAGCACTAAGCACTCGCATTTTTATCTTTTTTGTGGTGGTTAACGCGAATATTAATAATACTAATACATGCTTTTTAAAATAGGACTTATTAAAACACAGGTACCCTCCGTATCTTTTAAATGCACAAATCGAATTACGTTATTTTCACACGTAAAACCTTTTTCAGGAGTATAAAACGGTATTCTTTTAAGGGCAACATTAAAGTGAAATTTACAAGATTCTTTCCTGCTCACAACAGCACATTGGCGAAGACACGCATACGACACATGTCAGCTATCTCGGCCCGATCGCGATCCTATCGAGGGACTTAATAAAATGACACTCTTAATGTTAGCGTGCAAGTCACAAGCGATGGGTGATTTCCAAAAGCAATTTATTTACATATGATTGTATAAGTATTTAGATGTTTCTTTTTTTATTTATTATTATTCATTTGTCACTACCTTGATTTCTCTGAAACCTACCAAGGTTGGCTGGTAGATCGTAGACGTGGCTCTTCTCTGGTCGATCTAATTCATTATATCCGCAGGTAGTATTAATCTATGTGGCACTATTACATTTGACAACGCTACTATTATTACATATACAAATTAATGCTGTCCACTTCACGTATCGCTACTGTCCCTCAATTGCGCCGCATATTTAGGCGTTGCCCATGTTCCTCCGAGTTTGTCTACTGATCCCCTCAGATCTCTGTTATCCGAATACTTTTGAGCGGACGAGTGTTTTTTAACTTAATCGTGAATTCAGGAATTCCGTTTTAACTTTTTCAATTGACTTATACAGCTGTGTTACCGGTTACGATGGTTGTTAACATGTTATGCGCTATAAAGAACGAAGAACATTTTCTATCGTTGAAAAGATTATGGTATACGTGGAAATTGTATATTTTCATACTATTTTAAACAAGATATAATAAAAAAAACAAAGGGAAACTAGATATTAACTGGAAATTCAATGAAGTCTTATTTACATAAAGTATCTCCGTCTTCCATTTTGCTAAATTTTATTTACAGTAATAAGAACAGTTTACTAATAACAGTGTTTGAGCCACGCTGCAATTTGTTTCTAGCTGCTGCATGGGCGGTCGTGTCGACCGGGGAAAACCCATGACCTAACAGAATACGAAAACAAAATGGCATCATGACATTGCTGATTCGTCTGGTGAGTGCAAGGTACCGGAGACATTTATTACTGACTGACAAAGCATTCCATCTCTGTCCTTAAGGATCACAATGCATCTGCATTATGATTCCGTGTCATGGATGAATCTAGATGTCATGGGCCGCAGTAATCAGTTGAACTGTTGAACTCGTTGATTACTCTCAATGAGATAAAAAAACATTGTAAACTATATGTAATCGTGTTTACTGTTATAAATAATTTATGATTCTAACGTATGCTACTAGAGAATTAAAAATAAATTGTTACCAATTATTAACATATACTTATTGATGATATATTCTCCTAGTCGATTATAACCAATGTCTTTTAGTTATGACCAGATGACACCAAATCTTCTTCTTCTGCCTAGCGGTTTCCCAGCCTATTACCAAGTTCTGTTTTCCGTCTGAGTATCCTCCACTTTTCCCGGTCTTCTGCATCCTCTTTGTTGAGATTGTTCATCTCAGCTTTCACGATGTCCAGCCAGCGTTTCTTGGGCCTTGTACTACGTGGTCTATGCATCTATTTACGACGTAGTCTAGAGACCTGCGGCTTATGTGACCATATCATCGGAGAGGACTTTCCCGCAGCTTGTCTGCTAGGTTACGAATTTCAAGGCTGCCACGTATGTGTTCGTTTCTTATTCGATCTAATCGCGTAACGCCACACATCCATCGCAGCATCTTCATTCATTCAGCATTCTACTGCTGGACATGTTATCTGAGGACGCTTTACTACCATACAATACGACTGATCGGATGATGCATTTGTATACGAGACCGTTTAGTTTCACTGGTACTCTGCGATCGCAGAGGACACCGTTTACTTCTCGCCATTTTGCCCAAGCCGCACTTACCCGGCCTTGGACGTCGTGATCTTGTGACCCGGACTCATGTAGCACAGATCCTAGGTATTTAATACCGCTGGTCTTTGCGACGCATTCGTTTCCTATTTTTATGGGTTCGGAGTCTGCGCTACTTCTCGGCAAAGTCTTTGTAACGTTTAGTTTCAGACCACCATTCTCTAGCGCACCTTTCTATTGGTTCACCTTTTGCTTCAGTTTCTTCTTATCCTCGTCTGTCAGCTCAATGTCATCAGCATACATCATCAGTCACGGAGATAGTTCGTGGGCATTCGCCGAAACCAGATGACACCAAATGCCCATATTATAGTGCCGTTAGCATTCACTATGAACGAAATGGCACTCACTCGTCCCCTTCCCTTTTCGTATATATTGGAGGGAGGTACGGATGCAGTGTCAGGGCCATGAGACATACAAAATCGTAAGTATTGTACTGCTTCTCTAATTTCTAAATTCTAATTAGAGCGATTTATAATATAATTAGAGAGATATATAACATACATTAAAAGAAAAAAAATATATTAAAATAAGTTAAAAGTTGTACTCGTATTAATGTAAATTTTTAATAAATTTAAATCTAAATTTTTTTTAAGTTCTTCCCTTCCTCAAGTGTAAGTTTAGGCGTTAGTGGAACAGAAACACAATAAAGTATATCTACTGATTAATACCTTTTCATAGAATGATCTACAGGATATCGCCATGGTCAAAAACCTTCATGAAAATATCACGATAAAAAAAATACAATAAAACAGAAAATAAAATTTTATTCTCATTGCCCTTTTACAAGGTACGAGTACATTATATATAATAAGGTTTATAATACGTGTTTATTATTATTTTTTTAATTTCCATGAGAATTAACAAACGTGGCACGAATTCGAGCTAATATCGCATCGCATACCTATTTAGCGTTCGCCACGAGTATGCGTGTTGAATAGAAACTCACTAAAATAGATGCAGACTCGCGGGAACAGAATTCCGATTAAGCCAATAGAGAGCTAATCACGCGGAAATCTGTATGGAATTGTTCTCCCAGATTCATAATCATTTCAGGGTAATATACAATTAGTTGAATACCCAAATTTTAGATACTTTAACATTCTAACATTAGTATTGTATATTGTTTCAAAGCCGTAGCGCTTTGCCATGGCTATATTGTAGTTAGTATCCAGCGGCAACATGAATAGGTTGACTCGACTGGATAAGGGCAACGTCTTTTGAATACTACCATGAAATAACATGGTAAAGTTGCTGCGATTCGTTTGTTAGTCATATTCTTAGAGGGCCGCAGGGCATCTGCGTCATCTCTTCAGATATGGGTGTTCAAGGGTGATGTTCTCTTAGCATCAGGTGAGCTGCTTGCTCGTTTGCTTCCTATTCTGTATTAAAAATTTTTCCGGATCCGTACAAGACGAATATGTGTTTTGCTACTATTTCACGCTGCTTTTCTCTAACTGCGTGGTTCTTCCCTGATCGAGACGACCTTTTCATGCTGTATATAGAAACATACTGGAGCATAGTTTTGGCCATTAAAATAATATTAATTCGACTTTTACAAATTTAAGTTACAGGATCAGGTTTCGAAAGCATGCTGTCAACATAACGCCAATCCAACAATTTATGCAAAACAAGTTCAAACGGCAGTTGCAAATGTAGAACACGTTCTGTAACATAGTCACAATACGTTTAAACAAGTCCGAGTTGCGCGGTGATGGCTATAAAGTATTTCAAACAATTGCAAAGTGTAATGTGCGAAAAATAAGGTGCTCATATCGTTTTGGAACGAGCTTGTTTATGCCGTGGAATAAGAATGTCTAGATATGCCAGGCTAAGTAATAGTTTTAACAGTTGTAATGTCATGTTGTGTTAGTGTCTAGTTAACGAATGAATTGGTCGTCTTGGCCAGGAACTGACGGCACCCTCATTGAATACCAGTGTATATATCATAACGCTAATAAGGTCCCTCTGGTGACGAAGAATTATATGCGTGGGACGCAGGAATCATTTACCATCTGAGGAACTTTGTACTTGTGTCATCCTTAATATGATAAAAAAAACTATTATTTTCCTATTATTTATAGGATAATTCCAAGTCAAACTGTCAAGAATTGCCTAGTAAAATAAATAAAATAAAATAAAAAAAGCCTCTATTTTTCTACTACAATGATAACTAAACTTAAGTTAAATCTAAATTTTCCTGTAATCTGATTATAATTATAATATATTCTAGTGTTAACCTAGGTTATTTAAATAGAAACAAACTATAATCTTAGCTGACTGCATTTGTAGTTTTCGCCTCTGTGGCGTAGGCCTCTCCTAAATCTTTCCAAGTATCTCATTCTCATGCTACTCGCATCCAACAAGATCCACATTTCTGTTTAAAAATGGCTCTCTATCTCTTCTTGGTCTTTGTTTTTCTCTTTTTTTTGTCCCTTGGTATCCACTCTGTATTTGTACAAGAATTGCCTAAGAGTAACCTTAAATGCATATTATCAAAAAGTCAAGTGGATTTAAGTCTATATAGTATATAGTTAGTGTAGTATAGTATAGTTATATATAGTGGTTTTAACTATATCTGGTTTAGAAACCCAAATGAATCTAGTATTAATGTATCCCCATAATTATGACTTGCCGTATTTATTTATGTATTTCCGCATCGCAGATAGTGAATTCCACCATTCCTCCAATGTTATCGCTTAACTTAACTGAAAAGAAAGACGAGTAAATGCCTCCTGATATATCTAACTATTAGTACCTTCTCATGGGAATCATCTTCTAAATCACTTGAGTAGAGTAGTCAAAAGCATTTATTTTCTTGAATGCTCATAATCATTACTTAATAACATTTTAGTACCATTTCCCTATTATAAGGTTTGCTATATGTGTTAATTAGTTAAAAAATATAACACTTGAGAACTTAAGCCTTATTAAATTCGTTTTCTTAAAGTTTTGTTTAAAAAAGTTGGAAGTGACATATATCCCAGATTTCATTATTTTACGCACTAGGGTAAAATAACGAAATCATATGCGCATACACTTTTCCGGTCAAGCTGACCCATTCATGCCATGGCTCTGCTAATGATATTTTTTCCGTATGAATCATTTAATATTACTAAAAACTTACCATAAGATATAAATATAAATTCATACAACATTTTTCTGATTTAGATGCCTTTATTACCCACTGCAGAAATATATGTGTATTTCATTTTTTTTTATTGACAAACAAACACCAATTACCTTCAAGAAAAGAGCCTACACCTTTCTTAAATACCGGCAACACATCTCCGACTCCTCTGGTAACTGTTAAGGTACGCTCACCAGATGAAACAAAACATGCTGCTAATTTTCGCTTGTATTCTATGAGGCCGTCATCCTTCTCTGTTTATGCTTACAAACTAAAACCTGCTTCCGCTACTTCAATTCTCATATCGGATATTACACTCCTTTCAGTTTTATCCCTAATACTCGTACAAAATGGGGTTGCATATCTAGACGATTTACATCTTAGAACAGCACAGATGTGCCGCTGCGAGCTTGGGATGCAAGCTGATCCGTTTTGTTTTCGCGAACGTGCCACGCGCCCGGAGATATCGAGCTCGTACAGGGACTGCTTTAAAATACTTTCTATATGTACGTACTACGTATAAAATGCGATTTACCGAGACCATGTTACGAGATAGGGGGGGCTTACGATGAAGGGAATGATTCACTTACGTTCCGTCTGTTCTTTAGTTTCTCGACTGAAATATTTTTTCTTGTTTAAGGTACTCGTATTTAACAAAATCAAATCTTCTTAATATTTTCATTTAGTAATGTATGAAGTTAAAATAAAAGTATAAAAAACTTATTGCAACATGAATGGGTCACGACTCGACCTGGGAAGGATCACGCCCTCAGAGAGTGTATTTTTTGAAAGCAAACTAGCAAAAAAGTTACAGATTTGCTGCCGGCTTTAAAGAGAGGTGTATATTATTTATTATATACATATATATGTAATATACACCTATATACATATACATATATACATGTAAATATATATATATATACATAAATATATATATGTATATTTATATATATCATCTTACTTGCGGATGGACGAATATTAGCTCGTTAGTCACACGCAAAATTATAAAATAAAGTTCAAGGAATTCTAGTTTTATAGGGCGCTAGAAATGATATTGCAAAGGGATCATTTTCAATATAATTTTACACAATTCTATGTCATATTAATGTTGATCGGGCGAGCGATGGAATGCCTCATTACCCTTACTACCCTATTGGGTCACCAGATCCGTGTAATCATCGCACGCAACACAACATCGGTATGTTGCCATCGATCATTCCCCAGTGGAGTACATATAGGAGAGAATAGTAATCAATATCTGGTTGTAATGTTATTGCAACTTTGCAACGTTGCACTTACCTAGTAAAAAAGCATTGAATGACAAAAATAAAAGAAAACTTTATTATAACTTATTACAAAAACCACTCAGATATTTTCTGACATACATACTCCTTTAATTTAAGCCGTAACTAGTGGAAGGGAGGTTAAAAAGACACTCAGATATCTATCTTTTATTTGCAATAGACAAACTTTTCAGTGCCCTCCATTTTGATAACGAAGTTAGTACGTATCATTTTCGAATAACACAAGCTCGTTGGTTCTAATCAAAACAGTACGCGAAACCCACAAAGTCCTCGGTACAGATAGCGTATATATATTTTGAAAACTAATTTCATATAAATGAGATTTCGCCTTCTCAAGTAACAACATAGCAACGCCACAAAGTGGAGCTAGAGTTTCACTTCAAACAAACTCATTAGTGTTTTCGCTGTATTAAATAGTGTTCTCTTGTTTGTTTGACGCAAATACGTAGTTATTTTAATACGCTGAATCTCCCGCGGTGCTGTTTTATTACAGCTGCTGTTTAGTTTGGTATTATCATAACTGCTTTGCACTTCATTCCATTTCCTTTGATTAACATCGTTTAGTTGGTCACTCATGCATTTCATCTCAGCCACAAGGATGGCAACGAATGAAAATCTTATATGTAGAGGCCAAGTTACGTAGTGGTCATTTACAATCAGGTAAGCTGTGTGTTTGTTTGTCCCAATGCTATAAAAAGAGATAGAGATTTAACATACCTGAAATTAAGGTACCTAATATTTATAAAAAAGAAAGCCAGCAGTGTTATCAACATTACAAACATTGCGGTCAACCACTCCAACTGAGATTAACGCCAGGAGATGATTTACGATAATAATTGAATTATCACTTCGAATCTACAAACATAAGTTTTGCTAACCGTATCTTATCTTCTACGGTGAAATAATAGAATTAGAGGTAGTTCCTTCTTTACCGTAATCAGCATTATTGGTAGGCGGATTGACAAAAATCCACCGATCAGGTGCTTACACACAAAATGTGTGTTAGCATAATTCAATTATGATTACAAACATTGTATAATCATAATTCATAAGGCGAAATATATGTGGATTATCAGAGATAATTATTACGCCAACACCCAACTGTCATTATAATTTTGGCATTTAGTAAGTAGACTTTTTAATTAATAGTATAAAGGTTTCTCTCTTCGCTAGTAGTAATGGTACAATATATATATATATATATAACATCATTTAAATTAACATAAGGCCAGATAGATTTCCGGCTCATAAAAACCTTCCATCAACAATTTTATTCTGCACGTAGTTTGAGATATAATTAGGGGCCCCAAGAAGTTTTTATTACATTACAGAACGTACGACCCAACGAATGGCCCGCGGTAACATAAATCCGGGTTAAATGACCTGACGCAAGCTACTTATGTACTAGCGAACTCTAGTACAAATATTAATCAGCCCTTTCCTATGTTATGTACTTCAGTGTTTGGAAACAATGGCAGCAAAGTGTTTTAAAAAGAGTGAATGAAGGACGTATCAATATTTATTTGAAATTTTGTTTATCTATATAAAAACCGTAAACTGTTTATCTAACACTCAGCTGCGTCATTTTGAGTGTTAGCTGTAGCATATTTGTAGTAAAGTTGAGCTAAAGTTTAGTCTTTGTGTCATTTAAATCGGTTGGCACATAAAAAACATATTTCGATTGGAACGTGTTTATCGTTTCCTGATAATAGAGACCCGCAATGCATCAGCTAGGTACTCTGAGCATCAAACTACATGACCGTTATTTATATAATAGGAGCATAAATATATTAATATGATTAATGCTATAAATGCGAACCTAATATACTTAAATGTATATGGGCAAAGCGTAATGTGGTCATTGTAAACATTACTAAGTTATATTTATTGTGATCGTAAAATTTTAAAACTTTTGGCAATTCGTCACTCGAAATTTTCAGGATACGACCGAGCGCGGCGTACGCCGGCGTGATTGCTCAATCCCTGTGTAAACAACATAATAAAGACACACGTGTGATTGTATCCGTGGGAAATACGGGAAATTGTTCGGACTTGTTTACTGGATATTAAACGGACATGTATGATTTGAACTTGTCTTTTATATTATGATAAATATATGCTGTTTTTCAAACCTTGCCTGATGCTCCCTGCTGCTAGCAGTGGAAATCCAGGCATCAGTGGTGGAGTCAGTAAGTTAGTAGGTTGCGTTGACTAAAGATGACCATGCTGACACAGAATACCAGATTAACATTGCTCTTTTTGATTGCTTTTTTCTTTAATATATCGGGATCAGATTATAAAAAAAAATGTATCTAACCCCTAATCGCAATATTAAAGCCGATAGATAGTTCGAAAGCTCCGAAAAGCATAAAAAGAAAGGAACTATAACCAATCCCGTGCATTTACAAACAAAGGTATTAATTCGCGGGATTACGCGATTTTATTCCTTTGTCGTTATTAATCATTATTAATATTAGGAGATTTGAATATCAGTAAGATTTTTGAATATTTATTTTACTTGATGCTTCGAAGCTGCTGTATCTCGTGATGTAATGGTGAGTGTAGGAATCTTAAAATCCAATGACTGGTAAAGACACATCCCATCTCACGCAAAGATACCACACGCGCATCTTGATATGTCTTTTTAACGGATAATCCATTAAAATATATCCCTTATGCTAAAGAACATGCACTACGCTTTCCGCCCTGGTCGGTTTGATCCAACATGATGAGTACGGATAATTATTTTGTTTTATTACAGTATTTTTAAGAATTTAACGCTGAAAATTGCAATAAAATCTAATACTAGATCGTCCAATTTTAATGAATTTTACCCAAAAAAATCTTATATTTCTACACAATGAATAAAAATATTTAATCGGACCTCATCGCGTATATTTCAACTTATAGCTTTTTAATTCCAGAATTTATAGCACTGATGGTGACAAGGTGTGTTTCACTTCCTGATGTCATAGTCTCTTACACTTTTAAACTAAGGATATAAAATAAAATATACACACGTACATAGATTTAAAATAAGTAAGTAGAACACATCTTCATATACCATAGATGGCGCCATTCGATTTCAAACAGTTTGTTGAACAAGTTGCGGTTGCTGGCTCAAAATAAATAGTTGGCAGTATTATTCGCTCTAACGACGCGGAAGATAAATTTCGAAGGATCCCTTTACATTTTACGAGGCGGTGGTGCGAATGAATATATCTATAGCGAATGGTGGACGACGATAACTTTGGACGAATGAAAACGCGAAAATTGTTACTCAATATGAATACACTTCCTATTGATCAGCGCCATTATATTACAAATAAAAAAAACCATTATAATATGTACCATTGTAATTGAATTGGGAAACAAATTACAATGTCAACCTAATTAACACACAGTAGTTAACAAAATAAAACGTAATTTAAAAAAAATTGTGATCTATGTGCGACATATCTTTAAAAAGACACTTATAAAGAAATATATGAAAGTATTTATTAATTTACTCTAAATGTACAATTTTACAAAAGTTTCAAACGTCGCTAAAATGGAATCCACAAATCCTCTATAGTTTAGAAACACCGCGTAGAGCTACGGAGTGGATCTACGGCGTAGCACGTTTACGATTCCAAAATGCATTGGTTGTGTTTCGACTACTCTAAAATAGTAAAAAGCTTCCGCATGGAAAGAATTGAAAAGTCCCGATTGTGTTCTTATACGCCGCTCTTTTGCCACAAGGGAAGTATACAAAAACCAAGTGCGTAGTTACTCGGAAGATGTCCGTAGGGACGTAGGGGTGTACCAGAATACACGTCGCATAGTGACATAACTTTTTTTCTTTCATCGAATCACCTAAATTTTTTCCCGAATCAAGCTGCTCAATTTTCGATTTAGCGATGCTTATAACTTCTTTAGCATTTAGATTTTTAGAATATCAAACGCATTCTACGTTCATCACTATTTGACCAAAAGCACTCAATAGTTACTACCTTTCTTAATCTATAGTAAACATATGCAATAAGGTCCGAGAAATATTGAGATGCATAGTCAACCAAAAGGCGAAAACCAATACTTATACTCAAATATTGGGGGCACGCGACAATGATATAAAATGAAACAGCGACATAACGAACTCTTTTTTATACCACTATACTAAAGGTGACAAACAAACACACAGTAAGTAATTACTGCCTATCATATGCAATACATAATGTACATCCACATCTGCCCTCAACAAGTATTCAAGATGCATATGCCTTGTCGCACATGAGGACTGAAATAGAATGCCTCGTGATCTCTTGTTCGTCACCAAAACCCAATTGGTCTTCGGTTTCTTATACTCAATATATAAAACACAAAATCTGCTATTCTATTCGTTATATTCTATTTATATTTGCTATTTCACGCTGGTATTCTATAAGGGCAACCGAAGCTATTGGTCGAGTTTACTGTAGCTGGTAGAAAGTAAAGTGTAACTCTACCAGTATAAAATCACAATGAAATTTTACAAATGATGATGATGTAATCTTGGATGATTTCAACAACGACCATAATTTGGGATTATTATCAGATGTCATCATCAGCTCAGAATATTACACAGAGGCCACTCACTCGTCGACTCCTATGAATAATCGGAGAGCGGTTCAGATGCAGTGTTAAAGACACGGGAAATACAATGGGTACACCCAGACCCGAAAACCAACAATTTGTGGTGCACAAATATCGTTCCTGGGCTGGTAATCAAAATCGGTACCTGTGAATCAGCAACCAAGTTTTTTTTTTATAGAATAGGTAACAAACGAGCACGCATGATGGTAAGTGATCACTGCCACCCATGAACGTCCGCAACAACAGAAGAGTCGCCAATGCGTTGCCTTGTGGCCTTAAGGAAGGTGTAGGCTCTTTTCATGAAGGTCCTTGAGGTACTCGAATCACTACATTTACTTGTATTATGAAACATAATTCCAATTAAACAGCAATGAATAACAGCTATGAAAACATAAACGTATGTTTTAACTTGTAATGTAATTTGTTGATTATTTACCAAGCCTACCCTTAGCATTTGTTCATGAAGATATTAAAGTAAAAGCCCCGCATGTTAATATTCATTCGCTTTACGAGGCACATCGGTTTTACGGGGCACTTTAAATGCGGTTAATTGAAGCATTGTCGCTATAACTTAGCGGCGGCGATGTCACTTGACACGCTAGCATGCCATACGTCGAACACAGCATTGTATTTAATTAGTTGTGACTAGGGTTGTCTTGTATTAGGTGATGTAAATTGTTTTATATTTTGGTCAATTGTTTGAAGTTTGAAAACACATTAAATATACGAGATTTTTTTATAGAATAGATAGCAAACAAGCAAAATGCACCTGATGGTAAGCGATCACCGCCGCCCATGGACATTCGCAACACCAAAGAAGTCGAAGATGCACTGCTGACCTTCAATAAAGAAGCCTTCAAAAGGGAGTGTAGGCTCCCTTCTTGAAGGTCTCTAACTTGTATCAGTTCGGAAATACCGAATCGATGATAGCTGACTCCTCAGAGTAACTGTGCGTGGCAGAAATTTCGAATAAAGCGCACAGTGGTGGTTAATGCCACCCATCGAGATGATGAGGATGAAATTTTTAATTCATTAAATTAATTCTGTCGTGTTGTACGATGTTTAAAATCAGCGGCTGGGATTAATCAGAACAACACCACAGATCACTCCCCACGGTAAATTTGGTAAAAAATGATATGCATTTCAAGCCGATCGGAAATTACCTGTTCATCAACGATTCTAGTCGCTCTTCGTTGAATGCGGTCATATAGAAGGAGTTGCCCCGGCCGATAGTCGTACTTTATTACAATAGTTTAATATTAAAACGAATTTTAAAAAATCTATATTTTTAAATACTAACCATTGTTTAATTTATAAAATAGTAAAAATGATCATTTCGCAATTGCACACTAACTTTTTTATATAGCTTTCGATAGCTTGTAAACTGGCAACTTGGGTGGCACCATTAGATAGGTACGTGATCAGAGCAGACTGACACGCTCAGTTTATGAGTGCTTTGTGTTTGTTTAACAGAACCACAAAAAATAGGAAGCTGCTTAACCAGCTCACGGGCCCCTCAGTTCTGTGAGCCCTGTCTCCGATGAAGCTGTAAGAGCCGCATAGGCTAACATCAACATCAACAGAATCTAGAATCTATTATAGTTTGTCACAGACTTATGAAAAAACCAGTCGTGTTGTTCCACAGCCTTTGCCTAGTTTTTTTTTAAATAATGTTGACATCTGTCAACCCTGTGATAACTATAAAATGGCGCGAACAAAATGAATTAACATAGACACCACACGTACCGCATCGTCTATAAAAAGTTAATTAAACATCAACATTGGAGTGGCTCTCGATGGCGATGGAGCGACTGTGGTCGTGTACACTTTGACGTAACGCTGTACCTAATTAGTGGGTTTTAGTTAAACTAATTTGCATAATAGTTAAGTAGGTTCACTGTATGTCCGTTACAACAGGCATGTGATGTAACAATATTATATTATTAAAGTAATAACAAATCAAATAATCAATAAATCCTCATTATGATACATATATATATAAATAATAATTGAAGAAGGATCATAAACTTGGTACTAATAGTAGTAATGTCACCAAAAATCTGTTGAAAGGATCATTAGGATTTTGTATATTTTATCGTATTATATATTATCGTACGATAATGCGGTAATTTTAGATAGACTTTGAAGAGAACTCCTTATTTGCGTTAAATTCAATCCTTTGACCACATTTCGTTTTTCATATACATCACTATTTAATTATGAAAAAAGACGCACCACACTGATACATTTATTACAAATTTAAATTTAAAAAAATCCTAAAATAAGCTTAAAATTATGGTCATAATATGGAACGTTGCCGAGTGATTTTAGAACGAAATACAAAAAAAAAACATTTTTGCGGCTTTCTTGCAGGATAATTTTACAACTTTCATTTTTTATTCATGTATCTTTACATATGTACCAACATAACCATACATACAAGACGTATGTAAGTGGAAAATTCTGTATTTAATACTCAACATAACAGATCTGTTCCATCATCCAAAAATACATTGTAAATGTGCCTTTATGTCCATTAAAAATATGTTAATGAACGCTAATGATTTCATTGTTGTTGTATTTTGCTCTTCAATAGCGCGTAAAACAATAAACAGGCGTTTAAATTTAAATATACGGATCGCTTATTACGAGTGCATTCGGCTTTTACAAATAAAAACGGAATAAACCTTCGATAAACACAACGCGTGCGACAAGGCATAATCATTTCCCATTTTCGAGTAACGAGAGATGCTAAAGCGTGCAAAACGTCTCGGCAAAACAATTGTACGCAAATTGGCCTTTATTAATATCGTTACGACACAATATCGCTATATAAACAAGGTTTAGTACGACAAATAAACAATCATACGAACATTCTTTAGTATTAACCTTGTGCGAGTATATAGTGCACGAGCAGATCGTAATGGTTGGGAAAAGTGTGAAAAAAATGGTTTTTTTTTAAACTTGAACATTTATTATCATCACAGCCTATCCATAGTCTACTGCTGAACATATTTATTATAACTGAACATATATATTCAATCTGTCATCATATACGGCTATTGTCATAAACTATCTGAAACAAAAATTTAAGCAAAGTTAATAAAAAAGTTCAGTTATTTTAAAAATATATAACTTAATTAGGAGCGATCTTTTAAGATCATATAGACTGTGTGCTCGTTTGTCACTGTGTGTTGTTTGTCAGGTATTAAATAAATAATAATATAAATAAATCCAATTCAGTTTAGTACGTCCCAAATATAATGGTATTACAAAATTAAATTTAATTAAGGAACGGAAGTAAATAAAATGTTGTGTCCGAAATGTGATGTGTTATATGAGGGCGCAGGAATAAATGAAATTTAATGACAGTTATCGTAACAGCATGCGTAAACAGGCCTGAATTTAATTCCAATATGACAACAGCGACAACTCGTTTGTGTTGCAAGGGGTTGCGGACGCGTCTTCGTGACTAACCGAGTGTCGTGTGCAACGCCCCCATAGAATGTGTTTCGAAACAACCACAACATCACTTGAATGAGGTGAACTGTGTGTTTGAGACCCTAAGTATTTAAAAAAAAACAATACATAGAACTTTATCATAAAATGATTGTCATCCTCATCATCATCAGCAACATCACCATCATCAGCAGCAGCAACATCATCATCGTCATCATCAGCATCACAGCCTATCAATAGTCCACTGTTGAACGCAGCCCTTCCTACTATAATACCACAAAGCGAGATTTTGAGTGATCTGAATCCAAACAACTATTACGCAAACTTGCTTATGTAGTAAATCTATATTCGGGAGGTCTAGCTAATAGCTACTAAAATAAGAATAATAAATAATAATAATTTGACAGTGGTAGGAGCTACACTGCAGTTTCTTTCTAACTGCAGATTGAATGGGTCAGCTCGACCACGCCCTCACAGAATACCTACGTAAATTAGCAGCATAATGCTGCTGTGCTTCGTCTGGTGAGTGTAGGGATCCGGAGACCTTTATTTCTGGTGACGAGGCCACCAGGAACCACTTGCCATCAGGTGAACAGTGTTGTTAGTCTCAATATAATATATATTAAAAATTATATATATATATATATATATATATATATATGATAATTCACGTTTTCGAACCGGTCGAAGTTAATATAAGAATACTCACCGGCGTGCAATTTCGCTGGTATTTCAGTTGTTCGAGGGTGGCGGTGATCACTTACCAAGTTAAGTTATTTGCTCGTTTGCCGCCTATTGAATAAAGAAAACATCATCATCCCATCACAACCGACGGTGCGATCATACAGTTTCTTTTATCTCACTTTTATTGAATATCGCTAAAGCGAGCTAAAAAAATTATATAACCTTTAAAACGTGAAGAATTTCTGAGAAAAAGGTCGTCTGAGTACACGAGCTTCGCGAATTTGCTCGATTGAAAAAAATATCGCGAAAAGTTTTAAGATCGCGTCGAGTATTAAATAGGCCCTGGCATTTTCCTATTCTTATATATATGCGTATACAGAATGGAAAAATATTTCAGTCATAGCAATATAAATTGTCGTGTATTTGTTAAGTACAATATCAAAAACACTAAAGTGATATAAAATGGTTCTAACCTAAATTTAATGTATAAATAAAACAAGTACTAATCAGATTAATTACACAAATATTATTTACTTTCATATGTTATTTTTAATGTTTTTATTTTTAAAAGGAATATTGGGAATGCTATTAACATTACTTATATCCCGGTTAACCACTCCAACACTAAGCTGAAAATGCTTGTGCTAGGTTCACGTCAATAGGTATCCACCATTCGAGGATTCGAACCAACGACCTTAAGTTTCGCTGACCGTAAAGATTAGACTATTGACGCTTTAAAATGGTATGTCATTTTATATTAGTAGAATTATTTCCAATAATATATTTTTTAGTTTTAAGTTTTTCTTTTAAAGTTAATACATTACGACAGCCACAATTTCTCTCTACGCCATGGGTTGACTGGTAGAGAAAGTCTAAAGGCATTTAGTAACCCATTTTTGTTAGGTGTAACCAATAAAGTGTAATTAAATAAATAAAAAATAAAGAGGTGACAATCGAGCACACTTCATCTGACGGTTAGAGATGACTGCGGTCCATGACATATGTATTTGTATATCTATCCTATACAAAGATTCAATTCCCACTAAGGGGTGAGGTGGAATCTGTGAGTGCGCCGTCCTTCTCCGGTCGAGCCGACCCATTCATGATGCAGTCAGATACCACGTTGTTGTTGCCTTATTTTTATGACAAGAATTTCCTTTCTACATGTGGATTTTTTTACCGGGTAAAACCACGCGATCATACGAGTTTCATATGTTGATTGAGGGTTCCGAAAAATAATAACGTGTAAAGAGACATTCCATCCGTCCAACAAAGCATATACATCTTGATTTTTTGTTGACGATGAATGTAGATTTCATGTTCATTCATCGCCACTAAAATCAGAAAAAAAAGATTAATCTTTTTTTTTAAAACTACTGAAATCAAATTTAAAAGCATTTTATTCGATTATATCGAATCTGATTAAGTTAAAATTTTCAACGACCTTCTACAGACTAACTAAGAAGTTACAGCTACTTCAATTTAAAACTTTTTAAGTAAAAATTGAATTATATTCCTGTCATCTTGATGCGAGATTATCCACATAGATTACTTTAGAATACTCGGAGGAGGTACAGACGGTATCCACGTCAAATTCTTCACTATATTAATTTTTATTAGGCAATTTTCCCCGTTATATCTTACAGATTAATTCTATACAGTTTTTAAAGCCAATTCGAACGAGTAATTCCTTCAAAGTATTTAAGATTACAATATCCTAATAATAAATTAATTAGCCTAATAAATATTATCAACACATGTTGTTTTGGATCTATTTAAAAAAAATAACTCAGAGAAATAAGCTATAATTGCAATAGAACAATACTATCTTCCGAGCGTCAGCCTTGCTGGTGCGTTCTTAGAAAGGCGTTTGTCATTAGCGTCTCTATTTATGAGGTAAAGAAGAAAAATTACAATACTATTGATAATTTAATATGAACATATAAAGACAAATATTTAATTCTAAGCTAACTAGCAGTGAAAAAGTTCATTAAATGTCAGCTCTATTTCTTTTATATATAAGAGAGTAAGGGAGCTGATGGTTCTCTTGATAGTAAGTAATCACTGCCTCATACGTACATCCGCAAACACTGCACCAGATGAATTGTAAGTGCGTTGCAGGCCTTTGAGAAAGCGAAAGAGAAAGAGGTGATTTTACAAAAAAAAGCCGTGCGTAGTAAAATAAATAATGTAAAAAGCGCTCAGAGATGCATACAAAAATCTTACAACATTTAAATTATAATTCTAATATTTAGTAACGAGCTAGTAATGGTTTATTTATGCTATAACAACGGTAATTAAAAACAAAGTACGGCATAGAGCAAAGAACGCTGGCAAACATTGCTTCCTTGAATATTAATTTTACTTTTGTAACTTGTAATCAAAAATTTAATTGACCGGAATTAAAAAAGGAAAACCTACAAGTAAAACCTATCACCTTTTTTGAATACAAATCTCCAATTGGTTTACATTTTATTTTCCAAATGAAAATTATACATCCATTCGGGCGTACAAACAAGAAGCAATTACTCGACTTGTTTACTTTTACGCCTAAATCATAACAGCTTTTGATAAAAACTCTCTTTAAAAAAAAAACATAACAACGTAAATATTGAAATGGTTCCAACTCATTGGGCGTAAGTATTTGTACGACTGGGCGTAAACCCAAACAGTGTTTGCGTATAAAACGCCACGCACACAAGCCGTGTACTGGAATAGACATTGATGGATGCATCCAATTTTGATGTGTTCGTTATTTGGTATATGAAAATTTGTGTTTGAAATACACGACTCGATGCAATGACAACTACGAAAAATAATTATGATTTATATTTTATTTTTACTGTAATCTGTGGTGCTTAGGTGACGTAAGAGGACCCATCTCGCCGTCTACTCTACGCTAGCCACCTACATTTAAAAAAATGTTAACTCTTTGTTTGTATGTGTCTGGAAGTACTGAATAGAGAGATTTCTTTTTTTCTGATAGAAAACTTCTTAATTTTTAACTAAAATTGGCTACATTTTCACTAGTTATAATGATGTGGCTGTGGCGTATAAATAATTATTTCAAATATTGTTGGAAATGTAACAAACCGGATTCTGGTAGTCATCATATGACTGAAAATCGACCGGAATATTCCAAAACAAAAAATCACTTAGTTTGTCTGTCCAGAGTGATGAATGAGGGCAAACCTTTAAGAAGTATTAGTTTTTTCTGGTACTTCCTTAGGTACTTCAATATCCAGAAACTTAAGAAGTATAAAAGGAATAAAATTAAAATAAGTTCGTCAGACACGTGTTACATGTTTGCAAATGACACCGCATTAATTTTTAATATGAACGAATTTTCAATAACTATTATAGAAATAAAAATAATTATAAAAATATTATTTTTTACAGGTAATTCCCAACAAAATCACATGTTTCACAAACAACTGGTATGTTATTATCATATTTAAGAAACATAAACCAACTGAATCTTCTATACATTTGGGATATTCAAATAACTAAGAAAGAAAGGTACTCCAGTGAAAGCTTTGTACTGGCTGTATAAAGCTAAGGTTACCCTCTTTACTAGGTACAGGTTATAGGCAGTGGATGTATATACGAGTTTAAGATCGTGTCACTGATTAACTGGTGGTGTAAAACAATTATATTGATGAAATATTTACTTGATGGTCCAGAGTATTGATTTCTCTTTTTTTGGTATTGGAAGGACAATATTCTATAGATACCCAATCTTTCAGGGGAAGACAAAGTTTTTGGTATTCCCACCCACTAATACGCCCTCGGTGGCCACCCTCAGAGCGTTGGGACAGTACCTTTTACGGAATGGATTTTTGCTCCTCTGCACTGACCCTAAGCACGTCCCAGGGATGGCGTCACGTTCCCTAGCCCCCTAAATGGGCTACGACAACCCAGGACCACTTCATATTACTGCCCAGCTTCAGTTTAGTGAACCATCAGCAACCCTACTCAAATCGCCCAAAAACGATATACCTGTTTAATCGAAATATACGACAAATACGGGATACTTTAGCCCTATTCTATAAGGCCGGGACTACAGTCTGAGAGTAGTATTATCCTAGATGCTAAGAAGGATTTAGCAGTCTCATATTATAGATTCTTATGTCCAAATGAAACACCGTCTAACATGTATGACTTACCTTTTTTATTATTTAATATGGAGATGTATTAGATTGCCAATAAACTTTTGACGTTAAATATTGTATGATCCGTTTCGTGATTCCTTTAAACCAACATCGTTGTCCAATCGTGATCGAGAATTAAAGCGTGTTTTTGTTCAGGCCGGGATAAGTTAATGAATAGCAACGGGACGTGTTACCCGCCCGGGTAATATCCCAGCTCCCAGCTCGCCGTGTTTGCCCAGCCCCGATAATTTAAGGAGTATATTCCGCCAGTCCAATTTGCCAAGCGCATCGATCGGTTTGCCCGCTGAGCGACTTTATTGGGCAATTAAATGTGTTGCAAATGTTTTTCGGTGTTGTTTGTAACGGATCACATTTTGTTAGATGGGAACATCTGCAGACCATAAAGTGTTCTGTACTTTATACGCTGATTAAAATTAAATTGTGAACCGATTGTTTCACAACCAGCCACTACTGATAATAACTAATAAGAACAAAAAGAGTGATAAAAATATACATCTTTATTTCTAATACGTTACGCTATTGAATTATTAATTTGGAATAATTTAGTGAAATGTTAAATGTGAAAAAGAGAGAGAGAGGAGACCTATGCCCGACCCTTGGATATATATATGTATACCATTTATTTTGCCTGTTACTTTAATTTCTCATGGAAATTTCATATTATTTGTAATTGCTAGCCATTGCTTGCATTAATTTAGAACTATCCTAAACATGAGACTTATAGTAATTTTGTTCTATATATATATAACAGTATATGCTAGAAAATATAACTAAAAAAATATACTATATCTACGCTAATAGTGATAACTATGCCACATGATCATAATTAAAAGAGAAACGAGGTAACCACTTTTTATGAAATAACGGTGACAAACGAACGAACACTACATTACTGGTTAGGAGGTCTAGGTCCTCAGAATTTTGATTGAGGTTGTGATTCAAAATGATAGGCAATATCGAAAGCGTTCTATATGCTGTACTACTGCTACAGCAAGAGAGCGATTAGAGACGCATTCATTTTTCATACAAATATCTGTATAAAGCTTCTAGAGACTAAAATGGGACGCCTCGTTCCTAGCCCTTGAGGATTGTTTAAAATAAATGTTTATGTTCACTGCAATAATTTATTGACGATCATGTGGTGTTGTTTTAAAAGTAACTGCTAATTTTATTGATGACTGAGATTTGATTTCAAACTAAGAGTAATATTTGTGCATCGCAAATTGTTGATTTACGGGGCAGTTTTTACTGTGTACCTACGTCCCGTGACTACGACACAGCATTTGAACCTTGCTCCGATCTTAATATACATACATGCATTACATCGTAAGAGGGAAGTAGAGGACTTTATGCCTACGTGTTTGCGTGAATGCTATGCACTATGAAATATTCTGCATAGTTGATATCATCTGGTTATAACCAGAGGTTATCGCCGTGATCGATGTCGGCCAGAGAGACATCTTTATTATTCATTTATTAAAATAATATTTATAATAACCACATGTGTAGTAATCATAAAATGTTAAAATTACTGAAAAATACGTCTTACCAATAGTTGATATAAAATACTATTTATTGCAGATAGATATCTCATGGCCGATGCTTTCCATTGCGGATATTTTGCATTGCAGATTGAAACGAATGTTTCATTTCCTACGTAAAAAGGAAATAAGTAGGCCGGTGACTCATTAGCAAGAAGACAAGTAATCACCACTCTTTTGTCCGGGGGTGGGTTGAATGAACTCCTTGCAAGGATTTATTTAGTCATATACAAACATACGTAACAAGTGTTTGTCAATGGTAGACTTACGCTTTAGCTGATCTCTAAGTAATACCAGCGTATAATAGCAGAATTATGCTGCTGTGTTTCGTCTGGTGAGTGTATGGATCCAGAGAACCTTATTACTAGGTATTCAGAGTCCTCAGGGGTGAAAGTATCAGCAGTATCAACTTCAAAATCCAACTAAGTAAGTAACTTAATCGTAAGCTCAGAAAGTTACCAGACAATCATAAAGCCTTAATTACTTTCAACTTAATAAACGTAATATTCGTTCTTGTAAATAATTAGTATTGTAATGTTCATATTTTAAGTATTGCAAATAATATAATAGCATAATGGACATTAATTTATATTAGATTTAGCCATGGTAGCTTGATTTCTTAGCCCACGTTACGAGACTGAACGACACAAACTGGCTGCAGGGATCAATGATTGTTCATTAAATATTAAGTGGTAACACGTGCCCAGCGATGAGACAACAATTGAGGAAACGTGCATAACGAAGTAATAAAAAAAATGTTTTAAAAGTTTGTCTATGCTTTGATACCCTTTCTAACAATGTTTACTGTTGGGTTAAGTGGTATTTATACATATGATATTTATATATAGTATTCAAGTAAAAGGCAAGTACTTTACTCGTTTATAATATAATAAAGAAAAGAAAAATAACTTGTAATGGAGTTCCGAATGTTCTGGGAGACTATTTCCTATAGCATTATGTCTCTCTAAACACCGATCTCTGTGTGCCTTGCCTTCGGCATAGTTCGGTCCAAACTAGAGTTTGAGGATCAAATATCAATCTACGATCTGCTTCCTTCATGCGGACGCGATTGGGGATATATTCGGTTCGCAACGCGGATGAACTCAACCAAAAAGTTGTACGAAGTACCTTCTACTTGTATTGCTTTGACAATATGCATCCAAATTGAAATGTCGTACAAAAGCGTAGTTTTCGAATATGTTTTATATATATTAATTTATACTAGTAAATATATTATATAATAATATAGTCAAATATTAATATAATAAAATAATATAATCATATATTCTTCAGCTAAACAAATAGCAACATGTCTGGACCACTAGTAATTCAAATACATAAATTTGAAGATTTAGATTGAATTAGGTAACCAAAAGTTTCAACACTAGAAATTTATTAATGTTGACTCTATGCAACCACATATAGGCAGACGATGGTGAAGATTGTACTGAAACTAAAACTTCTGTACCGGACTCCTTCAGACTGTAACTTCAGGGCAGAAGAGATTCAAACAAAACTTAAGTAAAAATAAAACAAATTAGACGCAATTTTATTCTATAGCAAAAAATATATTTTTCTCTACTTAACCATGAATATGAATGATTTTTAGAGATACCTTTTCCCAAGGTAGTTGCGAACCCTAACCTAAAGGGGGAAATGTGTGGGCCTGAACTCGGCCCTAACTTTATTGAAGTTTCACGATCAATCTTCTTTTCGCTTTTCACGGAATAGATTTTACTTCTGACTTCGTATTTACAATGTAAAGCTATTATTATTTCTGTTGCGTAGTTTGTATATAAATCATCACATAGTTGAATCTCGATAATGTTATACTTCATAAAAGTTCCCTGTGCACGTGGAAATAAATCTTCTACCATAAATAGTTATCGCATAAAAAAATCAACAAACAACTTACAAAGGGCGCAGTGAAATAAAGTTTTTTTTTAAAGGAGCAGGAGTTACAAATTTGCACAAAATATAGGTTGTAATAGGGACACTAATATTTTTACCGAATACTAGCAATGTCATTGTCATAAGCTTTTAAGTGTAATTGCTTTTAAGCTTTTTTTGTAGTGGTTCAGGAAATATAGTCGAATGGTGGAATCGAACCTACGACGTTAAGTTTCACAAACCATACTCTAAAACATTCGGAGCTATTGGCACTTTCGTACTAATAAATCACGAAATTATATATTTAATCGTTTATTATAGATCATATCACAATACAATCTTCCTTTATAATATATATATATTGTATAAGGAACAAAGTTACCTCGTTTTACAATAAGTCTAGTCTTGCTTGCTTGCTGGTATTTTAAAATGTTCCTCTCAATCTCCGGTATGAAAATCACTGGATATTTTTTAATGTCATGGATGGCAAACGAGCACACAGTTCACCTGATGATAAGTAATGACTGTGTCCGATGATATTTACATCCATACTAAACAAAACTATATAAACATACGTTCTCACCTTTCAGAACTGAGATAGTGTACCTCATAACCTGTCATCAGGTTCTCATATCCCTACACTCACCATACGAAACAAGCGGCGAACTAACGCCGGTATGAGGGCATGGTCTTATCTGGTCGTGTTGACCCAATTTTTTTATCTAGCCTCTACGTGGATCTATCATTGGACACAAACCCAGACTGCTAAATAATTCCAATTCCAAGAGCTTTCTTACAAAGATCTATCCAACATAAAATTTTCAAAGCTGAAGATGGGATGGCGTTCTAGAGCAAATTTATCAACATCCATTTTATCAAAATCCAAATAAAGAGGAGTCAAAACGGATGACTTCTATATGTTTTTTTATAAAACCGCGTACCTTTTGAACCGAGATTAAATTGATAATAGGGTAACCAAAGGTAAGTTACATCAATCAAATGCAGGATCAGGCTCAACACTTGCACTGGCGCGTAACAAAAAGGTCCTTTATGCATAAGTTTCCTCGCTTAATATCGTCCTCTTTGTAATTATGAATCTTTTCTCTTTATTAAAGACTTTCGGACAATAAGGTTTTTTAATGTGCTATTTTTTGCGTCGCGCTTTTGTTTTCCCTCTCGTAATATTACTTTACAAAAAATAACCTCGCCTCGTTTAATTTCAATTTATTTCGATGAAGGCGACAGTGTTGCAAACGACCAGACTATTTTCAACGCTTTCCTTTATTGCTAAAACAGAGTGTTTGAAATATTTTTATTTAGTCATAATTAAATGACTAGCGCAAATTTTCCTTTCACACTGAATATAATTTGAATTTTATTATTTTACAAATCACTAAACAAGACCAAAATTTTATACACCGGCTGTAATATAAAGGTGAAGACATTTTGTTTTTAATTGGGATTCGTTTTTAATTAATGAAACTAACT
This sequence comes from Teinopalpus imperialis, assembly GCA_029286865.1. Taxonomy (NCBI): domain Eukaryota; kingdom Metazoa; phylum Arthropoda; class Insecta; order Lepidoptera; family Papilionidae; genus Teinopalpus; species Teinopalpus imperialis. The sequence continues at coordinate 1,067,796 of JAGSMU010000039.1, forward strand.
GACTTTTGTTTCTTTTATATATTTTACGAAAAAAGTAACTAACGGTTTAATGTATTTATTATTAAACACATATACTATTTGCATAACTTAAAAATATATTTTGAGGTAATGTCACGTTGCAATTATAAACTAGCAGTAGCACAAATAGGATACCTTACCGTGAAAGGACTACACTTTCAAAGAGTAGATCTTCGAAAGTTCCTTGGCACTTCATTGTTTCGTCTGATAAATTAAATAAACCGGAGAACTTATATTGATGACGATTTTCCATTTGAGTTCTCAGTGATGAAAATGCATCTGCATGAGTGCTCAATAAAAATCAATGTGACTATCGTAAGAATCAATTGTTACCAGGTGAACTGTGCGACCCCTTAACTTCCTAGAAATAAGTAAGTGAAATATTTGATTAGATTAATTGCAAGTTAGTACTTGCAATTAATCTAATAGAATTGCAACGCCACACAATATATTCATGAAGTAATTTTCTAAAACACTTTTTCTAAAAAATAGTCCTTATTATTAGCGATATAAGAACGTGATGCAAAGATTGATACAACTTTTTAAAGCGCCACGTCTGCTTATCCCCGGATCACCTTCTCATCTGAAAATATATATTTTTGTATACACCTGCATCGTAACTATATTCCCATCCACGTAAAATATTGAACAAGAGGTCTCTCAATGTCGCCCCTCTGTCGATGCAAATTGCCTCACCGGAGGTCGCTACCCGCTGGGAGTAGACCATTCAATTACGTGATGAATTTTGCTAGAACTAAGCAATAATGAATATGTTTTGCTATCCATAACAATAATTGTGTTTATTCATAACAAACTATAACTTCGGATTATTAAAACGTTTATATTTATTTATATAAATATACTTTACTGCAATACTATATTATTTATATTTTTTATTATACTATACTACACTTAGATATATAATATATATAACACTTACATATATGCAAAAGACACTAACGTTATTGGGTTTCATATTAAAAATTATAAAGTATATATTATATGGGTTTTACGAGAGCATGATACATATATAGCTTCGGTTTGTTTGTTACCAGTCTATGACGGGAGTTAGGAAAATATGAAACGATAAATATTCTAAAAAGAAGTGCAATTACTATTAACAAAAACCTGATTTCAATACGTACTTACAGTACCTATGTGTAATCTATGTGCACATAACACACATAATGTATACGCATAAATGTATAAAACCTTTTCAATTATTTCCCAGCGCACTGTGGCACACTCTAATTCATCCGGTGACGTGGTCTCCGCTTACCAAGTGATATCGGAGTGAAACATCCTCCCGCCAAACCGCTCAATATGTTGTCGAAATCTATTTTCGAAGCTCATGTGTGGGTCACGTCTGCGACTCATAATACAAGCGCGGAGCATCGCAGTGGTTCGACCTTTTCACGCACGGCTTGCGGTCCAACAAGCTTCGGCAGGGAGACAGTGGGGAGATTGGGGTGGGGATTAAATATAGGCGCGAAATTCAGGTGGCCGCCGGCGAAAGACGAGATTGTGAGCGATAGGTAGTTTCGCAATTGTGAAAGCGCTTTTTAATATGCCTCGACAGCCAAAGCCGCACCACGAAAAGGCTCTCATTTTTTTGAAATTTGGAGATGTCGCTTTTAAATGAGCTCTTATTTGTTGTTTAAATATTTCGTATTTATAGTTTAGACTTTTTTATTTTTCTAGTTAGGCAATTGTCAATGAATTCTGCCAACAGCAATTGACTCATGAAATCACATGATATTAAGTAAGCCAAACTTTTGCAAAGAAAGCTTTTTCGGATAACGTAGTTTAGAGTTATTGGTTTATGATCCTGTCAAGTATACTTGTCACAGTTAATAGCTTAAGCTATATCTTGTAACAATGATTTTTATATCTTTTAGTTTCTTATCAAAATGCTTTGAATTAATACATTAATGCCTGTGTAATATATAAATATATATTATATAACTAAATAAATATAAAAAAAACAGATTACTCGTATAACCATTATAAAATAATTTAAATATCCCCTTTTAATTTACACCGTGCACACGCTATCTTCATTCAGAGAGGAATTTTTTTGCGCTACTTACGATTTCATTTCCACATTCAAAATTATACGAAAAGACACAAATTTGTTTTTACGATTATTTATAACAAATAGCACTGTAGTAATTTATGAACTTAGTAAATAACTGGAAACTCATTTCCGACAAGTTATGAATCTTAATGCTCTAGAGAGGAACACTACTTCACAATCATGATGTCAATCTTGAAATGGGCTCGTTTATCAATATTATTACCATTTTTTTAATATACATATTTGCTTGGATGACTATCATACTCATCACTTGTACTAAACACTATACAAGTAATCAACTGTGTTGCGTGGTTAGGGACGGCTGCTTCATCGCATGTTATGGGTTCGATTCAAGGATCGATATTCTTGTACATCAAATTGTTGGTTTTGGATTAGTTGGTTGGCGACGGGATGTGTTATACTTATATCTCGATACTTTAACACTACATACGAACCTTTCTCCAATATTACTGTATAATTGGGCTGAGGCAGGTGATGCCTCTCTGCTTCGGCCAATCCTTACGGTGCTATAATATATTTAGTGCTGTTAATATTATCTAGTTATGATCAAAAGATAGTGCCGTGTTCAAAATCTAGCATCACGCATACAAGTAAACCATTACAAATTATACATAGACATCATTATATCATTTGTCAAGTAATTGGAGCGTTAATAGTATATAATAAATAGCACATTAATAGTCAGTAATTACGTAATAATACAAGCCTACGCCGGTGACACAAAGGTGTGGAATTTCGCCAGCTACGTCGAGACCGCGACGCGCACGTCATTATCTCTTTGACACCGAAGAGCGCCCGCCCAAGCCGCCCGCCCTAATTCATATGACACTGTTTTTCGGCCCGCCAGTCTCCAAGGTTACGGGGGCATTCTCCGTCAATCACGTGCGCATAATATCGTAGATCGGAGTGGAAATATTTATTACATTGCTTGTTAATATGGTCTATATTTTAACTTTACATAAAACTAATTTTACGCTATTTTTCCTATATATTATATTTCTTTTATATAAGATATGATTAAAATAACTGATAGTATCATTTGGTGAACAGAAAATTTTTTGCTTTTTTGGAAAAAAATCTTTCACTTATTTTTTTTTAAATTCAAAACTTCTTGGTGTCTGTAATTCCGTAAGGTTTAAATTCACATACAAAACCTATCCTTGATACAAAAGTAGAGTCACGATGCAGTTTGTTTCTACCCACACTAAGAACAAAAGATTTACTTTTAATTACATTTACCACGTAACGTTCAAAGTTTGTTTCTATCTGGAGAATTAATGGTTGAATCAAAGGGGGAAAGACCACGTCCTAACAGAATACCAGTATAAAATACCATCATTACACTTCTGTGTTTCTTCTAATAATTATAGCAATCCAGAGTTCCTTATCGACTCACGATTCTTCGGAATCAATAGGGTGACAACACATCTGCATTATGATTTCTTACCGAGGACAAATGTCTTTGGGCGCAGGAGTCACTTGCAAAGGTAAACTGTGTGCTTGTTTTTCATCCTTAATAAAATAAATAATATTTCAAACCATTCAAGTTAACCATCGTCATTTGAGTTTTTTATAAGAACTGTAAAAAATAATTATAAAAACATTATATATACATATATAATATATATATATATATATATATATATATATATTCACAACAGGTCAATGGTATGTATTTTAACATATGTAACCCAAAATTAATTTTTTCTTAATAATTTAAATAAAACAAACACTAAACGATAGCCAAACCTTATGTTACCTTATAAAACACTGAAAACGATTGATACAGTCGTTGTGAGCCAATGCACAAAAAAACAGACAAAAAACTTGAAATACGTTGGAAATTTTAGGCCTGTTATATGTATGTAAATTGGCTCATTCGATGTATATTTAGTTTTTCTTCCACCACTTAATTCATCAACGCGGTAAGCTAGCGTGAGTTTATAACAAATATTTTGTACTTTTTTTATTTATGCTAGTTTATATTAAAATATTGAGGATTTCTAATAGGCCCATTTTAAGTTTAAATTAATAAAACTTATTATAAGATTAAAACCTACATTAATAAATATTGAGAACTGGTTAACCAAAACATATTCAAGCTGGTATATTTTGCACTTTATTTGGTTTTTTACTAAAATGAATACAATCTTTTAATTATATATTTTTAAACAGGTTACGTTTATTACATTGATTATATCTACCTAACCTATATAATTTGTTCAACCATAGTTAACTGAGCATTTTCTGTTGTTTTGATTAATAATAATAATATAATCGTCACTAAAATATACAAAATATAAAGAAAAATCTTAAAACCATTGAACTCCCGAAAGTTATAATGTAGCATTAAACTGAAAACATTGTGGATGCAATAAAATGTGAAGGCCGCGCAATTACACGGCGACACGCTTTAATGAAGTTAAACAATCATTGCTTAAAGTTCAACGTTTCACTCGATCGTAAAACGTGTAATAAAGTGTTAGTAACCCTACAGTCCTGTTAGCGGCTTTGTTTCATTAACAAAAAAAAACTTTTTTTATTTTATCTATTTTATACAATTTAGCCACTTTACTATCTAATTGAGTTGTTCTGGCTATGGCCATATAACATCAACTACGCAGAATATTTTTATACTTGCGCAGGCATTTGCACAAACCCACAGTCACTCCTTTTTGTATTGTATCATGCTGTTGGCCTTTTGACCTCTACAGCTTTAGCGGAACATACTAGCCAGCGGGGGGCCCGCTGAGTAGGGGGACACACAGTCACTCGCTACTCGTCTTCCTTCCTTTCCCTATTCCGATGTAATGCATTTGCAATAATATCTGAGGAAGGTTCAGATGCAGTGTCAGGGATACGGGGTATACACACAATACAAACAGACTTAAAAACCAACAATTTACGATATACAAATACTTTTCCTCAGCTGGGAATCGAACCCGGTACCCGTAACTCAACGGCAGGTAGAGTACCACGCACCACACGGCCGTCAATCAAATACTGTGCTATAGATATTTGCGCAAAAGGCACTCACTCGGCGTTCTTGTTCTTAGTTCGATGTATACCATGTGGATAGAATAGCTCAGACGTAGTTTCAACGTCTTACCAGTGGTAGAGCTACTCTTCAGTTTGTTTCTAGCTGAAGAATGAAGGGGTCAACTCGACCGGGATAGGGCCACACCCTCACAGAATATCAGCGTGAAATAGTAGCGTAACGCTGCTGTTTAGTCCGGTGAGTGTAGGGATCCGGAGACTTTTATTACTGGTGTCGAGGCATTCCATTTCAGTCCTCAAGGGTGACAATGCATCTGCATTATTATTCCTTGTCAAGGATGAACGTATGTAGATGTCGTGGGTCGCAGGAATCACTTGACGTCAGGTGAAGTGTGTGTAATAAAAAAAAAGGACTTCACCTGGAAGATATCAAAATCTTTCATTCATCTATTAGAAATTCAATCTTTAAAATTATATACAAGAAAAGCGAACCCAAAAAATGTGTGCGAAGTTAATCGATACCCGATTAGCACTTACGCTTAGCGTAGACAATATTAATTGATTCGTTTTTTCCGATTCCAGACAATTGTACCGTATGGCGGCTAAATAGGCTAGTAGGCAGAGTAAGTAGTATCAGTGCCATATTGCAGCTTGTTTATAGCCCAACCATGAATACAATACCAACTGACGGAATTCGAACGTGAGAAAGTAGTGTACCATTGCTGTTTTTTGATTGCGGTAAGTACAGTAAATCGGAGACTCAGTAAACAATGAGGAATTTTATCTCAGTTCGCACTGATGGCAAAGTAATTGCATCTTGAATCTTTGTCGAGGATCGATATAGACAATCATCACTTACCATCAGATCAACTGTGTCCTCGATTTCCACCCAATTATTATAAAATTATTATTCTAACACACTTTGTGTCATTTTATTCGTATTTCGAAGCTCCTTGTTCCATCAAGAGACAGAGCGAGTACCTATTTCGCAGCTCCGTGTATCGAATTACTTTAATACCCTAAGGAGATGTCGACAGTGAAATCTGAAAGAATAGCATCATAAGGCTTATTTAAAGATAAACTGAAACAAAATATACCTTTTGTCTCATCAGCCGATAGATGTGTATTTTTAAAACCTATATAAATCTCTATATTTATATAGGTTTTAAAAATAGATATTTTACAAGTTACAATTCCATATAATATAGCTATAAGCGCCTTCTTGTTTAGCCTTTTTTAAGTACAAGTTACATCGAAAACATCGAGAAATCAGACGATTGTTAGAAGTCTTGCTCAAGTGAGTTTGGAATGGTCACTCTGTCTTTTTTTGCACTTTTCACTTTTTTTTAATTGCACATCTCGCTCTGTCGATAATAAGTTAATAAGGTCGTTCTACGCACATTCACGTAGTTCCCAGACTCAATGGTTGGGCTCTGGAGAGAGACCACGCTCTCGCAGGTTACCAGCGATGTTTCGTATGCTGTCTATCGATTAGAATTGTTTGTTCTTTTTCTTTCTTCGATTTTTGTATGGACATGTCCAACTTTTATTGTAACTATTCTTAAAATGCTGGCTTCGTGTAAAATTCGTTTTCACTTATTCATCGTAGTCCAATAAATTATACAACAAAATTAGGCTGTTATTTTAATAATAATAATAATGGAGCCAGAAAAAAAAATCCCCAAATAATAATAATAATGTGCATTTATTCCTTCTAAGCACACATAAACAATACATAGCAAAATCAGGTACAGTTAAAACAATTAAAAACAAACAAAGAAAAAAAGCAACAAAAAGACTTAAAATAAAAAATAATAATAAAATGAAAGTCAAACGAAACCTGCTACGCACCAAATAAGCAAAGGGATCTCCACTCAGGTACTGTTGTGACTTAGGGTCACAACCCCATCTTTTGTAAGGTCTTCACAAGAGAAGTGGTGGTCCTCATTTTATAAACTATAACAATAATAAAAAGTAATAAAACAAAGTAATAAAAAATAACAAAAACAAAATAATAATAAAAAAATATTATATGAAAGTTTACAACATAAAGTTATTTTATTTAACAGGTTAAAAAATAACGGATATATATAACAGAAAATTTGAAAATAAAATTCTTGTGCTATTCACTAAGCTAATAACGATATAGTCAAGTAAGAGTTCACGATAATAGTCGTTCAAATCTACGATCTTAAGTTACGCAAACCGTACCCTAAACCATTAGGCTATTGATACATGTATATAAAACAAGTATTTACTTCAGCTACTATCTAATTTATATACATAATTCAATCGTCACCGCTTTAATCGTTGAGGTTATCGACCTTCTAATGATACATAGATTCAATGCTGGTCGGCGTGTTGTTTCATTTCACGGCTCTCACATAAAAATCAGTGACCGTAAAGTGAAGAGGTCGGGATATAGAGCGGGGCATCACCTCGTAATTTTCACCATACACTCGTATAGTCGCAAAGCACGCCCCTGCTTGCTGATGTCACATTTTCAGATCAACGGAGCGAGAAATAAGTACATTTTTGCTCACGCGCCGTAATAAAAAAAATAATGACATGTTTTAAAAGTAAATCCGGAGACAGCGCCATTGACAGATGACGAAGTCTTAGCGTGCCCGTTATATACGCTTCGGTGAAGCAGCGAACCAAATAACACGTGTTATGGGCAATATTATGTTATAAATTACAAGAGTTAAGTTGAAAGTTAAATTATATATTACATGCAAAATTTATCAGATAAATTAATTCAATATGGCTTAAACAATTAAACAAATATTCACTAATAAACCGGGGACTCAATCGCACGTAACTACTCCTCGGGGGTGACAATGTTTGAGCACATGAGCATTTTGAACCTTTCCTGCAGGCTGGATGGCTGTGGTTATAGACAATTACACCCTTGAGGACTGAGATGGAATGCCTCAAAGAGTAAACTTCAGTTTTAACTTATGGATACGGACACGAATAAATAATAATAGGCACTTCCACGAAGTCGTTAACTAACATCAGATTAAAAGAAATAGACGAATGCGAAAATAAAACATACGAGATCTTCTGAATCTTGCCTTTTTTTTATAGGCTAGGTGGTAAATGAACAAACAGCTCACCCGATGGTAAGTAATTACCTCCGCCCGTGAACATTCGCAATACCAGAAGAGTCGCAGATCCGCTGCCAGCCTTTAAGAAAGGTGTAGGCTCTTGTCTTTAAGGAACCTACCCCAAGTCGTATCGGTTGGGAAATAACGCTGGCGACGTCTTATTCCACAGAGTAGTTGTGCGTGGCAGGAAATTTCATGTAACCATCGAGATGATGAGGATGTAATTTTGAATTCTGTCATAATGTACGATGTTTAAAGTCAGCGGCTGGAAGTAATCCGAACAACTCCTCAGAACATCTCTTCATAATATTAATTATTAAACAGAAACGTAAATACAATTAGGGAGTCCGAATTTTACCATTTTTACTATATTACGGTGACGAACGATGACATAATTCAATTGATAGTAAGTGATTCCTGCGGCCCATGACATCTACATTCATCTGCCTTGAGGAATCTTACTGCAAATACGTTGTCGTCCCTTACATGGAACGCCGCTCATCAGTAATAAAGGTATCCGGACCTCCTACACTTACCATACGAAAAAAAGCCGTTATTATTTTATGCTAGTATTCTGTAGCGGGCTGATGGCTCTTATACAAATAAAGGATGTAAACAAAATAATTCTCCCATCTTAATCCGCAACGATCTTTTTAAACATAGAAAATAACCAATTAAATCGAACACTGAATTCAATTTTTTTTTGTTCTTTTATGGTATTAAATTAGCACACAGTTCACATGAGAATAAGGGATTCCGATAACCAAAGACACACATTCATTGTCGATAAAAAAATTATTTTTTAACTAAAAGACCAAAGGTTATACCGAAGTTAGTCCGCTAAATATGACCTCTATATGGCACAAACCAATTATTAAAATCAACTAAACTTCGAAATGGTACTATAGACAAAAAAACACTATTTTCCTTAAGGCTATACAAACTTTGAACAGAAGTCGATCACATCGTGTGCCCCACTCTAAAACTAACAAGAGCATGACGTACCGTGGAACGGTGAGCGAGTTCGTTTAAACAACAGAAAATGTCGTTATTTACTTTCCGAACGATCTACCGCGCACTGCCTTATAAATTGGGGGCGAATTCTTTCACAAAGCACTTTTAATGAGACCTTTACGGACGCCAGAGACTTTGATGCGATAACTTTTTTCGATATTTATGTCTACCCGCAGAAAAAAATTGGATCCGTCCCTGTTCCACCTGCGACGGTGACGGGTCGCTCGGTCCCGTTCACTCTACTCAAATGCAAACGGATACCGTTCACGGCATCTGCAATCAATGGAGCGTTTAAATTGAAATAAGATAGCGAAAGTACTACGTTCATAATAAAACGCTCCTCTTCATACATCGCGCATTTCATACAAAAAGATTATGAGTATATAAACTTCATTTCACTCGTGTTCCCTTTCGTAGGACACTCGAGACTCCTTTGCGTCGTCGGTAACTTCAGAGATTATTGGCTCATATGTGAAAGTAAATTACTATCTTTATACCTCGTGACGTGTAATAACACATCTTTGCCTTCCGTACCTTGTAATTTGTTTTCATCGTTCGATGTCTCATATTCCGGGAGCTTTGGCGGTATTATTAAATTGTTTGATTAAAAATCTATGTTAACGTCTAAAATTTACCAAAACATTGCTAAATGTTAACAAGATAAAGCTTTTTCAGTATCAAGAATCTAAAAAGGAACATTAAGATATTTTTTCGTTATCCATATATGTTACGATTTCGGCCATTGTGGACCTATACCAGATGATATCGTCTGGATATAGTGTAGTGTAGCAAGTATTTACGCTATGACTGATGCAATCACTCGATATCCCAATCCGATATAATGTGTGTGGAACTAGATTGGAGGAAGGTTCAGATGCTGTGTCAAAGAAGCAAAAAATACATTCATCATTCTCTGAATTCCGATACGCAATACAGAAATATTGTTATTTTTGGCATTGAATCGAACCAATGACATAGTGGCCAGGTACTCCGACAACTGCGCTACGTGGCCTTCAAATATTCAATCAATACGAGTTTACTAACGAATCTTCATTTTTCAATACCTTTTTAATTTACTTCCCATGATTAAAAACCTAGTTTTCAACCATACTTAAAAAGGTTTATGTTTCATATTTGTTTATCAAGTTGCTTAGCATCTAATTATACTGTTATAAATCAAAAATTACTGACACATTATATTACGCGGAGCTCTGGTTTTAATTAACAAGTTTTAGAAAGATTTCTTAATAAAAAAATACGTAAATGATTGGTTTATGACGCTTACCATCTTTCATTTTTGTATAATGATACGCGACCAACGAGAAATCGTAAGTGATAATACGACCCATATCATGCACTTGCATGATCAACAAAGATTTTAAACGCATAAGCTTTATCACCTGAATGATCATTGAAATGTTTCAGTACCTATAATAGGGTCTCCTTTGATCACTATAATCACTATGAATCAACAGCAATGTACTGCTATTCCGCACTAGTATTCATTGCTGGTCTGGTCGACCTTTCGACCGACTCATGTTGTAAGTAAAGTTTCTAGTCATTTGTTTTATAGCTGTCTTTATTCGTGAGATTTACCATAAATTTGTTTACCGAGGATGATAGGGAAACTTTATGCTTTTATCAGGTAATTGATTGCCTCAAACAACAGAAAATGATTTCAATAACAAATTAAAATACATTTCAATTTGTTTCCAAACTACCTCAACGCTGCCTCTTGCACTTTAGACTAGATCGTGCCAAGTTTAACGCCGTTGAAGCAAGAGACAAGGAAGTTTCGCTTGGGTTTAATTAGCCTTTAACTTAATGGTGATTTTGTCTTCCAGCGCAGCCGTCCGACATACGTGAGCCGGACTGGGAATGTTTAATTCGTAGCTTAATAATGTTCACTTTGTTAAGTCTATTAGCGAGCAGATTATTTTCCGAAGTACAATCCCATCGCGTACTAGACTCGCAAGTCTAGTTTGGTAGGGTAGCTCCTCCTCTTGTTTCTTTTTAGGAATCTTTTTTTTTTTAGATTAAATTAGTTAAAATTATAATCAATACTATTTATTTAAATACTTGTAGTTTGCTTTTTACATTAGAGCATATTATTTCATTTAGAATTTTTATTCATCTGAGAATGCGTTATTATAGCTGAGGCCTAAGATTGAATGCCTGTAATTTGGTGGAACTGATCATACCAAAAGTTTTATCCTCTTGCAAAATAGCTTTAAGATAAAAAGTTAACGCTGATATTCTGTGAGAGCGTGATCCTTCACCCGTCAACTTTAAACGTTTATGTGGTGTCAAAATAAATTACTGTAACTCTATCACTTCTGTTTACAAATGTATCTTTGCTAATACAAGTATAAGAAAACGAAATCACTTGTAGCCTACAATATAATTTCTCTGTGTCTTATAAATTAATATCATTATATAACGTTTGCTAATATGTGCAAAAAGATGCGAGAAAATACAAGTTAAAATAGTTATAGTAATAATTCACTAAACCTATCATAAATTTCTAAAGGAATCATTGTCCACAAATTCCGTTTCAATTACCTTTCGTCTGCCTCCAGACTCAACGACTGGAGCTTACGACTTGGCGACGATCTTAGTCCCAACATTTCTTTATATTCAATGCATGCCTGGGTTTTCAGAAAACTTTTATATTTGATAATATATGATTATTTTCACTTACGACCCGACGTTTCTGTTGAAATTGCTCTTTCTTATTCCTGTGTATTTAGGGATTTAGAAATTTAAAAATGTGATCTTGCCTTTTATACTCTTCTATAGCCTTTGAAAACTGAAATACTATTTCTTAACGGCTCAGTAGTACATTACTCTATCTTAAGTGGCTTCCCCCGACGAGATTACGTTTCCAAGGGCCTTATAACTCCGAGGTGTACGTTATTACCATTATATTAACAATTATTTTTGGTAATATGTGCTGTGTTTATTAAAACTCTAATTAGGCCACTTTTCATATTGGCGGTTCTTTGTTTAATTTAGTTTGTCATAGTGAATGTCGTTTGAGATAAGGTTTGAGCAACAAATTGCTTGATAACGTTTTAATGAAATTGTAGGATATATTTCTAAAGATATTTCATACTTCATTTAGATATGCGTTTCAACTTAATTATTTGTAGTTAATATTTTGCTGTAAAATAATTCCGTATATAAATAAATCTTGATAAATAAATGTCCTTTGAAATGAAATTATTAAGAAAATGTCTTCAAAATTAAATAAAGGACAAAATAAAGATCTTCAAAAGGTATCTGTACGAAGGTACGTCCTATTCATTCTGCAATTTCAACGTCTCAGTGTGTCTAATCTAAGTAAATTGAGCCGTAATATCTTACATATATTTAAAGAGCGACATCTCAAAAGACAAATATAATTCACATAAATTTGGACTAAAATGAACATCTTTATATCTAACTTTTAGTACCTCTACACGATCCCCGTCTTAAAATTAAGATAAAATTTCTTGCGAAACTTTCATGACCCTATAGAAGGATAGTGAGGTAAATTATTTTTCTTAATCAGCATCAGAAATTAAATTCTTCTGATTTACGTCCTCGCCGTTTAAATTAAATTAGTTTTCAATTTGAAACGTTCCTAATTATTCAACTTTGTTTAACTTTGAAAGTCCAATATAATATTTTGTTTTATTTAACCTTTTAAGCTCGATGGGATTTATGGCAACATCTGAAATGGATCTTACCCAAAGCGAATGAGTTGAGCGGATTGAACATTTATTAGTTTTAAACAGACCGGTACTTTGTTATCGCGGTAAACAATCGCATGTCCCGGGGCGTCTGTAATCAGTGCGGGTAACGAGTGCCCAACCTTTAGATCATCGGTGGAGATAGCAAGTGTTTTGTTCCGGCGTGTGAGGGGGTGGGGGCGACAAGGGACCGCCTCGCAACTTCATTAGCATAGCAAGTCAAAGTCAGCAACTCTGTCCTGCTGACTCCACAACCCACCTTTTATTTGGAGATTTAACTCACTTAACTTTCCGCGGAAAACGAATTTCGTGTTCCACGTCCCTTTTGCGCCCGCCTGATAAATATAATTCTGTCTCGAGTTGATGCGCATTTGCGTACACATTCATCAAGTGAATGCGTGAGCTTGCCGTATAATTTGATCGAAGACAGAAGACTGCCATCAGCAATTTCAGTAGAACAGGGACGGGTGACGAGGAGTGAAATTTAATATTGTAATAAGGTTACTTTCAGAAACCTCTGCGGTGGAGTTGTGAGTAAATAAATTCAAACTCGAACGTTTAATAAGATTGTACTATGTTTAATAAGAGCCTATAATATAAGGCTGTTACTGTGTTTTAGGCTGATTGTAGATTATTATCAGTATGTGTATAGGATAGTAGAGCCACGCTTCAGCTAATCTATAACTTCAATATAAATCAGTCGTTTCGTATGGCGAAGGACCACGCCCTCATAAAATACCACTTGGATATAATAGCATGATATAGCTTGTGCTTTTTCCTTATTTTGAATCTTTCCTGAGCATGGTTTAATTGTCATGAGCCGCCGTCGGTTCCGTGTTGTTGTCATCACTTACCACCAGGTGAACTGTGTGGTCGTTTATCACTATTAATATTATATAAATGGTAAAGTTCGAAATATTTTTTGATGATTTTCTTATATGATTTTTATGATTCTGACTTTTATTGTTTTGGTCACCTTGCTCTAAGATAAAAATGTGTTCCGTGACAGAATTTGCAATGTGATGTCGACACGCTAGAAGAACGAATATAGAATAAGATATAATTCAAAGGATCAATTGGCTGGCATATGCCGTTAACCGGTTGGGGAGAAAGGTTCTCGTCTAGTGGAGCATCATGAATTATGGCTATCCGAGGGAGAGACATATGTTCAACATAATACAATTAACCTTATATGATGATGTTGAGGGTCCCCAATCAATTTTTAATTATGATAAATTACATAATATGTGATGTGAAGAATACTTTGAAGAAGATTGGTGTGTTTATACTAAATCTATAGAACTCTGACGTCTCTCTAGAGAGGGTATTGGGGCGTACCTCCACATCGTTCTACTGCAGATTGACACACTTTGCATAAGATCACTACCAAGATCAAACTATTCATTTCCATCAAGACTTTTTATTTTTTATTTCATTACATTGAAAGTAATATACGAGCCACGGTTCACCTGATGGCAAGTGAGGCCCATGATATCTACATTCATCCTTCAGAAGGAGTCATAACGCAGATACGTTGTCACCCTTGATTTGGACTGAGATGGAATGCTTAATCACCAGTAATAAAGTCTCCGGATCCCTACACTCACCAGACGAAACACAGCAGCATTATGCTATGCTATTTTGCGCTGGTATTCTGCTAGGCCGTTGTTCTACCCCAGTCGAGCTGACCCATTCATTCTGCAATGTTAAAGACAACCAGATAGTGCGTTAATGAGCCACCTGCATCCAATGATTTCCCGCGGAATTGTATAGGGGGTCGTTCTACACTGTGATGGCCATAACGAGGTCTTTACATTTCGAGAACTTTCCTTCCCCTTCGGTTATAGGTTCCACGTGCTATATGGGCGGTCCATTGCCACTTCATCTTACTAATACTGAGTCTTTCATATTAAATTTTCTTTAGAGAAATGAAAATAAATACAATCACTCAGACACTAACCGGAAGCTCCTGCTACCGGAAGCTACGTTGAGGGCTTCATTTATATAAACTGATATAAAATATATTATCTTAAATAAAACTGTAAAATATATGACGACTATTTCGCTCTCTGGTATTATAGAATAGTGTGCAGACTATTTTATGAGTTCACAAGCAAGCCATGCAGATACACAACCATAAAATATTATATGAGTTTAACATCTTATGAGTATTTACGATTACTGTGTAGTACGCAATTCGTTAATGATGTCATCTTAGCCGATTTCGACGACGAAGACATTTTCTGATTATTGCCAATAATATTGCTGCGTCATGGACGGATCGGCTCGACCGGGCATAGACCCAGCCCTAACAGATTAGATATAACTAGAACACTTTACGTCGATTTGTATTTGGCCAGTTAAATGGCCGTAGAGCTTCTTTCCGATTTAACAATTTCGAAATTACTGATCTAATAAAAAATAATAAGTAATTCTACATATATGAATGTTTCTATAATTTCATAATTTCAAAACACATTTCTTTCGATGATGGTATACTTATTTAATGATTTCGTTAAAAATATATCAATTACAAAAAAAAAAAGATAAGGAAATTCCACATTGTAGACCTGGTGCGCTCGTTAATTATCTATATAAATATATATAGGAAAAAGAAATGGAAGATCGCACATATATATACATATATATATATATATATATATATATATATATATATATATATATATATATATATATATATACATATAATGTGTTATTATAAATTAATAATATTACTTACTATAGAATTTCAATTATACTATACTGGGTATAAGAAGACAGTAATGTATTTTTTATGAAACTATAGTTTCATTTAGCTGTACTAACATGATGGAGCGTAAATAATGCTAATAAAACGTTTTAAAATATGATTTTTTTTTAATGAGGATCGATTTTTTTTCCATGCCATCATCAAAGGTGTCATTAGTACTATCGTCTGTCTTCGTTTTCGGAACTGGTCTCCTAATACACCGTATAGATAAAATACTACTTAAGGACTTTCGAGAAAACGGCCTCCACATTTCTTAAAGGCCGAAGGTGATGTGGATATTCATGGGCAGCGATTATTACTTACCACCTGGTGAACTGCTTGCTCGTTTGCCACCTATTCTATAAAATTAAAATTATATAAACAAACAATAACTGTCGCAGTACAGTAGTGAAATTCAATAGGCTTCTATTGTATTAAATTATCAAGGTAATAAAGATATAGTCTCAATTTATTGAGCCTTTCGAGAGACATTGTGTTTATGTATACACATTCTATCAGGCACACGAAGAATACAAACCAACAGAAGTCCACAAAAAGAAATCTCTTAGCTCTTTTTTTATAATAATGTAAACTTATTATATAAGAATTGTTAAATATAATGTCCTCTTGATATTTCTGAACTTTTTTAACATATAAGTGAGGTATAAATATTGTGTAATTTTTTAACCCATCATAGAGCGTAACCTTGGCTTCCGAACTTCAGCTCCTTCCCTGAGCCAACCCATTTATGCTGTAGCTAGAAACTGGCTGCAGTATGGCCAAATCACAGTTATTCTGGCAGTGGTAGCACTGCCAAAATTACTGTGGTTTTATTATCCACGACATGATATTAGAAAGACTTAGTGTTCTAGCTAAAACAAACATTATTTCCTATATTCTAGTGTAAATATAATTTTTCACAGTCCATTAACATCACTCCATCTTTCGACGCATTAAAACGTTTATATAGGAAGCTACCACGCTATCCGTAAATGTACTGTTTGATGATTAAACTACAGGGCGGTATGTTGTAAAGAAAGATCCCTTATACGTTACGTACGGAATTCTAATGTGTTTGTTTTGTTCGTTATCGGCATTGTAAACGGTGATCGGCGGCGTGAGTGCGTGCGTTTTATTGCTTAGTTTATAATAACCAGGTACAGTTAAACACAGTCTGCGTAACAGTTGTCGTCACGGAAGACTCTTTCCTTGCACGACACTTCTAGAGTTGTTCTGTTTTTTTTTTTTTTTTAAAAAAAACAAACGAGCACACAGTTCAGTTCACAATAAATAATTATTGAATCGCTGAAAAAAGGATATCCAAAACACAGCAGCTTTATGCTCCTATTTCACGCTGATATTTTGTGATGATGGTGGGTTTCTTCCCCGAGCCAAGCTGTAGGTATAAACTAGTTGCATTGTGGCTCTACCCCCGCCAAGATTAACGTGGTTTTATTTCTTGTTATCATCTACTTAGCTTTGAGGGAATACATCAAACTCCAACTTCATAAGGATTTAACAATATTGGTGTCCCGTATGGTGACCCAATTATAGGTACGAGATATTCCATCTCAGACCTCTGACAACTCATGTTCGTCTTATATCTTTATTCAAGTGGACGTGAATATCATAAGCCACTATCGTCACTTGATGTGATCATAAAATATGTTATGTTATCTATTCTATATCACCCCTTATACGAAATAAAAAAAGTAGTAAACAAGAAATTGTATATTAATTAAATAAATTTCTCGTTATTATTTTTTCAATTCTTTAAATTTATTTCTTTACATATGAATTTATATATAATAATAAGTATAAATTTACTAAAGCTGCGTTGTAGCTTCAAATATATGTATATCATAAATTTATTGTATTACTTTTAAAGATTATAATTTTATACATGCGATAAATTAATTTATTTTTAATTTTAAATATAAGTTTTGTGATTTTTAAACAAATATATAATAATTTCCTCTATAAAGAAAAATGTTGGAGCTACCCTTAATAATAAAAACTATAACTTTTTTATATAAAACTATTGACGATATTTTGTTTGTATTCATTTTCCAAAAATAAATAATATACAAATAGGGGCCATCCCCTGGGCGATTTCACCGCGGACGATATCTTCAGGTTGTTACGAAATAACTTCAACTGCGCAGATTGTATCATAGTGCCGTAAGTAAGCGCGCAAACAGAGGTATGCCCCCACTATCCCCTTTCAATATTCCGACATGAAGAAAACGGAGAAAGCTTCAGAAATTGTCAGGCACATGGGGCATGCACTATACACTAGAATAACTAATAATCCGTGAAACACAAATGTTATTCTTCTATTTGGAATCGAACCCAGAACCAGCATCGGCGAAATACTACGATAACAACGCCACGCAGCCACCCAGACTAACATCAATCTCACACTTACAGCAACACTCGACCACATAATTCACATAAAGCTATTAAACCTGCCTACTTAGGGCGCAAACGCAATATAGTCAAAGGCATATTATCCCAAAACTAATGAACATTAAACTCTATGAATACATATCTCAACATCACTGCGAAACACGATCTAAACTAAGCTTCGGTATATGATTATAATGTAATCCTTAATAACAAGCATAAATAGCACACGACGGCGTACGTACCTTGTACGCGTTCACGGGAAGACAGCGGTGGGTCTCCGTCACGTACGTATAGTGAACTATTCGAGAACACACGGTCTCAAAGTTAATCAAGCGAGATTACGAACTAACTATAATTATTTAGTTTGTACGATGCTATTAAACTAGTTACTATTTATCAGAATGAAATTACGCGCGGTTTGTCGGTCGAGTGTTCTTGTTGGATGATTGGTCTTAAGAATAAGGTTTGCTGTAATCGTCATGACGTTTTGCTTGAAATAAAATATTTACTAATTCAAAAATAAACAATGATTTAATAAACACGTGTAATTTTCCCAATGTGTTCAAATCCATTTAAAAACATCTAACGGACTAATACTAAATCCTATTCATATTTATATAATACAGATTTTCAGTTATTTATTAATGCAGAAAATTGTGTCTTTATTTATTTATCCCTTAGATTTAATTGAAGTTGCGGCAAACTGGAAATTTTAACGGATTGAGGTTTTTGGGTTCCGTACATCCGGTGAAAAATTAAATCCTTATAAAATAAATTTTCATATATTTTGTCTGTCTGTTCGTTTGCCACATTTTATTTATATTAATCCCTTCCTATTGTTTAGGCATAATGATATTTATAAAAACCAGGTACTGTTAAATGAATATTAGAAACAAAATCTTGAAGTGTTAACACGTTATACGTACCAGTGATTTATGATTTGCTACATGCAGCATTATCTTCCTAAACACCGAAGCTGTGTGTATCGTTAGAGACTTCACTGTACCTTATAACTTCAACGAAGGATACCATAAAGTAGTTTCTAGAGTTAGATAAAGATTTACTCACTATACGTGGGATTAGTTACACATCAATTTTACCATATACTCTCGGGTAAGTTAAAAAAAAATTATGGGTAAATCGTAAATTTTTTAAGAAATTATATTTGATAATATATATTTTTATGTGATATGATAACATATCTAATATCTTGTATCGCAGCTGGATTCATAAGCAACTATGTTCTTCGACTTTATTTGGAAAATTTTAACAGACCATTCACTGCGACCGATTAACGTGTAAGGGTCAGCTACTAAGGAACTAATTTAGTCATAATCGATATTGAACTAAATTACTTTTGACACGAATGAGATGAAATTTGAGCTAATTTTATAAAATCATAATTGCTGTTAATGAAAATTTATCCTGTTAGCGCAGACCAACCGAATGTCGAGTAGGCACCAATTTTTAAATTTAGTTAATTAAACAATTTTGAAATTGCAATTTCAACTAATGATATCGCACGTATTCGGCGTTGAAGGGAAACATCGTGAGGAAATCTGCATGTCTAAAAAATATAGTAGTAGTCGGTCAATGACACTGCCTCGCGGATTATATCACTCTGTGTAAGGGGCTTATGCCCAGCAGAGGATTCATATATATATATATACCTAGTTCGGCCATAAGTTCTGTCGAATAAAATGAAAATGCATTTTTTTAATGAAGTATTCTAATATTATAAAAATTTTTACCTACACATTTATTAGTCTCAGCAAAAAAAAAAAATATTCTATTCGAAATGGCCACCTTTGGTCGTCCTATAGAAATATTGCGACTCAATGTTGCCGTGTCGTTTAGAGAAGACCATCTCCTCTAAAACTGACCATAATTTGAAGTCTAAAGGGAAATATGTAGTTTTGTGACTCCTTGATAAGACACGCCACCGAACCATCACTGACGCAGGATGATGACCACGTTGTACCTTTCCGAACACTTAAGCAGCTTCTTTAGAACTGTGAGCGTACACTTTATCATTTTGCTTATTGTAGTGTTTTTCAATCGTGAATTTTTTTTCATCGGTAAAGAGGATATTTCTGTGCCTTTCATCTGCATATCGCGACAGAAGGCGTTTTGATCGATCCACTCTCTTTAATTGTAAAGATTGATTTAGGGCATGTCCTGTATATCGACGATAAGCACCGAGCTTCAGGTCTTTTTATAATACGTGACAGGGTCCTAGCGGGAATCTTCATTTCTCGCGATAAGATTTTTTGCTTCCTAATGGGGTTTCGACGAATTCTGCTTAACAGCATTCTGAATAACAGCATTAACAGCCTTTGTAGTTCTAACAGCACGCGGCCGCCCCGATCTTTTCTGGTCTTCAACAGAGGAAGCGTTGTCGTATGTGTTGATAGTACGATATACGAACATACGGCTGATACAATGCTTTTGAAGTGTCTGGAATATGACCGACGGCTCCATAACTACTTTGTGCAAGGCAGTCACTGCAATCCAATTTCTTTAACTCCTCATTCCATATTGTAATTTGATAATGAACACGAAAAAATATGTGAAATAACGCAAAATCGAAAGAAGTTTTTAAATTAATATACGTGTTCCAAATTCAAAATAATTAAAAAGTAAAGAAAAAAAAAGAAAAGTTTTTATGTAACGGTATTTATGGCCAGACTAGTTATATATATATATATATATATATATATATATGGTTTAATCAATGATTGAAATGTTCCCTAAATTTAATCATGTGTATAAAAATTTGGGCTTGTATTTTGTGGAACATATTATAACAAAGTTCTAACTAATAATATATGCAAATGTAAAATCAACTCCTATCGAGGTTATCTGCAAGCTATCTCCCTATCACCACAACTTTATATTACCTCACACGTAAATACCTGTTACGCAAGATTTACGACTTGAGTTTTCTATCTAAGATAACCTATCTATATATAGATAATAATCTTTAAAAAGTTTTTATTTCATTTCTTTTTCCTTAACTACATTAAACCTAAATTAGATGAAGTCTTCCTAGTCGATTCTGACCACAGCGATAACTTCTAGTTGTTACCAGATAACACCAGTTGGGAAAATTCTAAATAATACACAGAGGCTGAGTGCCACTGTGTTTAAATGAATGTTCATTCAATTATTTAATTATATTTTGTGAAATGTTTTGAATAAAAATGAGGTAGAGGTAACACTGCAGTTTGTTTTTAGCTGCATAATGAATGGGTCAACTCGACCGGGGTAGGACCACGCCCTCACAGAAACCAACGTAAAATAGCAGCATAATGTTGCTGTGTTTCGTCTGGTGAGTGTAGGGATCCGGAGACCTTTATTACTGGTGACGAGATATTCCATCTCAGTCCTCAAGGGTAACAACGCATCTGCATTATGATTACTTGTCAATGATGAATGTAAATGACATGAGCCGCCTTGCCATCAGGTGAACTCTGTGTTCTTTTAATCCTCTCAATGTAATAAAAAAAATACTAAAAGTTCCGGTTCATTTATAATCAAGCTTATACAATTCTGCATCTTGCAGAGGGGTATTGGCTTGTAAAATGTTCTGACAGAAGTCTTAGTTTATTAGTTTTATTCAAAGCGCAGTATAAAGTCGCATAAATATAAGAAATAATCAAGTAGTATTAATGCGAAATATATAACCACTTTATCTACTTCAATTTATTCACCGTAATTGACGCGATGTACGTGCATAATGCGATGACAGCAGTTCGTCGTACGACATTAATGAATTTTGTCGCGTCAACCCGACGTGAATTATCACCCAATTATATAGATTTAATATATAATTCCATAGAAAAATAACTGCCTATATATAAAACCCACAACTAGCCATAAGCTCCATTCCTACAGAAGGTGCCAAAACATAGTCCACTAGGGAGCGCCGATGCGTATTGTCGGACTTTTGATATCCTCGATATATTAGTTTTTTATCATTTTATAGATATGCAAGTTTCCTTGCGATGTGTTCCTTTGGTGCACGTGATAAACTAGCAACACAAATTGCTGTTTTTCAGGTATAAGTTTACCGGGTGTTAAACTGTATTTGAACCATCCTTCGATTGTGTAGCACATGCATTACATTGAACTTGGGAAGGGGACTACAAATGAGCTTCTGTATTTGCCCAAATGCTTACGACACTTAAACACAAAAATTCTGCGCACTTTAACAACCCGGTATTTGTAACAGTAGTAATGTATAGTAACCAGAAGAGATATCGCCGTAGTCGAAATTCACCAAGAGAACATAAAAATCGTCAAATCAACACCTAAAATATGCAAGTAACAACGACATATTTCGGTCTTCTTTCTCTTTCTTTTTCAACTCATTGGCAGTGGGTATCTTATGCGGTAGCAAAGGGTTAAGGTCCTCGCTTCTAACTGATATAGTAATTATATAAAGAATATACCTGAATATAAATAAATTGTTTTATTATTTTTTACGGTGTTATTTCGTTTTTTTTATACTGTATTATTTAAAAAATGTTAAAACATTAATTTCTATATAACCACGTTAGGACATTCCTGTAATGGTAGTTTTGTTTGGTAGCTTAATAGTTCAAGTTATAATTTGATATCAAATTGTCTGGCGACTGTTTATGGATAATGTTTCCCGTTAGATGCTACTATCATCATATTGATTGATATTGACGGTCGCGTGGCGTAGTGGTTGGAATATCTGCCTGCTGCGTTGTGGGTCCCGGTTTCGATTCTCAGTCGAAGAACAAAATTTGTGCATCCTAAGTTGTTGGCTTTCAGGTCTGGACTTGTATGCATGTTGCATATCTTTCACACTGCATCATAATAATAATAATTATTATTATAAACTTCATGCACAAAGTAGATTACATAGGCGGACTTAATGCTAAAAGCATTTTCTACCAGTCGACCTGAGGGTGGTATTGAGAAGCTAGGGTAGGTGCTCATATAATAAAAAAATGGTAAAAATAACAGTTACTCTACAAAATATAATATATATTTTCTAATAATATACTAAATATACTTAAAAAATATTTATGAATACAATAAATATATAGGATACCTAAATTAATATCCTTTATAATATATAATACAATAAATAAATATATTATTATATATATAATACATATTTTATAACATGATGGTGTTATCAATCTGCTGACAGTTTATTCAAGACATACTCACGCGCTTTCCTTTTAAACACAAAACGATTCTCAGCCATTCTGACTTCAAGAGGTAGCTCATCCCACAGAAGAATAGATTGGATAAAGAAAGAAGAGTGCATAAACTGTGTACGACGAAGAGGACATAGAAGAAGACGATTATGCGATGAGCGAAGATGATCCAAGAAAGTAAGACAATAACTTTCTTGGATCATCTTTGGCCTAGGAAAGGGGAGGAAGAGTGAGTGCCTTTATGTTTACGTGAATTCTTACGACACTAATATTATTTCTTGCATAGTTGATATGATCTAGTAATACACAGAAGGTATCGCTAAGGTAAGGTTGTCGAAATCGATCGAAAAACACCGTTATTGATAATAAATATTTTAAGAAATCCCATTATCTAATTTCAAATAAATACCATTAAATACTATTCATCTTATAAAATAAATTAAAATTTACAAATTGTCAATACGAAGCGACGAGCTTTATTTTCTTGTAAGGCCTCGTACATGTACATGCCGTATATCAACCTATTTCTGAGAAATTTCATTAACGTTCAATGTGCGGACTTGAGAGGTTCCTTTAAATTTTACGATGTTAAACTGTGTAGTTTTTTTTTATATGTAGGAGCTATCAAATACATAAACGCTAAAAATGTTTCCAATACCTCGTTTAGCCGGTTACGTTGCTTGTCTATGTTTGAATATTTTTATACTCGTATATTTTAGAATATTGCCTAGTCTTTTCAGTTCTTTTAGTTTTAAGTTTAAGACTTAAATCTTTAATATCGTTGTTTATATTTTTGATATGACTTTGTCTATTGTGTCTTTAGCAAATGTTTTAAAGACTTTCTGTACCATTAAGCTATCGGCAAACAAGAGTAAAAACAATCTTCTTTATTTTCTGAGCTGAAACGTCTTACGAATCTTCTAACCTCCTTCGGATTGTAAATAGTGATACATTCATGTTGATTATGATTTCAAAGTATGACAAGATAAGCTAATGCTTTTTTTTATAAAACTAAGGTGGAAAAATGAGCACACACTTTACCTGATAGTAAGTGATGACTGCAGGCCATCATGCATTGTCAATCTTCATGTCAATCAGATGTAGATATCTGTCCTCAAGAAAGATTGAATTTCCAACAGCATATGTTGGAAATTTGCACCTAGAAGTTAGCCGCAGTGTTGCTCTACCATGGTTGAACTATTTTTTAAACTAGTAGATTAATGTTTCATAATCCAACTATGGGACAATCTTGGCAACCTAAGCATTTAAAAAAAATACATTTAAAAAAAACGTTTAAAAAATTGACAAAGACATAAAAATATATGACAAGTTTAGTATCCTCGTTTTTTTTGTAGATCTACTTATTTTAAATATAGTCTATTTGCTAAAAGTTAGAAATATAGATCACGACAACCAATAACTGATTTTCAATTAAACTGTCTGTCCCTATACATTTATGAGTTACAGTTACAAAGGAAAAATATAAAAAAGATTTTTGCCTGCAATTAAATTTTTACCGTCTACATTTTATATTTACTCCAATCGCCTTTATAAAAAGATCCCACAGCGTAAACCGATGATTTCAATCTTGTGAACTGAAATACATTTTCATTTCATTCAAATAAGCCTTTTCAAACTCGGCCACTCGTAAAAAATTCAATCTACGGATAAACACTTCAGCGATAAAGAGATTCAAACGGACTTCCAACATCCAATTTGTGATACAGGTTTCTATTTTATAAATAAATAAAAAAATAAAAAATATTTTAAACTGGAACTCTCGATGAGCGTCGATTTCAATCCAATAGTTCAAGGTGCTAACTTTTCTGAATGTTTACTATTCTTATTTATTAATTTAATATTTACTGCAAAAAAATTTAAAAAGTGGACTTTGGACTGGAAGTTGGACTGTTTTAATACCGTCCTTCTCAGCTGTTGTCAAGTAATACTTACTTTTAGTATTCACAAATATACAATGGTTAAATTCTTACAACACATACAATAAAATCGTGGACACATTTTTTGTCCTGCCTGAACATGCTTCTTGTCTTTTGCAAATCCTGAATAAATTTGGATGTGGTTTACAGTGATGTGTTGAAGTAAGTTTGGGCTAACATGTCATGTTTCATCTTTCATGTAAAGAAATGTATAGATATATAAAAATAACTATTATAAATTGGGTTTTACGCTATATTATACATATTTGCGCGTTTGAAATTGCGGACATAGCTGGTTTATAATATTAGGGATCTTTCTTTAGTTTTTTCGTTTTTTTTTTAATTTTATATCCTGCGTCTTATTAAATGTTATCGGCATAAAGTTAAGATTGTTGATTAATTGCAATCTGTTTTTTTTTGTTGAGTTTATGTGGATTTCAATACTAATGCATAAATGAGATCTTAGTTGGATAAATTTTTCGAGTCAAACCGGATGATTTAACAACTCCCTTGTTAAATCATCCGGTTATACAATACCTATAAAAAAATCTATTAATTTTAATGAAAAATAAACTTTTAAAATTAAAAATAACTTAGATGCTAAACTAAAATAAAAGTTATTGAATAAGATAGAAATACAACTAAACTGAAATACTTTTAGTTTTGAATTGGGTTTGTAACATTGCTGGTATGTTTGGGGAAGGGGGGTTCTTTGGGGGACAACGGGATATCGAGCTCCAAATCGAAGCTCGAGGAGGACGAGGAGGAGGCCCTTTCAGTCCCCTCCGGTAGGGGCTCTGATTAAGGTGTCTTGAAAGATATCGGGTAGTTCTGCAGCTCAGTTAAGATCACAGAAGGAAGAGAGTAATTATGTAGACATTTTTTATCTGTGATCTGGAGATATTCATTACCGGTGACGAGGTTGTGATAACTAATCGTATCTGAATGTGTCATGGGCTGCAGGAATCACTTACCATCAGGTGAACTGAGTGTTCCTTTGTTAACCACAATACGTTATAATAAATACACGTCTCAAAACACCAATTTAAAATATCATGTCAATAAATTATTATTGTTCATTGTTTTCTAAGAAAATCAACGGGGTGTCGGGGTAGATTGGCGAGCGGCCAAACAGTGAAAGTTCCCGATTTTGGTGTACCGATTTGTTTGGCAAACGTCTGTGCCAAGTACCGTGAGCGGAACGCGCCCGAAATGGAAAGTGGAGGCGGATTTGTGAATAAACAAACAAACATTATAGACGATGGAAATACAACGTAGCTCCGGAGAAAGTTCGTTTGACACAAATATCTCAACAAATAATCCGGCTTTGACGTTACCGGTGTTGCTCTAAGGCTTTATTACTTTTTACTGGCAAATATTATTTTGATACACAAGTTATATTAAATAATTATTAAATTTACAACTAGTTACGACTTGTTCCAAATTAATAATGGGATGACAACTTGTTTAAAAACATTACAAAGTGTACCTAAATAAGTAAACGAACTATGTTAAAAGGGTAGTATGGCTTTCTATCGGTGAAAGAATTAAAATCCGTTAGTAGGACCAGAGATGACACGTTACATACAAACAAAAACAAACAAATTTTAACTCTTTACAATATTAGTGTAGATAAACCTACATTCGCGTAAATAAATTAACACGACACAGAACAATTTTACCTCTTCATAATATTAGTGTAGATAAATATACATTCGCTTACATAAATTAAAACAACACCACAATTTTACCTCTTCATAATATTAGTGTAGATAAACATACATTCGCGTACACAAATTAAAACAACACAACAATTTTACCTCTTCATAATGTTAGTGTAGTTAAATCTACATTCGCGTACACAAATTAAAACAACACAACAATTTTACCTCTTCATAATGTTAGTGTAGTTAAATCTACATTCGCGTAATTAATAAACATGAGACAGAACATTTTTATCTCTTCATAATATTAGTGTAGATAAATAAACATTCGCTTACATAAATTAAAACAACACAACAATTTTACCTCTTCATAATATTAGTGTAGATAAATATACATTCGCTTACATAAATTAAAACAACACAACAATTTTACCTCTTAATAATATTAGTGTAGATAAAAATACATTTGCTTACATAAATTAAAACAACACAACAATTTTACCTCTTAATAATATTAGTGTAGATACGCGTAAATAAATTAACACAACACAGAATACAATTCATACAATAGAAACGTCCATTACAGAGCCCTATAGAAATTCCCACACTAAGGAACAAAATGAGACATACACGGCACTAAAGTGACACGCTATAATTTAACCGACAATGTAGGCATAGGTGCGCTCGACGCGTCCCTGCTTCTCTAAACAGAAGTTATGGTGTTAAGTAATGGCCCGCTTTATATATGCTTTAGGGCGCACGCCTTTGTGCGACGCTTTATACGGTCGTAAAGTCGGCCGCTTGCGACGGTATGACGATCCCATGCCCACCTTAGCAAATGAGAAACAGAATCGTAAATATTTTTTTTATGTGCAAGGACAGGACAGTGCATCAACGCGCTGCTAACGGGATTATGAGTGAGTAGCCACTCCAGTATAACTTAACTGCGGTGCTTTAAGCACGTCTTCATCATATTATACGTGCCGTCATAGTTACGACGTGAATGGGTCGGCTCGGTCCGCCTGGTCTATCCTAACATAACTGAATCGACACTAACATCTGACAATGATCAGGAGACCCTTACTACGTATGACTAAGCATTCCAGCTTAATTTTCAAGAATGACAATGAACCTACATAGATCTTATGGGCTGCAAGAATCAGTATCATCAGGTGAACTATATGGCCGATTGTGTCACCTCAATACAATACAAAACAAAACATAAACATACTTTATAAACTGATATGATATAACTGCAAACAACTTGTAGATATGCCGTTTCAAAACTTTTCAACATCATCAACGCATAAAATACCTCACGAGCGTTTCGAGGCTTCCTACAAACAGGGAAAGTTTTTTTTTTTATAACGAAGCCGAACGAGATAATTCTGAACTTCAGTAAAAGTTTCGTCAACATAAAAAGTTCGCTGCAGTTGCCGTTTCTCTTTCTAGGAGTTACTTAACGAAAAAACACGACAGACGACATCGACAAAGTGATTTACTTTGTTTTAAATATCAGATATTTATGTGTTTTATTTAAAAACATAATGCTAGTTAAAGTCAAAACATTACTAATAATCCCGTTAGCCACTCCAACTAAGCTTAAATACTCGTGCTAGACGATCGACGACAACCGTCGAATCGTAGATTCGTACCTACGACGCTAAGTTTTGTAGACCATACCCTAAACACCGGAAGAAAGAGGGAGTAATAGGCGCAGGAATTACTTAACGTCAGATGATCTTTGTGCTAGTTTATCAGCCACGATATCATAAAACGAGTTAAATTACGTCTTGAACCCATTAAGCTGGACGTGAGAGGGAGCGAACTTGCCGACTGTTACTACTCACCACTTTTAACAATGTCTTTCTACATAAGTCAATGGAATTTAGTGGGCTAGGCCCTTCTC
The DNA here is from genome assembly GCA_029286865.1 of Teinopalpus imperialis. Taxonomy (NCBI): domain Eukaryota; kingdom Metazoa; phylum Arthropoda; class Insecta; order Lepidoptera; family Papilionidae; genus Teinopalpus; species Teinopalpus imperialis. Next base: position 1,096,633 of record JAGSMU010000039.1, read on the forward strand.
TCTGTGGTCTTAGAGCACAGTCCACGCGGTTATACTGCGGATTGGTGGACTTCGCATGCCTTCGAAATATTTTTTTATTTCTCAGACTAACAAGTATACTCACGATTTTTCCTTTACCGCTGAACACTTCGTAAATCAACACTTACAATGGCTGATTTGATTAACTATCCTGATCTGATCTAGTCCGATCGAACTCGGTTCTGTCGCGTAACGTGAATTAAAAACCAAGCGCTTAGATAATGAGCTAGTACGTCCCAACAATGCAATATATAAAGTAAATATGTGGAAATAGGTGCATCACAGTTATGATTCTAACCCATTATCAGATTTTAAATCACGCTATCACTGCTGTATAAATGATATTTTTCTAACGATACTAAATAGTAAATGAAATTTTCACCTCACACTTTCGAGGATAAACTAATTACTCGCTTAAAGTATAGTCAACTTCTAGTTCAAAGTTAATTAGATAGGTCCGACTCAAATTTTCGGCCTGAATTTGGTTACGGGCAAAATAAACAAGCGGTTTCGGGACGCGACTCCTATGCAAATCGCGCGCCCTTGGTCATTGGACTTAAGTTACACGCGTAAGCGTATTACTTGTTAGATACACAGTGTAGATAAAAACTGATTGAAACGTTTATATCACAACTTATATTGGAGGTAGAGAGCATAATAAAATGAAAGTATCTAATAATTCTTGCTAATTAACCAATGAATACAAAATTATTAAATAAATTATTTACTTACTTTTACAATTTTATCCACATTGTAAACTATGTTACTGATTTTGACACTATTCTCTATACAACGGACACGCATATGTTCGACTTTACGCGTGAAAAGGTTTTCAATCGACCGACGAAAATTTGATTCTATGTCGCCTTCCATGTTCCTCTTCTTCCAGGCTAAAATGTATACTTGAAGCCTTATGTATTCTTACAATATCCCTTATGGTAACTTTAACACTATATTTGGTTATTTATTATAGATAAACCACCTAATAGTTCATTCAGGGCTATAAAACACCCAATTGTTCATTATAATGAAGCGTGAAAAAATGGTTCAGCAATAAATAACTCCGTCCGAATTTCCTACAATAAAATATTTCCCCAAAACATTACTCGAGCAATCGTAAAAATATCAAAATATAGAACTCGCACACCTGCCAACTCATAATTCACACACCATAATAATTTCAGGCCCTCGTCCCACTGTCACTTAGACCGACCTTTCATATATTTTAAACATCGCCCTGTACGCGACATGTCCGTCACAAGGAGTAAAACTTCGCAAACGCAAACACATTATATCGTCGGAATGTGTATTTGTGTGGTAGAGATGGTGTGCCTATTTATTTTTCTCGCCCCTTCCTCCCCCAGACCCGTCCTCGCCCTTTCGCGACACTCGCATTATTTGCCCACCCCGGGTCGTTTGCCCACGTGAGCGTAAGCGGATGCCGAAGCGTATTACTTTATTTATGCGTTGGTGACCACAATCAAAATTATTTATGCCTTACATGGAAACACAGGCTTTGTCCCCCACCACTGTATGCTTGTGTGTTCCGCCCTAAATCGCTTTATACCACGGCTGACTTAATAATATTTCTGTAATTAAAAACTCGTTCCGAACGTTTTCATCGCGGCGAGGGCGCTTGGGACAATTTATGCGATTTTTATTTTTGTCAAAAAAAAAATTTCGGTCGAGCGATTAATTGTTGTTTGTCCGGTACACTTTTTGCATCTTTAAGTGACGCCAGGTTTATTGAATTTTTAGGTATTGAAAAAACGATTCAATGCTTAACCACAGAATGCTAATGGATATATTTTTTTATTACATTGAGAGTAAGAAACGAGCACACAGATCACCTGATAGCAAGTGATTCCTGCAACCCATGACATCTACATTCATCCTTGACAAAGAATCATAATGCAGTTGCGTTGTCAGACGTTGCCTTGAGGACTGAGATGGAATACCTCGTCCCCAGCAATATAGGTCTCCGGATCCCTGCACTCACCAGACGAAACACACGAGCATCATGCTGCTATTTCACGCTGGTATTCTGTGAGGCCGTGGTCCTGCCCCGGTCGAGCTGACACATTCATTCTGCAGCTACAAACAAACTGCATTGTAGAGACTGTCTACCACTGTAAAATAACGGGTCTACCAATATATAATGTAATGTAATGACATTAAGATATATATTAATTACAACGCATCTGCATCATGACTCCTTGCCAAGGATGAATGCAAATGTCACGGGCCGCAGGAATCATTTGCGTGTGAAGTGATCTGTGTGCTCGTTTCTTACTCTCAATGTAATAAAAAAATATATCTTTTAGCATTCTGTGGTTAAGCATTGAATCGTTTTTTTAATACCTAAAAATTCAATAAACCTGGCGTGGCGTGAGTGTAAGAATCCGGAGACCCTCATAACTGGTGACGACATTCCATCTTAGACCGATGTTGATAATTATGATTTATACCTATTCACAGCTATCTTTGCTAAGGAATTAAGATATGCTGCCACCTTCCTATATGGTGGATGCTTTTTCCACTAACAAGGCAGTGTTGAGTCATAATTTGCATTATTATTTAGGGGTAAAAACAGGACTTCCTCGGTTGTGCTGACTCATCTATATTCTTCTAGCTGAAGCATGTCTGTGTCACCTAAGTTGGATAATGCTATATACTACCAGAGTAAATTATAATAAATATAATAAGTTACTAAATTTTAGATATCAGCGTAAAAAATTGAAAAATATTTTGTTTTTTATGACATATATATTTAATATATTTACCGTAACGCTTCAAATCAAGAAATATAATATAATTTCGTTAGCAATAAGAAATACAATAAATAATACTTAAAACTATGTTATTCACTTAGCGTGACTTCGTCCGTTAGACAAATATACTCTATACTTTGAAAACAAAATTCTAAATGCACAAATATAAATAATTTCAACCCTCTGCTAGGCTATGATTCCGTCAGAAATTTTCCCTTCACGGAATTGATTGTATTAGAAAAAACAATCAGACGATATGAGGAGGCATATGTAGGTATAATAAAAGACGCTTCGCAGGGAATAGTTAGAGATCGTGAACGGGGGTTTAATCTTGGCGGATAATCCCGAATCAATGAGACGAGCGAACCCCGACCGAGTGAGTATGTTTATTCTCCCAGGGCTATATCGGTGTTGATCGATTGCATATATAACAAATTGCATATACAAGTAAAACAAAAATGTAACATTGTTTATTACTTAATTAGAAAAGAGAAAGTAACGTGCTTTGTGAGATTAAATAAACTGTGCATGTAATACGGGATTCAATTATCCATACAACAGAAAAAGTATACGTTTTTTGGTTTTGCGGGTTTTATGTAATAAAATAATAAAATGCAACAATATAATTTTTATTAAAAGTCATTATAATGTTTATTAAACCACAATACGTACTTTTTTAACACTACCATGATGTAATCATTAAATTCTTTCAAACGACAAAAGTCGTTCTTTAAAACTAATTTTTTTTTGGTAATTTTTCTTATTTTAGGTTTTGATAATATTACATTTTACATTTCATTACTGAAAATTGAAAGATTCCTACAATTATTCGAAATTTCTATATAATTTTTACTAATTATTCTTTCTCTTTAAAATAATTAAAATTCAGGCAAAAAATTGTGTTAATTTTATTCAAATAAAGTAGCGTAATTGTGGGTGCCAATATTTCCAAAACCCAATCATAATTTAGTTAATTATTTTTTTTTACTAACGTTAAGTGACTTTTAAGTGATGGAATATTTTCAGAATTGGTACAATCAAAGAGCAGACAAAAATTATAAAACCAATAAACGTGATGAAGAATCATGAAATTAAATCTATTTCATTTTAATTTCACACCATTGAGTTTAAATATTCATTTGGCCATTAAAAGAATCCATTAAGCTAAATCGTGAACTCCATATAACTCTCTCAGCGGTGGAATTAAAAATTGTCAGAGCCCGGGAGCGCTAATAACGGGTAAGCGGTGAACGAGACCACAGCGTATGAAAAACGGTGCCATTATAAACATCTATGAGAAATTGTTGTGTTCGAATTTAATGAAAAAACACATGATTATGTTATAAATTAAACTAATTTATCTGTAACAAAAAAGAAAAATATACTCTACGCAAAATGGTACGTGTAAAAATAATCGAAAATATATCATTAAATCATGCAAATCTATTTTGTGATATTATATATAGAGTGAATGTGGGAAACCAGAGACCCGAATACATTCTACATCAGTCCTCAGGGACGTCAAAGCGATTGCATCTTTAATCTTTGTCGGAGATTCAACAGTCAACACTTACCATTTGAACTATGTGTTTGTTTGTCACTTAGTTACTTAAACTAATTGAAATTGACCAGAAGGGCATACAGACTATTAAATGATAATAAAGGTCAAAAACAAATGAGTAGTGATATTCTTGTTAAGATGTAAAATACTTAAGCAATGCAAAAGTTTTTCCGTGGTAGAGTCTATATATGTATTACAAATATTACAAGTAATAACAATACCAATTCAACGATTATAATCTCACTTGTTTACTTCATGTTTCACCGCAAAATAAGTCATAATATGCTTTAAACGTGTTTCCGATCGAAAATTCGAAACTCGTTCGTCGTAAAATGACCCATTACACAAATCGCAACATATGGATCGTGCCGTAGCAATCGTTCCGATCAAATAATGCGAAATGTTTCAAATTTATTCTCAAAATATATGTAAGCATTTATATATATTTGACAAATAAATATAATATAGCATATATTATTTTACTACATTTGTAAATTTTACTTGAGTACACTTTGCGGAATATCAACGTAAAATACTTAAGATGTAGCGTTGTCGTGTTATTACGAAATTAGTGTATCCAATGTGAGAACCTTAATACTCCTACTGGTGATGAGATCCCATCTCTCTCAGAGTTGATAAGGAATCTATATTTTGATTATTTATCGAGAATGAATGTTTTGCTGTCGTACGTTTGTTTGTCACCCATAATAACATATATCTGTTATTTATTTCTAAACACATTGAAATTTGCATATGCAATACAATTAAACTAACTTATAAGCTACGATTTTAATAGTAGTTATCGAATAAAAAATAAAAAATTCTATAAAACTCGATGAATAGAAAGGCAAGAACAAAAGTTTACGAAATTTTAATATTTATAGTGGGTGCGAAATACTATGTTTAATCAGTCTTTCTAGGTTAAATAACTTGCGGTAGAGCCTATTTGGATGGGTGATCGTAGTGACATTTACCATAGAATCTCGTGCTTTGAAAGCTGTTTAGAAATATTATATATATAAATTAGTTTTTAAAAATTAGACCTTTATTACTGGTGACGAGGCATTCCAAATCAATCCTCAAACGTAACAACGCATCTGCATTATGATTCCTTGTCACGGTGAACTGTGTGCTCATTTGTTAGTGCCAACGCACGAATTAAAAACTAAACTATACTTATTGAAATTTACCAGTATAAACCCTTTCTTTAACCATTCTAGTTCTATGAATAACGATTTTTCTCCGGGACCACCCCGTGCATCCATTAATATCCACCCGCTTTTGCGGACACGGAATGAAATAGGTAATAAACGTAATAAAGTGTATTGTTTGCTTACAGATCGATCGGCAAAGGCTCGTTTTATTAATGACCAATCTCCCAAGACTCACCGGTACTTACGTTAATTAATTAAAGTCGGCGAGCAAAGTAATAGAGCGGGTTCCCGTGTCGCCTGCCCATTGTTTTCTTTTGTACACAAAGGCACAGGCGCACGAAATTACAAGACTGCAATCGTATCGATATTTTTAGATCTTTAAGATCTAATGCAATAAAGGTAGAGACGAAAGGATTTTGACATCCAAAATCTAGTAATTACCTGGTAATTTCATCTGTGCAGATAAAAATGGTCCTAGTGGTTGATAATACCAATACAATTCTTCAAGCTAACCCAGTAGAAACTAGATGTTAATTGACAAAATTAAACGAAACTTCAGTGCATTGTACTCAAACCTTGTCATCATCTCCCTATAAATCCCATTGGGAAGCAATCACACGGGCGGTGCTCCATTTTATCTGGGCACAGCGCAATCTTACTTCCAATCGAATCACCTTGATTGCGTCAACCGTCGATATGTAGGGAAATTTTACCGATGAATCTTGTATGTACAGTTAATACATCATCGATATGCGTTAGAGACGAGTAAACATTACATGAAAAAAAAATTAAACAGCATTAAATTTTAGTCTACCTTCTGCGAAATTTAACGTCGTAAATTCTAGTTAACTATTTCACTATTGTAGTGAACTCCTAGCAAAAGCATTTAAGACTGAATTGGTTTAAAGAAACGCTAGTAATGTCAATTGCATTCTTTTTTTTCTTAAAAAGTCATCCAACGCTTAATAATAATATTTTTAAACTGAAAACTAAATAGAAAATCTGTGAAGTGCAAGATAACTATATTGACTGCAATGACTTGTTTGTCTAATTGGAGAATTTCTTAAGCATAACGCGTGAGAAGGATTAATGTCCTGTAATTTGTTCTGCTCTGCTATCGTGTGTCTTAGGGGTTAGGATACTTTACTGAGTTCCGTAGACTGCAGGTCACGATTTAATCGAGCGTTGTTTATTTAAGAATAATTTTTTTATTGGTCCGAGTGTATTTGTAAAAATGACACTACGTGCTAATCGTGCAAGAAGGGAAAGCACTATATATATCCAATAATAGCGCAAAAAGATTAGCATGTCGTCCTGCTCTCCTCGATGACTTGCAAATGGACAATGACATTTCCGTCGTTTCCTCAACAAAGATTGAAACACATTCGAAAAGAAAAGTAGGGCAGAGTATAACATCAACGAACGTCACGCGGTTACACACGTTCAAAGTAGATTCAGACGCGAATTGAAACACAAAAAAATATTCTATCGCGTGTGTATTGCGTACAATTCGAGCCAATAATGTGGACCTTTGATGTTGGGTTATTTAAACAGAGGGTTCTCGATGCCTTTATTGCGTCACTTGCGATGTTCACAGATATGTATTCGAAAATGTGTTTTATATGGAAAAATGGTTCTATGGTTCCCTACCAGCTACTTGTTTGTTGACGTTCTTTCAAAATTGACGCACGAAGTCTCATAAATTGCTTTTGGCTCTGTAAATTTTCATATTCACGGAAATCGGAGCGTGAGATTCCCTTCGCTAGAGAGCTGTGCGCCTATAATTACACGCTTAAGATTCGAAACAAGTGTCTGAATGGGCTTTTTAAATCGCTCATGCTTAAAAATAAATTATTTAATAGAAAGACGTAATAAAATAGAGTTTCACGTGAAGCTGAAGGTAGGGGGACTGTGAATGTAAGTGGGAGTGGGGGATTTACTAGCACTTTGGAGAGCTTTTGTATGTTAGTGAACTACTAAGAATCCGTTTATTGCCCTCCTAAAATCGAATAATTGAGAAAATAGATGATAATTTCTCCCTAGTCAATTTCGACCACGGTCATATCTTGGGGATTACTAGATTACATAAATTGCTTGAGATATATTTTAGGGCCGTAAACGTTCAGAAGCGTCAATAGTCTAATAGTTTAGGGTGCGGTCTTCAAAACCTATAGTAGTTGGTTCAAATCCGCCATTTTTAATATTAGGGTGATTAGGAGCACACAGTTCACCTGATAATAAATGATCACTGTGGCCAATGATATCTACATTAATATACACAAGCGTTCTCACAACGCATTTCAATATTACATTGTGATAATTTCTCTATAGAAAATATATATATATATATATATCATATACACGTCCGTAATATAATTGCCATTCAAATGTCCTTTTGAAAGGCTTCTGAAATTCATAAAACTTCAATATTTCGACAAATTTTGTTTCATATTAACGAATCTGTATCAAAATATATATATATTTTCTCCATACAAATTTTCACTGGCACTGAATATCCGCTCCACAAATATGTGAGGACAGAGCTTCAAATGAACCTATAGTTTACCGGAAAAGCTCTTTATGAACATATTTTGTTTAATATATTTTGTTTCGTATAATTTTATTACATAAACACCGTGATATAGAAATATGACATAGTGATATTTCAAATGATATGTGGATTATTTAATATGTTATCTGAAAGTAGGCTTCCCCCATAGCACAAAGCACGATCCCGAACCAACTGCATCCAACTTGCATTGGTCATCGTTGGATCTAGTGGGGGGTTGTCCCATATATTTAAGAACCTTCATTCTTGTTCTTGTTTACGTTGCCGTTCGTACCGAAAACACCACGAAAAATAGACAAAAGAACCCATTTATGGTCTCGACAAGAAATTAGACGAAATTTCCTATATTTTTCTACACAGGCGTGTTTGCGTCTAAACGCGCCATGCAATTAAAAACCGAGCTATCAACGAATACGGTTCAAAATCTTTTAGACAATGTCTACGGTAGCAAAAGGTTGCACTGGAGATAGTACAATGAATCGCGCGTGAGTTTCATAAATACTAGGTCTTAGAAAATTCATGACCTTTATTCATGAGAGCGAAGGGCGAGTTTCACTTGCCAGATGTCAGGTAGAAGTGTTATTTGCGGTACCTAACGTACATAGCAGATCGCTCGGTTGGTTCCCGCCCATTATTTTTACGGTCGTCGGCCACAGCTCATCGAGATCTCGCTGCAACCACACGGGGTTAATGTACACTGCGACCGACTTATTAATTGGTGTTAATAGTACTAGTTAACAATTAAAAATACAAAAATCTGCTGTTTTTTTTTCCCAACAATGAATGAATTTTAACATGATTTTCCAAACAAATCATTCTAAACTAATTGTAGCATTATAAAAATAAGAGACAATAATAATAAACGCAAATATAGTACAGACAGTACAGGTAAATACGTATTATGGGTGTTACATATAATAATAAACAGATGTTCAAACAGAATGTCTCACTACTAGTAGTTGGAACTCAGATTTTCTACACCTACCAAATAAAAACTACACCGTTATCCTGTTTTCCCATGCTAGTAATGAGCAAGTACCATACGTACTTCCCCTATTGTACTCAAGATAATGATAACAATAACAAAAGTATTTTTTTTCTATCTTCACAACATTATACAAACAATCTTAATATGAAATATCTGGTTGGACTGTTGAGATATCTGGTTCTGAACTGGGTGAAAAATATATCTGTATATCAGACCTTAAATCTCTTCCTTGGCATATGTAACAAAGTAATATAAATTGCAACAATATTAATAAAATAATGATGAATAAAAATGTATGTTTTAAAATATATATAACATAGAAAATATAAGTATTCTGTGTGTGTGTGTGTCATAATGCCACAAAAAAACACAAACGAACAAGGCTAAAGAAAAGAGAATACAAACTGAATTAATGTTAGATGATATATAATATTTGGAATAGTGATTACATCTTTGACGTTCCGACGGTATGTCTGCGTAAAACCATAAAAAGGTTTTTAAAGTTATTTTCTTATCTTAAAAGAACTATAAGAAAGTATTTCTCTTGTTATCTTTTTATTCATTGATAGAATAAATTATAGAAAACGCCGTCTTATGCAGTGTACGCCAAACGTATTTTTACGTCCGCCAGATCGTAGTAATTCCGCATTACTTCTGCCTTTTCCTTTTCTTTTAATGATTGGTGTTTTACTGAGACCGTCTAACTCTCAGATTAAGATTATACCTACGTAGATACTGGTAATTTGAAAATAATTTCTATTTCCGCAAACCATGTTACTTATTTCTTTTTTTTCAGTATACGCGACGAACAAGCTGTTGTCCTGATAACCATTTGCATCTTTTGTTAAACAACTCAAATCCAACAAATCTTTTTTGTATGCTCACCAAAACATTTCGTGCGATAATAAATCATAAATGCGAAGAGTTCAATGAATATAATGAGTAATTAAATTCTTAACTGCTTTTTAGTTTATTACATCAGTGATACGTTATTAGTTTTTATGTAAACAATAATTCGAAACGAGTGTACAGTCCTTTAAAATAAAGGATGCTAGTAATACTATTAAAATTGGCGCGTCGTGGACTATGCTTCCTCTCTAAAGAGAAGCACTCCACTCGCCTTCTTCTTCCAGTAATGTAATAACATCGGAGGAACAAGTTCAAATGCAGTGACGATACGGGGCATACATTCACATATGATATTCACATACATACCGAGATCTGAAAACTAACAATTTGTGATGCACAAATTTGTATATATATATATATATATATATATATATATATATATATGTATTCTGTAAATTATAGTAATCACATGCTGAATATATGATTACCGCAAAATGTTAAGTACTTGACAATAACTATAATTAAATTCTATATAATATAAAACGTGTTTAAATACATTTGGTATGTTAGGTCACGTATTGTATGTTGATCCGACATCTGTGGAACCAACGTGTGTTGTTGAAAATGTTTACAATTATACAAATAATTCAATTTTAAATATTATAAACTGCCACAATTTTTATTGTACAGTGCAGTTTACACACTCCAGCTTGTTTCTAGGTGCAGCATGTCAACTTGATTGGGGACGAATCACACCCTCGTAGAATACCATATGGTGAGTGTAGGGTATTGGAAACCCAATTAATATTACGAAGCATTTCACCTCCGTCTTCTCAAGGGTGACAAGGTCTACTATGTCTTGAATCTTTGTTGAGGATATAGGTGTTATGCGCTGCATGCTATCATTTGCTATCAGGTATGTCTCACAGGTTAAGAAAAAATATATCCTAAGAGGCTGTTTAAGGGAGAATATACTCTCTACACTTTTCTTCCAATATCTACTACATTTTAACGGTAGGCTGTATCTCAGACCGTATCGTAAAGTATTAAGCTTAGCTTTACTATTTTATACCGTGAACCCTTTAACGATATTATATGGTTTTATGGGTAACGGGGCAGTACGACTTAGTACTCAAGGGTGATTATGCAAGTGCATTTTAATTTTTTGTTACTGTTTTATAAATAAATGGGTGGATTGTATATGAATTAAGAAGGTGCATACACCTTGGTACCTGGTGGTCCATAGCCCCTGGTGCTCGTCCTGCTCCCCACTAACACACGCTGAGGGCACTGGAACTGGCCCCGACCGATCCTTGGCACTTGCACGCAATTACTTTATATTTTGAAAGCAGTAGTCAAAGCTCTTTAATCGGTTACAAAAAACGGAAACGCCTATATATAACTTATATATGGATATGCCGTCACATTAATAGAGGCGATTGAACTGCGTTCTTTTTTACACTAACTAAAACAAATATTACTTAATACTTAACAGTTGTGATATAAATATTCCAGTACCTTGGCGTATATTGGAGTACGTAAACTAGGGTTACGTAGATGAAACACGAGTAAAGGATAATCGTATTATAAAAACTTTAGCTGTTCCATTTAACATTAAGGAAATTCGTGCAGCGATATTGTCTAGTTCGTAAATTAGCCGATGTGAATTCTTTGGCTTTATACAAGTTTCCTTATCAAAATTTAAGGCCCAACCATTGTAAATTGGCCACCGTGAGAGACAGAAAAATAGTAGCATTGCGTGCTTCGATGACGACACAGGTATTGGACAAGCGATAAGCGATTGCGGTTTTAAATATATTTACAGAATTCTTAAAACTATGGTAGCCGTGTTTAAGTTATCGCTATTAATTTTAACGAATCAAAGCGTGGAAAAAAAATCTAGGGATCGGAGCCGGAACTAATGAAATTATTAATTGCAATTTTAAGATGCTCAAAGTTTACTGAAAATGCCTGCATGTCTTAGATATAAATAAAAGTAAAATATTTCTAGGCTCACTATATATAACATAGACGAGTGGAGAACTTTGCTCCAATACCCTCTCTTGAGAGGCCTCGCAGTGCTATGTAAATAATTTATGCGCTATTACTTCTACTGAATTATCATAAATTAAGCCTATATATTTACGAATAGTTTTTAATTAAGTAATACAAACGTTAAAAGTTTAGGTGAGGGTGTTGTCCTTTTCCGGTCAAGCTGATTCGTGTTACAGCTGGAATCTGATTTCAGCTTGGCTCTATCAATGATTTTTTTTATAGAATAGACGGCAAACGAGCACCGATGGTAAGTGTCCAGCGCCACCCAACCACACAACCGATATATTCTAGATTAAAGTTTAACGGTGGACTATTTACAAAAAAAAATGGTTTTCGGGTCTGTGTGTGGTGGATGTGCGTCCCGTATCCCTGACACTGAATTTGAACCTTCCTCCCATTATATTACACTTGCATTACATCGGAACAAGAAAGGGGATGATGAGTGAAGAAGAAGACAGAAGGAAGGAGTGACGAAGAGTGTTTACGTCATTTACGTAAACACTCTTCGTCACTCCTTCCTTACGGCACTATAAAATATTCTGCGTAGTTGATTTCATCTGGCATTAACCAAAGAAGATACCGCCACTGTCTGAATCGTACATTAGGACATTATTATCATCATTTACGGCCCGATGGGCAATTGGTTTGTTTAACCCTCTCTTCACTCACAACTTGTCCCGTAGCGCCAATTTATCGTAAGCAATTAACCGGTCAGGGCGCGGGTGGTTGTCTTATCTACTGTGCGTCTTACCCCGGAGCGCTATCTGAACCTTGTAGCTTAAAACACGATTGCTTTTTAAATATACTCTTCCCTTATCTTACCTCGAATTGTTTTGCTTCAGCTGCTTAGAATAGAAAATAATAAAGCTATCAGTGAGTAACTCCATGTTTTAACGATGACGTCGGTTTCTAGCCGCGCCATTAAAGGGTCTGCTTGACCGGGGAAATACCATGTCCTCAGAGAACGCCAGCGTGAAATAGCAGCATAATGCTGCTGTTTCTGCTGTAGGGATCCGGAGACTTTTATTATTGGTGACGAGGCATTCCATCACACTGCTCAAGTGTGACAATGCAAGATTGAATGAGTGCAGGGATCCGGGGACCTATATTGCTGGAGTCGAGGTATACCATCTCAGTCATCAAGGCAACACCTGACAACGCAACTGCATTGTGATTCTTTGTCAAGGATGAATGTAGATGTCATGGGCCCCAGTAATCACTTACAATCAGGAGAACTGTGTGCTCGTATGTTACTCTCAATGTAATAAAAGAAAACAAAAAGAATACCGTTGTAAAAAGCATATACTGTGTTTTATCTGGTGATCGTATGGATACGGACTCCTTTATTACAGGTTATATGAGGCGTTCTATCTCGGTTATCCTATCGAGGCTGACCAGAAGGTCATGGTCGGAAGGAATCACTCAACATCCGGTGACCTGTATACTCGTTTCTCACACTCAATGCAATAAATAAAAACTTATTTTATTAAAGCAATATAAGTGAGCATGTTTTGTCTATCTAGGAAATAAAGAGTTACATTTAAACTTGAAAATCATTAAAAACTAAAATTTTCAGAGTACCTGAATGACTTGCTCATAACTTTTTCTAGATAAGTAAAATAAAGATTCAAAAAGAATCTTGACCTCTGATGTCAACGATAAAAAGCTTTAAAAGTATAAAAGAACGGCCTGCGTTATTCAAAGGTGAGCGAACCGAATGGTAAACAAAATCCATTTCATCGAGTCTATTATATTTGTAATAATTTTATAAATCCGAATCGAATTAAATAGAAGATCATATTCTTTACCCATATAAATAAAAATGAAATGAAGTTCGTTGCTTAGCGCATCCGTATTGTACGTAACAGACCGTATTATGGAAAGAAAAATTCGAAAAGTCGAAAGAAAATTGGCAAAATCTGAAAATTCTTTTTTCCTTGGGATTTTTATATAAACTCACAATTCGAATGTTGAACAATTTTCACTAATTCACAAAACGATCTACAACAAATATATTGAAATTCGGACAGGACTACGTCTTCCGGATCATCTAGTAGTCGAATATTTTTATACATTTTCGCTAGTTTGAGATTTCTTATTATGTAAAAGATATAACAAAACATAACAATAAACAAACCCTGTACAACTGTCGAAATAGTCTATTCAATTGCGACTTGAAGAGAGCCGGGTATAACCGGGTATAGCCGGGTATCTATCCGGACAATTAGCCGGTCGGTTGCGCCCGTCCCCGTTATCTCCAGTGCCAGCCCTTCTTAATACGAAACTACCCCTGTATTATAAGGCTCCTTAGGAAATAGGTCAGCTGCTTAAATGAGCCCATATTATGGCTCATTGTGTTTCTTATGTATGAGGTTCAATTGATTATTGATTACTAACAAGCTGGTTTTATTGTTTATTATGCATTGAGTATCAATATAAAACCAATGACAATTATGAAAAACCAAATTTATAGGAGAATTTTATCGGCCAGTGAATAGAGAGAATAGATTTACGTGGATCGGACGAGGGGATTGGGTCGTAGTTAAATGAAAATGGCCGTTATTAATCAAAGCGACTCTTATCTAATCTAAATAAAGTTCCGGAGACCCTCATTACTGGAGGCTAGGCATTTCATCATAGCCCACAAGGGTGACAATGCAACAGTATTCATTACCGTGGATCAATGTGGGTGTCAAGGGTCGCAGGAGTCATTTACCATCAGGTGAACGGTGTAAGCGATGACTTCTGCCCAAGAAGTCTACGTCCAATAAAATTCAGGATACGTTGTCACCGCTGAGGACTGTGATGGAAAACCTTGTCGTTTATATATTTAAAATAATACGCTACAATTAACATTACTATCATACCCGTTAACCACTTCTATAAAGCTTAAATGTTTATGCTATAATAGACCTACGGCGGATACGATTCTACGACCTTAAGTTTTGTAGACCGTACCCTAAGCCATTAGGCTACTAGTTAATGATGTTAACTCTCGTAAACATAAACATATACAGTAGCCTTCACCTTCTTTTATTGGATCGACGCTTAATACTGATTCCTTAGAGGTCCTAGGACCAGGCTAATGGGACATATTGCTTTCAATCCCCAGCCGAAGTCAATTTAAGAGGCACACAATAATGCCTGTTTGCTGAACCTTAAGGAATTGTAATTAAACCGTAAGTCTAATATTGTATTTAAGCCTTACTTGAATCATATCGTTGACGTTGATTGGAAAATGTAAGCAAGTATGAATGTATATGTGTTAAGTACCTCTCATATTTACAATACTGTAATATATCCTTCGTTGACAGTATTAACCAACATTTTTTTTACAAAATATTTATATAGCGTTTTTCTTAAGAACTGTTAAACAAATGTTGGTCAGGTTTTTGCCAATGAATTGAATTGATGACTATAATATAAAATTTACTTAATGAACTGTTCCTTGGATTATCAGAAGTATCGTAGACGGTGTGTGTGTGCTGTTACAGCTAATGGTCTTCGGGGCGTGCAATTGTCGATACCGCGATAACAACTTTGCAAATGTTAAAGCCGTTAGAACGAGTTGTACATACGGACTGGATTATCGAAATTATATTATGACGTCATTACATACTAGCTACTTTGTATAATTACAATAATATCTAATTATGATTTAAATAGTTATCTACGCTAGAATGAGTTGTACGTACCCACTCGAACTGGATTATCGAAATTGTATTATGACGTCACTACTTACTAGAGCTACGTTGTATAATTACAATAGTATATTACTATAATTTTAATAGTTGTCTACGCTAGAACGAGTTGTATGTACCCTCTTGGACTGGATTATTGAAATTATATTATGACGTAGTGACGTATGAAAGAAGTGATTTATTAGAGCTACGTTGTATAGTTACAATAGTATCTAATTATGATTTTAATAGTTATGTACGCTAGAATGAGTTGTACATAACCACTCGAACTGGATTATCGAAATTATATTATGACGTCACTACTTCCTAGAGCTACGTTGCATAATTGCATTATGATTCCTTGTCAAGGATGAATGTAGATGTCATGGGCCACAGGAATCACTTGCCGTCATATGAACTACATGCTCGTCTGTTACTCTCAAAGTAATTATTTTTTTAATAGAAATCGAGTGTCCTCCGTATACTACAGTATTGGGCCAGGGTAAGTCTAAATAGCTTTTTAATATAGAGGTGGGGATGGTCTTAGTCCAGAATGGGTGATCCTAGTAAAGCGAAGGCTTCCAAATGATTTTTATCGCTTGGAATCTGACATAGGTTTCTGTAACTTCTTCCTACCCCGAGTCGACCGACCACGATCTAAGAGATTGAAAGAAAATAAGAAAACGCAAGCCTTATTTCAGAATCACCGGCATCTTTGTTTCTGCAATTCTTTTTTTTTTTTTTATATTGTATTCTTAGTAGTTTCAAGTATAATTTATAACACTTTATCGTCACATGTAACGTCACGGCCACGTCATATTAAGTCTTAGAATAAACGATTTCAGTTCAATAATAATATTAACGTCCATAATTTAAATATCATAAACATTATCATAATTTCTGACAACGATTAATTTAAAATTGGCAAATAGCTTTTTCATAGACTGCCTGGCAGATCGTATGTGTCGATTTCCTGTAAAATTCTTCATTGCTTTATCCAGGTAGGGTGAAGAGGTATCGCCACACTGCAGCTGTATTCTAGTTGAAATATAAATGGTCATCTTGTCTGGGGAAGTATATCACACACACCCTCACTATATTTGTTGGGGATGGATGTATAATGGATGTTATGAATCTTAGTCATCACCTACCGTAGGGTGAACTGTATGCACGTTTTTTACCCCTAATATTATAAATCAGCAATTTTTTTTAATTTTTGTTTAAATTTATAGACATGTTTATGGTTATTATATATAGCCTTAACCTGTACAATCTACACTAAATAGTTTTGTTATACGCTATCAATGTTCCCCACATTCGAACGAAGTGATATGCTTCGTCGTTTTTAATGGAAACAGCGAAGGATTGGAATAATTTGCCTGCGACTGTCTTTCCGTCCGTACATAATGTGGGTGTCTTCAAGAGAGAGGTATTTGCTGATCTAGTGCGCTCAATCATCAACGTCTACATCACTACTTAGCACCAGATGAGATTGTACACGAGCTCTGACTGTATCTATTTTAAAAAAAGTTAGTACTGAAAAATACAAATATTACATAAAACTATCCATTCCCACAGCCGTGTCACAAAACTCGTCTAAACACTCTCACAAATATATATTTGTTTTCCCGCAACATAACATTACCCAAAACGTTCCATCTTAATCTTCGACTACAATCTTGCATCTGCACATTAACGCCCCGCGCCGGGAGTGGTTACTTCCATTCGCGATAAGTATTCTCAATATAAAAAACCGACCGCAATAACTCTGTCCATCTGAACGCTCCATTCTCACGTAATTCGTATTCCAGGCGAGTGCGACTGCGCTCGACTATATCTTTTCACTGCCTTATTAAGGGCGCCTAGGTGGCCCGCCGGGGTTGCAAAGTGGTTATAAAGTGGCCTTAAAGTTAGGGTTGTCACCTACGCAGATAATAGGAACGACGTCATAACATCAGTTAATAACAAAAATAATATCAGTAAGATGGATTTAAGTGAGCGCTATTTTTGTTTCGCTATATCTATATCGCTAAATTTAATCAAGAATGATTTTATTGTATTGACGAGGAGTTCACCTGATGGGTAAGTGATTCCTGCTCCCGACACGCACATACATCCTCGATCCTCCTCATCCTCCTTAATGCAGTTGCATTGTCACCCCTGAGGAATAAGATGGAACTCTCCAGACGTAACGCAACGGAGTTGTGCTGCTGTTGGTCTTTCTTATCTCCCGGTATATCCCCTGCCGATCTGATCCATTCATCCTGCAGTTAGAAATATAGCTGAACATAGCTATTAATTCAATATTCATCTATATACACAAATAATAGAGCATATAATACGCTAACATTAATTTTCTTAATAATATATTAATAATACATGAGGCGAATCGTAGGGCCTTTGAATAATATTATTCCTAGTCATGCAACTTGCATAACCTATCTTCAGCATATGTGCCTTCACCTCTACGTCAATTACAATTTAATGGCGCCCAAGGATGCAATGTAAAGGTAATTTCTAATGTCATTATCATGCAAATAGCCAATTAAAATCTACTAAACAATGGCTTTTCCAATTATTATTAGTTTAGTTTCCTTAGGACATAATAATATTAAGTTCGACCAATTATTCTTTAGAAAATAGGTATCACTGCTTTTATTCAGCTCTTCGGGACTGCTACGTGTTTTAGACAATTTTTAAAATTCCCTCGACTAATATAAAGACTTATATAAATATTTATATATAGACTAGAGAGAGGTCGAGCTCGCAAATTCACTGAGGACTGGCGGACTTCACATTTCTTCGTAATAATATTTTTTTATTATTTCTTAGACATGGTTCACCACCAAGCACATGGTAAACCAGCACTTAAAATTGCAATTAATAAACACATTGGTGTCGGCACCGGGGATATAACTCAGATTGCTCGAGTACCATAAGTAAAAAAATCATATCGAGCGTATCATGGCAAAACAAAAAAGTAAGTCAAACTAAATAATTTTATCGTAATGTTCATTCATTATTACCACATTTCGTGACCGTGCAACTTATTATATAGTTAAGTATTGCTTAAGTAATATCGAAGTACGAGCCATCAACACCTGCTTGATTTCTTGAAAACTTAATCACAATAAACAGCAACTAATAGCCGAGGAGCGATTATAGATAAAGGTGTCAGTGGATAATCTGGCAACACAGGTAACCCACCACCGTGTAATACTTTGTGCGGGAAAATAGGTGGTATTGCATGGGTGTAAGAACGATATTATTATAATAGACGTGAACAGGACAGGGTAACGATGTGGCCTGGTGTACAATAGGACGGCTTCGTAGAGGCAATTGCGCGATAACACAACGATTGCCGGTCACGCAATAGTTCACCTTCTGAGGCGAGCTTCGCGTAAAATAGATTTTTACTTTGTACAAAACATTAAAGTGTACATTTATAGTGTGTGTTATAGGGGATTACATACATTACTTTAATAAGCTGTACGTTATACATTGTTTACATACTACGTAAAAACAATAAAACCTTCATACTTAGTAGAATAGAGGGTCCATTTATAAATTAAATGAAACATGTACATATACGTGAATTTAAAAGTTAGACCGGACATTACGCCAAAGACTTTTACTTTGGTGTATAGTACGCAGGTAGTAAATTCATTAATTAGTTGTGTTAAATAACTCTCCGAAAGGAAACAGTGTTGTTGCAATTATTAAGACTTTGTACGCTCTGCACAATAATGTCCTAACACGTTATTTCCTTTTCACAATCAAAACAAAACAATTTTCTGAGCCCGTCCTGTTTCTTTGCCATTCATCACTCGTGGGCCCACCACCAACGTGCACAATCATGCTGCAACTTTTAATATACTTTAAATATGTGATAATTGATCAAAAGGTTACCTAATATTTATTTTACAAATAAATTACTATATCTAATCATTATTGTTGTTGATTTATATACATTATATTTGATAAGTTAACAGTTGAATAATAATATTTGTAGTTTTATTGGACGCATAGTAAATTATACAATAAAATTTATAAACATTGTAAATTAGACCATGAAGCTCGTAGAACCAATGACCAATGGTGAAGATTCTTGAATGACAACCTCACATTGACCATTGCAGCGTTTGACACCCTCCCACTAGATGGAGTGACGACCTATTCAAGATTACGGGAAGTCGATGGATGAAGGATGCTCAGATTTGTTCTCTATAGCAGACTGTAGTCTGTGTCTGGCCTATGTTCAACAGCGGTAGTTCAATACAACGTGTACAACTTTTTTGACCAGTTTTGGGAATATGGTAGAAATGTAGCCGCAGGTAACCAGCTAAATTCCTTTGGGAACCTCTGGTCTAGACAAAACAACTTGGCGAAGCTGAATACTAGTGATCTCTAGTAACCAATTAATCCCGGAACATGACCTCATCGCAGTTTATCCATAGTCCTGCTGAGCTACTGCTGAGCATAAACCCTCCCCATGGACTGCCGCAAGGCACCACCTTGAGCCAACTTCAGACATCGACTTCCAACAAACTTGCATAGATCGTTGCTCCATTTAGTGCGAGGCCGCCACTGCCAGTAGGAGGTTGCCACTCAAGAACTTTTCTTCCCCATTGGTTATCGGTCCAGCGAGCTGTATGGCCATCGCATTACCACTTGTCTATTGAGCTTAATAACTTGATGACGAATGCATTAATTTAACAATAGTATCCTAGACAAATGGTGTACTATGGAATCACGGAGATTTGGCATCACGAAGATTTATAAATCTTATAATAGAGTCTTGCGATATCATTAAACTTATTAAAATGTACATAAACTCAAAAAACGATAGCTTTAGCAAATTCCCTAATAAAATTGGAAATTCGCTTAACCTTCAACGGAGGAAAATAAAAAAAAATAAGTAGGCACCAGAGAAGCTAACGCTATTAAGTTCTTAAATAATCGAACGCGAATTAGAGATTACGACCTGTAAGCGTTTACGCGAAAACAAAGAGATTCCGATAATAGGGGATGAAAGGGATGAAAAAATCCTTGCGAAGCAATTTTCGGGATGAGCGAAGGAGATAGCGAAGCTACCGAAGCAATTTTCGATAAGTTACGAGTGCTCGGGCGCTGCAGGTTTATACCGATGACGTCATTTCGCCCCCCGACTTCCATCGCTTTATGGCTCACCAATCGTGCGTAAATCGGTAAATGGCAAACTTGAACAAACGTTTGAAATTGCTGATAGCTGAGAAACATAAACGTTAAGTTCGCAGTACTATATGTCTAATCTTACGTGGATTGCATTCTACCAGCGCTTAAACGTGTTAAAGGTGGTATTAAAAATCTACTAGACAGAACATTTCAAATACCAAATATTTTTGTAAATATTTTTTTTTCTTCAAAGAATGCCCAAAACATTATTAAAATTCCCGTTAACTTCTCAAACTCTTTATTTGTGATAGGAGATGGGTCACGACAATAATCGAATGGCGCATCCGAGTTTTATACTATAAGTTATCTCTAAATAGTTTATGATCCAAATTAAAGATTTAACATAGATTTAGCCACGCTGAAGTTTGTTTCCGGCTACAACATGAATGGATCAACTCAACTGGGAAAGGAACACGCCCTGACTAAACACTAGCATAAAACATAAGCATAAAGCTGTGTTTATGATTGGTAAAGCTACACTGCAGTTGCACTTGCAGTAGGGTAGGACCATGACCCCAGAGAATATCAGTTTTGTACTCCCAATAATTAAAAAAAAATATTTTTAAAATATCGTTACTTATACCCTTTGAAAGCTAAAATAGTATGATGTTATCACGGATGTGGTTTTGTCCTTTCGTTGTAACTAAACTAGCAGTAAAATTCTATTCGCTTAGCAAGTCTTCGAGGACTGTAAGGAGTCGAGAACAACGAATTTAAACACCATCACCCCCAGAGCCCACACTACTTTGTTTAAATACAAGACGAAATCCCTCAGCATGTTAGTAGTCCATTGACACTATATAAAGGTTTTTCTAGTTGGACCAAAAATCATTACGCCCAAAAATGGTATCTACGTGCGAAAGCTTTACCATAATACCAAAAGCACACATATTTATTTATTAACCACTCCAACTGAACTCAAAATGCTTATGCTAGGAAATGGTTCATCTGAAGGAGGAGCCTGCACCGGGCCTACGGTGTAGGAGCTGCGGTAGTATGCGAAAGCGTTCCCGTAGTCCCGACCCGTAACCTCGAGAGAAACACCGTGAGGTTTTATCTGGTAGCAATCTAGCATATAATTTTCAACTCCCCCAATCGGAGTTGTATACATGAGGATATCCCCAAGTCTAGAAAAAAATAAGAATATGTTCACGACCGATAGTTTCCGAGACCGTACACTAAACCGTTAGGCTTTTGACGCTATATAAAATATTTATTGTCATAAAAATAATAACAGACAGCCGAAGCAATCTCAATAAAACAATTTGCACCCCTGTCGAATTCAGACTTCTGCAAACGAACACGTGATCTAATAAAGTTTAAAATTACGTCTACTAGTGTCCATTGTTTCTGTCTGAAATAGGACGTTGTTATGTAAGTTGGTAGCGGAACAAAGAAGCGGTCTTGTAGGAACTTGAGAGCGGCAGGCTTTTGTCCTCGGAGAAGAACTCGGAAAGTGAATCATGGTTAAAACAAGGGGTATAAGAATTTAAACAACGCATTTATAAGCATCCCGTTCAGGTCTTAAAACATAGTTAAATCATCAACATCGGTTATATCCAAGCGCATCATAAATAGTTTCGGAAAGAAAATTGGTCTATTACAGTAAATATACAAATTTATTTACCTGTAACTCTTTATTTAGCAGTAGTTGTTTTATGGTAAAATTGTTAGCGATCAAGAAACTAATAATCGAGTGGTTTTCGATAGATGAAAAACTATTTTCAATGTGCCACAAACAAAATATTCAAATCGATGTATACGCCTTGTACATTAAGCGCCAATCTGCTTGTAGCTAACGGAAAAAATCTGGGAAAAACAAATCAAAAAAATACATAAATATCGAGACAACACCAAATTGTGATAATACAATAACTTCGACACTTTATGGTATTATTACAATTTTTTTATTTCTTATTCATGCAGGTTTCTTCATGACGTTTTCCTTCACCGCTGAACACGTGGTATATCAGCAATTAAAATGTCATAATCAATTTTCAAAATCATTGGTGCCATCCACGGTAGTATTGAACTCTATTTGCTAAGCATACCGTGGATTATAGTAAAATCAAACACGCCGATACTGAGCTACCACGGTTCTTATGGTTAGAAAAGTGTATAAAGCAAAACTGCAATGCAAGATGCAGTAATTCGTAAGATACTTTGTAAATTAAAAAAAAATGATTAGTTTAAAGTTGAGCACTCCACATAAGAATATAGAAGAAAATGCTGTACCTAATAATGTTTTATAGGCAACGCTTAGGAGGCTGCACGACCTGCGGTATAAATCTCATGGGTGCGGATTTAATTAACTATCGTCTTACACGTACCTCGGGCTACGGGCAAAGAATTAACCTCCCCTCTACCCCCTGATGCCCCGCAACCCTCAAGAAACTGGAGAACCATCTTAAGGCACTAAAAGACGGCTAATTGAAAAGCTAATATTCAACGCATAACATTAATAATTCTCTCGAGGGTCGCAGTAACCCAAGCGAAATCCTTATTATTTTAACTGATGGCTTATCATATCAGTTACGTTACGTACTTAAGGGAGATAAGTCATTAATACGATCACATATATATATATATATATATATATATATATATATATATATATATATATATATATATATATATATATATATATATATATATATATATATATATATATATATATATATATATATATTACAGAATACAAACAATTACAGTTTCGACGAATCTGCATCGAGAATACCTTATCGAGAGTGAATTTAGGTGTCATGGGCCTCACAATTCATAACCTCATTTATATTTTAAATAAAATTAAAAAAGTATCACATCAGTCATATTGGAAACGAAACACAGCAGCATCATAATGGTGTTACACACTGGTATTAACATACCCGCTGATGCTGAAGCTAGACACTATTTGTAACATATCGAACATTTTTGACATTATAGCACATACTAACATTGTCGCTGACAATGCTAATAATTTTGTTTAGAAGTTTTTAACGATGAGAATAGTACTATTTGAAGTACTAAAAGCTTTTAAAAGAAATAAAGAGATAAATATAAAACATTCTTTAGATTGCCAGCCGTACTTAGACCTTCATTAATGGCATCATTTATGTCGCTAACACTCTACAGTATTGAATTAAGAAATATTTTAAGACTATTTTTATACTTAACATTTTCTTTAGGGGAATTCTTTTTTTTAGTCACATTTTCGTTAAACGTGAACTTACACCGGCATTTTCGGAGAGCTATGTTTTCGGATGTCAAAAATTCGACGATATTTCAAAGAGAACGAATTCTCTCGCCGATAAGACGGAGCAGAAGTTGGCCGAGAGTGTTTCATTCGAGTTGTTATCAGTTTAGAGGCGCAAAGTTGGATAGACCTGAGACGATGGTTTCAAGTGCAGGAGGCTTTATATTAAAATAAGTAATATTTAAATATCATATTTTATGATAGACTTGGAATATTTATGAAAACACAAGTAATGAAACTCAAGACTAAGTGAGTAGTTCAATAATGCAGTATAAAACTTATAAAATACCTTTCTTTTATAAATACTTAGAATAAAAAGTCACTTCACGTTTATATCAAAAGCGTGGACTGCGAATTATATTTAAGACAAAAAAACAGTCTAACTAAGAATTTGCCGGTGTGAATCATTGAAATATCCTTCCAGGCACATGGGAGTATTCATCTCAAATTCTGCAAACGTTGTTCGCTCAAGATGACATATGTCAAAGATATAAGATGTGCCTTGTACGACACGAGAATTCAAGCTACTGAGAACAAAGAACCTTTTATGAATTATCGTGTTCAATTTTCAAGTCAATATTTTTTATATTAGTTAGCTTCAATACACCATTTTCTTTGTCAGAATTTATCATTAAATTTGTAACAAAATCTATTTTTAGTTTTTTCCTTCCAGTGTGACTACTAAATGTTCGTTTCATAATAATATCTCATCTGTTTTCATAATTCGCATGAAATTTTGATACAATGAAAAGATTGTGAATTCAAATCCCACATAGCTTGTACTTATAGCTTTTAATTTTTCTGTTTAACGCATATGAAAATCTCAATTCAATGAATGCTTGGGATCTTTATCTACTCGTACAGAAATATGGGGAGAAAAGATTCGATTTGTTTAATTTTTATATATGGTAGTAAACTTTATGTCATCGGATTGAATATCAAAAATTACTATGTAACAAGTATCATGAGATCTTTACTTCCGGTGCTTTCCGAGTACAAAGTTTCAACGAGCTCATAATGTTTACTGCAACGATCGAGACGGTTAATGTCTATGTTTTACATGCATAACTCCATTGCAGATTGTTTTCATGTGTGCGAAGACAAAGAATGCCACATTAACCCCTGAACCACCCGCCATGCCCGCTTGACTGCGCACTGAATTGATATTCCCCGAGTTGCCAACTCGCATCAAAATGTAGATGAGGGGTATTGTAGTCATGACATTTTGCCGTTGTTCTCAATAGAAATTCGTAACTACCTAAGATTTATGATACACCGCACCTGATAATGCTAGTCTAACCTTTCTTGTGGTTCATTGGTTCAAAATAATAGATTTGTGGTGTAATTTAACTAGATTTTCAGTGTTTACTACTATTATATTAGGTGCAACCAAAGGACATATATAACGCGGTGTTACGCGGAGCTAAAAGCCTACTTGGTTTAGTGACCAAATCTGCCAAAAAGTAGCGGTTTTGCTGGGTTTCAGGTCACTTAAAAATCTTAGGATAAAAATAGCAAGTGAAATATTGATATATATAAAATAAAATAATTTGGACATATTTCATAACTCAACTCATAACATGTATCAATACTTCGAACAATAACACAATAACTATAAACGAAAGATCAAGTATGCTGGCAGTCGAGTACCAAACTTTTGAAAGTTTAATGCTTCCGATACATAAAACTAGCAAAAGATATTTGTGCAGCGAAAACATTTCGGGTTGGAAACGCTGCTACCGATGGACAATAAAGGCCTTTTGGGCGATAAACACTGATCTGCAAGTTCAACGACACAAACAGAATCTTGGCTTACGGCCAAGTTACCTGCGGCCCCAACATAACGCCCTGCGGCACTCCGACACTGCGTGCACACACATTCCCCACGATGTGATAAAGGCTTAACAACTTGTGCAACACTTCGAAGCACACGTCGCCGAACGTAAGCAGTAAATAGTTCCATGTTTACCGGCAAAGTTTCCACTTCTCACTTGTCGACTGACGGTCGCGTAATAGCAGTGTTTCCATTGTAGCGCAGTCGCAGGCGCCACGGAGACGCGAAAACTCGCCTCAATTGTCACCGCTTAAATTACTTCTGCAATGTTGTTGAGTCTACACTAATTATATTTATTTTTCCTTAATCTATTGTAATAGAATAGCCAGTTGTTTGTAACTTACGGAAACATAAATTAATTTTAATTAGCTTTTTATCAAGAGAAGGCAATGGACCACTAAAATTCTAGTATTAAAGTAGTTTTGTTAATTCAGAAAGGTATCTGAATTTCTTCTCTTAGAGATAACTCAGGGCGTCAATAGACTAATGATTATGGATACTGTTTACAAAACTTGACGTCGTAGATTTTAATTCACCATTCCTCTATTGTCGTTAACTATCTCACAGTATAAGCTTGTTTGAGGTGATTAACGAAGATTGTTGTTACTAGCATTGCTAAAATTGTATACTTTAAAATAATTACTTAAAAAAAACTTGTTTGTGTTTTGATAATAAATACCTTATTGTTAAAAGCGTAAGTACTACTAGTAAACAACTAAAAGTAAACAATCCTAGCTCAGTTATCAATAGGAAAGACAAAGAAACTACTTTTATTACAATGATCGCGTGGTGCATTTACAAGCTCGCTGCGAGGAAGAAACTTTAGACGAACAAGTTTTAAATGAAGGATTGGAAAATTCGAGGCACAGACGTGGTATTATTGAATTTCAAAAACTTAACCACCTTTGATTATCAGAACACATTCAACTCTTTCTTGAAAACTTTTAGTTTTGCTCACCATCCTTCGTTTCGGCCACAAGTTGTGTTCAAATCTGATATTACATTTTTATTAATTTATATCTGATATGGCTTCTTATGATTCATGTAGTAAATTTTACGATATAATAAGTTAAGAACGTTTTGATAAAAATATACACATTTCATTTTCCCGGTCTTATAAAGATATCCTAACAAAATCAACAAATTGTTGTGTGTTTTAATAAATAGCATAAACAAAGATAAAACGTTAGACTTTGTAATTTACATCATTTGATTATCTGGCATCTTAGCAGGTTTCATTCTTTCCTTGCATTGAAGCAGAGCGTTATGCTTCGTCCTTTTTAATAGGAACAGCTAAGAATTAGATTAATTGGGGTAGCCGTAGTCTTTCTATCCGTGTATAATAGGTGTGTCTACAAGATAATAGAAAATGGGCATGATGAAGTTTACCCCTGATGTAGTGGTATTCCATCTCAGTCTTCGGGATCTGCATTTTATCATTTCTTAATGAGGATGAAAGTAGATGTTATGAGCAACAAGAATCGCTTACCTTCGGGTGAATATACAATGCTAACTGCGTTGTCACCTATTAACATCGTACAAAGTCGCAGTTATATTAGTAATTATATTGCCAAAGATGAAAATAATATTTAATCTCACAAAACATAACAAAACAGTAAAGCCCCCTTATGAATTTCCCCAATTTTATATAGGACTTCTACCCTTAACTCGAGTAGTCCAAACATTTTTACTCAATATGACGTGTGTCAAAGACATAAAACGTGTCTTTTGAGAGACGTGTACTTCACCGTCAACAAAGAACTTTTGACGAATTATCGTGTTTAGTTGACAAGTGAATGTTACGGGGATCTTTTGTACAGTTTCGATAAAGTCATACGTCTAGCAAGCCATTTATATAATACAAACATTCATCTTGTTTCTTTCATGTATGATTTTACTAAGTTTCTTTTGAATTTATATTTTCTCATAACTGATCTTTAGAACTTTGGAAAATTATTTAGTAGAATAATATTAAAAACAGAATATGAACTTCTCTCATCGCTTATTTTTCCAGATTTAACATAGTATTTACATATTAACGTCCTTTATTATTTCTGTTTCTAGTAAATTTACAATCACATATTATTCATATATTAAGGATTGAACGAAACCATATACATATTTGAAGAAAAACCTCTAAAACACAAACAGTAGAGTTGACTGCAGGCAGCGTATCTTTTTTCTAAACGAACCGTTTAATGAATCTGAACATATCCAATTCGAATTTCCTGGTCAATGGCACAAGTATGCCCGACGAGTAAGTTTTGTTTAATCTCCAACTCCAAACAGCGAAGTAAAACTCAGCAATTAAACAGTGCACACACTTCCCAAAAAAACTCCTGATCAATATTTGTGTGTAATTTTTTTTTAATTTATTAATTTGAATATTTATTGTCTTCCTATATTTTGCAATATAGAAAGACAATAAATATTCAAATTAATCTGTTAAAAATCTGCTGTTTCATAAATTTATAAACAAAGATAATGAAATATCATAATTACCAATTAGTTATTCATCTAGTTGAGGCTAATTGCAGTTAACAAAGACAGACACAAACAAACAGTTAAAAAATCACACAAATGACAAAGAAACGCTCTCTTTATAAAAAAATACAAAAGCTTAAAAAGAGCGTAAAATATTGCTTCTGTAATCTATTGCACGAGCATTGGTTATTGTGTACATTGATACAGTCATCCGGCATAATAACACACCTTCAAACAGAAAAAGAATAAACAAATATAATAATATCCATATGCCATTATAACTCTTCATCCATCAATCCATATGGTCATGTACTTTGCCAAACGGTACAAGTGTTGCGACGCAAGGGAACGTGTAAATCTACTAATACAAATTGAAGGCAACTTTTCTCACAATATTAAATATATGTATAATCATAATAGATACCTTGAAATCAAAGCAATGAACACAAAAAATCAAGTCAATCGAGTGCCAAACTTTCAAGTCATAATGCTTCCGATACATAAAAGCATCGAATAATATTTGTGCGGCGGCGACGCGAAAACATTTCTGATGAGAATTGCCATCAGTTTTGGCAATAAAGGCCCTTCCGGACGATAAAAACTGATCTGCAAATTCAACGTTATCAGAAAAACATATCCTTGGCTAGCGGCCAAGTTACCTGTGTGACTCCATGTTGACACCTTGGTGCACACCAGTGCTGGTTGCACTCACTCCTGACATGCGATATAACTAAAACGAATTATGCCTAGCATCGAAGCACGAGACATGATGCTTAAATAATCTCTGACTGGTACCGGCTAGTTTGGGTTGTTTTTTTTATATAACGTTATAGGTGACTAACAAGCACGTAGTTTGCATGATAGTAAATGATGGGCCATGACATCTACATGTATCTTCAACAAATATTGTGACCATTGAGGACTGAGATGGAGAGGTATTTACTAATACTCGACATCACCTCCAGATTTCAGAAGCCTAGTTACTTGTAATTGGGTCGACTATTCCAACTATCATATGAAACACAGAAGCGTTACGCTGCTATTTCTAGTACGTGGAACTTCCTAGGTGGCGAAATTCATTTTTTAGTCAGAAAGTAACTGCAGAGTGGCTCTTCCGTAGTGTTACGGTTACTGGAATGATTCCAGTGCCAAGGTGTTGTGGATAACCGTAACCCCAAACTCAAGCTCACCTCATATTCGATGGATAAAATTTCTTCTTCTATTTATTTCTTTAAGAAAAGCTGCTAAATAATGTTTTCATAAATAACGTAATCTATAAAAGTATTACATGTATGCTTTTCTATATTGAAAGTTTGTTAAACCTTCAATACAAGATAAATCAATAAAAAATTATACAACGCAGATGAAATGTTAAATAAAATTCGAGCCAATAAAGACCAGTGTTACTTTTAAATAATTTCCAAATAGCTATATATATGGATTATATAGGATATTTCAAATAATGTCAATATACTATAATTGAATATGCAATAAAATAATGAATAAAAATTGAATATTTTCACAAAAAAACATTTTAAATTGTGGTATAGTTTTGGAGAATTCCGTTAAATAAACATTTAATTTTTCAATTACATTTGCCGAATAGAGTAACAGTCAATTGAGTTGATAAATATATATACCTATATATATTTATTAATTAAACCGATTGCAAAGTCAACTCTTCTATAAATTAAATTTAAGATTTAAAAAGATCCATCATTAGACAAAAGGATAAAAAGTTAAGGAGATAACGGATAAAGGAAAGGCGAAAAACAATTTTCTAAAATGAACTAAACCGGATTTGTCGGAAGAATCCGCTTGTACCGTGTATTTTTGTTATTTCCTGCATAACCTATTTGTAGCCGCTGTCAGTATTTTTGCAGCTGCCGACGGTGTAAACAGACCGGGCCTTAAGAATGAGTCCTAATTTATTTGAGGCGCCTATCAAAAGCCTCTCCTTCTACAATCTCTAATCTGACAAAAAATATAACGGAAGAAAGCCCATCTCGTACAAACGTACGGCCGGCGATGCGAATGATAAAATGATCAATGCAAGTTCTATCATTTATTTCAATCATTTACACGAAATAAGCTTAAACAAATTTAAGTTGAGCCAGAGATATGATAGAAGAATAGGTAACTTACTGAATACCTTAATCTAAACAAACAATTGAACAAAACTAAGTTGTATAGATATTATCGCATCATTTATAACTAGCCGCTATATGTGCTCAAGGCTATGGAGAGAATGGAGGTGTTTTAAAGTACAAACAAGCACACAGTTCAGCCGTTGGTAAATTATTCCTGCTACCCATGAAATAATGCAGGAATAACGATGGACAGTCCTGAGGACTAAGATCGAATACCTCTTCACCAATAATAAAGATCTTTGGATCACCTTGGACACCAGAGGATGCTCTGGTGTTGCGAATGTTCAAGGGTAACGATAATCAGTTACCGTCTCCGCTGCGTGCTCATTTGCCACCTATTCGATAAAAAACTGACGGTAATTGATTCTTGTGGCCCATTGCACTCATATTCCATCCTCGATAAGTAATCATAACTCAGTCACAGAAAAAAAGGTCACCAATCGAAATACAGCGGTATTATGTTGTTATTTTATGTACTTTTTGCTGATACTCTGTTTAGGTGCAGTCTATCTTCTGCTGTTCGTGGATCAAACTGTTTGACATCCTGATATAATAATTAACACAAGAAACAATTTTAAGTTTAAATTTAATTATGTGTGTATATATACATATATATATATATAGATATATATATATATATATATATATATATATACATACAAATACTACATTGTTGTTTATCAATTAAAAAGCTTAAGAGTTATAAGGGATAAAGCCCAAAACTTATGCTTTTCTATATAATAATTTGATATTATATACATAAGCATATGGTACATAAACTATCTTAACCTTTAACACTATCACCTGATACTTCTTTAATACCAACCCGAGTTTCAGTAACTGATTTAATTGGGGGCCCAAGTTGGAAGCTTTGAGTAATCCTATCCTCATAAGCGGGAGATCCATCAGTCGTCATTACGCGGACATAACGCGCCCCCTCTTTTACCCTCCCCTACCCCGTTTTCCTGTCCCCTGTCCTCCTTCCATACCTGCGGGGACCAAGATTGATATGGTCCCCACCGCAACAACCACTGCGCTCTGACAGCTTGTTATTGAAAAATTGAGCGATAATCCCGCTGCGCCACCGTGTTGTTTAAGATTTTCGTTTTTTTTTTCCACGCCCTCTATTTTGTACGGCTTTATTCCCATAGTATACTTTTAACAAATGGAAATCGAGTGGATTTTAGTTTTAAATAGATATTCAATGTTTACGCAGATCTTAATTTTAAATTACAAAGTTTCATACTAAAATTGCTAGTTACAGCTACAGTTTAGTTTAGGTAGAGGATGTATGCGAGTGCGTTGTTCCCGTGACCCTGTCATAAGCGCTGAGGACGGAACATCGTGGTAAGTCGGTATGAGTCCGACAAAACCCATCTTTGTCCGTGCAAGAATAGATATGTCACCATGCTTAAAGTCATATTTAAAGACCATTTCCTTACTACGTCCTTGCATTGTAATTATTATTATATTTTTTTGTTACAGGCTGTGCATTTGTAAAGTTCAGCTCACACCAAGAAGCCCAAGCTGCCATCACAGGCTTGCACGGAAGTCAAACTATGCCGGTAAGCTTTAAGCTAATTTCCTTTCTGAAATCCAACTTAGATACATTCACTTACATTCTTACATTATTTAACGGAAACTGAGAGAAGGTTAAAAATTAACGTATCAAAATTAACAACATCGGTGTTTGCGTGCATTATATCAGTCCCAGTGGAAGAGCTACGGTGCAGTTTGATTCTAGCTGTAGAATGAATGGGTCAGCTCGACCGGGATAGGAACTCGCCTTCACAGAATACCAGCGTTAAATAGCAGCATAATGCTGCTGTGTTTCGTCTGATAAGTGCAGGAATCCGGAGACCTTTATTACTGGTTACGAGGCATTCTATCTCAGGTCTCAAGAGTGACAACGTATTTGTATTATGATTCCTTGTCAAGGATGATCGTATATGTCATGGGCTGCAGGAACCACTTACCATCAGGTGAACTGTGTGCTCTTTTGTTACTTTCAATGTAATAAAAAAATCATCTATTTATTACAATGATGATCATGGTATTTATCCAATAGTAGTCATGGTCTTCTCAATCACAATTTCGTAAGCTGCTATTGATAGTTACCAGAATTTTAGATAAAGGAGATTATTTCTTCTTTTATGGATAATTGGCCTACCACAAATTTGGACTAAAGAAATATGTTAATTAATTCATATATTCTCTAGATTACAATGGTATTATTTCATATACTGCTTCTAAATCCAATATTAATAATTGGAATCCCACAACCATATTACACTATTGATGAGATCCTTTAGGTCTTCGTCTTGTTTATTGTTGATCGGTTCTACCGGTGGAGGACCATGCCCTCACAGAATGAATAACTGAATAACGATCATCTTTAAAGGAATAAAAGCTATAATTTACACTAATGTTACGTATATCAGAGCATTTATAAATCGCATTGAACTATACTATTTCTTCACCTACACGATGCTGACTCACTTGAAAGTTAGTGTTCAGGTGGATACGTCACTTGAAACATTCCAAACATTATCACTTAGCGATCCATATTGTAGCAATTGAAACTTCAAGTCCACGGAAACTTAGCGATGGAACTGTAACGAGGGTTTGGCTTTTAGGAGAGACTTTAAGCATTCCAGACGATGCTAATTTAGTTAGAATCCAAACAATGTTCCAGGACGCCACATAGCTTTCTAAAAATTAGAGCAGAGTCGCTCTAGCAATGTGTAGAGGGGGCTAGTTAAAATTAAATAGGACAAATAACTTCGGAATATATGGACGTAGGAAATTTTATATACATTATAAACACATTGCCTATTTAAGATGTCGTTCTGAGCTGTTGTTAAAAATATTGTTTTTAAATTTTAAAATAAGTATCAGGCAACATAGTACATTTAAAAATTAAGATATATTTCTATGACTACAACAAATAGGAATATAGGAATATAACTCGCTAAATGTATAATGACTCCTAAACTAACAAGAGTCAAGAACTCTGTGGTTCGCAGCTAATAATTTAGATTAAAAATCATGTGTTGTTCAATGGACATTTCTTTTATATATATTAATGTATTCACCAGTAAACTTGCTTAGATCATTATTATATTGTGAATAGAGTTGGGTTGTTCTACATTGCGTGTCAGTGCAAAAGTTGGCATTTAAGAACCTTTCTTTCCTGCTTTGTGGCAATATATGGGTGAACCTATTGATAGGCTGATAATGATGATGACGATAGTAATATAATATGTATATATATAATATGTATATATATGTACACATATATATATATATATATATATATGTATGAAACAATTTATATACATTAACATAGATGAAGAGAGAATGAGAAGAGACGAGCTACACTGCAATATTCTACTAGCTGCAGGAATCCGGAGACCTTTATGACTGGTGACAAGGCATTCCATCAAAGTCCTCAAGGGTGACAACGCATCTGTATTATGATTCCTTGTCAAGGATGAATGTAGATGTCATGGTTACCTGCGTACCATCAGGTAAACTTAATGTAATAAAATAAAAAAGAAAACATGAAAATTTGTATTTCAACATAGCCATATTGAAAACATGCTCTTTCGTTGTCCCGTTCACTATTCATGCCAGCCGCGCCGGCCCGGAACAGCAACAGCGTATTTTCAGTAAACACAACGAAGTTACAATGTTCATGTCAACAGTAGGCAACTTGTGTTCCATTTCAAGTGCTTGTTTGCGAATGCTGCGTACAGATGGACAAATATTTAAGTGCGTTAGTTAAACACGGCACGCTGGCCGCGCGTACTGTGGATTGTTTGTGTAAACCGATGTCGCGGCGATGTTTTTATTGATGTCTATGTATAGAGTGATATGATAGACATTTTATTTGTTTGCTTTATGGCATTCGGGTGTTTGTGTCGTGATTATATCAGATGTGCCTTTTATATTTTTGTTATTAATAAAAAGGGACGCTATTCGTTGTGGATTTAGTCAAGTTTGAGCGTTATAAAGTGAACGTTTTTAAAATATAGTTATAGTTTAATTATGAACGAATCGAGACTTTAATTCAATTCATTAATGAAATTATCTAATTATAACTTACTAATTACAAATACGTTTTGACAGAAATAAATGACATTAAACTTATTCTAAGAGGCAACTTCCCACAGTTACGCTGACGAGTCCTTCTATGAAGACTTGAAAAACTAGCTATAATATCTGTGTAGTTCACACGTTTGAGGATGTAATAATATACAGTTATATATATATATATATATATATATATATATATATATATATATATATATATATACAGTTATATATATTGTTAATAAAATGATATTATCAGAATAGGGAAGGGGACGACAAATGAGTGCCTCTGTGTTTGAGCAAATGCTTACAGCACTACAAAATTTTTGCGCAGTTGATGTCATCTGACACTAACCACCATATCGCCGTTAAAATATCGCGCAGAAGAACATCAGCATTATCATTATCAGAATGATATTTTTTCTCCATACATTATGCTTTCCTTAAAGGCACAAACTAATACAACTAGGATAAACACTTCTATCCAGTCAGGTTTATTAAACTGCTAATAAACTTTGCATTTATTTAATTATTTCCTATCTGTTATGGCCACCGGAACCATAACTTGAGAATACAAGAGAATACCGTGGTAGAGCTACACTTCAGTTCTATTCTAGCTGCACAATCAATGGATCAGCTCGAACGGGTAAAGACCACGCCCTTACAGAATACCAGCGTGAAATAGCAGCTCAATTCTGTTGTGTTTCGTCTGGTGAGTGTAGGGAACCGGAGACCATTATTACTGGTGACGAGGCATTCCAACTCAGGCGTCATATAAGAAATTCAATGAGAAACTAAAAGCGTGGCAATGAAAGGTTTAAAATTACAATGGTAGTGGATTCTACTACTTATTAAATGCAATGTCTCAGCTCGACCAGATAATGACTACTTCCTCACAGAATACGAGCATTCAATAGCAGCATAATCCTGCTGTGTTTCGTATCACGAGTGTAACAAGGCATCAGTATCTTTGTTGAGGATGGATTTTGATATCATGGCAGCAGTCGTCACTTACCATCAGGTGAACTGCGGGTTTGTTTATCACCACTCATATTATTTTTTAAGAAATTAGACTAATATTAATATAAAAAAGTGTGGACATACTAGTATTTGCATGAGTTCAGAAATAGAATCGTCGTAAATCTCAAATCATAACGCCACCCTCACAATTGACAAACATTGAACACGACAGGGAAAAGTTGGTCCTATAACTTTCAAGTTAAATTGTAAACATAAAAAAGTACCAAAGTCGGATAATACACAATGATACTTAATATAAAACACCGTAGAGATTTATTTGACTAACACAAAACAGGGCCAACTTTTCAATGAAAAAAGCTTACGCGAGAAATAAAAATCTCAAACTCGCCCGATGGCAACTCAGTTCAGAATCACTGCAACCGGGCATATGTTAACTAGGGAATAAAAAAATCAGCCGCCTGCAAACAAATTGCACCCGGCTGTAAACACACACACCATGTAACTGCTGACTTGAGGGCAGTCGGAGTTTCAACAAAAAGTCCTAAAATTGACTGTCCGAGCCAGCCGTTTAACTTTTAATTACCGACTGCGTGGGCCGGTGGTACTTTGTAGATTCGATCACAGGTACATTATCCAACGGGTTGACCGTAGCTCTTGTATTTAAGAGTTGTAAACTATTTTGATATTGTTTCCGTGGTAACGAATGGAGCTTCAACTTTGTTTAGTAATGACTAAAGCGTATTGCCCACATTATGGTGTACTAGTTTAATTTGAATTGGTAGTTTGTTATTTAATAATAGATCATTTTACTAAAGCGTCGGTTTAGTACTCAATGGATGGAAGCGTTATATGTTATATGTTATATATATATATATATATATATATATATATATATATACATATAATGTGTTATTATAAAATAATAATATTACTTACTATAGAATTTCAATTATACTATACTGGGTATAAGAAGACAGTAATGTATTTTTTATGAAACTATAGTTTCATTTAGCTGTACTAACATGATGGAGCGTAAATAATGCTAATAAAACGTTTTAAAAATATGATTTTTCTTTATCTCTGTAACAGAAACTAATGTTTCCGATATAGCTAAGGGTTGGTAAACAAAAGTGGCAACCGTCCAGGACGACCACCCACTAGATATGGTGAAGACATATTCAAGTCTCATATCTACTGTTCAGCACTGTGTCCGTAAATTATATTCTTGTCCATTACACAGGTTCCCAGCCGGAGACTTAAAGCCCGCTTTACAAATCTTTTTGTAGCTTCCTCGTCCCGGACGAAGCCTTCAATATTAATTCTTGTAGAAGGTAATTCCATAATCGCATCTGCGAACAGACAAAGCCGGAGAAGCCACTATTCATAGAATTCACTTTGTTATGATAATGGTTTTAAAATCCTGGTTGAATGTACGTTCTACATTCTTCATGCTAATATCAGTCGCCTTGCCTTGTTTAATTTGAAGAAATGTGCGCTTTCTTTATGCAGATTGAATAACGTATTCTGATAATGATAGTATGACCAGAGTACTACCATAGACAGGTTTAAATTTTATTTCTACATTTTGCCACATGTGTTGTCACCCCTGAGAGTTGAAATCGAATACCTCGTTTAGATCCGCAGACCTAAATCACCATCCGAAACACAGCAGCTTTATAATGCTAATGTACGCTAGTATTCCCCATTCTTGCTGTAACTAGAACTAGCTTTTCAAGAGTGTTAGAGCTACACTGCAGTTTGTTTCTAACTGCAGAATGAAAGCGTTAGCTCAACCGGGGTAGGACCACGTCCTAACGAAATACTAGCGTGAAATAACAGCATAATGCTCTTGTATTTGGTCGTGGTGAGTGTAGGAATCCGGAGACTTTTATTACTGGTGACGAGTTCCATTCTATCTCTGTCATCAAGGGTGACAACGAATCTGCATTATTATTCCTTATCTAGGATGAATGTAGATGTCATGGGCCGCAGGAATTTTCCTTCATAAAAACTGTGTGCTTGTTTGTTATACTCAAGGTACTAAAAAAAGCTGCAAGGTGGCTCAAGCACGTATTTGTATGCTTACCTTGTACGTGACACGCCTCTTTGTTAGCGTTCTTAGATATTCACGTATTTTCAAGTTTGAATGGGTTGTTGATCAATTTTAAAAAAAAATTGCTTGTTGACAAATTCTAATAATTGTGTAAGATGAATTAAATACTTTTAGTATAAAATAAAAATAAAGGCACTCGTTCTCTTCACTAATTCGATGTAAGTTATATGTGACACGATCCGTATCCGATGTAAGTTATAAATGCAGTGTTAGGGCTATAAACTAAGATATAAACAACACACTCAAATCTAATAATCAACATTTCGTGATGTACATATATTTTTCCTTAGCAGGAATCGAATTCGCGACTTAGAAGCCATATACTATGTCCATTACGCCACACGGCCGTTAATACAAAGCCACCAATATAT
Organism: Teinopalpus imperialis; assembly: GCA_029286865.1. Taxonomy (NCBI): domain Eukaryota; kingdom Metazoa; phylum Arthropoda; class Insecta; order Lepidoptera; family Papilionidae; genus Teinopalpus; species Teinopalpus imperialis. The sequence continues at coordinate 1,134,773 of JAGSMU010000039.1, forward strand.
TAACCCACTGCATACATCTCTAATCAGATTAACTTGTAATTGATTTTCATTGTTCGTATAAATCAATCCAAATCCATTCAGAATGATTCATTTCTTGCTTACAATGCGCACGATCCATTTCTAATTTCAGCAAGTAGAAAGACTCTTAATAAGCTCAAATAATTCGGGACACCTTATCTTATCGCTCGCCGTGCTCTCGTAGAAGTTGATCAATATTTGTACAAAATACAAGATTACAAGCAATGGAAGACGTCTGACGGCAGACAAAAACGTCATTAAGCGGAATTCGGAGCAAATCCGGTGGGTGGGCGGGTGCTTTTGTGCCAGCGCACACTAAAAGGAATTATCGGGTAGAGAGGTCGCTGCCGAAATTCTATTCTGATTTCACCGAAATCTCCCCCGACCTGCCTCTATTCGCCGTGTCAACGCTTTTCTGATAGTTTACACTCGGTAAAGTTTAGTAATACTTTCGTAAAAAAAATCTTAACGTTTCACTCATAATTATATCATTTTATACAAATGTATCGATCCGAACGACACAGGCATTGCCTAACTATGGATAGACTTATCACGTGTGAATTTTGTACTGTGTATATATATATATATATATATATATATATATATATATATATATATATATATATATATATATATATTTATATAATATAATATAATTAATTGTTTATGCAATAATAAATACTTTACCATCAGAATTTGCTTACGAGTTTTACGCTATCATTACTAAGTTTTAACTAGATATTAGATTAGATTTCTTTTTAATAAATGATTATTATTAGTTATTATTAGGGGCGACAACCGAGCTCACATTTCACCTGATGATAATTGATAAATAATAAAATAAAAAAAATAAAAAAAAATGTTGGCGACCCTGCGCAGTGAGGTGGAGTGCTTCATCTGTAATTGGGTTCTTGGATACTGCTATTAACATTCTTTGAAGAGATGGTCCTTCACCTGTTCAACATTCATGTTTCTGGATACTAGGTACAGCATAATTATATATTTGTTAAAAATAAATAACAGCATAACGGTTATGTGTTTTATTTTATGACACTATAACGACGCAATCAATCTCAGTTTTCGGGGCTGATGATTCGTTGTGTTGAATCGTTGTTTTTTTTTATATTACATTGGGAGTAACAAACGAGCACACAGTTCACATGATGTGTTCTCGCAAGAGATTCCTGCGGCCCATGACATCTACATTCATCCTTGACAAGGAATCATAATGCAGACGCGTTGTTGCACTTGAGGACTGAGATGGAATGCCTTGTCACCAATAATAAAGGTCTTATGTATTGTAGTCATCACTTACGATCAGGTGAACTGTAAGCTCGTTTTTAACAAAAAATATATTATTTGACTTTATAATATAATATAATATAAATACAACTTTTTCTTATTCATTTACGTCACAACAAAAACAAAGATTTAACTTTTAACATATAATTTTAATAAGTCGGTTGAGAAGAGCAAAGTAATTTCATTCGCAAACTTCAATTAATAATTTGAATAACGATTATATTATAAAACATATTTTACCTTATTTACTTTCCGACACAGAGTAACCTAGAAACAAGAGCTTTATGAAGCATCCACTGTTTATTTTTTTTGTAAATGAAGAAATAAATTAAAAGAAAAGTATTACAGAAGCAAAGAAAGGCCCAGAGGGCGCCTGATCAATAACGCAATGCTCCAAACATTTTCCTTCAGTATTTAAATTAAATAAATAAGGTTATTAGTCTATTAACGTGATTATGATAGTAAATAAAAATACCTGCAATATGCTGCGGACTTTTGGGTGCAAGCCCCTCTCTGTACATACATGTATTCTACATTACAGCATAGCCAGTCTTCCGCGAACTTTACATTTCTTTTTGTTTAATATTTTTTTATACTTGCAATTGACCTTGCGACGTATTCCTTTTCCGTTAAACAGTGCAACAGTGGTAAAGCTGCACTGCATTTTTTTCTAGCTACAGAATAAATAGGTCAACTCGATGGGGATAGGATCACGCCTTCACAGAATACCCGGTTGAAATAGCAACATAATGCCGCTGTGTATCTTGTGAGTGTAGGGATCCGGAGACCTTTATTTACTGGTGACTCAGTCCTCAAGGTTGACAACGCATCTGCATTATGATTCCTTGCCAAGAATGAATGTAGATGTCATAGATGGTAGAAATCACTTGCCATCAAGTGAACTATGCGCTCGTATGCTACTCCCAAACTAACAAAAGAATAAAACTTGATGAATCAACAAATAAAATGACCACTTACAATTTCTTTGACACCGAGGATTGACCTCAAGATGCGTGCGTGATAACAAAAGCGATCACACAAATGCGTATCCGCCACGGCTTATTAACGTGAAATTCTAAGGTTCTTGTTATACTGATAATGTGTTAAGACGACGGTGACGCTAATGAATTTTGACAAAGGACGATAAGCGAGTTCTACTCACTGAGTAACGAAAATCTGATACCCAATTATGTGAAAGGAACGTTTCATTTTGGGTCAGGACAAACGCTTTGTATGTTTTATGTTACTATACAAAATAAAAGAAGCTTGAGATACAAGTGATACTTAAATAACATTGACACTAAACAATAAAACAACGACATTTTTAAATGCAAAACATATTTTAAAAAACGATAAAGTAAAGAAGACTTAACGTTATTACTAATTTCTTTATATCCTATTTTACACTCTTTTTATCTTATACTATCTAAGGGTATACCAATATATATAATATGGTATACTATATATGTAGTATATAATATATTATATGGGATTGTAAAAGATTTGTTCATACTTACCGAGTTTTAGATTGTGTAAATTTTCCGTCATCAATCGTTCATCAAAGCCTCGGTTGCTTATTTGGTCTCCACCGCATTTAGGTATGATTGATATTTGATTAAAAAAAAACGAGGCGAAACGAGGTGAAGATCCGAAGAAACTCAAAGAGACTCTCGAGAAAGAGAAACTAAAGAAAAGAGAAGGAAAAGATTGTGTAAAGAGTGAAATTAGTAGGATTTGGTGTGTAATTGACTACAAAATCCTAAATTATTGCTATAACCTGGTAAGGCTAATGAAGAACGCAAATTTTAATCAAATACATATCACATCATCTTCATTGTAGTATATTTTTACTGTTAATAAACCAAAATTCTTGCATTGATTTGTACCCATTAACAAATATCGTAAGTTATACATTGGAATACATTGCTATATTAAATAATTGGATGCTTCTGTCAAGACGTTTGCTTTTCTTATTAAAGAAGATTTTTACTACTCTCGCTCGGGGTCACGGAAGGACCCGTCCTACAAAGCGGCCCTGCGTCCACCCCTCGTCTGTGATATTTTATGGAGCATCGGACTCTTATGGACACTATAAACTTGTTTTCTTTAATAACAAGCCTTTGTTGTCCTTATTATTAGAAAACTCGGGTCGTGTCGTTGCATTCAATTGATTTAGTAGTCGAATAAGCTCGTTGCAGAATTTTTACATATGAAATTAAGTTTTTAGTGAAGATTTCTAATTAGAAAGAAACTCTGAGAGTTATTCGTACGGATGAAATATTTTCTTATTTATTGCACAAACATTTTAAGCGTTCCGTACCACCTATGAAATATAAGAACCGTTATGAGATCACGCTCGTGTCTGCCTATCTGCTTTTGCGTCTGACAGCTTATTATTTTCATTATTGACTTGACATTATTTCATATTTATCTTTGAAGAAAAGATCGAGTAAACTGTGAGCTCAATGCTGAGATAGGATATCTCGTTACTATAAACAGATTTCTCTTCATGTAAATACAACTTACTTTACTACAACTTTTTATACTTACATTTTATGACTAAGTTGTCATGGATAAGTCCCCCTTGTATCGATGAAAAAGTAAAGTAAAATAATATTATAAGAAACAATTTTATCAACAGATTGGCAGAATCATCTCAATATCACAAATTATGTATTTATATATATTTTTGTACATATATACCTTATATAAATATATATATTTGTATTTTATAATTACACATATGTTGTTTTTTTTATAAATATAAATTTAAAATAATATAATAGTATTTTAATCGCAACAAAGTTTTTAGGCATACACCTATCTCATTTCATCTCTGCATCACCGTTATGTTGACTACTAGAGAATACCTGAGGCATTAAGTCCGCCTTTATACATAACCGTATATAAAGTTTAAATAAATAAATAAATATATATGTAGATCCCAGTCCCGGCATAGGCCTCCTCGCCACACAGCGTACTGGAACATAGTACACCACGCAGCTCCAATGAGGATCGATGGACTTCACATGTCTTAAAATATTATTTTACAATGTTTCCCTTCACCACCTAGCATGTGTCAACACGGCACTTCATATGAACATATCAATTTCATTGGTACGGGTACGGGGTATCGAACTCGGTTTGATCACGTGACCAAAACCGATAATTTATACGCGATGTTATCACGGAACATATAAATGTACTGTACTTTAATTTAATTTGATCACGCTTAAATCTACGACATAAAAATTTTAACCGTAACTCATTAGCTAAACAATTACATGTGCCAAAAATGGTGAAATGTGTGAAACTGGATACCAACGAATATAAATTATGCTATCTTTGTACCTCATTTCTTATGAGTAATTTTTTTATTAAATTATTGTTATTAAACATAAACCATTGCATGTTTATGTATTTCATCAACATTGCAACTAATTCATAGTCCACTATTGTAAACGGCCTCAGGCCCTTTTTAACTTATTTTTTCAGAAAATAAGCTAAGTAATCTATAATTAAGTTCAGACTTAATAAATAATTATTCAATATTTTCATTTTACAATCTTTAATTTACATATTTTTAGGAATAATAAAAAATCTCAATATCTCGAAAATAATGACACATTTACACAGGCAGGGTCATTTATTTTTGTCTGTCAGGTGACCCGTCGAACTATATTCTCCTTAAGTTTGTCGTGCTTCTTACGGGACACATGTATAAATTACATACCTCATCATCATTTTCAGCATTACTAATCCTCTGTTCAACTATCCCCCCCCCCTCCCTCTCCACCCCCAGCCCCTCTGATCGGCACAGCTCGATCCTAAGCCACCTGCATCCATCGATTTCCCACAGGCTTGGATAATTAATCTATTAACACTCCATCTAGTAACGCTCGTACGGCCAATAATTTGTGGTTACTGTGGGTTATGTCGGGCACCTAACGAATAAAAAGCCTAGGATGGTGAGCAGATTGCATTGGTCGGGTGAGGGGTCGCGGGGTCTCCTCGCAAAAGTAACCGTAATCCCTCGTTTACTTGCTTTCGATAGCCTGTGCCATAATATTCGGTACCCCAGCACCCTCGTTGAACTATCACGATGACACGAAACAGCTTCATGCCATCGTATTCCTCAGGGCTGCTATGACTTTTATAAGCCCCGCTCCGCTTTACTTCGACCCCATTTATGACGTAGGAACACCATTCAGCATCGAGTCCAAGATCCATAACTATTAACTATTACTTAAACTATATATAGTCTACGTTGAAATAAAAATAAAATTCTTCGGCAAAACGTGTATCCTAAATCACAATTAGTGTAACGTACGCAAATGTGTTAAAAAACGGTAAAAATAAAATGTTCCCTGGCGTGTTAGCCTTCTACATTACGTCGTTACACTCTTTTTATTTGTACCTGAGAGACGAAAATTTTATTAAAAGATAATGCTACTTAGATTTCTTCAACTCATTATGACTATATTTATTTTCAACACGCTTTATATCAGTTTGACTTGTATGATATCTTTCAATTTATTTTTCACCAATTTTCAAATGTCTGAATACAATAATTCCATTACTGCGTTTTCTTTCAGTACTTTATAAATATTTATCATAATAAAATAATTAAAATTTACCTTGATGGTACGCGACATCAATCAGGACGACATCGTTATGTAAATAATGTATATGTATGTAAAAGTAAAAGTATGGCCTATGTATATACATAAATCCCACAGCTGGGCATAGGCCTCTACTCTGGGGTGGGTGTTAGAACTGCGGTTTGACTTCATGCGTCTTTAAAATATAGTTTTTTTTTAATCCGAGCAGGTGGTATACATATATATATATATATATATATAATTAAACTGTCACATTAATAGAATCACAAAAATTTACTCAAAACAATGTTCACTTATTTATTATGTTTCATTATAACGTACTATGTTGAACATAATCTCCTAACTCACGACGCGAAGTTATTTGAATTTAGCTAAAGCTTTTGGAAAATAAGTGAAACTTCCATTTTTACATAAATCGACGGCCATCAAAAAGAGATCCGAGACGAGCCTGAAGATTGGAAGAGATTTAAAGTCGATAGCAATTTTTTTCACTTTTCAACTAAACTCAACCAATCTGCGAAGTCCATTTATAAGTCTACATTATGAAGGAAAACTTCAAAGCCTTTTATTAAATAAATTAAGGTGAAATAAATAAATAATTTCTATGTTACATTAAGAAATAAATATTACGACGTTGGTATTCTATAGCTCAATCATTGACAAATATCAACATATGTACGAGTATTAGCTACGTTATATTTTAACTGTGAATATGATTTTAAATACATGTGAATAAAATTATAAAATTAATTTTGTAATTAATTTTAAAAAGAGTGGCCCTCGTGCTTCTTGCCAGTTCTCTCTGGCTCTTCCCTTTGTACTCCAGTCCTACATGCATCCAATAATTGACGACTTGTACACATTTCCAAGTCTTGGCATAGGCCGAAATTAAATGATAACTCACTATCTAAGAGCTCGCTACTAATTTACGATACGCGAGCAAACAGAGTTTAATCCCTGGTACCGACACCAATGAAGAAGGAAACTTCGTATGGAAACTTGCATGTTCCTAATAATAAAAAAAATAGTCCAGCCGAAAGTTATCCCCTACTGAGATTCAATTTGCATGTGCTTTGTCACCCCTTAGGACTAAGATAGAGTGCCTTATTGCCGGTAATTGGGTCATTCATGTGTCGGCTAGGAACTAACTATGTCAAAAATAATACTTACCTTATAACTGGTGACGAGACATTCCATCTCGGTCTTCAAGGGTGACAACGCATGTCCATTATGATTCCTTGTCAAGGATGAATGTAGATATCACGGGCCGCCGGAATCACTTAATATCAGATGAACTGTGTGCTCGATTGTAACTCTCAATGTAATAAAAAAAGAATAAGTTTATGCAGTGTAAATATTAGGCAAGTGGCAACTGGCTTGCCATATAACTCGTAGAACCGATACCTGATAAGGAAGAAAGGTTCTTGAGTGGCAACGTCAGATTAGCAGTCGCTGCGTAGGACTCCTCACTAGATGGGGCAACAACCTTGCAGGTGGAGGATGCAGGAGACTCAGAATTATGCTTTAATGACGATGATGATGAAATATTAGCTGATAAAAAAGATATGTTTTCCATAGAAACACGTATGGTAAGCATATTTTATTTAAATACATTAAGTCCACCAAACGGCTCCATTAAGTGAATACAATTCACTTCTCATTGTCAGAGGATTACAGAGACCTCTCACTCCCTAATACGTTATTTAATAACAATGCCTTCATTATATGCCAGCACTAAACACACCTCACGTGCAATAAACGCGGGACTTTATGAATAAATTAATTCGACACAATTTACTAAACCCACGTTACTTCACCCAAATAATTCAAGGCAGATTAACATCTAGGTACCTGGACGGGCAGTCCACTTGAGTTCACGTAACTACGTAATATACGTGGAGACGGGTACCCAAGTCATCAAGGGGAGGCAACATGCTCGTAGCATATGATAAACATATCGCTCGACAGCCAATTACAAGCTGAGGGCGGTCTACGTCAAACGTACCTGTTCGACACGTACACCTATTTAACATGAAGAAAAATCTTAATAAATTAACTAAAAAAAAAATTAAAAAATATCTACTTGATTCCATTGTAACATAAAATTATAACAACACCCCTAAATAAGTTGATTATTTTTAAATAGAATCGTGGTTTTTTATTGTTTCTACCGTTTGGGTTATGTAAAACTATATATATTTGACATATCAGATGCTATATTCACCAAAAAACTGTATTCATGGCTTGGAGCAAAAAATGTAAAGTTGAATCCAATCATAATCCGTGAAAGCATAATTAAAAAAAATATCTGACTCCTTCATCTTTCGGTTGTATTTTATTTTGACACGAGAAAGTGCGTGAGATAATCCCCATAGAAAGTTTATTCATTCTATACGTATGTTTAGTGGTAGCTTCGAATGGCCTTGTAATAATGTAACATTGTTCCCATGACAGTGGAAGACTTAATTTATTTTATTTTTCCACTAATTCCTGGTCCTGATTCTTATAGTTTACAAAATATTTGTTCTTTTCTCGTCTCAATATTCGATCACTGCAACATACTTAACATGATATATTCTTCATTATTTACAACCGACGTGAGTGCTGTCGACATATCGAGATAAAAAAGTTAAAAATAAACGCATAAGTACCTTTAAGCAATATGCAATATTCGCGTAAACATAAGAGATCATTCTGTAAACAATTTAATTCAAGATTGCAGCTCGCAAAATGTAAAGATCCAACAATCGTCGGCCGTTATTTTAATTCCGTCAAATCACATTAGAACAAAATTGTTTGTCCCGGTCCGCTACAAGTTCACACCTTGCCCCTTCACGATAAACGCCGTTAGCGGCACAGAGTACTATTTACAGAGCTTATGGACGAGGCGAGCGCAAAATTAAGAGATTCTCTGTGGCATTACAAACAGTACAGAGCGACCCTTATTAAACCGGTCCCGGGATGGGGCGCAATTTTAAAATGAAGACGCGGTGATAAGACCGTATATTTGTTTAGGAATCAGCGTTCGTTCTTAATCATGTTGTTAGGTGTGAGGGAGATTTGTATTCCCGCTTCAGGAAGTGTTGATTATCGTTTGTATGGTGTTACAAATTAAACGTACCTTCTTGTATTTAAAAGCTGAGGTTGGTTGCTAAAATTGTTTGTAGCTATCTCAATATTTCATGTTCTCCTGTTCGATTTTGATCCCGGCAATATGTTCTGATAGTTATCAGACGACATCAGTCAGTAAGTTGAGTTTCGTATGGTGAGGTACGATCCGGAGACCCTTTTCACGGATGACGAGGCATTCCATCTTAGTCTCAAGAGTGACACTGCGTCTGCTTGTGATTATCAAGGATAATTCTGGGTTTTATGCGCCGCAGAAATCATTTATAATCAGTTGAACTGTATGCTCATTTATCACCCTCTATTTAATAAAAATAAAAACATCAACTGCGCTAGATATGTTAACTATAACATATCTAGCGTAGTTGATGTTTTTATTTTTATGGCACTAGCCTAGGAAAGGGAAGAGTTCCTCTGTGTTTGTGGGAAGAATAATATATCCGCGTGGTCCAAATCTACGGATATCGTCATCATCATCTTTATTCCACTCCTGAACACTGGCCTCCCCATGGATAGGATAACTAAAGGTCCTGATCCACTTGCATCTATCGACTGCCAGAATACATGAGTAGATCATCAGTCCATCTCGTCTAGGCTAGCATCGACCCGAACCTTAATTTTACTTCTTCACTCCTGATATAAGCTATTAAAGTTTCGAATATTACAACTCAATTTACTACGTTCTACGTTCCTTGGGTAGAGGGCTTAGCCCAAAATCATAAAAGAAAGGTCCCAGTACCCGAATTCACGGATATATAAATATATACGACACATGAACAATACGACCTCCCCGGACTAGAAACTGTTGGGCCAATAAAAGTTCATCCCGGTGATCCGGGCAAAGGCGCGGGGTTATACTAGTGAAGAAATTGACCCAAATTGGGCCCCTTTCAAAAGTCGCTTTGCAAACAGGCAGGAATTTTTGCCAGCGTCTCGCAATATTGTAAGGAATGCTTCATAATAAGGAATTTTTCGGCGCTTTCCTTGGAAAGTAAATTTAGTTTCTGAACGTTTAGTTCAATTTAGTACAGCGATTGTTTCGAAAGAAAGTTTTAATTTCATTCGAACGTTATGTACTACTCGTAATATAGCAGTATTTATAGCATTGACTTTTGTCAAGCATTTTAAGCTTAGCTGTAGTGGTTAACCGGAATATTAGTAATATCTATATATTGCAATATAAGCTCAATTATGGACAACACACCCATGAAGTCTCATGGGTTTGTTGCCCATAATTGAGCTTATATTGCAATCAATCATAATGCATCGTATATATTATTTTGGTGTTCCATTTACGCCTGGTTGTTCCGGAATATTACTAAATTTTATATATAATAGGTAACACAGTTGCAGCGAACTAATTATCTATTCATCGTCATCATCTCATCCTATCATTAGCTTCGGACATACATTGAACCAATGATACCTATGAATTCCGGACTAATAAAGAGGACTACCTCATTGTTTCTCTGTGTGATAAAATCCAAAACATCCTCAGCAGAAAGAAGATAACTGACACAGTTTATATCAATCCTAAATATACCGATGTTTGACCGCCACCTTGCTGTAAATGTCGATGTAGTCTTGGTGAGTCAACTAACACGATAGAAGGCTGATAAACTAGAGAAGCATGTTTCTCGAGTCTTATTCCGGCAAAGGCAATGTTAGTTCCCGTTTCAGTTTCAGTTCATAGTTTCGAGAAATTATGTTTTGAATATAAATAAATAGTAATTGCCATTGCTACAGACCCATCACACTACGTAGTCTACGAAGTGTGATGTGTCTGTAGCATTAATAAAAACTAGTCACGTCCAGATTCAGACATAGTGTTTTTTTTATAAATAAGCGGAAATATAGTCGTCATTTTTAAAGCGAATGCTAGGAATGCCGACAGCGCATTGGGTCGGCGGCGGGTGCAGGTTATTGCGTCGCCCGTACGGACGGACAATCGAGTTTATTGCTATAGTTGACTTCTATGTGTTATAACATACGACAATACCTTATATATTGGCCGATACTATTGCTTTAATGGGACAATAACGTTTTATTGTGCAGCCAGTGTCCGCACCTATGACGATTGGCTGCTATTTGACTCATTTGATTATATTTATTAATATGATTTTATTATTATGCGTATTTTTTTATTATATATTATTCAAAACTATTATTAAGCAAGCAATCTCCTTTTCTATGTCCTTAATGAATAGTCATTGTTTAAACTATTTCTAACGTTCTCAATTACAATATTTCTCTTATTAGCTCTTTCAACACATCCGCTGCAACAATTGTAGCCGAATGTTCCATGCATGAAATGAATATAGAATTTTCTACTGAAATTTTTATTCTCTAACAATTGTACATATTTTAATGTTCAGTTTTGTATTAACAATGATAATTAAAAACCACATTTTAGGAAAACCGAAAAAGTATGTTAAATAAAATAACGATAAGACTGTCCTAATAACAGCTATAAATTAAATTAAATTAAACTCATTTTTTTATATAGAACAGGAGGCTAGGATTGGCCAGGCAAATAACTATATAATTTGTAAACATTAACAAAAACCGAGATACTGTTTATTTTATTGTAACGATATAATTTGTAATTATCTTTTTTTTAATTCTATTATATATATCATAAACCCAAAAATTGCAAAATTTTATTAGTTATTTTATATATTTATTCTATAGATAATCGAAAGCGACTGGATGGATTTTAAAGATGTTAGACAAAAGATAATTAAATACGACTAACTTTATATATTTGTTACTTTATTATATATTTTAAAAAGAAATCGTAGCATTGTTATTAACTAAAAACTACAAGTTTAAAATGCTTGTAGGTAGGATAGTTCATCACGATATTAGAACGGCGAATTCGAGGCTATCGATGCTTAATATTTAATGTTATTTATTCAAACCTTAAAAAACTACTCAAAAGGAACACGATCCAAGCAAAACAAACGAGCTTCCTTCATATTCCAGACCAAAAGAACACGGGCTAATCTTTACGGGAGCCCGTGCTCAAGTAATCGGGACGAAATTTATTAACATAAAATAACAAAGGCTAATTAACCCCCGTTTCGTTCTGAATGCCGGGGAGCCCCGTGCATAACATTACCACGGTGCCGCTATATTAAATCAACGCTGCATGTACCCCCAACCCCTGGATTCCAGCAGACAATTAGGCACGCATTATGTTTGCGTCAAACGATATTGTCGAATCAAATAATTATTTTAAGTATTTATGTTGGTGCTTTTCTTTTCTATTCATATACTTTACGGCCAGTTACAGTTACAGTGACAGTTACAGTTACAGTTACAGTTACAGTTACAGTGACAGTTACAGTTACAGTTACAGTTATGACAGTTACAGTTACAGTTATGACAGTTACAGTTACAGTTACAGTGACAGTTACAGTTACAGTGACAGTAACAGTTACAGTTACAGTGACAGTGACAGTTACAGTTACAGTTACAGTTACAGTGACAGTGACAGTTACAGTTACAGTTATAGTGACAGTTACAGTTACAGTTACAGTTACAGTTACAGTGACAGTTACAGTTACAGTTACAGTGACAGTTACAGTTACAGTGACAGTTACAGTTACAGTTACAGTTACAGTTACAGTTACAGTTACAGTTATAGTTACAGTTACAGTTACAGTTACAGTTACAGTTACAGTTATCCAAAAGACTAAGGTAATCGACACAGCTCAAAGGCTCTCTTTAATTTCCTTTAAGCTGAAGTGGAAATGGGTCGGCCATATAGCTCGTAGCTATATAACCGATGGGGGTGGATGCTTTTGAGTGGCAACCTCGTATTTGCTATTTCGGCGAAGGACGATCACTCGCTAGAGGGAGTGATTTAAAACCTCCTTGGTGGCCATCGTCAGAGTTTTGGGAGGGGCTCTGGAATCTCTCACGGAGCGGTGCCCCTCTGCACTGAGTCTAAAGACGTCCCGTGGGAATCCTCACCTCATTTGCCCCATCCTCGATGTGCTACGGCAATCCGGAACTACTCTGTGTTTTCAACCTCCCCGGATTCACTTTCCTGGGCGATCAGAGTCCTCATCCTGATCGCCCACAAATCTGAAGTACTTTCAGTTGCCATGTATGACAGTCAGGGAATACCTTAGCCCAATTCTATAAGACCGGCACTAAATGGCTATATATTCGTAAGTACGTAAACATAAGACAAATAATTATTTTCAACAAATATAATATATATACTATATAGTTCTCAACATATTTAATAAAAGCAAAGGATTTTTAATATCCTACACTATTAAATCCTATTGTCTAAGACCGACTTAGAGAAGCACTCATTAGTACAATAAAGCCCTAATTCGCGTTAGAACTAAACATAAATCGTGTACAATTTGTATTTGATTAAATAAGCAAAGATTGACCCACTTTACTTGTAACGCTAAGATAAGATATTTATTTTTTTTGATATTAAGAGTGATAAATTAGCCCACAGCGATGTTACCGTAAACTCATTAGACCATTTTTTTTATTTATATTCAGGATAACAAACGAGCACACATTTCATGATGATGATAAATCATTCCTGCGATTGACGTCACCCACATTCGTCCGAGATAAGGAATCATAATGCGGATAAGTCGTGTCTCGAACACAGCGTCCGAACCGAAATACAAACGCAGGAACCTCAAAATTCTCGTATTTTGCACCAAAATATTCTTTAAGCCGGTGGGAGTGGACCTGGCAAACATTCGCGGCGGTAATGACTGGACAAACAGACATCTGCATACAGTTGCCGTTGAACTTGAAGCGGGGCCGCTTTTAGTGAACTTATTGGGCGCTCGAATCGAGAGCGCCGGATATTTGATGCATTAAAATGCGGCCCTGGATATTGTTCAACTCAAACTCGAACTTATTTTTATTTGAAATAGATTATATACTAGAGTCGTGGTAGCCCAATGTCTAAGCATTCGCTTTTAATAGCACGGCAAGCTAGTAATACGAGTTCTGACGCAATTGTGGACAACAATAGTTGCAGTGCTATGTGCTGATTTATCACTCGTGAGGTCACTAGTCTATTATTACATAGTATAATTCGTGTCCCCGACACTGCATTGGAACCTTCCTCCGATTTTATTCCACGTGCACTGCATCGGAATTGAGAAGAGAACCTCTGAGTGCCTCTGTTTGCACAAATACTTACACCACTATAAAAAAACTGCACCTGTATACATAATATATATACGTACACTCCATAAATAATTGTATGTACGTTATACACAAATATAAAGTTATTATAGCGTATTACAGTAATTTATTACACCGTAACTTTAGCTAGTAAAAGAAATGTAATTTATCAGCTTATATATAAAGTTCCCACAGCTGGACATAGATCCCTATCATGATATGCTATGTATTAGACCACTAGATTACGAATTGGTGGACTGCACATGTGTTCGAATTTATTTATTTCTTGCATATACAGGTTTCTGTCTTCCATCATGTTCTTCATGGCAATGGGGATGGCACTCGGTTTTATCAACCGTGAAATTAAAAGAACCACACCTTACGAAGCTAATTCAAATGAAATATTTAAGGAAATATATAGCACCTACATTTAACAGCAATTAATAGAAGGATCTCGAGGAATTTATCGCTTACACTTGAACCACATTACAAGACCTTATTACGTATGTATCGTGGAACCCCATTTTTGCATTTGTAATAGGGATCATGGTGTAATTATTCACTCGTTAGTGGGAACCAATCTATACGGTGTGTAGATGGATCAGCTTTGCTTAGCTTCCAATTTAAAATGTGCCTCGCTTTGGGGGCAGCCTTTAGCATAAATCTACATTTAGATATAGGTTGTCATATGTAAGTATACCTAGGTAACCTATTTACACACAGTTATTTGTCTTAGATTTTAAAATATATTAACGGTAGCGTGATCAGTACTATATTCGATTCCGACCATGCATTCGATTCGAAATTTTTGAATACGGATTCGAGTATATCCTGAAAATCTCTGAGCTTAAAACGATATCCTGAACATTTGAATTTGGTTTTTGGATCTATAACACCCATAACCATCCTCAAAGAAGATGCACATGTCTTGTCATCCCTCAAGACTATGATGCCTTTAGCGATAATTGGGTCTTACGGGGACACCGATCATGCAGAACACATCTTTGCTTAATTCCAGGGTCTTGTCCTCAGTTTCTTACGTGGCTTGTTTAAAACTTACTAAAGATGCAATGCCAATGAAAAAAGCAAAGAATATAAAAAAGTTGGTAATGAAAGCTGCAATTTGTCCAATGTGAAATTGGTTACACGCTGTGTCGTATCAGCTAGTAAGTTAAGCGACAACAAGGACGTTCGTAACAGTCTGAGTGTGTCGGCTGGCACGCGGCCAATGTGTTGATCCCTCTCCTTGCACGGCACCTCTACTAAATCAGTACTTTCGCAGCGAAACAAACAAACACGGGGTCGTTAATCTTGGACATTTTGTTATATTGGAGGTGGCGAACGAGCAAATAGTTCACCTGGTGGTTATTGGAGTGATGACTGCGGCCCATCTAGGTCATCATCTACACCGATCCTCAACATACATTTAGAACGCACAAGCCTTGTCGGCCCTAGGACTGCGACGGGTTTTTCTTGACTTATCAATACTATTAACGTTACTAATATTCCGGTTAACCACTCCGACTAAGCTGAAAATGCTTGTGCTAGGAGATGGTCCACGACAATAATCTAACGGTGGATTCGAACCTATGACCCTAAGTTTCACAGACCGTACCCTAAACCTTTAAGCTATTGACGCTTTGGAACCTCGTTACCTTTAATTGGGTCCTTGGATCTCTACAATTACCATGCGAAATTATACTCTGCGAGAGCATGCTCATTCGCTCATTTACAATATTAACATACATTCAATCCACCTACGATTTATTACATACAAGTAATTTTTAAACAAAGAATTAAAAAAAATATGACGCAAAGAAGCATGCAGCATATTAAATAATTGCAAGACCGATTGCTTCAATAACGTCACATCCTTTTTAAATTTATTAAAAATAGTCAAAGTAGATGAGTAAAAAAAAAGTTAAAGTAGATAGTAACATCGATTAGTTAAATACTGACAGTCTCAATTTTATCTTTTTCTCTTATTTTCTTGCTTATTTCTGGTGAGCGTACGAATGAGCTTGAGCTTGAACATGTGTGAGCCAGCATGAATAATTAACTTCCCACAAAGTTGCACATAGTTGGTCAACCTTCACTACTATATTAACTATCAAGGTAGCATTAGAGCTAAATTTTATTAAAAATAAATATATAAGTATTTCTTTAATGATCATATCCCTTGTTATAAATACTGTCACGATACTCTATTCTATTCTATTCTCTACTTTTCTTTTTTTTTATATTTGTTAGTGAGCTTTAGTATTTGTATTTATTTTATATAATAAATACAAGTACAACATAGCCCTAACGACGTCATATACTTCTTATAAATACTATCGCGATACAAATATTCTCATTTTATCTAATTCTCTTCTTTTATTGTTTACTGTTAGAGTGAATTAATTTTTTATTTCATAACATTAACTGAACAAAAACAAATCTTTCATTATTGGTACGAATATTTAAGAAAGTGCGTTTTCCGAAAAAACGACATGACCACGTGATCGTTCTTGGTTTTTTTTTAAATCCTGTTCAAAATGACCACACACATTTAAAACTAATAACTAACTTTCAACAATATACCAGAAGATATATTAAAAACTAAAAACCTATTTAAAACCCTACTTGAACAACACATAAAAAAACTAAAATTAAGTTTAGCTAAGTGTTTACCTATTTAATATATTTTTCACGTCACAGTTAAAATAATGCATTTATAAACATATTTATCAAATTATGTTTTTTTGTGAAAATAAATGTCTCTAAATTTACACCAAAATGAAAAACTGCTGAAAATTAACAATCTTTAAACAAAGCAAAACGTACTTGCATCTTCGGACAAAAACTTCCCGATGTCCCTTAATCCGATAGGTCCACGTTGGCTTTGCGGAAATCAGACGCTGTTAAAGTCAAATAAAACCTAATTGTCGGGGATTGGAGCGTTCTGTAAGTGGGGAGCGAGTTTAATATATACTATATTCAGGTGGAATCACCGGAGGGTACGTTGTAGAACGGGCCGCGGCAAAAATAAACGACTCCTGCACTTAACCATTTCTGTATGCGAGTTCCATGCAAAGGCGTACACTTGAATAACTTAGTACTGTTTGCTTAAAAACTTGCATCTCCAAAACGCTCGTTTAGTCTCACATCGGGCGGGCGGGGTCATTTGCATAGAATAGCAAACAGGCTGCCGTGGCTAAAGAGCTCTCAGTCGCGAAATCTGCTACCGTGCCATTTGGCGACTCCCAATGGCAGGTCCCATTTGCAGGTTCAAGTTGGATTCTGAATGTTAAGACCGTTTGTGTTTTCGTCCTTAATTGGGCCGGGGGAAGTGCCACTCGAATATCGAATTGTAGATTTTCGTCGTAGCTAACTTTTATAACGTTTTGTTGTCAAGGTGAATACTGAAACAATGAAACTATATGCGCAGTGGTCCTCGCTGAGTCTAATAAATTGAGTTAGGTCCTTAATCGGTTTATGTTACTTTTGTTTTCACACAAATTGTTTAATAATTTAAGACAATTGTTTTTTACTAATAATAAAAAGGATAAAAACTTTTAAAAACTTAACTTAAAAAGATAACGACGTTAGTAATTACAACGCTAAGTTTTTCAATCCTAAGTATAAAGTAGAACACTTTTTCTTAACGAAATTTAAGAGATAATTGGGACCGAAAAGTTTATAAAGAACCCTTATAACATTTTTAACGCCTATATTATATTCGGTCCGTAGCACCGATAGGTCCCATAAAGTCTAGAAATTTATTTAAATAAAATATAAATTTTGAATCATGTATTCATATTGGGTGGAAATACATCATTTGGTACTTTTCCAATTATTACATTTCAGGTGATATATCTGTCTGTAAGACCACATTAACACTTTCCGACGATCCCGCGTCACCTAACAAAACATTGAGGGGGAATTTTTAGTGTGATTAAGATTGATTTACGAATAAATAATCTTTAGGTCAGACCCTCCTTAGTCTAGAAACGAAAAGGTGCACTCGTGAATTATCCACATCCATCGACTTCCGATAAAGTTTAACAGGTCATCACTCCATCTAATAGACACCGTTTGCCAGTACGAGGTTGCCACTCAAAATTTTTATAAATCCTTTATATGCCCTAATCAAGTATACATTTTTCATACAAAACGCATAACCTTTTATATTTCTATTATAGTAGAATATTCACTTTTTTTAGTTTCGAATTTCTTATAGTGTGAGAATTTATCTCGAAATCTTACCACATTTCTGAACATAATTCTCCCCTAAAGATTTTCATAAAGCATGACCCTAATAAACCATCTGCAACCATCGACTTGAACATTGACAAATCTGGTTAGATGATTTTAAAATAAAGAAATTTTATTTTAGTTTCTCTTGAGTTGTTTCGAGCCTTTTCAATTTACAACACAAAATAGTTCAAATTTAGAATAAATCGAAATAATTAATTTAATTACTTCGTTAAGTTGTTCTTTGTGTAGGAGTATACCTAATAAACATTTTTAAATTTATCTCGAAAGTCCTTCAGTCGTAATCCGAAGGGGAGGTAATAAATTGAAATTAACTGTACGTATCGTTTGTAATAAAATACGGGTGCCGCTCTTTACGCTTCCGTACATCTGAAAGGAGGAAAACAATACAGCGTGCTCGGTGCGGGGGAAAAAAAATCGCAATACTTTAAGCGGAAAAAGCGCTGTTTATAAATAAACAGTGCCCCGCTATCAGCTGTCGACAGTCGAGCGACTTGACGCTCAGTTTAATAAAAACCTGTTTAAAGAAGCCCTTATCGCCGAGTATGGAGGCACTCAAGAGAGAATTATGTGAGCGAGTACGCTTAAAGATGAAAATTAATGAGGTAAGAGCGGGTTGCTCGCGGTGTGTCGCCGGAATTATTCTAGTTCTTTTTACGGCAGTAGTTGATAGGGGGAAGAGGATTAATAGGAATAAATTAATGGTCAGAAGTAGTTTCTCCTTAAAGTATCTCTTTTAAATCCAGTAAAAGAAAAATTTTAGATACTCGTAGTTCGAATTCTTGATTTGATTCGATAATAGCTTTAGAATTTTTGTTAGGTTTATTGATGAATATTATCTTGTTATAGCCTAAAACTGGATTTCGCCCTGATGATAATCTTGTTATAACCTAACACTGGAATTTGACTAAATATAACTAAGTATAATAGCCGTGGTATCTCAGTGGTTAAGCGTTCGCTTTTAATTCACGGTACGCAAGGAAAAGTAGTTCGATTCTAGGAAAAACAGTTCCGAGTTCGATTCCACCTACCGGCATCAATGATATTGTTTATTGCTATTTTAAATGCTAATTCAATACGTGCTCGACGTTGAAGGAAAACATAGTGAGGAAATCTGTTCGTCCACAGAGGGGCCGCGTGGTGGATTTTCCTCTAACATCCTACCTAGAGAGAAAACCTATGCCCAGGAACCTAATGAACCTAGATGCAATACGGTTAGCACTCACTATCTACAGAGATATAATATACATATGAGCTTTTTGAAGCTTACATTTCATGCAATAAAACTCATTAAGATATTGGCACTTTAGCGATCCAAGTTACGTAAGTAAACTAGCATGATATAAACGCTTAACCTTAACTTATATAACTTAAACACTCCTCAAACAAGAATCTCAACATATAAGCGATATTACTTACAAGTTTTACTTGTCGATCTATACTACTACTAGGAAATATGATTAGAACTACATATGCCTTAATTCATTACATAAAGCTCGCACTAATTTTATAGTTCCCCAGGACTTCGTTGATTAATATGAGGCTGAAGAGTTACACTAGAGACATTTATTATCGGAATTATTATTACTGAGTCCAGATGAAATATCGGATCACAGCTCATCTCTAGGTAATGCTGCGTCCACACTACATAAAATAACCAATGGCGTTTTTATATATCATATACGGTAAACGATGTTAGCATGGTGCTTTAGTTTTTAGTTTCCGTTCACCTGATGATGATGACTAAAGCCTATAAACACCTATATCATTAGCAAAGATACAAGTGGCACATGCTTTGTCACTTATTTTTTTTTTATTTATTTAATCTTCAATTGCAAACACCTTATTTTTATTTTAAAAAAATGGATGGACATTGACTGTAGGAGCCTATAACTAAATATTAACATATCACATACTTAATACACATAATAATAAATAAAATACATACAACATACACACATGAAAAGAAAAACAATTACATTAAACAATAAATATCAATGGAATGAATCAAAGGGAATGTCTCGCTTACACCAAACGAAACACAACAGTTAGTAACTGATAATTTAAATACCACATTTCACTTGGAGCTTATTAGGTCTTAAACGTGACAGGGCATTATACTATCCCTGTACACAAGGCACAAAAAACTTCGAGTGATTGACGTCTGAACAAAAAAATAAACAAATTTTTACAAGCCAACTGGGAATTAGCCTCACGCCTACACTAAAAGTCGAACATCCAAGTTCACTGTAACCGCATCTAGCTACACTTCTTTGAGAAAATATGAATCACATTGTTCTGAACTTCATCTTACAGATTTTATTATACCAATAAATAAAATCTATTGATTTATTAATTTATTATCACAATTTAGAAATATCTTTAGATTTTGATACTAATTTCTATATTATATGTTAAAAAAGATTTTAAAATTAAATTAAGATGTTTATGAAATATATTTTAAAAGATTTTTCTTACTCCCTAAAATAAAAATACCCTCACTACTAAAATCACCAGTGTAAATGTCCTTTATTTTCCTCTTACGTCCATACTGCCGAATGTCTGATATACGACGTATTTTTTTATGATGCCTCTTATTAAAGGTATCAATACGTTTAATACGTCAGCCGGGATGGCAACGGCAAATAAGATTTCATGTATTAAGAAGAAGTGTGATGAAAATAACCTGTCTCAAAGCCTCGTAAAGTCTGCAGAAAACGTTTAGAAAAATATACAATTGATTTTAATTAAAAAGATAATAATGTTTAAAATATTGATAATACATATATATATCCTTAATATTCCTACTAATTATTGTGATAAAGGCGAGGTAATTGAGTCAAAATGGAAAACCTTAATATCTGGCAACCGCCTTAAGACACACGCATGAATCTAAATAATTATTATTATTTAGTTCATGGTTTTATAGTTTTAAAAATATCAAACAAATATTTGCCTATGCTCATTTTAGGTTTATGGGTTTTTCGGTATATATACATACATGTACCATATGTACGTCATCTCTTGTTCATATCGAAGTTGGGTACCGGCAAGTGGGGGTATATAGTCTTCATTTCATATTTTATCGAAAAAACAGTAAAATTTTAAGCATCTTTGACCATTAAGGTTTGTAGAGCAATCTATATGCTTATGCTCTCATCCGCATAGCAACGATTGGTTTGGAGTCGGAAGATGCACCGACGCCTAAGACCTTGATGCTATGGTTCTTGAGAAAACTGGTGAACCACTTGCATCATTTTTCGGCAAATCTATAGAAAGGAAGCTTTGAAAGAAGAGCTTTGTGCCAAACCCGATCGAAGACCTTTACTACGTCCAAACTAACCGGCAAGGCGTCTCCCTTGGTGTCCACTGCCCGCGCCCATTTATGAGTCAAGTAAACCAGAAGGTCACCAGCTGCACCGTGACGGGAGCCGTACTGGCGGTCGCTAATCAGCTCCTATTCCTCCAGGTACCTCATGAGCGAGCAGTTTACAATGGATTCCATTATTTTCATTATTCCATTGAAAATAAGGGCGTAATGACGAAAGGCCTGTATTTGGACGGATCTGAGCGATCATCCATTTTAAAGCTCGCACTTCGGGACGACGATTCATTTCATCTACATTGCTAAAAAATACAATAGAAAATAAATGAATCAACAATTATCAACGTCAAATCAGTTTTAACGTCGATGTGTTTTGTATGATGGTCGAGGTCATCATCATAAGTATGACAGTGATAGCTTGTGGCTTCTAAAATTCCACATTTATGTTCTCACTTATTCGTAGAAAAAAAATATACTTATGTTTATAGATATTAAGTCCGTCATCCAAAATTGTAGATCTGGTTTTCCGTTATAACTGTTTAAACAAACATATTCTTAATCAGGTGTTAGGTGGTCAAAGTAAAGTAACATCCTATATATAAAAATCCCACTGCTGAACATAGGCCTTCTCTTCAGAGGGTGTCTCCACTGTTAATTGGAGCCTTCGCATCTCATCAAAACATTTGAAGGTTTGTGCACACACACGAATACATTCACATTTAAAATTGCAATTTACAATTTCATTGCACCGTTGAATTAAAATGGATCGCATAAACATTGAACTTCCACGGTTTTTAGAAAAATATATAAAAATTTAACATTTTACTACATTATTTCTAAACGTCGGTGTGGCCTAGTCCTTAGAGACGTAAAAATCTTAGGGAGTAGAGCGTCCATCTCACAGTCATGAAAGTCACAGGGGAGAACGGGAAAAATGAGCCACGCATTATTTTTAGTACAGCGGCAATCAGGATAAAAGATATAGTAATGATGTTGGGGCGTTTATAATCTAAGGGCTGCGTTTTGTGGGACCGTTCCGAAGAATGATGGCTACACATTTTCATTGTGATGTAATATAACTTATACAATAGTACAGCATATGTAGCTTTTTGTCGACAAACGAGCATACAGTACATCTGGTGGTTAATTATTCCTGCAGCTCATGACACATTCGTCTTCGATAAGGAATCAAAGTGAAGATGTCATCCCTGGAAACTAAGAAATAGACTTGAAATTTACGATTTAATAACCACAGGTGAATATTTGGTAGCCCTTACCCGATTCCATAATTTGAAGAAACACGTGATAAATTGGTTGAAGATTATTATTGTTTTTGCAGTAACATCTGACTCCAATAATATTTTAATAATTTAAACATATAATTTAAAATAGAATTTAATTTATACTTGAAATATTTATGATATTTACAGAACAAGTAAACACTAAAAATATAATTATTGTCTTTTAGTTACCACTGATAAGGTAATAATAGTTATAACATTTAGTTGTAATTTTGGCGTAATATAATAAGGTTACGTCGTCACCAGTAATACAGTAGCGCTAAATTACTTGACACTGCTATTCCAGCATGGACATATTATCTACCTATTCGCGCCGCGGCAAGTATATAACTGCGACTTGACTCTACTACCTAAACCAACACGTTTATATTTTAATAATACTGGTGCCAACTGTTGCAGAAATAAAGATTGGAAACTGAATTTTCTGAACTCTATTCGTGAGACTTATATTACACTTTGGTAGATTATTAGTTTTATTGAAATAAAAACTAGAATTTACCGAAGTAGAATTAACTGTGTTTTCCTTAACTAAAAACAACTTTGCTTCTATTTTTCATCTAAACCATGAAGCGTCTTTTTGTTTTTACATATGTCGACAAACCGGAAAATGAATTTTGGTGAACGCGTTTAAAATACTTTCATAATAAAGGAAATAGTTTGCTCTCGTTTCTTGACTTTCTGACGAAGCACCGCGAGCAATTCAACAAAAATTCAATCTACGAACTTTTGGAAATTTGAACTGCGCCCAAGAATGTAATTTCACTTCGGGAACTTTAAATAAAATTATATTTGAAACTATTCTCATACATTTATCAATCATATCTTGTTCTATGAACATCATGTGGTGCTTTGTTGGATATCTCTCATATGCAGTAAAATCCTTCGAAAATATTGCCATTTATGAGTTTATATATTTATTGGAAAAGACTTTTTTGAAATTTATATACCGACAGAATTCATTCTATAGATTATATTCTGATATGTATACCAATGAAAGGTGTCAGCGCTTGCTATTTAGGTACGAATGTCTTGTAATTAACAGGAATTAAAAGAAAAATCAGGAAAAACAATGAAGTATGATTATCAGTTATTAATATAACAAACAAATTAAAAAGAAATAACAGTCACGACAAGCACTAATAAATAATTAAAAGATTTCTTACGGCTTCTAACAATAAAAGAATGTCTTATATCAATAAAATATTAATTTATTACCAGTTCAACTGTCAAATATCAGGTTTATGATGCTTGCATATGTAGAGGGCAGACAATCGAAAAGATCAGACTTTGACAGTGGTAGAGCTACACTGCAGTTTTTTTTCTGGCTGCTGAATGAATGGGCTAGCTCGACCGGGGTAGGACCACGCACTCACAGAATAGCAGTGTAAAATACTATCATATTGTTGCTGTGTTTTGTCTGTTTTTCGTCATGCACTCATGGCGCATCTGCATTATAACTCCTGGTCAAGGATGAATGTAGATGTCACGGGCCGCAGGAATCACTTACCATCAGGTGAACTGTGCTCGTTTATTTCTCTCAATGTAATGAAAAAAAAAATCGACGAAAAATCATGATTTTATCTATAGTTTATATCTTGACTTTAAACATTAATTCACATTATAAAGTTTCTCGGTGATTAATTCACAAATATAAGTGGCCATTGTGGTACAGTATAATAATCCTGCAATGGGCACTTAATTATTTGTAATTTATTTACTAAGGGTTTAATAAACAACTTTGAGATGATTCCTCCTTAAGCTTTTCGTTGTAAAGGCCGGTTAATACATTAGACAAAGTTTTACCCGCGATTTTAGTTCTCGTAACGACAAAGCTGTGAGTCCACGAGAAACTTTTATGTTAATAAAGTCGGAGTAATTTATTTTATGGAGTTAATTTGATTGCGCGCCACAAAGGAAAAATTCTCCTGTAAAGTCAAATGGTTGCACCTGTACACCACCATTAGTGATTTCTTTGAGACTTAGCTGGGGCAAATTAGTTTCTCTTCTATTACCTTATAAAACATCTCAATTTTTGTAACTGGTGATGTTAAATTGTATTAGCGAATTGAATCGAAGTTGAGATCAAACGGCAAAGAGCGTAAAGGACAATATTCATAATTCTAATATTTTTTCAATAATTTTAGAGTCGATAAACACGAACACACGGTTGACCTGCTAACAAGTGCTAAATGCCTACATGAGACCCAAGATGGAATAACTCATTACATGTAATTAGGTCATCGAACCCCTACACTCGCCATAGGAAACACAGCAGCGTTATGCTGTTATTTCACTCTAGTATTCTTCCCTTCTCCTAAACAGCCGACCCATTCAACATGTTGAAGGTAGAAACAACCTACGCTGTGCCTCTACCAATACAAAAATCAACAGGCTAGTTAACCTTGTAATGTTTCTTATTCATTTATTATTTATTTGTGTCCAGTAACTTGGACATGGATAAACCAAGCTACATCCAAACTGGCACGAAAAGATCGGCTTCGACCGGGGTAGGACTCATAGAATAAAAGTAACAGCCTGTGTATACAAAGCCCACTACTGGGCTCAGGCCTCCTGTCCATGGCTCCACTTCCCATCGGTGAGCTTCACAACTTGTTAAAATATTTTGTTTACCGATGAGTAGATAGAAAATCAGCACTTAAAATTGCGATTAACAATTTCATTGGTGCCGATATCGGGGATCGAACTTGGTTTAATCGCGTACCGTATATTAAAAGCGAGCGCACTGAGCTACCACGACTCTTTTCACATATAGAATATTAGCCTAAAAAGTAACCTAGATTTAAATTTCTCACATCAAATGATAAAGTCCTCGCTAATGATAACGACATTCATCAATACTCAACATCAAGGATGGATGTAGAAGTGATAGCTTTGATTATTTTCAAAACTTGTTAACTCGTGTTACCGTAATCATTGCCTTTGTCTCAGTTTTATTTCCATTGCACTATATCCTCGCTTGTCATTGGATTTTATAAAAAAACTTCCAATCCCTCAAAACGTAACATATATAGAATGTGATGAGGAAATAGAAGCTGAAAATTATTTTGGTATATTTGGTGAGTAGAAATACTTACTGTATTTCAGCTTCTCAAATCTAATTGAACTTAACGATTTGTAATCGATTAAATACCGATATATATTGAACAATATGTGAATATTAAGATGCAGGTGTTAGGCCTAATTGTTATCTATTATCGTCTTTATTTGTCTGCGTTCTGCTACTTACGGAGTAATAAATGTAATATTTTGTAACAATTACGGCAAAGTTTTGATGTTAATTGAAAACTTGATTATGCTTACACTTATGTTTTATTTAAATATCATTGTTAAAATTAAAGTTATATCCAGTAATATTAAAGCATACTTTGGTATGTAGAATCTCCGACATTTCAATTTTCTGAACTTCGTTACATCATACGAGGAGAGGTGGAGGCGTATGTGTTTGTGTATTCAACAATTTATGCTACAATTATCTATAATTTTATGAAATATTTTGCTTTATAAATTATATATAAGTATGTTCCAAAAACCTCAACTGAAAGGACATAATATAACACACGTTACATATAATTTTAGTTGATATTGCAAATACATATTTGTAACATGTACAATTTTCGAGCAAACTCCACATCGTCACTGGGGATTATCGATTAATGTCTGATCAGATCACGCATGAAATTGACACGTTATTACGCATGAATACTTATCTAATAATTATAACAGGCTCGTGGTATATCCATGCATATTTGACGCTCGATGTAATCATAGATCATAATTCCTTATATTGCAATTGCATTTATACTAAACACATTAAATCTTATGAGTAATATAACAATGTATGAAATGTTAAAGATATTTGTAAGACATCTGTTATTTAATATCGTTTTCTTTATGTGATTGTTCAGAGATATGCTCTGGTGGAGTTGACGAAACTTATTGAAGTTACGAGTTAATTAACCACAATTGTGTGCGTTGATCTCGACTCGCGTCTCGAATAGAAGCGTTCAAAACGTAGACATATAGAGTACAAAACAATCTAATTCTCGTGGAGATCTCTAAAAAACGTCCTACAAAACTTTCACAGATATCAACGTAATAGTGGCAATAGCTGGTTTAAGGTACGGTCTACCAAACTTAAGATCGTAGGGTCGAATCCACCATTCGGCTATTGTCATGAAGCATCTCCTTGCACAAGCATTATCAGCTTTGTTGAGGTGTTCTTTTTTTAAAAAAATATCTCAAGTTCATAAAATAAGACACTGGTCATAACAAATTCTGTTTATTAAGAATAGAATGATATATATACATATAATAAATTATTAACAATAGAAGAGATATAGCAGTAGAATACGTAGAAAATTAGAGAAAAATCAATCAATGAAAACGGCTGTTTCTCGTTCGCACTTTTCAGCAAATATTTTTCAATAATATATTGAAAATAAATTATTTAAAGTTTGACTTCAAAATATATAAAAAATCATAAGTATATGGGAAAACTAAGTACATTATTCCTTTCCCATTCCCACGCATTCCGAAGTGGTGGTACAGGTAGTTAATAATAATAACGATATTAATTTAAATAATCCTCTGTCAGAAGGAACTGCACGAGCCGCCGCCGCCGAGGTTCGGCTCTCTCGGGCACCCTTGAGTCAGACGCTCTCGCGAAACAGGTTGACGGTCCAATGCCGAAGCTCCCTTGTGCTGGTTACCCATATATAGAGGTCTCGACTGAGTGCCATAAGCGCTCGGTCACCTCTCATCCCGGTGAAACTGTAAAAGCCCTCTGGCTAACAGCGGCCATCGGACCGAAAAAAAAAACTTTTCCCAAATTGTTAATAAGTAGTATACAACAAAAATTGTATTTGAATGTTCTAGATTGGTGGTAACATGGTTATAGATAAAGTTCTAAACAAATCTAGAAGTTTTCTCCCCGTTTTATTCACGTAATAATTATTGAGTTAATTGTTATAGCATTTCAATAATTTATTTACTCTAAAAATAGCACTAAAGTCAGGCCTATTTTAAATCTAAATAAAATCTTCTACCCACCATTACAATGTTGGACTGTGAGTTTATATACAAATGAAAAGACGGCTTAAAATCGGAAAGGGATCGCCTTGAAAGGGACTAATTAATTAATATTTAAAACGGCTCCCTTATTTAGCGTGGTTATTATACTTTGTACTTACGTTTTGTCATAATGTAAATTGATTACTTACGAAGTAATAAATGTAAAATTTTGAATCCATTAAGGCAAAGTTTTGATATTAAGTGCGCACCTTAATTTTGTTGATGGAAAACTTGACTCGACCTAAACTTCTTATGAAGAAGTTTTTTTTAAATCTCCGCCCTGCAACTCGCGCCTAATGAAGACGGAACTCAATTTTCCGGAGCGGGTTCCGTCGGTTCGGTTCGTGACTGAAGAGCTACTTAGCGTTTGCGCGTAATACCTTGACTTCTATTGGCTTTATTTAGGTTTTTTATTCCTTGAGACTTGGCTAACTTGAACATGGTGCGGTCGAGTTATTCTAATAAGCTATTGTTACTTATTCTTCATTCTTATATCTTTTAAGTTACTTAATTTTGATCGCTGTAAAGTATTTAACCGTCTTTATTCTCTATGACTATATATAACACTATCAGGCCGCTAACTGAGTCTATTTCTTCCCCAAAAGGTCAAGTTAATTCAACTAATTTGACAATTTGTGTTATAATTAGTACAATACATTTATAAATAATACATTTAGAAATATTCCTTAAGAATTAGGCTCGATTATGACGATATTCTCGTTATCTATTTTCACCACGGCGATATCTTTTGATCATTTAAAAAAAGACATTAACTGGCCAGGATATTTTAAGGTCCCGTAAACATTCGTAGTACATAGATACATAGATACTCCGGAATGATACGCAATAAGATCGGTTTAAAGTTTAGATTCAGTGCCAATGACACGGGACAGACAATTAACATTCTCAGATTCATGTTATCACTAAAAATGTATGATACATAAATGTTATTCCTCGGCAAGGAATCGAAACATGACGCGCGAATCAGCAGGCATTTACGCAGCACGGTGAAACGTCAAATTAGATGTAACCATCGTAGCATATTGTGGACATGTGTGTAAATCTAATGACATTTTCCCAAAATATTAAGTGTCTTTTCTCGTTAAGTGAAGATATGTTTTTTTTTTAATTGTTTAAGTGACACATGAAGGAACTTGACAACCTGCAACCCAATAATATATTCCTATGGATAGCCGTCCGAGCCGAGGTTCGAATCTCCTTATGGGGGGCCCTCGGATCGTATTATCGCCCCCACTGTTGTCGTCGAACGTTCTTCGTCCACAGGGGTGGGAGTGCCGCGGTGATGCAGTAGCAGTCCACGTGCCATCATAGCCAGCACCGTCGTCGTCTCACTACTCAGCGGGCCTCCCGCTAGCGAGTCTGCTTAGATAAAGCTATAAAGGTCTCTGGACCAATAGAGGCACACATACTCAAAAAACAAAACTCATTGATATTTTTTTAATTCTTATAAAGCTATATTAAGATAGCAATCCCATATTAATATTACAGGATACATTTTGTAGAGTGTGCAGAGATGTTACATAACATGATTCATCCCCATTTCATAATCGGACAACAAGACGTACGGTGTGCTTCCATCCTTTCGTTGTGGAAATTCCTCCAATTCGGAGGAAACGATATGCTTCGCTGTTTTTAATACTAACAGTGAACGATTAGAATAATTTTCCTGCGACTGTCTTTCTGTACTAATATAATTAAGGTATTTTTTAGTGAAGAGTGGGAGGCATTTGCTGAGCTCTTGCGCTCTACCATCAATGTCTGCATCACCACCTAGCACCAGGTGGGTTTGTAGACAAACACTGGTTGGCATCTATTTAGAAAAAAAGCCTAACTTAACTACTTAACTGTATATATTACGTATATACATGCAGGCCAAAAGTTTAAGACCACCCTAATTAAAGTAGGAAAATAAAGTAAAACTCTTTTTTTTATTTTTTGCTGAGACTAATAAATATGTAGATATAAATTTTAATAATATTACATTACTTCATAAAAAAAAATGCATTTTCATTTGTAACAGAACTTAAGGCCGGACTAGGTATATGTATAGATGAAAAACGTTTCCTTGAAGTTAAATAATTTCAGCGACCTATGACACCCACATACATCATCGATCAGGATACATATTGCAGATGCATTATCACCTCTTAGGAGTTAGGGCCACATCGCCAAAAATAATGGTCTCCCTACACTGATCACTCGAAACAGCGTTATGGTATTTTACGCTGGTATTGTGAGTGAGACGTGGTCCTTTCTCGAGTGCGTCGAAAAATTATTTTCCTTTCCTCATTATTTTTACGGTAAATGGTAAATATACGCTGCAGGCCAAAAGTTTAAGACCACCTTAATTAAAGTTGGAAAATAAAGTAAAACTCCAATAAAATATTAACTGTTTAATTAACCTGTTTCATCATCTAATAGAACATTGATCGATAAACAATATACTTTGAAAAGGGTAAAGAAATATCAACAGTCCATGCAAAAAAAGACTATAATTAGCTAAACTGATTTTTCATCAAAAAATCCTCCTTTATATTTTATGACTTTTTTCACGTCTCGGCATACAGGCTACGATCTTAAACTTTTGGCCGGCATGGTGCGTATGTACGTATATTAAGTAATAGGAATGGTAAATTTCATCCATCCACGTTAAAGATTCACTATAAGAGTGCAAAAGCTCAGATGAAATACGCAAGCGAATTTTTATTTTTTTGTTTCTCTTATAATCGACTAGAAACCAAAGTATTTGTTTCTTCTACTACGTTCAAAATTTAATAATGTACAAGTAAAATAGAAACTAAGAGGAAAGTTCATTGTGTCGGATGATCAATCTTTATTATTCTTTTATTTTCCAATACGAGGCCACGGATTCTTTTTATGTATTTTTTAACATTTATCTATTTAGGTTTATTACATTTACTCGAGAAACGTTACGGTAAGGTAATTAAAAATTGGAATAAATAGAGTTTGATAAGATTATTTTATTTTAGAAGAAACTACCGGTGCGGTTAACCAGCCCAACTAAGCTTAAAATACTTGTGCTAAGAGATGAAGAGAAATAAGAGAGCACCCATAATAAACTTACAGACAAAACACAGCAACATTATACTGTCGTTTATATTTACAATACGTGTTTTTTATAGTTGTAAATCTACACTGCAACACGCTTCTAGGTGAAACACATACAGGTCGGCTCAACCGAGGAAGGATCGTGCCGTCACAGAATACCCTTATGAGACAACAGCATAGTGTTGTTGTGTTAGTATGGTGTTACTGGTATAACTGTAGGGATCCCTGTTCCATTTCTAGCTGTCGAGGTATTCAAGGTTGTTAAATACGTGAGCATTTCTTCATCCTTGTTCATTATCATGTAAACTGTTTAATCGTTAATAACTCAAATAAACTTTTGATTATTTATATTCGCAAAATTATCTCTAAATTACAAAAAAAAAAAAATTAAGTAACTAACTTGTAAGCTTACGAGTTCTATAAGTAGTATTATCTTAAATATTTATAAGCTACAGTTAAAGATTGTTCGATTTGAAATCGGCAGAATGATACACAAAATTTTTCATTCCAGACTTTTTAAAGTCACATTGTTGGGATCCGTGTTGTTTACGTGTATAACTCGAGCTGCGGCTGACTGTACAAATTGTTTATATTGGTCTGTTTCTATTACAGTATGTGGAAACGGATGGATTGTATATACATACTTTTACAATTACCGAACCATTATATAACAATGGTGTTCAATTGTTTGTTTATATTAATAAAATAAATAAGATTTATGAATTGAAACAATATTTCTCACACGTTCGGAGATTTCCATACCTTTTAAATACATGAAATATGTTTAACCTTCGCGAGTTTTATTTAAACACCGGTTTGGAGTATTCAAGCATCATGGACGTATACAGAGAATTAGTTATAAAGCTGCTCACTATTTGTGTTTAACAATTCTCTAACTTGATGACATTTTCACATTCCATTATGAAACTTTCACGTAGATCTTGCAGTGCAGATCTGAACGTGTTTTAACGTTTCGTATTATATTGAGTGTTTCCTATACTCACCGGGAATGCTATTAAGCGTAACTAGGCATCCATTCTATTCCATCATATGTGATATATAAATATAAAAAAACATATAGCATATCATTGGAAACTACAATGCTGTTGTCTTGCTAGTGGTAGAGCTAGAGCAACGCAAGGAGCGAGGGGACCGGCTGATAACGGCTTGGTGATATCCAATACGTTCTTTGAACATCACCGACGCAGACTATATACTTATATATCGCCAGACGGCAAACATCGCAATCAAATTGATTATATCATGATTTAATCGCGGTGGAAAACATCTATCAAGAATGCTCATACTCTACCGAGAGCAGACTACGCGTCAGATCATCAATTGCTGATATGGAAAGTGCAATTAAAGTTTAGAACAGTTAGGAAATCTACTTACTCCATTCTTTCGTCGAGACACGACGTAAGAATGAAGTAACTGACAATACGAAGTTTTTAAGTGCACTGGAGCAAGCGATGATACCGTGGACGAACGTGGACTCCAACACAGAGACTCCAGATCAGTTGTGGGATAGGGCTAAAAACGTTATGGTGACGTGGGTCAAAGAGTCTAGTGTTAACGTACGTAAACGGAAACGACAGCATTTGATGAGATGATTGATTATGATGCAACCTTAAGTCTTTTAGAAGAAAGGCGAAACATGAAAGCATCTGGAGCTTGTATAAGATCCCTCAACGAAAAGTCCACTAGAGTTCAGGAAGCTTGTAGGGGGGACCAGAACAACCAACTTAGGGACATTTCTGCACAAGTGGAAGTCCTTGCAATAATAATAATGCAATAAGCATGAATCTAGGGATCTACACCAAATTCTTGCCATCACAAAAACCCTAAGTTTCAAGACCTGGGCCATCGTACCTGCCTGGTACATCTCCTGCGAAGACTGTATGAGGATGGCATAACCTCAGTACGCGCAGATGACGTTCAATCCAATCACTTCCACCCCAGCACCGGAGTCTCTCAGGGATGTATTATTACGCCACCACTGTTCAATGTGTACACGAGCTCATAATGAGGATTAAACTTGATGACTGGACAGATGTCATCTCGATCGGTGGCTTGAAGATCTCCAAACTGCGACATGTAGACGATACCACTTTGTTCGCCACCAGTACCCAGTACATGGAAGAACTTCTTGGCAAGATGGAACGCGTTAGCCTTGAATTCGGACTTAAGACAAATCCCTACACTCAACCAACGAATTTAATTGGAGTTTGTTGCTATTTAAATTTTTGTTTACATAATTCAATATCAATGGTAATCATAATTTTATGGATAATTATTTTACTAATGATTTTTTTTATAAATAATAACAATTCAAGAAATATTAATATTTGATAATAATTGTTTTATTAATAATAATTATGTAGTAGATATATTAAGATCTACTTTAACCGTGCGTAAAGGTTCATTCTTTATTTATTTTTCATTGTGACAAATGAATGAGCGAGTCAATGATTTGTGAATACCATAGTAATAGAATAATACTAAGGAAATAAATTCCCCCTTCGACAACTGATCTCGTATTAAATAATGAAAATACGGAGGACGGTGGAACCAATTGTCGGAACTAAACAAGCCCACTCGAAACAACCGTAAAGCTGTGAACACAATTTCCATTGTCATATTAGTCAAATGTACAAATTATATTGATCGTTGTAAAAAATAAAGCAACACCCTATATATATCACATAGATTCGACTGCTATTTATAGGCTTCCTCTATACCTCACTATATAGGAGCTCTATATTGGAGCATAGTCCGCCATTCGGCTCGAATACGAATTGATGGGCTTCATGTGCCTTGAAATATTTTTTATTTATCTCTGACTCACGTAAGTTTCCTGACTAAGTTTAATTATTTTGCGCATTGCACGTGATAAGTCAGCACTTAAAATTAAAATTAACAATTTAGTCGGTAACGGCATCTATTATAAAACTCGGTTTACTTAAGTATCTTCAAATTAAAAGCAAGCGCTCAGATACTAATCTAACATGGTCGCTTTAATAAATATTATTAAGATATCAATTTATTAATTATTAGATGACATGAACTGCGTGAAATATTTTATAGTGTTAGAAGCATTCGGGTTAACACAGAGGCACTCGCTGGTCGTCCCATTCTAGTCCGATGTAATTGGAGGAAGTTTCAAATGCATAGTCAAGTACACGGAACACATACTACCGCTCAGCCTGACCCGAAAACCATCAATTTTTTATGCTATTGTTTCTCGAGTCGGACTTAAATAATTTTTCATCTCACAATACGATTCATTTCGTAGTATACCTACTAGTGTATTTGCTTGAACATCTTAAAGACGAATCTTTTTTCTTATCTTTTTTCTTTACAATATTAGGGGTTGACAGTCAAGTACCCTTTCCGGATCCCTACAATTACCATAAAGTACGATCAGCATTACACTGCTGTTCCAATTTTGATGTTAGTAACGGTAGTGTAAATAGAATATATTATTTTTTATAAAACAATAAAAATTTCCAGAGATCATATTCCACCTAACATTTTATTTAAATTTTCCTTATTCAACATTTCAACGAACTTGTGTTTTTAGGTGCTTCTTATATTCCAATTAATTCCATGTGAACTCCGCCTAAGAATCACAATCGGCCTAGACCCTTACCGGCGAGTGCGTCCGCGGGAGAAACAGAAAACTCCTTTCACTATAATTGGCCAATGAATAATACAAAAGGCAGTTATTGCAGGCCTAAATTCAAATAAATAAACGGACGATTCTTTACTAATCCTTGGCAACCAATCAATATATCAATGGGTACGATATAACTATGTTATTTAAATTCCAAGAACCTTATTATTTAAATGAATCCCTTTTTTTTCAGTATTATATGAACGCATGAATATAGTTTTGGCCACAAATCAACTTTGAACTAAACGATTAACTAATTTATATAACATAAATAAAGTTAAAGGATATTTAATATTATATTATATAAAATAATAATAATAATATACTAATATAATATAACGTGTCGTTCAAACTTTTCAAAAAATTGTGTCTTCTTACCTTACCTTGCCTACCTTACCTTATATATATATTAGAAATTATGGTTTTGTCAAAAAGTATACCCAGTAAAATACACATCGATACCCTGATAAAGTCATAATGCCTAATTCGAAAAGTAGATTATACACAAATAACTGTTATCATATGGCCATACAAATATATAAAAAAATCTACTCTAATTTAAAACAATTGAGTCATGTCGATTCAGATGTCATATAAAGCAGTTACATTCAAAGAGCGTATATTGACTGATGAGTGCTGGCTATTTATTAAAATATCTTATAATTATATAATTTTAATCTCATATGAATATAAGAGAATATTAATATAAGACAAACATTTCAAAAGATTATATTCGACGTACCGTTCTATAAATAGAATTCCTTATCCAAAATTTTATAATTAGAGCAAGTAATAATAAAATAAAAATAGGCGCTTCATATGTTCCAATTAATTCCATACGATCTCCGCTAATTCTATAAAGTAATACACTATATATAAATATATAATTATGCAATTTCAGCCTGGTAGTGCCACATATTCGGACGATGTTCAGCTAAGATGAATGATAGTCTAATAAGTAATGATGGTGATAAAACACTTATCTATTCATTTATTAACAGACCAAGTAGTTTAAATATAAATTACCCGCAACATTATCTTGTTTAGGTACTCAATTCAACCACAATATGAGGCACACATCAAACAATTTTCTTTGCCAACACATAACGAATAAACAAGCACTAAAACAGTTAATACGAAAGAAAGAGAATGTTAAATGCCAAGACATAAAAGCAAAGCAACTAACTCGAACATACCGATCTCGGGAGAGCCAAATCCGTATAACGGGACCCTGTAGTTGAGCCATTCCGGCCCCTTTATTGCCAGGGTAAACTTTAAAAGATTCCAATTACGGAGGCGGTATAGAGCTGAGGCTTTTACCGTGCCCCGCTCTTAACGAACAATGCCTTATGAGAGAAGCCATCGACACTACCTACCATTTATATGAGGGAATTAGAGGCCTACAAAGACCTTCGTACTAATAAAACACGGGTAAAGCTGCAATTAGACCGAGATGCTTTGGGGCGGTATAAAAGCAGTTAGCCTGACTGTTAAGTCCTGAATCCCGAGGTTTTTCTTTGTTGCGGCTAATGAAAATCGATTTTGAAACAAGTATGCTACAATAGCATCTATTTTCCTGCTCAGTTTGAAAATTTTGTATGGAAATCAGAGAAAAATATCGACTTCCATTAAGAGAAGTTATTTAATTATGTTAAAGGTATATACAATTAATAAATATAAAATTGGTGATACAAGAACAAATATTCAACTTAAGTAAAAATGGAAATTGATCCCCAGTTAGGCATAGGCCTCCCGTGGTGATGGTGCTGGAGTATGTCTGCCAAGTGCCTCCACTGGGTCTTGCAGGATCTCACATGTCGTGATATCTATTTATCGCTAAGACAACATCGTTTTCATCATGATAATTTCCCTTCAAAACATATCATGTGGAAATACAGTGCTTAAATATAAAATTAACAATTTCATTAGTGCTGCTATCAGGGATTGAACTCGGTTTACTCGCATATTGCGAAACTAAAAGATTTGCTTTTACGCTACGGTAACGGATTTTAAATATAAGTATACCACGCTATAAAATGAATTCATTTTAAATAAGATATGATAGTGAACTAGTTCCAAGGAAAACAATGAACATAACATAAATTTCCATGCGCTAATTATAAATCTTACAAATGTTAGATGATAATTCAAATTTCAAAATGGCCCTGAACAACGACAAGTAAATTATAATTTTCCTCAAGCAAACGCGACACTGCTCGACTGTATTATATCTTTACATTTAAATCTTAAGATAAACCTTACTAATTAAATAAACCTACTACAATGTTCGGATAGCTAGCAAACGAATCGACTAACGCAAATATATCTCAAGACACGCGACCTTTCACAATACGCGCCCTTTGTAACTAGTATGAACCGGTTCAAGCCGGTTCACACCGGCTTAACCCCGCCGCCGACCAATCCCACCTAGCTATTTGTGTTTCAATTAAGAGAGACCGAATCTGCGGTTTCCCGTTGATTAATCGAAATATTCAAACTATAAAGTGCGAGGGGGTTGTACGGCTCCGAAAATAAATAACTTCCAATTTGTAATACCTATTTCCAATTAATTTAGACAAGTCGGCTGTTTACCAGGGCTTTATGTAATAATTAAGGATGGAACGTAATCGTATTTACTCCTCCCTTAGGTTAGTTACGGTAAGTTTGTGATTTCTGGTAAATGTTGTGTCTCATTTTCTCCTCTATTTTCCACGGAAATAAAGTTTCGAAGTCAAAGGGCCGTAATTTATCAAACCGCAGCGTTATGTACAGCACACTATTCGTACAATAAAATTACTAGTCATAGATATAGCCAACATGTTTATTTTTATTTTTAATCCCGGAAGAAGAGTTAATATTCTTGTATATAAATATTTTTTTTAGGTTTTTTAAAAAAATAACAAAATAAAAGTTCCAAAATACTACAAAGATATAGAGATACGTTTTAAAGGATTCACACTATTGTTAGAATACACAATAACCTAGTTATAGTCTAGAATTATAACATGGACTTATCACAGATAATAAGGGGATTAAATTAAGGAAGCACTGTGTCTTGGTGTCAGACACAGGGAAGCGGGCGTAACCGTTTAATGTCCACGCATAGATTGCACGCCACTTGATAGCCACGTAAGGGCGCAGCTACATTAGGGCGTAAGCACTATACACGTAAGCATGTGCTGCTTTGTTCATTTTGCCTAGTATCGAGAGCAGAAGTAACTTATGTTATCTTTGGAGTCACTACTCCTTCGCTCTTTTACTCCGACCCAAATGTTTCACAAAATCTTTAAATAATATATCAATTTCAATCCTGGGCATAGGGCTTCCTTCTTGTGAGGGTGTTAGAGCATAGTCCGCTACGCGGATTGTCGGACTTCACATGTCGTTGAAATACTTTTTTTATTATTTCTTAGAAACGCAGGTTTCCTTACAATGTATTCCTTTACCGCCGAGCAGGTGGTAAATCAGCACTAAAAATTGCGTTTAACAATTTCATTGATATCGGCACAGTAAAGTGAAAACGAACGCTTAGATACTGAGCTACCACGGCTAGTGAACGTTTGGTTCATGCAAATTACTTTGGTCTATAAATCGTGTCTATACCAAGTGTGTCAGCACCTTTATGGCCGCATCTATATCCACATATTATGTGCATTGTGCAGCCGCTAGTAGGGCATTTTGTATGCGCCACTGTCAGCTGGACCATACTGTATGCAAAGTATAGCCTTGGACTCCGTCACTGGTTATATTCGGACGTAAATTTCTCGAAATATGCTATTGAAAGCCATTGGTAATATCTGTGTTTTGTCGAATATCGAATGATGAAGGAATGCTTGTAGATAAATAAATTTTATACTCGAAATTTAAAGTTATAATGCAGCATTTTGATTGATGAGTGTGGATATCCGGAGACCCTTGTTACTGTTGACGAAGTATTCCGTCTTAAGTTCTCTGGGGTGGCAACGTATCTGTTTAATGATTCCTTTTCGAGTATAAATGTGGGTGTCATAGGCTGCAGGAATCACATGCTATAAGAATATGTCACCCCCAACATAATTGAAATATATAATAATATTACATTTAATTAATAATACGGCCGCGCTTATATATTAAGATATTAATATACATAGTTAATCGTTTCGTTATTACAATAAAATTCTCTTGATACTTTAACTTGTTTCGGAATTTAGGCTGTTCATCATTACTGTTCACCGTTTGGCTCACGACCCGTATGATGCTTGCGGACTATAATCACCTTAATCTATCATCAACAATAATTCAAGATGTGTTTCCGGTTCCCTACATCATCATCCCTCACCTTATATAACGCAGTAGTGCTATGCTGTTGTATCACGATATTCTGTGGTATAATCCTCTCCGATGCCGTCTGTATTGAAGCATAGAACGATACGCGACTCCACTGCGTTTGAGCGGTCTTCACATTTATTTATTTTTAAATAAACAGTAAAACACCTATTTCTTTGGTCCGAGGGCCGAATTCAAGATGCTACTACTATGGTAACATGAAATAGAAACGTCCATAGATTACCAAAGTACAATCCTGGGCCACCTGCATCCATCGACTGCTGAGCTACCATAGCTTTAAGTAATTTAAACATTACAATTTAGTTGATAAATCGTTTCGATGTTATCGCATAACAAAACAATTCTCAACAATACGATATAAAAAAAGTTTTTGAACAAACAAATGTTATACCATTTATAAAGGAACCCCTTAATAACACCATAAATCTGTAGATTCTGGCTGTGATAAAGCCATAAGGTTAAGTTATTCGCTTAACGTACCGTAAAATTCTGAAACGTGAAAAAACTCATACTTCTGATAAACATCTTAATGAATATGGTTGTGCTGAACGAAGAGGAAGTGACTTTTAAATGTCTATATCCTCTCAATATTGACGAGGTGGCGTCAATTCCTCACTTTTCAGTTATTATTCTAATGATCGATTTGTTGTCCCCAACCACGCAATTCATTCAATGTTTTAACCGGTACTTATTCTCTAGTCCACACTTCCTTGTTAGCTAAAATATAACCATTTGTAATAAAAAGTATCTAATGCAAATTATAAAACGTGTTAAGAAAATATAAACATTTATTAAATTGAGTTATCAAGTGGTCTCATATATGCGGATAAAACAACAAAAGGATTGTCTCCTTTTTGTTATTGGGTGAGGATTGGAGAACGATCCATAGATATACATCCGAGTAGTATTAAATCAATATATTAATCATACTCAACCGTTTGGCAGATATCTGTTAATTCTGCTGCAATTATTTGACGCGTGAAAAATACTTTATAACACATTGCGTAATAAATCATATAACATATTGCATTATTATCATTTATTTTTTTGGCTTGTGTCATGTGAACTTGGACAACTTAATAAATGCGGTGTGAACTAGTATATCGTAATATACTTGTGATATTCGAAGATTGATTAGGGACACATTACAACCATGATTCAAGTCACACGGTGTGGAAACTGCGGCCGCTGGCCATTGTCGCTACGCCCCCCTCCCCTCGAGCCGCTTCCGTCCCCCCTCACGCCTACTACAGCCCATTAAGTGCCGGTTTGGCAGGAAGCCCTCTGTCTCGGAGGCAGTTATTTACCGTTGATCTCGATCTGTCGTCCGACTGTATACGCACATAAACCATTCCGTTAGGTGTCGCGATATATCAAATGTTGTTCTATGTGAATCATAAAGCTAGACACCGTTTTATGTCGTTACTGGCCACCGAAATATTGCGGTAATACCATTATTTACACTTGATTTGTGGTTTTTAATATATTAATGTTGACACATAACTTTTAAGAGGTAAAGAGCAATGCTGCTGCACGTTGTCTTGCTTTAACATATACGGGTCAAATCGACCGAGGAATGATGACTCCTTCACAAAATACCAGCGTGAAATAACAGTCAATATAATTCATATAGCGGGTGTTCATCATATTTGGTAGACGGACATGTCATGGGCCACAGTAATCACTTACAATCAGATGAACTGTGTACTGATTTGCCATCTGAATTAAATGACAACAGTCTATAAAATAACCATAGATATAGAATTCAAACTTAGTAATATGCAGAATCGATCGGCTTCCCTATCCAAGTGTAGCTGGAATAATGTAAAAGATAACGGTGGATAGACAATAAAACGAAGCAATTAATTGAAACGATGTTTTCGCTACCAACGAACGACCGCCGTTAAATATCTACCAAGGATTATTGTCTGATACTGCATTTCCAGAACTCGTATTCGAATTATTAGATATTTACTTTACTAGCTTTTACTTGAATACCTGCAATGCGGACATCAACTGCGCTGACAACAGACGAAGTGGTGAAGTATATATATATGTATGCTATGAAACATATTTCAGTTATAAGGTAAGTTGGTTTCGCAGTTAAAGAAAGTATATAAATTTAACTAGTTTATACCTGAAGTACCAGCCGCGGTATCATAACACTGCTGTGCTTCGTTTGATGAATGCAGGTATCCAAGGACCCTTCAAATTCATGGCTTTCCTTCTCGGTCTCAATGGTGATAAATGCTTCAAGATGCGTTGTTACGTATCTTAAACCTTCGTGGTCAATCGATGCAGGTGTCATGGGCCGCAACGTGTACACGTTTGTCACCATAAATATTTCATGAAATTCTAATTCTCATGTTTTTAAATTCCATTTTATAAATGTATAGCCTTTAATAATTTACAGATACGTTGATCTTAAACTGCTACGAGTTGTATCTACGTCGGATTAATGCTTTGTCGACAGCTACGACTCCTCGTGAGAATTTTAATGTGTATAGATGAGCTAGCAACGTTTATCTATTCTTGGTAGTATTCGATTTTCTTGCTGTACTAGTTTAATTGAAGTAACTTTACTTCGTGTAAGATTAAGCACGAGTATTTGTTTAACTGAAACGGAGATAAATAGTGAAACTCTAACTTTATTTTTAATTACAAAGTAAATTCTTTCCGGCTGTCGATGAACAGGATTTTAGCAAAATATAATGCATCGTTCAAGTGATTAGTTCATAATCGTTTATTATAAAAATTACTAGTTTAGTTTGGCAAACTTTTGCTCGTGAACTTTGCCTAAATCTGAATTTCGAGCAACCAATTCAACTGTCATTACAATAAATTTACCGAAGTCTCTGACGTTTACCCTGTTCACAACACAATAAATAAACAGATGCGAAAATAACGGGAATTCAGTAGGGGGTGGAGGGGGGTTAGTTTGTGCAACAACAATTAAGAGAGTAGCAATATCCCTTTAATTGGACTTAACATCGTAACGAATGAGTCCCGTGAACCTCGTTACAGCGACGCTGCGGGGGACACGACTGCGTAATAAAATCCACACTATCATTATTATCATAGCCGGTTACAGTGGAAGGGTTTGCCCCAGTACCCCAGTTTTAGGGTATTATAAATACGGCGTATTAACAGCATTTTATGTCTTGGAACAACATAGTTAAGTTACTTGTGATCGTAATTCTATGCTTAATTAATATGGACCGCATTTATTGCCCGAACTTATTGCAGACGGACTTTACTGAACTCACCATTCAAAGTAAAGCAATAGTTAATACTCCATCTAGTCGACCGGGGAACGACCACACTCTTACATAATCGTGACAAAGCAGCATAACATTGCTGGTACTCCTCTTCGTTTGGCTATTACTCCCAATAATCAATCGTATCAAGAACCTAGTAAATATATAGAGGATATTTTAAAAATAAATTACAGATACGTAGATCTTAAACTGCTACGAGTTGTATCTACGTCATAATAACGCTTTGTCTCTAGCTTTTTAGATAGTAAATTTTTCCAAACCTATATGACTTGGATTATTTAGGTAAAGAGCATACATTCCCAAAGGCCGGCAACCCACTGACACCTATTCTGGTGTTACGGATGTTCGTTGGTGGCTGGATCAGTTAACATCAATAGAACCGCCAGCAAGAGCTGGCCTGAGAACCATCTGTCCCCTCATCTAGAGTGAGAGGAGAGAGAAGATGCCCGAAGGCGAAGGCGTCGACGTGTCGTCCAGCCTCAGAAGGGGGGTAATGGACATACACGAACAAGTAGAAGGGTAAAATAACTTGTATGGAGTCAAAAAAGGCGCGTGCAGAGCCGAGCAATGGCCAGACTGCAGGCGCCATCCCATGCTTCGGCCTGTATGACCTGAGGTTGGTGGGGCCATGGGAAGTGGAAGGTCAACTCGACCTTCAGCCTTCCACCTCGTCTAGAAAAATAATTATATTCGACATCTTTTTATTGGTCTCTCCTTACTTAAACAGACGTTTGCACTCACGAACCAGCCGTTGTTTTACACTGAACACAGCTATCGGTCCACGGTTCCGCCTAAAATAACTCTCAGGTTATAGGTTATCTATCCAATACCAATAAAGCCCGTTGCATCTATTACTTGTAAATCTATCATTCTAAAAACATTAACATATTCCTCTCGCGACCAACAGTAATTGATCTCTGACATCAAATTCTTATTTATTTGCATAATTATAAGAACACTTAATAATGACGGCCGCGTATTATAGATAGAGGTTGCAAGTTGCCTAGTCACCAGTAATAACGGTCTCCGGATCCCTAAACTCACCAGACTGGCTGTATTCTGTGAGGGCGTGGTCCTACCTCGGTCCCCATTCCAGGTGACCCATTCCTTATGCAGCTGGAAACAAACTGCACTGGTGTAGCTCTACCACTGTTTTTTTCACCTACATTTGAACCATGCTCCAATCTTACTGCACATGAATAGAGATTGGGACAACAAGTGAGTGCCTTTAAGTTTGCGCTCATTCCTGCGGCACTGTAAAATATTCTGTGCAGTTGATGTCGTCTAGCAATAACCAGAAGATATAGTCTTATTCCAAATCGACCAGTGGGACATC
Organism: Teinopalpus imperialis; assembly: GCA_029286865.1. Lineage (NCBI taxonomy): Eukaryota > Metazoa > Arthropoda > Insecta > Lepidoptera > Papilionidae > Teinopalpus > Teinopalpus imperialis. The sequence continues at coordinate 1,178,696 of JAGSMU010000039.1, forward strand.
ATTACCATTAAAATAATTTCTGTTTAGCGCAGCAGTAAAATAAATTTTAATCACAACCTGCAAATAAACAAAAGTCTTGTATTAAAAGCGAAACAATGAATAATCTCGTTTCAAAATAATCAAGTCTTACCTTAACATCTTCTAGAGGAGCCCTCTGAACGTTATTCTTAAACTAGGTCGTAAGCTATAACTCGCCCCCGCGGGAGGCTTCTGGGGAGATATCGGCCGGATTTAAGCGAAGCGAACCTTATGAAACAAAGCCGTGATAACGTTTAAACGACTTGCGAAACTATCTTTATTGTAAGCTTTTCTCTTGCAGCCTCCGTGTATAAATATCTTTTAACTAACAGGTAATACTATATACTATAGAGTAATACTGCCAGGGGAGAGGAATTGTTCATAGGTCACATTACTGTGTATAGTTAATTATTTAATTTTGTTTTGATTCACTGACAGTAAAAAATGAGCACATAGTTCTCGTGACGGTAAGTGATTCCTGCGGTCCTTTACATCTGCATTCCTCCTTGACAAGGAGTCATAATGCAGATGCGTTGTCACCCTTGAGGACTGAGATGGAATGCCTCGTCACCAGTAATAAAAGGTTTCCTGACCTCACCAGATGATACACAGCTGCATTATGACGCTATTTTCCGATAGTTTTTTCTGTGAGGGCGTGGTCCTGATCTGGTCTAGCTGACCCATTCATTCTGCAGCTAGAAACAAGAAGCAGTGCAGCTCTACCACTATGAAATTTATACACACATATTATAATTATTTTATAATAAATATAATATTAATTTATTCAACGTTTAATTATGAATGGCATGAACGGGTCGGCTAGATTGGTGAGTGTATCAGGAGATTCATTATTGGTGATGAAGCTTTCCCTTTAAGTCTTCAGGAAATCAAACCATTTACATTATGATTCCTTATCGAGGAGGTGGGTGGGTATCAGGTAAACAGTGTGCTCGTTTGTCACCCTACTAGTAAATAATAAATACTAGTAAACAATAAATTAATAAATAAACAAAAGTATACAAGTTAAAGAAACAAAGGGCTGTCTATGTTCAAATATATGTACACACATCGTGAGTTAAATTGTTCTTATTTGAAAGACAACATAAGCTATTGAAAAATGGAATCAAATTTATTACTAATCTAAACTAGAATTTTTTTTAAGACTGTTGGTAATATTATTATTGTTTCAGCTAAGTAAGCTTTATTACTGGAAGGTTCATCGTGATATTAGAAATTAATAGGAAAAATTGAAATGATCGGTTATAACATTACATTTTATAAAGAGGTATTCTATCTGGTCTTCGGGGTGACAACGGATTCATCTTGTATTTTGTTGAGCCTGGATGTAAATGTCATGGGTCACCACTAATCATCAGGTGAACTATATGAGTGTTTATCATCTCTAATATTTTAAAATAAATGTAAAATTTAAACAAAATAAAAAAACACATACAAATACATAACATACATAAAATTAAAGTATTCGATTATCGATCGAACTCTTTGTCGATATCTGTCCAACGTTGGATGACGGACTCACTCATGATGATGATAATTAAAACATATTAAAAAAGTTTTGTCATATAAAATTCGTGCGTCCTTCATGAGAACAATTAAAAAAAAAACTTTTAATAGGTAAAAAACTACACACCATAAACTCACACTCTTTCTATAATATGAAGTATAAACAATTTTGCCAAACGCAACACCGGAACTGTGATTCCCCTAAACAAAGTTCCAACTACAATAAACAAGCCAACAGATCGCCAGCAGCACTACACCAATTACCCCCTGCTTAACATCGCAGAAGTGCAATACCAGTATAGGAAGCCAGCTTTCCTGTTCCGGGCGAAGTTCGCAGGCCGACTCGATGCATTTTTGGATGTCCGCCCAATACTTGTTGCACCAAAAGGGGGAGCAACCTGTTGCTTCGCCGGGCCTACGCCGACTCGCCGACGTATTTTTGCCCTGGGAAATACATAATGAATGCGCTTGCCGTTTAGTTCCCGCATTGTAGTTCCCCGCCGACGTCGGAATCGCCTTTGTGGGCCTAATGGGGTTCCATTTTTAAAGAGCCACTTTCAGCCACGTTACAATTTCCTTTCATAGTTGGAAGCGTTTGCGTTATAATTTTTGACTGAGTGAATTTCATACTTACTTCACTGCTATAAATATTTTATCCTATTTTTATTTATATTTAAACCCATAGCAAAGGTTAAAGTTTAAAAAGTTTAAAAATACACTCCTCTTAATGAGGTAGGTATAAAATGGAAAATTCAGTCTTTTTAGTCTTAGTCATGTATAAATTAAAGAGATATGATACAGAGAATTACATTTTATACACTCTTAGTAGTTTGGTTCATCTGTGTAATTCGAAAATTTAATCTATTTTTATTACACCGACGTTCAAGATGAGGAATTGGAATTCAAATTCCAATTACTCATCTCCGGAAAATCCTAATCTAGATTTTTATTGTTACGTAAATCTTAACTATCACCTCCATGAAATTTCAATTAATAAAAGAACTACGCTCGTTGTTGCAGGGTGCGTCCTCGAGCTTGGTAGTCAAGTTTGCGGATACGGAGAAGGAACGACAACTGCGACGAATGCAGCAGATGGCCGGCAACATGAGCCTCCTCAACCCATTCGTGTTCAACCAGTTCGGGGCGTATGGTGCCTACGCTCAGGTCATCACCGAGCAGGTATGCTAAATTCTGTTTCACTAAAACCTCTGCCTTTCTGACTACAACCGAATAGTTGTAATCCACTGAACATGCCATGGTCTTGCAGTAGTACAATCTTGAACCACGGCATTTATGTTAGTTTTGTAACAATTATGTTAATGAATAGTAAAATTATAATGTAATCTATACATTAATAAGAATGTTGACAAATTCAGGCAATTACAAGTAGAACGACGATAGAAGAGATTTTTGCAAGTTTGCGAATGTCCATGAATGCAGGTGGTTAAGGATCGAACTTTATGGCAATCAATTGAGGTAGCTTATGTTCAGGAGCTATTGAGAGTTGTGGTGATAATTCGAAGATCAAAAAAGTGATGCTGTATAGTCAGAATGAATGGGTTAGCTCGACCGGGGTATAGCATAACGCTGCTGTGTTTCGACCGGTGAGTGAAGGAATCTGGAGACCTTATACTGGTGACGAGGCATTCCATATCAGACCTCAAAGGTCTCTCAAAGGGCTCAATGCATTTGCATTATCATCCTTGTCAAGGATGAATGTAGATGTCATGGGCCGCAGGAATCACTTAATATCAGGTGAACTGTGTGCTCGTTTATAACTCTCAATGTAATTGAAAAGAAAACATTAAATCTAAAAACGCCATCATGTATATCAACTATGTTCTAATATGTAATTCAATAAATTAAGATACTGGTGAGAATTATCAAAAAAACACGTTGTGCTGAAGCAAAGTAATTTTAAATATATTATTATAATATAAAAATAACGATTCCAACCAAGGAATTCTTCATGTAAACCGTCTTTAGGCATAGAATATATTATAGAGTCCTATCTTACTTTTTAAGTAATTTTGCATTCATATGAGAAGATTTGGTCAATCTTCTCGATGTAGGCTTGGCGGATTGGACATTTTGCGTCTGCTGTAAAATCAATACATTCACTACGTATTGATTTCTTTGGCAATTTTATTATAGGTATTGCAAAATTATTTTTATTATTACGTAATTATTTTAGAAATGTCATTAGTTGTGTTCGTTTTTTTTTACTTTAGTTTTTCTTTTCTGTATCTGTATAATGTTAAGGATGATAAAACACCTGACAGTTTACCTGATAGGAAGTGGTTACTACGGTCCATAAACATAGCCACGTTACGCTGATATATTAAGCTGGTGTTCTGGCAGGGCGTGGTCCTATCCATTCGAGCTGACCATTTTATATTTGCAGGATATGTTTTGGTGTGATCTACTATGACTATTTTAGTATTATATTTATGAACCTTTTACTTAGTTACCCCTACTTTTCTGATCCCTAAGGGCATACATGCAGCCTCAATGAAAGCAGGAAAGCTGGCCCTATATATCCTTTGTCCCTAATATCCAACGCCAGATACTAATAATTTGTGCATTACACAAATATTGGCTTCGGCAAGAATTCGAACTCAGACCTCGGTAGGCACGTACATCGGCCGCCTACCCACGCGGTCGTGAACTAATATTTATTGTTGTACAAAGTTTGAAATTCCACAGCAGCAAGCTGCGCTCATGGTAGCCGCAACTGCTCAGGGCTACATCAGCCCCATGAGTGCTCTTGCGTCCCACGCACTCAACGGAATGGCCAACTCAGTGGTTCCACCAACTTCCGGTATCAATTTTACCTAATGTATATTTACTTATAAAGGTTGGAAAGGAATGTATTATATTAGTGTAAGATGATCTCTCCACATTTTTGTAACTAAACCCGGAGAAACTAATTCAGAACTTATTAAGAAATTATTCAAGAACACAATTAACTGTCGGTACGTGACCATCATACCCAAATTCATCGCCACTCAAAACCATAATAGAATAAAGGTACCGGTATCTTTTCATGCAAAACATCATACTGAAACAATTCTTCTGCCAAACGTGACTGACAAACGTTCAGAAATTTATTTATGTAGCGTCATGTGTTAAAACTTATGAGAAGTCATAGTCAGTCTTATGTCCTACAGGATAGGCTAATGATGATTATGACGACAATATATATATAGATTTTTTAAACCGTTGTTCTGCTCATTTAAAAATGTAAAATAAAAACGATTTATGAGACAAGACAAGAAGTCTTGGATGAGAACATCTATTTGGAAGCGCGTACCACCTTTTGATCTTTTCCTAAATAATTAAAGAAAGGTTCACAAAAAGGATTTTTATATATAATTTTTCTTCAAACAATATTCTTTACTTTCATGTCGACTTAATTATTAAATTGCTTTTTTTATTATGAAAAGATAATTTAGTGCTTCAGAAAATATTAAGGTAGAAAGGGTTTAAAGTCTTCGGATGTTTGGAAACAGATGCCTTAGTAAACAAACTTCTTTTAGTTTTTCTTTTACTCAGTCGCATTGAGTAATTTTGATTTAACTTGATTTTTTTGTTGGGTTAATTACTTCATAAGAATTTTAAAATATATGTCAATTTGAGACGCGAACGTCTCAATTTATCAATCGATGTTGAATAGATGTGAAACTGTTTTATATTCTACTATATTCAACTATATTGGATAAGTGTTTATGGATTAGTGAAACTAATGTAATTAAAATAGCGATAGAATATCCGCATCGGTTATTAGTTGTATGTGCCAAGCGATTATGGGCCAGTCACATAGTTACTGGCCCATGATCGCTTTAGCTTTTTGTTACTTCAAGCATAGTCAGCTTTATTCTTTATTCTTGTACGTATTAGCATTGCCATCTGGAACCTCCACTGGTTGGAGAACAATGAATGCACATGAATCAGAGCCCTCCACAGGAGGCTTACGATCTGCAATGGAGTAATGTATGGTATTAATAATGAGATGAACCGCTGAGTTAAGACTACGAATTATTGATCTTATCGAGAGTTATAGAGAGCTTTTTTTTAACCGGCACATTTATTTCCAGACAATTTCTCTGGCCTGGCGATAGGCACCGGCGGTGGACAGCCGCTGAATGGTGCGCTGCCATCTCTACCATCGCCGACCATGCCCAGCTTCAACATGGCGGCTCAGACCAACGGCCAGCCGCCCCAACAGGATGCTGTCTACACAAACGGCATTCATCAGACTTTTACTGGACGTAAGGACGTAAAATTAAGCAGTTACTCTGGCCTGGCAATAGGCATCGGCGTTGGACAACCGCTGAACGGCTCGCTGCCATCTCTGCTGTCGCCGAACATGCTCAGCTTCAACATGGCGGCTCAGACCAACGACCAGCCGCCCCAACAGGAGGCTGTCTACACAAACAGCGTTCATCACACTTTTACTGGACGTAAGGACGTAAAATTAAGCTCCGATAAATTATTATATATAATATATCCAATAAATAAATATAAACATTCGATAATTTAAACAAGATCGAATGAAAGATGTTCTTATCACATTATAGTGTTTTATGCTTCATTTTTAAACACATACATATAAATGAAACAATTGTTTTATTATTTAAATTTCCTGCAGCACAATTGAATACATTTCAGATTCCAGCGGTCAATTTTGTTTGTTATAATTCTTATAAATATAAATACAACATAATTATAAATTATACAAACAATCTTTGGGTATTAGTTTAACCATAGATAACGTAGAAAATACCTGCTTTGTAGTATTCAATATTAGTATATTTATGTATTGCAAATTGTTGATTTCCTGCCCAGCTGTGTTTTTAAAAGGCAATGTCACGTTTAAAGGTAAAAATATTCGAGCCTTTGCGTTAAAGCAAACACAAATACGCACTATAAATTAACTTTGATAGTTTATTTGATTAGTTAGTTTATTTTTCAATTGATTCAGGACATAATTTATTCAAAATTAACAACTTCGTATGTTAAGACTTTGACACGTTTCTTTCAGCAGTTCCAGTGACGGCCCAAGGTCTGCCTAACGGCGAGGCAGCAGCGCTTCAGCATGCTGCCTTCTCCGGCATGCAGGCCTTCCCTGGAGTCGGTGAGTAACAGCTTCCAAATTGCTTGCTTTAACTGTCTGCATCCCTCTGTCGTCTGTTTAAACATTAAACTTTTACAGCGCAACACAAGCAATGAATAATCATTACTTGCAAAATCTTTAAAATTAAACTTACATATCGCGAAGGAAATAATATTTGTAATCTTTTAAAATTCAGGGGCGCCTCAAGGATTAATAAGACTTCACAATATACAAAACGTAATTTGTTTTTAAATGGCAGCTGTTAAACGAAATTATACAAAATAACTTAATATTTCATGTGTGTACGTATAAAAATAAATCGTAAAGAAAATATAACAATAGATGGAGTAAAGATGAATCCTTAAAACACCGCAATAACAAGATATTAGTGTCCATAGAGTAATGTGAAAAGTCAAATTATTATGATTACCTAACCTTTCAAAGAAATGCAATTTCATCATAACATCCCGATGGTTCGGTATAACTTTTTGATAGATTGGCAAAAAAAATCAATCACGATTGAAGAACAAATTATTGAGGAACTTTGGCATTTTACTTACAAACAAATCAAACCCTAATTTGACATCTGATGAATTATAAAAAGTATTGGTTATTCCGACCCAATTTCTATGTGTAGTATTGCTCGAAAATTTTACTTTTAACAAGCAATTTCTTGTACTTCATTTCTGTTTACATTAATTTTATTTCAATAACCTTAGATTGGATTGGAAAATTTATGAATTTACTGTTAAAAGAAATCATTGTCGATATTGAAGCAGACAGCGACTTACTGATTGGTTAATCTGAATAGTATTCTTCTTGAAAATACAGGGCAAAACTCCTAATTTATAAATATTGTTACCATTACATTACATCCATTCTTTTTTATCTTGTCCACTCAACTAAGTAAAGTTAAAATAATTATATTTGATTGCACCGAATGAAGTTCGAAAAGTTTCGATAAATCGTGTGTTAAATTTAGTATTTCTATTATGTATATAATGTGAAAATATTATAAAAAAAAGCATTATAAGTGTGAAAAGAGGTCATTCCAAATAGAATTCATTAAATTACATTTTTTAAATTAAATACGCATTGATTAACCTGTTTATTATATAATTATAATAATAATTGAGTTTATTAACAAATGTAGTTTTTATTATATTTAATACAGATATGAGGATAAATTAATCTATTACTAACTTTAACTTATAAACTTCTTAAAAATAGCGAATAGTTTTTATGTTTTGATATGATCTCTAAAGTAGTTATTATGAGCTTTATATTTTTATTTATTTAACATTGATCAATCTTCGATTTTAATCTTTAGGTATCAACCAAAATTTTATTAATTACTTTATGGATTAGTGAAACTAATACATAAATAAATTTTAATTATCGATAGAATATCGCATCGGTTATCGGTTTTACTTTAAGATCGATCATTGATTGATTGTAAATTTCTTAACTGCTTATATTGTTCAATGTTAAGGTATGATACGAGAGTAAAATGCACTGTTTATCCACGTAGTGATATGTTTATCCACGCTAATGATAAATTTTGTGTGCTCACTTCCAGTAGTTGTTTGTGTTCGGTGTTTTTTGTTTATAATATTTAAAAAAATAGTATACACTATGTAATTTATTATAGAATGCTTTACACAGATTATTATTAAATATTTGTACAACACCAAACTTTACCTTCTCAGAATAAGATGAACGCATGAGTTTCAATTCATGCGTTCATCTAACTCGGCTCGGCTAAAATACTTTACATGTTGCCATTTCAATAAATGAAAAACGTAATTTAAAATTTACAATTTTTATTTTTACTCCCACACAAACTTTTTAATATATTCTGTTCTTTTACAAGTATTTCAACTTTTGAACTATTTTAACAAAAACATAACTGAAAAAAAAAGAAATCATACTAAGAAAAAAGGAAAATCATACTATTCACATCATTTTATATATTAAGGTAGAATATAGCTTTGTAATTTGTGTAACTATTATTATATATATAATGCATGTATGCGTACAAGCAATTTAATAGGTGTTCATGGTGAAATGTGCAAATTGATGTTCGACAGCTTATCCAGCGGTTTATGGGCAGTTTCCGCAGCCCATTCCTCCACCGATGTCCACCATTGCTCCGGCACAACGAGAAGGTAAGTATTAAGTGCTGAAACGAAGACTAACTGCCAAAAAAATCTGCGATCGACCTAACCTTTCTCTTCTTCGAAAAGGAAACCAGCAACGTTAAACGCACTCCTTCATTCATCACCTTGGACTATAGCGTCTTTATTTGTATCATATTTTTAAGAAATGTGGACAAGTAGAAATATTAGTATCAATTTTATTGTCTCAACCCATACCTCCATCTCAATTTCACTACCACTCTAATCACTTAATCCAAAGCTCCCTTTCTTCTAATACACTGAAAAGCTTAGCTGGTTCCCTTTCTGTCGATTTCACATAAACCATTCACCGTCTATCTCTTTCTAAATCGTACGATAATCCATAAAATCTAACTATCGTCTAATCACCTTTCTTCAGATACTATTCAGGCATCTAGATAAATTTATATCAATAGATTGAAATAGATAGTCAGTAACTAGATTTTGATAGATATAAGAGTACATAATGTACAATAACAGGCGGTGAGGTTTTGATATTTGTTCAGTTTCTCAGTTTGCTTTCTCGTCATTTTTCTCGTTGATTATATCTGGTTGTCGTCCAATCTTAACAGAATTTATTACTTCGTGGCAAACAAAGGGAGAATGGGAATAGACTGCAGGTACAACATTGCTGGAAGTCGCTTCATCTTTAGCAACTTCATCATCCAGACTGTTACTATGGAATGTGTGTCGCTGTATTATATTTGTTGGTATTGTATGTTTGTCGTCTTCTATGTTCAATGTGTTGATGTTCAGTAATTGTAGATATAGTTACATAAGATTGTTTTCCGTAGCGGTCAATGCTAGTAATAAGAGGCAGACTTGTGAGTTCTTTAAAGATTTTCTTATGTTTCCAGGCTGCTCCATTTCGGGGCCCGAGGGCTGCAACCTGTTCATCTACCACCTGCCGCAGGAGTTTGGTGATGCTGAGTTAATGCAGATGTTCCTGCCGTTTGGAAACGTCATTAGCAGCAAGGTGTTCATTGATCGTGCTACCAATCAAAGCAAATGTTTCGGTAAATAATTATCTATGACTAAATATGTTTATGACATTAAAATGTACTCATTTTTATTATTACAAGTAAAATAACTATTATTAGTAAAATTTCAAATTAACCATTAAATTTGTCATGTTACATATATCGGTTGATATACACAGATAAGTTTTATATCCATTTAGTAAACCACAGACTACAATCTAAAATATTCACCTAACTAGCGGACAAGATAAAAATTAACTAAACTAAAATACTAAGCGCGTTCATTATATTATGAGGAAACATTTATTCATACCTATAAATTTTCAGGCTTCGTATCGTTCGACAACCCGACGTCTGCCCAAGCTGCTATTCAGGCAATGAATGGGTTTCAAATTGGCATGAAGCGACTAAAGGTCCAGCTGAAGAGACCCAAGGATGCACATCGGCCTTACTAACCCAGAACGCCGTCCCTGCGCGCTCACGTCGCGCCCATGGTGGGTAATTTATTATTTAAACTAGAGGGTGACACAAGGGTGCCTGGGAAGGGAAAGGGTCCTGGTGTCCTTTTTATGATATAGATAATTTATACCAAGAACTACGAATATTAGAAGCATGTACGATGGGAACACGAAAAAATATAATTAAGATTTAATAATTTGTTATTCGAACTTGTTATCAGTTTTACTTTGTTAGTTAAGTAGTAAGATAGTACTTATTTTAACATGAGGTGGGATCGTGGTCAAGCACTTGCTTAGAAAGTTTATAAAAAAAAAAAAAAAAAGAACTATTATTTGAACGTCTAATGCCAGTCATTGCGTGCCACATGTTTGAGTTTTATTAGTAACAAAATTGCTTGTCGCATAATAATATACTGTTTACCTCAAAATCTATTTTGGATAGATTCTCTCTTTACACATATAAATCGGGTAATCACTTAAGGAAATTTGAGGGATCAGTCTTACTTTATTGTAACAAAGTAACGAACGGGAAAAGATTATATTCAGGAGTAGAGAAATTATGTGCGAGATGATGAGCCTGACGATTATTAACTCTCAAATCAGACAAAAATTTATATTTTTTTAAAATAAGGTCTAACTACCCAACGTCTCTAAAGACGGTCTTTAAATTTTTTAGTTCTAGACCACAATAGGCCTAAAAATTTGAAGTAATGGAACACAACTATCTATCTCTAACCCACAATAGGACTGCATAAAATCCTTTGATATTCATTATTTAATGATTCCTTTACATGATTGAATTCATCATTAATTATTTAAATAAAACTATTTTGTTCTTACGTTGTTTCAGGAGGCGGCTGGATTGTTCCTCTCGCCTGAGGCGCTCTTGTTCGCGTATTATCAACAATTCCAAGGAATTTAATTACCGTTTATTGTATAGTGAATATCATTACCTACATACTTATATAAAAATTATGCAAGCCCACTCGGCGTGTATACTAACTTAGTTAAAAGTAATTTATTGAATCAGCGCGTAGGAATGCTTCATTCTTATCATTATCGATTAATCATTAAATTACTCTATTATATTATTATATATACAATTTATTAACTTTGATTAAATTATTATTATTATTATTATAAAAATGACACGTTATAAAAATTTTGTCATTCGTAATCATACTTCTATTTCTAAGTACTTAACGTTTAACTGAAACTTTTAACATAAATTTATTATACTAGTTATTTGCTTGAACTAAGCCAAACTGAATTTATTAAGTAAGTTGAAAATGTAAGAAAAAATGTATTTTAATTATTGTATATTGCATAAATAATTGAAGCGCCGGGGTCGCACAAGTATCTTTGTCTCTTTTGTGGTTTCATTTGGAATGTAGAGGTCGCTGATCACGTAGGTGTATTTGGCGCGTTCTGTTACACATACGTTGATTTCCTTAGCTGTAGTTAAATGTTACAAAGATGCGCGTAAGATCCTCGGCGTCGCGAGCACTGTTGTCTCCCTCCACCGTATTAATCACACTAATGTAAGTGCTACGATAAATATCACTATCGGAGTATAATATCCTATATTTTGTTAAATTTTATTATGTGTCTGGTAAGATACACGCTTGGTCGTACCGACATATATTCATTGTCAGTTTTGCAAAGAAATTTGAGTTTTTTTTTGATAGGAAATCTGAATTTTTTTTTGATAACTTTCTATAAAACTATACCATTCTTTATAAATAGAAAACTTGTTAAAAATTAAAAATGATACCTATAGCAACACACACTGACACATACGGACATTTGACATTTGAATGCTCGCGCCTAAACTATACAACAAAAGAGAGTTTTAGACCAACCATCATACGAACAAGACCTGGCTGTATGGACTAAAGTCCTTTGCCTTTCCCATTAGGGATAAATTAATATCATCATCTATACAACAAAAATGAAATCTAAACTAAATTGAATACATTTAATCCGTGAATTCTTATCGGTGGTACGGCCAGCGCATCGAAACCTTACCAGTGTTAGTAGAAATATAATAATGGGGATGATGAAATAAAATTAAAAGTTTGTAATAACGCTGTGTACAAATCAAAGTGCACTTCCTTAAAAGACCGAAATACTTAAGGCCTTCGTTACAAAAGAACGTGTTATTATGTGTTGTAAATTCCAAATGGGCTGTGATATAAAAAAGTATAATATCAACATAATGGATTGTACAGGCCGTTCGTATAAATATACATATGTATATTGTAAAAAAATTCTTTGTTAACTACTCGCACACGAAATTTATTTTCATATAAATACTTATGGACACTGACATTAAACCAAATTATAAACGTTAATGTCCATAACTTGTATAGAGTCAGACTTGTTGAGCTATTTCATTCATTTATTTGCAAATTTTCGACCTGTAAATAGTAACAAACTGCCTATTTAGCATTGAGATCAAATGTACAACTAAAATTGCCGAGAAGTTTAATAAGGTTGTAAATAAGGTGTCCAAGAGGAACACATGCAACATTGCGAAGTCAATTTTCTAGAGCGCGCTTTTCCAAATTTAGTTTGTGCATTCATGTGTGTCTATATACATATACAAATATATAAATTATTCGTGTTAAGGTGTTAAATACAATAAATGTGACATAACGCGTCAGGGGAGTCAACAGTGGTTAAAGCGCGAGCCAACAGAATACAAACCTAGTGTAATTTCTACAGACAAAAATAGATTCTTAATCAAAATGTACCAATATAAATTTTAAATGATACTGAGATATCTTAGATGTTAATACGTGCGCGCGGGCGGGTTCTATACCCCGGTGAGGTGACACTGCAAGTGAGAGTATGCAACAGCTTGGTAAGTCATTGCCAATTGTAAAATTGCCGTTATCACCCATACTAAAATTCTCCTTTGTGTAAACGGCATGATGTTGGCAATACTATAGCTGTTGCTTAGTATTTTTATAAGAAGCGTTAAAAAAATCCAAAATGTACAATGTTTCCATGTTAATCGTATAAATGTATCACATAAAAATAAGAGTGTCTCTAAAATAATTCATGTTAATAATTGCTTCGAAATAATATAAATCTACGCTATTTATAAAAATACAAAAAAAACTCTGAGTCCACTAACCACAGAACTTATAAGAAAATTAATGGTGTTTATACAGCCGATGCCTATCTAGCAACGCTCTTTAAAAATAAATAGATTTATTTGCTGATTATTTCATTTATATCCTGACCTTTGTCAGGCGCACTAATTACAGATGTAACTTAAATAAAACATCAGTTTATTACCGCTTACACATCTATCAAACCTCTATTATCCATACATTTCCGTCCGTTTTTGTATTGCTTATTCTATTGGCATTACATAATACTTGCATATGTAGTACATTTGTATTATAACTTGGCATAACATAAAATATGTATTTAAACTTATTAGACGCTAAATATAATCCAATCTTCATTAAAAATTATTGATAATATTAAATAATTGTTAGCAAATTTTATTAAATGATAGCAACACTACGATAAACTGAAATTTAACGTGGTATAATTTGTACATATATTTAATTATGGTAGTGAGCTCAGAGTTAAAGCTAACCTCACACAGAATTCTAATTAGATAAGTAATAAACTAAGATGAATGATCAAGTATTACAGAAAGCGAAAAGTACAAGATAAACAAATTGTCCTTAGAAAATGCTCTAAAGTTGAGAAAGGATACGCGATCATTTATATAAAATAGTAGTTTTTTTTATGGAAATTATATTTCCAAATTTACCATCGGCAGTCCTAAGATCTACCATTGATAGTAATTTTCTGTGTGTGGTTGGGGGTATTAGGGTTCTTGCTGCTGCGTGCCATTAGCACGGCCGCCGCCCGCCTCTAGTCAAATATTACATTCACCACAAGACATAGATCTTTATATTTACACAAATAATTATATTATATTGATATAGTATTCTAGTTATAGGCAATTATGATTTCATATAAGTCCTATGCATAAAACGATATGATGAAGATCATCGTACAATGTCGTTATTTAAATGTCTAGTTCATTTCTCTCGCTGTCGTGCAATATGTTGTTATGCTTTTAAAATTGTTTTAACGTCGTTTTTATTTTGTTCCGAAACAAAAATATTTTTGTTACCATTTTAGATTATTCGTCGACGTGGTCTCGTTAGGTAATCCGACTGTAAGGCCGGCCTCTTAGTCCCTTTACACGTAACGGTATTGTGTCGTAGATAGAAAAATATCGAAGCGCGTAAAATCTTAGTAGTCGAATCCGTTACGTGTAGAATGATGCATTTTTAGAATAATATTTGATAGTGCTGGGGCGAGTCGACTCGCGAAGTGACCGTCACGGGGTTGCCATTGTGCACAAGGCCGGGTCTTGTCGGAATTGTTGGGTGCAGCGCTGACGGCGGCGGTGGCGCTGAGCCTCTGCGCTCGCGCTTTTAGGTTACAGAATAAATCGATGCCAAACCGAGAGACGTATACTTAGTATATATCGATTATCGAATATATCACCTCGTGGATAATGTAGGAATAATACACCCGTGAAACGACGCCGCACGGCGATGCTTTCACGGGCTATTAATAGTATTGTGTACTTATATCTATTAAATTTATACTGATTAAAATTAAAAATCTCTAAAGATATATTGCGGCGACGCAAAACTTTGTAATAAAATTAAATGAGTCCTTTCTGAATGTATAAAACAATCACCCATAAAGTGATTCTAGGATACAGGGTATGCTTTGCAATTATTTAAATGTATCTAAATGTTTTCATGTAGGCAGATTTTGCCGATCGTTCTGACTCCGACTCTTATGCTATGACTAGTATTGCGAAGTAATCAATTGAGGTCTTAGAAAGTGGTTATCGGATGCGACTATCAGTTTGTGGCTGAGGGTCGGGGGCAGACTTATCGTGCATCGGCCACCCAGGCGGCGGCGCCCGCGCCGCATCACTCTCGGGTCCACTGTAGTCTGTCGCGAATTTTTATACTCTCTCGTAACTATTGTAGCGTAACCGATTCCCTCATCTTCATCTCACTTGCGACTTAAACATACTTGCTTCGTTACTTTATTGTAACTAACTGAGCGTTCTCGTTTTCAAATTAAAATTTTAATTAATTATAAACTGTATTAGTTTTTCACAAATCATAATAATTTCTCTATGCGCTGTGCGAGCGGCTGTAGGTTCTACACGACCCGAGGAACCTGTTTAAAAGAAAATGTAGTCGAATTTTTGTGTCTATAACCAGTCGCTCGATATAATTTTTCATAGCGTCTTAGTAAAACGAGAGGAAGATAAACTCGATTTTGTCTCATAACATTTTTGAATATATTTACATAATTCGCATACTTGATAATTGTCGCGGCGCTCGCCTAGATATGGAATTATTGAAGCACTCAAGGATGTTTGAACCGTTTGTAAATGGAAAGTGAAACAATATCGGAGGAACATTACTTAGGCAATGTAGATAGACCGTCGGACGGTGCGAACTGCGAGGTACATAATTGAGATATAACTATAGAAACGGGGCGACAACTGATTCCGTTACACTGTCGTACGTTATAAAAACAAACGCAATCGACCACCGTTCGATGCTAGTTAGTAAGATGAATGCCAATATTTTAACCAGGAAACAAACATTAGTATTCAGAATAATTAATCATATGGTTATATATCTATTTATATTATAAAAATATGAAGAAAGGCGCATAGTGCTTTTTATGAATTGTAGATCCTAGTAACGAAACAAAATGATCTAGTCATATCTCCTTCTGTTATTTATTTTTCCTATCGCTTAGCATAGTTTAGCTTCAAGCATTCGATTATCCACTATATACTATATGCATACTTTACGTGTAAACTCAAACTTAGATCTTATTCTAATTTAGAATATTTGCTATATATATATCCTTTTGTATCTTTAATTAAATCTAAAATACACTGACTACTATATTAACTAACATTATTCTTTAAACTAAACGCTTTAAAATGTCACAAGAAAACCTAAACTTACTTAAGTAAAAATATTTTGTTTCATAAGTTATCCAGAATATTGTTTCACAATATTTATATACTTTCAATCTGGAGATGGTACCTAAGTGTAAAAAAATAGGATTAATTTATATAATTTATAAGCTCGGAATGCTTGTTGATAATCTAACGGCTTGAATGACTTATACTCACTCTCAACTCAACTCAAATGGTCGCTAAATAAGCTACATAAAATTACAAAAAATAAAAATTAACACCAATTGTCCACATTATTACAGATAGAGAAATTTAAAAATCTAAATATATATATAATATGCCACGTTTAAATATGGTTTAAAATTTTGAGTACTTCCGACTAACGACCATTTGAGCTGAGTTTCGACATGATCATTATATGGAGAATAGTAGTGTTGTTACAAGTATATCGATAAAAATATCGATGTTTGCAGTGCACGTGAAGGGGGCACACTATTATTATGTCTTATTTATATACTACTTCGTACGCCTTAGAATAGTTTTCAGCTTTGGTTTCCTTCTCTGCGTTTAATACTTCTATGCTCTTTTCTATTTAATAGAAGCGAATATAGGCTATGTAAAGGTATAGTAGATAGAGAAGGAATTTGATAGTTCTGCTATTAAAAACTTATTAAAGGTATATCGCCTCCGTATATGGGCAACGTATCGTTAATAAAATGAGAATGAAACAAAATCAGGCCGTCCGTAAATTTCAAAAATTCAGCTGCACTTTACCAAATACAAATGTGCATACTTTTGCAAATACGCTTGCTCACGACACCTTAGTTTTTATTTGAAAATTTTCTTGTGTTTTTGAATAGTTTCTAGTACAATATTTTTAAGAACTTTTTTTTTCTGTTATTTAGTTACTGTGGAAATATAAAAAGTATTTAGTATTTCCTACCTCCATAGACAATTTTCAAGTAATGTATATTTAATACTATTAGGAGAAATATAAGAAATTTTAATAATTCTGTCAGCCAATGGTCACAGTTGAATATGCTATAATAAAATAAGAATTCATGCACCAAAGTGAATCTTAGTATAATTATTCAAGATTATTATAATTATTACAAAAAATAGGTACTTAATTCACCTACATTTTTCATTAAAATGGTAATTTGTTATATTTGAAGTTTATCAAACAAGTGTATTATAATACGAATAAGAAAGTATGACTATTTAATACAATTAAGTTTCAATGTTACCAGATGTGTGTAGACATTTTTGACGTCATATCTAATTTAGGAGCTTACTAGCCTTTTGTCCCGGGGCCGCTCGGGCGGGTGACAGGGTGTCGCTGTTGTATTTCTAAGTGGAGATCATAATAATTGACAGTCTAAAATTACATTACACTCCACTATCCTCGTTGCCGGGCCATAGCTCACAATTAAATTATTTCATATGTTACAACTTAACGATATAAAAACTACTAATATTACATAAAACACACCGCTTCGTAAAATACTTACGGCTTTCTAGATATGATTATTTTACAATATTAACGAAATATCATCATCCTTAAACTATTGCCGTTAAATTAAAATTTTGAATGTACACCCATAAATAAAATCTTGAGCTAAAAAATTATACAAAATATTTATACTAGTAATTTTATATTTTATTTTCATTATTCATTTTTCATATATTCATATTATATATATATATTCATTAACTTACTACAAAAATAATTCAATACTATTTTATATTTTTAACCTTTAAACAATTACATCTAACGTCGATCGATACACGTCCCACCAAAATCTTATGCCAATTATTATTATTTCTATGAGTAGCCCAAAAAGGCCAGTAACAGCCAACCTACGGTCGATAAATAGGAAATAAAGGAACTTGAAATAACTGTATTCCGCACTCAGACACATTGTTATGCACATTGTTCTGGATAACTTATAGTGAATAGTTTAAGTAAATACGTGCTCTGCTGTTCCGGTTTATTCGACATTAATTAATTATAAAAAATATCGATATCGATAACAAACCAATTCAAAAATAAAAAATAAACCCGCAAAAATTTGCATAATTAAACACTTTAATGACCCAAAAAAGAGATAGAAAATGTTCTAGATAGTCGAATAATTCAGTTCAGTTGCAGTTTTAGAGCAGTCTAGCTGTTCAGATATAGCTAAGCAAAAAGATGCCGATTAAGGCATCTGTAATATACGCTTGTATCGTTCGTCCATTGAACCTATTCTACGTAACAACCTTGTATAACTCCCATTTTAATTTTGTCAAATGAATTACTGAATCAATATTAAAATTTAAGTGATAAGTAAGTATAAACATTGAATTCAATGTATTTTACAAATAAAACAATTTTTCAAATTAATATTTGTAATCACGAGAGTGTTAAATAGCTATTTGTGTAATACAAAATAGTTTCCTTCAGAATGACTCTTTCACCCATGAGCATTTTAAAGATCATCGACAGTTTAATATCTGTTTAATTACATGCGAGATATTTTTTTTGTTTATTTCATTGATACCTTTGCGAGAACAATCCATGTATTCTTTTAGTCGGTACGTTTAAATAACCATGAGACTCATCTTTTTACTGAAATAAAAACTTGTTGAAAAGTTTTATACACTATAAAAAAATTCTTAAAAGGTGACTTTCAACTTTTATTAAAATGATTATCAATATCAAAATTTGTATTCTATATGAAACATAGATAAGAAAATAATGTGTAATTAATAATTGTTTATGTTAATACATAAGTACATGGTTGACAGCTGTGGTAGAAAAACTTTTGTCTTTAGTCTCTTAATAAAGTCTTTATTTCATTTCCAACTATGGGCACAGTTTTTATAATCGTTCCCTTTGCTTCAGTTCACTCTAATTATTACAATGCTATGGATAGTAGTGACAGCTTTTCTTCTTAGATACAGCGATTAAAAGGAACAAACGTATCCCAGACCACATTTAATACGCTTTAAAATGTAATAAATTATACATTTTATCTTTATATTATCTTTGTACCATCCCTAAACATCATAATAGTCATACAATGGCTGTGTTCAAAGTTGGATGAAATAAAGTATAATAAAAATTATTTTTAAATATCACAGCTTTTCTTAAAACTATATAGATATTTATGTAATCTGTGAAAATCGTTCGTAAAATTAGTTAAATGTTTTGACATAAGACATGATTGTTTTTACGTAAAGAATGATACTTTGGATTAAATGGAAAGAATATTCTTCAATGCATTTGGTAGCTAGGCTATATAAAATATTTATTCTCGTATATTGTTATAGATCGCCAAAGAATGTAAAATAAAATATTATTGTCACAAAAAGTTGCTACGTATTTTTTTTAATTAAAGATTGTGTTAGCTATTCCATCAATGGACTGGATTCATTGATTGAACATGTTAAAACTAATACAATAAATTTGCCTACTTTGCGTCTCTAATTTAGTTAATGAATTAAACCAATTATCAAATTATTAATATGTATAATGCAGAAGTATTACAAAACTAAATTAATATTCAATTATTTATTATTATACACTTATTACGTTTAGTATGCTAGAAATATGATGAAGGATAATAAATAATTTTAATAATATTAGGTACGTGTTTTATTTACAACTGAAACCACAATATATTTGGTCGAATACATATTTACTGATATTTTAGCATACATAAATGTGTACGGATAGCTTTTAAGACAAATATGTACAGGAATAACAACTTAAGACAAGACGAGATCATCTTCAAGTCCATATCATAATATCTAAACTGGAGAGTGCTTCAGCAAAAATTTGTAAACTGTAACTTAAACTTACTCCTACGGTCTACGGCTAAGAGACTTTTCTCTGTATACGTTAACTTTGAAACCATCACATCAAATGAGCTCACTTAATGTGATATTCGCGTTATTGTTTAAAATTGATAAAGTGTAAAGCCGCAAGAATACTTTGAACTTTTATCGACAACTATAGGTGAGTCTACACAAGCAACATTTTTTAATTAGCTTAGTGAACGGAGATGTAAATGAAGCGTATATACCAGCTATCGGTAAATTTATTAATGAATGAGTATTGATTAAAGATTATAATTCAGAAACATTTCAAATTATAATTCATGAACCACTAAATGACGAGTACACAGAATTCGAGTATATTGATTCAAATTTATGATAAATAAATTCAAAGCTCAAAAAATCTTAACTTAATTTACTTAAATTCAATCTAGTCAGGCTGTCTGTGTAAGTTTCTAATTTATATAAACTTAAGAGTTAGGACAGAGTTTATATATATCAGGTAAGATGATTATGGACAAAGTTACCATTCATAAACGATTTTTTTATGCATAACTAATTTTACACCTACTTCAATTTATCTTTGCATTGCCCTAAGATTGACTGGTAGAGAATGCCTAAGACATTAAATCCTAAAGGTGGAATCTTAAATAAATAAACCTTAACGTACTTTGACATACCTGTTAGATCAAATTGGCTATATTGTCGTCTGTTTACGAGCATACCACTGGCAGTACAGTACAATTGATCTATTTTGGGCCCATGTAAAATATTTGTTATTCTAAGAAGAATTTAGCTTTTCTTTTATTTTTATAAACTTATTCGTATAAGTTTATATTTTATTATTAGATATAATTTACTTTTTTCTATTTAATTTTTAATTACCCGACATCACACAGAACCGCCTTTTACAGAAAAATATAAAAATTAATTAACATTATTAAATAATACATGTGAACATGTTACGCCACGCCTTAAGTATAGAATAAAGTAATAAATGTAGAAGTATTGTACTAGAACTTTGCGAACTAGAACGCGAATCTTACTTTGAGAATATAATATGTGTTACAGGACTGCTCCAGCAACTCCGAATATTATTATGATGTAGTCGATAATTTGGGTTGGCCACCGTTATAATAATAAAAATTACCACCTTTTACTTTTGATTTCATTATAAAATATACATTTATAAATTTATGTAAATGTAACAATAAACGATAATTATGATCCATTCGCATAGCCTACCTAGGTATATATATTACTTTGATAACTGTCACGGGACTTTATTTTAGAACAATATGACAAAGAATTTATCGATATGGTTTTAAACATGATCAAAGATACATCCTTATGACCTCCACCTTATGACTTTGCGATTCCAATAAGAAATATAAAAAAAATATGCTATAAAGCTGAATTTTCCGAGTCTTGATAGTGTATTTTCGTAGAAGATTGCAATACAAGTTTATCATGGATTTATCAGTTATAATTTTCTTTTGGTTACCCTGGTTTTGTTAAATAAGTTTCCAGTTGACATTCATAATAACAGAGATAAATTCCATCAAGATCTGTCTCCAATATTTTTTCTTCTTTCTTTATTGCATCATTATATATAAGCTATAAAGTTAATACTTGTTTTGTTGAGTTAAAATAAGAAATTTAATTGTTTACAATATGACTTACTACGTAGTACATATTAATAAAATATCGTTTAAACACACCATTACTAGACCATCCTTTTCAAAACAAGTTAAGTCAACAACACACAGACACATATATATATATATATACATATATATATATATATATTTATATATATATATATATATATATATATATATATATATATGTATACTAATGATTACTATTAGCACAATACAGACAATACTGCAATGTTAATTACCTCATCTGTAGATTCATTTTGTGTTTAGTCTTCTGCTTTTGGCTGATAGCCTAATAGGCAACATCTTTAAATGAGAAAAAAAACTCAGTTACTGCTGTCATACTGATTGACATTAGTAACAAATAATATAATTATTAGGTTATGTGGGAAAATTAATTCCTAACACTCGATTATATGAGTAAAATTTTAGTCTACCTTTAAAATATTACCAATATGGCTTTATTAAAATCGAGCCAGATCCCACAAGATGCAGTGGTACTTACTGAAGTAGAAGCTACGAAATATATTTGGGACGTGGTAAACAACTGGGAGTTCCTTTCAGATACGTTAGTACAAAATATTTTTTTGAATATATATATATGTGAAGAAATCTTAAGGTGAAATATGCATATGGGGAGAAACATAACACACAAGAGCACTTGCCCTCTTGAAGTTCCCTATAAGTATTTTTTTCTCAGTGAATAATAATTAATTATAATATAATTTATCGAAATTTTTTAAGATATTTTGTGAAATTACACCTGACCGAAACTACCAATTTTACTTAAACTTGATGTCGCTATTTTATTCCAAATAAAGGTGACAAGAAAATGCTCAGTGAATGTAGACAGTATCCTGATACTATGTGTCTACATTCATGCATGGCAGGAGTTCCGCAGTCCATAGGCTTCTCTACCTATTTTCATAAAAAGATATATTTTAAAGAAATATGTTTAACCTTTCATACTTGAAACTAACTCATTCATGGCATACATTACATCTGATCGTAGTATGTAGAAATGTGAATATGCAAATTAAAACATTTATTGACTTACAGATGGGCACTACGATTTTCTCCAGGTATACTAGGAGCAGTTAATGCCTTGTCAGGCATACTAATAAATAATCTCTACCGTCAAAAGCTGAAACTTGGTCAATATGGATACTTTTCATCTGTTTTACCAATATCTGTGATGCCTGGAGTACTTACAGCTATCTTCCACAGGCATGTATGTATGTTAATCCATAAAAGACAATATTTTAAAAAATTTATAATCTACCAATTTCTCAATAAATATGATAATGGAAGCTATAGTGCTTGCTATCCCCTCACTTTAAATTAACATAATGCAAGCATGGTGGCGTTGCATAATTAACTATACTCTAACATTACATAACATACATAATTCATAGAGCTGAGAGGAGACCTATGTCCGAAAGTGGACTAATTATTAGACATTGTATATGAGACATTTTGGTTACTTAACATTGACAAAGTTTTTAAAATTGAAAGTTTCCTGAAATCATACATAAAATTATGGTCACAATACTTACTACAAATGTACAAATACTACTTACTGATCAAAGGCTGGTGATGGTGGCGGAGAGAGACCTTGGAGGTTGGAGACAATGAGGAGCGACCTTGCCAATGCCTAGTGATTTATGATAGAAATGGTGGAAACAATTCAACCATCATGTCTTATCATTACAATTCATCAATAATTAGACTTTTTCTTGGCTTCATTTTACATATATTCCATTTGTTCGTTGACAGTGGTAGATAATACTATTTTTTTCTCTGGTAATTAAAAACAGTCATGTATAAGATTCCTTTTTTTCTATATAAAATTTTTACTTTTCTTTCATTTTATAGCCTTGTAGGACTGTCCTTTTTATTTTTTTGTTGGACATTTATTATTGATACATTTTGATAGGGGCTAGTGTGTTCTACAAAACCCACAACTTCTAGGGTTGGAATCCTAATAGTTCTTTAATACTAATGAGCTTATTTTTCAGACTTTCACATAAAATCATAGGCATGGCCATACACCATGCTAGTACTAACATTTGTGTCCGATGTATTTGATCACTTGATACCTTTATCTATCCCTTTGTTAAAAGGACAAAATATTTTTTAATTTATTTAAGAGAATACCAGCAGAGTTTATCCTTTTACCTATATCTCTCTTTTAGGTAATTCTGAAATGGATAAATTATAATCCTAACAGTAAAATATAAGATAGAAAATGTTACAATAACTTTAGAATACATTAAATAGATTAAAATGAATAGAAACTACCAATGTATTCTATTTTTATTATACCGAGAGTAACAAACGAGCACACAGTTCACCTGATGGCAAGTGGTTACTGCGGCCCATGACATCTACATTCATCCTTGACATGGAAACATAATGCTAATGTGTTGTCACCCTTGAGGGCTGAGATGGAATACCTCGTCACCAATAATAAAGGTCTCCAGATCCCTGCACTCACTAGACGAAACACAGCAGCTATTACACGCCAGAATTCTGTGGGAGCATGGTCCTTCCCCGTTCAAGCTGACCCATTCATTCATTCTGTAGCTAGAAACAAACTGCCACATAGCTACCACTGTAATTCTATCCTTCAGAGTATGCAGTAATTGTTAAATGTCCTTGTGGAGAAAATACAAGGACACAATCATTATTTTACCTATAGCATACAAAAATGAATATGGTGTTATTTCTTTGTTTACAGTTAGTTACGTCAGATATGTTGCTAATGAAACTGGATAACTGCCCAATTTGTTACGAGGTGCGATCTGGGATGACGCAAGTTGCAATGGGTTTCGTGTATCCTATGGTGCTTGGACCAACTGCGGCTTTAATGGTATGTTTCACCATTTTTATGTGTATAGTAACCATAATTTTAACCCATCTATGGTCCTATTCTGAACACTACAGAGCATAAGCCTGAGCCACCGGCATCTATCGGCTTACCGAGGGCTACACTGCAGTTTGTTTCTAGCTGCAGAATAAATGGGTCAATTCGACCGGGATAGGACCATGCCCTCACAGAATACCGGCGTGAAATAGCAGCATAACGCTGCTGTGTTTCGTCTGGTAAGTGAAGGGATCCGGAGACCTTTATTACCGGTGACGAGGCATTCCATCTCAGTCCTAAAGGGTGACAACGCATTCAAGGATGAATGTAGATGTCATGGGCTGCAGGAATCACTTACCATCAGATGAACTTTGTGCGCATTTGTTACTCTCCTTATTCTGACCAAGGTCTCCCGATCAGAAATAGTGTATAATTGAATATATTGGTAGTTTCTATTCAATTTAATCTATCTAATGTTTTCTAGTGTTATTGTAACATATTTTCTTTTATTTTTTACTGTTAGGATAACTGTGTGCTCGTTTGTTACTCTCAATGATATTAAAAAAAAGATTGCATAGCTCGTCACTGCATCTAGTGTGGGTCCTCCTACAATGCGATGGCAAATACTAGGTCGCCACTCGATAAACTTCCTTACCCATCAGTTATCGATTCTACGATCTATATGCTGGCCTGCTCATTGTCACTTCAGCTTATTGATGTTTTAAGCTATAATATTACTTTGTTATTCTGCAGATATTCACGTTCAGTATTCGATCGGGCGTAGAAACAGCGAACGTATCTCACTCCATAGCTCGCTTAGTGACTATGAGCGTCCTTATATGGCCAGCGTGTTTGCGAACTCCGGTGCCGCCACCAATGAAATAGTCAAATGTAATTTAAAGTGCTGATTTGCCATGTACTCGATTGTGAACGGAAAAAATCGGAAAACCTGAAAAAAGAAATATATCCGTGACATGTCAATCCGCAGTAGAGCCGTGTGGCAGACTATATTCCAAAACCCTCCTAGAGAAGGCTTATGCCCGGCAGTTGTATTTATATATATATATATATATATATACGCCGTTAATTTGCTCTTATATACCAAAAATTGCTTTTATTTCAGTTCGCCACCAGATATTCTACTTATCGGGTACCTGACCTACGAGAAGGACCAAAGGTCTTATTGAATTTCTTAAAGGGCAAGACTAAGTCATTCTCGGGAACTTTGACATACATGGTTGCAATACAAATGGTGGCTTCGTCTATCTTAACGTATTTTGAAATGAAGAACACCTTAGTGTTAAGAAGAAAAATTATGGAAATGGAGAAAAATGCTTTAAGTGAAAAAGATTTATCGTGATTGTTTTACAATTTTCGAATTTTATGTGTATTGTGTAAAATAGATAGTTTATAGCATTTGTTTTTGGCTTAATATTTCATGATCATCTAGTGCTATATCGATCTCCAGCGAACATTTATAGGTCGACGCTCGATAAAGCGGAATGTCTTTCTATACTGTGTTGCCAGTATTTGAGAACCTTTATTTTTACATTATATATTCAATGTGGTCGTTCCACTTCAGCTTATTGTTTCACTATCAGCATCAAAGGACCGAGCTCTTTAACGAATTGAATTTACACGACAAAAATTGTAACAAAATTTATAAATTCGTAAAAAAAAATGCTTAAGTGATTTTAGATGAAAACCGACTAATTGACTAATGCAAGAAATTAGGAGAAGGGACAACTTACAATTTACGACGTGACCAACCCAGCTTGATCCTTCAGAAGTAACTGACTGAGCGACTTTCGGCCTTCTTGGGCACCTTTCACGCCCAGGGTAACGTTCCACGCCGAGGCCACCTCTCAGGAGCCCTTGTACTTGTTACCCATGAACAAAGGTCTCGTCTGAGTGCCATAAGCGCTCGGCCACCTTCCAACCCGGTGAAACTGTAAAAGCCTAACAAAAAAAAGGGCTAATAGTGGCCATCAGCCACAAAAATAAAAGCCAACCCAGCACGAGTTGTTCACGTGGCCATTGTGCATCAAATTAACGACTGTGTGATTGATAATGGTAAGCAGATCTCTAGGTTATCGCATAAATTTAACTCTTGTGGTAAGAATATTACAAGTACTTACTTGAAATATTGTTAACACAGAACCATGATTTAGGGTGTTCTAAAACATCAATGATTATAAAATTTAATAATAAAATAAAAATAATTGGATACATCCCTCTTGCCGGAAGCCCGGGCTAAAAATATCTTTAATAACTCTATAACACTCGTTCTTTCGTCTTGCTATTCTAACGATGTAATAATGTTATTGTCTCGTTTAGTAATACCCTGTTTAATTTCCCATTTAAATTCTTTATTATCTAAAAGTATATATTTGTCGGCTGCATATTTTTACCTGGTTTTTCCAAAATAAAACAACTGTGATCCTTTCCTTTTCCCCACTTCAAATCAAAACCAACATTCACCACGGAAATATAATAGGTTAATTGTAAAGAAATAAAATTCACATGTTATTTCATATAACCTATATTATTAGCTCTTTTAATGATATTTACGAATTACAAAAAACCGGAAAACAAACTAATGCACACAACTGTAATCAGAGAATTTATATTTACTATTAAGTTTTGAACACATGCAAAACCGCTTCTTAATAATATAAAAGACAAACACAGATACCAGGGATCAACTTTCAACCAACAGTTGTGCTTGGTATCCCCCATGTAACATTGACTGCAACATATATAAGTGCAAATCAAATCAAAGGATTTGACGCAGGAGGCATTATTAAAAAAAACAGTAGCGTAGTTCATAAAATATAGGTTATAGATTACACATAATTTTGTATTACGTATAGCTATATAAAATCTATCTTGTTACGAATATTTCGTAACTACATACTCCACTTTATTGCTAATTGAATTCAAATCACTTCAGACCATTTTACACTCATATAAAACATTACTGAATAAGTTATAACAAAAGTTGAAATATAATAAACCTACCATCAGCTATTTAGTTGTGCGTAAGCAACAGCGATTTAATCGCACTGCCTGATGGCGAAAGGATTTGGTTTATTAAATTATAACTAATTTTATAAACCTTACACATGTTAAAATTGATATTATCCTTGCTTAAAATCAACGTTTCTTTTACTTAGATATTATACAATCACATTAATAATTGAATTATAGATCCGCATCAAAATATTTATGGTAACATAATTTCAACAAATTTGTCAAATGTTTTTATTAGTGTCAACACAACTGCGTAATTTACAAAAGTCACAACTGTCAAGTAACAGTGCTGTAATGTTTCCTATCATGTTATCGATATTTTTATGCAAGATAATTCAGAGACATGAGTAATACATATTAATATTCTAATTATTAATATTTGAATAGAACAAATAAAAAAATTGTTAATTAAAAGTTATTTCCATAGCTATAATTAAATAAGGCCGATCCTTCCCGTCTTCCGAAATTTATAAACTTTATAGCTCGGATTTCTCGCCGTTGATTTTGATAGTTTTCATATATTTCATTCCTTAAAAGACCTGTATTTGCACAATTTATTTATTAAGCTACATCATAGAATGAAATTCAGGTTTCCAACTCTAGTAAAATAATTTTATATCACTGTCAGAACAATTGGAAACTATAGACAAGATATATAAAAAGAATCAATATTGACAGTATTTACTGTTTTTAACATCGGTTCAGCATTCACGTAGCACCAGAATTAAACCAGATCATCTAAGCTCAATAAAAGGGATTTTAAGAGCTAATTTTAATTATGCAATCAAATATAAAACATCCATTTATTGGATGTTTTATAAAATAAATACCAAAAAGACTAAACACTACGGAAATAACTTATAGTTCTTTTGTAAACATGATCATCTTAATGGATAAAATATGCTCTATGAATCTGAGATAAAAAAGGTTAGTTCAATCATAGTTTACACTACGCAATTATACATAAAATTACCCGACAAGCATGTATAAGTGGATATATATGTGGAAAATGCGGAAGACGTGTGTCCGGATCTTGCTAAATGGTAATATGTAACGATACCTTATGAAGTGCCTTTTACTAAGCGAAGAAATTTTGGGTTAATCATTCAGTTTATAACACAAAAAATTGTTGTAATAACTTCTATCATTTTATATATATGTCGATATACACTGAAAGGAGAATTCTTTGCATATGTTTCTTTCTGCAAAGATAAGTTCAAAAAATCTGTTTGATTTAACGATAAATATCTTCAATAAGAAACAAATGTCTTGTAGCCATTGGCTCTGCTATTTTTTTATTGATACATGTTCTAGCATGCTTTCAAACTGTTCAAGAATTATCGTCATCAACAAGACGTCTCCAATTATTTATTACATACAAATATATTATTTCATAAGATAGTAGATAAATCTAATTTAATTTTACAAAAATCTAGCTCTCTATTAGGGCACATGATAATACATTTCAATATAGCAGAACTTTGTTAATTAAATATGACATCTGTCAAACGGATTTAGTTATTTCCAGCCATTTATATATTTCCATAGGGACTAGGCGGGAAATAACTAAATCGTATTTTAATTCATAATAAACCATTATGGCATGTCATAATGTAAACAGTTGCATTGACATTGGGATTTAATATTTTTAGTTTCACGCTTATGACATACATTACAAACGTGTATACCATTATGTTACGGCAACCATATTCTTCTTGATTTAGAAGATAGAGATGAAACCGACATTACCGTGATAATAAAAGCAGCCATTAAAATTATATTTTTTTAAATAGATGGACATTTATTTCTCTAAAACAATGTAAGAATTAGGACCTCTACCTACCTCAATATAAAATTTTTACACGTATTAAAATTAAAACTCTAAATAACGATCGTATAATAATTATAATATACGAGTACAAACTCTTTTTTCATATTTATTTAAAGATTAAGATGATTTATCGATAATAACAACATGAGAATTTTCAATGTCGTAACCCTATTAACACAGCTTGTACAAAATCTTAAATGTTTACATGATGTTTCAAATTTGCTTGTTTAAAATGACACGGCTTTAGACTGTGAAAATCGTAGTGTTACGGGACGGCAAGATATATTTAGCGCACTTTACACAATCCGAAGTCAAAATGATTTGTAGAAAAAAATTGATTAATAATAATAAAACATAATTTTTCGTGATTTCTGAAACTTGGAGGCCTATGACGTAGGCTGAGTTAATCAGGAAGAATGTGATTATTATTTGAAAAAAACGTAAGTGAAAATTTGTTAGTATGGTTCACGAATGTAAAGCAGATATGTTTAATCGGAATAAATAATACATTCTGACATATACAATACCTTAATAACATGTATATCAAAGTGTAATACACTTACGCTTTATTGACACAGGGTACCCGGGGTGACCGATGAGTTTATGCTAACTTTTATAGTTGTGTGTGTTGTGACCAAAACATATTTCGAGATCAGCCTATACTCAACTTCGAAGTGAGGTAAAGTCAAAGAATTTCACGGAAACTTCCTCCAACTAAGAGCCCATATGTCACATATTGAATTAGAATGTAAATTTTGATATTTGTATGGTACAATTTTTGACTACCTCTCTGCTATAATAGCCACAAAGAAGCCGTCACTTACCCTAAGTGCCATACAAAAATTAAACACGTGCTAAATTACTATATGCACATTGAGATAAATGAAGCTTCAACAATTTACTTGACTTTAAATTTTCATAAAATATAAGCTATTAATAGCATCTTGTGTCCCTGTCATTTGCGTTGACGTAATGTGAGACTAAATGACAGTGGCGACTTGCACACCTGCAACCATCATGAAAAAATGCATTAACTTGCCAGCATTTTTTTTATTACCTATGGTATGTCGTGTTCAAAATTGTTCAATTAAATAGTCTTAATTTTTTTTATTAATAATCTAGTTTGTTAATTTTTTTAATGACTGCTTCATATATCAACGAGAGTATGAAGCTTCCCTCGTACCATCTTCCACAAATGATAACTTGTAACTTTTTTTCTTTAGTTTTTTGTTCGGTTAATAATGATTAAAACTAAAAATAAAGCAGATTATAACACAGCGACAACTTATGTAACATGCTGTATAAACAAAACAGACATTGACAAACTACGATAAAGAATTTTTTTGTTTAGTATGTTTATTATATTTTTTTTTGGAATTTTTCTTTGATTCTCCTTTAATATTTCTATAGTGTCCCGCGTCCCAGTTTTTTATATCTGCCTGAAACAGATACTTATAGTATGGACAAGATTGCGAATTTATTAGTACTTAAACAAAAACAAAATTAAAAATACCTCCAAAAGATCTGCTATGTTGAAGTACAATGACATCAGTGGAATAGGTTCCACTACAGAATACCATATGCCGAAAAAATAACTAATCTTTTTTCACTAACCAATTCTTTAACAATACATTACTATCTATGCGTTGAGTGAAATTTTATGAGAAAAAATCTAGAGATCTAACTTTCATATCCTTAAACATGAAAACACGTTAAAACAGATTTTTTTAGTATTATGATACATGAAAGATCTTCACCCTGTACAGTCCAGTGGTCATGTAACAAAATATTTATACGGCTTACGGTTCTCCGCAAAATATAAATTGAATAGATTTACCTTAAATCAATAAAACGCATTAACTATTATTAATTAAAATACTCACAAACATTGAAATAATCCAACACCACAACAAGGTATCGTGTTACCATATTATATAAAATATTAAAAAAGAAACAAGCAACATTAACACAATTTCCTTGATGTAGAAAATGTATTATCTGTGCAATATTTTTCATTGGTCAGTCTGTAGCATCCATGCGAGCATCGCAGCTGACTTAAAATGGCAATTTCAAAACCAAACAACTAACAATTAATAGATGTTAAGCTCACTCACAATTTTACTAATAAATAATAGTTTATTTCAGTTATTAATGACGTAATAAAAATGAAGCCACGTACATGAATATAGACACGAGAAGTTCTTCTTTGGTGACAAATGAATTTAATACTTCATACTTTAACTTTCGAACTTCACACTTCGTTGCGATTTGCGCGTTTTTTTTTATACATGATAAAAAATAACAATAAGTACTGTAATGCATCTGAGTTAAACTAATTGAAACATCCACAAGATAACCAAAACTAAATTTGGTATATAAATTTTAAACTGTAAATTTCGTACGTAAGGGAAAAATGCGAGAAGATTAAAGGCAAATAAAATGTTGCCAAATCTAACAATCGATATTTTATAGCTAAAAAAATATCGATTGTTTCAATATTCTACCATTGTTATATAGAGAAATGATTATTCAAACAAATTCCAAATAAAAATATTTTAAATGAACTCTCTTACTGTATTCAAGAAAATAAAGTAAATATACCAACAAAATAAAGTATATAACCACTAATATTTTATTCGTTAACAGCTGCGACACACTCGGAACAGCTACTAAATAAAAACCAATGCAACAATAAAAAAGGCAAGTCAAAACTTTGATCAAAGTGCATTCTCGATAAATCAAAATTGAAAATCTGGCCGAATGTTACACATATTATATTGTTCTATAATAGAAATATAGAAAAAAACATCAGTGCCAATATCGTTAATGCTCTAATTATTTGACAGCCTTCAATTTCTTTCTCTATTAATAAAATTTGTGTACTAGTTAGTAGTAGTATAGTATATTATAATTATTGAAATTTATAATAAAATTAATAATAGTAATATATTGTTTGATTTTTTTTATATATTTAACAGATTGTAGTGAATTTAAACCCTCACCTAACTGAAAATTATATAAATATAAACTTCTAATCTTTGATATTAAAGCAAAGTGCCAGTCTCTTATTATCGATAAAGAAATATAATTGACCTTTATTATTTGCCGCCATATGCAATTTTTGCATGCAATGGTACAGTAAAAGTAATAACAACATAATCGCTTATTCTGAGTAAAAACTAAATCACACGGGTCAACGTATGGAGATCCAAAACAACATTGGCACTGATATATACGCAAAAATACATCCAAACCGGAAAACGCTCGTTCGTACCAAAGACGAAGGTAAACGTAAAAAAAAAATAACATACCGCTGGACTACTGCTTGATAAGTGAATACACAGTTCGATGATGGCACCTTGAATGTTCCTCACAGGAATGTCGTTGGCAGTGATGTTTAGCTGGACATCAAACGATGTTAATCACACAGGAGCCGCTTCCGCCTTCACCGGAACCACTTCGAGCATAATTCCGACTTCCCTTTGTACTATTGACCGCGCTAAGAGTATTGCCGTGTCCACACCGGTCCGTCTGATTAACACACGAAGTACACTTAGATGCTAAATTATTACTAACACGACATTTGTAACTACCACTTGGACTCGTTAATGATTGCTTGTCTGTGTACGGTGCGTATTGGTGCACGAGTCTTATGTTATCGGGACGCGGTCCCCGGGGTGCGGCGGGATGCTAGCAACGCTGGCTGACGTAGTCCCCGTACGTGGCCGAGATCTCCTCGGACTGGTAACGGGTCAGCTTGATGCTTCTCCTCAGCTCCCCCGTGATCGCCGCCTTGTAACCACCTTTACGTAAAAGGGAGTCGATCGTTTGTATTTGGTCCCAACCTGAAATATAAAAACCGTTGACTTGAATAAAGTTAAGACTTGAGCGATAGTCATATTATGGCCATAGTGTAACAGTATCTTCTGTTTTCCTATATGTACGCATGGCAATAAACAATATGACCGTTTCTCCACTTTAAGCCAAAATAATCTATTGCTGGACTAAAACTCTTTTTTCTTTCGCATATACTACTTACAAAGACCATGGCCACAGTTGCTAACTTATTGCACATGGGTTATCCACCACAGTGGTTCGACCGCTTCTCCGACGATATCACCTATTTTTTTTTCTTTCACTTAGTCGACCTCATGGGAGAAATTGGAGTGATATATTCCTCTGATATATTTTTTTTAAATAAGTAAATATTTTCACCTGTGTTTCACCATAAGAAGGTTGCCACACTTACTTGCCAAATAACTATTTGTCTCCACGTGCTTTGCATCAAGTAACTAGATTACAGTGCGCTTACTACCATAATGCCTGACGTTGAATGAGATGCATATCACTTGTCTATGAAGAAATCACACTGTAGAAGTAATCTCTTCGTTCCTTACTCAGTACTGACCAACGCGACCTTGTCTCGAAGTGCCTTGACGCCTTTATCTGGAACAACTTGTCGTTCGTTACAGGTACCTACCTAGCTACCTACACACTATTTACAATATTAAGGGCTTTGTCATTACGTTGCCGGCTTATTTGAATCCGGTCATAATAAGACAGAACTTTTGTTACTTGCTGACGGCATAATCAAAGGTAAAATCTACTAAAATAGCGTAACTACAAACCATAGAGGAAACCTATTCGGTCGCATATCTTTTTATACGAGCTCTTCTTTTTATGGTCACACAAACGAGTACACAGTTCACATGACGGTGAGTGATGATTGCTACCCATAAACAACATCAATCGTCAACAAAGATTCCAAGTGGTCATGTGCTTTGCTACCCTCGCTGAGGTTGAATGTCCCTAGGATCCCTAATCCCTAGGCTCATCACACGAACACAGCAATCCACGCTAGAGGTATAGTCGTGGCACAATTATCTGCACCAGAGACTATATGCTAGCCATTGTTGTAAAAAAAAAACGTGAAAAAGAAGAAAATGATTACCTGTTACCTGATCGAGCCATAATCGTATGCAGTCACGGTTCAAGGTGGCATTTTAATTCCCAATGGGCATTTCTCCGTCGTTCATCGCTGACACCCAGAAAAGGACCCAGAGTATAGATTGCACCATGCTTTTAGTGCCTATTCTCAACCAATAATAGCTTGGAAAGTGTTGTTGAAAACAACAGGAACATTATGTCACTGGAATTTCTTCTTACCTTGCTCTGTGGCAACTTGTGGTAAGTATGTTGCTGTGCGTTTGGTGCCGCGTTCGCTGACGAACTCGATGCGTATCCCGTGCTTGCCCAGCTTCCAGTCAAGATAGTGCTCGGCCTCCTCGAAGTGCTGCAGAATTGACACCGACACGGTCAGACGGGGCACCTCCTCTCGTGTGATCGGAGTGAACCGCGAATCCTTCAACGCACTGGTAATCGCGTACTCCCGGAGTCCTGCGTATGGAAATGTTCACTTTGAAGAAGAGTTTTCCCGGTTTCATTTATTTTAATAAAAAGGAGAAACGTCGTCACACCTCGAGTCGTGAATAGTGTATATCTCGGTCGGGTAGTGTAATATCTCTGTGGCATGCCATTGGTTTTACCGATTGCCGGTGGATTATCGAAAAAATATCGACAGATTTGATTTAGTGTGAATATCGATACTATCGCTACGAGTGAGAATATCTCGAGAATACAAGTATACAAGTGAGTAGATCTCGAGATTAGAGCAAGTAGACGGGCCCGACTTTTATATTTAATTCGTGCGTTTTATACTACATAAAGCAAATTTGATGAAATTGAAGGTTCTTTTTTTTTAGAACAAATACTAAAGCTAGAGACAAGATGGCAAAAGTGTGTGATCATTCCGGAGACTATGTAGAGAAATAAAATAATAAATAGAAAAAAGCTAGATGAGGGCCAGTCTTCAGCTCTTATAACGTCCTTGTGAACAGGTGCAGAGTCCTGCTGGAAAGTCCACGGTATATTTTTAAAAAGTGTATTGCTGAGGTTTCACAACATGATCCAAGACTGTATCTTCATAAACTTTGGCTGAAGTTTTCACTCCTCTTTCACAAAAATGTACTTTTGCGACTCCTTGTATTACCTGAAGTCGGTGAATGTGACGCGGGGAGGCATGCGCAAAGACGGGGCTTGCGTATGTCATTATGGGTCGGATGCACGCTTTGTAAAGTGTAATTTTATTACGCAGGGACATTTTGCTATTTTTATTAAGTAACGGGTGCAAACGACCTAGGACGAACGCTGCTCGATTCCGTACGCGGTTGACATGCGGACCGAAGGTGAGTCTTTCATCTAATGTGACGCCTAAGTATTTGACTGTCTTTTCCCAGGGGATTGGACGATCAAATAACTCTATAGTTAGGCGATGCGGCGTTTTGTTGCGCCGAGAGAAGTAAATGGCTGCACTTTTGGTGGGGTTAACCTCGATCCTCCATTTCCGAAACCATTTCCCTAAGGTGTTGGCTGCAGATTGGAGGCGTTTACAAATAGCGTCTGGTTTAAATCCAGACACGTAGAGGCCGGTGTCATCGGCGAAAAGGGCTAGCTCTACACCGCGAGTGCGCGGTATGTCGTTGGTGTAGAGTGTGTATAAAGTAGGACCTAGGACAGAGCCTTGTGGTACTCCGGCACAAATGGGGTGAACCTCGGGCGCGTTCCCTCGACGCGGTAACGAAAGGTTCGTTTTCGGAGAAAATCTCGTATGATAAGTACGAGTCGATCTGGCACACCGAGCTCATATAGTTTGTATATGAGCCCGTTGTGCCAGACCTTGTCGAAAGCTTTCGCCACGTCGAGAAAAAGTGCCCCAGTTTGGTAGCCCTGAAGAAATTTACTGAGGATGTGCTCCGTGATGCGGTGCACTTGATGTGTGCATGAGTGTTGGGTGCGAAACCCGAACTGCTCATTGATTGGCAGCCCTCGGGACAGCATGAAGTCCTTGAGGCGGGTGAGGATGAGCCTTTCATATACCTTACCCAAGACTTTGAGTAGGCTTATGGGTCGATAGGCTGATGGATCGGTTGGATGTTTTGAGGGCTTGAGAATCCCTATGACATCGGCTTCCTTCCAGGTGTTCGGGAAGGTGCCTTTGGATATGGCCGCGTTGTAGATTATCACCAGTAGGTGTAAAATGGACATGGGTAGGAGTTTCATCACCTTGTTGGTGATACCGTCGGGGCCGGGAGCCTTGCGTGGTCGCAGGTTTTTAATTATGGACTCAACTTCGGTGCATGTAACTTGAGTGACGGAATCGCGAGGTGGTTCCTTACTCCTCCGGTCGACCTCGCTGTTAACCATTTCAAGGTGAGCGGCGTCGATCGGTAGGGTGCTCGGTGAGCATTGGAGCTCGAGATTGTCAGCCAGACATTCGGCTTTCTCTTCGTCTAAGAAGGCGGGTGGTTTATTAGGACGCGCTAAGGGAGGCATTGTTTGGGCGGTGCCCCCTTTTAGGGAAGTCGCCAGTAGGCGAGATGGGAAGGTTCGATGTTGGAGAGGTGATTATCCCACCGATCGTTCCTATACTGGGCTATGCGTGATCGGACTTCACGCTGAAGGGTACGTAGCACCAGCCGGTTACTTTCAGTGGGATATAAGTCGTGGGCACGAGTCGCCGCATTCTTGCGCCTCATTAGGTCCTTTATGTCGTTTGGCAGGGTCCATAGGTGGTCTTCCACCGAGGGAACCTGCCTCGAACAATCCACGATTACGGTCTGGATGTGCCTAGTGAGGGCATGAACTGCGTTCGTGTCGTTGACTGAAGATATGTTCCTAGGAATAGCATCTAGGTGCGGTGATGTGGCTTCCCTCAGGGCGTTCCTGAGTCGGTGCCAGTCTACAATGGTTTTGGTGGAGGGTGAGGTTGGGGCGGAGGGCCCTAACCGAAGAAGAACGGGGCGATGATCGGAAGCGAGCTCATGGATTACCTCTATGCCTTGGAAGGCGAGATTGATGTTCTTACAGATGGCAATATCAAGCACGTCCGGTGCGTGACCCAATATGTATGGAAAATGGGTAGGCGTAGTAGGCGCTACGACGTCGAAGTCGAGTGCGTCGCTTAGCGAGTCTAAAGCCAACCCCGGGGTTGATTTTAGTTGCATTCCACCGAGTGTGCTTGCTATTGAAATCTCCTGCCAAAATGACTGAGTTTCCAAGGAAAGGAGCGCCACGAAGTCGCTTCGTAATACTTGTGCGTCACGTCTGCAAGGCAGGTAGACGGACGCGATTGTGATGGGGGCGTGGCCGGTCATGGCTAGCTGACAGACCGAGGCTTCTAGGAAGGTTAGGGTTGGCGTATCGACGGGCACGCAGTGCAAGGACTTTATAGTAGATGAGAGTTCCGCCATTAGCGGCGGAAGTTCTATCATTCCTAATGATGTTATAATTCGCGATGTTGGGATTGCGAGTGTGCGGTTTGAGGAATGTCTCTTGCACTAGGAGCACGTCGACTTGGTGATCGCGAACAAAATTGAAGATTTCGTCGCGTTGATTATTAATACCGTTCGCGTTAAAAATGCGACGTTAAGGGAACGCGGTTTTACTCTGCCGTTATAAAGGCCCTCTATGCTTGAAAATTGACGATGGCTGACACTACATGTTGGTAGCGCATTGTGGCAGCAATCCTGATTTCGGGCTTGCCATTGGAGTCCCTTAGGGCTTTTGCAAGGGCTGAGACGTCGGCGCCGTTGAAAACGGCGGCGAAGCGACACACAAGGTCGAGGTCGCTTTCGTTAACCGGCCGTCCGGCTGATGGAGGGGGCTGCTCAACCGGTTGAGCGACGGTCACTACGCTAGTAGGAGGTTTCCATGCGGGACGTAGAGGACGAACAGGAGCGAGAATAGACGCGGGAGCGGCGATCGGTGTAGCTACCTTAGGTGCGACTTTAAGTGCCGGGCGTTTCGGCTTGGGAGCCTTTGGGCAGCCAAGGTAATTGGCTGTGTGTCCCTCTGAGTTGCACAGGACACATGCGGGGGGCCCGAAAGCAGCCAAAAGGGCCTTGTCCTTGGGTCTCGGACAGTCGGTGGTGCCATGGTCACCCAGGCACTTTACGCATCTGGGTTTCCCGAAGCAGTTGCGAGCAGAGTGGCCATATAACTGGCATTTGTGGCACTGGCGGAGAATGTTTTATGAGGGCGCTCTATTGTGAGCCCAGAAAGGTGGCAGCACGTTTTCAGGTTAAATACCTGCTTCCTGCCTCGGACCTTTCGAGGGCCACAATTACCATGTTGAATGGCTTTTGTTATGCCCACTGTACATCCTATGCACGGATAGGACGGGTAAATTCTGAGCCTGGAGGTCCTCTTTGATGAGGTCTGCGGGGATTTCCCGCGGAAGGTTTTAATAACCACTCTAAGTTGGCGCTCTTCTGCCAGGGTGTAGGTGTGAAAGAATACACCTTTGTCTTGTAAGTAGCGGGTGACCGCTCTATGGTCATCCGTGGTTTCTAGCTGCAGTTTAATGCCTACAGCGGTGGGGTCGCTTGATATTTGTAGCGATTGGAAAGGGCCGATACGACAATCGGCCATTTATCTTGTGCCTGTATGAAGACAGGCGGCGGGCGTTCGATGGCTGTGAGACAGCCGAAGTTTGGGGAGCCAGTAGTGGCGCGCTGAGGAGCGGCGGGGCTTGCTGTGAGGCTGCAGAGGGTGCCATGGGGTTGGGCCACAGATGTCGATGGCCGGGGAGAGGGACATCCCTTTCCCGTTTTTCGCCTTGGGTGGCGGCGTCGGGGCGGGTGAAGCTCGCTTTTTTCGCTTCTTTTCCACCAGCGTGAAGTTGCTGGTGTCTTGCGGGAGGTCCTCGGGGGACGAAGGGCTATCTAGCTCCATTTCGGAGACCGAGGAGGACGATGAGGCAGAGGCCCTTGAGGAGGACCTTGAGGGTGATTTTGCCCCTCCGGTAGGGGTTGCTCTTTTATAATGTCTTCGAAGACATCGGGGTATTTACTCTTCAGGCAGCTGACGAAGTGTACAAGGAAATCCATTGTTGGATTCTCCATTGTACACAAATTATTAATAATATTACTACTATTACGCGCGATGTGTGGCCTCCGGTGGGGTGCCGGGGTGAGTAGCCTACTTCCCTCCTGCCGGGTATAGGCAGGGAGGATGTGTGCCTAGTTGTGTAGCCCTAGTGCGTCCAAGTGCCAATCTTATTTGTGCACTTGGGTGTGTGCTTAGAGCTAACTAAAATACGCGTGAGACAATTATAAGTCTAGCGGGTTGGTCAACCTTGGCTAGGGCACTACCCAAGGCCAAGTTTACGTTGACTCCTTCCGCTATCTTGCGTTTCCCAGAAGGGGAACCGCGGGCGTACGGGGCTTGCCCTACACTAGCTTAGTTAACACCGCAAGGTATCCACTAGTATAACCACCCAGGTGGCTTTACAATAGCTTTCTTGGAAACTAAATTCCGATCACAATAGCAACAGCAATAAAAATTGCACGGTGTATTGTTCTCGGAACAATGGATGCGCAGGTGGCTTGCTCGGGGGCAGGTAGCTCGGGACGATCGTGGCGGGGAGCCGGGCGACCGTTCTCGGCGACTGCTGAGCGTCGAATGACCTCCAAGACTGTATCTTCATAAACTTTGGCTGAAGTTTTCACTCCTCTTTCACAAAAATGTAGTTTTGCGACTCCTTGATAAGACACTATATACCCTGCCGGCTAAAAGTTTAAGACCGCACACATACACAACATAATTATCCATTAATTGTAATAAAATCCCACAGGATAAATAAAATAAATGCACATCTGCATATTCTATTTTTAGTATCGAATATTTAAAGAAGTCATTCTTTTGTTTACTTTCAGGTTATTGGACAATAAACATCTATTGTTTTTCAAACACCGAAAAACGCTGCGCTAGAGCCAGGTGGTAGAGTCGTAATAATATTTTTATAATGTCCTCATTATTAATTAATTATTTACTTGTTACGTATTGGTCAATAATTAGGATTATTTAGCTCCTGAAAACACGTGTTTCTGACTTATTATTACCAGAGTTTACTTGGGTTTGTTCACAAACAATCTCAATTAGTCTAAACTTGTGGTTTCTACAGTGACGTCATATAACGGGAAAAGCTCGAGAATTAGCAGTGAAGTACATTTTGCCATCGTTGTTTTACATAATGAAGGCAAATCTGAACCTGCGATTGCTTCACAGCT
This sequence comes from Teinopalpus imperialis, assembly GCA_029286865.1. NCBI lineage: Eukaryota > Metazoa > Arthropoda > Insecta > Lepidoptera > Papilionidae > Teinopalpus > Teinopalpus imperialis. The sequence goes on from JAGSMU010000039.1 coordinate 1,219,315, forward strand.
GAAGTTATCGAAGACTTGTGTTCATGGCACAATAACTCGATACAGGGAGACAGGCAGTTTTCAAGATCGTCCACGCTCGGGAAGGCCGAGAGCTACAACGTCTAGTGAAGATCATTTCATTATTGTTACCAGCAAGCGAAATAGACGCTTAACAGCACCAGAATTCTGCGTCGAAGTAAACTAAATCAGAGTTAAACCTTTATCATTGACTACAGTAAAACGGCGACTGAGAATTGCGAAGTTGTATGGTCGGGTTGCCGTTCGAAAAACCTCTGCTAAGGCCACAAAACAAGATAAAACGGATGCAGTGGGCTCTTGCCCATCGAGATTGGTACGAAGATTTTAAAAAAGTGCTTTGGTCCGATGAATCCAAGTTTGAACTATTCGGTTCAAAACGTAGAATTTACATTCGACGCAGGGCTCAAGAAAAGATGATGTCAGATTGTGTAGTCCCAACTGTCAAGCATGGTGGTGGCTCAATTATGGTCTGGGGTTGCTTCTCTAGTATTTCTTTTCTTCTAAATTGAAGGAATTTTGAACAGTACAAAAACATTTTAGAATAAAATGCCGTTTCTTCCGGGTTGCGATTGATTGGAGATGGATTAATTTTCCAACAAGATAATGATCCAAAGCATACTCAAATTATATAGAGGATATTTAGAAGAGCAAGAGGCACAAGGGGTGTTAAAAAAACATGGTTTGGCCTCCTCAGACCCCGGATCTCAATCCCATTGAACTTTTGTGGGAAGAGCCTGATTGGATCGTCCGTAATCGTGGCACATCCTCGCGAGAAGAAATGTGGAATGCTTTATACGAAACTTAGAATATATCACAAGACACCATTAACAAAATGATTGCCCGTAAGCCGAAACTTGTTAAAAAAGTCATAAAATGTAAAGGAGGATTTTTTTGATGAAAAATCAGTTAAGCCTTTTTTGCATGGACTGTTAATATTTCTTTACAGTTTTAAAGTATATTGTTTGTCAATCCATGTTCTATTAGATGATTACTTTTATTTTGATTTAACAGGTTAATTAAACATTTAACATTTTATTGGAGTTTTACTTTATTTTCCTACTTTAATTAAGTTGGTCTTAAACTTTTGGCCTGCAGTGTATATTTATCCTCGACAAAACTTCAAGAAGCAAGTGGTTGTCACCCCCAAATACTGAGATGTTATGCCTTGCCACCAGTAACTAGATCTCCGTATCAATACGCAGCAAGCGAATCACAGTATGCTTGATGTTGCCATTTCACGCACACTGTGTGGGCGTGAAACTTCTCCAATCGTATCGACCCATTAGAAATAAGGATTCATTGCGGCTTTATCACTTGAATATATTTTAGTTAATTTTACGCGGTTAATCAACGCTACGGCCGTAACTGGCTATAGCAAGCACAAACAGATCGTTATAGCAACACAACACAGTATATCAACAGACGTACATAGTAGGCAGAAAATATAAAAAAAATCGTATGGTGAATTAAAAAAAAACAAAACCTTAATAGTTACGGGCGACCCACATAAATCCTCAAGGGTGTTAACACGTCTGCATAACGATTTCTATTTGAGGACGAATATGTAATTTGTGCTTTTTTGTCACCAATTTACAAAATTTTAAAAATCACATGTCACTGGGTACAAGTTACAGAAATGAAACTTCGGAGAACTACACCGCGATTTATAAATATATAGTAAGAGAACAGTAGTAGTAAGAAGAAGAGAATAGTAGAAAGACAGAGAGAGAAAGAGAAAGAGAACAAGAAAACCTGGTCAAGTACCTATTTACCATCCTTTTTGCGCCAGAAATGTTTCATTTCACAAGTGCCTTCATTTCAAAAACAAAACAGAGATAAAAATTTCATATTAAATATAATAGAATAAACATTTATTCGACATAAGAGGACAAAACAAAACAAGCACAAAAATGTAAAACAAAACAGAACAATAACAAATGAAATTAAAATTAACAAACAACATGAAAAAAAAAACCTTGTGCCGAAAAGGGGTTGGCTCAGCATATGCTGTACTGCAGACATGTAACACATCGTTGATTTTCAGCCAAAAAACCTAAAAAACCCATCGAAAGGCGGACGCTGTTCGGTTGTGTAAATGTAGATATGGATAATTTGTTATGTTAATACATACACTTATATTTGTATTATATATATTTATATATTATATATATAATACAAATACTTAAATACTATACTATACTTAAAATTTTAATACATACAAACATATTTGAATACAAATATATATAAATTTAAAACAGCTAAAAGTTAGATATAAACAAATGACATAATCTATAATAGATAAATGACATCTTAAATAAATATTTTCCCAACTGCTTAATAAATGATTTGTCATAACTGATATTGTCATGCTTACGTTGTGATTCAGTTAGAAAATATTTTACTTTAATTTTAAAAGAATAATATAAAATAATATTGATATACTAACAAGCATTTATACTTGGTTCCATCAGTTGCCAACCTATTGGCATTTAATAGGGTCAACGTCGTATTACATAGAGGACACAGCTGATGGTAGTAATAATTGCTTAAAGATATAAGGTTTGACGTACGAGCACAAACTTCACCTGATGATAAGTGATGATTTCGATCCATGTTTATACACATCCAACCCCAAACGACGTCCCCTGACGACTGTAGTGGACAACCTCGTTATAAATATACCTTCGGATCCCTCACACATACCATATGAAACACACTGCAGATATTTCACTGCGGTACTCTATGAGGGCGTGGTCCTATTCCGGTTGAGCCTCGAATCATTCATCTTGTTGAAGCTTTAGCGTGACCCTGACATTGTTAAAAATTATTTATTTATCCATATATGATTGTCACATATTTCTGATACCGGAGGTGGGTCTTCGTCACTTCACTTTACATCTACCAACCTACACGAAGCACCTAATATTTTTTTGTTTTATAGAATAGGTGTCATAGAATAGAAGCAGGTCACCTGATAGTAAGCCATCACCGCTGCCCGTTAACATCCGCAACACCAGAGGAGTCACAGAGGCGCTGTCGGCCTTAAAGAAAGGTGTAGGCTCTTCTCTTGAAGGTCCCTAAGTCGTATCGGTTCGAAAATACCACTGGCGACAGCTGATTCCAGAGTAATTGTGAAATTAGGATGAAATTTTGAATTCCGTCGTCATGTCATGTTTAAACTCTGCGACTGGTATGATTCCGAACAACTCCTAAGAACACTCCCCGGGGTAAGTTAATGAGATGCAACATCTCTTCGCAGAGCCAGTTAATCAAGCCGAGCGGAAAGTACCCGATCAGCAACGTTTCGAGAGCTCTTCGTGGAATGCGGTCAAATGGATCTTAACGTCGTAAGTTCGAATCAGCCGTTCGATTTTTACCGTGAAGCATCTCATACCTCGAGCATTTGAGCTAAAGTAGAGTGTTTAACAGGAATTTTAGTATTCAAGTCATTGGCGTGGTTAGTTTAGGCCGCTATTAAATTTTATAGAATACGACTTAATCGAATTTGATCACCAGTGTCGGCGATTTAGTATATACAATTTTAAAAGCTTATTTACAGCATTATACGTGCTTGACGGTGGAGAAATATCGTCGTAATATCGAAACTTAAGGCTTATATAAATTAAAAAAAAACAAAGAGATACGTCGAGTCTGCTTTCGAGCCGCCCAATGCCATCCAATCCAATCCAATCTTGCACGCAATAAAAGACATTGACGCCGTGGTAGCACGGAGTCCGGAAACTCGGTTTTTAATTTCACGGTACGGTATTATTGATTGCAATTTTAATAGTTGATTGAGCTGAACAGTGAAAAAAAACTAACAATATTTATGCAAATACGTCAGAAACAAATAAATTAAAAAACAAAGAGATACGTCGAGTCTGCTTTCGAGCCGCCCAATGCCATCCAATCCAATCCAATCTTGCACGCAATAAAAGACATTGACGCCGTGGTAGCACGGAGTCCGGAAACTCGGTTTTTAATTTCACGGTACGGTATTATTGATTGCAATTTTAATAGTTGATTGAGCTGAACAGTGAAAAAAACTAACAATATTTATGCAAATACGTCAGAAACAAATAAATTAAAAAACAAAGAGATACGTCGAGTCTGCTTTCGAGCCGCCCAATGCCATCCAATCCAATCCAATCTTGCACGCAATAAAGACATTGACGCCGTGGTAGCACGGAGTCCGGAAACTCGGTTTTAATTTCACGGTACGGTATTATTGATTGCAATTTTAATAGTTGATTGAGCTGAACAGTGAAAAAAACTAACAATATTTATGCAAATACGTCAGAAACAAATAAATTAAAAAACAAAGAGATACGTCGAGTCTGCTTTCGAGCCGCCCAATGCCATCCAATCCAATCCAATCTTGCACGCAATAAAAGACATTGACGCCGTGGTAGCACGGAGTCCGGAAACTCGGTTTTTAATTTCACGGTACGGTATTATTGATTGCAATTTTAATAGTTGATTGAGCTGAACAGTGAAAAAAAACTAACAATATTTATGCAAATACGTCAGAAACAAATAAATTAAAAAAAAAACAGACATGTGAAGCCCCGCAACATACGTATTGGAGTCGCGTGGCGGTCTATGCTCTAATATCATATTCAGAGAGGAGGGTCTGTGCCCGACAGCTTGTTTCTTACTGAAGTCGTGGCAGCTAATAGTTTCACGGTACGCGAGCACCCGAACACGATTCACGGTGCTGGCACAGACAAAATTGTTCATTGCAATTTTAAGTTAAGTGCAAGTTTACGTTAAGTGCAATTTTAAGTTAAGTGCAAGTTTAAGTTAAGTGCAATTTTAAGTTAAGTGCAAGTTTACGTTAAGTGCATTTTTAAGTTAAGTGCAAGTTTAAGTTAAGTGCAATTTTAATTTAAGTGCAAGTTTACGTTAAGTGCAATTTTAAGTTAAGTGCAAGTTTAAGTTAAGTGCAAGTTTAAGTTAAGTGCAAGTTTACGTTAAGTGCAATTTTAAGTTAAGTGCAAGTTTAAGTTAAGTGCAATTTTAAGTTAAGTGCAAGTTTACGTTAAGTGCAATTTTATGTAAAGTGCAATTTTAAGTTAAGTGCCATTTTAAGTTAAGTGCAAGTTTAAGTTAAGTGCAATATTAAGTCAAGCGCAAGTTTAAGATTAACGTGTTCTGAAGTGAAAAACATTGCACGTAAACCTTCCCGAGATAAATTCCCACTCCAAATTCTACTTAAGACAGCACTATGCCCAACAGTGGTATGCAATATACATAGCCACTATACCATATAGTAATTCAATTAAATGACGTAGTTTTAAAACAAATTAGTACTTATAGTAATAACAAGCGATAGAAATTGATGGGCTCGATTACACTTGGCTCTATTGGAAGTATAACTCACCGGTATGTAAATGCATGGCGTTGAATGTCCCGATACACCCCCGTAGCCGATGCTCCTTGCCAATTTTCCACGTCACGAACAAAGGACTGTAAATAAGGATTCGACAGAAATAAATTTAAAACAATCGTCATTTTATATATACAAAATTAGATAAATAGAATAATATTGAACTACATTTACAGAACAGAGAAAGAAAATTTTATTGTCAACACATATTACATTTTTGACCTGTCCCCAACAGCATAGGGCAAGGGGTCTCGGCTATATATATATGGTATTATTAGATAATAATTTACTATTAAAGTAAAAAATTAAAACAATAAAACATTTACTTACAACACTAACTTGTACTTCAATAATAAACAATTGAGCAAACCAAAATCAATGGGAGCGATGGCTTTGCATGGTTATTCAAGATTTGTAAATGTTTTTTTTTTAAAATAAATATTATTTGCGTATGGAACTAAAGAGTCGCAGGACGATTTTTTTGATTCAGGCCCAAACGTGTATTGCCAAAGGTGACACTATATCCAAAAATCTGCAAATACCCTCGGACACGATTTAGTCGCAATTTAAACAGGCACTATTACATTTTTATTGAATTAATTTCCCCAGCCGTATGTCGATTCCGTTGATAGAAAAGAAAACTAATATTTATTGCTCCAGTCGGTAATAAGGATTAAATTCTGGTAACTAACATCAACTGCAAACTAAAGGAAAGGACTCGTTTTCGTAATTTTCTTTCTCTTTCACACATTGACACTAACTACTGTATGATATTTTAGGAACTGATTCATATTTTAAATTTTATTTCTCATACATTAAACTACATCAATTGTCTGATCAGATTAATAATAATTTATTTTTTAAGGAAGTAAGATCTAGGGCTTGCATGGGTCACGACTCCCGAACTATCCCTGATAAGGATAAATTACCATAAAGATCCGTAGAAGTGTCTTATAATCTATTTTTGTTACCTCAATTGCCTTCACCCCACAAATAGTTAAAAACTATTTGTTATATTATGCACTTGTAATTTAGTGTATAATAAATTGGCCCTGAAAATTGTAAATACAGATTCACCACTAGTTTTGTTTTAGGTATTCATACCATTAAAGTCAATCCTGAATCCTCAATATAATAATTATTTATAAAAGTCACAGAACCGATTTAGGTTCCAAGCTAAAATTTCTCTTGAACCAGTGTGAGCACTTGATACTGTATTATGTTAAGGGCCCATGAACACATGGCACTCAGCCTTAATGCATCATTTAAAATACTTCAATAGGCAGCCTATATTTGTTCAGTATTACATTTTAGAGTGCATGCAAAATGAAACAAATATACAGGATGTTAATTTGAAATCCCGTGGTGTGATCAGAATTTTGCTTAGCTGTTTAAGGTTCTGAGTATCAAATCCAAACTAAATAATGTATGTAAGAAAAATAAATTGTATGTTACCAGATTTGGTGTATATATTGCCGACACCATTTCTCTGAAGTTATTGCCTTTAACCATCGGGTTAGGGATGTATAACAGATTGGCAAAAAAAAGATTAATACTATTATTAAGATATTAATACTATATTATTTTGTATTTGTTTTCCAACAAAGTACAAATCACAACAGCCAGATTGTCCACTCCAGTGTGCACAGTGGTTGAAATTTCCTTCGAAAGATAATAATTTTTATATTATATTATAAATTAGACTACCTGACACTAGTCAATTTTGATTCTAACGACCAAAGGAATAGATTGTCTGTGACACTGATTCTGGAATTTCCCCTAATATTATGAAGTGCAACTGTTAATACTTATACTTATTTTCCAATATGTCCTATTCTGCAGTATTTTACATTACACCAGACTTAACAATAAATAATGTGTGCCTTATCATAATAAGATATGTTGATAATTGCATATATTTTTTACCATTTTATGCTTTACAATATTTTTACATAGTTTTATACACAGATATTCACACAAACAGCTATATTTTCTAAACAAACAGCATGCTTTAGTTGCCCATAGGACCCCTCTTTTGATATTCCTTCAATTAATAAATCATGATGTTGTGAATCATTGTGAATTATAGATAATCTTAAAGAAATAACAAGAGGAGTTTTTTTTAAAGAAGAGGGGGCAAATGAGCTAGCGGCTCACCTGATGGTAAGTGATCACCGCCGCCCATGAACATCCGCTACATCAGGGGTGTTCCAAGTGCTTTGCCGGCTTTTGTGAAAGGAGTAGACTCTTCTCTTGAACTATCGCTGGATGTCACACCGGACATACCTCTGGCAACAGCCAACTCCATAAAGTAGTTACAAATCACACAGCGGTGGACTCATCAAGATGGTGGAGATGAAATTTTGAATTCTGTTGCGATGTATGATGGTTAAATTCAGTGGCTGGAGTTAATCCAAACAATTCCTCAGAACTTGCACCATGGTTAACACAGTAGAAGAAGTACTTCATAAGTTTTTATATTGCAGAAAGGTTGCCAGTATTCTATAACATAATTTGTGAATATTAGTAAGCATGTTATTGTAATGTTTTGGTGATCATTTTACTCAAATTATAAGCCACAGATTTCTTTGAGCATGATGGATTAATCTGTTATTTACAAAACCTAACATATGGGCATGTTACCAGATGTTAACATATTATTTTGGTAAGCAATCAATATGTTATCTCTATAACATTACACTACTCAAAAAAATTACTAATGCAGAATAAATATATGTTACTTGTTAAGGTGTTACTTATACAAGGAAGCACTATTGTGTTAAAAAATTAATCCCATAACACATAGTGCATGCAACTGTTTAATTTATTGCAAGTTATTTCAGCTAGTTTAATTTGTTAAGAATGGTGTAATGTAAGTATTGCCTTTCTATGTGATCATCTTAAAAACCAGAAAATTCATCTTCATCATCACACATCCTATCAATAGCACACTGCTGAACATCAGCTCCACTGATTGCCACAAAACACAATCCATAGCAAATTTGTTCCTTTAATAAACAATAATTTTTATATACATGTCTTATTTATTAAAGTGAAGGGGGTCACAAACTCCATATACTAATAAAATACAAATAGTAATATCATTGATGGTTCTAACAATTAGTATTCTCTTGGCAATATAAGAGAAAGCTGATTTTTACTCTGTAAGCTATAGATAAGACTTTGTTGGTGTGACAGATTATGTAACAAAGATATTCACAGTAGAACAAGGGTGATTGAAATAGCTCAAAGAATCAGCAAGCTGCAGTGGCAATAGGCCCATCCCATAGGTTGTAGAACCAATAACCAATTGGGAAGAAATTTTCTACAGTGGCCATATTGGACTAGTACCCATAGTGTAGAATAACTCCTACTGTAGATGGAGTTATGCAAGTTTGCAGAAAGTTGATGGAGGCAGGCTACTCAGGACCATGCTTTATGGCACCCTAAATCATATGTTGAACAATGGACTTACTATTTGTTTATGAATTTACTCTATCTTTTATTGCTCAATAATACTATTTCTTAAGTTTTTTTAACATGCTAATATTAACAGATGTCATACTGTTTAAGTATAACCTTGGCTGTAAATACACAAGATATAAATGTTAAATGTGAAAATATTACAGCACTAATTTTTTGTGTAAATAAAGTAGCAATCATCCTTATATTCAATGCATTATTCCCACACCTTCCTCACTTTACTCACCAAATTACCTTGAATTGAAACCTGATTTAATTAAAATATAAATAATTATATAATATATAATATAATAAAATATAAATAATTTGAGCAGGAAATGTTCAAATATTCAAATTGTTAAGTATTATACTCAGTGCTGAAAAGTGTGATTAGAAGAATAAAAAAATAACATATTTATAAGTTTGTTACTTGTACTACGTAAAATCTCATAGAAGATCCATTGTTTCATTTATAAAGATTCGACTTAAAGCATGAAACAAAAACAAAGGATTGATTGTCATTTCATCCTTTGTGTAACATTATACTAACTCTAACCTAATTTTAAATTCAATTACGATATTTCTTCATTTCGTGTAATTTATATACACAATAATTTAAATCAGTATAAATGAATCCAAAAATACAATACGTAAGATTTTATTTAGTACAAAGGAATTCAATAGTCTATACTTTTATTTCTAGACGTGTGAAAGTTAAGTTGAATAACTATGGTTACTTACTAAGCCTCATTCGTGAAGTTTGGCGTTTGTGGCGGGTCCATACTATGCAGCTGACAATACAAAACATCGAAACAAAAGTAACACATATCAGGAATTGCTACAGTCTCATGGTAACCATTTATAGGTCTTTCTACATTATTACTATACGAGTTGTTCAATTTCTGTTTTTTGGTTCCACAACATACTGAAGACATATTGGTTGGTATAAGAGTTATATTCTAATAATATAAGACAATGCAATCACACAAATTCACAACTAAACGAAATCAAACACACACACTCGTCTTCGGGGTTTTCTTGATAGTCTTGCTACGTGTGTGGCACACGCACTGACACACGCAGTGTAAGTGTTTATAGTATTAAAATTTTCTCTATCTAAAAAATCCTTATTCTTTTTACACAATTTTACAATTATTCCTATATAATAACGAAATGTAATACTACTACACACAATAAATATAATACTACACACTGCTATATTTTAAACATGCAAAATATTATGGTTTATTTATATAAAAGTAGATAATAAAATGCAAGTAATGATATAAAATGCTAGATTATGTAACACATCATTACTTTAATTACAGTAGTACATTAAACGAATAATGAGTGAACAAATTTAAGTGGATTGTCAATGGTAAAGGCAGAGTATGAAACGTCTTTGACAATAATTAAATCGTAAAATGCTAAAATTTTAAAGTTAAATAATTTGTTTATGGTGCGATGGCTGTCATCGAGTTTTATTTTATTATTTTAAAAAATAAGGATAGAAGCATTGAGTGCAATTGAGAATGAAGCTATTTTCGTGAATAATGTACATGTTTTATAAATTTCCAATAGATTTAAGTGCGACAATATCACACCGGTAGTTGCTATTACTCAGCGATGTTTAATAAAAGAGCATAATAATTGTCGACGATGGCGTCTGATGGTGAAATTTCATGTACGACTGATCCCAATTTCGCTGTTATTTACTCATTTTTGAAAGTTTTTGGTAAACTGTATGGGTTGGAGATCCCTACAATAGCTAAATTGCAAGAATTGATAGAGAATACACAAGAAGGTACGAAGAAGATAGTATTCTATCGAGTTCAATATAAACAAACATGTAAGCAAGTTTTTTGTTTTAGTGTTGGATCCGTTAAAGGAGTTGCATATAAGATTGTTACGACGGGCACTAAAGTCTATTCAAGTTAATCGTTGGGAAAGGGCGCTAATAAAGTTTTGTCACCAGCAAAGATATCATCAGGAAGCTTGGGAGATCGAGAGGTTTTCTTACAAGAAAGCTAGTACTCAAGTTAAATTGAGAATACTAAAGGTAATACAATACTTTCACTCTTTGTTAACATATCTAGAGCTCCTTTAGACATGTAAAAGAATAATAGATTGATTAAGTACTATTATTAAATATTTTTAATCTAATATTTTGGATAATCAACATTTTCTTATCTAATGGGATATGTCATACATGTTTTTTAAAACTTAAAATTAATTATTTATTAAATAAAATATTGTTAAAATATATAAATGAGTTCAGTAATGACAACTCATCACAATTATATTGTTTTATTTCTATAAAAACATTGTTACTGTACACCACATTGTTTTTATATATATATATATATATACATATTACACACATATTATAAATAAATTATATATTTAAAATTATAATTATAACAAATAAAGAACCCTTTACTTGTTATAATTATAACTATCTATTTATACAACCAATATTCTGTAGTTGTCTTGTCTGCCATAAATAGGAACATGTTATGCTGCAAGTTCAAAAAGGTGTTTTTATTGATGCTTTGTAAAAAAACTGTATTGTTTTTTATTTCATTTTTTTTTTTATGGTTATATTTATTGTTATCTTGTGTAATGATTACCTATATCTTTCATACTACTTGATTTTAAGAAACAAAAATAAATGGACAATATCTGAGACATTTAATTTCCTTCAAATTTGATTTATATATTCTATACTTAATGTGTATATGGAAATCAATTATCATTTGAAAAAGTTGTAGGCAATAGGTATGACGTCTTTACTGTATTATCATGAAAATAAATGTCATGTGTTTGTTTTAATAATATAATAAAATCTTTATTTAACATGTACTATACTTTTATGCCCACAGTTACTCTTTGAATACCAATTCACATGTCACCCAAAGTTTAAGAATGCTGTTAATTCAATATCAAGTAAAGACCTCAGACTCGATCCAATCGGAAGGGATAAAAATGGTTGTGTGTACTGGCTACAGATTGATCATGAAGCAAACTTGTGCCTGTACAAAGAAGACCAAGATGAGGAGACATGGCAGTTAATTGCCAGGTAAGAAAAAAAGCTGTTTAGTAATACAATAATATACATGCATACATTGACAGATTTTTATATGGGCAGAATGAATGGTTCAGCTTGACCAGGGTAGGACCATGCCATGACAATAGCAGCGTAAAACAGCAGCATAATGCTGCTCTGTTTTGTCTGGTGAGTGTAGGGATCCGGAGACCTTTATTGCTAGTGATCAGAGTGATCTAGAGTGCATCTGCATTATAGTTCCTTGTCAAGGATGAATGTAGATGTCATGGGCTGCAGGAATCACCTGCCGTCAGGTGAACTGTGTGCTTGTTTGTTACTCTCAAAGTAATAATAAAAGAAAAAGCACTAAATGCTGAAGGAAAACATTGTGTAAATAAATGTGTAGTAATTCCACCAATACACAATGGTAATCATCAACATGCTAATCAAAAATGATGTTTATGCTCCAGTACCCTCTAGAGGATACTGCAGGATATAGGCCTCTTGCCTATATCCAGCAGTGGGGCCTTGATATACCAGCTGTAATATTTCTGTACTTTACATATACATTGACAAAAAACATTTGGCTGATTTTTAACAAACTATGTGCTTTTCAATTTATGATTCGTTATTATTGTTCATAAATGGTAGTTATTACATAAAATTCTAATTAGGAATTACAGTTAGTGTGGGATGCCAAATGAAATTTCATAACATTGTAGCATTGCTCCCAAACTTGTTTGTAAATGAATGGCTAAATGTATTAATTATTAAATAATTATAAATATCACATCTAAGAAGTTTAGCAATAAGGAGCAAACAATCTTCATGAATAAATTATAGACTTGAAGTTATTCACAACTTTTCGATTCAAGTAAATCTCATTTGCTTATATACTATTCTCCATATGACATATCTGTCAATTAATATTTATTTATTTAAATATATAATATTTAAATATCTTTTGTAAAAACTATGTCCACAGCAATCGAGAAGAGTTTGTCAAGATTATTGGTCACTTGAAAAGTGGTGAGGAGGTAACTCAACCAATGGGAAATGAGGATTCTAGCAGTGCTGATATTCCAACACAAACAGAGGTATGATTTTTTAACTCTTTTATGTTCTGTTCACAAAGTTGGATATACAGAAATTTATTTACATAAACACTTTAATTTTAACCTTTTAACTGCAATTGATTTGATATTGATAATGAAAGAGTGATGCAAGTGATGAAAGACAGCTACACCTAGTATAAAAATATTACGAATACTCTAATTTTGTAGGATTGAGTCATTAATGATAATTTTATCAATTATACAAGAAAGGACTATCAACATGAAGAAAGTTTTTTTAATGTAATATCCATATCAATATCCGAAGTATCATTAATTTAAAATAACAGACTGTCTTTAATTTACACTTTAGATTGGAGTAATAACTAAACATGTTTCATTTCAGGCTAGTAAATCGGAAGTTGAAGATGACAATGATGAAGAGTTCCTAAGCCCTGAATCTGAATCTGGAATTGAAAGTGATGACCAGAAAAATGAAAAATGCATAGATGATAATGAATTAGAACAAGAAGAAACAAAATGTAATGTTACAGAAACAGAAGACGGTAACACAGAAGAAAAAAGTGATGTGGAAGAAGGAAAAGACATTGAAACTATAAAGACTCAAAGCGAATGTACAGAAGAAGAAGAATTGAATAATGCTGAAAAGTTGTCTAATGACAACCAAGAAGAATGTAAAAAAAATGAAAAAGTTGAAGAAGTTGGTGAAGAAATAGAAGAGCCCGTTATGATTATAAAAGGGGAGGGTAATGGGGTGGATTGCGATAGTTCCTACATTATTGGTGAAGAGATATCTGAACCAGTGATGTTCATTTATGGAGACGGCTGGGGATGGGATAATGATACTGGAAATCCTGAAGCAATAGAACAAGCAAATAAAACAGAATTACAAGAAAATTCTGATGTAGATAATACTAATGAGGAATGTGTTAATGGAGAACATATTGAAAATGTAAAAAAATCTAATAGTAGAAATAGAATAAGCAAGAGTGTTAAATTAAGAAATAGATTATCAACTGTTACTAAAAGATCTTTACGAAAACAATCTAATGATAATACAGAAATAATGAAGTCAGATTCAAAAAAACACTGTGTACGAAGCTTAGACAAATCTAATGGTTCCAACTCAAATGCGACAAGCAGTCAAAAAGAATTAAGGGGCGAAAGCAGTGTAAGTGAGAAAAACACTGATTGCGAAAGTTCAAGTAAAAATAAAGTAATAAAAGAAATAAGCAAAGCAAAAAAAAGAGATATTACAAGACCCCTTAGGAAAAGTAGAGAAGTTGTAAACTCAGTCTCTGAAACTGAAGCTCGTAGAAATAGTATATCCAGTATTATAGAAAAAAGAAAAAGCAGTGTATCATCTGATCATGAAGAAACGGAAAATGTCGATGATAAAGGAGAAGGTCCAGAAACAACTAAGGAAACTAAAGTTGAAGATGCTTTACCTCCTAAAAAAATACGTTTAGAATCGACGCCAGAACCTGACAGTGTATCACATTCCACAATCGAAAATGTTGAAAATGTTAAAAACGAAAATATTGAAAACAAAGATGTTAATACAGAAAATGACAAGGATTCTATTATGAATAGAAAAAAAATCAAAGCCAGCAAAGGTAAATTAAAAGGTAAAAAGATTTACCAAAACAAAATACAAAATAGTGAGCTAAGTAAGGATAGTGATAAGGAAGTTAATGATAACAATGCTAGCAAAGCATTGAAGAGAACTTTGTTAGACACAACAGTAAATGACAAAACTAAATCTGAATCTCAAAGTGAAAGTGAAGAAGAAGAAGCAGTGACAAGTGGGAAGCGATTTAAAACTAAACCTAAAAAAATCGTGACTGCATCAAGGTATTTATTATTTTTATTATTTGGGGATACATTTTTTCCATCTATGGTTGGTCAATAAAATAAATAAATGAAATACTATAAACAAATATATACAATACAATAAAATAGACATATAAGGACCAACCAGACGAGAATCCCTCAACAGGGGAGTCCGAACAGTAGACGGATAGGGCGAAAGGGAGATAGACCTGCTGACTATACATGCAGTGTCAAGGAGCACCTTCTGCATTTGGGCCCGAGGCTGCCTGTCCCAGAGTCCCAACTGCCCCAGGTGATTCTTTAGTTGGGATTAACCCGTTTGGAGATATGACTATAAGATTATTATTATTATAATTTAATCTTTATGGGGTGAGCAGAGAGTATATTATGGGAGTATATATGCAAAAAACTTATTTTAATTTTAAGAGTACATAAATGTTAATTAAACTTATCTCTATTTTACATACATATACACCATATATTTTTACACATATATAACATAAAAAATCTATGTCCATATTCCTAGTATTTCATGAGATTAATGAATTGAATATTTATTTCAGAAAAAAAGTCGAAGCTAAACTAATGGCGAAATGTTCCAGCGAATCTGAAGAAGAGACATTGTATAGTTTAGGTATACCATAAAACCACTATCGAGATTTTTTAAATACGTAAATTGAAAATATTTATAATAATTTTGTTTACAGGGAAAAAATCAATAAAAAGGGTTGTTAAGAAGAAACCTAAAGCAAAAGAAAAAGAGAAGCCAAAGGGGACGAGCACAAATCCTGCGGATAATGAAACTCCTGTTAGACAGTCCAGGAGAATAGCACAGATGAAAATCAAAGAAGAAGCAGATAGAAGACATTTAGAAGAAGTGACATTGAGGGAACTCAAGATGATCCACAAAAAGAAAGTAAGTTAAGTGTTCAAAACCTTTTGATTGTAGTTTTCTTTTTGTTTCCTTTAATTATACATGTTTTTGCAATACAGAATTTCAGAAAAGGGAATTACCGTATTTTTTCTGACTATAAGACGCACCATTTTTACACAACATAATGGACTAAAATTTATAGTCCGAAGTTTTTCTCTAAATTTGAGGTACGGTATGGTGTCTTATAGTCCGAAAAATATGGCACGCCACCGAAGGTAGTTATGTCGAAAGTTGTGTAGAGATAATGAGATAAGTTATAAAGTCAACTGGGGGAATCACTTATTTACCTTTACCTATTTGTCTATGAATTTCGATAGTTAGTATTAGGCTTAGCCTGTAATGGATGAGATATGAATGAAATTATGAATTGAAAAGATATGGGCAAAACGTCCTGGTGCGTTGGTTTAAACAGCCTGCAATGTTACTGTAGCGAACCAAGAAGCTTCTAAAAGGGATGAATTAAAAAACCAAAAAATGTTTGTACCTGGGTGAAAAATTAAAATATTGTTTTTCAATAAATTGTTACTAAATATCAGGTTCGTGTTGTAGTCTGAAAAATACGGTAGCTAAAAAAAAGTATAAGCCTCCTCCGTTGTGAGGGTCACGCATCTCCGATGCGGATTGACGCAATTCACTAGTCTCCAATTTTTTTTATATATTTCTTAGATATGTCGGTTTCCCCACGATGCTTTCCTTCACTTAAAATTGCAGTTCATTGGTCACCGGCACCGGGGATGTAAATTGGTTTGCTCGCAATCGCTTAGACACTAAGTTCTAAAAAGAAAATGGAGATATAGAAAAATAAAATGATTAAGTATGTTACATAGTGATATGGGACTACCTCAGAGATCTATTCCCAGTATTTCTCCTATTTATTAGAAACAAAAAAAAAGCATTAAAAACTTAATAAAATATAATATATCACAATTATAAATTATCTTGAGAAAATTATGTATTTTCAGACATTAGGGCAGGTTTTTTTTTAATGAATACCAGCCAGTTCATGTTTACAACCATACCTGATGTAAAGTGGTAATTTAGACTTGATAGATCGCGCTCAGCAAATGCCTATTCACTCGCACACCTCGCAGACACCCACATTATACTCGGACAGAAAGACTGTTGTAAGTAAATTGTTCCAATCCATCGCTATTCGCATAAACGATAGCTTCGTCGGAATTCAAGGAACATCCACAACGGAAGGTCGGAAACCTGTTTTTCTTGTTGTCCTATAATGATAAGGGAATGGGTTACTAAATGTTACAGGACAGGCTGTCAATGATGATGAAATAGTGAAACGAGGGATGAAAACTAACAAATCTCAATCTTATAAACACAACAAAGCAATCTTCATTTAAATTTACATAAAATATGTTCATAAATCATATCAAAAAGTGAAAGTATGTTACCCATATCAAGGTTAGGTATCAACCAACTCGGTTATGAAAAATGCATCTGTTTTAAAATGTCGAGTGAATGGAAACGGACCCTTGTGACTGGTTAAAAGTCATTCCATCTTAGTCTTCAGGCGTCAGATCCACGTCGCCAATACAGCAACTTTTTGTGAATTTTTTTTTATCACTAAGTGCAAACCAGGTTGGAATTACAGTCTCCTATAGTACGGATTTGCTGTTAATTGACGATTCAATCGGTAATTTTAAGCGTAAAGTGCTGAAAGCAGCTTAGCGGCTGCTGTTTATAAATGTTACTTCTTTCATTATATTCTATATCTATTCAATTTATATCATTTCGATATCATTTTATTATATCGCGTGTTTGTCTTTCTTTTAGATTTTAATCGCTATTCAATTGTTTATGGTTGTTGTTGAAATTTAATTATTTTATTACGATATTATTAAATTTATTTCATTTTGTTAATTTAATTCAGTCTTTCGTTTTTATTTTGAATCAGTTATTTGTTTAGTTTTCTCCAATAATTAATTTTTGTAACACGATATCCGTTACATAGAACAAATGATGTGTTCATCTTTAATTGGTGCATGCATCAGATTTGACTTCATGTATTTATGGATTAGCAATGTTTTCACGTATGCACTGTAGACGACCCGAATTAAATTAAAAGAAAAAAAAAACATCTTCATTAGTAGCTTCTTGTCTCAGAACAAGGATGACGAGGAGGAGTGGAGGGCAAGTGGCAGCAGTTCCGAGGGGGAGTCGCGTGCGCGTCGACGGCCCGCAGCTTGGAGGGCCTCCGACTCCACTGGACCGGAGCCAGATTCCGAGTCAGACGAGCCGCTCTTCTATCAACACGAAGAGCCGGATTGTGAGTCTTACACTAGAAGCACTCGCCGCTAAAAGTCAACCAAACCAAACCAAAAATCAACTTTTCACCCATATGTGATGAGAATGACTAAGTGTGACTGACGAGCACACGGCATTCAGCTGATGGTAAATGATGAATGCACCCCATAAATACTTGCAGGACATATATACATCTTCAACAACGATTCAAGATACACATACGCTGTTTACATATAGATGGAATGATTCGCCAACAGTGACCGATTCTCCGGATCCCATCACCAAAACAGCTGAGTTCTGTCCACGGTCACCTGCCGTCCATTTCGGGCTGGGTTATGGTCGAATAGGGTAATGAACGTACGTTAGGTAGATCGCATTACAACCAAAATATCAAAATACTTTTAATAACATCAGTAATACTTAATTATGATGGATATGTTGTATGTAACTTACCAACAGGCGGACTGCATGCTCCTTTGACGCCTATACTATAAAAAAACGTTGACGTTTTTATGACATTCGATGACAGTGACACCATATGTCAACCACGCACGATATATTTAAATACCGTTATCTCATATTGATTTGATATTTACTTTCAGTGGAGTTTTCAAAATCTGACCACGAGTTCTCACCAGAGTCGGATTTAGAGGACGGCGAACCAGCCGAGCCTCTTAAACTTGCGCGTACCCTTCAGGAAGGTAAGTTAAATCCGGAATTTATAGATTTTCCAAATTTTATGATAAAGGTGATTTTTTTTTTGGACAAAAATGTTATAAAATTGTTTAAATTTAACAAAAGCAGTTCCTTTGCAAATAATCCATAATATCGAATGATAAATGTCTGCGTCGATTCCTATGCAATCGAATCTAGTAATTTAGTAATTATATTTAAAATTTAAAGCACTTTAGTATGAACTTACCGCAACGCCTAAATCGCGATTTTAAAGTTTCTGTTTTAATACCAATAACCAGCCGAGCCTCTTAAACTTGCGCGTACCCTTCAGGAAGGTAAGTTAAATCCGGAATTTATAGTTTTTCCAAATTTTATGATAAAGGTGATTTTTTTTTTTGGACAAAAATGTTATAAAATTGTTTAAATTTAACAAAAGCAGTTCCTTTGCAAATAATCCATAATATCGAATGATAAATGTCTGCGTCGATTCCTATGAAATCGAATCTAGTAATTTAGTAATTATAATTAAAATTTAAAGCACTTTAGTATGAACTTACCGCAACGCCTAAATCGCGATTTTAAAGTTTCTGTTTTAATACTTCCATATAAATATTATATCATTTGCTACTAACATCAAAAACCTACCCGGGTAAGGTAGCCAACCCTGTTCCGCTCACAACCAAACCTACAAAACGCGCACAACCTTTTGACGTAGACGGAGTCTGTGTTTAAAACCGTAGCACATTTAACTCTTCATACATCAAGATTTAAAACATGCTTAACTTATCCCTGCTAGGAAAAGACGACGGCTTCTGCAAACGTTGCGGAAGCGGTGAGCAACCGGAATGGATCCTACTGTGCGACAAATGCGACGCGGGCTACCACGGCAGTTGCCTCAAGCCCATGCTGCTCCTCGTGCCCGAAGGTGATTGGTACTGTCCACCCTGCAATCATGTAAGTGGTTTGCGCATACGTGAGTGTCGTACGCGAAGCGAATAGTCATATCTGTATTTTATAGTATAGAATCCATAGTAAAGGATCACAGACACTAGAAATATTCTGTAGCGGAAGGAATTTGGGGTTATTGACAAGATTGATTTGACTCGACCATGCCACCGTGGAATAGCAGCATAACGCCGTTGTGTTTCGTATGGCGAGCATAAGGTTCTGAATACAGGTAACAAGGACATTCCATCTCAGACCTCAGGATTGACGATTCATGTTCAACCTCAATCGTTGTGGTTAGTTGTAGATGTCATGGAATGCAGTCATCGCTATTTCTCTATTATATGTCATAGACATTATATCCAGTTAAGAAATACATAGACAATTAAACGCCGTTGTTTATGCGTAGGTCATATAAAGTTTAAAAAAAATATATAATAAGGCAAAACAATATGGTAATTTACACCGGGGTAGGACCACGCTCTCACAGAATAGCAGCATGGGCCACAGGAATCACTTAAAAGGGCGAGCGTACTTCTCACGTTTGCTCACGCTTTCCCGTTATGTGAGCCCTTTGCCACTTCAAATTGTTGATCTTTTATGCTATGTTAGTCCCCGTTTATTGGACTTTTAATAGACTAGAACAGGGGTGACCAACCTTTTTTTTAGCAATGGTCCTGTCCAAAATTTTTTTGTTAATGTTTAACTTTCCCTTTCTACTACCTCGTGCAACGTGCAAGCATGGACACCTCGTAATCATATTGCATGTTGGAACAAGTCGCATTAATTTGATAGAACTTAATATATTAGCGGGAGAAGAATATCTGTAATATAAATAAACGCTTGGCGGTACGCATAAAATTACTAAGCGGGCCGCGGGAGGCTCACCCCTGGGCTAGAATATTGTTTCTCAACCATTTTTATGTCGCGACCCACGGAAAAGATGAGTAAAAAGCCATGCGACCCTTTATCGTGTATGTTTATATATATATATATATATATATATATATATATATATATATATATATATATATATATATGTATTTAAACTTGCTAGGCTCCCCAGGCAGGCCTTCTTTACTGTAGCAGAAGAATGTAAGATCACATGTGTCCTAATACAAAATTTGCTAAGAACATATATCTCAATATCGCAGGCGATAAAAACGTAAAATAGCACAAAATCACAAATACATGCCCAAATATTATATATATTTGTAATGTAAATTATCGCGCCTGTCTGAGGGTCTAACCTCACGGCACTAGACGAGGTCTTAGGTGACGCTGTACTTGCATGAATTCATCAAATAAGACATTAAAATTAATTCTTAAAATAAATTATTATTATTAATATTTTGTATACAACTCTTATTATTTATATTGAACAGATTACGACCCCTGTTAATAAAAAACGCGACCCCCGATAGAGAAACGATTAGCTAGAACAGGGGTCGGGAACTCAATATAGAATTTTTTTAAATTTATATAAAATATATGTTATTACTTACTAAAACTCTGTTTTAATACGAAAATATCTTTGACTCATACGTCTCTTAAATGCTTACATTTTGATTGATTTGACCCGCCGTCCAAAAAACGCTACCGACCCCTGGGCCAAATACAGAGAGCAATATAAAATGAATTACCAATTTCCTTTCTGCATTTCAGGACAAACTGATATCGGCTCTCGAAGAAGAGCTTTTCAAGTACGATGAACTTCTTACCAACGTGGAAACGGAGAGGGAAAACCGCCGGATGGAGGAGTCGAACGTTGAGGAACCTGCGTCGGAGGCCGCTGAGCAGGCTGAGGAGAAGCAGGACGATAACGTGGACGATAACACGGATGACAAATCAGGTAAGCCATAGATAAGCAGTACCATAAATTTCCATTTGTTTAGTACATATAGAAAACTTAGTCGGTGTAGTTTTTTTTTAATACACGGAGTGATCATGATGTCAACCACGTGATTCATACATGATATATTTTTCCATTTTAGTATTATATAATTTCTTTAAACATCTAGAACTCGTCAAAACAAAGTAACATATAGCATTATACTAAAATAATAACAAAATAAGTTTGCACTGTCCTAGTTGTTAACTTTAATATTTTTTTTTATTACAATAAGACTAACAAACGAGCACACAGTTCACCTGATGGCAAGTGATTCCTGCGGCCCACGATATCTACATTCATCCTTGACGAGGAATCATAGTGCAGATACGCGGTCACCCTTGAGAGATGTGATGGACCACATTTTACGCTGGTATTCTGTGAAGTGTGTCCTATCCCGGTAGAACTGACCCATTCATTCTGCAGCAGGAAACATGCTGCAGTGTAGCTCTACCACAGTTGTAGCTTCAATGTCATTTTTTTGTGTACAAAATTTTCAATAAGCTTTTTTAAGACTAGACTATCTTATACAACAACTAAATTAAATCATTGTCTAAAGTACTTGTTGAAATTTCGATATTATTCTAATCTATCCATCCTAAGGACACTAAATATTCTTATATTTCCATTGCAGACGGAAGTGGTAGCGATTGGTCATCGTCTTCATCTTCTGGCGCTGTGTATAGATTGCGAGCTCGTCGCCAGCTGCCCGTTAGCTATCGGGCACAGGAATACGACCGCCTCATCAGCTCCGCCATCAAGGTATTATTATTATTATGAGGATTTTTTTTCATCTCCGCCTGGTTGGTCAATAGAATAAATAAATAAAAAACTATAGACATATAAAGAAACAAATATATACTATATAATACATATATAAAGACCAACCAGATGGGAATCCCTCGACAGCGGAGACCAAACGGTCAAGGCTTAGGACGAAGGGAAAAGAAACCTGCGGACTATACGATCGGTGTCGAGGAGCACCGCCTTTGCATTAGAGCCCGGAGCTGCCCGTCCCGAAGTCCCAACCACCTCACTTGATTCGAGAGGCTAGTTGGGATTAACCCGTTTGCAGATACGACTATAGGAATTATATTATTAATTTATAATAATATTATTATTATTATTACAGAATCGATGGACGCATATACTGTATGTATAGACTTCGTGCGTGCATACCATGCTTATTTAGCATTAAAGCATTTTATATTTTTTATTGTATTAGGGCGTCGTAAACACACAGTTCATTCACCTGAGGGTAAGTGATTCCTGCGACCCATGACATCCTCATTCATGTTCGATAAGGTATCAGAATATTACACAGGGAAAATCATCTGAATTTTCAATTTAATTATTTTATTCATATCCATTTATTTATATTTTTTATTTATTTACTGTTTATTGCGTTAACCTTAACAAAGTTCAAAGTTCACAAAGGGCGGACTTAATAACCAAATGCATTCTCTACCAGTCAACCCTATGCGTGGTAGATATGTGTATGATAGGTGTAGCAATAAACTAATTAATAAAACAAGAAAAGAAAAAAAAACAAATAGAAATAAAGAATAATACATACATATATAGACATTCAATACATAATATATATATATAAATACAATATACATAAAAATATATTATGTAATTTATTATTTAATTTATTTGTTTATGTATGTATGTTATATTTATTATTTATTATTATGTATATTAAGTATGTCAAAAAAATGTAAAAAAGTCCTTGTATCCTTTTTTTTTATAAAAATAAAGTGTTTAAAATTGAAGATTAAATAGATAAATGCAGTTATGTCACCCCTCGGAAGTAAGTTGGAATGCCTTGTCACCAATAAAGGTCTCCGGATCACTAACCTCACTGGTCGAAATTAAAGTTGTCTGAATGGTACAAAGATGCCAAATGCCTAACATAGATGTAGCTCTTATATGTATATAGTCAACAAGACTATGCTGTTAATCCGTCAGAAGCAACTGACCGAGCTGAGGTTCGTCCCTCTCGGGCACCCTCGCGCCCAGGGTAACGCTCCAAGCCGTGGCTCCCTCTCGGGAACCCTTGTGCTGGTTACTCACTAATAAAGGCTGAGTGCCCTAAGCGCCTTAAACCCGGTGAAACTGTAAAAAGCCTCGGGCTGAAAGTGGCCGTCAGCCATGAAAAGAAAACTGCCTAACTATACGTCGGTAATTTGGAATCCGTCATTGTCGTGAAATATCTCTCAGTAAAAGCATTTGTCCATAGTTGGAGTGGTTACCTGGAAGGTTATAGCAACACAAAGATTCTTTAATGTATACCACAATTATAACACGCATTATGCTTACAAATAAATAAATATAGGTTACATTGTTTCTTCAAATTTTAGGAGGAATACGTAGAAGCGACAACGAGCGCAGGCAACCAGGGCCGAGGGAAAGACATATCCACCATCATAGAAGCTGCCGAAGAAGAGAAGCTTAAAGCGGAAAGAGAAGCCATGGAGCAGGTTTGTCATGTTACGGTTAATCCTTCGTTAACTCACATTCTGTGTGAGTATCAATTATAAAAGAATTCCATTTCAGTCCTCGGGGATTAAAACAATGCATGTTCATGTTGAATCTTTGACGAGGTGCGGTATCCCATAGACTAAAACATCAGGTCAGTCAACCTTGGGTTAAAAGTGAATTTACCATGGCGAGTGTTCTGAGCAGTTGTTCGTTTTAACACGAAAGAATATGAAAATTACATCCTCTTCATCACAATACTACTTGGCAATCCATCACCACGCACAACTGCTCGCAATCAGCTGTCGCCAGCGGTGTTTTCGAACCGATAGAACCGACTTAGGGACCTTAAAAAAAGAGCCAACATCTTTCTTAAAGGCCGGCAACGCATCTGTGACAACATCCGCTGGTGTGACGGAGGTTCATGGCCGGTGGTGATCTTTTACCATCGGGTTGCTCGTTACCTATTCTATAAAAAAATATACGAAGACAAGATATATAAGAATATATTTAAAGTATTTCACTTAGTTATTTGTGCATATGTTAGTTGTACAAAAGTTTATAAATAAATAAATATATAAGAATATATTTAAAGTATTTCACTTAGTTATTTTGTTAATTATGCGAAATAACTAAGTAATATTAAACGAACATTTTGAATTTTTGAGTAATATTTTTAAATATAATATGTTATTTATACAACATACTTGGATTCATGTTAGACCTTGCAGTAGACATATGGTTAAGTATATAAAAAATTGTTTGAATCAAAAGTTGTGGAGAATTTAATGCTATATATCTTTATTGAAGTGTGATATATACGAAATACCGATATTTGCCACCTTTGACCTTGAATATCTTAAAATGCAGTGAACAGTACAAAACAAAGGTTTATACAAATTTCCAGCTAATTGTCTTTGATTCCGATGACGACCCTGTTTTTAACATATGTATACTCAAGAAAGATTCAAGATGCAAATCCTTAGTACTGAGATGTAATGCCTTATTACTAGCAAGAGGTCTTCGGTTTCCTACTTTACGAAACACAGACGGTACTGACGATATTGGTGATTTTAAAAGACACTTCAGACAACTTTTCGAATGCCAAAACAAAGGTTTATATTATACAATTTTATTAGCTTGAACCTTTCATTCCGAGGTGAAACGCCTAATGTGACTACATATGACTAGACGCTTTAGGTGTTTATGGGCTATAGTCACCATTTACCTTCAGGTGAACTATGTGTGCTTCTTTGTCACCGAAAGTTATAGAAATATTTTTATAAGTAATAGTAAACAATATATAAAGAAAAAGCGGTAACTCGATAAAATGAGTGTTGATTTTTTCCATTACAATTATTTTTTATTACGAATTACGTTTAAAAATTTGGGAATTTCTTATTTCCATTACTGAGATTGCACTAAGCAAATTATCGTGTCAAGCGTCAATAGTCTGTTGGCTAAGAGTACGGTCTGCGAAAGTTAACGTCGCAGGTTCGAATCCGCCGTTCGACTATTTTCGTGAACCATCTCCTAGCCTTGTGCTAAGCTGTAGCATTTAAGTTTAGTTGGAGTGTTTAACGGGATTGTAGGTTATGCTAACTGTCCTACTAGCATTGTTTAAAAAAAAATAGTTTTTTTCTTCCAATATGTACACATTTATTTAGTACCACGTATTTTACTAAACGTGGAAGACAGAGATAACAACAGCTATTTCCTTTTCTCCCGGAGCGTAAGTACTTCCAATTAGAAATGGAATTCCATTTTTTTTTATTCCAGGGCAAACCAGTTGAACTGAAGAAATTTAAAAAGAAACAACGCCGTAAGCCGAGGAAGCTCAACTCCCTGGACGTTCCATCTGAAGACGACGACGAGACTGACGAGGACTTCAGAGACACCGGGTATGTTTTTTTTCGCTACTGTTTTTTTATTTATTTTTACTTCTTTTTTTTTGGTTTATGTGCATTGCTGTTGGTCCAGAGACCTCAACAACTTTATCCTTTAACTTTTATGGACACAAAGCATTTATTAGGGGCAGTAATATAGAAAAGGCAGCTTATTTTACAATAAAAATCTCTTCCAGCAAGCCTGGTGTTGACATATTATTGAGATATTCCACAGTGGTAGAGCAAGACTGCGGTATGTTTTTAGCTACAGAATGAATGGGTCAGCTAGACCGGGGTATGACCACGCCCTCATGCTGCTGTGTTTCGTCTGGTGAGTGCAGGGATCCGGGGACCTTTATTACTGGAGACGAGGCATTCCATCTCAGTCCCCAAGGGTGACAATGCATCTTCGTTATGATTCCTTGTTAAGGATGAATATAGATTTCATTGGCCCCAAGAATCACTTACCATCAGGAGAACTGTGTGCTCGTACGTTAGTCTTATTGTAATAAAAATCAAAAAAATACGCAAGACAAAACAACTAGGACTGTGCAAACTTATTTTGTTATTATTTTAGTATAATGCTATATGTTACTTTGTTTCGACGAGTTCTAGCTGTTTAAAGAAATTATGTAATACTATAATGGAATAATACAGCATGTATGAAGCAAGCACACGGCTGACGACTGATACGTACACTAACAAGGAATTATTGTTTTAACTTTTTTTGTTAAATGTTTACGGACTTTGAAATAAAAGTCTAATACAAGTTGATAACAGAAGGCAATAGACTTAATATCGACATGTAATTGTTACTTTATTAAATAATGCTATATGTATTTGAACAACCAAACGCCAATAGCCTAATGGTTTAAGGTATAGATTACGAAATGATAATGAATTAGATTTTACCGAGATAAAAAGTATTGTATGTGTTAATCCTTGTATTAGCCTAACTGTGTGCTATATTGCATTAGAATCCGTTGAGCTGTTTTTGATTGATTTACTAACAAACATACAAACTATTAATTTTATAATATTAGTAGGATTTCTCATAAACATGATCTATGATAAGCCATTTGGAGCCAATATTCACAGGAATTAAAAGTAAATAAAGTTGCAGCCTAAATATCAAATCCCACTGCTGGGCATAGGCCTCTGCTCTCTAGAGAGGGAGATAGAGCATAGTCAACCACGCGGCTCCTGTAGATTACTTGACTTCACATATCTTTGTTTTATTCATTTATTTCTTAGAAATATAACAATAATAATAAAAATATGAGGTTTCTGCGCAATGTTTTCCTTCATCGCTGAACACTTAATCAGCAATTTAAATTGCAACTAATATTTTGATAGGTGCCAACACCGTGATTTAATTAAATTAAAATTGCAACTAATATTTTCATAGGTGCCAACACCGTGATTTAATTAAATTAAAATTGCAACTAATATTTTCATAGGTCCCAACACCGTGATTTAATTAAATTTAAATTGCAACCAATATTTTGATAGGTGCCAACACCGTGATTTAATTAAATTAAAATTGCAATTAATATTTTCATAGGTCCCAACACCGTGATTTAATTAAATTAAAAATGGAACTAATAGTTTCATAGGTGCCAACACCGTGATTTAATTAAATTAAAATTGCAACTAATATTTTCATAGGTGCCAACACCGTGATTTAATTAAATTAAAATTGCAACTAATATTTTCATAGGTGCCAACACCGTGATTTAATTAAATTAAAATTGCAACTAATATTTTCATAGGTGCCAACACCGTGATTTAATTAAATTAAAATTGCAACTAAAATTTTCATAGGTGCCAATACCGTGATTTAATTAAATTAAAATTGCAACTAATATTTTCATAGGTCCCAACACCGTGATTTAATTAAATTAAAATTGCAACTAATATTTTCATAGGTGCCAATACCGTGATTTAATTCAATTCCCTCTTAAATAGAGTTAATATTTATTAAAACTAAAAAATTACCTCTATTTAAGAGGTAATGTTACATTGAAAATATCAATACACTATACTTTTATATTTTACATTCTAGCATGGAATCGTCATCTGAAGAAATATCATCGTCAGCGGAACGCGATTCCCGGTCTTCCGACTCCTTGCCAATCAGACGGACGGGAAGACCGGACAAGAAAGGTATTTAAAGTAGCAAATATGCCTCTTTTAGCATCGTATTCCATATAGTAGCCATTTTATATGACACCTAGTTTGATAGAATATAAATAAGGTTACTACAGTTTAATATTTTTTTTTCTTTTTTATCATAAGAATATTTGTTGTAGTATATTTTAATTGCATTGCTATGCTATTAAAATTACTAATATTCCGGTTAACCACTCCAACTAAGCTGAAATTGCTTGTGCTAGGACAATAGTCGAATGGTGGATTCAAACATACGACCTTAAGTTTCGAAGACCGTATCCTGAACCATTAGGCTATTGACGCTTCATATATCTCATATACTGTTTGATAGTAGGTTACTGAACAACAACATAACAAAAATATGTTGATATTGTGATATGATGATATTTTGTGCACATTAGGGGAAAAAGATGGGTAAAAAAACATTTGTTTTCATTAGATCGGCCTAAAATGAGGGAGTCATCGCCGGAAACGAAGAAAAAGAAGAAAGGTGTATTCGAAGACAGTTCCAGCGAATCCGCCGGCACCAAGGAATGGTCTAAAAAGTGTGTATTTATTAATTTTATTATTGTATTATTGTAAACAACGTTAATGTATGTAAGTCCGGCTCAAAGGACCAGATTTAAAGTTTTGTTGGATTGAAAATGTACTTTCTGCCAGTGGAACAGCTACGCTGTAGTTTGCTTCTAGCTGCAGAATTAATGTGTCAGCTCGACATGGTTAGGACCTCGCCTTCATAGAAAACCAGCGTAAAATAGGCGCATATTGCTGCTGTGTTTCATCTGATGAGTGAAGGGATCTGATTCCATCTCAGTCCTCAAGGGTGACAACGCATCTGCGTTATGATTCTTTGTCAAGGATGAATGTAGATGTCATGGGTCACAGGAATCACTTGCCCATCAGACTAAATCTCGAAAATCTTATTGAAAATTCTAACATGCTACTAAAAAATAGTAGACAATTATCAAATCCCACATATAGAAACTTATCTCATCTGTTTCCCAGATCAAAGTCGCGCAAACGTCGAGAGGGCGGCCGGTCGCGTTCCAACAAGCTGACGCAGTACGACGCGGCGGGCAACGTGATCCGCGCGCGCGTCACCTACGGGGGGCTCAGCGACGACCGCGAACCCAACGACTGGTCCCCGAAGCACCGCACCAGGCAGCGCAAGATTGACTACACCGAGATGCCGAACACAGAATCCGAAGACGTAAGTGGAGCTATAGTCTTTTTTTATATAAAGAACATTAGCTATGCTATATATAACCAATGAAACTAAGCTGAAAATGCTTGTACAATAGTCTAACGACCCCCAGACGTACGGTCTGGGGGCCTAAACCATTTTTTTTTGTCTATTGATTTTGCTTCAAATTCAATATATACTAATCCAATAAGTGAGAATTTGATCAGCACATATGTATTTAAAATTATTGTAAAATTAAAGTTATTCTAAAGTTGTATTTCGCTGACAGGAGATGCACAAATCGAGCGGCAAGCACATGGCGGACAGTTCGGACGAGTACAAAGTGGACGACTGGGAGAACTCGTCGTCGGGATCGGAGGGCGCCAAGCGACGGCGTGACGATTCCGCCGAGGAGCGACAGCGCGCGATCAGCGATCTCATCAGCAAGACGGCGGTGGTGCCGTTGGAGAAGTTGCCGGAGCACGTGACGCGTGCCAAGACTGAGGAGCTGCATGCCCACTTAAGTAAGAGTGTTCGCTGTTCGATATCCCCGCCAGCAGCTCAGCAGCACCTATCCCCTAGCTCGTGTCGCAGGCCAGCCAGTGCCACCTTACAGATGTACAGCACTTCCCCCCGCCGTACCTCAGTTCCGAAGTCTCTTGTCCATCGTAACTTAGCTTGGTTAATGACAATTTATTTATTTATTTATTTAACTTTTATAGTACACAAAACGTTTATATAAAGGAAGTAGTATAGGAAGGATATGTACAAAGGCAGCAGCTTATTTTACAATTAAAAAAAAAGAAAAAAAAATAATTATACATTATGTATTTAATAAATTTTTGCATGTTTGTAAATAAATATAGTTGTGTATTTATTTTTATTTTATTATTATTTTCTTTTTATATTTGTGGGTACACTATGTTGTTTATATCATGTATAAATAAATATATATATACCATACACTAATGCTAACATGATATTACATTATATATTGAACTGTATAAAGGAAACTCGTCAGTTCTGCGTGTGTGTTTTTCAGCCTCGCACCACTCAGTGTGTCTCTTTCTCTCTCATTAGTATCACAACTTTGCCATCGTATTTCTTATTATTTATGCTCTCACACCCAGAGTGGGATTAAATATGATTACAACCTTTCTCGACTTTTCCGCATACATAGACACATCGCATTAACTATGGCCAATATTAAGCATCTATTTTTTTTTTTAAAAAAGAAACAGATTGTCTCTTTTTTCTCAAGAGCATATCGTTTAGGGCCAGTAACTTTTTAACTCCAAAAGTCACAAAAAAGCAGTACTGCATGAGATATTTTATTTTTTTCCTATACAAAGTTTTTTATAAAATTACATCTCAATGTATTTTTATAAAAAACTTTGTATGATTTGCATGAGAGGGAGCCTCGGCTTGGACCGTTACCTTGTTTCGCGAGAGCGTCTGAGTCGAGGGTGCCCGAGAGGGCCGAACCTCAGCTCGGTCATTTGCTTCTGACAGAGGATTCTTTAAATTCGCTATTATTATTAGCTATTTGTACCACCGCTTCGGAATGCGTGAGCGTTGGAGAAGAAGTGGCGCAAGAAACTCCAGCGACGCTTCTATCTGTATGGACTGGAGAGAACCGACCAGTGACATGGCGGTATCGCGAATATCCTTGTTTGCGACGCCCTCGCCGTCGGCGTTAGCAATGCTAAAATTTCTATTCATATGCTTAGATATATACTATAATTTTATTTTTACCAGATGCCCAACAAGCCGCTGCGTCAATTGTACGTCCCGTGCGCGGCAGAGGGAGCAGGGGAGGTCGTGGAAGCAGGTCAGTTCTATTAACACTAACTACTAACAATAAAATGTTATTAACATAGAAATTGTGTTATGGGCAGGACTGAAATTATTTATGTCCTGATTTTTTTATGTTCTATGCAGAAATCCTTTGTTGAGGGAGGCTTTCCTACATAGATCAAAAATAATATAATATATATATGTTGATGTTGTGTGTATAATATATGACTGTGAAATTTTTCAGAGGTTTCCGTGGGGGCCGCGGTCGTGGAGGAGGTCCGAAGACTTCGCCCTCCAGCGATGACGCCCTCGCTAAGTTGGTCGGAGTTAAGATCAAAGGTATTACTAACTGTGTCGGTATAAATTCGAAGATCCGGCTAAGTTTCCACCGGGAAGAAATATATCATGAAACAGAACACCGATGTAGACTGATGAAATATTGTGGCCATTGAACCGGTAAATTATTAAAAAGAAAAAATCATACATACATATATTCATAATTACATACGCACGCACGCAACTACCTACACGCTGTGATAACGCCACGCCTCTAAATGAAAGGACGACCTGCGTATGTTTCCAGGAAGTCATTTTTGTTATGAAACTTAGTGTTACCAACAAGCACACCTGATGGTAAGTGATATCTGTGTCCCTTGAAACATCCACATCCATGCATTGTCATACCTCGAAGATCGAAATGAAATGCCTAACTAGTACCAGGGTGTCCGGAAGGCCTACACTTTTCGTTTTCTCTATCAAGCCGACCCATTCATACTGATGCTAGAGTCAAGGTGCAGTATGTCTCTATCAACGGTGGTAAAATGTCACCCTCGAATACTAAGTTAAACGTTTAAAAGTTTTAAGTTGTCCGGTTTTATTCACTCAACAGATAAACACAGCATCACTAAATTTACGTAGATATTCAATAATATATAAGTAATCAATTTGTGTTACAGCTCGTTTACATCTGCGACATAGCTCTACCGCATAACGTGTGTAGTAGGAAATCATGAATGCTTTAATATGATAGATCTGATATCTTAAATATTACTTTATGTTTTTTAAACAGATCTAAGAGAATCTGGAGAGATGCCACTGAGGCCAAATCAAGTAAGTAAAGAGCTTTTGATAAATGATATTTCTTTTTTTACGATAGGCGGTAAACGAGCAAGCAGCTCATGTTATGGTAAGTGGTCACCAGGTGAGTCGCAGATGCGCTGCCCGCCTTGAAGGAAGCTGTAGAGCCACCCAGTGGCAGAGCTACACTGCAGAATCAATGGGTCAGCTCGACCGGGGTAGGACCACGCCCCCACAGAATACCGGCGTGAAATGGCAGCATAACGCTGCTGTGTTTCGTCTGGTGAGTGCAGGGATCCGGAGACCTTTATTACTGGTGACGAGGCATTCCATCTCAGTCCTCAAGGGTGACAACGCATCTGCATTATGATTCATAAGGATGAATGTAGATGTCTTGGGCCGCAGGAATCACTTAACATCAGGTAAACTGTGTGCTCGTTTGTGACTCTTAATGTATTCAATTTTAAAAAAAGACTTTTCTTGAAGGTCTCTAAGTCGTATCGGTTCGTAAACACCGCTGCCGACAGCTGATTCCACGGAGAAGTATATAGCTTATTCATGTTTTCAAATATGACATTTTAATTTATTTACAGGCGGAACGCGATCGGAAACGCCAAGAGCGGGAAGCGAAGCAAGCGGAAAAGGAAGCGCGTCGTATCGAGCGCTTGCAGAAGAAAGAAGAGAAGGAAAAATTAAAAGAGCAGAGGGCGAAAGAGCGAGAGGAGAAGAGACTCGCCCGGCTCGCTCTGCAGGAGAGCAGGAGAGTGAAACGGGAGAAGACGGAATATATGGCCCCTGTGCCAATAGTGGATAGACACGTCTCCGGTATGGGGGTCCCTCCGTCCGGGGGCATGGGGGTCGGCCCGACAGCCGGCCCGCGGCCAATACGTCCCATGGGCCCCGCGGGTTCCGCACCACCGCCGGAATACAGGGAACGGTTCCCGGCGACACCTAGGTTGCAGGTAAGCTCATTACGATTACATTGCGAGGTTGCAGGGAGTCCATGGATGCAAGTGGCACGGGATCGTGCTTTGTGGCAATCTATGGGGGAGACCTACGTTCGGAAGTGATATTGCACTGAGAGTAACAAACTCACACACAGTTCACCCGATGGCAAGTGATTCCTGCGGCCCACAAACTCTACATTCATCCTTGACGAGGAATCATAATGCAGATTATATATAGATAAGACCCCTTGAGCACTGAGATGGAATGCCTCGTCGCCAATAATAAAGGTCCCCGGATCCCTACACTCACCAGACAAAACACAGCAGCACTATGCTGCTATTTCACGCCAGTATTCTGTGAGGGCGTGGTCCTACCCCGGTCGAGTTGCCCAATTCATTCTGCAGCTATAGACTAAACTACATCGTAGCTCTACCACTGTAAAAATATCGATGATGATGAAATACAAGTAAAATATTTATATATTTATAAATATATTAATATATGTTATACAGTAAAACAGGTTTATAATTAGTATTGAATAATTTTTCGTGTAGTGATTTTCGACTGCTTTTTTTCATCATTTCACACTTCCCTTTTTAAATAATAATAAAGTTTACGTTTCCGATACAGAAGCGAAACCCAAACAGCTGCACAATCACTATGTATATTATAATTGAACCTAGAGAACGGAACGTTGAATAAACACACAAATTGTCACACAAACTTAATCTGCTCTTTTGTATTTGAAATTGTATTCGTATATCTTTTCTATCTTTTATATCTTTTCGTTTCTCTATCCGTCAGAAGCCATTAGATGTCTCCTTATCTGGACGAGGTTATAGCAAATGTTAGATTTACATTATTTATATACATGTGCTCTAAAATGCGGGCTCTAGTTTTCCTACAAATTGCATCTGTCAAACGTCATTTTTTTTTACTTGAATATATGTATTTTGTATTATTTATTATTATCACATTTCAAATTATATGGGATATCCATTTCTAACGTCGCCTAGCATATTCAATAAAATACAAACAAATAAATACGTATATATATAACTAATTAGACAAGAGCCCCTAAACAGGAGTGGAGGGCCAAGGGAAGTGGTAGAGGAAGCGGCAGACGATACGGTGGGAGCACCACCGCCTTCTGTATTTGAGTCGGATTGGCTCATCACGGTAGTCCCAGCCGCCAAAGGTTAAACACAACCAGAGGCTTGTTGATTTTTACCTGTTTGTAGACAAGTGTGGGGATTATTTCAGGCCACGTGTCGGTCACTTCGTGTTCCGAATATTTAAAATACAAAATTTATTATTTTTTTTTTATTTAGAATATAAATACATTACAGGTGCGAGCCGAGTTGCGAGGTATTGCGATGGGTGACGACCGTATGCAGCTGATGCACCGTCCGGAGCAGGCGCCCGGCATGCGGGAAGGTATGCCCACGTTCTCTGACGCTACGTTTCTCAACCTGAGAATACGATCTTACACTCTAAACGTTTAATTAAATTATAAATTAAAATGTTTTTATAGTGGTGTCGCAAGGCTTTCTGTTTTTTGGCTTTTCCGTGGGTCGCGACATAAAAATGATTGAGAGACGATGCTCCTAACAAATCTCTAAATAAACTCCCCGGTCACAACTCCCCTATACTTTAATAAATATAACTACTTTGCTATGTGAATACTAAATAATTATGAGTTATTAAGAATAAAGACGTAAACTACCATATCACGTGTCCGTCACACAGACGTCCACTCTTTAATAATTATCATATATTATTCATTGACAAGATTGACTGAAATAGGAGTGTTCCTATAAAACGGGACCTCAAAATATAATTTTACGCTAATTTAATATTTTTTTTTATTACATTGAGAGTAACATACAAGCACAGTTCACCTGATGGCAAGAAATGCCTGCGGCCCATGACATCTACACTCATCCTCGACAACGAATCATAATGCAGATCCGTTGTCACCCTCGAGGACTGAGACGGAATACCTCGTCGCCGGTAATAAAGGTCTCCGGATCACTGCACACATCAAACGAAACACAGCAGCATTATGCTGCTATTTCAATCTGGTATTCTGTGAGGACGTGGTCCTACCATGTCGAGCTGACTCATTCTGATACCATTCTTGAGCTAGACACGTGTCGGGTTGAATTTGCATTGGATCGTTATTTAATGGCTGTCAAGGAACCGTTAGTTAATTTAATTCAGTAATTTCCATATACAATAATTATCAGTAAATTACCATTGTCGGTAAAATAAATATAATTTCAATTATTATTCCTGAAATCCCGGGGCGCATGCGTGACCTTGGTTGAGGCAATCGAGTTTATCAGATATTGCCCTCCGACTGCTATTGGAGCTGCCGTGGACCCCGCCCATCAGAGACGCTAATAACTTTCTTCTCCTGGAATCCTCTCCTGGAAATGGAACCTAGGACCCGCGATGCAGCAGCCAGGTGTTCTAACCACTACACCGACAAAATTCATATGCACAGTCATATATAATGATGTTAAGGGATTTTTTTGTCGTCTATTCAAATCTTCAAGATTTATAGAAAAAAATCATTCAAAAACACAAATAGCTTAGAATACTGTCTGCGCAACTTAAACTAACTAACTTAACCTAATATGAACATTTTAAGCTTAATTGGAGTTGGTTGACCAGAATTTTAGCAATGTTTTGAGCACTACCTAGCATACGTTTTTTTTAATAACCCATACCGCATGCATTGTATTGTATACTAAGTTCGTGATTATATTGTAGGCACGTTATCGGTGGCAGGTTCCCCGCAGCCGTTCAAGCCGGTCGCGGAGGAGCCGAGCCTCATCACAAGGATGCCTCACATGCTCAACCACCAGTACAGGTAAATAATACAAACGTACTTTATACTTACAAATCAACGTGTTGAATACAACTTATTAAATACGCGTACATACGTGACGTATTAACCAACGATATAAAAGGTCAATCGCATCAGCGACTCCTCTGGTATTGCGGGCACTTACCATTGGGTGAACTGCTTGCTCGTTGCTATTCTAAAAAGTTTGGCTTACAAGTCTGACCTATTCTATAAGAAAAAGTTTGCCACCTATTCTATAAGAAAAAGTTTGCCACCTATTCTATAAGAAAAAAATTACATCGGAATAGGCAAGGGGACGATTTGTGCGAACACAAATGGCGATCGAAGAAATTACAACACACACACTCACATTTTAAAAAAAAGTATTTTCAAAACCTTCACCAACAATTCACCCTTTGAACGTCATAATTCTAAACCAGAAATCACGCCGGGCATTTTTTCAAAGTCATTTGTAATAAGATTTATTTTAACTAATATTTTTTATTGTAATAAAAAGTTAATACTAAGCTAGTATTTTGTGAGGCCGTGGTCCTACCCGAATCGAGAAGACCCATTTATTCTGCAGCTAGAAACCAACTGCAGTGTAGCTCTACCACTGTTAAATACAAGTAGTTTAAAACGGTAAATGAGAAAGTGTTTTGTTCTAGTTGT
The DNA here is from genome assembly GCA_029286865.1 of Teinopalpus imperialis. Lineage (NCBI taxonomy): Eukaryota > Metazoa > Arthropoda > Insecta > Lepidoptera > Papilionidae > Teinopalpus > Teinopalpus imperialis. The sequence goes on from JAGSMU010000039.1 coordinate 1,255,916, forward strand.
AATATATCGTTTTTATTCTTATAGTCTCGTATTAACAGGCTGTGCGAGCGATATTCGCAAGACTTACGCCGATAGCAATCCAGTGCTGTAAAATTATCATGTTCAGAGTTAAAAATGAAACTTATTTACAGGGGTCCAATGATGTACTCGGGCGGTACATCAGGCTACGGTCCGCGCTCTCAGGGTATGATGTACCAAATACACCCTGGAATCAATCGCCCTCAGTATTCTCAAGGTTACTATCAACATATTCGCGCATTACCCCCGTCGTACCCTGGTCACCCTTCCTCACCCAATATGGGCCCGCCCGGCCCCTCCCACAGACCTCCCGTCTCCATACATGGTTCCGGACCACAGCACAGACAAGGACCCCCCGCAATCCATGGTCCTCCCGGATCTTCACCTCTTCATGGACCACCGGGCTCAATTCCTCACGGCCCACCCGTCTCCTCTCCTCTTCAATACGGCTCTGGACCACTAGGCCCCCATGGACAGCCGGGTTCTTCTCCAATTCCTCCAGGAGCTGGGAACTTACCGCACGGGCCGCCTGTATCCTCGCCCTTGGGCCCTTCGGGTTCAACACATGGGCCACACGGTCCCGGACAAAACCACGGACCGCTCCCACCAAATCTTCAAAGTCCTCGGCCTCATATGCAACACGCAGGCCCACATCTAATGGGCCCGGGTCATATCGGTCCCCGTGGTCCTCATGGTCCTCTCAACTCCAATGTAAACCCACACGGCTTAGTCACAGGTCCACCCGGGTTAAATGCCAACAGTTCTATTGGGGCAAATCCTCATGGTCAAATTGGGCCACGACTTCACGGGTCCGGACAAGGAATTCACGGACCGCCAGCTCATGGTCTAGCTGGACCCAATCCTCTCGGACCGCGCGGTTCCGAAGATTCGAACATGCATAGACCTGGGCCGAGTCCTCTTGGTGCTACGGCACACCATCCTCATCTCAGTATGGTTCCGCACGGGTCTGACCAGGGCCCGAACGGTCCCACAGTATTGTCTATGCATAGACCCTCCTTGGCTTCAGGCCCGCCTGATACTGCACCTGGGTTGCCACCGAGCTCACATCCTGGTCAGACGTCAGTAATTGATCGCCACAGTAGTGCCCCAAGGCCACCGGCCCCAATTCCTCACGGCCCACCCGTCTCCTCTCCTCTTCAATACGGCTCTGGACCACTAGGCCCCCATGGACAGCCGGGTTCTTCTCCAATTCCTCCAGGAGCTGGGAACTTACCGCACGGGCCGCCTGTATCCTCGCCCCTGGGCCCTTCGGGTTCAACACATGGGCCACACGGTCCCGGACAAAACCACGGACCGCTCCCACCAAATCTTCAAAGTCCTCGGCCTCATATGCAACACGCAGGCCCACATCTAATGGGCCCGGGTCATATCGGTCCCCGTGGTCCTCATGGTCCTCTCAACTCCAATGTAAACCCACACGGCTTAGTCACAGGTCCACCCGGGTTAAATGCCAACAGTTCTATTGGGGCAAATCCTCATGGTCAAATTGGGCCACGACTTCACGGGTCCGGACAAGGAATTCACGGACCGCCAGCTCATGGCCTAGCTGGAGCCAATCCTCTCGGACCGCGCGGTCCCGAAGATTCGAACATGCATAGACCTGGGCCGAGTCCTCTTGGTGCTACGGCACACCATCCTCATCTCAGTATGGTTCCGCACGGGTCTGACCAGGGCCCGAACGGTCCCACAGTATTGTCTATGCATAGACCCTCCTTGGCTTCAGGCCCGCCTGATACTGCACCTGGGTTGCCACCGAGCTCACATCCTGGTCAGACGTCAGTAATTGATCGCCACAGTAGTGCCCCAAGGCCACCGGCCCCAACTTCTCCCGGTCAACCATCACAACCTCCCAATCTTCCTCCATCAACTTCTTCAAGTCCTACTCCGCCAACTTCTAACGAACCTCCCATACAAATCAAGGCAGAAGTGAAAACTGAACCTGAGTATCGCACCCCTCCAACCTCCCCTTCCCAACGGCCCCCTTCCCCTGAACCCTTAAGAAACCACCCGAAGATCAAACACACAGAAAACAAAGACAGAAGACCGCGATATCCGCTCGGACCATACGCACCTCAATACGGCCCTTATGGGCCCTATGCCCCTCCGACCTCCCAACCTCAAGATGGCGCAATGAATCTCCAAGCGAGGTTACAACATCCATCGCCCTTGCAGCGCATTCACGCTAACATGTCACAATACCTTCCACCACACGGCGACAAACCGGAACAGAGGCCGCCCGCCCCGAGACCGGAAAGACCCGTAATGCACGAACAGATGCATTACCTTCAGCACATGCGGCCACAAATGCGACCCCCCTACGGCATGCCGATGATTAGACACCCACAGCCTGGGCGCTCTAGCCCTGGTTCTATACCCTACCAGTATCCAGATATGCAGAGGTCCTCGATGGATAAACACATGGCTTCCACAACACCACCTCAAGCAGTCCCTCGAGAACTGACAATGGAGTCACCTGATGTAAGGAAGGACCTCGAATCGCCAAGTATCACCGACAAAGAAAGCGAGGAAAATCAGCCCTCGTCGCCCCCGGAGACTAAACCTGACTTCATGAGCATCGCAAATGTAAATAAAGGCGAACCTCTCAAAGCGTTGGAACACATTAAAGTTGAGGAGGAGGGCCAAGAGCCTCCCCGCGAGGAAGGCAGCGTGTTCGGAGGTCTTGTCAGTTACTTCTCCAGCCAAAGGGAGGACGATTTAGACGCGTAATAAACATAAATAGTGAATGTACATATAATTATAGATAATTTTATTTATACGACGGTTAGACGCCCTTCCGTGTAGTGTGTACGCTATGTATGATATTATAAAAAGTTAGATTGATGAATTAAAAAAAAAGAAATACGAGTCTTTTTGGTCTCGAATAAAACAATGTATTATTATTTTTGTTTATTTTTAAGTGAGATTTATTTATACAACAAACGATAAGTACTTACTGTATACTCTAAATACGAATTTTATTAAAGAATCATAATTTCTTTTTGCAAAATAAATGTTTTCTCCTAATTCCTGATATCTTTTTACTTTACGCATTTTTTACACGCCAACTCGTAGTACATATAAACACACGTTTCCACGATTACTTCTGACTAATTCATATTAAAATCATCAAACAAAACCTTTTTATACTTTAGGTCACTAATGATCGCCGAAAGTAAAAACACATTACTAATTACATAAACGACACGAATGACAATACGAAGCGTCAATAGATTAATGGTTTAGGTTTATCCGCCATTCCACTATTGTCGTATTATCTCCTAGCCTTAGTTGGTTAATCGGATGTTAATAGCAAATCTAGCATTCTTTAAAAAAAACAATAGTATTTGAGATGTGATTAAAAAATATCATTAAAATTATGTGTCTCCCTCAACAGGCTGGTATAAATAAGAAAAATATAACCTTTTATTCTTAGACAGTGCTATTATTTTTATGGTAACCCTGAAGATCCAAACAATGCCATTGGCCCGAATATAAAGCTAGTTCGTTTTAGTTACCCCAGAAGGTAGAAGGCAGCTGCGATGAAGACCCACTGACTAGATCGTGAATCCAACGTCCAAGCCGAAGGCTTTTCTCGCACAACACACTAAACTTTCGTTTTAAAACATTTTTTTATTCCAAAAGTAATCTTAACTTTTAAACCCAGCAAAAAACACTGATTTTAAATCTTTTTCTATATATGATGCGTACATTTTACAAAATTATCAGATATATCGATTAAAATTATTTTTTTATAGCTGATAAAAAAAAATCTCTATTTAATAGACAACAATAACAAAATAGACATAGATGTTTGTATAGAGCCGCCAAACAAAACTATCACTATACTGCACATCGGAATATTGGACGAGTGATTTCCTCGATGTTCATTGAATAAATAACTTGTCTGTGCAAAAGGTTAGTAGAGCACAAATCTTTTATCTCTAAAAGGACAGACAGAGATAGAAAAGCTACAGCTTTTACAGCAGTATAGTGACGTTTTGTTTGGCGGCTCTATGCAAACATCTATGTCTATTTTGTTATTATTGTCTATTAAATAGACATTTTTTTTATCAGCTATAAAAAAATAATTTTAATCGATATATCTGATAATTTTGTAAAATGTATAAAAAAAGGGTTCATGTCTATGGTTGGTTATCCACCACAATACGCTTTGTAAGTAGTTTTTTTACCACGCACGCTACTACTTTGTGGAAAGTGCTTTCGTCAACGGTATTAGCAAACCGACACAGGGGGACCTTCGAGAATTAGCAGGCTACACCTTGCTCAAAGGCCGTCGACACACTGGCAACTCCTCTGTTGGGCGACGGTGATCACATACCATCGGGTGACCCACCAGCTTGTTAGTCCGCTCTTCTATAAAAAAAAAACATTATTCTGTATAAAAATAGGGATATTGGGTAGTGTTGTTAACAGTCTTGTATTCGCTGTGATTTTCGATTTTTTATTTTTAATAAAATTGTATTATTATTATTATTACTACTAGTATTAATAATATAATTACTTCCGAGGTCTACCAGCGACTTTCTTGTTGCCAGCTGCCTGCTTGTTTTTGCCGCCGAACGATATTGGTTGTTCTGTAAAGTGAAAATAAACATACAATTAGGTTGGCTCTTAGGTTTTTTATTAGAATACGACATATAGTGACAAATTAGCACACAGTTCACCTGATAATATGAAGAATGCCTCTAGAATAGTTATGCCTCTGGAATTTTCTCACTCACTTAAACACCAGCAATATTCTACATAAAGTCAGTAATTTCTTTTGGTCCTACAAGCCCTTAATTATACTTAGCTATCAATCCACAGGGAGACCGCATGATTGATTATGCTCCAACATCCTCTTTCAAGAGAATGCCCAAAAGTAATAACATATATACTTTTTTAATCAGGGCTATGGCTGCCTCAGCAGCGAGTGATTCGTATGGTGTCCCTACACGGATCCCTATCCATGGCTCCAATTGCAGGAAATGAGGCATTCAATTTCAGTCATCATGGATAACAACAACACGTGCCATAATATGATCGGAATGTAATGAAGATGGATGGACGTCACGGGCCACTGGCATCACTTGCCACTAAGCGGACAGTTCTTATTTCTCACCCCGAATGTTATAAAGAAAAATGTCTGACAGACTGATGATTATCCTTGTTTAATATTGAAACTATTCAGTTGACAGCTCAATAATTGCTCCAGGGATTCTGATACTAATCATAGAGATTTCATTGTCAAATGTGAATGCAATTTTCGTGATTAGTGCTAATTGACAATGCTGTGGTCCGAGCAGAGCTTAGTTATCTTCAGGGAGCACTGTGGGGGCATGTAATACGAATGGCATTTGAAGTAAATTGATATGTTTCAAACCGCTTTTGTATGATTATCATATTTACATATCCTGTATATATATCCTTCAAGACAACAATGGTTCAAAACAAGTTAGACGAACAAAGACTTGTCGTACAGACCTGGGGGTGCGATCTTCAGCGATATGTCGTAGGTTTTGCTCTTAGGTCGTTTTGCGGTCGGCTCTAACTTTTCCGGGGTCTCCGCCGGCGTGATTGTATCCTGTGTGGCGGCCCAGCCGTCCTGCGAAAGATCGGTATATGTTTAGTATTTACAAAATACTAAAATATATTATAAATACATTTTCTTTATTAAATTAGGTTGTGACAAACAATCACACAGTTCACTCGCTAATATGTGATTACTGCGGTTCAAGACACACGTTCATGCTCGGGATCGATTCTTCATGTATAGATTGACCTTGATAGAGACCTTGATTTATAGTGCATACTTCATTACCAGTATTAAGATATTAGCAAATACCAGCCCTTCCAAAGATTACATCATACATTTCGCTAATTTTAATCCCAAAATCCACATTGCGGGCTATGCTCCATCATTCTGTCTAGAGGGGTAGCCCATCCCCAGCAATGGGAGCAATATATGTATATAGTCTTAATTTTTTTACTATCTACTTATCGTATCGTATATAGTTGGTTAAACGATTTCCTATGTCAAATCCTAAGCGCAGCCTTTGACCATATAAAGTGACAGGAAATACTATAAGACCATTAATTATGTTTGTGTTATATTTATATTTTAGTTATTATTTGTTTAGCTCTGCTAGAAATTAAAATAATAATCTAATAGTAGTGGTAATCAAAAAAGGGATCCAGAGACCCTTGGGAAGGAATTACTGATAGCGAGGCATTCCACCTTAGTCCTCAGGGTTGAACTGTGTACTTGTTTGTTCTTGTATTGTATAATAAGTAAAATCATTATATCTTATTACAAATTATAAAATATTTACCTCAGGGTCCTCAATCTCTGGTGCAATAGGCAGAAAAGAAAGCAGATTTTCATCCTCTCCCTCCTCGTCTGAACTGCAGAAGGCAGCCACCGGCTCGCAGGTCGTCACGTCCACCTGGAAATGTCTCGTAACATCACGTTTCGCAACTCTATATTAATGCCTAGGGACAATTTACTATATTTTCACTTTTCAACACGCAGTTAATAAAATATATTAGGGATTACTTGTTGATAGTTGCTATATTTTTTGTATACTGAGTGAGGGTAATAGACAATTATTGTCATTTTAAAACAAAATCTTTGCCTAATATAGCCCTTGTATGTATGTGTACATACATTTATCTTTAACAAAGAATGAAAAAGCAGATGGCAAGTCTTTCCGGAGGAATGAACACTTATTATCATAGTCATACTGTGGTAGTGGCATGAGTTTAGCTCTGGTGTGTTTTGTTTAATACTTTAGGGATCCGGTGACCCATTGCCATGTAAAAAGCTATTCGGACTCAGTCCTAGGGGATTTAAAGCATCTAAAACATATGCATTATTATTGTTATTACAATGAGAGTAACAAACAAACACACAGTTCACCTGATGGTAAGTAATACCTGCAGCCCATGCCATCTAAATTCATCCTTGAGTAGGAATAATAATTCAGATGCTTTGTCACCCCTGAGGTCTGAGATGGAATGCCTCATCGCCAGTAATAAAGGTATCTAGATCCCTACACTCACCACTCGTCACTGCTATTTCACGCCAGTCGAGCTGACCCATTCATTCTGCAGCTAGAAACAAACTGTAACTTAGCACTAATACTGTTACAATCTATATCTATATACATTAAAATAAATTATTAAAATAAATATCTTGAATCTTTGTTAAGGATTGAGGTATATGTCACGGGCCACAGTAATGACTTACTATTAGGTGTGTCCATTTTGTCCCCTACACAATACAAAAAAAAATTAAATAAAAAAACTCATCAACAATCGATTCAAATGAGCCCAAACTCGTGTGTGTTGCGTCGTTTAGTAACGGAGTTCCTATGGCCACCTTCCAGCTCCATCATCAGATCAGCTCTATGTCATAATAATCATCAGGCATTGTCATCCAATTTATACGTGCATGCAAAATTTCAGCTCAATCGGAAACCGGGAAGTGGATCAAATTAACTTGCAACATATTAAATCTTATTCATCTTAGTACTTAATTTACAGACCGACAGACAGACAACGGGACAGGTGAAACTAAATAAAAACTTGTAAAAACAGCGGTTTTATATGATGTAATATTACACTGCCCGGTGTTATTAATAATAAAAAAAAAGTTTATCGGTTATTGTTGGCATGTCATTAGTGCCTTAATAAACTGTGAGCATGCAAAATGACCATAAAGTTCTTCCACTCTCCTATCATGATAGCTAAATTATTTAGAGCTCCAGCTTACCTCGACTTCCTCATCATCACGGCTCTCGCCGGCCTGGTCGATAGATCGGTCTTCATCCTCCACATCAAATTCACTCTCTCGTTCTTCATACTCTACATTTTCGTCTAACTCCTTGAAATCAGGAGCGAAAGCCGACCAGTTCTCAACCTGGTTTTGTGCCCAGATTGATACGACGCCTAGAATAAATCACATCACATACATGTTAAAAATATATTTCAATGACAAGTGACCTTAATCTCAATGGTATATTTATCTCATTGTAAAATTCTATGAAATAGGATCTTTACCTTTAAATATCATTACGATATTTGAGATTCAAGTTAGTAAAGATTAACTCCAAATAGAAATGTTGCATGCATGGCAATTCATTCCATTTTTCTTGCAACAAATAATTTCGGTAGGAAAAAATTAAGTCTCAAAATAGATTAGCAAAATCGGCAGTCAACTGACCAAATAGTTGATAACATTCTGCGAGTGGCCATATGACAACAATTTTTTTAAAAAAATAGTACAGCGAAGTGTGTACTAATTCCTAACGTCCTACAACAGATAGTCGAGCGCCTTTCTTACATCGTAACAATGCTTGATTACACAAAGCAAAACGTAATTTTTTTTTGTATGTTAAATCTTTCATAATCACCAAATTTACTTATTCAATAGTAGAGCTACAATGCTTTGTTTCTAAGTGCAGAGTGAATGGGTCAGGTCAACAGGGACAGGACCGAGCCTCACAGAATACCAGCGTAAAATACCAGCGTTATGTTGCTACGTTTCGTCTGGTGAGTGCAGGGATTCGGAAACCTTTATTACTGGTGACGAGGTATTCCATTTGAGTCCTCAAGGGTGAGAACGCATCTGCATTATGATTCCTTTTCAAGGATGTAGATGTCATGGGCCGCAGGAAACAAATACCATCCGGTTAACTGTGAAGCGGATATCTATTGAGTAGAGTGAACAAGAACCTCAGCAATTGCTCTTTCCAATACTAAATACATGTTTGTATCTTTACATGAAACAAGTTAAGTTTCCTCACCAGCACTGATGCTCGCAATAATGGGTCTAACAGGATGCCACACCACGTCCAGCAATAGTTCGCCTTTGGTGCCGTGCAAGATCTTCACCAGGTTACCGATCGACTTCTCCCAGATGTATAACGCGTGTTGGCGCGCGGAACCAGCGCAGATGTACTCCCCATCGCCTGAGAAGCAGCATTTCTTCCAAGTTGTTCTAAAATAATTCATATCAAATATGAATGCATGGGAGTTATTATATTTCCCTCTCACTTTAGAAATTACTTTTTAATGATAGATTTATGAGTCTTCAGGAGGAAAAATTATGACTAAAATGAGAAATTGTCACCTGAAGGTTCAATGAATCTTTAGTCTACTTCAACCAAAAGCATTGTAATAAGACCAGAGAAGGTTTTGAGATTGTGATTGACAAGGTGAGTTAATTTTTTACTATTTGGTCTATTCTCAGAAAGCATATATAAGACATTTTAGTTAAAAGCAGTTTTACTATATTTATTAAATAAATCTATGGTTTCAAATAACTTATTGTAACAATTATGAATATTGAGCAATTGCCTTGTACTGCGAAAAGTTAGTTTTTGTACTAGAAACGTGTAATAACTTTGTGCGTCTGGTGATCAAAATTGTGAAGTTAGCTGCATAGATTTTATCATGCCGCTACATACATTATGCTGTAAATACATTTCCAGGAGAATGTATCTACTTTGTACGGTCATTAAAAAGTAACTTTAACAAGCCTCATCATAAGTATTAAGAGATTTTTTACATTTAGTTTTAAAGTATAAATGAAATGTAAAAAACTAAATTTGGTTACAAAATTTTAAGAATTTCATGAATTTTATCTGCAACTGTCTAGAATATAACTAATGCGATGAGGATTTCAAAAGGTGCTGCAAAATTCCAGAATGGTGCAATAAAAAAGAATATTGAAACTAGTAACATCTGAGAACGGCTAAAATGATTGTAGAATAAAACTCAGATTAGCATAAGTTTATTGCATAGGCATTAAGATAAAATATGCTGACAGCCTTATGTTCTTGTTTATAAGTCTTTTTGTTACCTGGAATAGAATAATTTTAATATGAATCTGCTTGTGCAGGAAAGGACCGCACTCTCTCTCATACCTAACTAATACTACACACCTAAATATTACATACTATTCCAGCTTCTCATGCGTAAATATATGTATACTTAAATAATGCTCGTAATTTGAGTAAAACAAAACACGCTAACAAGTAACGATACCATAGCGCGATTTCGAAACAGTGTTCAACAGCATCTATCGAGCTTCGATGTAAACTTATCTATAATTATTTTTCCTAGTCTTAATTGAATTTCATGCTTCTTCCTTCAAAATTGACGAAAATTCCATATAAACTTTCAAACCCTAATTCACCCTCTAAAGGGTAACATTTTGAAAAATGCCGTTATACATACAAATTTATTTTTAAAAATAAGCACATAAAATTAAAACAAATATATGAAATTTCGTGTTTCTTACTTTAAAAATGGCGAACTTCCATACAACCGTTTATTTTCCCCGCTTAGAGGTGAAATTTCAAAAAAAATTCCCTAGTGGATGCATAAAACATAAGAAGCATCAACTGCCAAAAGTTTAAGTTTACAGCCCTAGCAGTTTTGGCTCTGAGATGATAAATTAGTCAGTCAGGACAAGTAATTACATACACATAGATGACTGTATGTAGGGATTAGTTGATCCAATTACAGGCGTAATGCTAGATCTGTGTTGAAGAAGGATGCAGATATCATATGGCCACAGCCGCCCTTATGAGGTGAACTGTGTACACAAAACAACTTACTTATTGACAAGGTCCTGAAGCTTCTGTATGGGCTCAGGTTCTCCGTTCGCGCCACATTTGAGCACTGTTTTTGTGTCATAAACTCTGATCACTCTGTCTGATGTGTTCACAAGGAAACAACTAAAAGGGAATCAAATATTTTAGTGTTTTTTTCAACGGTAGTTTCCATATTCAGCTTCTTCTTTTAATAAAAAAAAATTACATGCAATTATGGCAAGAATTATCAGAACCGTCAGATGTATCCAGATTATAGATAACAAGGAATTTAGTCTCAGTCCTCAGGGGTGTGAGCACGTGCATATTAAATCTATCATTGTTGAGGATGCATGTAGATGTGTTACATATTTCTCTTTCTACCAGGTGAACTGAGTCACAGATAATATTATGAAAAAGAAGTAATTATTTCATATGTCATTGACAACTAAGTTCTATCTATTTCTTGAAGTTTTTAAATGTTTATTCACCAATAAAATTTTTTACAATTTTCTATCAATAAAATATTTTCCCTTTATATAATACCGATGTAGGTAGAATTCACCCAGTTTAGACTCGAAAAATTTATTCAACCAAGGTCTCATTTCTGTATCAGTATTAAACAAAACTCTGCGCACAGCTTTGAAAGAGATGGAAAGAAGTGGAAATCCACATAAATTAACTTAAACAAAGAAAAAAACACAGATTCCGGTAGAAAACAACATTGTCTTTCAAACAATCATAAACATTATGCTAAAATAATTAAGTGCATGCAGAATATACAATAAAAAAAAGGGAAGAAATTACTCACTCTCCTCTCCTAGCAAATTCAATACTCTTGATTCCAGTAGTACTCGATGTGCCGACGGTTATTTTAAAACTCGCCTTTATGGCTAGCATCTGAGAGTCTAGAATTAAAATCTTGCCTTTAGCATTTCCCGTGTACACATAATCACCTCTTCGGTCAAAAGATGCAATCACGTTTATATCACCCTAAAAGAAATTCTTGTTTATATCTAAGGTGAAACCTTATGTTATACACTGATAGATAAATAAAATATGAAAAATATAGCTATACAGCTTGTCTGTACTGTTGTATTTCATAACCCCTGAACTTTAAGTATCACCATTTCTATTAGTTATATTAAAACATCACATTTCTTCTTATATAATAAATGTTTAATACTTTTACATATTGCAGCTTGTTCATAGCTCCATAATTCATAAATCAGCTCAACTGGGGAAAGACCACACCCTCAAATAATATCACAGCAGCTTACTCTGCTGTTTCATATGTTGAGTGTCCCTACACTCACTTATCACTGTCATAGACCCTGGGGTAATGAGGCATTCTATCTTGGTCCTCAATGATCGCAATGCGTGTGTATCTTTATTGATAATGTATTTCATGGGCCACAGACATAACTTACCATCAAGAGAACTATGTACGCTTGATTGCCTCTGATATTATTAAAAAAAACTATATATTTATACATGTTATATTCTACTAAGGTAGGCTTAAACATAAAGGACTTTAATAAAAGGATTTAGATTGATATACTGATATAATGATATAAGAACTTACATCATCATCAATTGGCAAAATTTTGTGTTCACCTTCTGTATCAACCAGTAGTGCTGCATGTCTCATGGGACAGACGAGAAATCTCCTGTCATTTCTGGGGTCAAACTGTACTCTTACTATGGGAGTTGGAAACCTATACCGTTGCTCGCATTCACCAGATAACACATCCCATATACACACATTGTGGTCTGTGGATGCCGACAACAACTGCAAATAAAAAGCGTTATTCCTATAATGTTATAAGGTTGGCAACTAAACTCTTTCCATTTTTTTAAAATGTTTTTGGCATAATGTTTGAGATTACTAGAAATTATTTATGTTCTATCTGAATCTATGTTTTGACTTTCCTGTATGAGTTTATTTGTGCATTTATGCAGATTTCGACCTCTTTCAAATGTTATGCATGGAGTTTCATTTAATACCGATGCAGAAGTGAGATCTTGATTGGACAAATTATTCTAGTTGAAACTTCGGTCAACATAGTCAGCTTATGTATGTGGGCATATTATATGTGGGATGCTCAAGAGTATTGAGAGCCCAAAAACTTACACATAGTGAAGGATAATAATATATCATATAATGTCATCTCACACATTTTGCTTTTCTCCCCGGAAATAATTCTGATGTTTACACAAAGTTGCAGGCAGATAGATATTATAAATAATACTTATATACAAGAGGAGCCCTTGTGCTTGTTACCCATTAATAGACTTCTCGACTGAGTGACTACTGAATAAGTGCTCGGTGACCTCTCAACCCAGTGAAACTGTATAAGCACTCGGCCTAACTGCAGCCACCAGTAAAAAAATTGCATTTATAAAGCAACAATAGCACATACTTTTTTACAATTCCTCGACCAGCTTAAACTGCAGACTGGATAAACATGTGCTGATAATGATTTAGCAATTCCTCGCGTTAGGAAGTCCCATATAAAGATTCTGCCGTCATTACATCCCACCGCCAGTAGTGTACCACGACGGTTGAATGCACATGTTGCAGCTAATGATATTGAATCCAAGGCTCCATCAAACTCCTATAATTAAAACATGTATGTTACGTATAAGGGATCCATTATCATTATCCACCAACAATTTTAAAATGTTAAGATGCATAATACATATATCATTCTCAATAAATGCAACCATAAAAAAGACAGACAGCCAGGCAACCACAGCTCAACTAGAATTTAAAGTCCTCTAAACATATGTTAGCAACGTATTTACTCTGTTGTATACATAGTGACTTCATGAATTTTAACAATCTAGACAATAAAAAAACAATAAGTACCGAAATGGTACAATGTCTATATTTTTCATTTTCAAAACCGACATTACTTTATATTCGCAGGGGCAAACAGTAATAAAATAAAACTCACTTCTGGATAATTTTGTCCAAAAGATTCTGAAAGCGAAAAAATAATGAAATAATTTAAAATAAACACTGAAAAAGTCTCATAGAAAAAATAATACTAACCCAGTAACTCTAAGTTCATTTTCAATATTTAAACAATGACATAACTTAATATTATGACAAAACTAATTAATATATTGTATAAATTTATATTATTTATTATACTATAGGTATGAAATGAAATATTTGTTTTTATTACAAGTAAACTTAGACGCTATGAACAACAATTCAACAGTTTAGGGTTATGATTTACAGTTGTTTATAGACAGGCTGTTTCAAATTCAATTTGACATATGAAATCGATACTAAGATCTTAAACTTTTCGTAATCGCAAATCGATTTTTAATTACAATTAATAAATTTCAACCAATGTGAATGATTTCTTGATGATACAAAGGAGTTTGATAAAAAGTAAAAGAAATTCAAGCTCTCACGTCTTTAACCTAATCAGGATGAACAAAATTACCTAGTGGAATTCATATTTATTCTAAATTAATTAGAGTCTAAAACACTTAAAACAATTGAACTCGTACATTCTAACAGCCACCGTGTTACTTGGTAACAGGCTAATAAAGAGTGGTTCAAGCCGTGCTGTGCTATGTTGTATCTTTACAAAGTATTCTGTAGCTGTTAATAGTAAAATTGTGTTTTTTTATTAAATACAAGAATGTAAGTACAAATGGAGATTTATAGATTTTTAAACGTCATACTTTGGTACTTGAACAAAATATGTGAATAAAATTTCAAATCCATACCACTTCTCCAGCACCAAAGTTTGATAGAACTCATTAATAGTAATATTAATATCAGTTAGAAGCAACTGACTGAGCTAAGGTTTGGTCCTCTCTGGTACCCTCAGTCAGTTACTTTCGCACGCAGGATATTGTCCAAGTTAAGGTTCTCTATCAGGAACCCTTGCACTTCCTTGGATTACGCATTAAATAAAGATCTCAGCTGAGTGCCCCAAGCGCTAGTCCACCTTTCAACTTTGAAGCTGTAAAAGCCCTCGACCTAACAATGCACATCAGCCATAAAAAAACAAATCCATAACATTTTAGAGACAATGCAGACAATAGTATGACGTCATGGTTAATTTTATATATTCTTATAAAACTGAGCGTATATACAACATTTTGAATTTATGCCAATAAGCGCTAAACGTAAGAATAAAAAGTGTGATATTATGTGTATTCCGATAACAGCTTCACATCGCGAAGTGTCTATTAAATAATGGTACTGTATGATGATAAGTATCATCTACATTCGCGCATCGTCCAACACTATTAAAACTAATCAATTGCAGTGGCGCTGGCGAGGGGATTTAACTTGTTATTCTGATCTGACGTTTCCGATTATTTTATTATTTTTCGTAACATGTAATCATTTACTTTCATGATAAGAGCTATTTATTATAAAAATATATCGAAACGTTACTTTAATATTAAACTTTTATTTTCAAGACCCTAAAGTACACGGTCAATTACTATTTGTCTTTTATGTATGTAATGTTTATAAAATGTTAAAATTCTAATTATGCAGTTTCATATTAACAAACAAATTACTATTCGTCGTAGGTTTCGAAAAGCTCTTTAACTTTGTTGGGAGAAACATGACGTCTTCAACTTATTGGAAAGGCGCACCCTTGTCAATGCTCTACGGATCAGAATCGCCATGGTACAACTCAGACTTCCCGCCTGTGCAACCAGGACATAACCACGTCGTTTTATACCATATTCCAAGTAATGGGGTGCTGATGGATGACCGGCCTCCGAAACCACAAAACGGACAAGATAAATGGGATCAACACCATGTTAGGTTACCATGTTCCAAACAAAGCCTGTATCCTGTAACTGAGGTGGGTTGAATTTTTTTTATAGTATAGTAAATGTAAGGGAATATTTGGGTTACAAATAAACGGTTCAACTTACGGTAATTGTCTCCCATGACCCATGTCACTCATATTACTTCTAAATATGTATTTTCATCACTGAAGACTAAGATGGAAGGCCTCTTTGCTTTTTTATACTCATCAGATGAAACACTGTAATGCTAAGCTACAATTTAATACCAAGTTTTTTTTAAATATGGTTCTTCTATGTTTAGACTACTTGTGCCTTTTTATTTTGGTGCGGTGGCTCTACCTCACAGGAAATTTAAATTCATGTTTTGTTGTAAACAATGTTATATTATTCTATTCATAAATATACTTTCTATGCCCCACATTGTACTGTTTTCAGTTTTTAATGTCCCTCTTGCAACAGCAAAAGGTTTCACAAAAATAAAAATTAAATTACAATACTAAAACCCATGTGAAACATAAACAATAAATAATGTTATAAAATATTAATGATCCCATTCTTAGTTTGAAAGTTCAATTGAAATCCAGTTAATTCTAATGCATTTAGGTTTTCATAGATTCATTTTGACATATCACATAAACGGCCATGGCATACTTTTCAGTAATTAAATAAGCTTTTCCTAAGTATTAATAATTAATAATAATATGGAAGACATACAAAAAAAGCTTAGTTCTTTGTTATAATTCAAATTTACACACATGTTACCTTTATTACTGGTTTTAGATTGTGCTCCTTTGTCACCCTCAATACAATAAAAAAAAACATACAATACAAAAGAAATATATCACTTAAACAACTAATGAATACTTACTTATAGAATAATATTCAGTTTTTCTTTGTGAAATTCTTTTGTTATTTTTATCTTATGTTAATTTGATAAGAACAACAATAAGCAATCTGTTTCACATCTTTTATTGCATTCAATGTAGAACTGATATCAAGTAATCATAACTTTCACCTGGATACTATTATATTTCAAGTTTAATAGGAGATAAACCAACTTCCAATATCATGAACATATGTAAACAAGTAGCTTATGTAAAAATAAAAGCTTACAAATCTAAATAAGTTTCTTACAAACTTGCCCACATCACAAAGGGGCTTACTCACGCCCAATAAACACAAAGACAAAATCTAGTGACCCACACAAGATTCACTTGTGATCTTGGTCACTTGTAAATCACCCTGTCTGCCCTTTCAATAGCAATCCAAGCTGAGGGTTTGTACCTCCGTAAGAGGAGTCCCTGTACCGTTACTCACCCTCCTTGATTTCATTGCTAGCCACTGGACTATCAGCTCTAATCAAAATAGTGATGAAGCTAATATTGAATAGAATGTATGTGTGGTCAATTCTTCTGTAACAGTTTGTTTAACATCCAATTGTTTATACTTAATTCACAGGACAATCTAAATGTGTCTTTCTTTCTTACATGCAAACAGCATGGTATGATTTTTGAATCGCTTGCAATGATGCATGAAGATGTATAATTGTATTAACAATCTTTATTCATTCCATAAGGTTATTTTAAGCCTTATTATGGAATCATTATTTTTAATTAAGTTTAAATTTTGATTGTCTTTCAGGATAGCGGTGAGACACGGTTAAGGAAACGGTGGGCAATTATAGAAAATACTTTAAAGAAACCTATAAGAGACAGTCAACAGATGGCCACTGCCATACTAGCATATAATACAAAGTTTAAAAACAGGTGGAAGTTCAGAGCCCTGCATAAATTGTTTAATGAGGTACTTTTATCTATTTCTCATTTTTTATCAACACTGGTTTTTTTCAATATTATATTGGATACCATTTACTATGAAAGCAAGGGTGATTATCGCACAGTTCACAATGTATATCATAAACGGCAAGTCAAGATACCTGTGAAGAATGACCTCCAAAGACTAAAAACAATTAATTAAATTTTAAAGTGCCTTAATGTTCTCACGAAGATGGTTAGTTACAGAATGACTTATTTCTAGTGCTAGTTTGCGTGGCTCGATACAAAACGATGTCGCCACCAGATAGGGTGGGCGGCGATATCACTTAATTATATTTAGTATTTCCATTTTCGGCGGTAAACATTAAAAGGATGCGTTTATTGGTGATTTTTTATTAACGAATTAACTGAATTTATTTAATTTATATCAATATTTATGCTTCCGTTTCCTTTTGCTTAAAATAATAAACCGCATTTGCGACTCCTCTGGTGTTGCGGATGTTCAAGGGCGGCGGTGATCACTTACAAGTGGGCTGCATACTCGTTTGCCACCAATTCTATATAAAAAAAAATATTGCGGCTGCCTGCGTAATATCATCATCATTTGAACACATTCTGCCAACGCTAGACTGGTAACTCAAATTGTTAGCGATTATTCATCAATCCGTTGTAGACACAATGGAAACAAACAGTTGGTGATAGCGCCTTCACTAATTGTTGGTTTTTGGGTCTGCTTTTCCTCCTATCTTTTACACATCGGAATAGGAAAGGGGACGAGGAGTGAGTGCCTCTGTGTTCGCGTAAATGCCTACGGCCCTATAAAATATTCTGCTCAGTTGATGTCACCAGAAGATGTCGTAAGATATGAAGCGTCAATAGTCTAATGGTTTAGCGTGCGGTCTGCGAAACTTAGGGTCTGATGTCCGAATCCGCCATTCGACTATGTTGTGAGCCTTCTAGCACAAACATTTTCACCTTAGTTGGTGCGATTAACCGGAATATTAGTAAAGTTACTAGCATGGTTTTTTTTTAAAATATCACCGAAATGGAAATTTAATTAATATGCATTTTATATCATCATTTATATAGAAGTTAAGAGTGTTTTGGGATTAGATATTGCCAGTAAAGTGAGTGAAAGTACTTATTCTGACTTAAGTTCTTAATTTTAAACTTGCAGTACTTGGAAGATGAAGAATCACAATATTTCTTTGATGTAACGTTACCGGAAATAGTCAAGTTAGTTTTGGATTTACCAAAGCTGGTTCAAGCCCCAATACCATTGCTTAAGTAAGTTTTTACTTTGAGTTTTTTTTAAATAGCAATGTTTGTATTGTATTGTGACCTTAAACTATTTAGATAATTATATTATTACTTTGCCGAGGCGATAGTAAGTGTTTATGCATTCGCTTTTAATTCACGCAATTCGAAACCGAGTTCTACCCCGGTGTCGGCACCAATGAAATTGTTAAATGCAATTTTAAGTGCCGATTTACCAAATGCTTGGGGAGGGCAAACAATGTGAGAAAATCTTCATCTCTAAGAAATAAATTTAAAAATATTCGACATATACAGGGTATTAGGAGATTGCGCGTGTTGATTCCGAGCAATAGTTGCTTTTGATTTTGTGTTTCATTGCTGTTTTTTTTTTAGTAAAGTAATGTATTTTTTATGAAACTATCGTTTACTAACGTGATGAAGTGTTAATAATGCTTATATTTTTTAAAAATATGATTTTTTTAAAATCAGGATCGATTTTTTTTCCGTGCCATCATCAAAGGTGTCATTAGTACTATCGTCTGTCTTCGTTTTCGGAAGCGATCTCGTAATACCCAGTATATATGGAATAACATAATATATATTTCGAAGATTTGTGAAGTCCGCCAATCGGCAGACTAAGCTGATATTTATATATATAGGTTGTGCTGTAGCTCTATCTTTTTAATTTTACCAATAAAATGCCATATAAGACAGCTTGTCTTATGTGGCATTTTGTTACACCAGAAGTTTTGCTTGTGAAATCTTAAGAATGTTGCTATTGTTATACAAGTTAATATCCTTTTTTATTTACGTCTTTTGTTTTGTTTTCCATTACCGAAGATTTACTATTTTTTTTTTCAGGCAACATAAAAATATGTCTGTTTCACTCTCACAACAGCAAATTGCGAGTCTATTGGCGAACGCATTCTTCTGCACTTTCCCAAGGAGAAACAGTATGAAGACAGACTCCGAATATGCATCATATCCTTTTATAAATTTCAATTCGTAAGTTATTTATATTTAAAAGATTTTCAAACCATTGCCGGACTGACTTTAGGGTGATAAGTACAGCTGTGATTGTAATACTTGCAATATGTTAATGAATCAATCGGTTGTTGAGTGGCAATCGCCTAAAAGCGTCGTTAGCGTAATGGTTTTTAGGGTACCGTCTTCGAAACTTTAGGTCGTAGGTTCGAATCGGCTATTTTCGTGGACCATCTCTTAGCACAAGCATTTTCAGCTTACTTGGAGTGGTTAATCGTTATATTAGTAATGTTCCTAGCATTGCTAATATCGCAGTTTGGGACGACCTCCCGCTGGATGTCGTCCCAATCTGATCGATATCGTGATATCGTGAAGTGTCAACCTATGCAAGTCCCCAAGAAATGGATGGATGCAGGTGGCTTAGGCTGGCTATGGGAGAGGTCTATGCAGTAAATTAATGTTGAAATGATAACGATGATTAATGAATCAAGATGCAAATTGTCCCTCATGATTAAAACGGAATAACTAATTTTAAATAATTATTTTTGTATTTGTATGTTAAGCGTCAGCACCAAAGACTAGTTTTAAGTACTTTGTACAACAACATCGTCGTACAGTATTCTAGATTATTAGAAGGGTAGCGCTACACTGCAGTTTCTTTCTAGCTGCAGATTTAATGGGTCAACTCATTATGATTGATTAAGCATCCCATCTCAGTCCACAAGGGTGACAATGCTATTGCATTATGATTCCTTGTGAAGGATTAATTTATATATCACGGGTCGTAGGAACCACTTACCATCAGTGAACTGTGTGCTCGTTTGTTACTCTCAATGTATTTAAATATATATATATATATATATATATATATTGGTATTGTGTACCATGGTACACCCCCATTCAATTCATGTGCACTACAGTCAATTTCTAGTAATCTGTATTGTAACCATTTCTTTTATTCTGTAATGTATAATGTTTGGGCCGTTCAAGTTTAAACAAATTTAGTTGTCATCTTTTGTACAATTTACTAATGACAATGAAATCACTGACCGAGGATCGATCGGTTTTTCAAATCTATTATCTTCAATTTACTCTTCAACTTACTTTAATTCAATCTACTTAAAATCTGAACAGTGAAGTTAATCCAGATAAACCCGGCATCATAATTACTAGTAAACAGATATTCCATGTTAGTTCACAAGGATGCATCTGTATCTTGATTATAGAAGGTGGAATCTAATTGTCAATCGTAGGGATTACTTCACACCAAGTGAACAGAGTGTTTATTACATTGCATTAAAAATGTACTTTTAATTTTATATAGGTTTTATGATATAACTGTTATATTACAGATTGTACGAGACATCTGGTTCAGACGATGTTATGGAGAAACTCAAGTGTATATGTCATTACTTCCGAAGAGTTTGCACGGAAGGTGATACTATTTTATGATCATTATTTTTATTTTTGATATAATTTTATACATCAAACTCAGTTTATGTTTATGTCATAGTACAGATAGTATATACAGTAGTATATAAAAAGAGAAGATTGGTGAAAGAAACTGTTTATTGATATTCAAAATATTTATATATTATATATATAATCAGCATTGTTAAGTAGTTGTGTAGACCCTCAAAAGGAATATGGACGACAAAGTAAACAAAAGACGAGGTTAATACAGCTCGCAGGAATGCCGTAGTGATGCGATCTAAATCAGTGGTCATGTCGATAAATTATAACAAAACACGAAGCGTTGGTAGTATTGAATTAAAATTTATTATTTAAAATCTTAATTGAATTATAAATGGTGAAGATATTAAACATTTATTAATTATTATGTTAGATTTTTCGTCATTTCCGTTAGCGAAAAATGAAAACAAGTTTTCTTTTTTGATTCAACACTTATCTACTAACTTTACAACTAAAGTGCTGTCGTGCGTGCTGGTGGTGGGGGGAAGGGTCAACCAGCATGTCCGTGGTGTGTCACCACGGCGCTTTTAGGAATATCTTAGAAGGACTCCTGAGCCCCATATAACGCAGACATCCCGTGCGGTCTCTTGCAGTGCAGTGCCGGTCGGTGTGGTGACGTTCACTCGCCGCTCGGTCGCGCCGAGGCATTTGCCGCGGTGGGCGGAGTCCACGCGGCCCGTGCCCACCCTGCCTTTGCACGTGGACGAATGTGACACCATCGAACATGCGCACGGATTGATACAAGTCGACTTCGCTAACAAGTAAGTGATAATATTATTAAACCATTATTATTTTATATTTAGGGGATATTTTTTTCTCCTCCTGGTTGGTCAATAGAATAAAAAAAATAAAAACATAAAGAAACAAATATATAAAATATAATATAATGCATATATAAAGAACAACCAGACGGGAATCCCTCAGGGGAGACCAAACGGTCGCCGGTTAGGGCGAAAGGGAAGGAAGTCTGCGGACTATACGAACGGTGTCGAGGAGCACCGCCTTCTGCATTAGAGCCCGGAGCTCTATTATCATTATTATAAATAATCCTAAATGTATGTGTGTGTGCTTCTCCATCTCGATGGTTGAAAATGCCAAGACATTAAGACTGTCCCTGTACCCTTTTTTTTAATTAAGATGTTTGCAATTGAAGATTAAATAAAGATGTATATAAATGCTGTTTGTTGGCAAGCTTATTATAGAATAGATATATTTTAGAATGATCGCTCTAATTTGTATATTAATATATATATATATGTATATATATATATATAAAACGTGCGTAGTATTAGATAATAGTCCGAATTATATTTTTAAAGAATTGTATTTACCCGGAAAATTGGAAAAATTTGAATAATATTCACACAAAATGATCAGAAACATGTTTACTGAAATTTGAACAGAACAACCTCTGGCCGCAGATTTTTTTAATTATTTTTATCTGTGCTTATCTTATTTATTTAATTTTTATGTATGCAAATCATTGATATAAGAAAAGTACATGACTATATTTACAAACACATGCATATGAAATACATATAATATATAAATAACATAACATAAATAATAAATATATATATATGTATACCATACAATAAAGCTAACATATTATTTCATTATATATTCAACTGGATAAACATAAGATCTTATATACCTATATAAAAACACCGGGTGCATTGATGTATAACTTTTCAGATACTTGGGTGGCGGTGTATTGGGGCACGGCTGCGTACAGGAGGAGATCCGCTTCGTCATCTGCCCAGAGCTCATGGCGTCTATGCTCTTCATCGAAGTGCTTCGTCCCAACGAGGCCGTCATGATTATTGGTTAGTTTCTTTTCAACTCTCTGCAAGTGGACATTGTCACAACTATTATTATAAGGATCAACATCATACAACTTGACCATGGCTGATTCGAGCATCGTGGAAGCGTTAACTAATTATAAAATATATTAAATTGTATATTAAAACTTTGGACGATTACCATCATCGCGTGGTAGTAAGAATACATCACCCCGCAAGTGACATAAATTGTACTATGATGATTTAGGTCTCTTCACCCAGCGATTGACTGAGGCTTCGACTCTCTCGGGCACCATTGAGTCGATCGTTTTCGTTCGCAGAATAACCGTCCAAGCTTTGTGCTGGTTACGAACAAAGTTCTCGTCTGAATATCCAAAGCAGCCATCTTTCAACACGGTGAAGCTGTAAACGCCCTCGGGCAGACAGTCAGACCAGCCATTAAAAAAAAGCATGGGGAGGGGAAAGAGGATAATTCCTTGCATGATCTTATTGCCAAAAGCAATTTCAGATTTTTTTTCTCATAGACCACTTTCAAAATTTAGCAAGTTTTTACAAGCATCAGTCGCTGAGCTTCTTAGAGTATTATCTGCCTATATTAATAGGTGAAGTCAAGCTATCCTTTTAGTTCTTCACTATCGAGAGCAAATAAATTTTCCTGGGGGTCCACGAAAATTTGTTCACGAATTGGGAACCCCTTTTTTTAAGTAACGCCAACGTACTCCCTCGTCGAGTCACCCCTGGACCACTTTGGGGACTGAGGCTTTAGATGGACAAAATTGATGGTCATCGTCAGACTGACCAGTTTGCTGCTCTGCAAGTTCCGGTTCCGCTCGATTCTCAGATTTCCGGCTACAAGTTGGTATTACGTTGTAGGGTTATACTGTTTATCTGGTAATTTTTTTATATTCGTAATGCTGTTTGTCCATAGACCTCTTCAGCTTTATCTAATTAGACTCGCGAGCGGGGGGCCCGCTGAGTAGGGCTGGTAATAAAGAAAGTCTGTCATCATATTTATCGCAGGCGGGGAGCGCTACAGCCGCTACGCGGGCTACGGGCATACGTTCGAGTGGGCGGGGTCGTGGTCAGACACTACGCCGCGGGACTGTAGCGGTCGGCGGCGCGTAGCGCTTGTGGCGATCGACGCGTTACTGTATGGAGGGAGGTGGGACGAGTTCCGGCGCGCGTCTATAACACGTGAACTGAATAAGGTGCGTTTTTGTTTTGACTTTGGACTCGTTCATATAAGATGGATGTAGTAACTAGACTACATTTTGTCAGAATAACCACTGGTTATATTTTCCTTAAGATTTTTTTTTATATAGAATCGGTGGAAAACTAGCAAGCAGCTCACCTGATGGTAAGTGATCATCGCCGCCCATGAACATCTGCAACACCAGAGGAGTCGCTAATGCGTTGCTGGCCTTTAAGGAAGGTGCAGGCTCTTTTCTCGAAGATTCCTATGTCGTATCGGTTCGGAAACACCGCTGGCGACAGTTGATTCCACAGACTTCCTACACTAGACTTATTATACTGGGTATTAGGAGACCGCATCCGAAAACGAAGACAGACGATAGTACTAATGACACCTTTGATGATGGCACGGAAAAAAAATCGATCCTGATTAAAAAGAATCATATTTTTTAAAAAAATTATTAGCATTATTAACACTTCATCACGTTAGTACAGCTAAATGAAACGATAGTTTCATAAAAAATACATTACTTTACTAAAAAATACCAGCAATGAAACATAAAATAAAAAACAGCTGATGCTCGGATCAACAAACGCCCGGGCGCGGCGCTGATACCGCCGAAATGATCAAAGTGCCGTCAACGGCGGCCGCGGCCCTCCGCAAAAGGAGCGGTTTGTTTTGGCGGGATTGATTATTATGTTTAGTATTTTTAGTATTTGAGACAGTTTCGCCCGTAGAATATAAAATTATATTCATCTCTCGTTTTCTTTTATATTTCTTCTCGACTATTCAAAATTCAATTTTAAGTTTGTTTGTTCTTATTTAATTTAATCTATTCCAGGCTTGGGTAGGTTTCTCCTTCTATACTGATGAAGAGAATGAGGGTCTAAACTTCCCAGGGGTAGCGACTGGGAATTGGGGCTGCGGTGCTTTTGGTGGCACCCCTCACTTGAAGTCACTTCTGCAGATCATGGCGTGTGCACAGGCGAGGAGGCCCATGGCTTATTATACGTTTAAAGATGCCAAGTTGGCTGAAGACATTATTAACATGTACGGTCTGCTTGTCAAGTATAATGTGACCGTCGGTAAGTGGATAAGTATCAACTAACTTTTATGATATATACTTTTCTTATGGCAGTTCGATTCTAGTTGTAATGTGCCTTAAACAGCACCACAATGCTGCGGTGTTTCGTATGGTGCCTGTTGTGATCTGTAGACCCAATCACTAGGTAACGAGGGATTCAATCTCAGTCCTTAGGAGGAACAACGCATGTGCATCTTAAATCCTTTGTTTGGATAGATGTAGGTTTCATGCCATAGTCATCTGTGAACTCTACTACTATAATATTATGAAAATAAAGTATACTTGATAAGTATCTTTATCATATAGTAGATACAAAATACAAATACATAAACATAGAGTACAAATATACCTAATTATGCATGTGTAAATATAATACTTTTTATACGAAAATACATAACATTTGAACATGATTTTGGATTGAATTATAAGAAACCTAGTGTTGAAGTACCATCCAACATAGCCTGTGATCAGTCTGACCAATTACAACGCCAAGAGAATGGAAAAAATCGAGTTTTCTATGCTCAGATTTCTGACGACAAGTTGTTGGTATTGGGGTCTTGGTGTGTTGCATCTGAACTATCCTCCAACCTTATAGCAGTTACTTCTATTAGTCTAGGTACGAGTGAGTACTCCCTGTATTTGCTCCAATACTGAAGTCTATAGTAACTAGTGTCTGATCATAAATAATGTTACAATGTAAAACAATATTTTTTTCTAATTTTTTTAATTATAAATGGGTTTATGTAAGGAAATTCGATTGATATCCCAGCATTACGTTAGAGAATGTGTTGTCAAAGAAAACAGAATTGCAGCGATTTGTGCACAAAGGGGGTGGGGAGATGTTTTTATTATTTATTATATATATATATTTGAAATGCTTCAAAACATAGACATCGTACTATCAGATACGTACGGCAGGTACACAAACAATTTCTCTGTCAAAATATGCACCTGTAGTCGAAATAGATCCAGAGAATATAACACTCTAGAGAGAAATCTTGTGTTCAGTGGATTTATATGTAGGTGGTGTTACATATTTAATATGAGCATTTCTGAACTAAGAGTTGAAAATTGCATAAGGACATCTATTTAATTTGCGTGTTTCCATTCCAGGTCTACTATACAGGCTTTTGTTAGCCTTCTGTGATGAAAAACATCCCCCCGCGCGCTTGAATCTCTTCCTTACACAAAAGCTGACGGAAGCCTCCCCGTCTACCGCAACCACAATGGAGTCCAATGAAGTAAGACATTGTTTCATTCAAAAAATTCTAAAGAGATACGTCATGTGTTAGTAAAGAAAGTGATATCACGGCACCTATCCACAGAGTATAAAGACTGTCTATTCATTAATCAGTGCGCCCTGCTCTACTTTTTGCCACATTGAACGCTGTAAATTAACTGAAAAATAATAAGATATGATAGATATTTAATGCACAAGTTGTATTGTCAAACTTTGCGACGCTATTACGCTTGCGATTAACTTGATGTGTTTGCGTATTCCACTGTACTACTGTAAATAATACATTCCACCTTAGTCCTCAAAGTAATCGGAGGCAACAGTGCAATGTCATTTTGATTCATAGTATAAATATAATAATTTTAAAAATAAAGTTTTAAATGTAATTTAATTTTCATTGAGGTCAACATTTACGTTACAGAGTGACGCGCTCGAGCTTGGACTAATTGCCGATTCAATAAAAGTCGATTGCTTCGAATCGCCAGACATATTTACATATGATATAGACAGAGAAGAACAAACCGTCCAACCGAATAATAGCTCTGATCAAAATAAAAACGTCGAAGAAAATAAACAGGAAACAGACGACAAAATTGCGCCGGAGGACATCAAAATACCGGCCAAGGACCCTACAGCGAATACGATGAAAACGTCGCGTTTATTTCACGAAATGGAAAAAATCGACGAACACAATGGAAGTTTAAATTTAAATAGAACACATATATTACCTTTCGCATGTATCACACGCAGCAGTGGTGTTGCAGAAATGGACGGTACGAGGTTATCTATGGATTTGTCAATGGACGCTAAAAAGAAGATTAGTAAAAAAATAACTGATTACTTCGCAAAGAAACCCTATTGATGTGTTTATGGTATATGAAATAAAGATTCGACATAATAATAGTGTTTTATTGAGTTATTCATTTAATTATAGTGCACCAAAGGTATATATATATATAGGTATATATTTAGGTATATATATGTATAGGTATATATTTGTATATAGGGTTGTCCATAAGCCGCATGCAGATTTAGATTTTTGATTACCCATTAATATAGGTCTCGTCTGAGCGGCGTAAGCGCTTGGTCACCACTCAACCCAGTGAAACTGTAAAAGCCCTCTGGCTAACAACGGCCAACAGTTCGAAAAAAAAGATTTTGAACATATTATTATAGATGTTTTTTACAAACGGCAACAAATTTGTATTGTCCTTATAATGTCGCATGCGCTGCGAAATTCGAATGTAAAGGATTAATACAAAGAAATTACTATAGTAACTCAACTACAGATATCATACTACCCTTAGGTTGAATGTCGTTTGCACATCACTAAACTGCAAGGTCTATTATCGCTTAAAATATTAATGTGACAGTAAATACCCGCTTGTCACCACTTCATTATATTATATTTGAACTTAGAGCTGTATTATGACTATCACATTCACAGACTACCCTTTCTTGAAAATCCTTTAGTTTCTTTATAAAAAATAAAGTTATGAAGCTAAACATATGATTTTTAAACATACCTTCTACCAAACCTAACTTTGTGATTAAGTTCAACTGATTATGTACTGATTATACATTGTGTATATTACTGCGATGTCCTTTGACCTATTATTAAGTCTACTTAGCGCTCTCATGCATTCCGCTGATTGCTTTTGTTACCGTACAATTTCCTCAACGTGTCGCCTTCTGACTAGCCATTGGCAGAATGATCACAACGACAATTGCCATATATGTGAAAAAAAGCTGTTATGACATTTCGTGCATGCATATTCATTGATAAAATACAATACACGATACCATACGAAATATAGGTTGTATTATATAAAAGACGATAATAAAAGAATTAAATAAAAAATATTATAGATAACATTGTATATACAAGTTAAAAAAATGATACAAATTGATACAAAACATTCAAGGGTCTCTTGTTCTCTCATTAATAGATTTTCAATTGGGTTTAAATCAGGTGATTTTGAAGGCTACGGTGTTAGATACATTCAGTATTGGTGTCTTTGGAACCCATCGTGGGTAATCGTATGTGATTGATAGTTGTCTTGTAAAAGTAAAATAGGGGAAGCTTATTTTCTGGGTAAACGTTCCGGACGATCGGCAACATGACGTTTTCTAAAGTATTAACATAATCCAAAGCTGTTTCTTTTGATAATCCGCATAGTTCATTGACTGCATCAGCCGAAATCCAGATGTTTTGTACTAATTCTACCAGACTCAGTAATAGGCACTAAATGATCTTCATCATATCTTTTAACGCCAGAGACTTAATCGACCAAGTTGGCCGGATTTGAAGGTCTTTTCGTCTGTGGTTGACCAATCGAAAATTAATAACTCCTGTCGTTAGCGTAACGCCTGTAGTGGCACCCCGTCCCGGGCAAATGTCGGTGTTAAAAAAAAAAAAAAATTTAAAAATTACTGACGTCTCATTGTTTCCCTTTGCGTGCTCGTTACTTCAGGACGTCGACGACCACATCGCCTGTGATCTTGGAGATTGCGTTCTTCGTGTAATCTAAATCCTTACGTTGAAACGTGATGTATTTAATTCTCTCAAATATGACGTATGACTTATATACCGATCTGTGTTATTATTTTGTGCCCTTTCGTATATATTTAAATAATGTGACATTTTACGTTTCAATAATTGACAAATAACAGTAGGTCAAAAATAAAAAGGCGATTTTATTTTTGAATGATTTCTAACAAAGTTCGAATATTAAAACTTCGTAGTTTCTAGTGACATTTAGATTATATTATTAAAAGAATAACATCTATTTCTTTAAAAGAAAGATTCAAACAAGACGAACTTTTAATCTTAACCTTTATTGGCTTTTGTTGTCATGGCCAAGTATACGTAAAATAACTACATACATTTAATCAGAAAGGATAGTTATTTTTTATTTACTATAATAAAAATTACACTCCTAGAGATAAATTTATATTTTAAAAAAAAATCTATTATTATGAAAGTTTATTTTTGTATAAAATTACATATACAAATCAAGACTTAAAAATCTGAAAAAAAATATAGAAAAGAAAAAAGTAAATACGTGGCCCATGAGGGGATCGAACCCGCGACCTTCGCGTTATTAGCACGACGCTCTAACCAACTGAGCTAATGGGCCGATGACGAGAAAGGCGAAATATAAAAACTGGTGTAACAATCATTAAATAATATACATAGATATAAAAACTTACAACCGTGGAATATTAATGGAGAATTGATTATATAAAAAAAATATGTTTAAACATGGAATGAATGTAATAACCGCTAATAGATGAATGGAAAGATGCTGGTTTGTCCAGAATAATTGGAAGTAAGAACATATATTAATTTTATAATTTACATACAATATTTAAAACTATAATGTTTTAATTGCCAGAAACAAAAATGGCAATGTAGAATAGATAATTAGAACAGATTTTTGGTTACTTCACAAGTAAAAAAAACTATTAATAATTAAGGTGTCCACAAATATTGCATGAATTTATGGACAAAAATTAAGTATTAGGGTGGCAGTGGTGCGGGTAGCGGAGGGTTGGAGGATGGGGTAAGCTTATGTTGCCGAGCTGTTAATGAATGAAATGGCGGAAACAATTTTGAACCGGCTAGCGGACCCCTGTTGCGTGAGTCCTGTATCAGATGAAGCTGTAAAAGCTTTAACATAAACATCTTTATAACTATTTTTAACCCTTCCTTATCTTGTCATTGCTATTCGCTAATATTTTAATTTTAAATATAACTTCTTTGTAGGATAATTTCATCAATATCGATTTTACTTATATATTTCCATAGATGTGTTTGATAACGGTATTATATAAAGCTTGGAAATTAAAAGATATATAAATGTTTGCACATTGTGGTGTATATTTCAATTGATTTTTACACTTGGTTCGAGTTCGAGTTGGAGTAACAATATATTTTGTATGGCTATTACATAACATAGACATAACACACTAGAGGTACTTACGCAATACGTACCTCTAACTGTCTGACTCCAATCATAGTGTCACCATTGAGTGTCCCTGTTTGTGCAAATGCTGACGGCACTGTATTAGACCGGATAAACAAGATGGTCGTTGTTTTTGCAGTTCTATTTACATTACTAATACTCCGGTTAACCAATCCAACTATGCTAAAAATGCTTGTGCTGATGATGAGATAGCCGACGATAATATAATATTCGAATGGTGGATTAGAACCTACGACCTTTAAGCTTCGCAGACCGCACACTAAACCATTAGACTATTGACGCAATTGGTTAACGAATTCGAGTCCTGATCATTCAGTCCATTCATTAGAATTTTCGAAATTTCTGTAAACCAAGATGAATGCGAAATATTACTCGCGTTGCAATCGCCATGCGGTTCTCTTTTAATCCGTCAAAAGTAACTAACCGGGCCGAAGTTCGGCTCTCTCGGGCACCCTCGAGTAAGCTGCTGACGCGCCCAGGGCAATTACCGCCGACTAACTAAACAACCAAGCCGAGGATCCCCCCTCTCAGGAACCCTTGTGTTCGTTACCCATTAATAAAGGTCTCGGCTGAGTGTCCTAAGTGCTCGGCAACCTTTCCAGGTGAAGCTGTCAAAGCACTCGGGCTAACAAAACATCAGCCATAAAAAAAAAGTAGCGGTCCTCACCCGAGGATCGCTTCTTAGGAATAACGACCGATTTCTAATAGCAAGGCTTACGATTGGTATGCCCACAGCCTAGCTTTGTTGTATTTACACACTGAGCTATTTAAATATAAACTTGTAGATACATTTTGACCGATTATTTTCTCTAATTCTCACATCGGCCCATTAGCTCAGTTGGTTAGAGCGTCGTGCTAATAACGCGAAGGTCGCGGGTTCGATCCCCTCATGGGCCAGTTCTTTTTAATCATAATTTTTAATTAAGAACCCTCCCTCACGCAAGACTGAGTGGACGTAAAACAATAACAGTGTAAAATGATACAATGCTGTATTTTACGTTGGTGCTCCGAGACCTAGTGTATATGCAGTACCACATGGAAATATAACAATGAAACAAAATTACGTGAAAATTATTGTTTTCAAATTTACTCCATTATATTTATTTCTATTCTTGTTTAAATTTTCAGCAATAATGATATTTGATTAACATAAACTTTCAATAATCCAATTACGTTATTATGAATCAATCGAATTGAATTTAATTGGATGATCCTATAAATAAGAGGCGTACATAGAAGAGGATAAAGTAAAATATTTACAGTTGGCTCAAACAAGAGTTTGATGTTAATATGTCGGCATCAGGTGAGGTTATGCACTGCTGTAAATTGTGTGCCAATCCAAATGGCTCTTGTTATGAAAATATATACATATAACTAACTAACTAATCCTTACGAAATATTAGGTTTCTTTTCTATGTTATTACCAGCAATCGAAGATCTGAAGTTATACTTCCGTTCTTAAGAGAAACTAAGAGAGAGTCACTCTCCACATACAGTATTTTTATTAAATCAAATTTAAATTAAAAAATTAAATTATATTTACAGTACCAACGAGCACACATTTCACCTGATGGCCAAGTGATTCCTGCGACCTATGACATCTACACAATCTATACAAAATTTATCCTTGAATCATAATGCAGATGTGTTGTCACCCTTGAGGACTGAGATGGAATGCTTCGTCACCAGTAATCAAGGCCTCCGGTTCCCTGCAATCACAGGTCGAAACTCTACGGTATTATGCTGGTATTTTACGCTAGTATTCTGTGAGGGCGCGGTCCTACCCCACTCGGGTCGAGCTGACCCATTCTGCAGCTTGAAATAAACTGCAGTGTAGCTCTACCACTATACAAGTTTAGTTACCCACTATCGAAAAATTAAAATAAAATATGTTCGAAGATCTGAAGTCATATTTACACGTATAGTGTATATCTGTTTTCTAATGAGTTGTCACCCGTGAAAACATTTTTGTGTTAAAACACCACAGAGTGAAACAACTCAAGGTTCAACGACGCGAATAGAGTAGATGGAAAAATTGGTCCAATTATTCCAACATTTTAGGAGCAACACATCGATGCAACTAATCTGGTTAAAAGTTATGTGTTCAGTAATATAACAGAGTTATAGTAATATACGTAAATGTATACAGACTTTTTATCACGCTAAGGGTGCCAGAAAAGCACATACTTCACTTGATGGTGGAAACTGGCACATCTGTATATATTGTTAACAAAGATTCAAGATGAACTTGCGTCATCGGTCGTCACTAATACCAGTGTATCCACTAAAACCACGTGACCAACTAACCACCGGATAAAAAATAAAAAAAAACAATATAGCGCATTACAATAATTTATAAAATCCACTACTTATAATTTCTACTGTACACAAGTAATATTTAAGAATTACACTTATTGATAGTTCTTTTTCTAATTTGCTTCTCTTCCGGCTTAGAGCTTCGTGATTAGGTTAAACTAATTGATATATATTGCGAATGGGTTTAAATAAATGAATAATTAACACCGTGTTTTAGAAAATTATAGAACAAT
The DNA here is from genome assembly GCA_029286865.1 of Teinopalpus imperialis. NCBI lineage: Eukaryota > Metazoa > Arthropoda > Insecta > Lepidoptera > Papilionidae > Teinopalpus > Teinopalpus imperialis. Next base: position 1,288,692 of record JAGSMU010000039.1, read on the forward strand.
ATCTATATGTACATACCCTCTACAATAACTATCTTTGTACAAAGTATACCTTAATTAATATTTTATATCTATGTAATAAATAAATTTTATATAATATAAAAAAAATATACTTACACTAATAATATACAATTCGTGTCTAGTATTAAGGTACGTATGAATCGGATATGACTGAAATCATATATTCTGTCTCATTATCACTCAAGAATCCACGTGTAAATCAATATATTCTTTGACTAGTTGAATCTCCCGCAATCATTTTTGTTTCATAAAAATGTGGAGTGGAGATCAACAATGCAAATAAAGCACGTGGACAAATGTGTTAAAATATTCCAATGTTTTTATGATCAACACATTGAACCACCTAATCTTAAAATGATCTAATACTTTGTTGTCAGCAAAGTTCTTTTGAAGCGTGTTTTTTAGTTCATGTAACACATTTGAACGAGCATTATTGTCTCTACATAAATTAAACGTTATGCATATGAATATATATGCAATGAGTTTTGGGAAAAAATTAAAAAATATATCAAAAAATCGTTCCAACGTACTATTAATAAATGAAGTTCATTTAACTTTTACTATAGCTGACTTTACATAAATTATTTTTAATCAGCACTTTTGGTAGTTTTTGTTTCTTATTTTGTCCCGGTTTAGAGCCTCATGAATATGGTAAGCCAATCTAGAACCGTTAATTAGAGGTGTTTGTAAATTGGATATATGGATATAATGTATATAGGTATATATAATTAATGGATCTATTATATATTGGATTGAATAAAGAAATTATCATAGCTTTATGCTTTCTATTTCTAGAAAATTATTGAATTTATATCTATATTTACATTCTGTACATATCATTACATCAATATTTTTGTACAAAGTATTTTTTGTTGTTTAGTAATATTTTATATATAATCTATTTTATATAATAATTATTATTATAACTCTTATACTAAAAATAATTATATACAACTCCCGTATATGTATGTACGTTTTACTAAAATATGTATCAGTTGAAGACGCAACCTCCTGTTCGACCACGGTGATGTTACGTTTTTTTTTATATATTAGGTGTGACAAACGAACTCAGTTCATCTGATGGTTGGATATGATGATTGAAATCCTTGACATCTATAGCCATGTCATCAATTACAAACTTATTACTCTTTCCAAGTAGCACAGTCATTGCATAACCTTTGTTATTATTTTACATACAAATACTTCACTACTACTACGATACTTTAAATGCAAATTTCTGGTAAAATCATAAGGTTTAGGTCTAACTTATTATCTAAAGTGAGACTAAGTTTTAAAATCTTTGTAGCTCTGTCACGAACACCATTTAAGAGCAGTTAAACACTGATTCGGTTTTTTTATTGCCTTTTCGATTTCTCTCCATTCAATATTTTGTCATACTAACACAAATTTATAATATTGACCATGATTTAGCTTTTACGAAACACAATTGTTTTATACGTTTGCGTTCTCTCATAATCTAGTAGAAAACACTTTTTGTATACTGGCAATACCATAGCTCAAATGTCTCAATCCACGACGGTCGGAAATAAGTCTCGCAATATAGTCAGGTGCTAGGGTTGCCACTATGACTATGCAGTTTAGGAATCCGAATGACGGGGACGTTAGAAGTCTTGTATATGTTCCTAGGACATCACCGTCGATTTGTCTGCAAACATATGTAAAATTTAAATTAAATTGGAAACAATAAAATATTTTAGAGACTTTTAAATATTTGTGTTGAATTATTTCATTTGTTGAACAAATATTAAAAAAGTCGCTTAGATAAACCTTTTGGTAAGATCTTCACGTTTCGACTAAGGCAGTGTTAGCTTAGGTTAAAGTATTAATTATAAACAAAAATATAATAGACTTACATCTTTCTACTTCCTAGAAATTAATAAGAGGGCACAATCATCAATAAAATAGATTTCGTGTCAGGGCCTACCAAGCAGTTGCTTATCGTGTGACTGAACACGTTCGAGTATGCACATATATGTACATATGTACTTCTGGAACTACCATGAATATCTGGAGCTGCCACGAATTTCTGGAGCTACCAACGGCGGTGGTATACTTAATCTTAAATACAGAGATTTATCAGTGGTAGCTACACTGCAATTTGTTTTTAGCTGCAGATTGAATGGGTCAGCTCGACCGGGGTAGGATCACGCCCTCACAGAATACCAGCGTAAAATAGCAGCTTAACGCTGCTGTGTTTCTTCTGGTGAGTGCAGGGATCTGGATACTTTTATTACTGGAGACCAGGCATTCCATCTCAGTCCTCAAGGGTGACAATGCATCTGCATTATGATTGACTATCAAGGATGAATGTAGATGTTATGGGCTACAGGAATCACTTACCATCAGGTGAACTGTGTGCTCGTTTGTTACTTACTGTTAATGCTATAAAGAAAATACCCCTGAACCATAGTCCAATTCCTATTTTCTCTTCCACTTTTTATTTCTTTTTTCTTACGATTAGAAATCTTCTGTGTGGTGATTGGGTAACATATCTTGTATTTACCCTAATTAGGAGGTAGTAGATTAGGTTTCTGAAGGTGATACAAGTATAAGAAGACATACCCAATGCCTTACATAACACCATCAAATTCCGCTTCAACGTTGTCATGTCTTTTAATTTTAACATCAAGGCATAAAACCGTACTGGGACTGAATTTATTATGGATCCACACGATTTTGGAAGCCCAAACCAGGGGCGTCAGCCGTACACACTGAAAGAACACTGAAGGATGTCATAGAACACTCTATCGCAAGCAGCGCCTGAATGCGTGTATCCGAGTGTACCATTGGATCAATTATATTGGATTGATTTTTAATATTGTTGACAAATTTAAATTCAGCATTGGATTGCGGCGGACTGCTGATGGTACAATAATAGGTCTTATGTATCCTTAAGGAACACCTTGCAGAGAATTTTATTTAAAATGACCATACTTACAGGTACATCAAGGAGTAGACTGTGTTGAAAATTATATAGCACAGCAGTGAGAGCAGGACTGAGGCAACGAACACGAGCGTGTGGTAGCGCGCCTGCAGCCACAGCTTGAGGCTCACCACCAGCATTATCATATGGAACAGCACGGCGCCGAAACACCTACCGTACCCATAATGTTTACTATTTTTAAAGTACACTAGTAGAGTATCAAATGAGGTAGACACATATCTGAAGTTATACGATTCCTGCAGGCCACGACGTGCACACATAGAAATTTTAGTTCCTTAGCAAATACAATGTTATTAAAAAATATATATTTATTTGTAAAAAAATAAATTAAAGATAAAAGTGTCCATAAATCATATACAAAATTATGGCCATAATACTTCCTATAAACGTAAATATACTACGTTTTAAATGAAAGCGCAACAAGGCGGCGAATTGAGTAAGCCGGTGGCGGGAACAGCGCAAGGCTAGGGGAAGGGGGCGATGTGAATCGATTCATTCCTAGCGATTCGAATGGAATGTCGGACAGAAGTTTAATCGTTTTGTCTTGTCATTGCGATTCACCCGCAATCAGATTTAAAGTTTTGACTTTTTTTTTCATAGAAGTTTCCAGTAGCAGTAAAGTAAAGTAACAACCTATATGTAAATCCCACCGTTGGGCATAGGCTTCCTCTCTAGAGAGGATGTTAGTTTTTTATTTATTTCCGAGACACAGATTTCCTCAGCTATCAGCACTAAAAATTGCTACTAATAATTGGTGCCGGCAACGGGAATCCAACTGATTTTGCTCGTTTAGCAGATATCCATATTTTTTCTGGTTATTTAAAAATAACGATGTAGGTATATGGAAAGAAAACAATTTTTAATTCCTCACCACATGTCCACAGTCTTCGCGTCCCTATTGATGACAGATGTGCCAAACATGAGCTTGGAAAATCCATAGATGAGCACAGAATGGTATACCGAAGTCAGGATCCACGCTACGAAATTCCACCACGACATCAGCCTGTTATTCTTGATTTCTCTGTACAGTGTTGGGTTTCTGTAACATGTTAGGTTAATCTTTATATCAGAAGAAAGTTAATTATAAGGTTGAGAGTTAAAAAAACAATGGTTATTTCTTAGTGTGTTTAATATAAAAAGATCGTATATCTACACAATAAGAAATAAGTTGAAGGATTTATTAAAAATAATTAAATTTTACAACTCCATGTTACCTTCTGATAAGTTTACTAGTACACATTTAAGAGGTGGAATGTGATTGATGTCGCTACCCCGTTTGGGATGATATATGAGTGAGTTTATTTTCTATTTTTTTTATCTTACAACTAAATTGTTATAATACGACACCGCTAGAATACCATACTGATGCGTCACATGTCCTTTCCCTTCCTAAATTTGTGTATCAATAATTGGTTGTTTTCTGATCTGGGCGTGTTGTATGTACGCTCAGTAATGTCCCTGATACTACATTTGAACCTATCTCCAATGATAATGACATTCGTTATACTGAAATAGGGAAAAGAACGACACGTGTATGTCTCAGCACTTGCGTAAAGGCATCATAATACACGATGAACGCTTAACTGACAAAAATGTGACAATATCACTGTGACATAGAAATAAATTAGGAAGACATCATATGATAATTATATATAATAAATGTTACTTTACTTTTTTCTCAGTCGTGGATTTTATATACTTATATATGTTATACTTCACTATGTTACTTTTATACTCATATTTAAACTAATCTATTTTTGTTTATTAGTCTCTAACGTATTTCTCATAACGCATTTCCGATTCTCCCTATTCAAAAGTTTATTAGAAGAGACTGCAATGAGACCGCCCATTGCGCTACCTCCTAATTTATTTCCTTTATTGCTTTCTATATTAAGGGTATTCTTTCTATCAATCTAAATTTCTGCACTTAATTGAATTAATACGATGTTTGGACTCGTGTGGTATGTAGTAGCGAATTTGCAAATTTGACGCCCCGGGAATTATAAATTCTTTATTCTTGACTATGAAATTTGAGATTATATTTTTTAATTCAATAATTCTAAATAAAAATCTTCGTCACCCTCAAACCTTTGCACTTAGAAAGATAAGCCCCTGGTAGTACGTACTCGATGAGCAGGTGCTTCGGCCAGCGCTGGTCGGTGACGGCGAGCACGAGGCAGGGCGCCGAGGTGAACAGCAAGTTGTACAGTGTCAGGTACATAGAGTCGAAGATCGATTGCGTTGAGAACGCCGAGTGCACTTGGAAGAATAGCTGTCCGAGAACAGAAAATATCCTATCATAAATCCATCAACGTCGGGACTTATATCCTTTTAGGTTTTTTTTAATAGGATAAGTAGCAAACGAGCAAGCAGCCCACCAGATGGTATCACCTCCGCCCATGAAAATCAGCAACACCAGAGGAGTCGCAAATGCGTGGCCGGCCTTTAAGAAAGGTGTAGACTCTTTTCTTGAAGGTCCTAAAGTCGTATCGGTTCGGTAACACCACTGGTGACAGCTGATTCAAGAATAGTAGTGCTTGGCAGGAAATTTCTTACTCTCTCGGTTACGGTCTCACACTTGATGTCAGAAGTAAAAAATAACTATTTATGACGTAGTAGGAGATAATTTTAAGTGTAATCTTGGACTTTAATATATCTATATATTATATATTCAATATATATATAATATATGAATACTTTAAGTATACATTATGTATACTTCCAAATAAAGTAACTTAATAAAATATATATAAAAGGATGCAAGTGTACAACCAGGCAATGAAATTTCTAAATATATCATTTCATCATTACTGCGATAGCCCATCTCTAGCTCACTGTTGGCCGTAACCTTTCCCACAGATAACGAAGCACTTGAATCGTCTGCATCCGTCGACCTTTCCAAAATCCTACGAAAAGCTTAACTAATATTTATATTTTGTCTAATCTTACCAGTATGTTCCCGAGTACTAGATTCTTGTAGAAGAAGTAATGTATGAGTGTGGCCAGTCGTTGATAATACCAGTGGCCCATCACAAGAAGCATCTTCTTCACCATCGAGAACTTTGTAAATGCAAAGTCCGCTGACCTGTGAAATATAAAGCATAACCTGCTCAGAAATTATCATATATCAATCATTAAAAACATTTAAATAATTTAATTTCAACCAAACTGTTCTTAGACTATTTACCCTAGCTATTTTTAAAAAGTCTAAGAATAAACTGTTTAAAAAAAAATTTTTGGTTTCCTGTAAAGTAACAGACGAACCTGGTCAGAATATATGGCACTGTGATAAGAATGTGCGTAAACACAGAGGCACTCACTCTTCTTCCCTTTCCCTTGTCCCATGTATGTCAACATGCAATAAGATAGGAGGAAGTATACGTCAGGTCGGTCTGGTCAATGTCAAGGAGACGGCACTTATAAATAGATAAATACGGAAACCAACAATTTCTCAGCTCCCATATAGAAGTAGCAGCCTGATACTCTAACCACAACAAGCGGACTTCAAGTGCGTGCATGTATATACATAAAAATAATTTTTATTAAAACATATTATACCATATCTATACTTATATATTTACTTCTCCTGACGAACTGACTGGTTCATCAACGCAGAGCCTAAATCACTGGGGGTACAAAGTTGAAATTTTGCAGTTGATGTTTTTATGTCATAAGCATCTAAGGAAGGATTTTTGGAATTTTCACCCCTAAGGGGGTAAAATAGGGGATGACATTCCATACAACCATGTATGGAAGTCCGTCATTTTGAAAGTTTATTTACTACTCAAGCTATGAGCCTCATTTTAATACATATATGTACAAATGTGGAACTGCGGGCAACAGCTAGTTATATGTAGGTATTATGTATAGGTTTCATCTAAAATATATAATCAAATAAATCAATTTTAAAGGTACAATGTCGTACTACATGTGCTATGATGTACTCCTGGTCGATTTCGATCACAATGATATCTTCTGGATATTATGCCAGATGACATCGACCGCTCAGAAAATTTTATAACACCGTAACATTTTGCGCAAACACACGAGTCACTCGTTCGTCGTCCCCTTCCGTATTCCGATCGGGGCAGGTACAACAACAGGATACAACACACAAACAATTTGTTAGCACAAATATCGTTCCTCAACAGCGATATCAAGACCCGCGGCGCAGCAGCCCGGCGATGCTCTTAACCAATACACAATGCAAAAAACACAAAAGTCGAGATAAAGAAATATATACATACCTAGCGGCTTGATGCCCCTCTCTCCCGAAGATCCCGAAGCCGACGTGCGCCTCCTGGATCATGGAGATGTCGTTTGCGCCGTCCCCGATTGCCGCGGTGACCGGGTGACCGGGGCTATTCTTTATTAGCTTCACTATCTGGAATTAAAGATATGCGTTTATATGAAGCTACGGGTGTCCCACCAGAACACATTTCAGCTGAAGTAGTAGTAAGTGAATACTGCAGCCCATAAATACATCCCAGACATGCGTTTTCACCCCTGACGAATAAGATCTCATGCAACTGCAAATGCAATGCAATTCCACTTACCATACCAAACACAGCAGAGTCATGCTGCTGTTTCAAGCTGGTGTATCACCAATGTGTACTATATTAGAGGGATAAGAATACGGGATAAAGATCTATACTAACTTTTTAACCTTATCATTTGATAAGGTAATTAATATACCAGTAAGAAGTACGCCAGCTTCTTTCTCTCACCAGTCTTTTCAAACCCCTTAACCTATCAATGTGGGGGTTAGGGCTCTGTCAGTTGGTAGACATTTTGGACCTCAACAGCGTCTTTGTGTTTAAGGGGAAGATATCGTTGCATGTATTTTTTTTGACAAATGAGCTGACGGTGATATCTGCGGCACATAACATCAACACTAATCTTCAACATAAATCCAAAATATGGTGGATTTGAAAAATAGCCGTCGCACGATCGGTTTTAGTTCTTGGAATTGACGAGCGCGTGTAAGCTTTACTTGTGGTAAAGTGGAAACGTATACGTTTCAATGTGTGCGTGAGCGCGGTAACGCGGAACCTTTGTCGACTGAACACTCCGGTATTAGCTGGCTCACGGACCCCTGTTCCGAAGAATGAAGCTGTAAGAACCGCTTAGGATAACAGTCATTTCATCTGGTCAGTGCAAGGATCCGGAGACCGTTATTATTCGTAACGAGGCATTCCATCTCAGTCCTCAAGGGTAACAACGCATCTGCATAATTATTCCTCGTCAAGGATGAATTCAGATGTCATGGGCCGCAGGAATCACTTACCATCAGGTGAACTGTGTGCTCGTTTGTTATGTGACAAAAAAAAGCATTAACATCAACAGAATCTAGAATATATAGATATATAGACACGCACACTGCCACATAAACGTACTCATCTAACCACAAGTAGAATCGCGCTATTGAATTATATAATGTATACCTAACCCAACTATTAATGAATCCCTTTTACACGTGTACACGGTTCAAAGTGATTAAATCTGGTAACGCGTCATCATATTCGATAACGTAATCGTTAAGTTTACGCGGATTGTTTTTGTTATCATTTATCCGGATTATTATTGTTAAGAGCTTATTTTACTTTTTAGTCTTCCTAAACATTTCGAATTGATAAAGCTTGCAGAAATATGTGATTTTATGATGCATGCATTTATTTTCAGATTCTTACCTGTTACCTAGATATCTGGAAAAAGTGTATGTACTAAGATTATTATGATCTTTAATTTCGTTAATCAAAGTCTGTGTAGGAATTTTAAAAAATCTACGAAATTTTTATTTTCACTGAAGCTGACCTACAACTGACATAGTCAGCCATTTTGTTTTTGCTATCGTAGTAATGTTGTTAACCTTAAATGTAAACACAGAAGATGATATCCCGTAGTAGAGTATCGCAGGTTGAAATCGCGTATTTTATTATGTAAACTTTGATAGTTGGGACAGGTTTTTCCCCCATCCCCGTTCCACCATCGGACTTCACGACGCACTGCTGGATTTCATCCTTTTGTTGTGAACATCCCTCAAACCCGAACGAAGCGTTTTGCTTCGTCTTTCGTTATTCGTACAGCAAAGGACTGGAATAGTTTGCCCGCGTCTGTCTTTCCCTCCGATTACAATATGGTTGTTTTCAAGAGTAGAGTGAATAGACATTTACTGAGCTAGTGCGCCTTAGCATCCAGGTCTGCATTTCCACTTAACATCAGGTGGGATCGTGGTTAAGCACTTGCTTAGAAAGTTTAAAAAAAATTGCTCAAATATTGACACCACGAGAAAGTTTAAGAATAAAAGTTTTTCGATATCATGAGTACTCGAAGCGTCAATAGCGTCAATGGTTTGCTGTCTGCGAAACTTAGAATCAGAGGTTCGAATCCGCCATTCCACTACTGTCGTGAACTATCTCCTAGCACAAGCATTTTCAGTTTAGTTGGATTGGTTAACCGGAACGTTAGCAATGTTAGTATTGCTAGCAAACTTTTAAATAAAAAACTTTAATACTGTTTTGGTTTTGATCCCCTTTCCGAAGGGCAATGTGAACTAAAACAAGTAAGTTTTTTTTACTCAAGAAGGATAAAGTCTATATTAATTAGTAAAATAAATCAAAAGTTTTATTAAAGGCTGACTATGGTGGTTTAAGAGAAACGATAAATCAATTAAATTTAACATCTCTAGCAGTAGATGAAAAAGAAAAAAACATCATAAAATATCGTTGTTTTTCGATGTAACATATTTAATTCTATTTGACAAACAAAAGATAATTAATTTGTTGTACATCATGAAGAATACTGAGCTTACCTTTGCTTTCTGTATAGGCGACAGTCGACAACACAGCACGGCCGTGCACTTCAAAGAAACATCAACAAATATCGGCGCAGCTGTAGTGTCCAGTATACAGCTCATGCTAGTGCCGTCGACTATCAGCGTGAGATCTCTGTAACTAGGCTCGAGTATAGTGCGTTGGCACTCTTCGAGGTGGGCTTGTAGGGCTATATCGTCTTTAATATCGATGAGGAACATACGTCTGTCGTTCTCTGATATGTGATTACAGGATTGTGCAACGTTAATTGCTGTTTCTACCTAAAATAAAGAGAAGTGAATTAAATTGTTGATGATGATAGATTACCACGGCGATATCTTCTGGTTGTTACCAGATCACATCAAGTGCGCAGGATATTTCATAGTGCCGTATGCAGAAGAAATCATTAATCATCCTCATACCTTGTTCGACTTAGTGCATATGCGTAGTATACGCCAAGGTTGGCCAACAAGTCGATCGCGAAGCTATTTTTCGTCGATCGCAACTAAGAATATAATTTTCATTTAGGTAAGTAAGTTAAAGTTTAAATATATAGGTACATATTATTTGTCATATTATTGCCCGAAACTCTTACAAAACGACCATTGTTTCTTAGGCACTGCCAAAATTAGGGAGAACATCGATTCGTTCGGTTGGTGTGGGCCGGCTATTCAAAAAGCTGTCTTGTTTTAAAAAGTCGATCGCGACGCATTCTCGAGGAAAAAGTCGTTCACCACTATTATACAAGTTGGTCAACTCTGGTAAACGCAATAAGATCGTAGGAAGGTTGATGTGATGAAGGGCGAAATGGAGATAAAATACAAGACAATCTAATAAAATTTAAATCGTGGTTATTTTCGAATCGTCTAATCTAACTTAGACTCATAATATACCAGTAATAAGTACGCTAGTCTGTCTCTCATCAGTCTTTTTGTTTTCCCCTTATAATATCATTGTGGCTTTGGGGCTCTGTTAGTTGGTAGATTTTGGACCTCAACATCGTCTTTGTATTTAAGGGGAAGATATATAAGTATTTTTGGAGTCGACGTGTATTCTTTTATTTAAAGTTCGCCAATAGCAATTTCACCTGCGTGGCTATACATCTTAAGATAAGTGTAAACATTATGTTTAGTCCTATCCCAAGAAGAGCTGATGTCTTTCTTGCGAGGTCGTTACATGTATTTTTTTTTACAAATGAGCTTACGGTGATATCTGCGGCACATAACATCAACACTAATCTTCAATATAAATCCAAAATACTCATGAATCTTCACTCATAGCTTGGTATGGATCGTCGCCTGTAATTGGGTCTCCACAAATAAGCTTACCAGCGCTGCAATGGTTTTTTCTGTTATTCATTCGTTAATATCAAATTTATTTAAAAATATGTTTTGGACGATATCCGTTTATGATAACAAAATTAAAACAAATTATAAATAGTCGTAAAAAGACAAAGGCCATTACTTTTATATCTTATCAATTAAAAAGAAAGGCGATTATATAGCATATTTTATTTAAATGGAATAATAAAATTGTTGTCCACATGCGAGTAGAAACGATATTATCAATATTTAATCACCATTACAATCAGTACACGCCAAAGCAATTATTGTTGAATAACCGTATAATGCATACGTCCGCGTTTACCTCGACTTTATTCCCTCGTGGGATTTTCACATATGCTGTGGCATAATAGCTAAGTATCGATAAGTTTCTCCTTCAGTCAGCTTTGTTTCAACACTTGTGACTGTTGACATACAAACCTTATCCCCTGTGAGGACCCATGTGCTGATGCCCGCGCGACGTAGGGCCGCTAGTGTTTCCGCCACATCGTCCTGAAGACAGTCCTCCACGGCAGTGGCTCCGACCAGCGTCAGCTGTTGCTCTAACACGCGATACTGTTGTGTCACTTGTTGTAGAGTTTCTGCGCTTCGCCCATCTATACCCTTGATTACTAGAAACGGAAATAAACAATAAGCTATCCTAAATACTAAAGCTAACGAAGCTACAGTACTAGCCTTAAAGAAATAAGTCTTAAAGAAGAAATCTCTTAAAGTAATAGTCTTAAACTAAGAGTTAAACAACTAGAGGGAAGACTAAAACTTATTATGTTTTCATTTTTAATTATCCCATGTATGTATATATATATATATTTATATATATATATATATATATATATATATATATATTTATATATATATATATTTATACATATACTATATTAAAAAGTATATAAATTTGAAATATGGACACTAAGAAACCTGTTCTATATCGATCCAGCTTCATAAAAATACATCGATTCCTAAAAAGTATGATTCGTGAGGGTATTGAAAATCAAAAATCGTTATTTTCGATAAAGAAGATGGCGGAGGACTCTCATCGGCCTGGATTCATCATCGTCATTTCAGCCCATTACTAGTCTACTGATGAACCTATGTTCAGATCATGGCATCATATGATTAATATTCCAAACCAAATATAAAACTGCAAGCCCTCGAGATAAGCCCCAGATACTGACTGTTCTTTTTGCGTAAATTGAACGAAAAATGATTAATTAAAAGCTCACTATATCCTGGATTAATCATGAAATTAAAACGTTCTACAACTCCCTAACAACTTAGGAAATTTATAGTTAAAATTAAATAGACATTAAAATAGGTTTATTTTATCATTAGTATATATCACTTAAATATAAGAAAAGATTAGCTGTATTATATAGCTTATGTATTATGTTGTGTATTTCATGGATTAAATGGCTAAATTAAATAGGCAACCAAGTTCAACTTGGTTGCCTATTTTGCCTTGGTTCAACTGAGGCGGGGGTAAGGGAATTACCAAAGCGGGTAAGGGAGCATTTACTACTAATACTTTAATGGAGACTGTAAACACAATTACTTCAATTCAGGCAACATCCAGGTTTTGGGATAAATGGTAGGTCAGCTCCCATATGATTCAGCCAATGAGATCAATCAACAGAACGGAGATTTTATTAATGATTACGAAGTATTTTATCCTTACCCTCAAGGGAGCAAAGCATCTGATTGCTTATCAAGGATGAAAAAAAAGACAAGGGGTATTTTGCTGGTTGTTCTTAAAATATAGTCATTTATTCCAAATCCAGTGGTGGGTAACAATTTAAGCATTATAAACATTAAAAAGGAACTTACATTCTGTCACCCTGACGTATTCTTCAAGCGGTATTTCCCTGTACGCTATAGCTAATGTTCTTAAGCCCTTATTAGCAAAATTGTTAATATCACGATTTGTATCTTCAATCATAACACTATCTTTACAGATAGGAAAAACTGAACTCTCCGCCCCTTTACAAAAGAGCCAGATCTGAAACAATGATAAGCTTTCTCCTTAATGAGATCTACTATAAAGTTGTCTACTACATGTAGACAATGTATTCTAGATTTACCTTTCCGTCTTTATCTCTAACGATGATTGACATCCGTTTCCGTTCCGATGTGAAGTCTATAAGTTGCAAACGTTCATACATTTCCGTATGCTCTCCAACTTTAGTATCAAATTATTTCCGTCCTCGCCGAGAAATGTTACACCAACTCTATCTGCGGCTTCCACTAGAGCTTTCTCATCAGGGCTGTTGCCCTGGTAATCCATTTTGCTTCCGTTCTCATTAAGAAGAGAATTCCATGCTAAATTATTAAGAACTCCATTGACATTAATATTAACATTGCCACTGTCTATATTACCTGTGACTCTGTTCAGTTTCTTCCTTCGAAAGAAATTCTTCAACTGCATGTTACCATTTCCTGATAAGCGAGCTGTTAATTTCTTCATATCTTCACTGGATATTTGTACCGAGTGGCATAGAGCGAGGATCGTGAAAAAGAATTTAATATCTGTCTGAAATAGAAAGTAGTCACTAAAGTAACTAATCTAAAGCGCATAGGAAATTGATATGTGATGTCATTCAGGATTTTCCTTTGAGATCTATCCCGATATTTAGTTAAGAACTAAGTTTTTATAAGTACTTATTGTTATATCTTTTATTTTGCTATAAGTATAAAATTTTATTCAAACTTATTACATACCGTGGCTGAATTAGGTTAAAAACCCGAACTTCAGCACCGCCCTTCCAGAAAAAATATATTATTACTATATGAAAATTTAGTTCAACTATTTTCTTGTTTTTATTTTATCATTAGTTCGTTAAACTGCAGTAGTATTTAAACTGGAAATAGAAAACTAGCAATTCAAACTAGCACTAGAAATACAATTTTGAAATACCTACATTTATTTCTTTTCTTCCATATCACCTACAGTTATTTCTATATTTATTGCTTTTAATCTTTTCTAAAATTAACAGACCTGTAACGCATCTACTGGCTCAGCTAATCTCTCGGTATCGTAAAGTCTAGAATCCTTTTCTTCATACACGTGTCCTTTTATCGAGCAAGCTTTGAACACCATGAGGTTCTTGGTAAGAGTGCCAGTCTTGTCCGAGAACAGTACCTCAACTTGTCCCAACTCCTCGTTAAGGTCTGAAGAGTTGGCGATTGCTGGTCTTCCAGTTTCATCGCATCGGAGGTCCTCGTCCCAACCAATGAATAATGCACCTGAGCGGAGACTTTATTATGTTTTGATTTAGATGATCTAGCCAACGATGGGTCTAGATTTTTAAAACGGTATTCTAAACAGATATGCTGATCTCAAGGTGCATTTTAAGAACAACAATTATTAATTGAAGCATTTTAATTCAGTGATTTGACATTGTATTGCACGTAAATGACTCCTAGATTCTGTTGATGTTGATGCTGTTAGCCTATGCGGCTCTTACAGCTTCATCGGACACAGGGCTCACGGAGCTGAGGGTTCCGTGAGCTGGTTGGTAAAGTTACCTTGAAAGTTTTATCACCTAGACTATTAAGGTAACTAAAAAAAATGCTATCAATATTATTAACGGGCCGATTTGTCCGAATACACACTCTCATTACTGGCGACGATTAGCCCTTCTTTGTCTTCAGGGATGATATCTTCGTCAACATTATGATTTATTGTTGATGATAAAACAGTGGCATGTGCTACAATAATCATTTATCATCACCTTAACTAAATCATCAATAGTCTAATGGTTAAGGATATGTATATATGGGATATATAAAGTCGCAGGTTTGAATCCACCATTCGACTCTTGTCGTGAACAATTCTCCTTGTACAAACATTTTAGCTTAGATGGAGTAGTAATGGGAATGTTGGATTTTTTTTAACAGCGATAGAACCACGCTACGGTTTGTTTTTGGCTGTAGCAGAAACTGCTGATCTCGAGCGGCTTAGCCCGACGCCCTCACATAACACGAAACAGCTAGTGAATGTAGGGATCTGGACACCCTTATAACCGGTGTTGAAGTATTCCAGTCATCCTTCATTTTCAGGGCTGACAACACATTATGATTCCTTACCGAAGATGAAGGTCTGTGTCATGGGCCGCAGGAAGCACTAACCATCAGGTGTATTGTATGCTTCTTTGTCACTCAAATTACTATAAAAAGCAAATTGGTGAATGTTAGATTTAAATTAATAATACAACTCACCTATAAACTTATACAATTCAATCGTAACGTACAGTGACATGGGTATGATGTAATAATATAGCAGCAAAAATGAAAACAGGTCTTGAAGTATACTCCCC
This sequence comes from Teinopalpus imperialis, assembly GCA_029286865.1. Taxonomy (NCBI): domain Eukaryota; kingdom Metazoa; phylum Arthropoda; class Insecta; order Lepidoptera; family Papilionidae; genus Teinopalpus; species Teinopalpus imperialis. The sequence continues at coordinate 1,304,143 of JAGSMU010000039.1, forward strand.
ACGGAGGCAGGGTTCCCCATCTCTGGTCCCAAGTACGCCCCCCACTCAGGATTTCGACCCTCGATAAATTTCTTGAACAACATCGATATTGTGATTTCGAATACTAGTAGCAAGATGAAAAGCGCTAGGAAGGCGTTCACTGCAGATTCGGAAGACGAGAATTTGTTCCCTGAGTATTTCGAGTTAAGGGCTAGTTTTGTTTCTTCTCCTAAAAACAAAATTGATAGTGAAGTGCATTAGGTTTGTAAATGCATATACGGACGGAAGCATACACAGGCAAATTATGGCGTTTATCTTGCTTAGTGTTCGAAACATCGATATCAAGATTTCCAACACTAGTAGAAGGATAAATAACGATAGGAAGCCGTTCACTGAAGTTTCGGACGACGAGAATTTGTTCTCTGAGTATTTTCAGTTTATGGCTAATTTAGTTTCCTCTATTAAAACAAAATGGATGAACAATGTTTGTAATTGATAGTAAAGTTTTGAATTCAAATTAAAATGTCGTAAATAAATATACCGCCGGAAGCAGACAGGCAAATGATGATGTTTAACGATAATGGTGACGTCGTCGCTGATAAAAGACGATAGTAAAGAAGTTTTGTTTTTTTTTCATTAAACGCTTTTGTACAACAATGGGTTCTGTAGGTATATTTTTTTAATAACATGTTATAATAAATAGGCAGGAAATATGATGGGCTAGCTGTTCATATACGATTCGATTATCAGGCGAGTGGAATGCAAATTGTTTGTGTGTTATAAGTCTGGTGGTAACACACCAAACATTGCAATTGAAAAGGAGATTGAAGTCAGTTTACTCTTGTTCATTGACTTATAAGCTACCACAGCAATCTGTTACACGAACGACACATGAGTAGCATGAATCAATTATAAATAAATAATAGTTTCACCTAATAAACGGACAATCATATTTACCTGTATAAACAGCGCAACCGATCGCCCATTCCGTGTTCTTCACCCTAGAACCTCTCAGCATGAGGTTGTCAGTGCTGAGAACCAAACTGTCCTGGCCAGGAATCTCAAGACGTCCATAGAACGTGTACAAGTCGGCCACCGGGTGAGGAACTTCTATACGCATGCCTTGCGGTAGGATATCTTAAAGAACGTCTCCGTTTTAATAAAATTACGATAGGAATAAATAATGAATTAAGTATCTACTTCCAAGATGAATGAGTTGGCAACATAAGGAAGACAGAATCGAAAATTATAACACTCATTTCAGCAAGAAGGAACACACAAAATATAAAAAAGACATGCAACTCAGTAAAGATGACAAATTTGATACTTTGTTGGCAATCTAATAATCGATTTATAAGTATTTAGTAAAAAAAAGTATGTAGTAAAAAATAAAACGGCAGAGAGCGCCAATTAAGGTATAGTAGATCCCTCTTTTCTCTCTCTGGCAACTTGTCCTATTTTCGTTCTTCAGACACGTTTCTTTTTGAAACGTTACATATTATAGAAACTTAAATCGACCGAGAAATTTTACTCACACCGTGCCTGATGAAGTTTAGACTAAAAAAAAGTGGTAAGTGGTTTTCTTCGATACAGAGTGATAGAGAGAGTGTACTTCTTTTATTTTTTCTTCTCTCTAGCCAAGAACCTATTTTCCATCCTTTATCCAGAAACGTTTCACTTTAAAACCTCAATGTCGCCCCTTAATTAAATACTTTCCCGTACTTGAGATTTTTTGAAGTGAAACTTGAAAGTTTCACTTCGGTCGGAAAACAACTACGAGAATGATGGTGGTAAAATAGTTTAAAGTAAAATATTTTGTATTAACTCACCAGGTGTATACCCGACTAGAGGAGGTGGTACTCTTAGGGTCTTCAAATTGGTCTCGCCGTCGAGGTTCGCGGTGGTCACGAAGCACTTGCCTGCGTCCCCCGCCGAGCACAGCAGCACTATGTCCGCCGGCACCTCCCGTCCGCGCTTCACACGCACTAGAGTACCCGGGGCGATGCTCGAGTTGCGCACTTCTTTTATCATTCCTTTGTGGACTGTTTCCACTGAATAGGACATAATATCTTTAACGACTTACAGTGCAACTTAAAACTAGCTATAAAACGAGTAGGTCGATTTAGTAAGAAACACAGTTTCACAGAAGACCGACGTAAAATTGAAAATTACAGCAAATTTTGTTAATCTGGCTATCAAATCCAGGACCCATGAAGCAGTAACAAGGTATTAAGGTGTACGATCGCATAATAGACTGTGTTGTTTTCAAGGATTTCAAGTGTTTGCCCATTTATGGATACACTTTATTATGACGTATCGACGTAATCCTTATGTGATAAGATTGTTAACAGTGTGGTAACGGTTAACAGTGGTAAAACCATACTCTAGTTATACCATGGGTCCGCTCGACCGCGGAAGGACCATGCCCTTGAAGAATGCTTAAAATAATGTATGTAATCGTATGACCGTTGTAGGGATCCAAGGAGGGGAATTCAATTAGGCAACGAGACATTCCATCTTAGCCCTTAGAGGTGACAAAGAACGTGTCTTGAATCTTAATCGAATGAAGATGTCTTGGGCAATAATCGTCACTTACCTTACTTCAGGTGAACTGTGTGTTCGTATATCATTCTCTAATATAGTTTCATAGCAAACGCGTACCTATGGCCAACGATTAGTGTGTAAGAAAAAATATAACCACTTTTTATTAAATAACACCTTCATCCACCCGTGCGACATTTTTGTGGCCTACGAAAAAAAGATATATCGACCTAGTTTGTTCACAAAGCCTTGGGTCACTTGGGTAAATCTCACGGCCTCCATCGCAGAAAAAAACTGGGATGCGATAGCAGTCGGGTCAACTACCGCTATGTTTTATGTATTTAAATTTTCATGGATTCGAAGCGCGTATAATGTGTAATTATTGTATTACATAAATTATACGAATCCACTTTTCATCATCGGACTACAAGACGTGCGGCGGGTTTTCGCCCTTTCGTTGTGGATATTACTTGTATTTATACAATACAAATGCTTTGTCGTTTTTAATGAAAAATGCGAAGGATTGTACACATCAATAAAAACAAAAGCTTTGTAAGCTCTTTGACATTCTAACTTTTGTAGTGTAAATGACAATAACAATTACACGTATAATATTTTGACTGTGATATACTCTTATGCTATTACATACGAGAACTAATAAACTAGAAATAGTAGAACAAATATTAGCTAGCGTGCATATTTCGAGGATACTATATTTATATACATATATATATACTGGGTATTAGGAGACCGCTTCCGAAAACGAAGACAGACGATAGTGCTAATGACACCTTTGATGATGGAACGGGAAAAAAATCGATCCTGATTAAAAAAAAAACATATTTTTAAAACGTTTTATTAGCATTATTTACGCTCCATCATGTTAGTACAGCTAAATGAAACAATAGTTTCATAAAAAAATACTTTACTAAAAAAAAATCCAGCAATGAAACACAAAATCAAAAACAGCTAATGCTCGGATCAAATATATATATATATATATATATATATATATATATTTATATATATATATATATATATATAACAAATATTATAAATATATATACATACATAACCCATGCTGGACAACTAGATAGAGCAGCTCCCTACAGAGTGCAGGAGCATAGCACGCGGCTTCTCTGCGGATTGTTGAACATCACATGTCTTCAAATGTTTTATTTTCACGAGGAAAATCAGCACTTAAAATTGCAATTAATAATTTCATCGGTGGTACCGGGACTCGAGATCGCTTTGCTCGCATACCGTGAATTTTGAAAGCTTGAGTTTAGAAACGTTATCACGTCTCGAAAGAGATCGAAAATGTTTAGGACTAAAATAAAATGTCTTTGACTCACTAAGCTCTAATTTTTACATTCGGAAGAGGTCACGTGCACGATTGGAAAACCCGAAGTGTATAGATTAGATTAAATTCGTACTAGGTCAGGTTCGAATCTCGAGTGTATGTTTTGATCACTCCACTCATGCATTTTTCTTTATTGTCTGCAGTTATTGGTACAGTGAAGTCAAGTTGCTTAATATTAAATTTACCATGAGAAAAATAACTTTTTTTTCAATTTTATTCAACGCGAGTTAGTGGACTAAGTAGAAAGATATCTTCAAGATTAAGTGTAGGTTAGGTTAGATTCTCTTTCTAGGTATCAAAGTACATTTATCATTCGAATTGAGAAGTAATAATAACAAAAAGAGGTGTCATAGCTGCGTCCATACGCTAGCAGTTAATTCACAGCTGTAAAATCGAGTAACCAATGAAATTGTTAATTGCAATTTTACCATATGATCGGTTTTAAAGAAAATTTAAAAAGATATTTCTATATATTACATTTTGAAGACGTCGAATAAAGTCCGCTAAAGCTTCGAAGTCCGCCAATCTACAATGAAGCCTCACGTGGACTTAGCAAAAACTAAACATAAAAAATAGTATTTATTAGGTATTATTTTTGATTTATTAATTGTCCTATTTTTAAACAATATCAGTTCGAAATAATCTGGTCTACCTTTAACACTAAAATAGTCTACCTTTAAAAAAAAATAGAATGGTGAAATAATTTAATATTTTATGCTACGTTTGATAAGAAATATTTTAGCATTTGATACCTAAGTAGTACTAGATAATGTGTATCAATTTAGAAATGTTTCTTCTATCTGTGATGATAAAATGATGAATGACTTACTGCCGGGTTTTGATGATAGGATGATAAGGAAGATAAGATTTGTCTCGAAGACATTGGAGCCATTTCAGCCACTAATAGAGGAGACCGTCCTTATTGACTGTGTTCCTAGTTTGTATTCAGCTCCACCAGGGAAGGACCACCTCATAGGAGACCTATATGAAATAGTGTTTCTTGTCGAGGGTAGGGATCCGACCGCTCTTACCTTACCTTATTATTATTTTTTATTTTTTTAATTACATTGAGAGTAACAAACGAGCAAACAGTTTAGCAAGTGATCTCTATCCCCCGATCAAACCCTAATCCGTAATTCAGAGAATGAAGGTACTAAACATTTTGGCAAGTCATTTACGCATAACAAGGAAATGATTCGAAAGAGCCAAGCCTCTAAAGTCCGTCTGACAGAATCATAACGTGATGTTTGTCACGAATCTTAGATTTCACCTTGTACGTTTGTAACTGGTTTTTCCAGATTCTGTTCTGATTCTGATTCTACCAAAAAAAAATTTAAATTTTCTACAAAAAAACATAATTTCAATAGTGTGAAAACTATGGAAAGGATTACGTGATGAAATAATTTTCTCAGATATGGTACATGGGACGGACAAAAAATTAAAAATAGGATTATACGAGATAGGTCTCAATGTCGGATGTAATAGAGCGTTCCGTACGTTAGCCATTAAAGCCATTCGTGTATCCAAACTGACACATTTTATAGTTTAGTGTAATATATTTTAGTTTTTTAATTACATTGAGAGTAACAGTTTGCTCGTTAAACAGTTTAGCTGATGGCAAGTGATCTCTATCCTCCGATCAAACCCTAATCCGTAATTCAGAGAATGAAGGTACTAAACATTTTGGCAAGTCATTTACGCATAACAAGGAAATGATTCGAAAGAGCCAAGCCTCTAAAGCCCGTCTGACAGAATCATAACGTGATGTTTGTTATTAATCATAGATTTCACCTTGTACGTTTGTAACTGGTTTTTCCAGATTCTGTTCTGATTCTGATTCTACCAAAAAAAATTTAAATTTTCTACAAAAAAACATAATTTCAATAGTGTGAAAACTATGAAAGGGATTACGTGATTAAATAATTTTCTCAGATATGGTACATGGGACGGACAAAAAATTATAAATAGGATTATACGAGATAGGTCTCAATGTCGGATGTAATAGAGCGTTCCGTACGTTAGCCATTAAAGCCATTCGTGTATCCAAACTGACACATTTTATAGTTTAGTGTAATGTAATTTTAGTTTTTGTTTTATCCTTATATTTCAAAATATTTTCCTCTGCTTACATCATTGATATTCTTTAAGCTTTATTTGACACAGAAAAAAATATCAAGTTTACAATGTTACATGGAACCCAGACTCCCAAAATAGGATAACCTGTGCATAAGGAAGTCAGTAACTTCCCAATAATTCTTAGATTAAATAGGCAGTATAAACTATTAAAACAATAAAATTGATAAAGTTTAGAAAAAAAATGTATAAAAATAAGATGAATATGTTTTATCATTTGGGTGTGTGTGTGTTTGTATGAGTCTTTTGCAAGTGTGTATGTAGCGAGCGCGTCCGTGACTGCGTGTGGGTGTGTGTGAGAGAGAGAGGGAGATATTTAGTATGTCAACAGGGTGATATTAGCTTCTCGCAATCTTCGTAACTGTAGTTTTTTAGCCAATTATTTAGGATACTCTTAATTTTGTAGTTCGATGTTTCTCTATTATATATATCTTTTTTTAGAATATTGTATAGTTTCGGTGCTAAATACATATAGCTTCTCCTTGCAAACGATGTTTTCATCTTTGGTATGCTATAAAGAAAAGTCCTGGTTTCTGGTCTCAAGTTCGGTACGTTAAATCTGTGATATCGTCTAAGACTCTGATATATGAATAATTTACGAATACTTAGTACACCAGACTTTTTGTATAAACTGTCTGTACAGTACCTTAACGGGAGGAACATCATAACTTTGAGCACGTTCTAATTCTAAAAGAACAGTCTTGGAAGCGGAACCCCAGGAACGAATACAGTATGATAAAATGCTATGACATAGTGCTTTGTAAGTCTGAACAAACAGCTCCTTGCTAATTAATGTTACTTAATGTTTTAAATATAATTATAAGTTTTTTACATTGTTTGCTAGTTAATGAAATGTGTGTTTTCAATTAAGTTTGCCATCAACGATAATTCCCAGATATCTTATATTATTGACTTTTAGGATTGCAGGGCATTGACATGAAACACGCGGCTGTGGAGTTCTATTGCAGGGATAAGTGTGAATTTTTATAGGGATTCGTTAGGCGGATTTGTGACAACGGTTTTGTTAAAACAGAGATACTTCGTCTTTGAAGTATTTAATGTAAGCAAACAATCTTCAAGCCAGCTGGTAACTTTATTTAGTCCTTGTTCAGAATATTTTTTTATTAGGCGTTTAAATATTTTAATTTTAGGCGTTTATATTTCCTAACTCATCGATCAGAAACAGGTAGTACTCTAGGGTACTTCCCTGTCGAATGCCGTATATACAGGGTGCTGAACCACTGAGGGTGCTGAATACCATACGAGTTTTATGTCTGCTGTTAATTAAATAGTCTTTGAACCACATTAATGGTATACTCGAATGCCTAGGTTCTGAAGGCGTGTGATAAGCACTGGTATAGAAACTGAATCAAAATCTTTTCGTAAGTCAAGGAAAAACCCAAACCCTTTTTACTTTTATGAAGGAATGAATATATTTTAGATGTTTAATCAAGTACAGCATCTTCTGTTGAAATTTTTGATCTAAAGCCATATTGATGAGGAGTTACCAGGGTGTTGTTTTAATGCTTCTATTAGATATGAGTCTGCTTTATATCTTGCACAATATAGACCAGCCTACACTACTAGGCCGTATAACATTTTCTACTCCTAAGGATTATTTTATGTTCCATATCACCGTACTAATTATGGCAAAAATTCCATATTAACAAGATTACCCCATGTGTACAATGAAAACTTCAGTGATGTAGATATTTTTCATCTATCAAAGTGTATCTAAAAAATAAAATCCTCTATGTACTTAGTCTAGTTTAGTTTAAATAAATAATGGAATGTATAAGAACGTAATCTTGTTTAACGCTTCATAATTTAAGTACTTATCTAACTTAGTAAACTTAACTTTAATAAATTGTTTCTGATAATGCTGTTATGCCCCTGTTGGCTAACTTATCGGCTTCGTGTATACTTGTTTTCTATTTTCTTATGTAATTGTGTGATTAAGTTAGCTGTTGTGTATACATATATAAATAAAATAAAAAAAATAAAATAAACATAGTGTTGAAAACCATGACTAAGGAGTATATTAATATAATCGGATAATATTATCAGGTAAGATGTCTAAATTGATATCGCCCGTAAATATTATATTATTAGCTCTTGTGTTGAATGGTATTTAGGGAGTCTAGATATTTTGTAGGATTGTGAAAATATGGTGGTCTATAAGAACACATTATGGAATACTCTGTGCCATTATTTAAGATCAAAATATTTCCATCTTCCAGTTCAGGGTTAAAATTATTTTTATGATTATTCTTTTCTTCTCTGTATTATAATTATCCAGTTTTGCTGTCATTGTCCGAATGATGAGATATCTTTTCGCATAACGCTTACGTCGAACTTCAGAATATAAATAATTTGCAAATATAATCATGGAATCAGCGGTATCATTATCATGACGAGGGAAAGTCCCTAAAAATCAGATAGTTAAAACATAAAGGTAATTAAAAAAATATTTAACACTTTATCTTATCCTTCAAAATCAGTAACGAAAAGAAAAGCAACAAAAAAATGTGGGAAAATATATTTTTTTAAAAATGGCCTGTGCTAGGACCTAACGACCTTAAGTTTCGCATAGATTTTAGAGATTCTATTGGTTGCCTATATATATCAAATAAATGGCATTATGTCATTGAAGTATTTGTATAGATCTTGGTCGCTTAGTGTCAATAGTAAAGAATAGAAGTACACTAACAACTCATTTAATAGTGTGTTTGTTTGTAGTAAGAACCGATTGTAAATCAAAGAACACATATGACACCATCCTTCCGCCTTACTTTAAAGAAACCTACCGGTACAAAAAAAATTGGGCATGTGAGATGAAGGCAGTCATTACTTACCATCAGGAGATATGTGTGCTCGTTTGTCACCCTTTCTTTCATAAAAAAAACATTAATATAAACGTACATACACTAAATTTGGTATATTTGTTAACAGATTCTTAAATAGATTATTTTCTAGAATATTTTTCGAGATATGAAGGCCCGCATACCTAGAAGCCGCCAAAAATACGTACGGTATAAATATATGTACAATCTCACCAATCTGATTGTTGACTTTATTATCAGCTCTATGTCTTAGCCAGTCTTCGTAACCTTGCTTCGTGGCCGTCACCAGCACCATGAAGCTCAACGGAATGATGCTTGTAAACGGGGACACCGGGCTGTCTGTGAAGGAAATTAAAAAACACGCTTGCTTTTAGCATAATTGAAGTATGAATCGATTGGGGAAGGACAACGCCAGCAGGGAATACCAACGTAACACGGCTTGTTTTTCCTTTGACTTGGCGTTCGAAGACACGGTTATTGGTAACATGATATTCGATCTTAGTCCTAAGAAGTCAACACTTCGATCTTCAACGTAAATTGTCAGCGTAACACGGCTTGTTTTTCCTTTGACGACTAGACATTCGAAGACTTGGTTGTTGGTAACATGATCTCCGATCTCGGTCCAAAGAAGTCAACACTTCGATCTTTGTTGAGGATGGATTTAGGTGACTACGGACTGAATTCATCGCTTATTATCACGTGGTATTTACAGTGGTAGAGCTACGCTGCAATTTGTTTCTAGCTGCAGAATGAATGGGTCAGCTCGACCGTGGTAGTACCACGCCCTCACAGAATACGAGCGTAAAATAGCAGCATAATGCTGCTGTATTTCGTCTGGCGAGTGCAGAGATCCGGAGACCTTCATTACTGAAGAGGTATTCCATCTCAGTCCAGATTCCTTCTCAAGGATGAATGTAGATGTAATGGACCACAGGAATCACTTACCATCAGATGAACTGTGTGCTCGTTTGTGAGCTGTGTTTAGGTTAACGACTCAAGCAATGAAAAAAAAATAGATAGTATAAAATAACTTTTTAAATTCATCTTCTCCCTTAGACGTAACAATGTTGAAAAGTTGTTCTAAATAAGAGGATGTGTATCGTAGAATCAGCGGACGGATTAACGTTATAATTTCCTCCCAGTGAACTTTGACGGCAGAGAAGTCTTCCGGTTATTACTAGATGAGTCACCTGCTCAGAATATAGAGAAAATAGAGCAGTATTGTTTTTAACTGTAAGTAATTCTAGAGACACCCACATTCATGTTACATAAGCAAATGGGAAATCCCCAATGATTGCTATCCATCGTACCCTCTTTCTTTACTACTCAATTAAACACAATAGTTCTTCATCTGAGTAACTTACTGCATTTTTTTGCACTTTTTAATTTTTTGTAGAATACGTGGCAAACGAGCATACAACCCACCTGATGGTAATTGATCACCGCCGCCCATGGACCTCCGCAACACCAGAGGAGTCGCAAATGCGTTGCCGGCCTTTAAGGAAGGTGTAGGCTCTTTTCTTGAAGGTCCCTAACAGCAAAATCAGCTGCGACAGCTGATTCCACAGAGTAGTTGTGCGTGGCAGGAAATTTCGTGTAAAGCGCACAGTGGTGGATTGCCAACCATCGACATGATGATCGACATTTTGAATTCTGTCTACTTTCGAAAACTTGACTTGGAATCTTTTTATCTTTGATGAAGTTAAAAGCTAAGCAGAGAAATAGAACCGAATGGACACGGTAAACACATTCCACAGGAAATTTTAATCACAAAAAATATTATATTTTCCAAAAAATTAACTCTCTATTTAAGCAAATTGTCCTTTCCATCCGTGCATCGGTGATGTAGTTCGCTAACATCGAGAGTTTTAATTGTTAAAGCCGCACTCATTATGACGTCATTTACGCACCGTTCGAATCGGTGCAACTTCTTCGATATCTCAAAGCAATAAGGAGTATAACTTTAATGATATTATATTTAACTTCGCTATAAAAACAGAAGTTACTTGCTAATATTTATCGCCATATGAGCTTATTCACACGTATTTGATTACATACTTCGTGCCACGGCGCATGCCACATATCGCATCGATATTGTTAATTAGAGACCGTTCTACGAATACAATTATTAAATTATTATGCACATTTTTTTATAAAAGATTGTAAAAGTCCTTGTGCAGTAAAGTAATGTAGAAACATAAAAGACTTGATATATGTATAGGAAGTATAAACAGGGTATAAGAGCTCTGGAAAGGATATTAGAGCGTGGTTCGACGATAAGATCCGAGTTAAATATATGAACAAACCAATAACAACAGCAATGACGGTGACAATCAAGAAGTAGAAGTTGACCACCCTGCGGAACTGCTCCATTAGGTTCTTGGGCAGGAACATAAGCAGCGTATACTTGGAGGTCTTTATCTTGTTGTACTTCTTTTTGCTGCTCTGCCCCACTACGCCCACCTCGATCAGACGAGTTTCTGACGCTGTTGATATTTTGTTCGACTGTAGAGATAAATTAAAATATGATTTAGTTTTGTAAGACTATTGGAATTAAAGAAAATATACTCAGTACCCTTTAGCCAGGGTATTACTCTGATGTGACTACAAGTGGCAGTAATCATTTATCATCAGGTGTACCGTCTTAGTTTCTTCCTCTTATCTTACTCTGAAAAGGCTGGTATGTAACTCCATAACAAACAATTTAAAACTCTTACTCGTCATGATGATGAGAAAGAATCCTAATCCCAATGTTGAAGAAATTTTGATTGGTAAAACATTTCTCGTGGTCGTACCTACCTATTATAAATCGATTTTTGCTGAACCTAAGGCTCTCATGGTTATGACCATGTCCATTTGTTGTGATACAACAACTGTATCATAGAATAACATTTTTATTTTCTAACTGCTTAAAGATAAATTCATCACTCTTGATGTTCTCCCGGACGATGTTGCCAGGTAATTAATATCTCTGGATTAACACTAGATGATTTCAATTATGAAGGATATATTTAAAAAAATTATACTATATTATCGTTGCCACTGTTAGCCCGAGGGCTTTTGAGCGCTCAGGGCACTCATTTACGCCTTTATTTATGGATAACCAGCACAGCGGTTCCCAAGAGAGAGCCTCGGCTTCGACCGTTAGCTTGCCCGAAAGCAACTGACTCGCGGGTGCCCAAGTAATAAAATACTTACTTTATTTAAATGATATTATCTTATATTTTTATAGTGCCGCCACATATTTTTAATAATAATAATAATAATGCTCGCTCTGAAATATAGTCTTGTGGATCGGAGATCGCCTTATTATAAGCACACGCCTGAAGTCGTGCTCGAAAATAACTGCACCAGGCTCTACTGGGACCGGCCCATAATCACAGACAGAACTATTCTTGCGAATAAACCTGATATCGTGTTGATAGACCGGGAACAGTAAAGAATATTTTTGGTCGACATCACTATCCTATATGACGAGAACCTCGTGAAAGCCGAAACAGATAATAAATATATGGACCTGGCACACGAGGTTACCGACGTGTGGGGTGGTATGCCGACCGAAATTATTCCTATAGTCGTATCTGCGAACGGGTTAATCCCAACCAGCCTCTCGAATCACCTGACCTCGACTCCGGGACGGACAGTTCCGGGCTCAAATGCAGAAGTTGCTCCTCGACACCGCTCATATAGTCCGCAGGTTTCTTTCCCTTTCGCTCTAACCCTCGACCGTTTGGTCTCCCCTGTCGAGGATTCTCGTCTGGTTGGTCTTTATATACGTATTATATTATATAGGATATATATATTTTTCATATGTTTATAGTTTTTTATATATTTATTCTAATGACCAACCAGGCGGAGATGGAAAAAAAATATCCCTTAATAATAATAATAATAACTTTATTTCAAGAACAAATATTATGCTCATCATTTTGTTAGTAAGACACTGAATAACTATATTAGTAACAATACATCTAGATATTTTAGTTCCTAAAATGCTTGACTTTTGCTTGTAGCTCGCCCACAGGCTGCTCCCAAAGAAACTCGTGCAGTAAGCTCTGAATAGAGTGAGTTTAACCTCCTTCGAGCAGCGAGCAAACCTGCGAGCGATCATGTTTGCTCTCACCGACAACGCCTAACGCTCCCTCTCTATGTCACCGCCGTCTTTGAGATCAGTGGTAATGATGTGCCCTAGGTACTTAAACTGGTATACCCTACTCAAAATTGAGCCACAATGCGAAAGGTAAAAAGGGAGAAGTTTCATCTCTAAAAGATTTCTTATTAAAAAATACAGAAATAATGTACAATATTAAATGAATCGAGGGCGTCCTTTTTTGTTGTTAGATAAAGTCCGATTATTTCGCAAAATAGTGTTCTCCATTTACGCGACACAATATATAACTTAATCTGCGATAATTTTATTAATAATATAATCGCAATCGTTTCCGCGTAAGTGTACGATAACAAAGAAGCACCGGTCAACAATTTGTCGTATACCATTTGTTTAGGAACATCACACAATCTAATAAATATCAAAAATTTCCCATTTTACTAAAATAAAGCTCAATATACGACAGTGCAGCTCATCGTGAACCATGGTAGTTTATTGTCTCTAAGCGTTAACCAAGGTTTATGTGGATAAAGGTTTTCACCAGCTTTTGATGTTAACGTCAAAACATTATTGGTCCATTTGCGACAAATTGGCAAGGTAAGAAAGCTTGATAGATGGGTGCCCCACGAACTTAACGATAGCCAGCGCAACGTACGCGTTGAGACCTCGCGCTGCTCAATAGGCACAGAAATGAAAGAATTTTGAACCGAATTGTTACGTGCGACAAAAGTGGATTCTGTTCAACAATCGAAAGCGCTCAGCAAGTTCGTTAGATCCTGGTACAGCAATGCCCTAAACAAAAAATGACTTCTAGAAAGTTGATGGTCACTGTTTGGTGGTCTAGTGCCGGTGTGATTCATCACAGTTTTTACCAAACGGCATGAGCATTACTGCAGATGTGTACTGTGAAGAACTGAAGACAATGATGGAGAAGCTAGCACATCTGCAACCAGCTTTGGTCAATCGGTCGTCCCCGCTGCTCCTACACGACAACGCGTACTGCACAACAGACAGTCTCCAAGCTGCAAGAATTATGGTTGGAAGCTCTCCCTCGTCCACCGTACTCCCTAGGCCTTGCACCCACCGACTATTACTTTTTCTAAAATTTGGACAACTTTTTAGCGGGAAAAAAGTTCAATTCCCGAGAGGCAGTACAAAACGTTTAAAGTTTACCATGTGCTCGGCGGTGAAGGAAACATCGTGCGTTCGGAAATCCGCCTGTCTATGAATTAAATAAAATAAAACATTGGATGACGGTGAGGAAATCAGAATATCTTAAAATACAAGCACAGACTAAATATAATATCGTTATAACAATATGTCACTTTGTTCAATTAGCAGATAATAGTTAGAATAGTTTAACTGTATTTTTTTTTTAATTTTTCAATTTTTTATAAAATTAGGTGCGTTTAAGGTCAAGTTTAACAAAGTGACGGAAATCGCGCGCCTAATTTTATGGTCCGACCACTCCTATATATGCTTAAACTAGTTAAAAAAATAATACTTTGAAAACATCTGAAGGCCGCCAATCCGCAATGCGGCCACGCATACATCTTTTACGTACCAACTAACAACAATGTTTATAAATTAAACTTTATTTGAGTAAACAAGGAAACTATAATTTATACATTTAATTCACATAATATTGTGACTGTGTTTAAAGGCCGCAACCGATCAATTTTTTTTAATAAATCCTCCAAAAAAACGAACGAAATATCTTTAATATTTTTATCTTAAACTCGCCAGAAAGGGTAAATGTTTATTAGTTTTGCCAGCTTTCAATTATTATCATAGTATAAAATCTTAAATATTTTCCGGCTAGCTAAACCATAATAGTTAATAATAAATTAATAAGCATCTTTTTTTATAATATTATTGACAAACAAGCCACTCGCGCACACAGTTCACCTGATGGAAGATTATCGGTAATATTGAGATATATTAGGTCTTTAAATATGAGATTGGCCTTTTGTGAAATGGCTACTTTGATCTCAAATAATGTGGCGTTTCGTTAAGTATTCCAAATTCAAATGTATTTCAAATTTAAGGTAGTGCATTTATTTGACATCCTTCTGTTAACAAAATGGAAATCTTTAAATACCGCGTTATTTACAAATATAATTTCCAACGTGGCACCAGCGCTGCAGAAACAGCTTGAAGGTTTAATGATGTGTATGGGGAAGCTACTGCAAAAGAAAGTATGGTACGTTTGGGTTAACAATGAAGATGTAATGTGATCGAGGAAACGGATCCATCGTAAACGAAGTCGGAAGTAGCGGCAGGCTTTGGTGTGAGTGTCAAAACAATTTAAATTCACTTAAAACAAATTGGTAAACTGAAAAATCTCCAGAAATGGGTACCGCATGAATTGAGAGCTGCGTTACATTACTCAACCGTCACAATAACGAGGGAATTTTGAGTCGTATCGTAATATTACTTGTGATGAAAAATGGATGGTACGACAGTCGGAAACGCTCACGGAAATCACAGTGGTTGAACCACGGAGATCCAAATCCAAATCCTTTCCCAAGCTAAAGATCAAAGCAAAAAAAAATACTGGTGAGTGTTTGGTGAACCAGAGCTATCATACACTACAGCTTCCTAAGATCTGGCCAGACGATTTCGGCAGATCTGTATTATGAACAATTGCAAACCATAATGGAAAAGGTAGCCGTTAAACAACCGAGACTGGTCAATTGCAGTAGCCCACTGCTGCTTCATGACAAACGCTACTCCCCATACTTTACGACAGACGGTCGCTAAATTAGAAGAGCTGCGATTGGAATGTCTCTGACACCCACCATACTATCCGGACCTTGACAGAACAGAACAGATTACGACATTTTTCGGAATTTGGATAATTTTTGGCAAGGAAAAAAAATCAATTGCGATGAGGTAGTATAAACCGTTTTCAAAGGATTCATTGAAAACGAGTGCGACACTGACCTAATTAAAGTGCTTTTTTAAAAAAACCTTGATACCTTTGTTGCCATTATTCTGAAAACAACTATATACTAATGAAAAATCAAATATTTCATAAATTTTAAACAAATATTTCTTATGTGTTTTCTCACACGATATATAGCGATAAATATTTCAATTATCACTATCACTGTGCCAAAATTTAGCGGCTGCATTAGTAGCATGTATTACATTAAAATCGCTGTGTAAATAAAAAACTTTACCCGCATCTGTTCCTTCTGCCGATTCTCTTCGAAAGATCAAAGTCAAGTTCACCTTATCAATAATTATTACTCACTGAAGCACCGTGGGCGAAGCCGGCACACAGCTATTGCAAATCGTGAGAAGTTCAACATCTGCCAACAGCAAATGGGCACTTTCCATATAACTTAATGATAAGTAAAAGGTTGCGGACATTAGAAGTCCGCATCACAAAGAACCTTTTAAGTATTTTATTTTATTTTTCTTGCTTCATTGAGTGTGTATCGATTAATGTAGTTATTTTTTTTGAGTTTGTGTATTGCTGTACAGCGCCAGCTGTTGGCCTATACAGCTTCATCGAAACGGACTTGCCATAAAAAGGCCTTTGTTTATATTGGTACACATGATGAAAAAAGCTAAAAATAAGTATATTTCTCAAACATACTAGGTAATTTAGATCAAGTATAACATGCGTAAAGATAAACTTTTTTTAGAACCCTTAGAATAATATAAAAATGGTATCCCACACTGCAATTTCTTTCTAAAGTATCTCAGTGTCACAGAATAACCTGCTATGTTTCGCTTGATCAGTGTAGAGTGCGAAGAAACTAATTACTAATTTTGGTCACGATGCATTCGAACTAAGTTCTCAGGGGGTGACAGCGTAGGTCTCATATAAATTATATTTCCTAACCGAGGATGAACGCGGCTGTCATGGCCGCAGGAACGAATTATCATCACGATAAGAACTATGTGCTTCTTTGTCACTTGTTTTTCATGTTGTGTGTCGTCCTTTATTTTTAATGTACAAATTATAATTAGAAAATTTGTACATTTAAAATTCAGATCCTGTTTCCAACCAAAGGTTGCTTGAAAGAGATTGATATTAGCGATTAAATTATTCTATTCACATATAGTACTTTTTTTAATATGTTAATATTATATGTATAATTTATGATATGCTATATGTAGAATGTCCTATTTTATTGTAAGGAGAGCGGTATAATATAAGCCCAATAGCCGGCTCAATCAACCCAAAAAATATCAGAGATCCGCTACAGTTTCACAACGTATATCTGTTTTGTAAGCAACGAAGAAATAAAGCGATGTGCTTCTTTCCACCGATACACCCGATCGATAGAGTTGCGCCATAGACATATGGACATTCATATTACTTCATAAAATAATATAATCCCTGTAACCTAATTTGTAACGCCTCATTAATTGCGTCTCTAACTTTTATCAGTCATAATTGACGCAGATATTGTATTATAACATAAAAAGTATACGGTCAGGGAGAAATAATTTTCAAGGCAACTATAAATATGTGTCGAAGTTAAACGCAAATCTATACAATATAAGACAAAGTAACTAACTTGGAATTAAAATATAATTTATAACGAAATATAAGATTCATAAGAAATCAGTTTTCAGTTATTAGCAAACGCTCGTGACTTACTCCGAATGCATGTCGTCATACAATATAATTGTTTCAATGTCTTCGGACCATTCGGACATATGTATGTTATATGTTTATTTATTTATATATTTGTTTTTAATATGCTTGTAATGTACATGCTTTTGGTTGACCAATTATAATATGTATTTATAAATAAATAAATAAACAACTAGATAGACCGTTAGAAAAAAAAATGTAATACAAATTACTTAGTATCTGTAATTTTTTGTCGTAAAGCACAGTCTTTCACAGCTTTAGCGGATTCAAAGTTAGTCAAGAGCTTAGGGTGGTCCGTCAGATTTCTTGTAAAACAGGAGTAATTAATGTACTTATAAAATTAGTAATTTCACTTATATATGCTCTTACGACAGCCACAAAACAATATGGTTTGGAATTCTAACCACCTAGCTAGAATAAAAATTAACAGCTATTTGTTTTTAGTAATACATAATGTTCGAATGCTGTGTCATGAAGACTACGCCGATAACTGTATTATCATCATGACAGTATAAAAAACTTAGTCAAACGAAGTCGTAATATGGATTAACAAATAATTAGTGTTTGCACTTTATATCGCGACGATAGCGTGAATTATGTTTCGTCTTTATTACCTGTGGACGCGGGCCTTAGTTTTTTTTTAAGTTTGTCTAGTTAATGTCTTTGACATTCATTAATAAATAGTGATATGAGTAGAAGGTTTTAGTGTTTAAACAGAACAGAGGAGGGTCAAGCCAATTTCTTATATTATACTTAAAATATTATTTTATGGTATAATATAAGAAAATGGCGACCTTTCAATTTATGTATATGGCCAGTAATAAATCTCGGCGAAAACATTTTGCTTTAATTATTAAAAAAAAAAAGAACTACTTTATGAGAAGATAATGAAAAAATAACATGTGAAGTTTAAAAAGTCTGTTGGTGTTTTTATAGTTGTTTTTATGTTGTTGGTATGCTTTGCGCAAAATGTGAAGTGTGATTACACTCTACTATTTCTTTTATAATAATATCAGGAGGTATAAAGTGCACACAGTTCACCTGATGGTAAATGATGACTCCAGAACATGACATCCACATCCAACCTCAATAAAATTGTGTTATCTTCTGGTTGTTACCATATATCATCAGCTATGCATGACATATTGAGGTGCGCACGCTGTGACCTTCCCTAATCCGATGTAAACCATGAGCGATAAGATTAAATGAAGGTTCAAATGCTGTGTCAACAACACAGGATGTTTTACAAACCAACGCAGACTCGAAAACTAGCAATTGCTCAATTCACACAAATATTGACCCTAGGTTGGGTTAGGAATCGAATGCAGGCCCCGCGGAATATGAATATATCTTAGAAATGGACAAGCCTCGCAATTCTTCTATTTTTATTTGTTTTCAGAAAATATATATACGTAGTTGGTAACATATGATATTGCAATTTTACACTCAACAAAAAATCAGCTCAAAACAAAAGTTACACTCAATTTTTTTTTTTTTTTCGGGCTGATGGCCGCTGTTAGCCCCAGGGCTTTTACAGTTTCACCGGGATGAGAGGTGACCGAGCGCTTATGGCTCTCAGTCGAGACCTCTATATATGGGTAACCAGCGCAAGGGCTCCCGAGAGGGAGCCTCGGCTTGGACCGTTACCCTGTTTCGCGAGAGCGTCTGACCCGAGGGTGCCCGAGAGGGCCGAACCTCGGCTCGGTCAGTTGCTTCTGACAGAGGATTATCTTAATTAATATCACTATTATTATTAACTACCTGTACCACCACTTCAGAATGCGTGGGCGCTGGAGAAGAAGTGGCGCAAGAAACTCCAGCAACGCTTCTATCTGTATGGACTGGAGAGAACCGGCCAGTGACATGGCGGTATCGCGAATAACTTTGTTTGCGACGCCCTCGCCGTCGGCGGGGAAGTCAAGTTCCTTAATATTACATTTACCATGAGAAAAAAAACTTTTTTTTCATTTTTATTCAACGCGAGTTAGTGGACTAAGTAGAAAGATATCTTCAAGATTAAGTGTAGGTTAGGTTAGGTTCTCTTTAATATCTTAAGTACCTTGGTATCAAAGTACATTTATCATTCGAATTGAGAAGTAATAATAACAAAAAGGGGTGTCATAACTGCGTCCATACGCTAGCTGTTAATTGACAGCTGTAAAATCGAGTAACCAATGAAATTGTTAATTGCAATTTTACCATATGATCGGTTTTAAAGAAAATTTAAAAAGATATTTCTATATATTACATTTTGAAGACGTCGAATAAAGTCCGCTAAAGCTTCGAAGTCCGCCAATCTACAATGAAGCCTCATGTGGACTTAGCAAAAACTAAGCATAAAAAATAGTATTTATTAGGTATTATTTTTGATTTATTAATTGTCCTATTTTTAAACAATAACAGTTCGAAATAATCTGGTCTACCTTTAACACAAAAATAGTCTACCTTTAAAAAATATAGAATGGTGAAATAATTTAATATTTTACGCTACGTTTGATAAGAAATATTTTAGCATTTGTACTAAATAATGTGTATCAATTTAGAAATGTCTCTTCTATCTGTGATGATAAAATGATGAATGACTTACTGCCGGGTTTTGATGATAGGATGATAAGGAAGATAAGATTTGTCTAGAAGACATTGGAGCCATTTCAGCCACTAATAGCGGAGACCTTCATTTTGACTGTGTTCCTAATTTGTATTCAGCTCCACCAGGGAAGGACCACCTCATAGGAGACCAATATGAAATAGTGTTTCTTATCGAGGGTAGGGATCCGACCGCTCTTACCTTATTATTATTTTTTATTTTTTTAATTACATTGAGTGTAACAAACGAGCAAACAGTTTAGCTGATGGCAAGTGATCTCTATCCCCCGATCAAACCCTAATCCGTAATTCAGAGAATGAAGGTACTAAACATTTTGGCAAGTCATTTACGCATAACAAGGAAATGATTCGAAAGAGCCAAGCCTCTAAAGTCCGTCTGACAGAATCATAACGTGATGTTTGTTATTAATCATAGATT
Organism: Teinopalpus imperialis; assembly: GCA_029286865.1. Taxonomy (NCBI): domain Eukaryota; kingdom Metazoa; phylum Arthropoda; class Insecta; order Lepidoptera; family Papilionidae; genus Teinopalpus; species Teinopalpus imperialis. The sequence goes on from JAGSMU010000039.1 coordinate 1,324,753, forward strand.
TCACCTTGTACGTTTGTAACTGGTTTTTCCAGATTCTGTGTGAATTCTACCAAAAAAAAATTTAATTTTCTACAAAAAATATAATTTCAATAGTGTGAAAACTATGGAAAGGATTACGTGATTAAATAATTTTCTCAGATATGGTACATGGGACGGACAAAAAATTAAAAATAGGATTATACGAGATAGGTCTCAATGTCGGATGTAATAGAGCGTTCCGTACGTTAGCCATTAAAGCCATTCGTGTATCCAAACTGACACATTTTATAGTTTAGTGTAATGTATTTTTAGTTTTTGTTTTATCCTTAAATTTCAAAATATTTTCCTCTGCTTACATCATTGATATTCTTTAAGCTTTATTTGACACAGAAAAAAAATCAAGTTTACAATGTTACATGGAACCCAGACTCCCAAAATAGGATAACCTGTGCATAAGGAAGTCAGTAACTTCCCAATAATTCTTAGATTAAATAGGCAGTATAAACTATTAAAACAATAAAATTGATAAAGTTTAGAAAAAAAATGTATAAAAATAAGATGAATATGTTTTATCATATGGGTGTTTGTGTGTTTGTATGAGTCTTTTGCAAGTGTGTATGTAGCGAGCGCGTCCGTGACTGCGTGTGAGTGTGTGTGTGAGAGAGAGGGAGATATTTAGTTTTTTTTTTTTTTTCGGGCTGATGGCCGCTGTTAGCCCCAGGGCTTTACAGTTTCACCGGGTTGAGAGGTGACCGAGCGCTTATGGCTCTCAGTCGAGACCTCTATATATGGGTAACCAGCGCAAGGGCTCCCGAGAGGAGCCTCGGCTTGACCGTTACCCTGTTTCGCGAGAGCGTCTGACCCGAGGGTGCCCGAGAGGGCCGAACCTCGGCTCGGTCAGTTGCTTCTGACAGAGGATTATCTTAATTAATATCACTATTATTATTAACTACCTGTACCACCACTTCAGAATGCGTGGGCGCTGGAGAAGAAGTGGCGCAAGAAACTCCAGCAACGCTTCTATCTGTATGGACTGGAGAGAACCGGCCAGTGACATGGCGGTATCGCGAATAACTTTGTTTGCGACGCCCTCGCCGTCGGCGGGGGCGATATGAGGGTGCAATGTATGTGTGTTGTGTTTTATGAAGGGCTTGGACCCTGGTGGTTGCGTCGTCAGGGTCGTCGAGGGCGTGCCTCGGTCTCCTACGGACGCGGGAAAATCTATGATTCGCGATGGGATTGTAAGTGGCGGCACTTACAATCAAAGGGTTTCGGTGTGTGACGGCAGAGTCGAAATATCGGTGAGAAGCCTGCTTCAGGTACTGAGCTATGGTCGGCAGCTCAAGATCTATGTGTAGATTTTCGTTACGCAAGAACCACGGCGCACCGGTGACCTTGCGCATGAAACGGTTTTGTATTACCTGAAGTCGGTGAATGTGACGCGGGGAGGCATGCGCAAAGACGGGGCTTGCGTATGTCATTATGGGTCGGATGCACGCTTTGTAAAGTGTAATTTTATTACGCAGGGACATTTTGCTATTTTTATTAAGTAACGGGTGCAAACGACTTAGGACGAACGCTGCTCGATTCCGTACGCGGTTGACATGCGGACCGAAGGTGAGTCTTTCATCTAATGTGACGCCTAAGTATTTGACTGTCTTTTCCCAGGGGATTGGACGATCAAATAACTCTATAGTTTGGAGATGCGGCGTTTTGTTGCGCCGAGAGAAGGAAATGGCTGCACTTTTGGTGGGGTTAACCTCGATCCTCCATTTCCGAAACCATTTCCCTAAGGTGTTGGCTGCAGATTGGAGGCGTTTACAAATAGCGTCTGGTTTAAATCCAGACACGTAGAGGCCGGTGTCATCGGCGAAAAGGGCTAGCTCTACACCGCGAGTGCGCGGTATGTCGTTGGTGTAGAGTGTGTATAAAGTAGGACCTAGGACAGAGCCTTGTGGTACTCCGGCACAAATGGGGTGAACCTCGGAGCGCGTTCCCTCGACGCGGTAACGAAAGGTTCGATTTCGGAGAAAATCTCGTATGATAAGTACGATTCGATCTGGCACACCGAGCTCATATAGTTTGTATATGAGCCCGTTGTGCCAGACCTTGTCGAAAGCTTTCGCCACGTCGAGAAAAAGTGCCCCAGTTTGGTAGCCCTGAAGAAATTTACTGACGATGTGCTCCGTGATGCGGTGCACTTGATGTGTGCATGAGTGTTGGGTGCGAAACCCGAACTGCTCATTGATTGGCAGCCCTCGGGACAGCATGAAGTCCTTGAGGCGGGTGAGGATGAGCCTTTCATATACCTTACCCAAAACTTTGAGTAGGCTTATGGGTCGATAGGCTGATGGATCGGTTGGATGTTTTGAGGGCTTGAGAATCCCTATGACATCGGCTTCCTTCCAGGTGTTCGGGAAGGTGCCTTTGGATATGGCCGCGTTGTAGATTATCACCAGTAGGTGTAAAATGGACATGGGTAGGAGTTTCATCACCTTGTTGGTGATACCGTCGGGGCCGGAGTTACACTCAATGTACATATTTTAACATACTTGATTTTATAAATTACTACAATTTACTTTTTATTGTATATTACAGATATAAAAAATATTCTTTATTTTTATTTTTAAGATATACAATAATTTTCTTATAAATATTGTATTAAGGTATCATTGTAGATTTTCTTGTTCATATTAAATGAAAAAGAAGACGCGGAAAATAAACAAAATGCGTTGTTGTCCTACATTTATTTAAAATATTAAGAACTAATAACCGATAAACACGTTAAAATCGGTTAATGCACCAGACCGATAATAGAAATAAAAACATGGACAACCTTAATTTGGAATAAAAATAAAATTTATAGGCTATATATTTTATCTATACTTTAATATTATCAAATATACATCTTGGGTCACGAGTTTGTATGTCTGAGTGACTTCTAAAAATTTACATACATAGAAAATCGCGAATAAAAACATTTACATGCTCTGCATACCTCGCTTCGCTTATCGATCTGTACGCGCTTATCTTGTAAACGTGTAAGCAGCCTGCATCTCTTAGAAATTAATAAAAGAATAAAAACATTTCGAAGACATGTGACGTCCGCTAATCTGAAGTGGACTTTGATCTAACATCCTCTCTAGATAGGAGGCAAATGATCAATTATGAGATTTATATATGTAAATGTATATATATATATATATATATATAAATATATTTATATATATATATACATATATGGCTTTAACTTTCTTTTAAAGATATTTTTACTCAAGCACTCACTTTCAGAGAAATCATTACATATTTTCGGTACTAAATACATCTTTGTTCTCTTCCCATAATAATTACTTACAATAGGCTCATCATACATTTTGAAGTTTTTATTTCTAAACAATCATTACGATGTCTTCTGCCAATAAAAAAATAACTTTTTCTTTGACACTGGCCTAATGTACGCTACATTAGGCGAGTGTCATCAGCGTACATATACAACAATTCTTAATTACATTGCGCATTCTATTAACGTGCATTATGTATCCTATAGGTCCATACACAGAACCAGTGGGCACGCCGAAATATATGTTTGCTTCTTTACCAAAACAAACGTTTATCTTTGTATTTTATGGGACACGAATACCACAATCATTCATTGTTTGCAAAAGTATTTCATAGTATAATGTTTCAAAAGTATTTTTTTAAATCTATGAATAGAACAACAACAATTGCTTGTTATTTAACTTTTCATTTATATCATCAGTAAATTTAGACAATGCCGTACTAGTACTAGTACTCAACCCTCTTCTAAAGCCGTGTTGTGCTTTTGATATTATGTTATGCTTCTCTAAAAAATCTGTTATTTTTCCTACGATAACTTTTTCAACAATTTTATTAACCATTGAAAGTATAGCTATAAACCTATAATTCGAATATTTTGAATGATCACCTTGCTTGTAAATTGGTCGTATTATTGATTTTTTTAATTCTTCTGGATATTTGCCAGTTTTAACACACAAATTCACAAATTTTGGCCAAAGTTGGACAAACATCCTTTTTTACATAGGTCTTGAACTCTAATTCCATCTAAGCCTGGTGATTTTCGACAACTTAAATTATCTAAATTTTTTTCATGTCCCGCGGGGAAGTCCCTTCGGTATGTAACGTTACTTGGAGTTGTGTATGTATCTCTATTCAATAAAATAGTTTGACAGTAATGTTTAATTGCATCTATTTCGCAAGAAAAAGTTTCAGAAATGTTTGTGCATAATTTCGCCATGGTTTCTGTTTCACCAAAATTCTTCATAATCACTTCGTCTACGTTATGTTTCGTATTACCCAGCCAACCATTAATAGTTGCTCAACATTTTTCTGCAGTCTCCTTCACAGTTTGTTATTTTATTTCTTTTATAATAATTTTTAACTGCATTAACAATTTTATTAGCGATATTTCTGTATCGCGTATTATATATAATTAAGTCTTAAAACATAATTTTTTGGATTTGCTTTCCATATTCGAAATAACTCGTCACGTCTGTCTAATATTAATTGCAATTCTTTATTACTCCACGGTGCACAAGTTCGTTTCGTTTTTTTTATAGTGAAAATAGTCTTAGCCTCCCCATAAATATGTTTGTATATGCTGCTTAACTTATCATACATTAGTATCGGACAATTTAGACTATTAATTTCCGACCAATCTATTTGCTCAATTAAATCTATTTGCGGATTAAAACTTTATTTAAGATACTTATCTCCTTGGTTGAATTTTTCTTAATCCTTGCATATCATTTAACTATATGACAACACCTACCAGATAATGATCCGAAAACTTATTAGTTAATATATACGCAAAAGTATTGGCGCAACTACGTACCCATATGTGAACGAGGCTCGATGTTAACAGCGTGCACTTTTTAATGGCACTCTGTGGGCCGAGGCACCACAAAGCGTTTTTATAATTTTCGACGTTTTCGACTTTCGCATTATTGGTATTTGTGTTTATGTTCATATCTCCAATTATTATTAAATCCCTATTGTTTGGTAATTAATAATAATTTTTGGTAATTAATAAAGGTTGTGAGATTAAATTATTTAATTCATTTATAAATAGTAATTTATTTGTATGTGGTGGTCTGTAAATTGCTATCAAATTTATAATTCTTCTTTTGTAATTAAAACTACAACGTATCACTTCCGTGTTGTCCAAAATTTTTGTACATTTAAGTGTAGTTCTTTCTTTGAATATATTAACAAACCCCTTCCCCTTTTAGTCTTTCTCGTATAGGCATGTAGATCATATTCTTTTATTTCATATAGCATTCATTCTTCGTTATTTATATTAATCTCACTGTAATATCTATATTAAATTTGCATTGAGGAAGAAGTATTAAAAAATTATCAAAATTAGCTCGTAATGAACGAATATTTAAATGCACAATCTGTAACTCATTTACTTTCGAATTTAAAAAGTTACTCCAGGAATCTATTTCATTATATCTTGTTAGCGGAATACATCCGTCTAAGTGTTGTTGTATATTGTTGAATTTAAAATAAATAAATAAGAAATCACAGTGTCACTCAATGCCACTTTACTCCGTAAGCGCTGTTGTGCTGTTATAGTCTTTGAATATCTATCTCATTTTGTACGTTTATGATTTTGCGTTGTCGTCTTTTTTAACTTATATTTTGAGTTTTGAGCCCAAATATATTTATAATGCTTTTATAAGAATTTTAAAGGAGGTTTATACCGTATACGTCGCGATAGATATTTAGTGAACATACGAGTGTCACTAAATATTGATAAGCTATCACGACTATATTAGTCATCGATAAACCAAATTGGCTTTCCTTGTTTTTATTTCTTTCTTATATAAGGTTCAGGGTGACTAACAAGCGGAGAACCCAATATGGTCTATTATGTCTTCCACCAGCATAGTTCACCTGATGGTTAGTGATCTGTCTTGACCATGACACATGAATAGAAGATATTTTAAAAATATCAGACGGAATAACTATTATGTATTGTCATAACTCTCTTTCTTTTTCATCCAGGTCATAGTATGTTTTAGTACCCTTACCTTGCAGATTCACAGTGAAACGGAGAGGAATGCACACACGGCTGGCTTATGGCTTTGTGGCGGCCTGGCCTCGTTTGGGGCTCATGCATCTAAGATACATGCTTGTGTGCGAGAGTGACGATATTGAGCGAAGCATCGTGTTTACTGCCCTCTGCGGCCAAAGCATGTACGTACACCAACACCGGAGCCATAGACCAGATGTTTTCCAGATGGGTGTTCCTCTATGATCGCTGAATGACGGACTCAGATGGATTCCGTGGAGGTGTGAAACGCCTTAGTATTCTCACCCGAGGATGATCGGCCAGTGAGCGATGCTGTCGCTGGTAAGACCGCGGATATGTGTGCAAGATTATGACCGTATCGCGAGATATGAAACATTATATAGCATAGCCAGAATATCTTTAATTTAAATATAATTCGGAGGTCCGAAGCCAAAACTCATATCAACGTTACGTATAACACTATTTTGTTGTCTTGAGGATGGTTTGTAATGAGGATCTTGTAAAAAGTCGCCGTAAAAAATTTTACGAACACGATCAGGTGATTGTTTAATTTCTTCGTATTCAACTGCCCTTGTTGTGGTTATACAATATTTTTATCACCCGACATAATTATGTTTTTTAAATTGCTAAATCTATTGATAAATCATATCGGAACATTGGTGTGATAGCCTATCTAGCTTTCATTTTAAATATATTTACTTTTTAGGTTTTTCAGAAATAGTGCATATAAATTTTAAATTTCGATTTCATACGTACTTAAGAAACTTTATTTTTTATTTTGGAATGTTCATACAATTAGGATCATAAAGCCAGGTTACATTTTTTACATCAATTATATCATCAAGTATAGAACCAAGACACAGAAATTTTGGTTCGTGTAATACATAAACTCAAAAATTAAAGACAATAGATGTCTATTGATGATTTATTGAGATATAAACAGATACATATTTCAGGTTCATAAAGAATTAAGATGGAGATGTATTGAAGACTAAGACTACCATTACGAGAAGTTGGACTTCCGCTTTACTTCCTTCACTAAACGATACGTATATGCGCAAACCTGCCATATTAAAAGTTGGTTCTACTATATGAAATCGTAAATCATACCAAGTCAACCCATTCTTACTTATATTATAGCAGCCGCGTGGTGTAGCAGACAGAATAATTGACTGCTATATCGGACCCTGGGTTTGATTGAGACCTAGCCGAGGAACAATTTTCGTACTATTTCGGGTCTGGGTGTGTTGTATATGTTCCGTGTTCCTAGCATTGTATCTGAATTTTCCCTTGATTTTATTACCCTGTTTGCGCGAAGGCTTCCTGCCCTGCACTGAGACATTAATATTGCACAATTGATACTGGTAATATACAAAAGATATCGCCGTGGTCAAAATCATCCAGGATCAAGCATCACAGATTATAATTAAGCAGCAAGTATCGCCAAGTAAAAAAACTATAACAATAGACAACCAAATTAAAAAAAAATCTTATAGATGCATTCTACTAATATAACTATTAATTTTAAAAATAAATAACTTTATTTTCATCCCGAGATAAAAAGCCACTCCTCTATTCATATTATGTCATTATATAAAAATAAAAAAACCTTACGTTGCAACAGCAGCAAATGAATATGTAAAGCGCATACACACACTCACGGAATCTACGCACACCATTACTAAGAACCATTGCACCAGGTTTTATTGTATTGTGTCTATTAACAATTTCACTTCACACACATTAATAAGTAAAAAAAACAAGCTTTGTGACCGTGGAGCTGTCTGTAAATACGACAGGAGTTGAAACAACTGAACTGATAGCGTAAGCAATCTTATCAGCGTTCAATAAGATATCAATAAAACCGCCATACTTTGGTCATTGGGCCTAGACCTTTAATGTTTAAAGTGCTTGAAAAATTATAATAATTTGACAGTTTTAAATAAGCCATAAAGTAATAAGTTTTTATTTTCATGATTATAATACCTTTTATTAACAGCTTTATATAATTTTCTGTTAAATCCCGTGTAGCGGCGCTGTCGCGACACGGACTACGACTAAGATATGTGAATCACGATATAAAAGTTTCCAAACAACGTCGGATATATAACCCAATACAAATGTTGCGGCAATGACTCTCCGTGGGCAGGGTATATGAGAGGATTATTCTTAGGCGACTAAAAGAACACGTCCTAGCTAACAGATTACTTCCCGACGAACAGTTCGGGTTTAGGAATACGCACTCCTGCGTTCAACAGGCCTTCCGCTTAACGGAACACATTCTTGCAGGGCTAACCCTGAAAAACCCCATCGGTACTGGTGCACTATATTTCAATGTCGCAAAGGCATTCGACAAAGTCTGGCACAACGGTTTAACTTATAAACTTCACTCAATCAACATACCAGACAGGCTCGTGCACATCATACGAGCTTTCTTGTCGAATCGCACTTTTCGATATCGAATCGACGGCACGCGCTCCTCGAGCCGGCCGCTCCTAACGGGAGTCCCCCAGGGCCCTCTTATTCTCATATATCTCTTTACACAAGTGATATTCCGAAAGATCCGCAGGTCAGTCTTGCGCTTTTCGCAGACGATACCGCCCTTTTTTTTTTTTTTTTTTTCGTGTGGAAATGCCGGAATGGAATTCGAAGACCGGCAGGAATGCTCCGACGACGCGTTTGCGCGCATACTGCTCCTCGCGGAGCCTTGGGCGCCACGTCGCGAATGCGATACGTCGTTCCTGCCGTTTTACCGCCTCGAGCGCCTCTTCTGGCTCGCCACCACCGCTCTGGCGTAGGACGCGAATCCGGTGATACACCCTCGCGTCCATGTCCGCCAGTATATCCAGAGGTGGAAAGCGAGCCAGGATTGTCGCCGCCTCAAACGATACCGTGAGGTATCATCGTACGACCCGTATGGCCATCCTCCTCTGGACGCTGTAGATTTTCGTACTACAGCGTCGGATGGCCAGCCTCTTCGCCCAGATGGGCGCCCCGTACAAGGCTACGGATTGTACGACCCCAGCGTAGAGGCGGCGGACTTCCTCACTCGGTCCCCGAGATTGGGCAGCAGTCTGTGCATAGCATCCGCTACCCTCTCGATCCGGGGGACCAGGCGCTCGAAGTGCTGTTCGAAGCCCCAGCGACTGTCCAGAGTGAGGCCCAGGTACTTCATGTACCGCCCCACTCTGACTTCAGACTCACCTACTCGGACGCACGAGTCGGGTGGTTCCCTGCTCCGCGGCAGTTTGTGGAACCATAGCGCCTCGGTCTTGTGAGGCGCTACCTCCAGTCCCAACTCGTGGACTTTGGCGACGACGTCAAACATTAACGCCAGCGGGGAGCTCGACTCGCAGAACAGAGTCGTAGGCGAGATTCCACAGTAACGGGCCTAACACCGACCCCTGTGGAACCCCACACTGGATCTCCCTCCGGATCCTCGTACCGTCTCGGTCCATGTACAAGATGTACCTGTCGCGCAAGTAGTCCGCGATCACGCCTCGCAGGTAGGGGGGAACACCATGGTGTACGAGTCCCCCCCTATACCGACGATACCGCCCTATACTATTCAAACTTACACAAGGGCCGTATCACCATTCGTCTCCAAGCCGCAGCCAACCGCCTCGCCGAGTGGTATCGGTTATGGAGAATCGAAATTAACCCGGATAAATGTGCAGCTTCTGGAGAGGCTCAGCCGACCCATTCTGCACGGCATCAGTACCTAGTCGTAGAAAGCTAGGACGTATCACGATTTTCGACCGACCCATTCCGTGGGTAGAAACGGTCAAATACTTAGGGATAACTATTGACCGCAAACTTAGCTTCCGCCCGCATATCAAAAATGCGAGAAATAAGGCCGCGTTCGTCATGAGCCGGCTTCACCCGCTCATCTGCGCTAGAAGTAAAATGTCCCTAAGACATTAACTCCTTTTATACAAGACCTGCGTAAGGCCAATTATGACCTACGCCAGCGTCGTCTTCGCCCACGTAGCCGAAAACAAAATAAATCAACTCCAGACGGTTCAAAACCGCTTCACTAGGATAGCAACCGGAGCAGAACCATACCAACGTAACATCGATCTGCACAGTGACTTACATCTCGTCACCATACTGGAATACCTCAAATCCATCTCGCAGCGCTTCTTCGAGAAAGCGCTTTTGCACTCCAACCCGCTAGTGGTAAACGCCGCAACCTACGATCCGGTACCGAACCCGGAAACTACGAACCGTAGACCCCGTCACGTCCTCGACGACCCCCACTTCATGGGGGAGCCTAACGCCAGTCCGTCCTCAACGGACCCCGGACCCACACTCAGTTCAAACACCTCGTCGCGTCGCCCTCGCCTCCGAGCGCGACGAGGTGTTTGAACTCTCTTTTCGCGACACCGCGTACACTCGTTACACCCGCGTGTCAGGGCGGTTCTCACCGCCCACAGCTTCCGATTGATATGAAAACAGGTGGCATCCGTCAGCGGCTAGGTTCGCACACCAAAACCTCGGACGGTCATTAGTCATCACCACCCATTCTCCACTCGGGAGAATCAATCGATAGCTAGGGCAACTGGTAACTTGGGTGACATCATCAGATAGGTATGAGACCAAAGAGTAGAGCGACACGCTCAGTTTATGAGCGCTTTGAGTAAGTAAGAGAACCAAAATAGGGAACACAATAGGGATTTATAACCAGCCCACGGACCCCTCAATTCCGTGAGCCTTGTGTCCGATGAAGCTGTAAGAGCCGCATAGGCTAACAGCACAAACATCAACAGCATCTAGCTGCTGATGCGGTATTGACTGCTGACAATATAATGAAAGATCTTAAATTTTCACATGAAAAAATAAAATAGTGAAACTCATTGGCAGGGAGAAGGTGTACAAAACCACAACTTCTAAGGAGAGAGTAGACCAGGGAAAGACCACATACTCAAAGAATAGCTGTATAATTTTGGCCTTCAGGGTTGACAATGCTGTGCATAGACCCTGTTAGGATGAACAGTAGATATTATTAGTCACATATATTATTTACCAGCAGATGAACTGTATAGTTTGCCACACCTTATATCATGAAAAATAAACAAATGATAGGATAAATGAAACAGAGTGGTTAAATTCATTATGTATTTTAAAATATATAATCAAATAATACCCATTTTTAATAGCACTAATTTAGACTTTGTTATACCTACATCATAAACCATATTCCAATGGCAAGTCTAGTTTTATCAGAGGTGTAATAAGACTTAAGAAAGTGACTATAAGATTTTTTGAGTTGCTTTTCAACTGTGCTAGCAGCTTCCCTGTATGACAGGGATGCATAATGAAGTACGGCCGACCAAATAAAGGATGCTCCTGCTGGGTTATGACTGAATAGAATTCATCTTTAGGTATCCTGAAAAGATATTTTTGGGTAGTAGGTAAAGAATGTGAAGGTACCACTAGCTAATATGGAAAGTTTTTATAATGCAAAACGCAGAACAAGTAATTCAAAATAAACAGATGTCTTTTATTTTATATGTAAACCTAGTCACACGACACTTAGTTTGGATAATAATATAACAATATATTATACATAATATATTAATACAACAATACAAATTATTTAATGTTTAATATATATGTGTTTAATATGTGAATAATAAACATTGTATGCAAACAATTTTATAGATTTTTTATTTTTCAATATTTAGGGTGCTTTAATAAGTCGTAGTCGGTTTTTGGGGTCTATCTTATTGAAAAGAAACACTGATTTTCAGTCCACTTTAAATAAACTTGTTGAGATTTACATCAATCTTCATCATATCATCAGTGTGTTACAATCCACTGCTGGATATAGTCTTATTTAAATAAGACAGTTAAACAGAAAGTGAATAATTGCGGTAGGTAGATCAGATGCATATTTTACAAGACGATGCACACACTTACTGAATAAAAGACAATTGCCGAATCTCTTCAAGGTTTAGTAAGGTTCCAGACGACTTCCATATATTAAAACTGAAAGATGGGATCCCATAGCTCAAATTAAAAAATATAATACATTCCATTTTGCATAAAGCTAATTCATTTTGTAATTCACAAGTGATAAAAGTATCTTTTTTGATGTATGACTTATGTATGTCCTTCTGTTCGTAAATTCGCCAACCATCATTATTTTTTTCTGACACTGTAACAAAATCTTTTAATGAAGTAATATATTCCTCGGTGGTAATTGTCAATCCGTCCATAGAAGTAAATAATTAAATGTAAAAAGTAACTTCATCACACTATTTACATATCTAAATGACAGTTGTCCCTTTCTACTTTAGTAGTGCTGTAAATTCGAAGATCGATAAACCATCGAAGACTCCGAAAACATTTATTTTATCCATGTTAGCGATAACATGATAATGATATCGATTTTGATAATTGACACAATATTATCGATATCAATTGTTCCGAAAGTATCCATCCGTAGGTTACATATTAGTTTTAATAGTATATATTTTTAGAACGATCTGCAGAAACGAAATATGAGATTATATAAAATAAATATTATATCATAGTGGTATTTACAAGTGTTATCTGTCTTTGCAATGTCAAAAAATAATAAAAATCTATCTATTCCCTTTATTACCATTCATTGAACCCTTATTTCATATATTTTTGTGGACACAATTTCAGTTGAAGAACCATGTGAGATACTCCTCTAGTACTCCTCATTACCTCAACACTGCTAATGCGCATTCCTATTTACTCTGTGCAATAGGAATGGGCATTATTACCGAGCTAAAATAAATGCAAACAGAAAAACCATGTATATTTCGGAAGCGGCGATCGTGCTGTGTTATATTAGAAAATATGTTTCATAGTGTGAGTGAAAGGAGACCTAGACTAACACGATTTAGATGAAAATAACAGATCTAAGTTGAATTGAAATTTGATGAAACACTTTGTTATAATAATAGTTTCGTTTACTTTGTAAATAAATAATGAAATTTTACAATATAGTAGAAAATATGGAACAAATATTAAATAATATACGCTTTATCTAAATAAAGTAAGTTAGACTGTTGCTTGTTTCTTTTATTTCTAATTTTTAAATTTACGAAACAAGAATTTTCTAATGTTATTTAATACACGTATATACGTACTATATTTATGTTATATCACATTTTTGTATGAAGTGATGCGATAAAGCGATAAACGAACATCTGTGTAGTAAATGATGATTATGGTCCATAAATACTTACTTCCATTCTCAAAGATTCATTATGCTCATATGTACCTTATCGTCTCTGAGGACAGAGATGAAATAGCGAACCACTTTTGAATAGCTCCCTGCGGTCACCTTACAAAAAACAACAACCTTATGAAGCTATTTCATACTGGTATTCTCTGAAGGATGTGTTCCTTTCACGGTCGAGGGAACTTATTCTTACTGTAGCTAAAACCAAGATAAGGCGGTAGGCTACGGTTACCGTCTAAAGTGAAATATCTGTTTGCAAATGTGGGAATGCAACAAACTACTTTTAAGCGAGTCTCGCTCGATCAGGTTTTTCCATTAATTGCAAAACAGTCTTACAGCATAAGGCATAAGATTAATATTTAGACTTTTCTCTGTATATTTCTTTCATAGCTTTGAGTTATTGTTCTTATTAAATTACAATCTTAATCAAATATGCATACGCCCTTATTTTCTCTTTTTTAGCACTACTTGTCTTTCTTAACAAATTGAGTTACAATATTATAAAGTTTATTTCTTTCCGTGTTATACTTTTATAATTGAAAATATAAAATAATTATTATTCTTTTTGGAGTTAATTTAAATAAACCGGTTTTTACTGGTTTCTTTACAATAATTAAAAGCTATCTATTCCCGTTCTCGTTTATGCTAATAGCAGATAAATAAATAACTTCTATATTCTAATATTTGCTAGAGATAACAAGGAATGATAACAAATTTAATCATTTTGTCGCTCTTTAATTATTTAAATAAATCAGTGTTAGTTAATTGTTGTATTGGTAAGGTTAGGCAGCTAGGGACACGTGTAGCTATTTATAATTTAAGTGTAATAAAGTGTATTAGTGTTTAATCATATTTTCATTGGTAAGTAATTATGATATTGTTTTTCATACACTTAATTATGTTACTGCTACTTAATATTAATAATTTCTAGTAACAAATTATTGTATTAACTGTTCTTCAGGCTATTGTCTTGGTAACCATATACATCTTTATTCTTTCTTTAATTTATTTTCTATTTATTATTCCTTTCGTACACGTACACCTTAATTTCATTTTTTTTAATTTTTATAAAGCAAGATACTTATACATTTAAAAGTTATAAACTATTTGTATAAATGTTATTTCTGTGCTTCATAAAAACTATAAATATCTGTATATTAGGCAAGAATATAACAGGTTATAATGAGAAATAACAAACATGAATTTAACACAGGTTTTAGTCAAAATGAATGTAATAAAGAAAAACTGGTACACAGAATCATGTGAAATGTGGCCTGGAGGTACATTTTCATTTGAAGTGAAAGAGGTTCTACATGAAGAAAAGTCACAGTATCAGAATATATTTGTTTGTGACACAACAAGTCTTGGAAGAGTTCTTCTACTAGACGGAATCATACAATGCACACAGAAAGATGAATTTTCTTATCAGGTAACCAAGTATTGAGTTATAATCATTAGTCAGTGTTCATCACAATTTCCTAATCATTGATGCTTGTTTGAAGCAATTTATGGGTTTACACAACTAATAACTATTGGAAAAGAATGGTTCTTGAATGACAATACTATTCAGTAAGTAGAGATAATTCATGCCTATTAATAAGTAGTGGGTAGTCAACTATGTGGGTTGTACCAGTGGGTTGTGTAAGAAACTACTAATTTTCTTGCAATTTCCCTAAACGATAATTTGTACCATCACATAAATTATTTCATTTTAACATTGATAGAGCCATCGGTATCTAGCTACAATATAAATGGGTCGGCATGTCAGGGGGAGGACCACACCCTCACAATACCTCCATAATTTGACATAAAGCTGCTGTATAGAGAATGTAGGGATCCAAGGACCCAGTACTTTTAATGAGGCTGCAGTCCCAGGGTTTAGGGAGGCTGGATGTTGATGTCATGTGATGCTGTTTGCCATCAGGAAACCTGTATACCTGCTTGTCATTTATTTGTAGACTGTACATCCATAACTAGAAAGTCAACTGTTAATGGGCTGTATAAATAATGTCTAAGTTTTAAAACTTTTTCAATTTTTTACAGGAAATGCTATCATTCCTGCCATTATGTAGTCACAAGAATCCTGAAAAAGTCCTTATTGTCGGTGGCGGTGATGGTGGTGTTGCCAGAGAAGTTGCTAAGCATCCTAAAGTTAAAGAAATTGTTCAGGTAATAAAAAGCCCTTATTAAAGTGTACTTTAACCCAGATTTCTGGCAATGAATGTCTTAGCCATTTGTGGGGAACTTTCTTAAATATGTAATATGTCATACATAGCATATTTCAAAGAATTGGGTGGAAATCTATTTTCAATTTGATTAGAAACATGGTGACATATAAGTGCAGTTAATAAAAGTTGATCTGTTATAAGAACAGTCTCTATAAGAAAATGAGTAATCTATAGCTATGGTAAATAGTATAAAACCTAGTTAGTAGTGTATTAACCTTTTATATGACCTACCAACAACTCCAAGTCATTCTACTCCAGGGTTATTCTACATTAGGGTAAAAATATTTCTACTTCATTAAAAAAACCCTTATACTTTTTCAATTATTAATTATGCAATACAAAAATAACATATATTACATTTAAAAACATTTTGAATATCTACAATGTCACAGTAGCAACATTGGAGTGCAAAGAACCAATAAATAATACAAATAATTTAATCTCTATAGGAGACAACTACTGAGTTATTGTTATTGAAAACACTAATTAATTTCAATTGGTCATAATATTAAAAATGACCAATCTGATTGATAGATGACCTTGAAGACCCACTCGAGATTGTATTGTAACTCCGAAATGCCTCATTACCTTTGATTATTGTCTTTCTCACCAGCATAAAAAAAGGAGTGTGGTATTGTTTTCTTATACTGTATGTGAATATGGTCTCTTCTGGTGTAGTCAAGTTTGTTTTACTCTACAACTTGGCTCAATCATGTCTAACATAATACAAGCCTATGGTTTGCTAGATAGGTACAATTAAAGTAAAAATCAACATACAGTTATTATTAACAAATTAGTAAGATGTTTGCCTGTGAGAGTATTAAGATAAGGAACACTTATCTACTTGTAACATATGGTAAACAAGTTATCTTATAAAGTTTCCCCATGCCTGGTGATAATGATATAAAAAGAGCCCAAGTAATTTTGTATTTGAAAATGATGTACAAATAACTACTAACACATTCTCAATTGTGCCCATATTTGCTTTATGAAAATACAGTGTAATCGGAGTGATTGTAACTTTACTATGGAAGAAATGCTATACATATTTTTGGGTGTTACTGTTACTGTATTGGGCCTTTTGTGAAATGATGAATTATATAACAAAAATATATTTATATGATAATTATATTTCTATAAATAAATAATATAGTATAATTTTTTTGCCAGGACAACATAATTATTTTTAAGTGTGCAAAATTGGCAATATTTATAAATTTAAAACAAAAATCAAATGTAAAACAAAATCAATAGCAAAAGCAATGCAAACAGGTATGCCCAGAATATGAGGTTTAATAAGGGAAAAAATAAAACATGAATTGGATTTAATATGTCATTTAAAGAATTTCTTTACAAAGGTGCCTACAAACTTGACAACAATTTATTGAGAAATCTGGTTATTTTATTTATATTCCTTTTGTCATCACCAATGTGCTCCACGATTTTGTTCATTTCCTTGTCAACTTTTTAAATTCAGGCTAACCTTTTTTAACATCTTGGACTGGATTGTTACCGTTTTGCTTATAGCATGCAATAGATTCCGGAATTATAACTTATTGTTTCAGGTAGAAATTGACGCGAGAGTTGTCGAGGTATCTAAAAAATATTTGCCTTTCATGGCAGTGGGGTTTGAGAGCGAAAAGCTCACTTTACACATTGGAGATGGGTTTGACTTCATGAAGAATCACAGCAATGAGTTCGACGTCATCATCACAGACAGCAGCGACCCAATAGGGCCGGCTGTAAGCCTATTCCAAGAGGATTACTTCGCTCTCATGAAAAGCGCTCTGAAACCTAACGGCATCGTCTGCTCGCAAGCTGGAACCTTCTGGAACGATCTCGAATTGGTCACGAATACATTGAAATACTGCAGAAATCAGTTTCCTGTAGGTGCATACGCATATACATGTGTGTCAACTTACCCGTCGGGTTTGATAGGTTTCGTTATAGGTTCGTTGGATCCAAACGTCAAATTTGACAGTCCATCGATTACGTTTACGCGGGAAGAGGAGAGGGTAATGAATCTTAAATATTATAATAGCGATATTCACAAAGCGGCTTTTACGTTGCCTACGTCTATCAGGAATCAGCTCGCATAATCACTAGCCCACCGCCTAGTACTTAAACTGCATTTATTTTGTTTATTAATATTTTAGCATATTGACAAGTTTTATTGAGTTAATAAATAGAAACGTGTGTAGCAATGTATTTATTTTGTTGTTTTGGTAAAATTAAAAAATGCTTTATCTTTTTAAAAAAAATAGAGCATAGCAGACAAGGTATGAGTGTACAAAGAATGTTCATAACTACATATCTTAAAACGCCCGTCTATTCGGTCAATAGCGAAATCCATTTTATGCTCGTTTTAATGACTTATTCAAACAAGGTAAAAATTAGCTGATAAGAATTGCCCAGATCTACGTATTGAATACTCAAAAAATAATAAATAATATAATTACATTCCAACTCATTCCTAAATCTATGGTAATATTATAGTGAAATATTTTTTACACATTTACTAACTAGTATAAGTGATAACTATCGAAATATATTTTGTGCCTTTTAAATCGCTCGGTTGTAGGTAGGATACATATTTTTGTATGACGTTTTTTGTATATTTTAATGATATGTTATAATGGGGACAATAAAAATTTATTTTATTAATATAATGTTGTTTTTATTTAGATTGTATGCACCAAAGATTTTTTTTTTAAAAACAATCATTTTTTTCATTACTTCAAATTTGTTCATAACATTATTTCACATTATAGCATAGAATAGAAACATACTTTGTTATCACACCACAAATAACATATATCAACGGTCTTATTATTAAAAGAGATCCTTTCCAGACAAATTTTGTATGGATATTATAAACATTACAATCAACTTTGTTTTACTTTTCTCCGATATTTAACACAAGAGCTATAAATAACTATAATAATAGCACTTGATAACGCTACAACGAATGCTAATACATCGATCAACGCAAGTTGCGATCTGCTCAATAAACGCGCATCGGACGACATGTCCAAACCTTTATAACGAGCTATACGTTCTATGTGGAATATCGCAGTATCCATTGGAGAGTGTTGCCGATCTTTCCATACTTCCTGAAGTTGTTTTGCTCGAGAACGCATTCTGAAATATAAAATACATGAGAATTTCACTGGTTATAGCCACCATGCAACAGTAAACTGGAGGCGGCATTAATGTCCTGTCTTAACCCGGGGAAGAGCACGTATTCATAGTATATATCATTATCATCATCACAGCCTTTTAAAAGGCCTCCTACAGATTACCATAAAGCATGCCCTCTGACCTCAAACTTTGATGGTAGCTGCATCTTAACATATTTGAACGTCGGTAGAGTCACGCCGCATCTAGTTTTCACTCCAACATGAATGAATTGGCTCGACTGTGTTAGGACCACGCTCTCAAACAACACCATCGTGAATTAGCAGCATAATGCTGCTGTGTTTCATTCGTTTAATGTAGAGATCCAGGAACCTAATCACAGTCCGTGCCAGTCTACCTTAAAATGGTGATGATGGTCAGGGTGACAACGTATTTGTGAGTATTTGGAGTGTTTATTGATGATAGATGGAGACGTAATGACCCGAAATTATTACTTACTTAGCATAATGCTGCTGTGTGTCGAGACCTCTATTACTGGTGACGAGGCATTCCATCTCAGACCACAAGGAAGACAAAATTTCTGCATGATGATTCCTTGTCAAGGATGAATGTAGATTTCATGGGCCGCAGGAATCATTTGAAATGTGGGTTCGTTTGTTATTCTCAATGTATATATATATATATATATATATATATATATATTTATATATATATATATATATATACATATATATATATATATAAATATATATTTTATAGTGGTGGGATGTCCTACACTACGGCCCAAGAGGTACTTCCAGTCCAAGATCGTCAGAATATTTTTACCTTATCAGTAATAGGGATATGAAACATAAATTAACATTTTAGCCCTGCTGTGTTTTGTATGAAGCTCTACACCGCGAGTGTGCAGTATGTCGTTAGGTACAGTGTGTAGAGAATGAAACCTAGGATGGATCCTTATGGTACTCAGGGGTGATCCTTGGAACGTATTCCCTCGACGCGCTATCGAAAGGTACGATTTCGGAGAAAGACTCGTATAGTTAGTACGAGTCAATCTGGCACACCGAGCTCATACAGTTTGTATATGAGCCCGTTGTCTCAGACCTTTGCTCATCCACCGGCTAATTTATTTTTGGCTACCAAACCGGGAGGCTTTTTCTCAGACCCAAAAACCATAAATTTTTTGCGCATTATAAATATATGCTATGAATTTAGCACACTCCGCGACGCCGAATCCAAGTACTCTTTACCTGTAAGGTCTAGGTTCTGTTGATTTATGCGGCTCTTACAGCCTCATCGAATTCAGGGCTCACGAAAGAGAGCCAATTCGTGGTTCTCTTACCTACTACAAATGATCACGTGTTGCGTATGTCAGACTGCGCTCTCTCTAGATAACACCGAAGTTGTACCTGTAAGGTATGCGCTTGTCAACATGTTAACACACCTCGGTGATAATACATTTCCTAAGGCACTATGTAATTTATTTTCGTTTAGATCCTTTAAACGAAGGACCTCTGCGATGCCAGCGTGCCTTGCATGCTCGGCGTTCCCGAACTGATCTCCCAAGATGGGCACAACGAGGACCGGAACACCAGCGGAGACTGCCTCTGTCAGACTCAGCATGCCACCGTGAGTTATAAATCCCACGCAACTTTTGTGATCTGGAAGTATTTAAGATTTATTATATGGACACCCTAACAAAAACCTGTAGAAAGGGCTATGATCGGTGTTTCTTCTACGTGATAGAACACGCATCGTAGACAGCCGCAGTAGAACGAGGGTGACCGACATAGCTCAAAATATTCAGTAAGCTGCAATGGCACGAGCAATAAGGCCAGCCCATGGCTTATAGCTCATAGTAACTGATAACCGAATGATTCGTCGAAAGATTCTTCAGTTGCAAACTTGGAATGGCAAATGCGGTGCAGGACGATACACCACTAGGTGGATCGATGGCATATGAATTTTGGCGTAACATTAAATAAATAAGTCGGAGGGAAGGAGAAGGGGAAGTTATAAAAACTGCTTACATGGTATGATCTATATTCATTTATAGTGACAGTTTCTCAACATATCTCCTATACTATTAGTCTTCCAGTGATTACCAGTAGATATCAATTGCGCTGGATATGTACAGTATCGCAAGCATATACATGTATAGCCCCTTTCCTAACAATACTCATATATGTACTGGGTATTTGGAGACCGCTTCCAAAAACGAAGACAGACGATAGTACTAATGACACCTTTGATGATGGCACGGAAAAAAATCATATTTTTTAAAACGTTTTATTAGCATTAGTTACGCTCCATCATGTTAGTACAGCTATATGAAACTATAGTTTCATAAAAAATACATTACTTTACTAAAAAAAAAAACCACCAATGAAACACAACATCAAAAACAGCTGATGCTCGGTACAACGCACGCCAGGACACGGAGGCGGTGCGGCGCTGACACCGCGGAAATGATCAAGGTGCCGTCAAGAATGGCCGCGGCCCACCGCAGAAGAAGCGGTTTGTTTTGGCGTGATTGATTTATTGATTTCGCCCGTGCATTCTTTGATCCGAGCATCAGCTGTTTTTGATGATGCGTTTCATTGCTGGTTTTTTTTTAACTTCAATCATCAAGCTTTTTTACCTTGTCAATTTGTCGCAAATGGACCAATATTGTTTTGGTGTTAAAATCAAAAGCTGCTGCTAACTCGGCTGTAGATTGAGTAACATCAGCTTCCACAATCGCCTTTAATTCATCATTGTTGACCAAAGTGTGCGGACGACAACGAGGTTCATTTTTCAAATCATAATTTTCAGAACGGAACAGGGCAAACCAATAATGGGTTGTGCGTTCGTTTGTAAAGTTCTCTCCGTAAACGTCGTTGATGTTACATGCCGTTTGTGCCGCGTTGATGCCACAACGGAACTCATATTCCATAATTACATAAAAATGTTCAAACGTAATGAAAATACAAAGCTAATCAATAAACAAAAGACTGACTTTGTAAAAAGAATGTCATGTTTTTAATTAAGAATTCACAGCCAAAACTTTGTTTTGGTTTGAAATGAATAATACTGAAGAACGGCAATTTCATAGGTAAAAACCTAATATATATATATATATATATATATATGCCAACCGATGAACTATATTTATACCAAAATGTTATCGTGTATATATAAACATATATATACATATAAATATATATATATAAATCGGTCGGCAATCGAACCCAGCCAGCCGCTACTCCGTGCAGCCGTATCTATAGATGTGGTAAGTATGAATCACCTTGACTTACTTAATAAATCATATTGTGGAAGCCATTTCATTACACGTACATTGTCCGGCAAATTATCAATGTCCGTTTCCCATTTCCAAACAATGCGCTGCGGCAACCGAGCGAGAACATTTAATAATACTCGCAATTTCTTTTGGGTGAGAGAACACGCGCGTATTAAAGAACCAAAACTAAATATTATGAAACCATGCTTGTTACTTGATACCCAATTTTCTAAATCCTGTAAAAACAAAGTAATACGTATAGGTAATTTTTTTGATTACTTTGAGAGTAACAAACGACTACACAGTTCACCTGATGGGAAGTGATGCCTGCGACCCATGACATCTTCATTCACCCTTGACAAGGAATCATAATGCATAAATAAAGGTCTCCGGATCCCTACACTCACCAGACGAAACAGCAGAATTATGCTACTATTTCACGCCAGTATTTTGAGTGCTTTCCACCTGTCAAAATGTATGTCTGTATAAAAAGTGACAGGAAATACGATACATTCCTTGCAAGAGGTTAGAGTAGAGCAGCATTTGAAGAATTATGTAGCAAGAATTATGTAGACTGTAGAGTCTAAGTTTGACCGTGATGGAATCAAAAACAATCATAATCTGCATTATTGGTCAGCAGTCACACCCAAGGATGACAGATCAAGACAGGAGACAACCCAAGGATGAAGAAAGTAAGAGCACACCAATGAAAGTTTTCTATACATGTGTGGATCGGTTTACCAGACGACATCTTACTTATCAGCACGATGGTTGTCCAGGTCATATTTTGTTCGGTTTACGCCAGTGGGTGAATGAAAAATTTCCACTTAGTTGGAATTTATGTAGT
This sequence comes from Teinopalpus imperialis, assembly GCA_029286865.1. Taxonomy (NCBI): domain Eukaryota; kingdom Metazoa; phylum Arthropoda; class Insecta; order Lepidoptera; family Papilionidae; genus Teinopalpus; species Teinopalpus imperialis. The sequence continues at coordinate 1,347,526 of JAGSMU010000039.1, forward strand.
CATTTGTATGCAACATTTCATCACTTTTTTTGAGAGAATTTGTTAAAATGAGATGTTTTTCGTACAAATACATGGTTTTTTTGCTTTTACTTAAAAATAGCGGCTATTTCTAGCTTATTTTGGTTTTGAGTGAGTGTCTGGTTGTTTGCCTATAGAAACAATCAAAACTAACTTCTAGTGTATGTACATTTTAACATGAAAACTGAGGTTTTTATACGAAGTTCTTAAATCTTAAATAAGTTGCATCATATGACTAAATTAGCTGCAAATGTGCTCTACTTTAACCCCTGCAAGGAATGTATCGTATTTACTTTCACCCTGAATACTGGGTGTCCCGTTAGTAACACAAAATTTAGGTGCTACAATTTATTTATTAGATACGTTGACGGCGCACTTAAATTCGGCGGAGAAAAAAAATGTTACTAGATGCTCATATTGCACAAATAAATTATTTATTTAATAGAGATTTCAGAAAGTTGTAACAATGATTACTTTTTTCTTGATATTCTAAGAAAAAATACAAAATCTCTCAAAAGTGTCTCAATCGAAAATTTTATTTGTATTTTTTTTCGTCTGTTAGGTGACCCATTAACGTGTCTTCCCTTTAAGTTTGCTACTTACTGGACACGCTGTATCTGTGTCATTGTTGGCCATGCATACATGTATGGTGCATAATATCAAAAGTAGAGTAGTGTGTCGTCCACGTTGAAGCTTCACATCTATTGGAGGTTTGCCCCGGTGGCCAATTGATCTTGATTTGACCCAGTAGAGAAGGCATGCGTTCAGCAGTGAATTAATAATGGGCTAAGATAATGATGATGAGATATTGTTATCTAAATTGACCATGATTTATTTTCCATATTACCAGAAACATAAAAATATATAAAAACAACAATTAAAATGGTTGTTTATATATAATCATTAAGTTTACTAACCGTTGGTAGCTTCTGAATTGTTCTATTATGCAGATGAATACCACCAACTTCTACCACAGAAGGCGGGAAAACTCTCACTCCGTTCCATGAGTGATGAGTGTTCACTAGCACCACACTAGCATTCTTGCCTACGTCTTCCAGTGGGGGCAGTTTTCTTCCAAACTTCGTCTCTAAAAACCTCTGTTCTTCCCACCGTATCATCACTTCATACCATATTATATAAAAGAATAGGAAAACGTGTTTTCTACACGCTGCATTAAGGTCATTCTATCAACCAATGGTAAAGTCATCCCCGGGACATACGACGGGTTATCAGGGGCCCCCACTCTTGAAGGTGACCAAGGTAGCACCGCGCAGGACATTAAGCCCACGGATGGTAGTCCATAATTGTGGATTATACCAAGCATGCAATCACTTGTGAAATGCTCCACGAGAATCAAATTATAATTTCCCCATCCGCTAATAAATTCATCAAATATTTTTGAGTCCAATAGTATCTTACATAGTTCCAGGTTTCCTTTAGCGAGTCGAGTTACGATGGGCACATGCTCGAAGTATTTCTCCAATCCGTAAAACGAAAAATCGATATCTTGCAGATCGATAAGTTCAACATTCAATGGTGCAAGGCTTCGGAGACTGACATCACGCCGATTGAGATGCTGTTTTGATCTCGGATAGAAGGAGACGACGGTGAGATTATGACCTCTGTGTACCAGTTCTTCAAGAAGAGGCTCGAATACCATGTGATGGCTTTTACCTGGATACGGCAGTAGACACAGTATGTTAAGGGCGTCCGTGATGCACACGGTTATCAAAAAAATAGATCCCGATTTAAACATGTTTGTGTTTATTATTCGCTTGTCTGTTCGTCGTGACTTGTGACTTGTGATATGCGCGGGGCACTGGTGCAGAACTAAATGAACGGCACAAGTAGTTCCATAAATAACCTTCCGGTAGTTAAGAGTTCGACACTAGTAATAGACTCAGACTGTATGTACGCTAGTATGTGTAACCTACATTATTGTACTTTCGACATTAGGTATGATTTAAATTAATAAACGAGATATGTCTGTCGGTATCACTAGTCATACTTTTCTTTTGCAAGTCGAAAAATAATTTATTTTCTTTTTATAACAACGGTTAACCTCGTGGTGGATTTCTAACACGGCGATAACCCTGGTTACTATTAGATGATATCAACTGCGAAGAATATAATATATATAATAAAAAGAAGTGCCGTCAGTACATGCGCAAACACAGGCACTTGCACATCTGTTGCGATGTTGTGCATATACAATAAGATCGGAGGATGGTTCAGACGCACTGTGAAAGACATGAAACACAGTACACGCCGCAGAACCGAAAATCAAATCAACAATTTGTTAGTATGTACAAATATTGTTTCACGGCTGGCAATGGAATACAGAACCTACGAAACACAGACACTCCTAAGTACTACATCACGTAGTCTTCAGTTTTATAATATAGAGGTAGGAGGATCGCCTGATGGTAATTGATTGCATGAAGGCTCTTAAACAGTCACGTTAAAAGAATATACGATCTTTATACATGGGTACCGTACGAGACATTCAAGAGAATAAATAAATATGCGAATGTCTACAATGATCTTTTTGCGTTAACAGCCTTTTGTGACACTGTTAGTCACTGGTAATGGGGGCTGAGTATTCGGTCAACAATGGCCTTTGTTTACGTGGTGTAATCACGTCGCAGTTATGTACTAGTTTTAAATAGGTTGATACTCGAGCGATAACGAACAGCTTCCGGAAGCGCCTAATTCTCTCTAGCTGTAGCTCCGTGTTTCCTCTCGTGAATAACAGAAACCGGAGTTCTCATTACTGGCGAGTATATATAAAGTATTCCATTAGTATCAGATTCTATATCGAAGCTGAATGTGGATATCATTGGCTGGAGGAATCATTTTGGATGAATTAATAATTGAAATATCATAAGGTCAATAGCCTAATGGTTAAGGGTACGGTCTGCGAAACTTAAAATCGTATGTTCGAATCCGCCATTCGTATTGTCGTGAACATAATTAAATTAAAAAAAAATCATATTCGAACTAAACTTAAAATCGCTGTTTGAATATCTTGCAAATAGGTTTAATGACTTTGCTAGTTTAGTTCGAATTTCCGCCTGCTTCCTTTGTGATCGTTTTTTTAATGTTTTTGAAATAAGTACCTAGTTGTTATGCATTGTTGGAGAGCTAAGAAAACGGTTATGTTTTTAAAATAATCTGCAAGCCAAGTTAAGGTTTTTTAAGGCATTTTAATGGAAAAAATCTCAAAAAAATATTGATATAATATCGTTTTTCGTCTCGCATTTTTAAATTCGGACCTATGATTGTTGTTTTAATATTGATAAATTCCCAGTGTTTAATCGTTTTTATAAATCAGAAGCAAAAAAGATTTAAATTGATAATTTTGTTTAATAAATTTTTAATGTTGCATTTTTGACTTATTAGGAAAAAAGCTAAAAAACATGATAACTCAAAAATGGTTCACTTTTGCATAATGCATATGGGGGTTTAAATTATCACAAATAATCACCCCATCACCTAACGGGAATGTCTTTTTTTTGTGTATGAGTATTGCTGTTGGTCCTGTTGTGACCTCTACAGCTTTATTTAATTAGACTCGTGAGCGGGGGGCCCGCTGAGTAAGTGGGAATACGTCGATATACCAATAACCCTATATACACTGCAGGCCAAAAGTTTAAGACCACCTAATTATAGTAGGAAAATGAAGTAAAACTCCAATAAAAATATGTTTAATTAACCTGTTTAATCATCAAATAGAACATTGATTCACAAACAATATACTTTAAAAGCGTAAAAAAATATTAACAGTCCATGCAAAAAAGGCTATAGTTAGCTAAACTGATTTTTCGGCAATCAATTTTTTAATGGTGTCTTGTGATATATTGCTCCAAATTTCGCATAAAGCTTTCCACATTTTTGCTTGCGAGGATGGGCCACGATTACGGACGTTCCTATCAAGCTCTTCCCACAAAAGTTCAATGGGATTGAGATCCGGGCTCTGAGGAGGCCAAACCATATTTTTTAACACCGCTTGTGCCTTTCTCTTCTAAATATCCTCTACATTATTTTGAGCTATGCTAGGGATCATTATTTTGTTGAAAAATTAATCCTTCTCCAATTAATCGCAACCCGGAAGAAACGGCATTTTGTTCTAAAATGTTTTTGTACTGTTCCTTTTTCAAAATTCCTTCAGTTTTAATCAAATCGCCAGTTCCTTGACTAGAGAAACAACCCAGACCATAATTGAGCCACCACCATCCATGATTGTTGGGACTACACAATCTGACATCATCTTTTCTTCGGCACTGTGTTTTCAGGAGCTAAATAATCCTAATTATTGACCAATACGTAACAAAAGCAAAGTAATTAGTATGGGTTGCACAAAGCCATGGGTTGACTGGTAGAGAATGCAAATAGGCGTTAAGTTTAAATACAGGCCGCCCTTTGGAACCTTTCGAGTGATTTTTGCTTGTTAATATATAAATAAATACAATACCACATACGGACATTATTGAGTTATATGTAGATATTTATATCTAGTGGTGTCAGAGGTGGCAGTCATTGGTCCGGTTACGATAAGACATATAATGACCGTATCACCTTTCGTTTGATTTATCAGAACCTATTTATTGACAGAGTATACACTATACACTTAAAACATTAAACCGGCCCGGGAACTTGAAAGAATAACAGATGTTTAATTTTTTTTTAAATAAGAAGAGAATTATGTGACAAACGAGCACAGTTAACCTGATGTCAAGTGGTGATTGCGGTCCATGACATGTGCAGCCATCCATCAAAAAATTGAAGATGCTTATGTGATCTCACCCCCTGATGTGTCACGCAACTAATTTACGTCGATATTGTGACGAAACAGCAGAATCATGCAACAATTTGACGTTGATATTCTGACGAAACAGTAGCGTCATGCAACTATTTGACGTTGATGTTGTGACGAAATACAGCAAAATCATGCTCTTATTTTACGTTGACATTCTGACGAAACAGAAGCGTCATGCAACTATTTGACGTTGATGTTGTGACGAAATACAGCAAAATCATGCTCTTATTTTACGTTGATATTCTGACAGAACAGAAGCGTCATGCAGCTATTTGACGTTGATGTTGTGACGAAATACAGCAGAATCATGCTCTTATTTTACGTTGATATTCTGACAGAACAGAAGCGTCATGCAACTGTTGACGTTGATATTGTGACGAAACAGCAGAATCATGCTCTTATTTTACGTTGATATTCTGACAGAACAGAAGCGTCATGCAGCTATTTGACGTTGATATTGTGACGAAACAGCAGAATCATGCTCTTATTTTACGTTGATATTCTGACGAAACAGTAGCGTCATGCAACTATTTGACGTTGATGTTGTGACGAAATACAGCAAAATCATGCTCTTATTTTACGTTGATATTCTGACAGAACAGAAGCGTCATGCAGCTATTTGACGTTGATATTGTGACGAAACAGCAGAATCATGCAACAATTTGACGTTGATATTCTGACAGAACAGAAGCGTCATGCAGCTATTTGACGTTGATATTGTGACGAAACAGCAGAATCATGCTCTTATTTTACGTTGATATTCTGACGAAACAGAAGCGTCATGCAACTATTTGACGTTGATGTTATGACGAAATACAGCAGAATCATGCTCTTATTTTACGTTGATATTCTGACGAAACAGAAGCGTCATGCAACTATTTGACGTTGATATTGTGACGAAACAGCAGAATCATGCTCTTATTTTACGTTGATATTCTGACGAAACAGTAGCGTCATGCAACTATTTGACGTTGATGTTGTGACGAAATACAGCAAAATCATGCTCCTATTTTACGTTGACATTCTGACGAAACAGTAGCGTCATGCGACTATTTGACGTTGATGTTGTGACGAAATACAGCAAAATCATGCTCTTATTTTACGTTGACATTCTGACGAAACAGCAGCGTCATGCAACTGTTGACGTTGATGTTGTGACGAAATACAACAAAATCATGCTCTTATTTTACGTTGATATTCTGACGAAACAGAAGCGTCATGCAACTGTTGACGTTGATATTGTGACAGAAACAGCAGAATCATGCTCTTATTTTACGTTGATATTCTGACGAAACAGAAGCGTCATGCAACTATTTGACGTTGATGTTATGACGAAATACAGCAGAATCATGCTCTTATTTTACGTTGATATTCTGACGAAACAGAAGCGTCATGCGACTATTTGACGTTGATGTTATGACGAAATACAGCAGAATCATGCTCTTATTTTACGTTGATATTCTGACGAAACAGAAGTGTCATGCAACTATTTGACGTTGATGTTGTGACGATATACAGCAGAATCATGCTCTTATTTTACGTTGATATTCTGACGAAACAGAAGCGTCATGCAACTATTTGACGTTGATGTTGTGACGAAATACAGCAGAATCATGCTCTTATTTTGCGTTGATATTCTGACAGAACAGAAGCGTCATGCAGCTATTTGACGTTGATGTTGTGACGAAATACAGCAGAATCATGCTCTTATTTTACGTTGATATTCTGACGAAACAGAAGCGTCATGCAACTATTTGACGTTGATATTGTGACGAAACAGCAGAATCATGCTCTTATTTTACGTTGATATTCTGACAGAACAGAAGCGTCATGCAACTGTTGACGTTGATATTGTGACGAAACAGCAGAATCATGCTCTTATTTTACGTTGATATTCTGACGAAATAGAAGCGTCATGCAACTATTTGACGTTGATGTTGTGACGAAACAGTAGCGTCATGCGACTATTTGACGTTGATGTTATGACGAAATACAGCAGAATCATGCTCTTATTTTACGTTGATATTATGACGAAACAGAAGCGTCATGCAACTATTTGACGTTGATATTGTGACGAAACAGTAGAATCATGCTCTTATTTTACGTTGACATTCTGACGAAACAGAAGCGTCATGCAACTATTTGACGTTGATGTTGTGACGAAATACAGCAGAATCATGCTCTTATTTTACGTTGATATTCTGACGAAACAGAAGCGTCATGCAACTATTTGACGTTGATATTGTGACGAAACAGCAGAATCATGCTCTTATTTTACGTTGATATTCTGACGAAACAGAAGCGTCATGCAACTATTTGACGTTGATATTGTGACGAAATACAGCAAAATCATGCTCTTATTTTACGTTGATATTCTGACGAAACAGAAGCGTCATGCAACTATTTGACGTTGATATTGTGACGAAACAGCAGAATCATGCTCTTATTTTACGTTGATATTCTGACGAAACAGAAGCGTCATGCAACTATTTGACGTTGATATTGTGACGAAACAGCAGAATCATGCTCTTATTTTACGTTGATATTCTGACGAAACAGAAGCGTCAGCGCAACTATTTGACGTTGATATTGTGACGAAACAGCAGAATCATGCTCTTATTTTGCGTTGATATTCTGACGAAACAGAAGCGTCGTACAGCTATTTGACGTTGATATTGTGACGAAACAGCAGAATCATGCTCTTATTTTACGTTGATATTCTGACGAAACAGAAGCGTCATGCAACTATTTGACGTTGATGTTGTGACGAAATACAGCAAAATCATGCTCTTATTTTACGTTGATATTCTGACGAAACAGAAGCGTCATGCAACTATTTGACGTTGATATTGTGACGAAACAGCAGAATCATGCTCTTATTTTACGTTGATATTCCTGACGAAACAGAAGCGTCGTACAACTATTTGACGTTGATATTGTGACGAAACAGCAGAATCATGCTCTTATTTTACGTTGATATTCTGACGAACAGAAGCGTCAGCGCAACTATTTGACGTTGATATTGTGACGAAATACAACAGAATCATGCTCTTATTTTACGTTGATATTCTGACGAAACAGAAGCGTCATGCAACTATTTGACGTTGATGTTGTGACGAAATACAGCAGAATCATGCTCTTATTTTACGTTGATATTCTGACGAAACAGAAGCGTCATGCAACTATTTGACGTTGATGTTGTGACGAAATACAGCAGAATCATGCTCTTATTTTGCGTTGATATTCTGACGAACAGAAGCGTCATGCAACTGTTGACGTTGATATTGTGACGAAACAACAGAATCATGCTCTTATTTTACGTTGATATTCTGACGAAACAGAAGCGTCGTACAACTATTTGACGTTGATGTTGTGACGAAACAGCAGAATCATGCTCTTATTTTGCGTTGATATTCTGACAGAACAGAAGCGTCATGCAACTATTTGACGTTGATATTGTGACGAAATACAGCAAAATCATGCTCTTATTTTGCGTTGATATTCTGACGAAACAGAAGCGTCAGCGCAACTATTTGACGTTGATATTGTGACGAAATACAACAGAATCATGCTCTTATTTTGCGTTGATATTCTGACGAAACAGAGCGTCATGCAACTATTTGACGTTGATATTGTGACGAACAGCAGAATCATGCTCTTATTTTACGTTGATATTCTGACGAAATAGAAGCGTCATGCAACTGTTGACGTTGATGTTGTGACGAAACAGTAGCGTCATGCGACTATTTGACGTTGATGTTATGACGAAATACAGCAGAATCATGCTCTTATTTTACGTTGATATTATGACGAAACAGAAGCGTCATGCAACTGTTGACGTTGATATTGTGACGAAACAGTAGAATCATGCTCTTATTTTACGTTGACATTCTGACGAAACAAGCGTCATGCAACTATTTGACGTTGATGTTGTGACGAAATACAGCAGAATCATGCTCTTATTTTGCGTTGATATTCTGACGAAATAGAAGCGTCATGCAACCATTTGACGTTGATATTGTGACGAAACAGCGTCATGCAACTATTTGACGCGTTGATATTGTGACGAAATACAACAAAATCATGCTCTTATTTTACGTTGATATTCTGACGAAACAGAAGCGTCATGCAACTATTTGACGTTGATATTGTGACAGAACAGCAGAATCATGCTCTTATTTTACGTTGATATTCTGACGAAACACAGCAGCGTCATGCAACTATTTGACGTTGATATTGTGACGAACAGCAGAATCATGCTCTTATTTTACGTTGATATTCTGACAGAAACAGAAGCGTCATGCAACTATTTGACGTTGATATTGTGACGAAACAACAGAATCATGCTCTTATTTTACGTTGATATTCTGACGAAACAGAAGCGTCATGCAACTATTTGACGTTGATATTGTGACGAAACAACAGAATCATGCTCTTATTTTACGTTGATATTCTGACGAAACAAGAAGCGTCATGCAACTATTTGACGTTGATGTTGTGACGAAATACAACAAAATCATGCTCTTATTTTGCGTTGATATTCTGACGAAACAGAAGCGTCATGCAACTATTTGACGTTGATATTGTGACGAAACAGCAGAATCATGCTCTTATTTTACGTTGATATTCTGACAGAAACAGAAGCGTCATGCAACTATTTGACGTTGATATTGTGACGAAACAGCAGAATCATGCTCTTATTTTACGTTGATATTCCGACGAAACAGAAGCGTCGTACAACTATTTGACGTTGATATTGTGACGAAATACAGCAAAATCATGCTCTTATTTTACGTTGATATTCTGACGAAACAAGAAGCGTCATGCAACTATTTGACGTTGATGTTGTGACGAAATACAACAGAATCATGCTCTTATTTTACGTTGATATTCTGACGAAACAAGAAGCGTCATGCAACTATTTGACGTTGATATTGTGACGAAACAACAGAATCATGCTCTTATTTTACGTTGATATTCTGACAGAAACAGAAGCGTCATGCAACTATTTGACGTTGATATTGTGACGAAATACAGCAGAATCATGCTCTTATTTTACGTTGATATTCCGACGAAACAGAAGCGTCATGCAACTGTTGACGTTGATATTGTGACGAAATACAGCAAAATCATGCTCTTATTTTACGTTGATATTCTGACGAAACAGAAGCGTCATGCAACTATTTGACGTTGATGTTGTGACGAAATACAGCAGAATCATGCTCTTATTTTACGTTGATATTCTGACGAAACAGAAGCGTCATGCAACTATTTGACGTTGATATTGTGACGAAACAGCAGAATCATGCTCTTATTTTACGTTGATATTCTGACGAAACAGAAGCGTCATGCAACTATTTGACGTTGATATTGTGACGAAATACAGCAAAATCATGCTCTTATTTTACGTTGATATTCTGACGAAACAGAAGCGTCATGCAACTATTTGACGTTGATGTTGTGACGAAATACAGCAGAATCATGCTCTTATTTTACGTTGATATTCTGACGAAACAAGAAGCGTCATGCAACTGTTGACGTTGATATTGTGACGAACAGCAGAATCATGCTCTTATTTTACGTTGATATTCTGACAGAAACAGAAGCGTCATGCAACTGTTGACGTTGATATTGTGACGAAATACAGCAAAATCATGCTCTTATTTTACGTTGATATTCTGACGAAACAGAAGCGTCATGCAACTATTTGACGTTGATGTTGTGACGAAATACAGCAGAATCATGCTCTTATTTTACGTTGATATTCTGACGAAACAGAAGCGTCATGCAACTATTTGACGTTGATATTGTGACGAAACAGCAGAATCATGCTCTTATTTTACGTTGATATTCTGACGAAACAGAAGCGTCATGCAACTATTTGACGTTGATATTGTGACGAAACAGCAGAATCATGCTCTTATTTTACGTTGATATTCTGACGAAACAGAAGCGTCATGCAACTATTTGACGTTGATGTTGTGACGAAATACAGCAGAATCATGCTCTTATTTTACGTTGATATTCTGACGAAACACAGCGGCGTCATGCAACCTTTTTACGCTGATATTCTGACGAAACACAGCAGACGATTTCAGTGGCTGGTTAATGCAAGTACTATCTAAACTTTAATAATAATAAAAAAACAAATTATACAAACTATTTAATATTACAAAACCAATTAAAATATGGCAACCAGGAATATGGTTCCATATTTTAATTGGTTTACCTGGTGTAACGTGAATATGCCAGTGGATAGACATGGGGAGTTTTTTTTATCATGTTAGGTGGTGATCAAACACATTAGAATCATGCTCCTATTTTACGTCGACGTAACGCACTTTGAACATCAATGGTATATGTCCCTTTCTTTTTCTTCAGAAATAAAATTAAACCCTTATAATAAATAACGTTTAATATCATTCGCTCTGATTGTTCTCGCCATTGCCTCGATTTTTTAGTAACGTCTCCCCCTGTCTCTCCGCTTCTACGATCGCCGAGAAAATGGCACCAGCTCGCAGCTTCTTGAGAATCCTGTTGTCGTGGAATGGATGCGTGTGGGCCGAGATCCTGTAAAGATTAACAGTGATTAAGAATTTGATCATGAACGTTTTTTTGGGATCGATGTAAACGTAATGGGCCGTAGTCATCACTTAGCGTTAGGTGAACGTGTGTGCTCGTTTATCACCATGTATTATTAAAAAAAAATTAAACTGCATCGAAAAATTTGCTTGTTAATTATCTGAGAATCAGATGCACGCATGCAATCGAGTTCTCCGTCTTCCTCCTTTTTCAAGAATTAGGCAAAAATAATCCTGAAAGCTGACATGTTACGTTGATTCATGTACCACATTATATAAAAACAAAAAAAAAGCAATTTATTTTATACAAATTTGCCTTTGGCCATGAAAATAAAATGTGCTGAGCTGCTGCTGCCGTATTGCTTAAATATATAATCTGTTTAATAGATATGTCAGAAAGTTGCAACACTGAATACTTAAAAAAAAACAAAAATCTCAAAATCTCCAAAATGGTGACCCTTTTATTAAGGTCTATTGCTTTTGTCTGACTAAGTTTGTTGTGCTACTTACAGTACGGGACATATAGTATCCATATATGTACATAATAATTACTGAATTAAAACAAGTCAAATCGAGACACTTTTGAATCGTGAAGATATCTAATATCACCACCGCTTTGGAAAGCAACTGCTAGCGAGAATAAACGGCAAAAAGCGACCAATTCGACTAATCCCTTTTTTTTATTTATAAAATTACAAAAAGTCCAGGAGTGTTCAAGTAGAGCTCCAAATTTAAATGAAAAGACATTTGTTACACGGAACATTCTGACATATGGGTTACCTTTTCTTACCTCTGTATGACGACGTCGTCTTTGGTGATTACGTGAGCGGGACAGCGTACGCTTTTCAGATAGTCGACGCAGCGCCATTGACGAGTTTTGTTGCGATTGGTGTACTTCAGATAGTACATATAACGGTTGAGAATCATCTGCAGGGAACCTTGGTTCGACACCGTGTACTGAAGGGCAACGCCCTCTGTAACGTGACGTAACGTTGATTTTATTATGTAACGTTCGCTTTCAATTTGAAGTTGGGCGGGCAGAGTTTGTACCGCGGTGTAGTGTACAATAAAATTATTGATTGCGATTTATCACATGCTCGGCGGTGAAAGAAAACGTAGTCATCGTCGCAGATGTTGTTTTTGATTATTTGACTAATAGACTACTAGATGCTAGACGGAGTTGTGTGAGTGACTATGCTCCAGCCGATATATATATATATATATATATATATATATATTTATTGTAATATAATTAGTATTTTTTGAGATTATCCTCACTATTCATTTTATTGATTCGTTTATTCATTAAAGTTTTATTCTTGTACCATATACATATTCATAATATATAAATTGATAACACCATTTAAAATTATAAAATGATATTAAATACGAAAAAATATATATATGCTATGGGGAAACTATGTCAAAGGACTCGTTAAATTTTTCTTACTTGAAGATTATTACAGGTAGAAAGGCATCTTTACTCATTGTTGCGAATCACTTAGCATCTGGTGGACTGTGTGTTTGTTCTTCTTCTAATATTATAAAAAAATCTCCAGTCCCAACATCTGGTGGAGGCAATAGATCTTGACTTCGGTTTAAATTGTAAATATAACATTTCATTACCTGTCTCGTGTTTTGCAGGGTTCCCCACCTTTACATTCGCTAAACCGATTCGCTGCAAGTTTTGGTTCACGAGATGACCTAGTGGAACAAAACAATTTGAAGAATCAACACAACAGTTTCGTAATGAGATATTCCATCCATCAGGCAATCAATTAATGTTATGTTATGTTTATTCTAAGTGTCAACGACACTTCCATACAAAACATTCTTAGACTCGAAAAGTAATATGAATATTTTTAAATGACACAATGAGAAATAAGTTTAGTTATTTCTAATCCTAGAATAAGAAAATCTGGAAAAAGAGATAAGGGTGTAATATTTTGGATATGCAAATACTGGGATTTTGGGATCTTATGCTTAGGCTTAATACACACTCACTAAATAAATCTTTCTTCTTTAAGTGGTTTCCTTCGTCGTCTAATTGACCTTCGTCCATCATGTCTCCTGACTTGACATCCTCTTCCATCGCCTCTTCGTAAGATATCTCCTGGTAATCTTGGAACTCTTCTCCCTATTCTTTTTATATGTATCTTCATTTCTGTAATGAAATAAGGTAAAATTTAAATATATATATACATAGATATATAAATATATATTTATATATCTATGTATCTATACTCAATCTGTATTTTTTTTACTTTCTTTTAAATCTATTGCAGGATTTAGATAGAAAGAGACGTCACCTTACGAATCATATAGAAAAATGTTCCCCGATATAACTTTATTGCCTCACTTTCTACTTAAGACACATTTTAGCAGCATAATGCTGCTGTTTCGTCTGGCGAGTGTAGGGATACGGAGAACTTTATTACTGGCGACGAGGCATTCCATCACATTCCTCAAGGATGACAGTGCATCTGCATTATGATTCCTCATCAAGGATGAATGTAGATGTCGAGGGCCGCAGGAATCACTTACCATCAGGTTATTTGTTAATATCTCTTAATGTGTTAAAAAAATCTACAATATTAGGGGTGACAAACGAGCACACAGTTTGATGGTAAGTGATGTCTCCAGCCCACGACATCTACATACATCCCCAACAAAGCTTGAAGAGGCACATGCGTTGTCAGTCACCCCTGAGGACCGTGATTGAATGCCCTGAATGAAATAATTGTTACCCGTGAGAGATTAAGTGTGTCCCTACAACCTACCCTACGCTACTCACCACACAAAACCCAGAACCGTTATTTCACACTGGTATTCTGCGACATTCTCCTAGTGTTTTTTTTATTATTACATTGAGAGTAACAAACGAGCACGCAGTTCACCTGATGGCAAGTGATTCCCATGACATCTACATTCATCCTTGACAAGGAATCATAATGCAGACGCGTTGTCACCCTTGAGGACTGAGATGGAATGCCTCGTCACCAGTAATAAATGTTTCCGGATCCCTGAACTCACCAGACGAAACACAGCAGCATTATTCTGCTCTTTCACGCTGGTATTCTGTGAGGGCGTGCTCCTACCCCAGTCGAGCTGACCCATACGTTCTGCAGCTAGAAACAAACTGCAATGTATAATATGTAAACCTTTAAAAATGTGGATGTCGTGAATTAGAATTAAAAACTAACTTACACTGAACTATATTCTGTTAAATGTTCACCATCTCTACTGTTTGTGGTGTCCAGGTACAACTCGCCTATAATGGTCCTGTCGTCATCATCTACGATGCCATGTCCACCTTCTCTTGAGTTTGTGACCAGCATGGTGTGTAGGTTCTGAAAGAAACTGCATTCATTCATATACTTCCCCTTTATATCTGTATGATTGTATGCAAATAACACAGTTAAACTTATAGTGGGTCAACTCGATCGGGGTGGGACCACGCCCTCACAGAATACCAGCGTGAAATGGCAGCATAATGCTGCCGTGTTTCGTATGGTGGGTATAGGGATCCGGCAGATGCGTTGTCAACCCTTAGGGCTAATATGGAATATGTATCCTCGTCACAAGTAGTATGGGTCAGATTAGTTCGCATAGTTGTTTATGATTTTTAGTTATGAATAAAAACAAAAGACATTCACCCTTGAGACTAAGGGTATAGAAGCTTTGATATCTCAAGAATTGTAGCGGAATGTCTTTAAAAAAAATTGACCTTTATCCTCCAACAAACGAAACTCATACCTTAGTCAAGCCAGGCCATTGTTTTTTTTAATACGTGGCCAACGAGCAATCAGCTCACCCGATGGTAAGTGATTACCGCCGCCAATGAATATCCGTAACGCTAGAGGAGTCGCAAATGCGTTGGCAGCCTTTAAGAAACATGTAGTCTCTTTTCTTGAAGGTCTCTAAGTCGCATCGGTTCGGAAACACCGATGGCGACAGCTGCTTCCGCAGAGTAGTTGGTTAGCGTGGCAGGAAGTTTCGCGTAAAGTGGTGGTTTGCTACCATCGAGATGATGAGGATGAAATTTTGAATTCTGTCCTGATGTGTAAATTCAGCGGTTAGAATTAATCCGAAGAACTCTTCAGAACACTCCCATGGTAAATTCGGTAAAAAATGCAAAGAGATACAATCTCTTCGCAATGCCAGTGAATCAAGCCGATCGGAATTTACTCGGTCATCAAAGTTTCGAGCCGCTCTCCGTTGAATGCGGTCCAAGGGAAGAAGCTGGTGCTGGGGTGTCCCGGCCCAGAGATGAGAACAGTATTCCATGTTTGGCCGAACTTGCGCTTTGTAAAGTTGCACGCAGTGAGCCGACATGGAATACGACAGTATTCCACTTTATTAAGCACGCCCACGTTTTTTAGAAGCCAATTTGCCCTCAAAGTGAGCGCGGAACTAAACGTCGCTCGATATGTCAACGCCAAGGACTCCGATGCCACACTAGCTGAGGTACCAACGGGTGTGTTTTAAAAATAAAGAGATGTGGTAATGGGTATGTGGTATTCTTTTTTCTATGGTGGTATGTGGTATTCTTTTTAGCGGTAAGCGAGCAGATTTGTGTCTTCGTGCGGTTAAATTGGATTAGATTTTGTCCGCGGCACCTACCTGAGACATCGACCTCAGACTCAAGTTTGTTCCAGCAGTCAATGACGTTTTCTCGAGAAATATTGCTGGCTGTCAACCACATAGCAATGTATGTTATTAATTAACAACCTGTCATTGACATGCAGAAGAAACAAGGTAGGAGATAGCACACAGCCATGTGGAACACCAGTATTCACTGGTTTGGAGTCGGAGCATGCACTGTCGACTAGGACTTTGATGCTACGGTTCGTGAGAAAATTGGTGACCCACTTGCATAATTTCTCGGGAAGCCCATTGGAACAAAGATTTGAAAGAAGCGCTTTGTGCCAACCCCGATCGAAGGCCTTCGCTAAGCCCAGACTAACCGCTAAGGCCTCACCCTTGGACTCGACCGCTTGCGCTCATCGATGAGTCGTCGACCAGAAATTCACCAGCTGACGACCTCGACGGATGCGGTACTGGCGGTCGCTAATCAGCATAGGTATCGTGATAATCCAGAGTAGGTTTAGCATGTAAGAAAAATATCGTAATTTTCTAATCTTATAACCCAAGATCTCACATGTTACAATTATCCATTTCATTTGTCCTAGCACCGTCATGCCAATAAAATTGACAGTTTTATTTTTCGCTAATTATTTTAAAATATTATATAACTACAATATAATTAAATAGCAACCGTCATGCGACGAGGCGAGACTTGGTACAATTTTATGGGGAAACCAATTGTCACTTCGGTTGGTACTGTCGTAAAACATGGAAATAAAGAATCTAAATGATGAATTATGGTCAACACCAACTAACAAATTTAGTAAAAATTGAAATTCAACTTAATTTACTTTTGCATATAACTAAAAGTTGTATGGTGAAATGTAAACACTGTACAATGTACAATAAAAAGTAATATGGTTTTATTTTGGTATTTTAATTTCATTTGTATACCAAATAATATTAAGTTGAGTTTTGATTGTTACTAAATTTGTTGCTTCACCGCTTCTGTCAGTCTGCACTAGGTGAGGGAAATATGGCGGGTGAGGGAACTGACTGCTTTTTAATTGCTAACTTTCTTTTGATCTTTAGCAGCACAGTAGAAATTTACAAAAAATATTTTAGAATTAATAAGTATTCTAATTTCAAATTTATACAAATAATCAGTATTTAAAGTGGTGTATAACCTGCCAGTATCAAACAAATGAGTAAAGAGTATCTAATTTCTTTTGGCCTTCTATATCATACCAGTTTTTATTCAAATAATACTTACTATATCTTCCAAGCCTTTAATGTGCAATTCTTTTCCTGCCTCAGCTAATTCATTTAAATTTTCTACTGCAACTAGGACTTCACCTGTGTAAATATATTCTAGTATTGCACAAAGTGTTGTGTGAGATATTTTCTGTAATAAGTAAACATTATAATAATATATAATAGATAAAACTGAAACCCTATTGGTTAGATTTTTATATTGTTTTGTCTTCATATCATTTTAGTTTTGGTGAATCACAGGAAAAAAAATTACATTTGGGTGTGAGAGAAAACCTAGTTAATACATTATTCTAACAAAATCTAATGATATTTCATAAAAAATAGATAATTAAATATCTCAAAAGGCTAAAATTATGAAAATAGATATGATACTAAACAAGAAAATATCTCCAATGTGAGGGTTACACAAAAAAAAATGCATAAAATATGTGATAGCAGTGCAAGCACAAGGAAAAAAAAAATGAGATTTTTGATACCCACACTATGAGATGGGATCATTTTTACCAATGGCAAATACAAAATTCATGATGTATATTTATAAATAATTTACTGTATAACACATTTAAGTGTGATATATCAAATTATATAAACAGTACCATATTCAACTTATACATAGACAATCATAAACTTATTATAAAACATACTTCACACGACTACAAAGTATAACAGTACACAGCATATGAAAAATTTAATTGAATTTAAAGCAATTAAATGGAAATATATTAGTTTTAAAACTTACATTTAAAAATATTACAGGATGCTGACACTGAGCCGAAGAGATAAGCTCTTTAATGTATGAGCTTGAAAGTGCAATTATAACTTGGTGTACTTTTACAAAGTGTCCATCTGCTGCTAGAGTCATGTCTACAAATTCACCATTCTGTAAACAGATATTCATAAACATAATAATGGTATAAAAATTATCTATTGACTGACTTATTACATGCAAAAGGCTAACCGCAGCTCCATCTGATGTTCAGTGACATTTAAAGTTTAGATTCACAACCACACTGCCTCATTAGTGGAGGAAGCCTTCGTTAACTAGTGTAGTATAGCTAAGGCAATTATAACCAGTGTATAATTATTCTTCTCATACTATTAACATTTGTGTTTGGTACTCAACCTCCCAGAAATGGCTAAATAGATTTGAATTAAATATGGCAAGCAGATAGTTTTTATCAGGGTTTTATAGGGTTTTATATACATTACATAACACTATTTATCCCGGTAAATTAGATGGCTGTACATAATGTAATGCTCTGATTTTGAATACAGTCTGGCAAACATAGCGCTGTCCACTGTACAATAATAATGTTGTGAACATCTCCTAGCCCAAGCATTTAAACTTGGTTAAAGTGGTTAACAGGTTGTAACAATGTTAATTATGTAAAAAGTATCATTGCATTCTTTAGTATAGTAATTTGTAGAGATATAACTAAAGTAGAAATTATGAAAGGAAAAGATGTTTCCATCTTACTATATGCATCTAGTGATAAAATTATCTTCTTTTATAAGATTGGTTTTAGATGATCAGATAATTCATTGTACCAGGTAACAATATTTGTTTATATACAATATTTAAAAATAGTTTGATTACGGGACCCACTATTTACAGATTGGTTTGTTCAGATTTGGTTTTTAGAACAGACGTGGGAACTTAATTATCCAACGACATAACAAGTGTATATTCACAAATATAAAAGTAACAATAGTAATTAAATCCGCAAAACACTTACTTGTTGCAAATAACTTAAACCAGAACAGATATTCTTTTCATGCAATTTTGATGTAAGAGTGAACTGTGCATTGGCCATAACTAATATTATCTTTTTAATAACTTTTTACCCAATTTTATGGTAATAACTTTTAATTTTACTTGAAAATGCAATTATTATTGTTGATAAACCAAACCTTATAAATCTATTCAACAAGACGCCTCTACCTAGAGTTTTGACAGTTATCTACGATGATGATGATGATATTAATTTATCCCTAATGGGAAAGGCAAAGGACTTTAGTCCATACAGCCAGGTCTTGTTCGTATGACGGTTGGTCTGAAACTCCATACAGTTATCTACTTTCACAGTGACAATTGAAATACTAATTTGACATTTAAATTGTAGTGTTTTTTTTGTGGTTTATGGCCGCTGTTAGCCTGAGGGCTTTTACAGCTTCTCACCGGGTTGAAAGGTGGCCGAGAGCTTTGGGCACTCAGCCAAAACCTTTATCAATGCGTAACCAGCACAAGGGTTCCCAAGATGGAACCTCGGGAACCCTGGGCTAACCCCTGGGGGAAGCATGGCTCGAGGGTGCTTGAGAGTGCCGAACCTCTTCTCGCTCACTTACTTTTAACGGTTTAACTAAATTAATAACATTATCATTATTAAAGACATTTAACACCATTTCGGAATTCGTTGGCGCTGAAGAAGAAGTGGCGCAAGAAACTCCAGTGACGCTCCTAACTATACTAATTGGTGAAAACCGGCCTGAAATATGGCGGTAACCTGAATAATTCTGTTTGCGAAGCCCTTACAGGTGGCGGGGGCAGTAAGTTGGTGCAGTATTAGTGTGTAGTGTTTTGAGCAGGGCTGGGGCCCTAGTGGTCGCGTCAGCGGGGTCTCCGAGGGTGTGCTTCGGTCTCCTGCGGACGCTGGTGAATTTGTGGTTCGAAATGGGATTGTAAGTACCGGCACTCACAATCAGAGGGTTTGCATGTGTTATGGCAGAGTCAAAATATCGGCGAGAAACCAGGTACTAAGCTATGGTCGGGAGCTCAATATATATATGTAGATTTTACGCTACGTATCTAATATGATTTCTCAGGGGATTGGACGATCAAATAGCTCTATGGTTGAGAAATACGGGGTTTGGTTGACCGAGAGAAGTACATAGCTGTACTTTTGGTAGTGCCAACTTCGATCCTCCATTTCCGAAACCATCTCCCTAAGGTGTCCGGTTTGGAGGCGATTACAGAGATTTAGAGGCCGTCGTCATCGGCGCAGAAGGCTAGCTCTACTCCAGGAGTGCGCGGATGTCGTTTGTGCAGTGCGTAGAAGACGGGACCTAGGATTGATCCTTGTGACATTCCAGCACGAACGGGGAAACTGTACTGTATTGCTTTAAAATTATTCTCCGATTATATATTATGGCTAAAACCATAATTGTAGCAACTAAAGTTTGATAAAATTATGGCGTAGCAACTATTGTTTGTGAAATGAGTCGTTAACCTTATTACTAGTGACAAGGTATTTTAACAATAATACTTTGGTAAGCAATTGATGACAGTAAATCAACACAATGTTACGTATGTATGTATTATAATGTATGCATAATTATCAGCCAAAGACATTAAAATAGTGTAGTTGATTATCCATTCCGTTATTTGTCCACTGCTACAATACTGGCACCTTTTGATAATTATGACTATACAAATTGATAAACATTAGGATTTATTCCTTTATTTTATCAAAAATCTTCTCTAAAGTGATGTAAAGGAGAATCTCGATGCGATGTGTATTTTTATTTTCCGGTTTCATCAATTCCTACAGTAAGATTTATTTTCACTATTTCGACTATATTATAATAATAATGTTTTAATGCATATACAAATATCTTTCATGAAATTAAATGGTACAGACAGTTTCCATGTTTCTTGGATGATAATTAGAGGAAAACTGTCTTTAGTTGACTGATATCCATGCAACCAAAAACTAAGACACCAGGATCCATCGACTTCCCACAAAATTCCAATAATATTACTATAGTCACATTTTGCAATAAATTAAACTATGTACATATTTGTTACAAACAATATACGTAATACTTTGTGCAATTTTTAATTGGTCATTAATAAAACTATGTAACTGATTTAAGATATTTATTTTATAGTGACGCCTTTCTGCGTAAGTGTATTGTCTTCATAGGTTTCGAGAACATCTGCCAAATGCTCATTGTCCCTAGGCTTTTTAAACTGTCTTCTCTTTTGTGCAGCCCTCTTTCTTTTGGGCGCAATAGGTTTCTTAGGTCCATGATCTTGCATGGATTTAATACCCTGTTTCTCCAGATATTCTTCGATTTTGGCGTCATCCATTGCGTCTACAGCTGTAGCGCGCCATAATTTAACGAATTCTTCATCGACCTTAAATAACATAAATTAGTGTGTAAGTCATAACAGACATTCTTTTTGATTTAGATTTTATATCACTCATTTGTTATATATTAAAACATCTCTGGGTACATTATTATTAAGCTATAGCTATTATATATATATATATATATATATATATATATATGATTTTTTTTTATTTTATTATTATCTAGGTTTTTCTTAGTTTTCATAAAAATAATTAAAATGTAGAGATCTCACATATAAATTTTAGCCTTCGGATATATTCGATGGTAAACATAGTAAAATCGTAATTTCATAATGTCTTAGTTTTTATCAGTTATGGTAGGGAGAGGTCCTCCAAATTCATATATAATAGTCTAATATAAAATACTTTAAGACTTCCAAGAAAGTAAGAAATGGTGAAATAATAGCCATTAATAAAGGAGCTGCTAATGTATTATTTCCTTATATAATGAAATCATAATCAGACTTTGTCTGTGCATTTGTGCGCACACTGCGATGGCTGTACCAATTTCAATGAAGTTTTTAATTATGTATTAAAGTTAGCTTTAGCTACAACTTTGTGTTTATTTTTTTAAATCGCAGGATAAATAAAAAAAAGATGCGTCAATTTGAGCGATATGCGCACAAGCTCGGCATTACGTGAGAAAAAGAGTTGCGTGCTTTCGCATATGAAATCGCAGGTACAGCTAGTCCGATGAGTGCGATCAGAAAATTAAATTAATTCATACACTTACGATGTTTGCGTAGACAACCGAATATATTCGATGATAAATGTTTTAATTTTGTTGCTATCTTTGACAAACTATTGTTATTAATTTTAATTGTAATATCATAGAAGTACTATCACTTACATCTAAGGTAGCAGTCTTGTCATTATAAAATAATATTTTCTTCTTATCTGTAGGCCTAGTTATATACAATATTTCTTGAGCTAAATGTTTAAGAGCTCTGTCACAATGAGGCAAGGACTCCTGTACATCTTCCAATAGTATTCCACCGAGACCTTTTAAATCTTGTTGCTTTAATAATCTGTAATTTTTTTTAAAAGAATAACTATTCTATTATATTAATCTTGACAACTTAATAGTTTCAAATATATTTGAATACTAACCTGAGCAGTGACTTTTTGTCTTTTATTTTGTATACAGGTTTGAAGATATATTTACTATCAGGTGTGCATTCTATTTTTGGATTATTTTGTAGAGCTTCTGTTTGTAGCCACTGCAGAATAAAACCAAATTAAAAGTAATAGGTAATATTAAAACTAAATTAAAATTATGTTGTTTCAACTTTTCTATGGCTTTTGTCTATGACATACTTTTTTGTAGGTATTCAAATACTTAAGGATGACAAAAAGCATAGTTGACTAGATGACTTAATTACTAGGTCATATAATATTTATATTATGTGGGTGGGAGAGTGATAAACTAAATTTAATTTCTCATCCTAAAAAATAATCTATCGTTTTTACTGTTGCTAGTTGTGTTTATCATACATTTTACACACACAAACACACATATATATATATAATCGTATATAAATTACTAAGTTTAAATAAAAATATATATACCCTTTTTATTAGCAATTCAAGTAAAATTTGTATATATCTAAGAGGGAAAGAGCCTACGCATCTGATACTATAATATATAGCCCTCACTACTCGACGACTAATCAACCACTATTACCCACGCTATTACGTACACGCACAGACGTAGCTACACCACAGCAAGAGCGTAACTCTAGAGCTAATTTCTGAAAGATTGTCTTTTGTCCACTCACTAAGTAAAACCTAGCAAAAAGCGCTTACCCATATAATAAAGTGTAAGTCAAATAAAAATACTTACTCAAAATAAGTTTTAGGAAAAGGTAACAAGATTTGTCTTAGCTTTACATATTTACATTCTAATAAAAAACTTTAATGCCTGCTACCACAGAAAAACATGCCAACTGTTAATTCTTATTATTATACAGTTCCAGTGGAATAGATTCATGACAAATATCCACAAGAAGGGTTTGTGTTACAGACCTGTTTAACTTTAGTGCCAACATCCAGCTGGTTGGTTTCATCAAGCACCTCATCAAGAGTTAATGGATGATCATCACCATCTTGATGTCTAGCTCTCATATGCCTTACTATGCGGGCAAGCACTCCAAAACGATAGGATGAGCTGCCTGTCATTGTTTTATAGCTGAAATGTAATTACTTAAAAAATATTAGAATTATCAATTTCTAATTATGTACTGTACTACTATCAATAATTTTTTCAGTTAAGGTATTTAAGTGTTATCTAAATTTATTATATTCAATAACTGTATAAAATATTGTCTAATAATACATACAATCAAACAAAAAGCCTAATTTACCATAGATTTTGTTTCATTTACCGACCAAAGTTACTGTATTCTTGGTTTTACAAAAAGTTTTCAATCCGAATATAGGTCAGTTTTATAAGATTATAGATAGATACAAGATATACTTACTTAGTGGCATCAAGTTTTGGTTGGGCACTAACAGAACTTGATGACTTTGATTTCTTTTTAGATTCATCTTTAAACTGAGAATCATTTTTCGTCTTCTTTTCTATACTGAAAAAGACAATACAGATAATATGAATTATCTAGTGCAATACCCCCCTGAGCAGAACATTAATTAATTGGTACTTATCTGTTATAACATGGTGGCAATAGACAAGAAGTTATTTGTCAGTTCAGAATGTTTTTCCTTAAGCTCAAAAGCTTAAGAAAAAAATATTACTCATACACAGCCTTTAAAAGGTTACATGGTATGGTGGTTAGGGTACCTAGATGCTGCATAGCATTATTGCACTGCATATTCCTGAGTTTTAATCCCAACCAAGGAACAATATTTGTGTATTATAAATTAATGGTTAACGGGTGCATTGTGTATCTCCTATGTCTCTGACAATCTCCCATGTCCCATGCATCTGAACTTTTTTCTAATCTTGTTGCAAATACATTGCATTGATAGGAATATGGAAGATGATAAGTGCATCTGTGTTGGCATAAATGCTTATGGAACCAAAATGAAAAAAAAATGTAATAAAAAATGTGAAACCGTCCGGTAATAACCAGAAGATATCGCTATTTTGAAAATTAATAAGTAAGACATCATCATAATAATCATAAAATAGATGTGGCCACAATAAAAACTGCATATTCATTTGTCTACTTAAATTTATAATATAAAACAATTGCACCAAAAAGCTTAAGTTGTGAAGTTTTTAAAGGAAAAAACTTAGTAGAAGTTTATGTACTCTTTTCTAAGTTCTGGATACCAGAAACCCTAGATGGAATTGTTTGGATTTTTAGGGTTAGTGAAAGTAACTTATAAAGTAAGTTAGTGAAAGTACTTGGATGTATAGGAATTATAGAATACAAATTTGATTTGTAAACATTTTGTTTTTCTCTAGATCATATTTAAGATTTTGAAGGAGTTCAATTTGACCTTCTATCTTGTTTGACATATTTGTGAGAAAATGTCAATGTCAATGGTACAGTAATTGTTGATAAATAGACAGATTTTACATGTTGGATATTGGTATTATTTTATTGTTATTAATATATAAAAATAACTTTATGTATAATAAATGATGTTAAGCAGCGAAAAAGCAATGTAATGAGTGGGAGTGAGAGGAGAGTGAAAGTAGCTGTCGTCATAAGTGAACAAATAACTAGTAGTTGGGTAGCAAGTAGGTAGTAAGTACCTTGGCGTTGCGAGTGCCTTTTTCTTAAACGCTTCCCGTTCTCGCAGCAGTGCGGGATCCATTTTAAACAAGTAACTAACAACTATTCCTCTAAAAGTAAGTAATTACCAATTTACTTATAATCTTATAGTTATTTCATATGCATTCTATCACACATTTCGTTTCACTTTTGTGTATTTTTTGAGGTAAATCGTCAAAGTGACAAGTAAAATGTCAGAATGACAGGTTAGTCGGTTAATAGTTTTTTTTCAATTGGCGTCAAGGAATTTAGCCAATTCTTCCACTGTGAATATGCCATATAATTAAAATACTTAATTATTATTTCTGATATGTGCACCTAAAGTGTTTCACTTTATTGTTTGTAAAGTAATAAAATATGTTCTTAATAAAGCTCTATTTTATTTATTCAATTTAAATTTTTCAATATATCACAATATGTCGTTATATAACATATATTATATCGATATAAGTTCTTTATTACTAACCACTTTAATTTAAATTCAGAAGTTCGTGTTTCAAAAAGTATACTACTATACTTTTCATCATATTTATTCACAAGAGAACTGTGATTATCTTGGCAAATTTAAATTTATTTTAATATTTGCACGCCATACCTGGCAGAATATGTTTGTGCGTTTAATGATTTATTGTAACACCATTAGTACATATATCTGGTACACCATATTCTGGTACCAAATTTGATATAATTTAGTAGCTAAGATTATCCACCTGGAGCTCACTTATATAATGTATTATATATATATATATATATATATATATATATATATATATATATATATTTATGTATATATATATTTCACATATATTTAATCTAATACAGTAAGTGTGTGAAAATCAATCGTTCCGTTGTAAGAAGTACGTTTATGTAAATATACAAGACTTGATTTTAAAAACGTGTTAAAAAAGATGAATGTTAGTCGCAATGATGATGATGACATCATAGTCAATCTCGACTATTTGCTGTTAGATTTCTAAGACGGTCACTTGTTGTTCCCTACACCAATTTTATGCGTATATAATTAGAGTAACAGGGACTGGGGAAATACGCAATTCTCCCATTTGTTATGCATAAATATTGTTTCTTGGCTAGGAATCGCACCTAGGACCTGTTATCCAGTAGCCATGTATTTCAAGCTATAAACATATAAGGCATGTTTAATTTAAAGTTAATTTATATAATAAATGGACAAGCTATGACGACTCCTGGTTATTTTTACATTTACCTTGGATCTCAGGTCAACTCAGGACAACGCATTTGCATTATGATTCCTTACAGAGGACGAATGTAGGTGTCATGGGCTGCAAAAATAACTACTCAAATACTTGTTTGTCGCCCTCTAATAGCAAAAACATGTTTTAAAAAATTACAAATTAATAGTTGATCACCGTAACAGTGTCCTAGATAGTTTCGTCATAAGCCAAAGTGCCAGAGCGCCACCTTCCAACCCGATTGTAGCCGTAATCCAATTTCTTGATCCAATTAACATGAACTCCATTTGAAAGGATGTGCTAGGCGGCGTTTAGTTACAGAGCACAGGAACTATGTGCTACTTTGTCACCACTTATTTCATAAAAAATGTTGACCTCGATATTTCGGTTTTTGTTTTAAGCTTTGTATTATATTTGGGGTTATCTGTAAAGAGGCTATTAAAGCTTAGT
Source organism: Teinopalpus imperialis (assembly GCA_029286865.1). NCBI lineage: Eukaryota > Metazoa > Arthropoda > Insecta > Lepidoptera > Papilionidae > Teinopalpus > Teinopalpus imperialis. The sequence continues at coordinate 1,374,343 of JAGSMU010000039.1, forward strand.
CTTCCATGCGGCTCCATGTGCCTTTGAAACATTTTTAGTACGCACATTTCTGAGAATTTAGGCTATCAGATCTTTAGATTAATGTTTATATTACGCCACTTACGTACACGGAAAATTAAAGAAAAATAAGTAAAACAATAATCGTGTGTAATGTGATCGTGTTCTTTGTGGGAATCGATAGGATTAAAAAGAGCATTTTTTTTAAAGAACTGAATGTTATAGAGATACTAGTAGTTTATTATGGTGTCAATTATATCGATATTAGAGACAATTTCTTAGTCAAGGTACTACCAGGTAGACATCATCCTCGTGCCTTGTACTCATCACCTTCGCCGATAGTTCAAATAAGTTTACTCAGGCTATATAATGAATGGTTACTAGAGTCAAGTACTATATATTGAGATGATAAGAGGAAATAGAATAAACGTATTCTTAGTCTTCCAAAACAGTTAAAACATCTTAAGTTATTTTAACTGTTTTGAAAACATTTTGTCAAGACATTCATGACTATAGGGTTGCTAATTACATTTTCTAAAATGATTTCTGATAAGATTTATCTTATTATAACTAAATTAGGAATTCGTTTGATACAATGCCATTTATTATATTTATATACTTTTAAAATTAAAATAAGTTTCTTTTCTTCCACCCAGAATATATTCTCTGCTCAACAAGGGTAAGCTGGCAGAGAATGCCTTTTGGCATTAAGTCCACCTTTTCAGACAATGTTTGTTTTACTTGCCCAAATAAAGAATAAATAAAGAAATGTAATTTTTAAAAACAGGTTAATTTGGGTCAAGTTCTTTAAACTATGTGAACGTACAGCACACGTTTTACTATCCGGATTTATAAGATTTGGTAAGCACTATGGGAATATATCCGGTTAATATGATTTTTTGATATTTATTTTCAATTTTAATTGAAATCTATTTCTTTTCTAGTAATCAATAGTTTTTATCATCATTCGACAGCAAAGATTCTCTCCAGAGAAGCACTTATAAACTGCGCGTGATATACAGGGTGACCTAAATACAATATATTCCTTGCAAGGGGATAGAGTAGAGCAGCATATGATATATTGTCCGAAACTTGGCTATTTCTGAGTTATTCCAGATTTAAGAATTTTAAATAAAAACTCTAGTTTTCATGTTAAAATGTACCCCAGTAGTTAATTATAAGGGATTTTGTTTAATATTTTTATATTTTATGATAGGCAAAGGGCACTCATTCAAAACCATATTGGGCCAGAAAACGCCGCTATTTATAAGTTAAGGCTACAAAACCACATATTATTCGAATACGAAAAAATGTCACCTGTAGATTAAAAAACAAAGACTCCCAAAAAAAAAATTGCGTACATATTACTAAATTAACATCCTTTGGACATTAGCTATTCAAAAAGGTAAAGTTGTTATCAAAAAACGACCGGGCTGATTTACAACACTGTTAAAAAGCGGGCAACCCTTTTCCATACCTAGCCTGTCTGCATTTAATATGAGACATGGAACACCTGACCCGAAGAATGGAATTCTTCAGTTCGAATCACATACTTGTAATACATGTACCGAAGTGTAGTGTTAAGAATGTAAACGTGCTGTGTGCACGGTAAACCACACTTGCCACTGGGATAAACTCTGATACAGATAAGTTACAGTGCAATAAGCAATGTACGTTGTAGAGCCGCGTTGCGAATTACAACTAGCTATAGCTCAGCAGTGTTTCATATGGTGTGTATAGATGATCCGAAGACCATATAACAGGTAATGAGGTATTCCATCTCAGTCCTCAGGACATCTTTTACCATCAGGTGAACTTTGCGCTGGTGTATGACCACTGTTACAAAATAAATAACTGGACAAACAGCCATCCCTTGAACTTTTCCGATATGATGCTCGTGCTGACATTGGAGGAACAGTCTGATGCAGTGTCAGGGGGACACGGATGTAATATTAAAAACACACAGATCCGAAAACTAATAATCTGTGATGAACAAATATTGTTTCCAGGGTTGAAGTCTGTATGTTTGCGCTGTTAGCATATGCGGCACTCGCAGGCTTCATCGGACTGTGGGCTCTGGGCTGAGCTAGTTAATTTTGAAGTTTCTTACTTACTATGAAGCACTACTCTTTAAAACGTGTGGTTGAATTCGTAAAGTAACCGTGATTATTACCATTACGTTACGCCCACCCATAATTAGTCGACTGATAAACATATACTATACAAAGGGATCGCCATAATCGCGCGGTCCAGAGTTACCTGTATCCGTATCAAATATATTTAAAAATGAAATAAGAACTATATTAACATACGATATGCACAAAGATTTATAAATAAAAGATAAAAATTAATGAAAACTTTAAAAATAATATTACCATTAACTTTATATATAATTTTTTTTTAGTTATTATGTGTAGTTTTAGGGAAATTTATAGGACTTTTTTTGCTTATGTTTAAATAAGCTATTAGGAAGCTATAAATATTCTTAAAATAAGTGACATATACTTAGACTTCATTTATATGTTAATTAACATTAATCTTTTTTAATGCTGTACTGAAATTTGCCAGAACTCTTTTCTCAAAGCGTGGGCCAAACCGTAGAAAACTGTAAGGAAAGGTATTTACTTTAAAAATAATTAGTACTTTCCCTACAACAAATTTTCACAACTTTTGAACCATTGCATTTATTATATTTAACGTTCTTAAATAATATTTTATTTTGTGCACCAACATGAATGGTTTTATAAATAAAGAATACGCGGGTATATTTTTATTACGGGTTTACCGATAAAAATCTTGGTTAAACTAGGCAGAAATATGGACATTAATTCCCAAGCTGGGGGCTGCCATATGGTTTTGTTTTTATTCATTTTAATAGACGATTATGTGCCTCTTTTTGTTGAACACTGATTCTGCTAATAAGTCTTTTCTTTTCTCTCAAAAGAATCTTGAAGGTTGACGAATCCACATTTGGTCAACAACGAACCAGCATAATCTGCATTAGTGGGCATAGCAGATTTCAAAATGCAAGCAAAACCAAAACTTTCAACATCATTTAACTGTTATATTTTTTTTGATAAATAACACTATCAATATTTTGCATTTTCTTTTTGCCTCTAGGAAAATCAACACGATAAACCTCGTCCCCAAATTAAATAAAACAGTTATATCATATTCTTTAAGTAAAAAAAAAAATGGTAGTGCTACGTTGCCGTTCGTTTCTGGCAGCATTATAAACAACTCGACACACCAGAATACCTCACAGAGTACCAGCATTAAATAATAGAATAACGCTACTTTGCTTCATTTGGTGAGTGTATGGATCCGGAGACCTTTATTACCGGTTATGTAGGCGTCCTCAGTGGTAACAAGGTATTATGATTCCTTATCGAAGATAAATGTGGGTGTCGTGGCAGTAGGAATTACCATCAGGTGGACTGTGCATTTGTTTGTCACTGTAATTAAAAAAAAATATCAAAATTTATTTGTTTCTTTGTTACATTGATTGTATTGTACGTAAGCTGACTTTGCGTGTCATTGGGCCGTGGCGTCCTTGTTTATCTGTATCTTTATAAACCGTAAAGATTTTTTGATTTTATATATATATATATATATATATATATATATATATATAAATAAATATTATATATATATATATATATATATATATATATATATATATATATATATATATATATATATATATATATACATATATATATATATATATATATAAATAAATATTATATATACAGTGGTGGTCATATAATTAGAAAGACACTTCTTATGAATAAAGAAAGTATAACTTCAACGTACAAATGTTCGTAAAAAATATACACATTCAATAATTAATAATCATGCAATAATATAAAATAACTTATTAAATGCATAAAATATAAATCATATCTTAATTTTAATTACAATATGAGTCTTACACATGTAGGAGTTAATTTTTAGTTTTAGTTACTGACCGCTTGGACGCTAATCAGAAACATTTTAAAAAATCATCCATAGCTCGTTCTTTTTTTGAAATTGGAGAATAACATTTCTTTCTTGGCTTTTTCTGTTATTTTGGCGGCAATTCAAAATTTAATCTGAATTTTATTTTGTACAAAATGGGCAAAAATAAAAGTTGTGACGCGTCAACTAGGCAAATAATTGTTAATTTACATATATATCGCGTACAGAAGAATAGCTGACTTAAATTGTTCTGTTAAGAAAGTTTAATGCAATTGATCATTATAAAACACATGGAACTGTTGAAAATGTTCTTAGAAAGGCTCGGCCAAGAAAAACCTCTCCCAGAGAAGATACGCTAATCGTTCGTGTTGCTAAAAAAGACCCAAGTAAAGGCTCCAACCAGATTAAAAATGAAGTTTTTTCGCCTGATGACCCGAGAAATATCTCATCAAGACTGATACGCCGAAGATTACGATGGTATTCTGTGAGGGCGTGGCCCTACCCCGATCGAGCCAGCCCATTCATTCTGCATTATAGACGTGGTTAAATTCCCTTCGGAAGGGATTCAAAACTACCGCCAAGCACAAGCATTTTAAGTGTTTCTTGTAACACTGTTAGCATTATTTAAAAAAAATATTCATGTTTGTATTCATAATCAAAAATTTATTACTCATTGAAAAATAAAAGTAATAAAAATATACATATAATTTAAAATTAATTAGCTGACCTCTATTAATTTTATGTCTGGACATCTTATTTGATTATATTTTAAAATGACGTAACAACGTCCCCCGACTTGTCCGAAGTTATATATATATATACATAATTTGTTTATAATGATATATATAAAAATGTGGTGAAAGCGACACGGTACAATTTGACCCTCGACTTCAACCGTTACCAATAAAACCAATCACATACGGAAATTACTTGAGCTGTAGACGAAAATACTAGAGTTCAAAGCGATCCAAAGTGACAAGGAGCATCTACGTCAATTGATGGTGATTTCTACGGCCTACATTCATTATCGATACGAAATCATAAAGATGTGTTGCTATCTTTAATGACTCTCTCTCTTTCTTCTCATTTCTCTTTCGCTCACCAGACGAAATACAGCGGGTCTTAGCAAATAGTTACTTTACTATGATATTTAGCAGGGTCTATGTTATAACGATTTTTTTTGTTTGGTTCTTAAAGCTTTTACAGTGTAATCCGCTGTGACGTGTAGATGTGATTTGGAAAAACCTAGAATCGATCGTAGAATTCATTAAAGAGCAGCTCACAATACGCTCACGCAAACACCTCGATTATGTTATTTATCAAACCCATTGATATTTGATGTCAACTTTCAGTGATGTGCAGGCGCGTATCTAATAGAGGGTGGGGGCGGATGGTTGTTAAAGAGGCTATGTCCATTCTTTTTTTTTAATGTTGTATTAATGAGATAATGGGTGACAACGCATGTGGATCTTGAAATTGTTGAAGATGGATGTAGACGTAATGAGTCATGGCGGTAATCACTCACCATCGGGTGAACTTTGTGCTGCTTGTCATGCTTAATACAATTAAAGATCCACGCCACAGTTATAAACCAGCTGTAGCACGAATAGGTCGACCCTAACTGCCGTGAATAACACTTTCACAGAATATTAGCGTAATATAATTGTTAAGGAATTGCTGTATTCGTCTGGTGAGTAATAGAAACCGAAAACCTTAATCCGGCGTTCAATCTTAGTCTTCAGAAGTGAAGACGCTTCTGCATAATGATTCCTCATCAAGGATGTATGTGTTAAACTGCGTGTGGGTGAAAAGTTGATCACACAATTGATCTATAACTGGTTATCATATAAACTATTAGTTTTATAAAAGTAGATCAATTTCAATGATGCCGCAGTCTCTTGGTTCGGTAACAAAGTAGATAATTGGGTTAATAGGCTCAGGATATATAATTGAACTGTAAGTTGTAACATAGTCCGCGACTTTTGTGTGCGTTGGCAAGGATTTATTCATCTCCTTGGCATTTCACTTGCAGGTTTTCCGCACGATGTTTTCCTTCACTACCATTTAAATTTGAATTAATAAATAGTAAATCGTTGGACTAAATTTTATCAATTAAAGGCTTTTGAGAAATTACGGGTCATATATACATATATACATGTAAAATGAAAATAAGATGATTAGTGTAGTTATGTATATGTATTGTTCCATATAATTTAATATTTTGTTAAGATGTAACAAGACGAATTTCTATATTTATTTAAATATATAGTTTAGTTTTTTTATCCCACGGCGATGATAAACGAGCACACTATATAACTGGTAAGTGATTCAAGTTGCACATGCAATACTCTGAGTGCTCAGGTGGAATGCTTCACTACCAGAATCCGGGTCTCTTACGAAACTTAACAAATGAAACACGGCAGCTAATATTTCATTATGTCAGTCAAGCCGACCCATTCATACTTAAGCTAGAGAAACTGACTGACGACCCTATGCTTAATGATTATAGGCAAAGACACAGTCGATAAGAGGCATTCATGTGGCAAATGATGGTGGTATGTGGTTATTCAAGAGAAAGGGTTTTGTTTAGTAGTGGACTAATAATGAACTAAGGTGACGATCATGATGTATAGAAAACTTTTTTTTTACCTGCATATAACAAGATCATTAAAATAAAAGACATACTTGTCATAAAGAATTCTTATTTATTTATCCTTTTTTAGCCTCTATAAGCCACAGAAAAAAAAGTGGGATAAGAGGGGTAAGGAGGGATGAAGCATGCCCTTATGTAATGTATTAAGAAAATAAATACATAATAAACTAAAAATTAACTATTAAATATACTATAACAAATATATATTTTATACAAAATGAATAGTGTAATACATACAATTCTTCTTACTTGCATCTAAATATATAATAGATTTTTATAAGGCGTGTAAATAATACTGATAATATAAATATTTCTTACATAATCTGTCAGAACTAGCTTGCGGGTCTCAGATCCACGAGACCATATTTCAATGCAGCTGAACGAGACACATAGGCTAACAGCGCTAACATGAACAAGAATCTAGACAGTCTGTTAGTCATAATTAGATCAATACATTTAGTTTAAGGTGTAATAATTACATAAATATTTAAAATTAAACTGATTAATTTATATATAGTTATAAAACAAACTAATAACAAAACAAATACTTGAGGCAATCGATAACTTTAGAAATAAAGACTGGCATAAAATGATGGTATGAACATTTATTTTTTATTTTAAAACAGACTCTTTTGAACTTGACAACAATGATATTAGGTATTTATTTAAAAATATTTTTTCCTCTTTTTGACATTAGGTTTCTTCTACGCCTTAATTGCTGTCGAAAAAGTGTATCGATAAATTATAACAAAATGTTTTTTATAGTCATGAATAGCAAATGAGAATGTTAATTATTAAATACTTCTTTTTATTTGTTATAATATTTTAAATAAGATTTGCAAAGTATTTATATGATAATGTCTGGCGGACGAATGCGACTAAACAAGTTTCGTTACGCGGGAAATCGTTTTGTTCGTCCGTCCGAGCTGTCACAGTGTTTGCATTCACGGCGAGGAGTGGACGCTATATAACCTTCGAGGTACGTACTTTTCCTTGCATTGTTATTAACGTATTTTTATGATGCAGCGTTAAAATACTTCAAACAATACGTTTCGATTTTATCACAAATGTTTTTCAAAATAATTAAATATTATTGTTAGTAACTGAATATTAATAATATATAATATGCTAGACATAAAATATTAAAGAAAAGAATAATATTAGCTTTATAATAGTGAATTAAACTAAACTTACCGGTTTTGTCGATACTCAGGAAGAATGATTGCTTTAGAGAACAAACTGTATACAAATTTTAACTGACGCTTTAGTTTCTAATATTATTTGCGATTATTATTTTCGTTTATGTTTTCCTTTTTTTTTCAATTTGTATTGATCTGTTGTTAATGGGTTTTTAGACCTAACATTTTTTTTAATACGGGCTTATTATAATCGTCGAATTTGTGATATGAATTTTCAATCTTTTTAGTGTTTCATTCTGTTTAATTTTGTCGACATTATAAAGGGTAAGCGTGAGGAAAATAACTTCAAGCATACCTAAGTCCCCTAAATCGTGTCAGTTTTAATACATAGTTAAATTAAGTATATAGGAGTTGAATAAAAAGGTATGCTAAGTATTATTTCTATATATGTATATATATATTATAAATTCATGCGAATACTATAAAATTGAATTCAACTAACATTGATGATTTTATCATGTTTATTTATTAATTCATGACGTCCCGTATGCCTGAGGGGCCTAACGTTCAGATGTTATCCCGGTTTACTGTCAGCTCATAAATATTAATTTTTGGTCCAATCTACACAGAAAGAGCTCACAATTTCTTGAGTTCTTGCAGTGGTGTGTTTGGTTTGAGATTTAATTTTATTAATCACGGGATAGCAAGTCCGTAGTAGATTCCAGCCATCTTCCCTATTAAAATTAGGATGTATTTTTATTTAATTAGTCTCACTAATCATTTTTAGTAAGAATCATTGTTCTTTTGCGGTTTAACTTAAATTAAATTCGATATAATGCCTGTAAAGCTAACGAAACATTGGAAATAAAAAAATGAAAAGGTAAAGTATGTTAAGTATTCTTTACTAATTATGCTTGTAATTTTCTTAACAGAAATCATTGCATTTCATATCTTATCTACATTATAAAAAAAATGAATCAATTTTTTTTATTGTATTGAAGGCGACAAACGTACTAGTAGTTCTCCTGACACTCACGTTCATCCAAGATAAGATATCGTAATGTAGATACGTCGTTACCTCTGAAGACTAACAGGCAATGCTCCGTCGCCAGTAATACAGGTTTTTCGGATCTCTACACTAACCACATGTTTTATGCAGATCTGTGCCGTCTTTGTACTTCACCGGTAGTACCGACCCATTCATTCTGCAGAGTTAAAAGCAAAGTACAGCGTACCTCTGTCACTGTTCTGTTTTAGTCAAATCAGTATAACAATTCTAATTCTAAAGAATCAAATCGCAGCTTTGGTATATTGTAGGTCCTACTTGGGTTTTACCTGTTATTGCCTTTGCTTTACATTATATTATACTATGACCAAGAACCGGTCGATTAATGCCCGGCCGACAATCTACGCACAAAATGTCCAGCTGTACAAGGTTCAACATATCGCTGAACCATCATTATGACCTTTTTGTTCTATTTTTTCTATTTTAACTCTTTGTTAGTTTGTAGTAAGAGGCAAAAAATCTGCTTTATATCAAAAGAAGCATCTCTATTACAATTTTTGACATAACTTTTGATCTAAATACTTTTTACGCAAATGCTCCGTATTGAATAAAACTGATTTTACGAATTTTATTGCGTTTAACTTTTTCCCGACTCGAGGCGAGTGCTCACTTGGGGCGTTTGACGTCTTAATGTACAAAATACCGTCAGCTTATTAATCAATATTAATTATTGGGGGATTTTTTGAAAATTATATATATATGAGTAGAACTAATGAATTAATTTTATTACACTTTTAAATTTGTTATCATCGCAGAATAAAACCGCGTTGTGTCTATCTAGGAGTGATCTAACTACCTGCCCTGTTTACCAATACGAGGACGCCCCTTTATAAATCAAATCAAATAAAAAAAAGAAGCTTTGTTCACGGAGGTTTATACAAAACCCTTTTGAATCATCAAGTTAGTTATAAGGTACTAATCCCATCGCTTCGGAAAGCAGCTGCTAGCAAGAATAAAACAGCAAGAAACTCGACTAATTGTTTTTTTTAAAATACAAAAAGTCCAGTAGTTCTACAGTATTGAAGCTTAAATCCAAGCATATTTGTCAAATATACTTACAAACAATAATGGGATTTTTTGATTAGTGGGTTTTAAACATATTTTAAAAAAAGGCGTCACAAGTATATTTTGTGTGCGTCTGTTGCTTGTTCATCAGCTTGTATAGAATATTTTTATAAATTCTTACGTATAAGCAATATGTTATCGTTACTTTATGGTGAGATAGAGCAGTTGTCATGCCTATTTTTTTTATTTTTTCCTAAGACATACCATAGATTTTTAATTATAAATAGTGCGAAGAGCTCTATTTTTTTGTAAAATAAATATAATTTCAACATACTACTGGAAATACTGGACATAAAACTTGAAATTACTTAAATAGAGAAAGAGCCTTGCAAGTCTCGAGTTTGACAGTGGTAGAGCCACACTACATTTTGTTCCTAGCTGCCGAATTAATGGGCCAGTTCGAAAGGGGTAGGATCACGTCCTCACAGAATACCAGCGTAAAATAGCAGCATAATGCTGCTGTGATTTTTCTGGTGAGTGCAGGGATCCGGAGGACCTTTATTACTGGTGACGAGGAATTCAATTTCTGACAACGAATCGGCATTATGATTCCTTGTGAAGGATGAATGTAGGTGTCATGGGCCGCAGGAATCACCCATTATAAATTTCTTATGTGGATCGTGACAATCTTCTCCCGTATCCAGTGTCTCACTAATGACGACATTGAAAAAAATAAAATAAAATTCAGTATATGTAATAGAATATAAGTCGTCTGTTGGTTATCAACTGCGTAGTAATTAAACTCCGAGAAATTAATTTGGACTCACCACCGATAGTTACATCGACTTGGTTAGTCTAACTAAATCGATAGAGAGTTAAAAACGAATTTACGTGTCGCGTGCTTTTTGTGTAATTGATTAAAGATTTCGTCGATTACAAAAATACATGAAAAATGTAAGAAAGTTTCAGAGTTTACTAAGTCTGCTTTTAGTTTAATCTCAAAGCACTTTTATTTCAGGCGTACTGGAAGAAAATTCAAATTGAAATGAAGAATATATAAGAAAGAATAATATCTTGGTATAATTTATTTGTACTGTTTCTTTTCTCATTATATGTATGTAAATATTTTATAAAATCTAGAATAAAAGTATATTTATGATATTACGGGTTATAAACGGGCACGCAGTTCGGCGGTTTTCCGTGACTGAAATGACATTATTCCTGGATCCTGGATCAAGGATGAAAGTGAATATAATCATAGGTCAATGTTTCCAAACACATGCAGAATAGTTATATCGTACTAAAATGGATTAGCTCGTCACCAGTAATTCATAGTTATGATCACAGGTCTATCCATGGTCCACTGCTGAACATTGCTCTAACCATGATAAAAACCTCGACCAACCTTCTACTTCTGTGTCCTTCTCATAACTCCGACTTTATCCACTCCTCCTTCTTTGTTCAATCTGTTCTTCTCTGGAATGCTCTACCTCCTGAAGTCAGGGCGGCTATAAATCGTTACGAGTGTAAGGGATTCTCAACATATGTATATATATATGTATATTTATATATGTCTAGTTATATATGTATTTTATAATTACGCATATATTGTTTATTTATATAATACAATAGTATTTTACGATAAGTTTTTTAAGCATACACCTACCTCATTTCATCTCTGCATTGCCCTAAGGTTGACTGGTAGAGAATGCCTGAGGCATTGAGTCCGCCTTTATACATACTGTATATGCAGCTTAAATAAATAAATAAATAAACATTGACTGTCGCAAAGCAAGGTCCTAAGACTACTGCATCCATCTTTGCTGCAATCTGTTGCCGTTCTATCTTGTGGGTAGACGCCCTGGTCAACGACTGCTAGTCCGAGGTTTGTCTTTCTTCCCCATCGGTTATCTGTTCTACGAGCTAAATGGCCAGCCCGTTGCCATTTCCGCTCGTTGATTTTATGCGCTATCAGTCACGCTAGTTCTTCTGCGGATATCCACGTTGCGTTCTCTACTTGGCAGAGAAACATTGCAGAGCATTGTATGACTCTTAGCTTCCTCATACGGCCAGCAGTGAAGGAACATGACTGTATCGTAAGTCAAGACGATAAGGAGTTAGACAATGAAGGTAAATTTTTCGTTTTAACAAATGGCAACTGTCTTGGTAATTCTGCTTAACTGTCTTGTAATGTCTAGTCAGAAAGAGGCACGTATATGAAATTGTTCGGTAACAAAAGCAATCAGCGGAATGCATGAGCAGAAAACTAGATTGAGTTAAAAATAGGTCAAATGACATAACGGTAATATACACAATAAGCATATTGTATTATAAAAGCACATAATCAGTTGAACTTAATAAAAATGTCACCCTTGAGGGCTGAGATGGAATGCCTCGTCACCAATAATAAAGGTCTCCGGATCCCTACACTCACCAGACGAAACGCAGCAGCATTATGCCGCTATTTTTACGCTGATATTCTGTGAGGGCGTGATCCTATCCCGATCGAGCTGACCCATTCAATCTGAGCTAAGAAACAAACTGCACTGTAGCTCTATTACTGTAAAAAGTGTAATTTGTTACCCTTATTATAAAAAGAATAAAAGTAAATTACATTTTTCAAAGTCTATTTTTGTCCGGACATAAAAAGAGTCGGCAATTTATCCCGACACTTTTTGACCTCCATTGAAACCTCTGTCTCATCCAATGAAACTGGGATTACAGACAAGATACAACTTAAATAAATTCTTGTCCGAGTTGTATTCTTATTAAAGTAAAAATGTATTCTAAATCAAATTGCGCCCTATTTACCGCGTGTCTCGCGTGTCTCGGGGGTTGAACGGCTGACTCTGATAAATAAGTATATGGTTCGAATACAAGGTGAAGAAGATATTAGTGATATACCTAGTCCAGCCATAAGTTCTGTTACAAATGTAAATGCATTTTTTTTAATGAAGTAAAAAGTTAAAATTTTAAAAAAGTTAAAATTTATACTTACATATTTATTAGTCTCGATTATTCGAATGGTGGCCCTTTGGCTTTTATACAGGCCTTTAATCTGTTTGGCCACGGATCTATGGATTTACACACTTCCCAAGGGAAGTTTCGCCAATGCACAACATGATCCAAGAGTGTATCTTGATACACTTTGGCTGAAGTTTTCACTCTTTTTTCTATTCTATTTTCTGTAACACTCCATTCCATATTGTAATTTTATAATAAAACACGAAAAAATATGTGAAATGGCGTAAAATCGGAAGAATTAAATTCAAAATAATTAAAAAGTTAAAAAAAGAAATTTAAGTATGTGTAAAAAATGTGTATTTATGGCCAGACTAATTAGTTATCGGTTTTCGGTTTTACTTTCTGTGACACTCCATTTCTTTTCTTTTTAATAGTTGCTTTTAAATAAGGTCGCTATATAGCAATACTAATATATGCCTTTACCATTAAAATTAAGTTTAAATGTTTATACTAGATGGTTTACGTCAATACTCGAATGAACGTACTCTACTACTGGCTACTTCATAATATATATTATTATTACATATAGCTGGTACGTAAAAACTTAATAATCCTAAATAACAAATTATATGTAACATATATACTAAAATTGATATAATATACATACATAAATACATATACAAATACATTAAACAATAAACATCTTAGGGTTTCGGTTTAATTCCAGCCGCTGAGTTTAAGCACCGTACATCACGACAGAATTCAAAATTTCATCCTCATGATCTCAATGGTTGGCAATCCAACACTGTGCGCTTAACGCGAACGCACTTCTTGCCACGCACAACTACTCTGTGGAATCAGCTGTCGCCAGCATTATTTCCGTACCGATACGACTTGGGGCCTTCAAGAACAGAGCCTACACTTTCCTTAAAGGCCGGCAACGCATTTGCGACTCCTCCGGTATTGCGGATGTCCATGAGCGGCGGTGATCACTTACCATCTGGTGGGCTGCATGCTCATTTGCCACCTATTCTATAAAAAAAAAAATATTACAGATTAACAATAAATACATAAATATCCTTCTATTACTTCTATTATTCCCAAGAACTGTCCAAGTACAAGGACAGATTTTTAATAGACTTACTAAAGGGGATATATGTATGTCTGTGATTACACATTTTTATGAAACCGACGGTGACAAACAAGCTCGCTCACAGTTCACCTGATAGCTGATGACTTAAGGTCCATGAACATCCACATCCATCTAAAAGACTTAAGATGCACATGCGTTGTCATTTCTGATAGATGACATGGAATACTCAAGAACTAGTAACTGGATTTTCATGCTTACACTCAACGAATGGAACACAGATTTATGATTCCATCTTACGCTGGTATTGCATGAAGGCGTGATCGAGGCCAATGGAAATAGAATCAAACTACAGCGTTGATACAATTAACACGGTAGAGTCATTCTGCCTTTAAAATCTGATAATGTTTTATATGATAAGTAAAAAAAATTAAAGGCGAATAAAAAGTATCAGCTATAATATCTAGTTATCTGGAGGAGGTGACAACGTATCTTGCACTTATCGGGTATAGAGTTCTTATCGAGGGAGTATATTTTGGTCAGCCGCGGTCGCACAGTGTTTAAAAGTTTCTAATTTCAAGGTACGTCAGCAAACCGTGTTCGATACCCGGTGCCCGGCATCAATTAAATTGTTGATTACAATTTTAAGCTTTGATTCACAACGTGCTGGGCGATGAAAGAAAATATAGCGACGAAACCAAACGCTAATAAATAAATATAAAAGAATATTGCTACGTGTCTCAGTGGATATACGACACCTACATTTCCTTCTATGCTGTAGAATGAAAGAGAAAAGCATAGAACGAACTAGAATATTCTGTTTCCATCATCATCATCATTTCAGCCTATCGAAGGTCCACAGCGGAACATAGGCCTCCCCCACAGACTGCCACAGAGAACGTTCCTCAGCCACCTGATAGTATCGACTTCCATCAGACTTGCATAGGTCCATCTAATGGAGGAAGCGATGGTCAATAGCCAGCCAACTGCCAGTCGAGAACCTATTTTCTTCATCGGTTATCGGTTCTAAAGATAATTAAAAAAAAAGAAAGGATATTTCAAGACATGTGACTTTTACAGTTTCACTGGGTTGAGAGGTGACTTAGCGCTAATGGCGCTAGCTAGGACAACAGACTATATATATATACATATATATATATATTTGATCTGTGTGTATGTTTGTGTGATAAACAAATTTATAGCGAATTGCATAAACGTGCGTCTAAATTATTTATCATCAGGTTTTTTACGTGTCTTTCAACCGACCGCTGTTCAAATATTAAAACTAGCATGAAACAAGACAAGTCTGTAAATTTAACACGGGCGTCCGCTTTTACGAGCATTACCTATCTAATGTAATCTCTTTGGAGAGATAAAAATAAATATATTAAGGTGAAAGTACATACGTTACATGTTTAAGTAAGTCCGTGTGTATTTATGTTGTTGGTTATTTATTATCTAGTGCGTGGTTTAGTTTTTTTTTTCATTATTTTATCGAGGGTGACAAACGAGCACACAGTTCACCATGTAACATTGCTGCACATGACACATTCATCCCCGATAAGGAATTGTAATGTGATAATGTAGTCTCGTTATCAGTAATAAAGGTCTCCGGATCCCAATACTCACCAGACGAACAGTAACGTTTTTTTTTTATATAGAATAGGTCGTCTACGAGCAAGCAACTCACCGGATATAAACTGATCACCGCAGTCCATCAACATCCGCACCACCAGAGGAGTCGCAAATGCAATGCCGACCTTTAAGAAAGGTGTAGGCTGTTTTATTGTAGGTCCCTAAGCCGTATCGGTTCGGAAATACAGTTGATTACACTGAGTAGTAGTGCGTGGCAGAAAATTTCGCATAAAACGCACTGTCGTGGATTGCCACCCATCGAGATTATGAGGACGAAATTTTGAGTTCTGTCTTGATGTACGATGTATGCTGCTAATTACCGCTGGATTTTCCTGTGGTTCCATTAACATTCGTACAAACACGAGGGCACTCAATCCTTCACCCGTGGTCCAACGTAAGAGATATCATGACCAGAAGATATTTCTGCATGATATATTATATACATATAACGTCTTCCTACTCTTCTTGTCATACTGTTTTAAAAATGAATTGCAGACGATTAAAAAAAACCTACTGCAATGTTGTGAAATGGAAGAAAAACGAACGATGTTTTCCCCATACAACACATATCTGAGACTGCAAACTTTCTGTTTGTTTGTTCACGTTTTCTATGCCTGGGGAACTATTGTTTGCGGTAGAACAGACCACGCTTTAAGTAAAGCGTAGCTTACCAGCAATTGTGTATAGTGCATTTGGGAATCACGCGTCCATTTTATTTATTTGCTGCAATAGATTTTTAACTTTATAAAGATTTATGTATTCCTTAAAGGTGTATAGAATGTTACGTTTTACATTATTGGTATTTATTATATTGGTATATATATATAAATATATATATATATATATTAATTAGTGATTATTCGTCTGGTGAGTGTAGGGATCCTGAGACCTCTATCTCTCTATAAGAAATTCCATCTCAGTCATCTAGAGTAACAACGCATCTGCGTTATGATTCCATGTCAGGATGAATGTAGATGTCATAGGCAATAGAAATCACTTGCCATCAGGTGAGAAAAAGAGAATAATTTAGGTGCGCAGTATCAGGGACACGAGATGTACATTAATGTACCTAATCTGTAACTTGCTATGCACATGACTAATAAATTTGGCAGAAGAACGCGGTTGTCTTTGTTTTTATTGTGTATACGAGTACATATAAATAGGCTTTCTCTATCGAGAAGGTGTCAGCGCATAGTTCACCATACGGCAGAGTAGGGTGGACTTAACATGTCTCTGAAATATTTGTATATTACTTATTTATTAGACTTATTTTTTATTTATTAGATTTATTTTCTCGATGTTATCCTTTAAAGCCGAGCGTGTGTTCAATAAACACTTTAAATTCCAATTAAAAAATACACAAGTATCGCTGAGACACTTAGTGAGGATAAACTAGGACACAGTTCACTTGAATGTAAGTGATAACTGCTGTCCATGACATCAAGATCCATCCCCCTGACATTTGTGATTGGAATGCCTATTAAACTGTTATTGTTTCTCCGGATCCCTAGACACACTACACGAAACACGACAGCATTGCTGCTGTGTTTCAGTATGCTGGTATATACTGTGAGGTCGTGCTCCTTTCCCGAGCGAGCTGATCTATCATATCGCTGTACCACCATAGCTAACATTTACATCATGTTATCTTTAATGGATGTCAACAATATAATTAGGCGATTCTTTCGTGTTGGAATGACATTATATATTTTTCAATTTCATGTTTTTCCAAACTTGCGTAAGATAATATAATACACTCAAAAAATGCGCACACAATAACGTACACACAAAGGCATGATCGTACAGAACGTTCTTTTTATTTTTAACACTCAGTTGAAGAGAAACTTAAAAAAAAAGCTCATAACTTAGTTCTAATGGTCACAATGGTTGTGGCGGGGTGACTACGTCATCTATGACGTCACGGAAGAACCAGTATCCCGCGTTAACGGTATCATATATCATGAAAATATAGTTCTCACACAAATAGTAAATTGTTTTTAATCGTAGTTTTAGTGTTTTGATTTTAATTCAGTCCATGCGTGTACCATATCGATATAGTATCTCTGTCAATGATAACCAATTGTATTTTGGTGATATGATAAAAATATACTTTGTCGAGGAATAAAGATAGCTGCGATTAAAAAAGTAGACTAAGAGGCGCCTGTCTAAAGAAAGTGTTGGACATAATCCGCCACGCACTGCGGTTAAGCGTACACCACATGACATTTTATTTATTTATTTCTTAGACATGCCAGTTTCCTCACGATGTTTGCATTCACCTATCACATGGCAAAACGGCAATTATTCATTGGTGGACCTGGTAGGAACGAGCCCGGTTTGCTCGCGTACCGTGAATTAAAAGTAACCGCTTCCACACTAAGGCTTAATTATCCCATAGCTTAGTGACTAAGCTATGGGATAGCATATTCGACCAAATTAGCGTTCGCTATATATAAATTTAGTGAGGTCTGGCTTTTCTTATTTTAGTTACTGAATCATATTTTTGGCATAATGGTTCCTAGTAATTTTTGTGAAAGTTTACAATAAACTTTTTTTATGTGTGTAAATGGTCACCCTAACGGACATTACCGGATCGGAATAAAATCACGAGCAGTAGGCCCACGAGTCTACATAGTTTGAATATAATCACGTATGGCGTCGTTTCGGTATCATATTAGAACGGGACAGTCCTGGAAATAGTAGTTTTGTAGTATTACTGCAGTGTCAATTATTTTTGAAATATTCTACGGTGAAGACATCTTTATATCGTATGCATTTATTTGACGCTTACTGTACTTCAGGAGAACAGCCCAATAAGATATCAATGTATTGTGACTTGATTAAATATTGGCTTGGACTTACCATCGGCTAATTGCAAGCAGGCAGACACATAGGAAACTACCCCGGTTTCGCCTAGAGTTTTTCATTTATTTGTTTTACAAATCAATATAATATTTATACCACCCAGTAGTTAGATTGATTGAATGAAATATTTATTTATTTATATAATAAGAGTAACAACCGAGCACACAGTTCACCTGATGGTAAGTGATTCCTGCGGACCATGCGGATCTACACTCATCCTTACAACGGAATCATAATGTAGATGCGTGTCACCATTTAGGACTGAGGTGGAATGCCTCGTCACCCGTAATAAAGGTCTCCCTACACTCACCAGACGAAACACACGACATTATGCTGGTATTCTGTGCGGATGTGGTTCTACCCCGATTGATGGGATCCATTTATTCTGCAGCTAGAAACAAACTGTAGTGTAGCTTTACCACAATGTTTTTGAAATATTTCTGTCTATTTATGTTTTAAATATGAAGGTTTTCCTACAGTACATTCTGGAACTATCGTGAATGGAATGGCAGAAGTAGTGTAGGAAAGTTATTGTTTTATCTTTAACTGTAAATCAAAATTATACATACATACTTCCTCGATAATCTAACCATAGACTAGGTTTGTTCAGGAAAATTATTATTTTATCCTTTTTTTCTATCTAATGGTATAGATATGTTCTAGAGCAATAACATTTTGAAATAAAAATTTAAAATAAAATGAATTCGATATCGATTTTTATTGGCCAACATATATTAGTAACAGATTCGATTTTTTCAAATAAATTTGAATAAGCTAATCTTTCTTCTCTTTTCAGGTCATCAGACATGGGGGTCCGAAGTAGGAAAATTATAAATGTTGTTTGTTTGTTAATACTAATCAAATGGTAAGTAGTTTTTCTTTGTATATTCACACAGTATACAGATTGTTTAAACGAAGGTTGTCGATTCGACTCGTATTTTTTTAGTATCGTTTTTCGAAATTTCTGTGCCGGTTTACTTAATGCATTTTTATTAAGGTTGAGAAAGTTTTCAATCGACAAACAAAAACAAAACTTCGAAATAAACGAAATAACGATTTCGTTAGTGTTAAATTTTGATTTAAAAATCGAAATACTGAATTTGAGATATTACACCCCAGTTCCCAGGTGCGACAACGCATGGGCGTGCTGAATCGTTTTTTTTATATTATATGGCATCTATCGTTGTGATAATTCTGTCAATGTCTAGTCAGAACGAGGCGCGTATATGAAGTTGCTCGGTGACAAAAGTAATCAGTGGAATGCATGAGAGCACTAGGTGGAGACTTAAAAATAGGACAAACGACTTCACGGTGATATACCCAAAAACATATTCTATTATGGTACATAATCAGTTGAAACTTTATGAAAAAGTTAGGTATATATAAATATATAAATATAGGAAGAATGCATATTTAAAAATTATATGGCCATTAACTTTATTCTTAATAATAAAACAATAGAGGTTGTTAAAGAAAGGGGAGTCTGTGAACGAGAGGGGGGATAAAAAGTTAACGGAACGGGAAATATACTTGGGAGTGTCATATAGGGATGACGATAATTTTAGGCATGGACCAAATTCGCATATGGAATGATTCCGAACCCTGATCTTAGCTAGGAAGTGCCGAATCCTTGTTGAGGATCGATATAGATGTCATTGATTGTTGGCATCACTTACCGTTTGGCGAACTATGTTCTTGTTTGACACCCCTAATATAATGTGTCCTATAATTGTGTTAATAAAGTAGATTTTTTGTTTTATTTAAAGGATTTTCGTTGCGGAACGGTTCGTGAGATCTATTTACCCATATCATTTACAATACATACTAAATATAAACCTGAAAGTAATAATAATACGGGAGGTAAGAAAAACGATTTTAAGGTTGAGACAATAACCAACCGTTTGTGAAAATTTCTTACGTAGATATGTATCCTGCGTAGTTAACATTTAATAACTAATAGAAAATATGGGAATAAATACCGCATTCTTCCGCGGTTCGATTTCATTATTAAAATTACGAATATTCACAAAAGGTAAAGTAAGAGTAAACTATATACCCATAAATCCGGTAGCTGGGTAAAGATCTTCTCTATAAAGAGGATAATCGAATATCGTCTAACACGGCTCTAACGCAGATTGATGGATTTCATGTCTTCGAAATAAATTTCACAATAATTACTAGAAAATCTGTATATATTCCTCGTCTGGGAATCGAACCCCAGATCCATGATACAGAAGCTAGGCATTACGGTCCCCTGACTTGACGTACGAGTAATTAATTATAAATGGTTTGATGCAAGTAACTTTTCCTTCGTTTTTTTTAATAGTAAGAGGCATGACGTCATAATCAGACTACCACGCCAAGCCAATATCTTCTTTATGCATTGAACATAAGTTGGTTTTTGCTAAACTCCGTAAAAGAGTTTACTAATATAAGACACGCGATGGAAATTGCGAGTTGGGTCGCATGTCTCACGTTTTCATATCGTGCATGTTTTAGTTTTGAATTTTAAGTTTTTAGTTCAAGCTACATATTCGATATAACTGAAAGTTCTATCCTCAGCCGATCAATAGGTTTATGCTACACACAATAATAATAATAATATTTTCTCCCTCTAATGGTCTCCCTTTCCTCACACCGTCCGCTTGGACACCCGCGTCGAGCGACTCTCGACTGGTCGGTCCTTATATATGTTTATTCTATCGTATCATTATTATATATATTATATCATATATTATATATATTTTATTATATTTACTGTTTGTTATTTATATTATATATTTATGGTAGGCCAGGCAAAACTAAAAATGAACATCCCACAATAATATTGTTTATTTGTTAAATGGTATAAAAAGGCACATAATATATATTTCAATCTTTTATTTTTCCGATCATACATTTTTTTTTGTCACTAACCTTCAAGTGTGGATATGGTTAACTTGTTCAGTCTCGTTGATTACATACAATACTATTGGCTAGTGCAGATCTCATGTTAAGTTCGCAAACCACTAGACGACAAAAACTTTTTAATTATATTTAGTTTAACAAACGAGCACACAATTCACCTGATGGCAAGTGATTCCTGCGGTCTAAGACATCTAAGTCCACCTTCAGTCAAGCACATGCATTGTTGCAGCATCATTATGATGCTATTTCAAGCTGGCATAATTTGACCTAGGTGCAAATGGTGGGTGTGAGGTGAGGCTAGAAAGAAGAAATAACCTATTTAAATTTTCATTGTTACGTTGAAAATGTTATACAATAAAGCCCTATTGAATTCTACTAAAGTTACTATCGTTGTTTTTTTTTACAATTAATGATAAAATTGATCTCTGGTAGAACATTTGACATTGTGTCATTTTCATTTCATGATTTTCTTTTTATTATTTGTACTTTTTTGTATTATCCAAAATAAATGTTTAAGTTAACAATTTGTAAATAACACATTACGGTCAGACGTCCTAATGTTACACGATAGCCATCGTTTCACCGAGGCGGTATTAATTCGCGATTGAACCCCCGATCAGCAGTTTGTGTTGACTGTCGACAGTGTTGAATTGTTTGACGGGTGTGCATGACACTGTCATCCATGATTTATTAGTGACTTGCCGACCGGTCTCGCTTAGTGTTCTGTTTATAGAATTGGTATAAATAATTAATATATTATAACATTATCTTCGAGTAGTCGTTTAGTCGTAGTTATTGTAAAAGGTAGCACCAATAAGTCCATTGTTGGGACATAGGTTCCACTTCGATTTCAATGCGGATTGATGGATTTGTGGATATTTTTTATTTATTTCTCAAACGTACAGGTCAAGCCAAGCACGTCGTAAATCAAATTTTAAAATTGCAATTAACAATACCATTGGTGCCGGTACAGGAGATCGAAATCAGTCTAGTCGTGTACATACTTCGAAGCAAGCGCCCAAGCACCGACTTACCGCGGCTCTGTTGATGAAGTTATAATTCAGTATATTGATATACATTCAACATCATCATCATTAAAGTCCATCACTAGTCCAATGCTGAAGATAAGCCGCCACAGACCACCACTAGCATGAACCTGAGCCACCTGCATCCATCTTTCCGTGCGCGATAGAATAAATAGCGTAGATATCCTCAGAAGAACTAAGTTAACCGACATAGCTCAGATAATCAGTACGCTGAAGTGGAATTAGGCCGGTAATATAGCTCGTAGAACCGACAACCAATTGGGAAGAAAAGTTCACCAGTGGCAACCTCGTATTGTCTATAGTATTGTAGGATAACCCACTAGACGGTGTAGCGTTCTATGCAAGTCTGATAATTAAATAAGATTTATTTAATAAATATATATATTGATTTATTCTTTATTGCATTTACCTAAACAAAGTTGAAGGTTCACAAAGGGCGGACTCGACACCAAAGGTTTCCTCGGCCACTCAGTTGTCGCGATAAGCGCAGGTATATAGACGGGGTGGGATATATTTCACCAATTTGGTCACCTTCAATTATTTAACAACAAAAAGTTATCTACAAACAAAACCATAGAAATGTAGTAATTCACTGGCTTCAACAAAATCAGGTTATTGGTACAATTTAAAGGCGAAAACCTGTTCCTATCCACACTTACTTGGATCGGTCTTTAATGAAGAAGAAAGTTTTTTTCCGAACTTTTACTTAAATAATATAACAAAAAAATAAGGTTATATATTTAGTATAAAAATATATCCTGCAATGAGTTATATTTTATAAAGTTATCATCATGGTAAGTGATAATTACGACCTGTAACTGTTACATCCATCCTCAATTCTGATCTTTTTTATGCTTGATGGCCACTGTTACCCTGAGGTGGCCGAGTGCTTAGGGCAGTCAATCGATATCTTTATTTATGGTAACCAGCACAAAGGCTTCCAAGACGAAGCCTTGGCTTTGACCGTTATCCTGTGCGCGAAAGCAGCGCCTAAAAGCTCGGCGGAGAACCTAGGCTCAATCATTTGCTTCTGCTGGATTGACTAAATCAATATAATAATAATAATTATTAATGACATTTTACCTACCATTTTGGAATGCGTTGACGCTGGAGAAGAATTGGCGCAACAAACACCAGCGACGCTCCTACCTATTATAACCTAATTGGGGAAAACAGGGCTGAAAAATGGCGGTAACGTGAACAATTAAATTCGGTGAACTGTTTTAAATTTAGTTGGAAAATTTTATCTCCAACATAATACTAACGGGCGAAATTAAATAGAAGCTAGTAAAATAAACTCGTACGAGGAATGGGAAAGTATCAAGGCTCAGGGTTGTGCTTCTAGGCAAAGTATTGCTTCGTTTAAATTCATCAGTGAATTAGTAATGTACTAAGATGACCAATGTGATACGCTATGCTGGTGGGTAAGTGATTATGGGATAGTGAGTTTTGATTTTAAAACGTACTACCAAAGGGTGAAAACGAACCCAACGTTTACCCGTAAGTGATGATTGTGGGCAAGAAATACACTCGAGGAATGTGTCTAATTTGTGTGACATGTACACTAATATATTTATTTTCTTACGTCTAGCGTGAACACGGAAAACGAAAAGTCAGCGTGGAAATGGTCATGCGAAAACTCGAAGTGTGTGAAATCTCTTCTAGATCCCGAGAGTAAAGAGCCCGCACTCAGTCTGGAGGCTTGCAAGATGTTCTGCAATGAGTACGGTGAGTTTTCAAAGACATCATAGTGAATAACGAACATATGTGATAGTTAGTGGGTCCTGCTGCCCATGACTATCTCCAAGGTACTAAATAACTACCTCCTCCTTCCTAAAAGGAGTTAAGATGTGGATGATTTGTCCTTACTGAGATCTAAAATGCAATACCTCCTTACCAGTATTTGAGTCTTCTGTTTCCTTTATTCACCACAGGAAATGTAGCAGTGCTAAGCGTTTCTGTGTGTACTATTTTATGAATATAATATTTTGTGAAAGCGTGAACCTTCTCAAATCATTCCATCTTTATCTACGGCATTGTTCTACAATGTAAGGAGTCTCCACAGTTTTACTATTTTATTTAGATTTGATAATCCTGTTTGATCTATTTTTTTTTGGCGAGGTAATAGGGGTTTTTATTTCCTATCATCTCTCCTATTGGTAGCTGAAAGGGGAAGTATGTATAGCGTCAAAATCCCGTAGATATATAATTATGACATGAGCGGTTGTTGGTATATTTACCGCCTCAACTTCTATATATGAGGACACTTTAATTAGCTGACTGACAATGGACAAGCAAAACGTGTAAAGGAAACTTTAACCGTGTTTAACCAGGCTTATGCTGCAGTTTTCAGCTGCGCGTGATTGATTCGACCGAGGCAGACCCGCGCACTAACAGAATACTAGCACTTAATAGCAACATGTGGCTGCTGTTTATGGTGATTCTAAAAAAACTCGAGACTTAATTACTGGAAACGAGGCATTCCATCTCAGTCCTCAGGGCAATGGAGGCATGTACGTTTTGAGTTCTTGTTGAGCGTGATGTGTTAATGGGCCGAACTATCTACCATCAGATGAAGTGTGTGCTCTTTTATCACCTTGGACAAATAAAAAAAAGTCTTATTTATCGCTCCCCCTCTACGCGGACACTATGTATAGCTAAGAGTGAAGAAGAAAGATAGCGTTAAGGAGATTTTCTTTTTTTCGTGCCAGGTTTTTTTTAAATTAATGCCATTGTTTTTCTACAATCCCACCTGGTGTTAAGTGGTGATGTGGAAGTTGATAGTAGGGCGCGTTAGTTCAGCAAACTACAGACACTCACGTTACACTCGGACGGAAAGACTGACGCAGGAAAATTATTCGAATTCTTCCCTATTAGCATTAAAAACCTAGATTCTGTTGATGTTTATGCTGCTAGCCCATGCGGCTCTAACAGCTTCATCGAATACAGGGCTCACGGAACAGGGTGGTCCGTGAGCTGGCTAGTATTAAAAACCACGATGTATATCTGAATGTCGCTTTGTCCGTACGCGAGATATATCCACTACAAAAGGATGGGGAAACCCACCTTTTTGTTAGTTCGTTGATGAAAAATAAAGAAAGCAAATGGGATGATCAAGTTATGTAAATACATATGTCCCGCACTTTTTAATATGTATGCTGTAAAATACAGTCTAATAAGGTTACGGTTAAATATATCATCATCGTTTCAATATTATTTTATTATGTATTTGCTTTATATTCTCGTCGTTTGCAGGTCTCTTATGGCCTCGGCCTACTGGCGAGGTGAACTTAGGGAACTTCCTGTCCAAGATCAACATTAACAATATAGAAATACAGATACCTAAGAGGGGTAAAACTGACTCCCTGATTGACGAGGCTGGTCAGGTAAGATTTTTTTATATTTTGACCACGGAAACTTTTTCCACGTGCAATGAGATGCTAAACACTCCGCAAAAACAAAGACACTCACTCGTTCTCGCCTTCCTTAATCTATGGTAAGGGATATGCGGTAAGATCATAGGGGTTTGGGGTTGGTACAAGAGTTGGCCGTTATAGGGGGCGAGTGCTGGCCTTGGCTAGGGTTGGCATCAATATATAAATATTATCATCTTATATATATATATATATCCTTGTTAAACGAAGACTCATTTTAGTAGTGCTTGACTCACTGAGAGCTAAAAAATGCTTCGGTGCCTAGCTGAGTTCTATTGACATCCATTATCCCGTATCCTTGATACTGCATCTGAATCTTCCTCGCATCTCGTTGCCCATGGAGCCCATGGATCACATCCGGCTAGGGAAAGTGACGACGGGTGAGTTCCTCTATGCCTTCGTCGTTCCTAAGGCCTCTATATTCATCCTTGACAAGGAAGAGTGTGAATGCAGATGCGTTGTCACCCTTGAAAACTGAGATGGAATGCCTCATCAACAGAAATAAAGGTATCAGTATCCCCTTATTATGTGAGGGTGTGGTCCTACCCCGATCGAGCTGATCAATTCATTCTGCAGCTAGAAACAACCTGCAGCGTAACTCTACCACTTTGTGTATATATTATAATCTGATAAGTTCCAGAAGTTATCGTCGTGGTGGAAATAGATAAGGTGGGTATTTTTGAGCAAATGAATCTGATGAAAGTTACTTTTTTTTTAGAGGTTCAGACAAATAGTATCCTTGTCGGTACCTAATGGGATGAAGGCGAAGGCGAGTGGTAAGACCCTTATCGTGACCATCGTCAATGAAAACCCGGATGTCAGAGGTGAGGAGCATTATATAAATTTATTATCATTGTATAATTTCATAAGCCTCTAGTGAGTCTGCCCGTCACTGTTTGCCGTATACATTGTTTATAATATTGGTGTTGACAAATGAGCACACAGATCTCCTGACGGTTAATCATAACTGCGTCCCATAAGATCTACATCTACCTTAAACAAAGATACAGGATGCCCATGGGTTGTCAATCTGAGGACTGAATGTCTAATGGTTATTGTGTCCTCGTATACCCGACACTCACCATACGAAACTTACCAGCGTTATACTGGCATTCTGTGAGTCCATTTCAGGTCTTGATGATCAATTCACGTTACAGCCAGAAAGTCTGTAGCCTCCTATCACCAGCCTCCAATCAACACGCCGACAATCTAAACAAAAGCATATCAACGAGATTGGTAGATAATATATCGATAGATCGAAGTTATTTGTTTAAAAATAATGAAGAAATGTAACAAGAAATACATACGCGTATATTTTTATAAAAATAAACAAACATACGATATAAATAACGTTACGAACGACAAAGGTCGTATAAAACAAAAAAGAACTACTGAACCAGTTTTTGAAGCCGTCGATGTTTAAAAGTATACGGGTTGTATAGTAGGTGATCATATATCTTGATTGAATTAAACTAATGTGTCCGCTCGCTTCCGACAGATGTACGAATGACTCGCATTGTGTCAGATTGATGTCATATGACCATTCGGAATGGCTTTGTGCGTTTACGTTGAAATAAAGAAGGAAAAAATATCTCATAATCATCATTATCTGACGGGCGTACTGGTGATCCTTATGAGAGTCAAAGGTATCTGTTCTTGAATACCTCGGCAGCCTTTAAGTTACGGACCTGGCCATCCTTTGGCTACGTGTAGACAGCGACGACCATCT
This sequence comes from Teinopalpus imperialis, assembly GCA_029286865.1. Classification (NCBI taxonomy): domain Eukaryota; kingdom Metazoa; phylum Arthropoda; class Insecta; order Lepidoptera; family Papilionidae; genus Teinopalpus; species Teinopalpus imperialis. Next base: position 1,401,833 of record JAGSMU010000039.1, read on the forward strand.
CGTGTGGTAATACCTACACTGACAGACTCATCGAGCACGTCCAAATGGATACAGACTCCGTGCAACAGATCCCATCTGTAGAGATCGCGTATTAATGATTATTTTATTTCTCTACATAGTTTCCAGAATGATCTATACACTTTTGCCATCTTGTCTCTAGCTTTAGTATTCTTTCTAAAAAAAAAGAATCTTCAATTTCATCAAAGTATTCAGTCACAGCTTCTTGTACCTCGATATTCGTCGAAAATTTTCGTCCTGCCATGTGTTTTTTTAGATTGGGGAAGAGATGGTAACCAGACGGGGCCAAGTCCGGCGAATAGGGTGGATGCGGCAACAGTTCAAAGCTACAATTGTGTATTTGTGCGATTGATTTCCCCGCAGTATGGACAGGAGCGTTATCTTGGTGGAACAAAACTTTCTTAGACAACATACCAGGCCTTTCTATTTTTATTTCTTCACGCAAACGTTGTAAGAGTGTGCAATAATAGTCTGCATTTATGGTTTTACCTTTTTCAAGGTAGTCAACCATAATGACCCCTCTACAGTCCCAAAAACCTGAAGCCATTACATTCTTTTTTAGTTTTCCAATTTTCTCATATGCTCGGCGGAATCGTGAGGAAATGTGTATGCTTAAGAAAAAAACAAAAAAAATATTTAAGAGATGTTCGCCAACTCGTAATGAATATGATATGGATATGAAGTCCCATAAATAATAGAAAACCTTTCAGCTGCTGGTTGGGCATCCTATGGGCAATCGGAAACAAACTTTTGTCACTAAAGATAGTATAGGAAGTGAAAACTATCTTTTCTTTTCTTTAAGTTATTTTCAATTATGTTATTATCTCAAAACAACTTTTTGAAAAGTGTTTTTTTATTTAAACTTGAAATTATAGTTATTATTTTTTATATCTAGTTAAACATGACATTCCTGGTTTAAAGAAAACTTATGAACACAATGCGTAGGCCAACTTTGTAATAAAATTGAAAAACTATGCGAAATATAAAATGATATATTACATTACTTGTTATTTTTTTGGAACGAAGAAGTTGCCATTCTACCTGATATATAACACTTAACATGTTTCTTTATTGTTATTTGTTAATTATGTTTAATGCATCACGGAATTATTTATTCATTATTTCGTTTTTTTTTTAAATTTAGTATAACGAGTCAAAGCAAATTAAGTTAAATTAAAATAAAAAAAGTTTTAGATAGACCTATTTCCAGTCACTAGCTTCTTATCATTTACGGGATATCCCCGTAAATATAAGCCTTTGTATTACCATACATTCATTTTGGTATACGAATAATACTATCGAACATTAAACAGCTTGCAACACGACTGATGGAACTATTGTTTTAATTAAATAAAAAGAAAAACTTAATCGAGTCCTCGTATCGTACAACAGGCGTCTCAATCGCATAAACGCATAACTTATTTATTTTCAGGCTATATTTAACCTTCAATCTAGGTGAATATCGTCTATAATCGTGTAACATTATAATTGCATTTATGACATTGCGGGTTAGTGACATTTGGCATTTGCTCGCTGTCGGCAATGACTCAATGCGACAATATCCCAGTAACGGCTGTTTTCCACTGTGACCGTTTTGTATATTTTTCTTAAGTACATATAAATATAATTTATTTTTTAATATAACTATTACATATTAATAATCGTGAAGCATCGCAAGGTCAGGGCCTATATGTTGGATGCTGATTAACACTTCTCAACCAAGCTCTCCCAATAATTGTTGAGTGGCTAAATATGTGTGAGGTCTGGCGTTAGCATAATAAAAAACCACACCCTTTCTGTTGATCAATTCCGGCTATTTTTTCTCAATCTGGGGAGTCTCATCCGCTGTTGGCAGTAGAGATCCAAATTGATAGTTTGGGCCAGTGGTAAAAGCTCATAATGAACATTACCCTTTCCAATCCCACCATACAAACAGAATCACCTTATTGCGAATTAATCCAGGTTTCGCTATAGTCTGTGGAGTTTACCTGCCCTTTGAACGTGACCTTTTTCGCGCGTTATTGTCGTAGGTAACCATCAATCTTTTCAAAAAAGCTCCGGTTTTATTGCGTGTCAATAGCGTTGCAAATGAGTATAAAATTCATTAGATTTCATTCAGTGAGCTCCACACCCAAATATCGAGCTTTTTTGTATATTCAGACTTCTTCAAACTGTTTTGTGGTCAACCGCTTCAAAATATATCGAATTTCTTCGTTAGATCTACTCATATTGGCGGACTGAAAAACAACAGAAAAATGGCGGGAAACCATACGGTTTACTTTTTATATTTCTATTTTTTATATATGTCATCTATTTAATGGTATCAAAACCAGATACAAACATTACAGCCAGAGAGATTATACTGCAACTATTAACTTATAAAATACGAAATAACTTTTTCCCCTGTCCAATATTAAGTGTTTATATATTTTTGTCCACAGAATTTTCTCTGAATATGGACGAGAGTTACACCCTGGATATAGCGCCGATGTCCAACGACCGTGTGAACGCCACCATCGCGGGCAACACGTACTTCGGTGTCCGCCACGGATTGGAGACGTTGTCACAGCTCATTGTCTATGACGATATAAGGGATCATTTATTGGTGAGATAAAATTGCTTTTTTACTGCTATCGGCGCTCGCAAGTCCGTCGTCGTCAAAATTTTGTATAAACTGAGTTTACCGACCGTCTTAATCAATCAACCATTACTCAAACAACACAAGCACAAAGGTATTTTAATTAACATAGTATCCAGCACATTCTACAGTAATGGCATACAAACATTTACTTTACTTTTGCTACGGAACGTCATTATCACCAAACAATTTCATAGCAATTGTCAATATTAAATGTCAAGGAATACATTAAAATTAAATAAAAAATATAAAAAAACTGTCGGATAAATAGTAAAAAAAAAATTGAATCAAATTAAATGTAATATTAATAATACTGAACATAAACTCGCTCCTTAAAGTGAGCGAGAAATTGATCTCGACTTGCTAAGACCAAAACAGAAGAAGATAATACTTTTATACCCGTCCGCGTATTTGATACTTTGCCATCCTTCAAACTTAATCAAGAGTCATGTCAAATTGTCATACATAAATAAATGATTTAGAAATTGTGCTGGTTATAAGTTGTTGGCAAACCTTGCGTACTGTGAAATAATGTATTCTGCTTTTACGGTGACGTGGATGTCAGATCTGTATACTTTATTTACGCTCCACTCATAACATGTCGCACGGCCTTAATATTTCAGTGTGAACACAGCTTTACGCATGCGCAATGAGTTTGACATTTAAAATTGTTCAAGTTTCATTGGGTACACAACACAGGCCAATGTCACGACGCTTGAAGCGAGAGATAAACAAAGTTTAGATCTTTTTTCTTTCTTATAATATAAATATTAAAAACGATAACATTAAAATAAGTTTTTTAAATAGATTTTTATTAAAGCGAAAGATACAAAAAGAATAGCTAGAAAGTTCGAGAATAAAATATTTTATTTATAACATATGTTAATATATTTATTTATTAAAAAAAATGATATATTCATAATTAAAATTCTCTCCAGTCAATACAGATAGAAGAGTCGCTGGAGTTTGTTGTGCCACTGTTTCACTAGTGCCCACGCATTCTGTAGCGGTGGTACAGATAGCCAATAATAATAATGGTGATATTTATGTAGATGATTCTTAGTCAGAAGCAACTGACTCGAGTCAGACGCTATCGCGGAACAGGGTAACGGTCCAGGTCCTTGGGCTGGTCTACCACTAATAGAGGTCTCGACTAGCTATAAGCGCTAAATTGAAATCCTGCAGGTTAAACAAGCAAAACATATGTAAATTGGTTTCTAATCAGTAGAAAATGTATATAGCATATATCGTACGTTATATATGTAATCCTGTTTGATTTATTATTTTTCTAACTTACAAATAAATTTTTTATCTGTTACTTTATTTTTAAAGTAAAAGAATTCTCTGAAATAAAAATAGATTTTTATGCCTGGAATGTCCACTATTCGACTTAATGATAGCGTAATACAATTGAAGCACCGCTTTAGACAGGTTTAACCGCATTTTTTTAAATGCTACCTAATAGTTCATAATTATATCTTTACTACTTGGTTTTGCATTATTAAATTATTAGATAAAATTCTTATGTTAGTGTATACGGGTAACAATAAAAAAAAAGACTTTTTAATCTCATAATTATCGATAGCAAAGTTAACTAACAATTAGAATAAAATATACACCGCACGAAACACAGTAGGGTGACCTGAGGAGAGTACACTATATTTTTTCTCCATTGTGCCCTTTAATTTTTACCTACAAAATAGAAATAAACAAAATGATGCTTCTTTTTTTTTAAAATACATTCCGCTAACAATTATCGATGGATAGAGTGAGCTAACCGGTTAGAGATCGTTGACTCCTTTATTTGTCCGTCAATTTGAATAAATAACAAAATCCTCTATGTAAATTGGCCTCTTTGACATTTTATTGTGATTGACAAAAAACGGTTAGGCGGGAACAGAGAGTGGTGTGATTTTCGATTTGTCACGTATCGACTGTAGATACAGGATGTTACTTTTTCTTCTCGAATAGTTATATATATCGATAAGGTATTTTTTTTAGATATACACAGATATTAGATATATCATGCGCGTGGTGCAGTGATTAGAGTACCTGGCTACCGCATGTCCTTGGTTCGATTCCCAGGCGAGGAACAATATTTGTGCATAATAAATTGTTAGTTTTTGGGTATGTAACACTGCGTTTGAACCTTCCTTCGATTTTGTTGCACATGACGACTAGTAGGTCCCTCTGTGTTTTCATAAAACGGTACTATAAAATATTTTGCGCAGTAGATGTCATATGGCAATAACTTGATATCACCGTAGTTGAAATCGACCAGGAGGACGTCGTCACCATTTCGTGCGAGCCACATTGCAGCGCAAAACTTGCGCTTGCATTATTGTGCCAATGGAGCAAAACGTCGCTGGAGTTTCTTGCACCACTTCTTCTCCAGCACATTACCCATTCCGAAATGGTGGTACAGACAGTTAATAATAATACTGATATTAATTTAGATAATCCGTAGTCAGAAGCAACTGATCGAGCCGGTGAGGTTCGATCCTCTCGGGCACCATCGAGTCAGTCGCTCTCCCGTAACAGGGTAACGGTCCAAGCCGGCGCTCCGTATCGGGGGCACTTGTGCTGGTTACCCACTAATAAAGCAAGCTGTAATACCAGCGTAAAAATAAAACAACTTATACTTACTTTGCCATTTTTAATTCATTGTATTCGTATGATGAATGAAAATTATAAAAAAACTAACTATTAACGCTTTTGTCTTAGGCTTTAGGGGTGATAGCAATGATATCTGGATAATTATCGAGAATGTATGCGTGTTATAAAGTACAGGATTTATTTACCATCAGTTGAACATGCTTTGTGAAGGGTAACTTTAAACCTAATATATATATATATATATATATATATATATAAATATATATAATGAAGCAAAACGCACATTGATTAACGGAAATGAAATATAGTTGCAAATATTATATATTAAATACAAGACGTTACATTCTCTACTTTATTCTTAGATTCGTCTGTAGTTTTTTTTATCTAAAATGTATTCGATGTGAATAATAAACGAGGGTCGCATAACTCAGTTGTCAGTTCTCAGCTGAAGAACAATATTTGTGCATCAACAAGTCATTGTTTTGTTATTTTAACGGTGACAAACGAGCACACAGCACAGATATGTTGTCATCCTTGCACTCACCAGACGAAACACGGCAAACGAGAGTTATGCTGCTATTTTACGCTGCTGTACAAATAAAAATACTGCAGTGTGGCTCCACTACTGTAGCTATAAATGAACTATGAACGAATGAATGCCTTTGTGTTTGCGCAAATGCTTTTAATATCATGGTATTGTATGCATTTGCGATTGTAATCATCATACGATGTGATGTATTAACTTTGTCTAAAACGATTTAAATTTCTTGATAAATATTATAATCATATAAGTTCGCTGTATAAATATCGATATTTTGGCATCATATAAAATAAATGAATTCTTTTTTGAGGTTGGTTGGTCAATAGAATAAAAGTTTTTTTATTCTATTGACCAACCAGGCGGAGATGTAAAAAAATATCCCTTAATAATAATAATAATTAAAAATAATACATCTAATAAAAACAATATTATCGCCTATTCACACATCGTTTTAATCGACCTGAAAACCTGCGCTGTGGTATCACCGCAACATTATAAATGAGCTGGCCACCCCCTCAGTACTAATTGTTATTTTTTCTCATCTTCAAATTGTACTGAATAAACTTTTTCTTTCTTTCGTGTAATGACAACGTCTTGCGCCTTACTTATGCAAATTATATTTTTAAACAATCTTATAATTGCTATTAAAATTTCTAACATTCTGGTTAACCTCTCCAACTAGGCTTAAATGCTTGTGCTAGGAGTTGGTTCACGACAATTGTAGAACGGCGGCTACGAACCGACGATCTTAAGTTTCGGAGACCGTACCCTAAACCATTAGACTGTTGACGATTCTATTGTCTATTCCCATTAGGATTAAGGATCTGTTATTAGTATCTATTATTTGTTCCAGATCGTAAGGGATGTGAACATAAGTGACAAACCGGTATATACCTATCGAGGTATACTCCTCGACACAGCCAGAAACTTCTTTTCGGTGGATTCCATCAAAGCTACCATCGGTAATTACTCAAATCGTAACATCTTATTTCATGACTAACTAACTAACTTTTAATTTATAACTAACAAAGGACCAGAACGAGGCTGATAATAATTTTTGTTTAGGATAAATGTATATTTTAAATTCATATTAATAATTCTTTAAAAAACTCCATAATATAATGTCGTCGTAATTTCAAAACAATTTTTATAACATATAATATTTGTAGTAACAAAGTTTACCTTAGGTAAGTTGTGGCTGCGGTCCATGGGATCTATATCAATCCTCAACATTGATTGCTTGACATGAGAGGCAATATCTGGCAGCAGCCATAGGCACGCATAACATGAATTAACGAAAGAAAATTACTTTTTTTTATATAAAGTTTTAAATAATATTTGGTTTATTTAAAACTTTTAAAAATTTAATTAAATATATAAGAAACGAGCGCACAGTTCACCTGGTGGTAAGTGATAACTGCAGCCCTTCAAATCTACATCTGTTATCATCTCTGACCCTGATATTGAATGCCTCGTCACCAACGATTAGGTCCCCGGATCCCTACACTAAACTAAAGTAAACCGTCGTAATTAAATTACGAAGTGACAAGACCATTCATCATTTACAGACGCCATAGCCACGGTGAAGATGAACACATTCCACTGGCATATCACGGACAGTCAGAGCTTCCCCTTCGGCTCCGAGAGGAGACCAAATCTCACCAAATTTGGTGCCTACAGTCCAAGCAAGGTGAGTTAAGCATATCAATATTTTCCTTATGGAGAAGTAAACGGTATTTTCAAATTGAAATAATATTAAACTGGTTCCCCGGGTTGCTCATCGGAGCAAGCGACTCTCCACGTGGTGACTGTGTTAAGGAAACGTGATGAGGAACAGCTTCGCCAAGAGGCTACCATTGCGGGTTGGCAGGTGACACATATCGTCGATTTCGACATTCCTTTGTTTAATTCTTGGACATGCAGGTTTAATAACTATATTATTCTTCATTAGTAAGCATGTGACGCAATGGACACAGTATCTGGCTTGTACATCGCGGGTCCTTGCTTCGAATCGCATCCTGGAAATAATATATGTTCTATACAAATTTATGGTTCTCTTGAGTGCTGTATGTTCGATCCGATTAAACTAAACTGTCGTTACAGGTGTACACGAAGAAGACAATAAAAGAGATAGTGGAGTATGGTCTAGTGCGTGGAGTGCGGGTGCTTCCAGAGTTCGATGCGCCTGCGCATGTGGGAGAGGGCTGGCAGGATACTGACCTCACTGTCTGTTTTAAGGTAAAGTCATATATATATATTTTAAAATCCTATGTAAACTATTATATACGTCACCAGTCGTGGTAACTTTTACTTCTTCCGACTTCAAAATTCTGTCTATCCTTGCGTATGATCCCTAGAAATGAATTAGGGTAGCTCTGTACTCCAACTCCATGAACTACTACTTTTGTTTATTATATCGAGAGTAACAAATGACATACACCTTTGACAAGGAAAGTGTGTTTCTAGCTGCAGAATGAATGGGTCAGCTCTACCGGGGTAGGACCACGCCCTCACGGAATACCGAATACCAGCATAACGCTGCTGTGTTTCGTCTGCTGAGTGCAGAGATCCGGAGACCTTTATTACTGGTGACGAGGCATTCCATCTCTTTCCTCAAGGGTGACAACGCATCTGCATTATGATTCCTTCTCAATCACTTGCGGTCAGGTGAACTGTGTACTCGTTTGTTACTCTCAATGTAATAAAAAAAAGCTACAGGGCTGTCAAAATAAATGTCTAGCGAACAGAAATCTATTTTTTTACCTGGTTAAGCCTCTCTGCCCCTGTGAACCGGGTTGAGGGAAACTGGATGGACGGCTTCTTTCGATCGGCTTGACCTGAAAAGAGGTCTCGTGAAATAGCTGTTGATTGCTGCTCTCTTTCGCGTGGTAAGGGAAAGATATGAATGAATCAATGATATGAAGATCTGAATGGAGTTGGTTTTATGGCTTTCCAATTCCGTCATAGTCTTCAAGGGTTCGCATATGGAGATGTAAAATTCTGGAGGCGCAGGAGTCTCTATATATCTGATCTGGATAATTGTTCATTGTCTACATAATAGCACAATCGATTGTGTTCAATATTTTTCATACAAAACATTAATAATAAAACGATTAAATTTGGTAAATTGGATCTTGTCAGTATTTTTATTTTTGGATACATGAATTATTAAGTATTAAATATTGAAAAAATGCTTCATTCATACAAAAATTTTAAGTATTCACGAGTTAAACCATAATCTATAGTACAAAAAAATAAATACAAACACGTACAATCATCACATTTTTGTGTAACAGGATAACGGTTCAAGCCGAGGCTCACTCTCGGTAGCCCTTGTGCTGGTTACCCACTAATAGAGGTCTCGACTGAGCGGCATAAGCGCTCGGTTACCTCTCAAGCCCTAATAATAATAATAGCGGCCGTCGGCCCGAAAACAAAAAGAGAAAAAACCATTGCATTCACAATTTTTCTTCCTTCCTATTGTGTAGTATATTGGTATTTATGAATTCTTAGTTTTGTATTGTTCTCTCACGTGACAATAACTATGTTAGTGTAATCTTAGCCGGCTGATATAGCTCACTCTAGTGCAATGGTTCATCGTTCATCATTTTAAAATGGTTTTTATTCGTTGGGTCAGTTACTGCTGATTTTTAATTCAAGCGTCCGGTATAAATATGTAGGCCCATCTCAACCAGCTCCCCTCAAGAAAAGAACAGAATAAAAATTTACTTTACAGTTTTGAAATAGATTTTAATCATCATACTCAATCTATATTCCGTGAGGAGAAAATAAACTAATTTTTATTATTATTATTGAATCATTAAAATTTATCTGATCCACGTTCCAAAATGGCGTATGTGCGTTGTTGTTCTATTGTTTTATTTACATATGCAGGCGGAACCTTGGGCCTCTTATTGCGTGGAGCCCCCTTGTGGACAACTCAACCCGACCAGGGAAGAGCTTTATGATTACCTCGAAGACATTTACGCGGAAATGGCAGGTTAGTGACATTTTTAACGTACGAGCTAACAAATTAAATTGACATTTGACATATGACAAACTGTCATAAATGTCAATTGATAGATGTCAAAATGAAATGAACCATAACAATAATTACTCCTAAATTACTTTTTTTTGTTGGATGATTGCATCTCTAACTCAATTGGATTTACATTGTATTAGCTATGTTAAGCTGAAATTATAACAAAAAAATTAGATAAGTATGAAACAAATTTATATTACTTAATTCCGCATAAGATGGAAACTGTTTCTATAGCAGACTCTACTAAAGTCAACCAAGTAGTGTAGTGGTTGCTAAGTAGTATATCAGTGTTGAGGGACACCGGTGTGGGGTTCCGTGGGAGATCCCGGTGTCCACTCAAATACACTGAGACCCTCAACCATTACGTAGGATATCGTTTGAAGATTTCCCTCCAGATACTAATAGATAAGGTAGTACACATGAGATAGATAATATGATGGGATACTTGTTTCATTACTGCACGAAGCATTATCAAGCGATACAACTACCAAACGCCGAGTGTGTGCTTGATGATTATAAGACTTGTGAAGTCCGTTAATCCCCAGCGGGAGGGGATACAACCTAGATATCTTATCTGCATAGACATAATGATAAGTTGTGTTAATGCGGAATTTTATATCCGAAGCTCGTTCGGAAGTATGGCCTAATATATCACGAAGAAAACCTCATTATAAATCAGAAGTTTAGAATATTTTTGGTGATCATTACCATCCCATATGACGAGAATCGGGTGTGAGCCAATTCATAAATATTTGGTGTATGTAGGCACCGACTTATGAGATTGTACGCCAGCCAAAATCATTGGTACAACAATTTCTTCGCACCCCCTTCAATTATCTCGGGCCATCTGAGGTGGTCGAGACTCTGTGAAGGACCACTCTATAGTCTTATGCAAAAGGCGGTGTACCTTAATGCCTCTTGTACCATCTACCGTTCTCTTCCTTTTGGTCCTAGTCAAGGTTTGTACTGAATCATTTGCTTCTAGCAAGTTTCATTATATTACATTTTCTATGGCGGTATTTGTAAACTCTACGGTTTATTATATATTTCCAGAGGCTTTCGTCGGGCCGGACATGTTCCATATGGGCGGTGACGAGGTTAGCGAAAGGTGCTGGAACAGCTCTGAAGAGATAAGACAGTTCATGGTGCAGAATAGATGGGACCTGGACAAGGCCAGCTACCTCAAGCTATGGAACTATTTCCAAAACAAGGCTCAGGACAGGGCTTACAAGGTAAATAATTGTTTAATTAGATAATACCTTATGGCTAATTAAAAAAGTCCAGATCAGAGTTCCCAGACTTTTTTTCTCATAAACAACTTTCAAAATTTAGCTGGTTCTGGTGGACCCCATTTCTAACTTATTCCCAAAAGCTCAACAAAAAATATGGAATATGCTAGTTTTTACTAGTAACAGTCGCTGAGCTCCTTAAAATATTATCCGACTACATTGATAGGTGAAGTCAAGCCAACATTTTAGTTCTGCACTTAAGCAAATAAATTTTCGTGGACTTCGTGGAGATTGTGCATCTCCATTTTTTTTGTCAAGCCTACGTTGACCCCAGTCGAGTCTCCCGTGGACCCCTGGGGTCCACCTGGACCACTTTGGGAACTAAGGCGTTAGACCAAATAGGAACCGAAGGACAAAGCGCTCGACTTTCAAAAAAATACAGCCATCATTTGGATTTTTTTTAAATATTTTTTTATAGAACCAAAAACAGAATTACCTGTAACTTCATTTGTCGAAAAAAATGGCCATAGGTTGCTAAATACACATAATTCCACTTACAGGTTACATCATGCCAATTAAAACTAGTTGTATAATATAATATATTATACAATAACTTAAGATTACGAGAAAATGAAATATTTATACAATGTTTTAATAAAAATTAATAATTTAAATAAACTAAACTAACTAATTATCCTTAGATAGGAGTATTTTGGGTTTCAATAATTTTAGTCTTGATCATAAAATATTATCGTAAAAAAGTTAAATTAAAAACATACACATTAAAACTTTTTTGCACACTGTACTTTACATAAACGTCATCTTGTCAACGATTTGTATGTATGGAGGCTTGTTTGATACTTCACTAATATGCTTCAAGTGATTGTTATTATTTAAATTTTAATCATCTCTTCTAGGCTTTCGGGAAGAAGCTGCCGCTCGTACTCTGGACCAGCACTTTGACCGACTACACCCATGTACAAAACTTCTTGGATAAAGACGACTATATTATCCAGGTAATTGTTATGTTTCATCTACTTTTCTCTTATGGCAATCCAATCCACAAATATCATATATGGGGGCAGGGCTATCAGCTCATCCTATCTAACTACGACGTATTGTACTTTCGCTGCGGTTATGGCGCTTGGAGTAGAAATTTTGTAACGAAACTTCTTTAGGCGTGATGAGGGAAAATTCCAAGGTCGAATCTTAGTGCAATGTTCGTTTCCACCCGTCGACGGCGAGGGCGTCGCAAACAAGGTTATTCGCGGATACCGCCATGTCACAGGCCGGTTCTCTCCACTCAATACAGATAGAACCGTAAAGTTTCTTGCGCCACTTCGTCTCCAGCGCCAACGCATTCCGAAGTGGTGGTACAGATAATCAATAATAATAGGGATATTAATTTAGATAATTCTTAGTCGGAAGCAACTGACCGAGCCGAGGTTCGGCCCTCTCGGGCACCCTCGAGTCTGATGCTCTCGCTGAACGGGGTAACGGTCCAAGCTCCCTCCTGGAAGCCTCGGCTTACCCAAAAAAAAAAAGAATCTTTCCGTCGACAATGAAGACGGAAAATGAGTACTTGGGCAGAGGAAAAAGAGCTATATATACATTGTGTAGTTCAGAGGTTCCCAATATTTTTAAGGTTAACGCTCCTTAATAATCAGATTTTAACCGCGGCGCCCATAATACATAATTATTTTTTTAAATCGTACCTCTCTAAATGTTGAAAATCTTTACTTTATAATATCTCTTACCAATTTAACAGCGACAAAATTAGAAATCATCAGTTCATCTAATGTGAAGTGACGATTGATTAACTTTTATTATTATCGATTAACTATTAATATCGATTAACTGTTATTATCGATTAATTGTTAATATCGATTAACTATTAATATGTATACTAATGCTATTAATATATAATTTTTTTAATTTATGTACTATTAAAATTAAAATAAGTTTTGTATTGCGCGCAAAATATATTCTCTGCTCAAAACCTCAAAGGTAAGCGGGTGGAGAACCTTTAGAGGCATTAAGAACTGTACGAACCTTTAGGAGTTAAGTTCGCCTTATACTACAATGTTTGATTTACTTATGCAATTAAAAAAAAAAAATTAGCGGCCCATAAGCACATCCATACTTTTCAATTATTTAAGTACGGCGATCACCATAACCCCTGAGGACAGTAATGGAGTGCCTTGCAACTCAGCGAACGAAACACATCAGAATTTAACTGCTTTTACCCACAAGTCATATGCTGTTCGAGTTGACGATTCATGAAACCCATTGCAGCGTTGCTTTACCAGTGTTAAAAATATCCTATTAATCTCTTTCTGTTAAAAAAAAACCTAAAAAAAAAATACTTATTCTCCCCTCCAGGTGTGGACCACAGGATCAGATCCACAAATATCGAATCTGCTGAAGCAGGGCTATCGGCTCATCATGTCCAACTACGACGCTTTGTACTTTGACTGCGGTTACGGTGCTTGGGTTGGAAGTGGTAAGTTGGGATTTTGTTGTGAAACCACTTTGGGCGAGTGTAAGTTCAAGGTCGAACTCTAGCATAAAATTACTAAATATAAAGTTTAATGTAACTTTTCTAAAGCAAACGCAAAAAGGGCGAAAAATACGTACTTAGAGAGACAAAGAGCAGGCTATGCTGTAGTATATATGTATATATTGTTGGGCTCGTTTTTGTTCTCCTATTTATCCAACTCTGCCGTTCTTATAGATAGCGATCCGAGTCGAGGTTTCGTACTTCCTTATGAGGGGCCCTCGGATCGTGTTATCGCCCCCTCTGTTGTCGTCGACGTTCTTCGTCCACGGGAGTCGAAGTGCACCGGTGGTGCAGCAGCATCGTCGTTGTCCCCCTACTCAACGGGCCTCCCGCTCACATGTCTAATTAGATAGGGCTGTAGAGGTCTGTAGGGACTACTATGAGTATTGCTATTGGTCCAGAGAAAAACACACAAAAAAAATGTGTAGATCTCCATAGCAGTGACACTTTTCACTACAGGTCACGTGAACTGATTTGCACGTGTCATCTTTTTATAATATTTGAGATGTCAAACGAGCACACAGTTCTCCGGATGACAGTTTTAACGTATAAAAATTGCCAGATAGTTTGCCAAGTAGCATAAATAAATTGTACACAAGAATAATGTAGTATTTCCGTTTTTATCTCAATCGACTTTTACGGCCATGGAAAAATGATTTTAGTCCATTGTATATTCTTATAGCTAATAAAAAAAAAAAATTGCTATAGTATCCTTCACGGACATTCTTTCCGACAGTTGTCAACTCTATTGCCTAAACCCCCACGGTGTTCCTTTCAACGACTTTGGTCGGGACTGGCTCTACATAGAGAGAGATTATGAGATTATGAATGATGATTAGAGAATTATGTATATATTATTATGTGAGTTCATAGGAACTCTCACACAACACCGCATGTCAGCCATGTCAGCCCTTGGTACTTTTTCATGCGTTAAGACTATTTCATCTTTATATAAGGGAACATGGGAAAGCTACCTCATCACATCGTTTTAACCATTTGCAGGTAACAACTGGTGTTCCCCATATATTGGCTGGCAGAAGGTGTACGACAACAGTCCCAAGGTGATGGCGAAAGAGCACAGCGATCTTATACTTGGTAAGTTGTATTTCAATGTCATCTCCACAGCCCCAAGGTGATGATAAAACAACAGCAATTTTAAACTTGGTAAGTTGTATTTCAATGTCATCTCCACAGCCCCAAGGTGATGATAAAACAACAGCAATTTTAAACTTGGTAAGTTGTATTTCAATGTCATCTCCACAGCCCCAAGGTGATGATAAAACAACAGCAATTTTAAACTTGGTAAGTTGTATTTCAATGTCATCTCCACAGCCCCAAGGTGATGATAAAACAACAGCAATTTTAAACTTGGTAAGTTGTGTTTTGTCTTGTCCTCAATGCCATTTCAACAGTACCAAGGTGATGGTAAAACAGCACAGCGATCTTGTGTCTACTTGGTTAGTTATATTTCAGGATCATCTAACCTTAGTCCTTACATTTGTCCGTTGCTGAACACATTTTAACAGAAGTGAAACTGTGGCTTTAATAGGTCGGCTTGACCAGGGTAGGAGACTACGCCCGTACATAATCCTAGCTCAATAAGAACGCTATGTTCTTGTATGCTGATGTGTTTGTTAGGATGAGTGTAGGGATCCGGAAATCCAATTACGAGTTATTTGAAAATTGGGAATAAAATCAACAATCTTCCACTTTTCTCAATCCTTTCATTTCACGGTAAACAAGTAATCCAAGTTCGTACCAATAAAATGTTTGTGGCAATTTTAATTGTGTTCGGCGGTGAAGAAATACATCGCGAGGACAAGGCAGCACGCGTAAGATATGAATAATAAAAATTGATGACCCATTCACAACGGAGGCACGTCGCGACCTATACCTACAAGACCAGTATTCTGATTATTAAGGAAGCTTTAATCTTAAAAAGATTGGGAACCTCTGTACTAGACGAAACCTACGCCCAGCAATGACATCTAGGTACATATAGGCTGATACTATTACTTGGTAGTGGGTCCCATATGTCACCGTATCGCCGTACATCGGGGACAAGTGTCCATCGTCATATTTACTCATAATACGACCAATTCTTCAGGCGGCGAAGCAGCGCTATGGTCGGAGCAATCCGACTCGGCGACCCTGGACGGCCGGCTGTGGCCTCGCGCCGCCGCCTTGGCCGAGCGCTTATGGACCGAACCGGATACAGACTGGCGCGACGCTGAATACAGGATGTTGCACATCCGGTCAGTATATACATTTACCCAATAATGACGAAGTGTTTAGAATAAGAGTTTTTTTTTAAAGTAATTATTAGAAATGCTATTAACTCCTTACGGACTGCGTTGTCACCCTTGAGGACTAAGGTGGAATGCCTCATACCCGGTAATAAAGGTCTCCGGATCTCTACACTCACCAGGAACGAAACACAGCATTGCACTGCTATTTCACGCTGGTATTCTATAATTCGTTCTTTAGCCTAGCTCTACCACTGTAAAATTTAGTTCTGCTGATATACAAGTGTTTTGTTCAATATTAACACCGAGCATAGCCCTCTCCATAGCTAGTCGTGTGACTTTGAGCTTCTTGGTACGGTCAGCGGTGATCACCACGTCATCAGATCCGTTGCCCATCATTGGCAACACGCACTGACTAAACACTTTTGTCTTTAACCATTGAGGTGTATTCGACGACAAGATATGTGTATAAGGTAATAGACAATATTTTTTTTTTTACAGGGAACGCTTAGTTCGCATGGGTATCAAAGCGGAATCTCTCGAGCCTGAGTGGTGCTATCAAAATGAAGGATACTGCTACAATTAATTATAATATTGAGATTATAACATGCTTCTTCATTTCTTATTGGAATGTGAAACTTAACTATTGACGGAGATTACTCAATTGTAGATTTTAAATCCATTAGCCGATTTGCGTAATACGTCTCTAATAGAATATATATATCTGTAACCAAGTGAACGTTTTACATTTTTGTATTTTTTTTTATTTATGGTTTATAAAACTTTAATAAGATGTCGTCTCAAATAGAATATAATCTGTAATCAGTTGTACGTTTTACATTTTGTATTTTTTTTTATTTATGGTTTATAAAACTTTAATAAGATGTCGTCTCAAATAGAATATAATCTGTAATCAGTTGTACGTTTTACATTTTTATTTATAATTTATGATATACAAAAATTCTACATATGATATATTCAACACTGCCTTTGTTTAGGATTTAGTTTTGAATAAACGAAATTACGAAATTTACGTAGTGTACTCGTGAACTTTAATTTTGTCCTTTATAAATAAAACAACAACTTTTGTAGCGTTAGCGAATGTCATTTTAAAGTTAGAACTTAATAATAATAATATTTTATTTGGAACATAAAAAGCATACAGGTACAAATTTGTTCGATAATAGCCGCTGTAGTATAAACTGTGTAGCAGAAGAATGTCATGATTGTTTAATATCATCATTAAAGTTTTACAAAATAGTCTTTTTTTTACAGTATAGGCGGCAAACGAGTGTGCAGCCCACCTGATGGTAAGTGATCACCGCCGCCCATGAACATCAGCAACACCAGAGGAGTCGCTAATGCGTGGCCGGCCTTTAAGGAAGGTGTAGGCTCCATTCTTGAAGGTCCCCAAGTTGTATCGGTTCGGAAACACCGCTGGTGACAGCTGATTCCACAGTGTAGTTGTGCGTGGCAGGAAATTTCACGTGTAGCGCACTGTGGTGGATTGCCAACCATAGAGATGATGAGGGTGAAATTTTGAATTCTGTCGTGATGTACGATGCTTAAACTCAGTGGCTGGAATTAATCCGAACAACACAATCGGTGTGCGTAGTAGTTCATTGAACTAATTTATTTATCTATTTTAATTCCTAAAAAGAATAATAAATAAAATGAAATAAGAAATTGGAGTTAATACATATAGTAATAAATTAAATAGTTAATTGTCAAATTTACCAGTATTTGGATCTTTGATGTTAAGAGGATATTCATCCTGTCATTGCCAAAATATTAATGGATATTGGAGTGCGTCACACGAACGATGTAGTAGATCCGAAATCGTACTGACAGTGTTATCCCGACGTGTTATTTTTATAGCTCTATTGTGAACTGGATCACCAACCATAATAACACCAACCTCATCAACAGTTGGCGCTTTGAATCTGCCAGCATGTTCTCCTAATGGTACTTTGTCGGCTTTGGTGACGATTTGATAGTTTTCATTTTGCCATCATGGTGACACTCTTTTAATCAATTGAATGAGTTGTTTCTGATTTTTTAGAATTCTATTTCCATAAACCTAACAATTCAAAATATCCTCATGCTTTTTACCTGGAATTATTTTACAATTTTAAATGCTTTTGGGATGAGTCCCACGCTTTTAACTATTTAAATACCGTAATGGCTTTTATGCCTTGGGAACATATGTATAACTAATATGTTTACTAATCTATATATGCGCGATGAACTCAACTACTGAACCGATTTTAACCAAATTTAGCACATTGTTTGCAGTTTGATCCAAATTGAGAGATAGGATAGTTTATATCTCAATTTATAATCGCAATATTTTAACTGAAAATAATATAATATATTATATATTATATTATTTTCAGTATAAGAATTGTTTTGTGCTCATTACTGTAAATACCTTAGGGGCGTTCAGGGCGCACTAGTTTTGTTCCAAACACGCTGGCATGTGGTCGGGTGCAAAGTTATTAACTCTTGTGTCCTGCGCGTGCGCAGGAACATGGGACCTGTTCTACCCTTTCGGACCTACAATGGACCAGAGGCTACCTAGAGGTATGACGTCCTCGCCCGAGATTACACTGAAAGCACCAATCGTTTTGTATGGGGAGAGCTACGAGACAATATTTGTAAGTTTATGTATATCCCATCTATAGGCCCTCCGCATGGTGTGTAAATCATTCATAAAATGAACTCTTTATTTAATAATATAATAAAGAAGTAAATGCACTTTTAGTAAAACATTATTATTATTTACAGAAAACAATAATAATGTTTACATTATTTAATAAATAATCCAAATATTTAAAAAAAAAAGTTAATGCGAAAGTATATTATATATCACAATTTAAATCAAGAGAAAACTTAAAGTAACCGTTATAAAATAATAGTGGAAGTGACATATTTAATGCGTTTCCCAAAAAAGACAATATGTCGATATGACGTATTTGGGTATTAGTCCAATGTTAGTACTTACGGCATATCAATATTAAGATACTGTAAGTCCCGCAAAATTGCAACTAACAAATCCGATTTCATAACAAAAGCCCTGATCTCAATCTACTTTGCTTTCGTATTATGAAGATAAAACATCAACATTTATTTCGTAATATTTGTTTGTCAAATATACTTGGATTTAAGCTTTGAGTTAGGAAGCTTTCGCGAAACAGGGTAACGGTTCGAGCCGAGGCTCCATCTCGGAAGTCCTTGTGCACGTTACCCACTAATACAGGTCTCCACTGAGCGCCACAAGCGCTCGGTCACCTCTCAAAACCCGGTGAAACTGTAAAAGCACTGTAGTCGAGTTACTTCAGTATGACATTACCATTCAAGAACCTTTCTTCTCTATCGATTATAGGTTCTACGAGTTTTATGGCCAGCCTTTTTATTTTATTATATTACGTTATATTTTTCCTTGTATATTTCATTCTATAGGAAAGTTGATTGTTTTATATTTTAAGGATGTTTAACTCATCCCTCTTCGGACAATCGTTTTAACAACCCTAAAGTCAGTGCTGACCGACAAATTGATGGCGTTGCGATTTATTTAGTACCAACCGTAACAACACAAAAGAATTCGTAGATATGGGAATTTAATTAATTCTATTATTTTATCATCATCATATGGCCTAGTAAAAATTGTTTCATAGATTTTGTAAGCTAGCAATACTAATTCTTTAAGTAAAAAAGTCATTACAGAGTTTTTCAAACATATCGTTACAAGTTTTCGGCGCAACTCGTTATCAATGTAGCATTGAAGGGTCGGGACCTCTATTAGACGAGAACAATATTAATCTTTAGATACACTATCAGCTACGGGGTCATAAGCACATTATACCAGCTCACCAACATCACGTTGCTGATAACTTACTACTACTTCTTTTTTACTTATTTCATTTCTTACTAGAGGTTAAATTGACGCACTGATAGTATTTTATAGTAGTTATTTATAAACGGATGGCTATACATTTTATTATAGTAAAACTTTGCAACCGGATATATAGGTTAAGGTTGTTTGTGTTTTTTTGTTAACTATTTTTTTTAAAGAATTCCAGCAATGCTAGCAACATTACTTATGTTCCGGTTGACCGCTGCAAATAAACTGTAATGATAATGCTTGTGCCACGAGATGGATCACGACAATTAAAATGGCGGATTAGAACCTCTAACTCAGTTTCGCAGACCATATCCTACATCATTAGGCTATTGACGCTTATATTTAATAGACAAACGAAATAAAAATATCATAATATGCCACTCCTACGGCGATGTCTTCTGATTATATTATATCTGAATCGATTATATTATAGACAATAATAATAAGTCGAAATCGATTGGAAAAGCATTGGTATATCATTGTTCGGTATTAATAAATGGAAATAAAATCAATGTTACGAGTTTGCACATATTAATACTTTATATAATAAGATTTTTCCATTCAATTTATTATTCAAAAAGTTTTATACCTCTTTTAAGTAAAATTATAATCACACTCAAAAGGTTCGAACGCAGGTTACTGTACTTATTTCACATTGATAAACTATATCTAATACTCTACTCTCGCTTTTAGTTATGTTCAGTTATTCCGTCATTGTTAAGTATACAATGACTGAATAACTGAACTGAATACAGTTTTCTTCAATATATAACATTGTAAAATTGATAGGTACAAAATAAATTAAAATAAATTGTTAGAACTACAATTTATTATTATATGTTTTAGGTCTTTGAAACCTATGAAATTGCCGTTTTGTATGAAATAAGTTAAAGTTTTTTCAAACTTTTTTATTACTGTTATTCAAAGTAATCACCCATGTAATCGATGAATCTTTGCCAACGCTGTGGTAGTTTGGTAGGCAACAAACTCTTCAAAGGCATTTTGTACTGCCTTTCGGAAATTAAACTTTTTTCCTGCTAAAAAGTTCTTCACAGTACACATCTGCAGTAATACTTATGCCATTTGGTAAAAAACTGTGATCACACCGACACTAGACCACCAAACAGTGACCATCAACTTTTAAAGGTCATTTTTCGTTTAGGGCATTGCTTTGGTGCTGAACCAGGATCTAAACAACTTGCTGAGTGCTTTCGATTGTCGAACAGAATCCACTTTTCGTCGCACGTAATGTTAACATCACGTCACGTGCCGTTTGTGTCACTTTGATACCACGACGAAATCATATTCCATAATTACACGTTTTACGAATTTTTATAGTATCCATTTCGACGAAAAATGTTCATACATGAAAATAATCAATAAACAAAAGACTGCCTTTGTAAAAAGAATCTCATGTTTTTAAAACAAAATTAATGAAAAATGGCCAATACCGAAGAACGGCTATTTCATAGGTAAAGACCTAATATTAGATCCTTACAAATGAAATTAGCGTATTATATGGAAAAAGTGATAAACGATTTATTTTATAAAATTATTATATAAAGGTGTCTCCCAATGATTTTCGTTTTTGAATTGACCAATACGCGCCAAACTCAAACGCTTGGCCGGCTTGTTAAGTTTAGTAGCCATGAATCGTTTCACGGGATTGCAGCGCGCGTTTTGCGTGAAAGCGCTTTTATAAAAACAACGATTCCTACACTGTTATTCGTCGTCTCTACAGGACACATTTTAATTTAAAAAGCATAAGACATGTGCCAAGTGCCAATTTAATTAAGCATTCAGTGTGCAAGTTGGAAGACAAAATGCCGGACAAATCGTCTGGGCGTAAAAGGACATCAAGAACGAGCATGAACGTCGATCGCGTTCGAGACTCTGTTATGGACGACCCACGACAGTCTTTGAGATTGCGCGCAGCGTCTCTTAATTTGAACATATCTACGGTTCATCGCATTATTTCGAAAGATTTACATTTTCATCCCTATAAAATTGTTGTTGTTCAAGAAATGAAGCCTGATAAACGAGTCGAATTCTGCAGGACAATGAAAATTAGTTTTAGGAGTTTCCATAACATCTGGTTCTCCGACGAATCGAATTTTCACATCAACGGTCATGTGAATAGACAAAATTGCAGATACTGGGCTTCCCAGAATCCGTTAGAACTGCATCAGAAGCCCTTGCACTCGGCAAAAGTTGTTGTTTGGGCTGCCATATCAAGTCAAGGAATTATCGGTCCTTATTTTTTGCTGATGACCGAGGTCAAACCCAGACCGTTAATTCTGACCGATATTGTCATATGATCCGGACTTTTTTGGCTACAGAAATGCAAAACCAGAAGGGCTACAACCGCAACACCTTTTTCCAGCAAGATGGAGCCACTTCTCATGTTACAAATGACTCAATAGCTGGTCATTACAATTTATTCCCTGGAAGAGTGATAAGGCGCCGAGGAGACATCAATTGGCCACCGAGGAGCCCTGATTTAACGCCTGCTGATTTCTTCCTACCTAAAAAGCAAAGTTTACAATCCATTGCCACCCAACCCGAATGTTTTGAAGCAAAGAATCACTGAAGAAATCAACTCCAAAAGCGATGCTCCAGCGAGTTTTTGAAAATTTTAGCTCCAGGTTAAATGAGTGTGAACAAATGAATGGTGCGCATTTGTGCAAACGGTTGTTTTTCATATATAAACTTCAAGAATTGCTCTTTAAATTAACATTAAATAAAACGAGATTTAATTGATATTTTATTTTTTATTTAACTCTAAAAACGAAAAACATTCTGAGACACCTTTATTTAATGAATCGAAGTATAGAAGTATATACCATTATTATGGTGCTTTCGGCATTTGATATGTTTTGTAGTTCATTGATTCCATTGCTGAAAACATGTTGGGTGCGAGAGTCAATAAAATCTTTGATAGCGGTATGGACTGATTATCGGAATTGAATTTTTTCCTTGCAAGAATTTGTCCTAATTCCGAAAAAAGTGGTAATCTGTTGGAGGAAGGTCCGGGGAGTATGGTGGGTGTCGGAGATGTTCCAATCGCTATTATCCACCCAATTTAATTTTATTAAGCCCCCAATTTAACGACCTTCTATCGTGAAATGTGGAGTGTTGCCATGCAGCAGCAGTGGGCGAGAGCAATTGACGAGTCTCGGTTGTTTAACGGCTGGCTTTCTCATATTTTTTATAGAATAGGTGGCAAACGAGCATGCAGCACACCTGATGGTCACCACCACCCATGAACATCCGCAACACCAGAGAAGTCGCAAATATGTTGCCGGCCATTGAGGAAGGTGTAGGCTCTTTTCTTGAAGGTCCCTAAATCGTATCGATTGTGAAACACCGCTGGCGACAGCTGATTCCACAGAGTAGTTGAGCGTGGCTGGAAAGTGAGTTTGCGAGATATGCACAGTCGTGGATTGCAAACCATCGAGATTAAGAGGACATTTCGAATTCTGTCGTGATGTACGATGTTTAAACTCAGTGGCTGGAATTAATCCGAACAACTCCTCAGAACACGCCCCATGGTAAATTCGGTAAAAATTCAAAGAGATGCACATCTCTTCGCAACGCCAGTAAATCATGCCAATCGGAAAGTACCTGGTCATCAACGATTCGAACCACTCTCCGGTGAATGTGGTCAAACGAAAGAAACTGGTACTGGGGTGCCCCGGCCCATAGATGAGAACAGTATTTCATGTTCACTTGAGAACTTGCGCTTTGTAAAGTTGCAAACAGTGGGCCGACATGAAATACCGTCTCGCTCCATTAAGCATGCCCAGTGTTTTAGAGGTTTTACCCTCCAAGTGACCGCGGAACTAAACGTCGCTCGATATGTCAACGCCAAGAATTCCGTTACCAGCTGAGGTAGCAAGCAAGTGAGTGTTTACAAAAAAAGAAGACGCGACAAGGGGAATCTTTTTGGTGGTAAACTCGCTAACTTATGGGTTAAATTGGACTAGATTTTGTCGGCCCCTATCTGAAACTTTATTTAAAAAAGTCTCCAGTCAGATACAAGTTTGGTCCGGCACTCCTTGACATTTTATCGACAAATATTAGCGCGGCCAATGTATAACGCATCCCCTGTGATGTCATCCGCATATCAATGAATGTTATTAATTTGCAACATGTCATTGATATGCAGAAGAAACAAGACAGGAGATAGCACACAGCCTTGTCGAACACCGTCATTCACTGATTTGGAGTCAGAGCGTTTACTGTTGACTACGACCTTGATGCAACGGTTCGAGAGAATACTGGACCCACTCAGCATAATTCCTCGGGAAGCCCACAGGAAGGAAGCTTCGAAAGGAGGGCTTTGTGGCAAACCCGATCGAAGGCTTTCGCTACGTCCAGACTAACCACGAAGGCCTGGACCCCTTGGACTCAACTGCTTGCGCCCATCGATGAGTCAAGTAGACCAGAATGTCACCAGCTGAGCGATGTCGACGGAAACCGTATTGACATTTTACAATGGATTCCATCATTTTCGAGAACAAGGGCGTAATAGAAATAGGCCTGTGGTTGGACGGATCTGAGCGATTCCCGTTTTTGGGATTGTGTGCAAAAAGCCTAAATAGTAGGAGTACTAAAAAAGACGCGTAAGAACCGGTGCCGTTTGTTGACAATACAGATCTGCCGTAGTCGTCTGGCCTACAGTACATTTTTCTGAGTTTGGGTCAACTTTCGCTCGGGACAGGTTTTGGCCGGTTCTCCTGACTTCAACCACTGTGATGAGCGTTTCCGATAGTCGTACAGTATCCATTTTTCATCACTATTAATGATAGGAATCAAAATTCGTTACTGTGACGGTTGAGTAATGTAACGCAGTAATCAATGCGTGTTTGTTGGTGTGCTTCACTCAATTCATGCGGTACCTATTTCTCGAGCTTTTTCGCTTTTCTAATTTGTTTCAAGTGAATTAAAATTGTTTTGTCACTAACACGAAGCCTGCCGCTAACTCTGACGTCGATTGCGAACCGCTTCCACGATCACCTTTAATTCTTCATTGTAAACTTGGATCGCCGGCCGTTGAAAACGTTGGAATCAAAAAGTACCGTGCCTTTTATTACAGTAGCTTCCCCATACACATCATTAATCCTTCGAGCTATTTCTGCAGCGCTGGTGCCACGGTGGAACTCACATTTGTAAATAACGCGATATTTCAAGTTGACCATTTTCTTAACAGAAGAATGTAAAAAACAAATTGCGCGAAAATGTGATTTTTTTGATCACTAAATTCGAAACACAAATACACTTATAAATTTGTAATTCATTTGAATTTATAATTCCTAATCAAACGCGTGATTATTTGAGATGAAAAAAAAGAGGCCAATTTCATATTATATATCATTTCGTAATATTATATATATTATACTATTAATGCAATTTAAATTGATGAAAATATAATTCCTTTTTGATATAAACCAAATCTCTTCTTATAGTATTAAGTTTACCGTACACTTTGATTGGATGGAACGTTTTCGTCTCCAGGTTAACAACTACGGTATACTTTCCTTGGGGGCTGTTATCCCAACGTTTCTCACATCAGAATTCTCGCGGCCATATCCGTTAATTGCAGCTCTCTACAAAAATGTAAACACAACTGAAACGGGAGCGGTATACTACAGGGAAACGGACGAACCTTATGTCCTGATCAAAGCCGAGAAGAGTATTCAGAAAAGATTTTTTGAGCACTACGACTTTAAACCGAAAAGTGTCTTTATTGTCACACGGATAGAGATAACGACCATCGATAATCAGCAAAATAGCCGTAGGAACAGTTTCCAAGTGGCCGTCATCAGTAATGGTACCGAGACTTTCGTAGAGCTGATCTACCCTGAACGCGAGAGTCAATGGATACAAAGAGAGTCTCAACAGATGACACTGCCCGATACAAAAGCTCAGACAGGATTTGTGACGAAATATGGCAACTTACGAACCCTCGATGATTCTGGCATTCATCATTTCAGAAAAATTGTTTCGTAAGTATATAATGCATATACTTATATACATATATTTATAATGTAGCTAAATATATATTCTTATGGTAAAGTATATGGCATGGTATAAAGTGTATGTTAAGTAGCAAGTTATAAGTCTATATAAATATAATAAATATATATATATATGTATATGTATATATATATATATATACATATATATATATATACATATAAATATATATCTATATACCTAGCCCAGCCATAAGTTCTGTTACAAATGAAAACGCATTTTTTTTAATGAACCTACATATTTATTAGTCAGCAAAAAACAAAAAATATTCTATTCGAAATGGCCACCTTTGGCTTTTATAAAGGCCTTTAATCTGTTTGGCCACGAATCTATGGATTTACGCACTGTTTCCAAGGGAAATTTCACCACGGCTTGCTCCAAAGATTTTTTTAGTGACTCAATGTCGCCGTGTCGTTTAGAGCAGGCTATGTCCTCTAAAACTGACCATAATTTGAAGTCTAAAGGGTTGAGTTCTGGGCTAGATGAGGGCCAGTCTTCAGATCTTATAAAGTCCGGAACGTTGCTACACTTTGGCTGAAGTTTTCACTCCTTTTTCACAAAAATGTAGTTTTGTGACTCCTTCATAAGACACGCCCCACCAAACCATCACTGACGCAGGATGATGACCACGTTGTACCTTTCCGACTACATGATCAGTTTCTTTAGAACTATGAGCCTACACTTTATCATTTTGCTTATTGTAGTGTTCTTCAATTGTGAAAAATTTTCATCGGTAAATAGGATATTTCTGTGCCTTTCAGGTGAAAGGTACGCAGGTGCGTATCGTGGCAGAAGGCGTTTTGATCGATCCACTCTCTTTAATTGTAAAGATTGATTTAGGGCATGTCTTGTATATGAACGATAAGCCCGGATAAGTCTTGATTTATAATACTCGACAGAGTCTTAGCGGGAATCTTCATCTTCTCGCGATAAAATTTTTTGCTTCCTAATGGGGTTTCGACGAATTCTGGCTATAACAGCATTATCAGCCTTTGTAGTTCTTACAGCACGGGGCCACCCCGATCTTTTCTGGTCTTCGACAGAGGAAGTGTTGTTGTATCTATTGATAGTACGATATACGAACATACGGCTGATAGCTTTTGAAGTGTCTGGAATATGACCGACGGCTCCATACCCACTTTGTGAAGCGATTTCTTTAACACCCCATTCCATATTGTAATTTGATAATGACCACGAAAAAATATGTGAAATGGCGAAAAATCGAAGGTAGTTTTTAAAATAATATACGTTTTCCAAATTCAAAATAATTAAAAAATTGAAAAAAAGAAAAGTTTTTATGAAACAGGATTTATGGCCAGACTAGTTATATGTGCATACCACCCGCACTAATTTTAGTATCTTTTAAATATAAATTTAACACCTTGCTTATATGCCCATGTTAGTTGACCTAAACCTAACTTATACTTTATATAATGGTTATCGTATGCGTACCACTAACATCCAAGATACCTAAAGATTACTCATATCAGATATTTAGAGTTGATTTAATGTTTTTTTAAAAGACTTCCGCTATTCTTTATGTGAAATTTATATAGTTAGCTAAGTTAGTTCACCTTATCTAAAAACAACTCTTGAAAAATACACCGTTATTGATTCGATTGAAAAATGAGATTGTGCCATTAAATAAATATTTTTTTTTAATATTCCGTTCCATATTTAAATATGGAACACCACTAATACAACACGTTTCCCAATCGCAGAATATGTCTACTACTGATGAACACATCATGACCCAAAGTAAAACAGCTTCACTTAAAAAACTTAAATAATAACAATGGTGTCCAATATTAAATCTATACTAAGGTTTAAAAACTATGACAATTCAAACATACAATTTCGATACAATCATTGAAAATATCAAAATGATTGTTCTATCTTATTAGTTTACTTCACATTCTGACTGAAGTAGAGTTTGTGCCTATGCTGGATTCATTAAACGTTATATAAAAAAGCTTAGCTTAGCGGCCAACTGCGATGAGCGGTAACCGTGCCAATTTTTCAGTCAGCTGTGAGACCGATTCGGATTATCCACCAAACGCCATCTGCTCATACCCTTCTTCTGAACCTTTCGGTTCTAATGTGCAGTATTACGGCCATTGCGTTTCTCCAGAAGGTTACAAAGGTGATTCCTACGAATGTATAGAGAAAACTGGGCCTAGCTGCTCGTGTGGTCTCAATGCTCATTGCATCGAAACGGCCACGAGCGACCCATTTGTGTTCGTAGTGCTGGTTACTATAGAGACGGATATCTCTGCCGACCAAACTTCAGCTGCGCAAACAGCTCTGAATGCAAATACAAGGCGGAATGTCGACCAGATCCGGGCAGCGGTGAATACGCTTTCCAATGCATCGAAGGGTATATCAAAGATCGAAACGACGCCTGCATTCTAAATGGTCAACTGTGTAATGGGGCCAAATGTGCTGAGCATGCCTCCTGCCTTTACGACGATACAATCAGTGTGAGCTATTGTCATTGCGATCAGGGCTACGAAGGAAAGGGTATAACACAGTGCGTCTCAATAGGAAACACTTGCGATGTTGCCCTCGACTGCAGTTATGATGCTGTGTGCACGCCCGTAAACCAATCTTACCAGTGCATTTGCAGGGACGACGACGAAATAATTGGTGACGGTTATATCTGTACACCGGAGCAGAGTTGCAGAACTAATCCATACATGTGCGACGTTCACGCCGCTTGCATAAAGACACGTGATGGTTATGAATGTGAATGTAATACAGGTTACAACGGTAACGGGACCGTTTGTGAATTGAATCCGAGACAAGCTGGAAATTTCTTGGTGGCCAGTGATGGTGCTACAGTTTTTCGTGTTCCGTTGCGGACATCGCCAAGAGATTTCGCGACACCTCTGCACCATGCAGATTATCAGATAGCAGTGGGAATAGACGTAGACTGTTTGACAGGCAGAATTTATTGGGCTGATGTGATAGGACATACGATCAAGAGAGCCTCTTATGACGGATCTGGCTTTGAACAGTTCTTGACTGAAGGCAAGCATGCATCAATAAATTTTTCAAACATCAATGTTTATTGATATTGATCATCTATAAATGTTGACATGACACTTATTACTTACAGATATCAAAACTCCTGAGGGCCTCTCAATTGATTGGGCAGCACAAAATATATTCTGGACCGACCCAAAGAAGTTGACTATCGAAGTAGCTAATCTAGACAGAAAGACGAGGAAAGTTCTGTTCTCTGTTGATGGTATTGTTAATCCAAGAGGTATTGCTGTGCATCCTCAAAGGGGGTAAGGTTTAGAAAGAATAGAATAATATTTTTTGCAGCAGTAACTTAAAGTAATATAAATTTGTAATTGACTTTCAATCTTTTCCAGAAAAATCTTTTGGTCTGATTGGAACCGCGCCGCCCCCAAGATCGAATGGGCGAACATGGATGGCTCACAAAGGGGTGTGTTCCTAGATCAAACTGACGTCAAACTACCAAACTCTTTAGCAATCGATTGGACGAGAGACAGGTTATGCTACGCGGATGCTGGACTCTACAACATTAAATGCGTCAGCATCGACACGCTAGAAAAAGAGACAATTGCTGCAAACTGCTCACATCCATTTGGGGTAGCCGTTAACGGAGACCAATTCTACTGGACCGACTGGCGAACGTGAGTACATGTCCGTCATTGAAGGGGACTCAATTTGAAAAAAGTTATACTTTTCGAATGTTAGAAGTAAAATATTAACAAAACGTTAAGTAAACTTCGATAATATCAAGTCATCTAAAATGAGTAATTAGTAATGAATTTAAAAAAAAATTCAGGTGACAATAAATATTTTATTAAAAGCTCATAGATATCATCTGATTATAACTATATGACATCAACTGCACATGATATTTGATCATTAGAACGTAGAGAAAGGCACTCAATAGTGGCTTTCCTAGTTTAAACGATTTTTTTTATTTCATTCAGAGTAATAAATGTGCACACAGTTCACGTGGAATGTGTTCATGTTCAATTCATCTCGTATAAGAAATTGCAAATGCGTTGTCAGCCTTGAGAACTAAGAATTCCTTGCCATCAGTAATAATGGTCCTGTTCACACAAGGATTACAAGTGAAGATTAGTCCTCCAGCACAATTTGGCACTGGCAACTAAAAACTACTATAGATTTTAATTCCACTGGCATATGATTGAAGTACGATAATCACATACTTTATCCTTTCGAATTTCACAGAGTAAACATCGAATACATAGACATTAAAACTCAAGTCAGAGGCAAGTTACCCATAGCGGGCGCAACGAGCGATTTCTATGGTGTCGCAGTAGCACCAGAAAAGTGCCCAACTCAGAGCAATGTGTGCCAGTTCAGGAATGGCAACTGTGGAAGCAACCAACTTTGCCTACCAAACGGCAGGGGTGGAAGAGCTTGCGTAGATGGAGAAGAGAATAATACAAACTAACATCTAAGTTATAAAACTACCAGTCAGTAGATTTTATCTCTTTATAAAATTCTACCAAAGAGTAATTTTAGTGAAAGTTTCTACCAAAATAGTAGAACTCAAATAACGAAACGCGTGAAGAGATGAAATGTTAAAAGTAGTCAATTATTTGATTTACCTATGTTATACCTGTATTTGTTTACAAAAGCAATAAAAGAATAGCGCATCGTATTAAGATCTTTATTGTATTTCAATAGATCGAATACGAATCGACACCGAATCAATAGTGTAGTTATTTTACATACAATATGCATATTCATTAAAAAAAACTAATGTTTAAAATTAGATCTAAATGATTTGTTTCAATTCAATAGTTTGATTTATGAAAAAAGTCATCTGTATTTCTTATTGTAAATATATTACTTATATATACTCTGAAGTTATTATTTTAAATTAGCATATTAAATAATAGTGTATTTATGAAGACAAACAACGTTTTCCTTTTGTTAGTTTTCTGATGAGAAATTATCTCATTAAAACATTATAGTTTAAATCTAATATAAATTCTGATCGAAATAGATTTTCCTCATTGACACAATACTCTGTGGTAATGTGGCTAAAGATAAAAACAAGTATGTTATTTAGGAATTTATATTGTGGAATAGCTACTCTGCGGTTTGTTTCTAACTGCAGCACGAATGGGTCAGCACGACCGGGGTAGAACCATGCCCTCTCAGAATATCAGCGTAAAATAGCAGCATAATGTTGCTGTGTTTCGTCTGGTGAGTGCAAGGACCCGGAGACCTTTATTACTGGTGACGAGGCATTCCATCTTAGTCCGTAAGGGTGACAACGCATCCGCATTAAGATTCCGTGTGAAGGATGAAGGGAGATGTCATGGGCCGCAGGAATTATTTACTATCAGGAGAACTGTGTACTCGTTTGTTTCTATCAATGAAATTTAAAAAATAAACACATCCTCAGTGCGACCGAATTCAAAAACGGGCAAACCAGCATAAAAATATCCACTGCCCCTGGGACGAAGGGAAGAAAAAGAAAAGGTGTGTAGAAAAACTATTGAAATTTTTGTGATAAAAAATTACAAATGCTCCAAATATCATTCCAGTAGAATAAAATCATATATATAGGGCCACGCTGCAGCTAGTTACTTATTAATTATTTATTATTATATTAAGTGTGACAAACGAGCACACAGTTAACTTGATGTGGTAATGAGACATGATGATGGTGATGAAGTCCTCCTGGTCGATATCGTCTTCTAGTTATTTCCATATGATATCAACTGCGCAGAATATATTATATGATGATATTAATTTATCCCTAATGGGAAAAGCGAAGGACTTTAGTCCATACAAGACCTGCTTGTTCGTATGATGGTTGGTCTGAAACTCGAATATATTATAGTGCTGTAAAGCATTTGTTCTTACAGTGGCACTCACTCGTCGTCCCCTTCCCTATTCCGATGTAATGCATGTACAACAAGACCTTTAGATAGAATGTCAGGGACACAGGACATACATATAACACACACATACTATATCGATGGCAGCCGTCATCGCTTACGAATACTTATAGTTGAATTCGTTTGTCACCCATGAATTAAAATAAAAAAACAAAGTAAAAAAATAACCTTCTCAACCACTAGATTGAATTCAATCACACACAGTTGGTATGTTTATCACGCACCGGTTGGACATTATACGTGGATCGCGGAAGTGGTGGTACAGATAGTTAATAATACAGATAATAATTTTGAAAAAAAATACTCTTTGGAGACAAACTTGGAAAAAAACTCGATAAAAACTAAAATATATCATTTCATCGTTTGGCACTGTCACCACTCATCTTAGTTAGCCGCTAAGCTAAGCTTTTTTATATATAATTCCAGTATAGGCATAAACTCTCCTTCAGTTAGAATGTTAAGTAAATACAATCAACTTATTGTCTATTTTCAATTATTGTACGGAAATTGTATATATATCAATCCATAATCATAACACCAAAGTAAGATATGGGATAAAATTTCGCATTTCTTCTCAGATTTTCAGACACAGACTTCATTGCGAGTATGTGGTAAAGTAAAACATGATGACAAATGTAATTAAAACTTTACATAAAAAATAAAGATATATCATTAACTTTATGTCCCAAATCTAAAATCTGACTTTTGGTCGGGTTG
This sequence comes from Teinopalpus imperialis, assembly GCA_029286865.1. Classification (NCBI taxonomy): domain Eukaryota; kingdom Metazoa; phylum Arthropoda; class Insecta; order Lepidoptera; family Papilionidae; genus Teinopalpus; species Teinopalpus imperialis. The sequence continues at coordinate 1,434,307 of JAGSMU010000039.1, forward strand.
TTGGTTTTAGTTTCGATTCTCGTCAAGTTCAAAGTAAGTTCGGGTTTGAGTGATTCGGAAATAATTATCGCTTAGACCTATCATCATATTTACCTATTAGGGAAGTCGATGAGTGATGGTCTCTGGGTTTGAGTAAATGTTCCGTTATTGACATCTTCTTGGACTTCTGGCGACCAGGACTGACTGTTCCTTTCTACTCTGCCCTCAATTGTGAAAACTTACCTATAATATATTTTTTAAAAAAGAGAAAGAATGCCGTTCCGAAGATTGAAATGAGTGGGTGGTATGCCACTGTCGCATTTTTTTATTCAATGTAATTTTCATCTAAGACACCAATGTACGATGATTAATACATGACAATGTATTGAAAAAGGTACTAACTCTTTATATTTGCTCCAAAGATTTTTTAACAAAAAAATATTTGCGGTCAAGATATCGTGGCCAATTTTAATCACAAAATGTTTAATAAATTAATACGAAAACTATGAATTTTTGATAGTACTAATCATAAAATAAATTTGATCAATAGCAATAGAAATACCGAAATATTTTTGTTCATCTACGTATGCTATATTTTGTTCTCCCTAAATAAGTCAAGACAGTAACCAACCAAGTATTTGCCTTTTTTATGATCTATTGTTCATAATTTTACACTACGTTTTTACCCTATAGGAATTAGCGATTAAATCAAGCAATCCCTTTTGGCTGAAATCTTGTATTCGATGTCATGCATACTTTCAATGTAATCAGATTGTCATTGTGACTTTTGTCAAATTTATTTACATTCTCCCTACTTTGACTTTCCAAATTACATTCATTTAATAGTGCATATTTTAATTTAATTTAAGAAAAAAAATGAATTGTTTCGAAAATGTGTCTTTACCGAATTGCGTTTGGTTCGATGGCGGCGATAAACGAAACACTGTGGCTTCGATCTTTGCAGGTGTTTTGGTACGTATTCCATGATTCATTGCTATGAAGTTTGAAATCATTAACGTTTTGGTACATTATTATTACTCATCTAATTTCCCACATACTCTGTTCCTTTAATAACCAATAAGATTATACCGAATATTTTTATATATGAAATTGTACGACCCACCTATCCAGCGGGTTTTGCTATTACTAATAAAAGATGTTATAAATATGTACAATCAATTGCTGTCCTAGAATTCTACATTTACCTTACATGATTTTTGTATAAGAAAAATTTAAACGATTGATGAATTTCACCATATTTGAATAGAGAATATCTAAGGAAACATTAATATTGAGAAAAAAATATGGTGAAAATTTGTAGATCAAAAAAGGAAATCCGACATTACTTAAAAGAATACTGCTGTAATAGGATGTGTTGTTTAATGCATATGTGGTGACTATATAAATCGAAAATAATCAATTATTTTATTGATATCATATATAATTTAGCATGGAATCTTAAAAATTAGGGTTAGAAGTAGAAGGCATTTGTTTGAACATTTCATTGTTCGGTTAGTTTTTGTTTTAAACACAAAGGCTTTGTGTTTATATCTTCTGAAATGTTGTTACATTTTATCTTTTAAAATACATAATGATAAAGATTGTTTATTATTTAATTTTTTTCAATATTAACAACCTAATTTTAGCTAAATCTATAAAAATTCTTGAACACAATGTACACAAACAAAAAAAACAAAAGAACAACTTTCACAAAATAAGTCTGTCTTCAAGGTTTTTCTAACATGAAGAAATTCCTCCACCTGAAACTTCTAAAGGAACAGATCCAGTACTAGAGTTCAAAAAAGTTACCAGATCATTGTGTTTAATTTTATTTAAGGTAGTGTTGGGTGTTGGTCTTTCCTAATGTAAAGAGATAATGAATTCTTAAATAAAAAAAGGGACTATTTTAGTAGATGATATTTTACTCTGTAGATACACAGTCAATCCTTTACAATAAATCTCTAACTTGGATGATTTTTCAGTGATGTTCCATAACACTCTAATGGTTGTAAGGCTGATATCCTGGTTGTTTTTTTTATTGGTTTTATTATGTACTTTTACAGTTCTTTGCGGGGTGGTGGTTCATCATAGATGCAGCTTCTGTCTACCCTGGGGACTTGCCAAATGCAGCACATGTGTGTGGGGTTATGGCAACACTGTCACTTGTGATGGTGAATTCTGTTTCCAATGCGCAGGTGGGTTTATCTTTATTTAATATAGAATGCTACTATCAATACAATTAATATTATTACTAAGATTCTCCTTAACTATCCACTGAGCTTAAATGCTTGTGCTAGGAGATGGTTCATGGCAATAATACTTAGGTCACACTGAAAGTCTTTAGAAAATTAAAAATAGCTCAATATATAAAGTTACTGATACTTTTATCGTTTTTGAAGTAGTGCGCATTGGATGGAACCACTGAGAAAAGTGGTGAGCCCATTCTTCATTAAGGGTCTCTTCTATGGCATTTACAAATGCACTTGCTTCAGGGCTCATAAAGCGGATAACTGGAAGTTTAGATTTGCATTTGAGTCTCTGTTGAAATTTTCTATCATTTTGTGACACCAGTCCACGCGAAGGCGTTCTTGGTCTTCAGCCAAAGTATGCGGAATCCATCTGGTGCAAATCTTTTTGACGCCTAATTGTTAGTGTAATATGTTTTGTACTTGACTCAAACCAATGCCTTAGCATGCCCGCATCTGCTGCTCTATCATGTGTCGCACAGCACTGATGTTATCTTCAGATGTCACTGTTGAAAGACATCTCTCATGCAGATCATCACTGAGATTGTTACGCCCACGCTTAAACTCATTAAACCAATTATAAACAGTGGCGTGAGTTGGGGCTTCATAATGAAATGCCAATCGAAGTCTATATATTGGTAAGCCCCATCTGTATATACTTTTTTGTTGATTGAGATCACAAGGAAAGTCCTAATAAATCATGGACTGCAAATTTTCTCGTGTTAAATTAATTTTGAGGTGTAACAAGACTTGAAATTGCCGCCTATTTAACCCATTATATTCAATCACATTAGGTAACCAAAGTGTTCTATAATCGATATTTAAACAATGTTTTCATTGCCAATTATTCCTAATTGGCCGGTTCTAGAAACTTTCAGTGCCACCCACATAGAATGGTGAAACTTACAACATTAAGTTGCCAACTTTACCCTAAACAATTAGACTATTGATGCCTTCTTGTTACGAAACGTTGACGAAATTGTAAAGCAATAAAACTGCATTTTTTCACTACAATTTCATTTTTAGTTGTTGGCTGTGATCCCACCAGACTTGGAATGCGTTAAATTTGGTATACAAAGATTTACAAAAATTATATTGCTATGGCCAATATCAGTGAGTAAGATATAATAACAAAACCATATAGGACAATCTTAAACACATTTTACTGTTACATGATAGTATATGAAATTTGTATGTTCGTTACTCCTCAATCATGCAAAATGGCTGAATGGATTTAAATGAAATTTAGCACACCGATAGTTTATAACTAGGATTAACACATATGATACTTGTGATGAAAGCTTGTATGTTTGGATGTTTGTTATTCAATGATATAAAAATGATTAAGCCATTTTTGAATCATTGAATAACAAATATCCAAAATGGCTGAATGGATTTGTATGAAATTTGGCACTCTGATATGTTTCTAACCAGGATTAACTTAATAAATTACTTGCATTTACAATGACTGTTTGTAAGTCTCGGAGCCAAAAGCTGAAAGTGTCAGGAATTAATTTGGACACTCCTTGCTTCTCACAGTCAGCTTTATGTAAGTTAGTCAAGAGTATTGAGTGCCCAAAACTTACATGTAGCGGAAAATAATAAATCGTACAATGTCGTCTCACACATTTTTCATATCTCTCTAGACCCAATTAAGACATTCATGCAGTCGTAGTCGCGCGAAGATGCTGGTTATATTATAAATAGTTATGGTATTGTTTGGATAAATGTGTTACTTCATATTTAAGCTACACAATTTATTTGTAATCATGGTTTTATTTTATTTACAGGTGCGTGGTGAAACTTATACAGGAGGGTGTATGGGTCCACGTGGCGCCCGCCTGTGGCTCTTCCTTGGTTTCGTTGTGGGCTTTGCATCGCTCATTGCAGCTTGCTGGATATTGTTTGCTAACTATGTTAATGCTGGTAAGTTTTCTATTACAATATAAGCAGGTGATGAATAGGCACAGTTCACCTGATCGTAAGTGATTATTGCAGGCCACAACAGATGGGAATCATAATGCTTTAAATTTATAGCTCTTGAGGATTATTTATTTTTAAAGATCTTAACAGATACTTGAATATGTTAATAACTAGTTAAGGTTACATCGTTTTATTTATGATAAGGCCCATTTAACACTGGTAGAGCGATGCTGCACTTTTTTACTGGCTGTGGCATCAATGGGTTTTCTCACACGGAGAAAAATGGACCCCACCCTCACAGAACATTACACCACCACCAGTATAACTGTGCTGTTTCTTTGGTGAAGTATAGGGACCCAGAGACCTTTAGATTTAGCTCTCAGGTCTGGCAATGCATACGGATATCTCATGGCCGAATGTGTGGTGAAGTTGGAAAAAAAAATTGGTTAATTCTTCACTACACTCTAATTATATATATATAGCTGTAATTATTATATATATACTTTTATATAATTTCCAGGTAGCAGTAAGCATACATGGCCCGGAGTGAGTTTGTTCATGCAGAATGCATTTATATTCGCTGGTTCGCTCGTTTTTAAATTCGGTCGCACTGAGGATGTGTGGGGATAAATGCCTAAATAATATAAGTTTTTTTTATCTGTGGCCACATTACCACAGAGTATTGAGTTAATGAGGAAAATCTATTTCAATCAAAATTCATATTAGATTTGAACAACAATAGAAGTTGTTATTTCATTGCAAAACAATTTTTATAATTTGGTTAATGTCATAGAAGCAGAAGTTTAGGGCTAATTTCGCTTTATTTATGTTTCAGACATAGTATTACGAGACATTAGGATGTTGAGTATGAATGACTTCTAGTTTGTTTTAAACTTTCAGTTTTAAAGATATTTTATTTGTTATTTTGTGCCAGCCATATTATTTAAATGACGATGGAATAAATCACAAAAATATGCAATTAGTAAAGAAAACAAAGTGCAAATTATTAATATTGGCACACTGTAAAATTATTCTACACAAATGGTTTCAAAAATTTTTAAATAGACATTTATTGTAAAAATGAGGAATAATTTATTAATGTCAATTTATTTTGTAAATTGTATAAACAAATTTATATTTATAATATTGCAAACTCAAAATTACACCTTTAAACTTATGGAAACAGGTAACACTGGTTATATTTATTAAGGAAAAAATTGATTGTCTTTTTTTAATATGCTAATTTAAAATGATAAATTCAGAGTATTTTTAAGTAATATATTTACATTAAGAAATACAGATGACTCTTACATAAATCAAAACTATTGAATGTGATTACAAATTATTTAGATCTAACTTTAAACATTTAAAATGTATTAATAAATATGCATATTGTATGTTAAATAAATAACTATTGATTCGGTATCTGTTATTTGTATCTATTGAAATACAATAAAGATCTTAATACTATGTATTATTATTTAATTCCTTTATAAACAAATACAGCTATTTTGAAAATAAAATCATAAATCTTGTAGCTCTGTGACAACAAAGTTACTAAGTTAAATCAAATAATTTATTACTTTTAACATTTTATTTATTCACGCGTTTCGTTATTTGAGACATCTACTACTTTAGCAGAAACTTTTATTAAAACTACTCTTTGGTAGAATTTTATAAAAAGATAAAATGTACCTACTGGTAGTTTTATAACTTAGATGTTAGTTCGTATTATTCTCTTCTCCATCTACGCAAACTCTTCCGCCCCTACCGTCTGGTAGGCACAGTTGGTTGCTTCCACAGTTGCCATTCCTGAACTGGCACACGTTGCTCTTAGTTGGGCACTCTTCTGGTGCCACAGCGACTCCATATAACCTTCTCGTTGCAGCCGCTATAGCCAACTTTCCTTTGACTTGCGTCTTAGTGTCTATGTATTCGATGTTTAATCTGTAAAATTCGAAGGGATTAAATATGTAATTATCGTACTTCAATCGTATGCCAATGGAATTAAAATGTTTAGTAGTGTATTACAGAAGTAAGGGTTTGAAACAAACACGTGATATGCCTAACTAAGATTAATGTAGATATCAATATATCTACATCTATCTTCAATATATCATACATGAGTATTAAGATCCACAGCTCCTACTCCTCTAATGCTTCCCATGCTTTTAAACGTTGTGTTTGAACGAGACTATTATTACTGATGACGAGGCCATTCACTATCTTCACCCTTAGGGTCGGCGTGTATTTGCATTATAATTTCTTATACAGCTCGAATTATGCACGAGTTATGAATGAAATAAAAAAAAAATTGCGCACGCATTTCTTCAAATTAGGAAAGCCACTAGTGAGCGCCTCTACCTATGTTCTAACGAATTATTACATTCATATATTATGTGCAGTTGATGTCATAAAGTTATAATCACAAGATATTGCTATGGTAAAATCAGTTGTGAGCTTTTAATAATATCTTATATGATATCAATTTGAAAGTAATAAAATATAGTTAGTTATGTGTAAATAACATATTTATTGTTATACGAAAACTTGGTATAAAAATAAATATTATTTATTTAATTTTTTTAGACGGCCTTCTTCATATTTTCGAATTTTATTTAACAGTGCGCGCGCATCTTTCGTTGCCTGCCAAAATTAATTCTTATCTATAAAAATATATAAATATCTCCAAAAGAAGTATAACTTTAAAATCGAGTCTTCTTTAATGACGGACATGTACTCACGTCCGCCAGTCGGTCCAGTAGAATTTGTCTCCGTTAATGGCAACCCCAAATGGATGTGAGCAGTTTGCAGCAATTGTCTCTTTTTCTAGCGTGTCGATGCTGACGCATTTTATGTTGAAGAGTCCAGCATCCGCGTAGCATAACCTGTCTCTCGTCCAATCGATTGCTAAAGAGTTTGGTAGTTTGACGTCAGTTTGATCTAGGAACACACCCCTTTGTGAGCCATCCATGTTCGCCCATTCGATCTTGGGGGCGGCGCGGTTCCAGTCAGACCAAAAGATTTTTCTGGAAAAGATGTAAAGTCAATTACAAATTTATATTACGTTAAGTCACTGCTGCACAAATATGATTCTATTCTTTCTAAAACTTACCCTCTTTGAGGATGCACAGCAATACCTCTTGGATTAACAATACCATCAACAGAGAACAGAACCTTCCTCGTCTTTCTGTCTAGATTAGCTACTTCGATAGTCAACTTCTTTGAGTCGGTCCAGAATATATTTCTTGCTGCCCAATCAATTGAGAGGCCCTCAGGAGTTTTGATATCTGTAAATAATAAATGTCATGTCAACGTTTATAGATGATTAATATCAATAAACAATGATGTTTGAAATATTTATTGATGCATGCTTGCCTTCAGTCAAGAACTGCTCAAAGCCAGATCCGTCATAAGAGGCTCTCTTGATTGCATGTCCTGTCACATCAGCCCAATAAATTCTGCCTGTCAAACAGTCTACGTCTATTCCCACAGCCATCTGATAAACTGCACTGTGTAGAGGTGTCGCGAAATCCCTTGGCGATGTCCTGAACGGAACACGAAAAACTGAAGCACCATCACTGGCCACCAAGAAATTTCCAGCTTGTCTTGGATTCAATTCACAAACGGTCCCGTTACCGTTGTAACCTGTATTACATTCACATTCATAACCATCACGTGTCTTTATGCAAGCGGCGTGAACGTCGCACATGTATGGATTAGTTCTGCAACTCTGCTCCGGTGTACAGGTATAACCGTCACCAATAAAGCCGTCTCTGCAAATGCACTGGTAAGATTGGTTTACGGGCGTGCACACAGCATCATAACTGCAGTCGTGGGCAACATCGCAAGTGTTTCCTATTGGGACGCACTGTGTTATACCCTCTCCTTCGTAGCCCTGATCGCAATGACAATAGCTCACACTGATTGTATCGTCGTAAAGGCAGGAGGCATGCTCAGCACATTCGGCCCCATTACACAGTTGACCATCTGGAATGCAGGCGTCGTTTTGATCTTTGATGTACCCTTCGATGCATTGGCAAGCGTATTCACCGCTGCCCGGATCTGGTCGACATTCCGCGTTATATTCACAGTCAGAGCTGTTTGTGCAGCTAAAGTTTGGTCGGCAGAGATATCCGTCGCCATGGTAACCAGCACTACATACACAAATAAGCTCGCCCGTGGCCGTTTCGATGCAATGGGCATTGAGACCACACGAACAGCTAGGCCCAGTTTTCTCTATACATTCATAGGCATCACCTTCGTAACCTTCTGGACAAACGCAATGGCCGTAATACTGCACATTAGAACCGAAAGGTTCAGAAGAAGGGTATGAGCAGATGGCGTTTGGTGGACAATCCGAATCGGTTTCACAGCTGACTGAAAAATTAAAACACTAGATTACTTATCTAAACTAAACGCAACATCATAATCGAATGCTTTATCAAGTTTAACTCACTTCCTGGGTCGTTATCAGGACTTGGTCTTGGCGGATTGTAGCTGTCTAAACGGCATAAGCTATTGCCTCTTTCATCTTTATAGTCTGAGTACCCCTGGGGGCAAGTGCATCCGAAAACTTCGCAATTCGGCAAGACATATGTTTCATTGTAGTCTGATTCATGAATTGTTGGAGTGGTTGATTTGGTGGTTGGAGCGTCGGTAACTTCTTGTTCTATTGAAGATTCAGGTGTATCTGCTATAGACGGTAAAGTGGTAGGCGTAAAAAAGGCGTTTGGATAGCTGGGATAATCCGGTACAGTTGGGTAGTATCCGGGATAGGTTGGTGGCGTAGGGTTGCTTGGAGTGCTTGGTAAATAAGTAGGTACATTGGAAGGTTCATTTTGATTGTTGGATGTGTTTGGAATGGTAGAGGTTGTGGAAGGAGTAGAATAACTTGACCTTTTTGGATATTCAGTTGATGTAGGAACCTCCGGAGTATTTCCTGTACAGTAATATCCGTCACCGCTATAACCACTGCTACATTGACACCTATAGCTATTTGTTTCTGTTACAAATCCGCAATAACCGTAAGGAGAGCAGCCATCACATTTATCTTCGTATGTTTGCCAACACGTCTGTCCATCTCCAGTAAATCCTGGATTGCACAAACATATAGCTTCTTGACCAGGACTGTGCCCACACTGTGCGTTTGGGTCACAACTTTTGTCTTCGCATAATAAAATACGATTGCACGAAGCTCCATTGCCTTCGTATCCTTCGCGGCATCTGCATTGAAAACTTCCATCGTGGTTGTAACAGTCAGCATTTGTGTCGCAGTTATGCGTTCCGATGGCGCATTCGTCGACGTCTTCGCATTCAACTGTAGAATCGTCTTGATATTGGCTCGAGAACCCTGATTGACAAACACAAGCATAGGTATCTCCTTGCACAACACAAGTGCTGTGAGGGCCGCAACTGTTCTTGCCTTCAATACAAGGATCTTCTTTACCTAAGGGTACAATCTTGTTACTAGTACCGTACCTTACAATATTTTCTCTTGGCTCATATCCTAAGTAAGTCTTCGCTATTTTTAAAGTTGAGGGAATTGTGTCCACCTCTGATGCCGCCATGTATCGACAAGAGTTGAAGGTGAAGGTTTGAGATACTCTTTGCTCATATTTTTCACCGGTAGCTTTGTTCGTAAATGTGCGTGTAGAGTCGCTTCGCAAGACGCCCATTTCAACAAACGTGTACTGCTCTTCGTATTCGGATATATCAAGTTTAGTACCTGGAAGTATCACAGGTATCGTACCTCTAACATCCGCTTCTAGTGTTATTTGATCGAATACGTCATGACCCAAGTACTCTTGGAACACAGTAACCCTATCACCAGTTGCAGGGAAGAATATATCTGCAGTATGATTGAACAGTGCACCGGTCAACTGATAACCGTTGTTAGCTGAACTGGATGGTTTAGCGAAAAGCCAACCAATAACTCCGCCTATTACGCTTAGTTGGAGTAAACTATTACCAAGTGAAGGTGGTCCTTGTGAGAGTGCTGTATAGGATCGGCCGTCTGCTACTACAACGTAAGCTTGGACATCTACATCATTTAAATTAACATCGTTTATCACACCATTAAGCTTTCCGTGTACTCTAAGTGGTACGTCATCTTTCATACAAGATTTTCCATTACCATAGAATCCTTCGTTACACTGGCAGCATATGCCGGCTTGATAGTCGACACATCTTGCTTGAATATGGCAGACACTGGGACCGCTTTGGGCGCAAGTCTTCGATTCCTCTTCAATCTCATCATCATTCTGATTGTACAAATCGGGAACGGCAATATTGCCATCGGTGGGGATGTTTCCTACTCTGAATACGTATTTCCCAGGCTCTTGGATGTTGGTCCATCTGAAAGTTTTTAAATATTTTAATAACATCAACATTTCACACATTTCATAGTCACCTTAGTACTTATCACCAGTAGCTTGTGGCAATCCACTAGTGAACATAGGTTTCTGCCAAAGTACGCCAGGCGACCTGAGTCTTCAACGTATAGTTGACATAAATATACCATTTATTTTGCTATAAGATATAAAAATATCATTAAATAATGCCCTTTGAATTTTTTGTAATAAAAACAATTTTTTACATAGTTATAACAGATATGTGGTAGTCGGTAAATACATAACGAGATTGAAATGTAATTAAATGACAATAAAAATCAAGATTTATTTTAGTAAAATATGATAATACTAATATGTTGTCCATGTTGAGTGTAACAAATTATTACTATAATAATAATAACAATTTGTTACATTGACAAGGGACACATGCTATACCCGATAAAACAATTTATGATACACAAATATTGTTTCTCGGCTGGGAGTCGAATCCAGAATCCAGGACGATAATATTAAACTAGACTAGCTATAATATATATATATATATATATTTATATATATATATATATAAATAGTACAGTACAATATTATAAAAAATAATTTATACGTACGAAACAATATTTCTAATTTGATGACTGCCGGAACCTCTGAGTATTAGTAATCTTCCATCTTCCGCCACGAAACCAGCCTGAGCTTTTGCATCGGGCAGGCTCATCTGCTGGGCCTCTCTCTGTATCCATTGTATCTCGCGCTCAGGGTAGATCAGCTCTACGAAAGTCTCAGTACCGTTACTGATGACGGCGACTTGGAAACTGTTCCTACGGTCGTTTCGCTGGTTGCCGGCGTACGTCACCTCTAACCACGTGACTATAAATACGCTTTTAGGTTTGAAGTCGTAGTACTCGTGAAAGTTGTTCTGTACACTCTCCTCGGCTTTGATCAGGACATGAGGTTCGTCTGTTTCCCTGTAGTATACTGCTCCGGTCTCAGCGGTGTCTACATTTGTGTAGAATGCTGCTATGGATGGATATGGCAGCGGGAATTCTGTGTTGAGAAACGTAGGGATGTCTGCCCTGAACGATAGCACACCGTAGTTATTGACCTGGAGGTGAAAACATGATGTTTTAGTTTCAAATAGGAACAAAGGATCATAGAGAGATAAGAGTTGTGCTCATCACCGATCGTTCATCATATATAGTTTAGTTGTGTCGTAAAATATTGTATATACATTCATTATATAAAACAGTATTTTAGGTTGGAACTAAGTTCTGTCCTTTTTTAAAATTCATCATCATTTAATGTTTTGGGTATAATGTTTATATATATATATATATATATATATATATATATATATATGTATGTATATATATACATATATATTACATTATTAAGTTTCTTCAATTATAGAGTAGTTATCGTCAAAAATTTAATTAAATAAGAAAGAATAGTGGCCATGGAAGAATGTTATCATTATACGAAATCAGACTTTCAGTGGCGTCCAGGTTAAGTTTTCTGAAACATTCGAGCCTCGACTAACGAATAACGACTTGCACTTTTAATTAGAAATTTGATGTGACGTACTTTTAATTTTTTTTATTACAATCTTTATTAGTCCGTCGTTTGGAGTGGATTAAGACGATAAGGAGATTTGTGATGGTAATTTTGTTTAATAGAGGCATAAAACTTTTTCAATAATAATTTCTAGGGAAATTCTTATTTATATCTTTTTTATTTCTCTAGTCGATTTCGACCATTCATACAATCTCACGATAATCAGATGAGACCAATTGCGTAGCCTATAGTGCCGTAGGCTTTCGCGCATAAACAGAGTCACTTGTAATGCATGCACAATAAGTTCGCAAAAAGAATCAGATGCAGTGTAATGGTCACAGAATGTTATATCCCACGTTTCTGATTTTGCATCTCATAACTTCGGACTAAGGAAGGATGCCCATATCTTTTTGCGAATATTTATGGCATCTTTTTTTCTTGAAAAACTTCCTAAGCAAGTGCTTCACCACGATCCTATCTGATGTTAAGTGGAAATGCAGTCCTGGATGGTAAGGCGCACTAGCTCAGTAAATGTCTATTCACGCTACTTTTGAAAACACCCACATTGTAATCTGGGCAAACTATTCCAGTCCTTTGCTGTACGAATAATGAAAGACGAAGCAAAGCGCTTCGTTCGGGTTAAAATAACTCACTAATCAATCCATTTGGTAACGTTTATTAATAAACAGATGACATTGTTTTAGTGAAAACTGACCGCGAGAAGAACACGAGACTCGCAAGTACGTCGCTGCATTCTTGAGCTAGTTTCTAGCTGCAATATGAATCAGCTTGATCGGAAATGGTCCAGGCCCTCATAAAATATCAGCGTGATATGCAGTATAACGCTGTTTTTCATATGGTGAGAGTAGAGCTCCGGAGCCCCCAATATGTAGAGGCATTCCGTCACAGCTCAGAGTGAAGCATCGTCACGTGCCGCAGTCATTACGTAACAGTCAGGTGAATTGTGCTCATTTGTCACCTATGTATATATACATGTATACAATAAAAAAAGAGAAGTAGATCATTCCATTTTTATTTCGTTTGTTAACTTAACAGTTCACTTAAAGAGTTCAAAATATTCTTATACCAATATCCGGTTGGTCGTGTCGCCGTCCGTTTATCAATAATAATTAGATAACTATAAAAATGCTATAAGTACGTCAGTTTAAACTAATTTACGTAAGACTAGTAGTAAGTTATCATCACGTCGGCGAGCCGGTATAATGTGCTTGTGACCCCGTTGCTGATAGTGTATCTAAAGGTAGGCATATTGTTCTCGCAGAGGTCCCGACCCTTGCTTAACACTTCGATAACGAGACGCTTCTAAAATTTCTAACGATATATTTGAATAGACTTTGTAATGATTTATTTTCCTATCGTTACTTAATTGGGGCCCAGTTGGGAGTGATTAAGGATGTCAATGATTAGCGGGATTATATATATATATATATATATATATATATATATATATGTATATATATAACTATATATATATTAATACGTGTACGCGGAGTGCTGGTGACCAATTCGAAGTGGAACACAGTTGTGGTTTACGTCTAGCACCCTCGCTAGAGAGAAGGTCTAAGCGCTGCAGTGGTAATACGTTGTAATAATATATATATATATATATATATATAATTTTACAAATATTTTGTGTAAACATCGAAAATGTTCGCACCAGTATTTAAGTATTTAATATAAGAGTAACGGAATAAAACTTATATCATTTAAAAAGATTATACCATAGATATGCACAAAACATAGAGCATGCGTGTTGTGTAGCAGGTAAGGCAGGTAAAATAAGGTGAACATACGCACACGATTTAAACGCTCTAAAACGCATTAGCCGATACAATGATAGCGTTATGATGAAGTTCATATTTGTATGAATCTTTATGATATATATGTATATCATGTCTTAGATCGCTTATCCTTATCTACACAGAAAAAATAACGAGAGTTATTTAAACAAATGAATAAAGGATTAAAAAAAATATTGGTAGTAATTCCACGATACAAGTATTATTTAATACTACATCCTCTAAAATCTCTTCTTACAACATTGTAATATATATATATATATACACATATATATATACATATATATATATACATCTATATATATATATATATACATATATATATATATATATATATATATATATATATATATATATATAATGTTATAGCAGCATTAATGCTGCAGTGTTAAGTTTGCTAAGTGTAGGGTTCTGGAAAACCCTGGAAAGAGTTCCTAGTGGCCATGACATGATTTTCGGGACATTGTTGTTCTTTTTCTTATAAAAAACTCTTGTACAGCTTTGACCTATGTTTAGGATCATTATCATGTCGAGATATAAAACTCAGACGATGCCAGAATTCATTGCAGATTTCTTTATCATGTTTTTGTAACTTTTTTTTAATTTCTTCTATTCCCATAAAGTCACCGACTGCGGAACCACCAAAACGGCCCAAAACCATCACAGGTTGTCCATCATGTTTAAGTAAAGCACTTGTACATGTTCACCTTTCTTCCAACTGCCCCCTGACAAATACTTCATTTGGATCCAAAAGTTTAAAATATTTATATCTCAGAGATTTCAGAGTTGCCTTTAAATCTGACTATTGCATTTACTGGATTGATGAAGGCAGGAGGATATAAAGATATAGGATAAGAAAACTAAACAAAGTGGTAAAACAAGAAAATAGTATTAGACTAGATATTGACCTGTGCCTGTATTTTCTGGTTGATTGACCTTGGATAACTACAAAATATTTTAAGTAGTTATTAATTATTATATTTATGTTTAACAATAAGTTCATTAAAATAAAATAGAAAATTTTATGACACAGAGTTGTCAAATAACAATTAAACTGTATTTATTATATATTATATACCTATATATATTATATACCTTTATATTATAAATATGTATTTTATGGTGAGATACGTGTGGTGTTACTCGGTTTCGAATCGATTCCTAGGATCCGTGACAGAGGTCACTCTGACGACTACGCCGTAACTGATACATTATTTCGATATACCAATTGTTGAAATAAATATTACAAATAAATTACGAGAATAAGTCCCACCCCAAAGATATGAGAAAGATTACTTATCATCGTAGCTTTATTGCGTCACGCAGTTAGCAATTAGAAGCGTCAGTAGCCTAATGGTTTAAGGTACGATCTGCGAAAGTTAAGGACCGAGTTTTGAATTGCCGCCATTCGACTATAGTCGTTAACTATTTCAGTGTATTTTACAGTAGTAGAGTTACACTGCAGTTTGTTTCTGGCTGCAGAAAGAATGGGTCAGCTCGACCGGGGTAGGACCACGCCTTCACAGAATATCAGCGGAAAGTAGGTGCACAATTCTGCTGTGTTTCGTCTGGTGAGTGTAGGGATCCGGAGACCTTTATTACTGGTGACGAGGGATTCCATCTTAGTCTTCAAGGGTGACAACGCATCTGCATTATGATTCCTTGTCCAGGATGAATATAGATGTCATGGGCCGCAAGAATCACTTGCCATCAGGAGAACTGTGTGCTTGATTGTTACTCGCAATGTAATAAAATAAGAAGAGCTTCTTGCGTTCTTTTAAAAACAAATGTCTCAGTCCATTACATACTCAGGATGCGGCGCATAAGAGAATTGCATAATTTAAGTACTAACTAAAGCTCTAACTAAAGCCACCTGATGGTAGGATCACCGACGCAACAGAGGAGTCGCAGATGCGCTGCCAGCCTTTAAGATACGCAGGTGTAAGCTTTTTTCTTGAAAGTCCCTAAGTCGTATCGGTTCAGATATACCGACAACTGATTCCACAGAGTAGTTGTGCGTGGCAGATAATTTCAGGGAAAATGTGTGCTCCTTTGTAACTCGTTAATTTCAAACTTACTTAAATATCAGACCGACACAACATAAAAAGTATGTTGGGTTGATTTTATCAGGGACCGCCACCCCCAACTCATATCAATAAGAATGTTGCCAGTTCCTTCCACTTACCAGACGAAACACAGTCACGTTTGAGTTTGCTTCTATTTTATATATTTTGTGGTAAAAAAAGAATCGCTTGGCCGTTAATTAATTATTTCATTTATTTATTTAAACTTTATTGGTCACACCTTGCAAAAAGGATACAAAGGGCGTACTTGATGCCTTAAGGCATTGTCTACCAGTCAAACCTTCGCGTGTGGAGGCATTTTGAAATTGTGGCAAGTGTAGTGCATACATTGTAAAGAAGATAAAAAATAAAAAAATTAAAACAAAAATAAATTAGATATATTTCAATAGTGAATTAGAAATAATTCTACTGATAAAAAAAATAAAATCAACATACCATACATATAGACACAAATACAATACTGAGCGGCAAATACTGACTGGTTACTGCTACGTGGGTGATGGGTTCGTGTTTCAACCTAGAGACAGTGTTTTTATATTAAAAATTGACGACACAAGATCAAATCGTACAATCCTCCAACATAAGGTCATCAATTTAAAATGTCATTAAATTAATTAATGCCAGAAGATATCGACGTGGTGGAAATCGAACCGAAGGGCGTTTTAAATCTACTTGAAGCACATCAGCAAAATAACTTTTAGGAAGGTCATTAGTGTAGGCATTAAATTGAAAACAAATCTGCAGTCAGTGACCGCCTGCGCCCGCGCCCACGTGCACTTCCGTCCGATGCAGCGTCCTTATCTCCACGCTTGCAAATTTAAACATTCTGCGCATGTGCGATAAACGTATCAGCGGCATAAACGTTTACAAACGACAAATTCAGATTTAGCTCATATTATTTTCTATCTATTTACAAATATTTGTTGCAAATTAAAAGTTTCATAATTATATACCATGGCACATTGCATGGTACATTGATGGCACATACGATACCGGACTGAGAGATACCTTACAAAACCCTTAATCGTAATATTGAAGTACCAGTACGCACCAATTGCACTAAAATATTAGGTTCTTACATATGAAATTAGCCTACCATACGGAAAAAGTAAAAAACGCTTTTTTAATTAAATTCTATATTTAAATCGAATTATATACAATTATTATCTATGCACTTTCGCCATTTTAAAGGTAGTTCATTGATTCCATTGCTGAAAACGTTTTGGGAGCGAGAATCGATAAAATATTTGCAAGCGGTTTGGACTGCCTCATAGGAATTGAAATTTTTTCTTGCAAGAAATTGTCCAAATTCCGAAAAAACCGGTAATGGTGGTTGGAAACATTGCAATCGCAGCTCTTCTAATTTAGCGACCGTCTAGCGTGAAGTATGGGCAAGTCTAGCGTTGTCACGAAGCAGCAGTGGGCTATAGCAATTGACCAGTGGCGGTTGTTTAACGGCTAGCTTTTTCATCATGGTTTGCAATAGTTGACAATATCCTGGTCAGATCTTAGGAAGGTGTGTATAATAATAGATCTATGATCGAAACATTAGGGCAAGAACAATAGTATGCCTATAGATTATATATAGTATAATAAATGATATCGAACGTATTCCGCCCATATCCAAAGATAACCTGCATATTACAGTGTAACGCTAGACGCCAATAACTAGGTTTGAATGGATCACTATTATATAATTTGATATTTTTATTATATTACGTTATTATTATGAATTGGCCTAAGCTTTCGTTACGCGAGCACACGCCGTTACTTTTTATGTTTCTGGACCATAATATATAGTAATTTAAATAAAATATTTCGTATGTAATTTGTCTCTTTATGTATTTTTTATTTCTGATGGCCATTTTTGGTAATTCTTTTATAGTATTTAGCCTCATATATGAAGTTAATATTTTTTATCTTACCCTGTTGCGCGAAAGCGAATGACTCGAGGATGCTCAAGAAAGCCGAACCTCTTGGCTAGGCTTGCTCAGTTGCTTCCGACTACGAATTATCTAAATTAATATCCCTATTATTATTGATTATCTGTACCACCACTTCGGAATGCGTGGGCGCTGGAGAAGAAGTGGCGCAAGAAACTCCAGTGACGCTTCTATCTTGATCTTATATTGACTGGTGAAAACCGGCCAGTGACATGGCGATTTTGAACTCGAATCCTTCTGGCTTTTTTCGTATCAATTTTTCATTCATTACGAATTTATGAGTTTCCGTTTTACCATGTGAATTAAAAAAAAAATATCTGCCTATGATGAGGGAGTCAACCTCTGCCATGTTATTATGGCTTACGATAAATAATGTGATTTTTTTTAAGGTCGTCTCAACATCATATAAAAGGTATCATAGATACTTACAGAGTCTCATAGATGCACTTAATTATCTTACACAATATTGCAACAATGAGGATTGAATAGATGAAATAGATTTTTGTAGGGATCCGAAGAACTTTATTACTGATGACGAGGCATTCCATCTCTGTCCTCAAGGGTGACAATGCATCTGGCTTACGATTCCTTTTCAAGGATGAATGTAGATGTCATAGGCCGCAGGAATCACCATCAGGTGAAAATTGTGCTCGTTTGTTACTCTAAATGTAATTTTTAAAAAAAAGCTAATTTGGTTTACTCCATATAAGCCATATAATATTTTATAAATATAGACTTTTATGTACATAGCACAAGGCAATTGGTTAGTATTAATGAGTGACTGAATACTGTACCTTTCCCAGCTCCGGAAAAATATTTGTTCATCGAATTAATTATTTTTCGTGTTTAGGTGTGTTATATGTAAAGTTCCGTTTCCCTGACTTAACTGACGTGATTTTCAGACGATGCATATAACGTGATATCACAAGATACAATTCTAAAACATTTGACGACTCCAGGATCTAAGTGTTTGATGAATTATTGCCACGCTATATTTGATAAGAATACGATAGTGCTTTAGATAAATTACAGGAAGGAATGGAATAATACATCAGCTTCCTGTAATATACATATATAATCTAGTATGTTACAACATAGTTGCTTTAATTTACAAACTTCAATGTTGTCAACGAACTTGTATAGGAACAATGTTCCTAATCGCATTAAAGTGTTATATTTGCTTTATACGGAATGGGGGCAAACGAGCATCTGGGTCATCGTGCAAAGCAGCAAGTGATAAGCCCCGCCTTTGTGTACCAAATAACACCTAAGGAGTAAGTACTTCCGTTGTTGGCCTGTAAGGAAACAGGCTTTTACCTGAAGGTCACTTTGACGTGATAGTTCGGGAATGATCATTGTTTTACTGGTGATATTTTGGATTGATTTTGAATTTACCCAAGTCTCGACTTATTAGATGAGAAATTTGGATTCCGAGGGATTTAATTATTATTGGGAAAGAATCTAAGCATTTAAGCTTAGTTTAAGCTGTTGACGGGAATTTTAGTAATATTAATAGCATTGTCAGCATATTTGATAGAAAAAAAAACAATATCGGTAACTTAACAAACGGAGCCTTACCTCGGTTTGTAAAGTTACCGATATTGTTTTTTTTGCAAAGAGAGGCCACAAATACTAAGATTATGGTATTATTGGTTGAGTCCTGATATTCTATCACCTTTTTTGCAAACTTTATTGTGTAAAAAGTTAATAGAGATTGCATTGACGGATTTTATCACCTATTGGTTACTGCGGTTTTATTATGTTTACGCTTACGGTAACGTTTAGCTACTGTTTCCGCCTTCTTTTTTTTGCGGGCTTTGATGGGCGCTGTTAGGCCGAGGGCTTTCACAGTTTCACCGGGTTAAGATGTGACCGAGCGCTTATGGCACTCAGTCGAAACCTCTATATATGGGTAACCAGTACAAGGGTTCCCGAGACGGAGCCTCGTCTCGGACCGTTACTCTGTTTCGCGAGAACATCTGACTCGAGCGTGCCCGAAAGGGCCGAACCTCGGGCTCGGTCAGTTGCTTCTGACAGAGGATTATCTAAATTATAATATTATCGCTATTGTTTTAACTACCTGTACCACCAATTCGGAATGCGTGGGCGCTGGAGAAGAAGTGGCGCAAGAAACTCCAGCGACGCTTCTATCTGTATGGACTGTAGAGAACTGGCCAGTGACATGGCGGTATCGCGAATAACGGCAAGATAAAGGGATGGATCTAATTTTTCACCATAAAATTTAATAAGAATATGATAAAAAAAATGTTTGATAGGTAGATAGGAATAAAAACTAAAATAGTGGACCTTTTTAAGTTTTTAGTCTAGGTGATGTGAAATGGTACTATTGTCCAAATTCTCAACGTAAAAAAATGGACTCTATTTATTGAGTCTTTTGGTGAATAATTCTTTTTTACACATTTGAACATATAAACCAACTGGCTACTCTATCTACAAGAAAATAAAACAATAAGTTTTTTTTATAATAACCTTAAATAAAATTATACTACTTTTAATTATATCACAATTTTTTAATATTTTTTTATAGATCACAAATAATTCTATAAAATACTAATATAAATACTTCACTTTTGGTCCTTACATAATATACCAAAAGACAGATACAATAGGCTATTAGAATATTGAGGGCAATAACTGTAACGCGTTTAGTTATTAATTTTGTTTAGATAATCTATTGGTTTATTTGCTCGACGCCCTAATTTGCATGTTTTGTATTCTAAGCCGCCTTATTAAATGACAAATACTTATACTCAATAATAATACCTTTATTTAAAAGAATATTCTATACTAGACGGTATTCAAACTATAGTTACACAATATATTGTATGATATAAAAATGTATTTAGTCCTTTATGACCCAATGTGCATAAACCTGGGGGTAAGGCGGATGAAAATTCCTGTTGAGTTCGAAATGTAAGGAATGAAATTAAAGTTAATATTTGACAAATTTCAACAATTATCCAAGTGGTACACCACTGCAGCTTGTTTCTAGCTGCAGAATGAATGGGTCAGCTGGAGTGGGGTAGGACCACGCCGTCACAGAATACCAGCGTAAAATAGCAGCATAATGCTGCTGTCTTTCGTCTGGTGAGTGTGGGGATCCGGAGACCTTTGTTACTGGTGTCGTGGTATTCAACCTCAGCCCTTAAGGGTGTCAAGGAATCTGGATTACGATTCCTTGTCAAGAATGAATGTAGATGTCATGGGCCGCAGGAACCACTTGAAATCAGGAGAACTGTGTGCTTGTTTGTTACTCCCAATATAATAAAAAAAACCAAAATATATAATTTAAAATAAATGTATAATAAGTAAAATATATTTTATTAATATTTTTCTGAAAATGGGGTACATTGATTATTAGCGCCGTGTCTATCACTTTTGCCATCCTTAATATTAATTCCTTGCTTCTTCTTATGCGATTAATATATATTTTAGACGTAGGATTTTTTTTAATGAATTTATGTATATTTTTTTGGTTGCAATAAACCAAATTTATTATTTATTTAGTTAAGTTATTCCGATAGAAGTAACTGACCGAGCCGCGTTTGGCTCTCTTGCGCATCTTCGAATTATTATTATAATTATTTATTATTATTTTAAACTTTATTGCTCACACCTTACACCTTAAAGGGATACAAATCAATTTACTATTGCCAATTAATAAATGTTGCATATGCGGTACCGACCGACTGATCTATTTTACTTTTGTAATATTTGTTGTAAATCATCACACGCTGAAGACCTCGGGAGTATCAGCCTGAAATGGCAGTATGGTACGGGTAACTTATATTCCATCCATATTGTAATCCCTTATATTATATATAACTAGCTGTTTCAACTTCGCTTGTGCAGATAGGTATGTTTATATTAAAATATCGTTCGAAGCTTGATTAGTCAAAAAAGCTAAAAGCCACGTAACGACACCATAGCGCGATCAGATCAGATCAGAAGCAGTGCCTATCGAGTATCTAATGAGCTTATATATTAAGCACGCATATGAAATTTCGTGTTTCTTACTTTAAAAATGACGAACTTCCTTACATACAATCGTTCATCCCCTATATTATCCCCTTAGCGGTGAAATTTTCAAAGTTCCTTCCGTAGTGGATGCTTACAACATAAAAGGCATCAAATGCCAAAAAAATAAGTTTGTAGCCCCAGCGGCGTAGGCTCTGCGTTGATGAATCAATCAGTCATGATAAGTAATTATATATACATTTGTATAGATAAATGTCGTTTATACACCTTTTTAAATATGAAACTAAGGAAAGTTAATTGCGATTATAATAATAAGTTCAATGAACTGTTGATATATGACTAAACAGAAGTGTGGAGAAATCGGGACAGACATATTTACGAGGAGTTCGTAGGAGGAGGTTGGTTTTTAATAATACGTTTAGCTATAACAAAATTAAGGAAGTAATTAAGTGTAGACCGACCAGTGGATAAACTTTATTTGAGAGATGGCGAGTTAAATTTTAATTTATTCTGAAATAGGTTGTTTTTGGAACCCATTTCAAAGTACATTAGTCAGTCAAAATAAATCTTTTTATACTTTAAAAAAACCGAATGTTTAGACTCGTAGTTAATTATATAAATCTAATGGATATATATTAATATTTCTAATTTCTTTATATTTAAAGCTATACATTGAGATACAAACATTGCGTAACATTGTAACTGCCATACATACATATAAAAATACATATAAAATTTACGAAATTACTATTCATAATTTTAAGGTTTTTTTTATACATATGTCCACTATATGTAGACTATCCATATATGTAAAAAATCTATTAAAATAACTTACAAATATCGTCTCGTAGCTCTCCCCATAGAAGACGATCGGTACTTTAAGATTAACTTCAGGTGAGGATGCCAGACCCCTAGGCAGCCCCTGGTCTAGTGAAGGTCCGAATGGGTAGAACTGGTCGCGAGTGACTGCGCTCGCGCAGGCCACGAGGGCTAGCAATCCTGCGCCCGTCCACATGCCGGCGTGTTTGGAACAAAACTAGCGCGCCCTAAGAGCTTCTGGGATCGCGGTAATGAGCACAGAATAATTAATGCACAGAGAGACAACGGGTATCACGCGTAAGTGCATTGTACTCTTTTGTATGTTAATATGCTTTAATTTGTAATACTAGTAAGTGATATTTTGCAAAGTTACTTAATTGATCATTTTCATATATATTGACCTTTTATTACCTTCTTGTTTAATTATGTTATAACCTGGGGGTGTAAAACAAATACAATATTACATACTTTGATTGCCTCTTCGCTAGTAAGACTTTTGTACCTTTTATTAATCAGTTGAATCCCGCAAAATATGCAACATAGTGTCTCTAAGCTACTATTTTGCGTCAATATTTTGTAAAAACTACAGTGCAAGTGCTACAGCAAGGCAATAGCTACGTTGTGGCTTTCACAACTTAAAACATTCCATTCGACCTGACTTTGTGCAGCTTAATTTAGCAAATCTGTTGAAAACGGTTATACGAGTTCCATTACGGGTGCTACATTATGCGCAATTTTCTAATTAGCATTATATAGCTTTATCGGAACACATAAAGAAAGAAAAGAGAAAACAATAAAATCGATGGCGGAAAGTTATTAGACATTAGACATACGACACACATAAAACTGTTCCCACCACAAATCGCTCTGAAAAGTCGTGTTTAGGCTTCAACCTTGTTTGCGCCACCTGAACGAGCTTATATATGAATAAATGATACGCAGTACTTTTCGGGATTACTAAAAAAATATAATTTATAATAACTTTCTATAATAATTTTCTGCTTTTTTCTTGTAATGCAAAAAGTGGTGCATATTCTTTCAAAGTCGCATGTCGCATTGGTTAAAGCATCTCTAATCTTACAGTTTGATGTCACCTGGTCGATGTCGACCTCCTCGTCTAAACAAAGCCAGCAAATTCACTTTGGTGAAGCCATCGTACATTTCCGTCATAATTTCCCTAATGGCACTGACTTTGACAAACGTAGAACAAGCCTCAAGTACTGTGCATAGGAAGCGCAGAATGGATAGGGCTATCGTCATATTTTACTTAATAAACACTCTGTTGTGAATGGCTTCTGTGCACTCTGGCTTAGTTGGTAGCAAATTATTAAGATCATTGGAAATGGTATATCTTTGGAAAGTCGCATGTCGCATTGGTTAAAGCATCTCTAATCTTACAGTTTCATGTCACCTGGTACCCAACACATTCCGCCAAGATCGATGTCAACCTCCTGGTCCAAACAAAGCCAGCAAATTTACTTTGGTGAAGCCATCCTACATTTCCGTCATAATTTCCCTAATGGCAGTGACTTTGACAAACGTAGAACAAGCCTCAAGTACTGTGGATAGGAAGCGAAGAATTGATAGGGTTATCGTCATATTTTACTTAATAAACACTCTGTTGTCAATGGCTTCTGTGCATTCTGGCTTAGTTGGTAGCAAATTATTAAGATCATTGGAAATGGTCTATATTTGGAACAAGGAAAAAGCACATTGTTTATTGAATACCGTAACTTCTGTAAAATGTGAATGTGGGACTTTTCTATATTTAGTAAACGGATAGTGAAGAACGAAGTATAAATTATTAAATCTAAAGATTTGTTTGGCAGTGTTCGCAATGACTCAACTGATCCTTATTTCCACGAAATAAGGCTTAAATTTTGTATTTAGTTACTGACGTCTGTTATAAGATTTATCGTTTTATATTTTGGTTGTTCTTCGAAATTATTTTAATTTGATTATTCTTTCTAGTTATAAGAGGCGTACCTAAGGTCACAGATGCCAATGTTATGTCGAATAAAGACGACAATTTTATCAATCGAAGTTTGTTGAATAATATTTTATTAATTTTACAAATAGTCTATACAAATGCTTTGGATACTTTCTATATGTTTAGGATTTACGTGCTTTATGACCGGCCCAATGCCACCTTGACTCTTTAAGTTATGTCAGTTATTTTATGTGTTAAATGCAGCTTAGGTCAGCCCACCAAAAGTTCAAGTTAACGAGGTATTAAGAGCGCTGATGGAAAAACCTGATTAAAATGAAGCCTTCAAAAACAAACAAGCACAAATATCACCTGATGTTAATGCCAGATGTTAAACGTTGGTTGTAGTCTATAAGTACCTCCTCTAATTACATCCATTATTGACAAATATTCAAGAAGCATGCGTTGTTACCCGCGAAGACTGACGAATATCTCGCTACCAGTGACATCCTGTAAGTAATCAGAGTCTCCGCTGCAATCACTAAACGAAACCCAGCGGCGTAATCCCGCTATTTCACGATATGGTCTTTCTTCTGTCGAGATTTCCGTTGCACAATTTAAGTCCTGGTAATCGAACCCTGGATGCGCTACTAATTAGCAAAGAGTTTTGATGTCTTGTATTGACAATGTAATATAACAACGATGAACTTCTTGTCGTAGGGGTTGACGTTAACATTTCGAGATTATAATAGTGCCGTGAGTATTTGTGCAAATACAGGCACTCATTCGTACAATTCACTACTATATTGTAAGGTACAGGTGATATGACTGGTGGAGGATTCGGATGCAGTGTCAGCGATACGAGATTCCACAATGCATTAAGATGTGGGTACTAAATATTTGGATTTTACAAATACCAGCCCAGGCTGAATTGAATCCAAACACAGCTGGTCTGTAACTAGGCACTCTGGCTACTGTACTTTATTGACGGACGCGTTGTGAATTTGTAACATTACATGGCTACTGCGTCTGAGTTCGATTCCCAGCCGAGATGCAATATATGTGCATTGCAAATTGTTGATTTTCTGGTCTGGTCTAATGAACAAAAGGGACTCGTGAGTGCCCCTGTGTTTACATGCACCATATAATATTGCCCAGTTGACGACATCTGGCATCACACAGAAGATATCACCGTGGGCGAAATCGATCCCGAGAACATCATTGTCACTCTATCTACTGATCCACGTTATCATAATAACAATATGACACTTATAATAATATTGTATTTCCAGTAGTATAATGACTGGAATTAGTCGATCCCAGGAATGTCCTTATCGCAATCGAGTACGGCTGTATTTGTTTGTCCTAATTAATGTTCTCCTCGCGTATATGTGAAACGAACGTCTGCAGTTTCATTCAACGCTGTAGGTACATTTATGTGGTGAAGCCATGACGCAGGTAGAAACTAGCCATAACTCGACTTGGCTACAATAGAATCGTTCATAGAAGCGCAAAATAGGAGTTGAGCTCATTGCAGAGAGAAAGGACCTGCTCCTTGTCACCAATAATCTCAGTTCGCAGAGGTGGCAACGCATCTGCATTACGATTCCTTATCGAGGATGAATGTGCTTATAATTAATTGCTTACTATTAGATAAATTATTTCTCTCGTTTGAGGACATCCGTGCTTTGAAAGATATATTATGAAGTCATCGATCAAGTTACTTGTCATTAAATAGCTACTCTTAGATCATCTCGAAGGTCTTCGTTTGGTCTAAAAAGATAAAATCTATAACTCAATCACTTCAGGTAATTGTGAGTCTTGTTTCCCCATAATTACATATGAAAATTAGATACACACGATTAACAACGCGGCCGTCATTAAAGTGCAGTAGCCACAGTGCCTAGTTACAGACCATTTGGATTCAATATTTTTTTATTACATTGAGAGTAACAATCGAACATACAGTTCGCCTGATGGTAAGTGATTCCTGTGGAACATAATATCTACATTCATCCTTGACAAGGAATCATAATACAGATGCGTTGTCACCCTTGAGGAAAGAGTTGGAATGCTTCGTCAGCAGTAACAAAGGTCTCCGGATCCCTACACTCACTAGACGCTGGTATTCTGTGATTGATGCGAGTGTAGCTCTTGATACTGTCATGCGTGTTAACTCTAGAAACGTCAACAGCTTACTTTGTTAGGGCACAGTTTTTGAAACTTAATGTCATAGGTATCCATTGGCCTATTGGCATCACACAAGCATTTAACCTTGGAGTGGTTAACGGGAGTTTTAGTAATGTCAATTAAAGTAATTGACATTCCTAAAAATAATTGCTAGTATTCTTATAGAAAATCGGTACATCTTCGAAAATGACTAAGTTTTAAGAGCTATATAATCCTCCACTAACTTTATATCCAGCATCTGGCGATGGCCTCACACTTTGTTGCGTTACAGATCTAATAAGCTTTAGGTGAAATTCGGGTAGAACATATTATCTCAGCATATTCTGAGTGGGATAGTTAATTTTTCACTATCCGACATTTTGAGTTTACATAATTGTGTATGAAAGAAAAACGTCAGTCGTAGTGGTCAGAGTAAGGTACACTAAGACACTATCCTGGGTTCAGGGAGCAAACCCTAGTCGAGAAATAATATATATACGTAACTAAATTGTTGGTGTTCTGGCCAAAGTGTTATGTACGTATGACCTATGTCCCTCACACTACACCTGTACCTTCCTCTGATCTTATTGCGTATAATTGACATCGGAATATAGAATAGGTGGCAAAGGATCAAGTAGCTCACCAGGGATTGATCACCGCCGCCCATGAATATCCGCAACACCAAGGAGTCGCAAATGCGTTGCCAGCCCTTAAGAAAGGTGTAGACCCTTTTCTTGAAAGTCCCTAAGTCGTATTGGTTCGGAAATACTGGACACACTGGAGACAGCTGATTCTACTGAATATGGAGGGACGAGAAGTGAGTAACTGTGTTTGCGCGAATACTTACGGTACTATAAAATATCTTGCATGTTGATGTCACCTGGTAATAATCAGAAGATATCCGTGGACGCATCAGTATTCCAGATCCACACGATCATAATTGCGTGCATTATTGCCCTCTATGTGTTAGATTTTTTCAACTTCCATGATAAGTTTTACACAGGTCGTCACTTCTTCGTCGTTCTACACTGCGTTACAACGTTTATTTATTTACGAAGAGGCATTCTACCAATCAACCCAAGGTGTGGTGAGATATTATGATATTGTCTTAGGTATTCTGTATCAATAAACTAATTAATAGAAAGAAAAGACTCATAATAGCTTAAATAAAATATACAAATTAACAATAATACATAAATATATAGATTAATATTATATACATAAATACAATACAATAGTGGTAGCTACCAATAAATTCCAGAGGAATGGAATTAACTGGCTACAGGTAACTTAAGTGAGTAGTTGTGAACCAAACTTTTAAAACTGCTTTTATTAATGAACTTCCTCATGTCATCGGGCAAGAAATTCCAGACTAGTATATCGGAAAGTAGCAGGTAATTATGTCATGAGATAAAAAAGATACGAATATTGGAATTTATCTTTCTGAAGGTGATGACGGATCATTTAAAATGGAGAAGAGAACAAGAAAAATTTGAGATACGCCTTTGTTATATGGAAAGCTAATTAAGCTGAGATCGATATTAGGATATATGGTCATATTTATATGTTTGTCATTAGCTAATTGGTATTTGAGGAAAGGTCGATAACCTTTGTTCACTCCGATTCATTCTTGTAATGCATAAATATTGATTCAAGCCGGGAATCGCACACAGGATCCTTATGAAACTCTTTCCATGTAAAATTAGATATTAGGACTAGGAAGACCAAGTGCACAGCCGTCTGTATTTTGAGTCTGCTAAAAAGATTGACCTCGAATGACCCTATATATTTTGTATATCATCACATTGCGCAATTGTCTAAAAATAATTGAGGTAGCAGATTGAAATAGCTCATTAAAATAGCAATCAGTATTATATCTGGCATCAGGCCACGATGCTTTAACAATTATCAAATAGCTGTTGAACTGACGAAAACATATGCTGAATAATATTTCAAGATTTATGTAAACTTTTTCATTTATCGTTAGCTTTTCGAATGAATGTTTCTAAGCATTCACTCTTTTTAAAAGACTGATGAAATAACCTTATTATCTTTTTTCTCCTAAATATATTATTTATTTATACATTATAAATATTGTAAAAAAATATTTCGTTGTATTTAATATTTATTTTGTTTGTGAGTTCACACTATGTTTTTCTTATTGATCAAAGTCTCGAGAAGGGAATTTCATAGGGCGGTTTTCTTGGCTCGAAATATATTCGTGTGTATGTTTTGTGATCTAAATAATAATGTTGCAGATCGCTCCCAAGGAAGAACTTGGTCAGAGCATTTGAAGAGATAAATTTTAAAATGTTTGATATATTTTAGAGGGATGTTTCTTATTACATAGAGAGGCTTGTGGCCAATAGTGGGACGTAATATAGGTTATTCAAATAAATCCCAATATCTCAATATGTGAGAAAATTCAAGAGTGAAAGACACATTTCTATCAACGTTTGAAGAGATTGCACAACCATTCGGAACAGAAAAAAATTAACTTTTAATTTTAGATACTTTACAATGTTTTTATAAATTTTATTGAAATTTATTACTTATAACTTATTGTGCCATAAATAAAATATGATACCAGCTAAGTATTAATTTAAGTACAATGTACTTAATAAACTGTAATAGTGAATATATCTTTCGGCTGCAGACGATGAAAAAACCAAAGAGCAAGCAACGTGGGCAAATGATGAAATATGGCTACGGGTAGTCCACGTCACTACTTATGGTTCTCGATAAGAACTCATATTATCGGTAAATAAGTTGCGGAGTTATTTATGAAGTATCTATAAGTATATAGAAGAATTTTTATTGAAATATTAGTGACGAATGATCAAATCCTTTACCTGATGGTAATTTATCAATGCTGTCCATGTCACCATCATTATTGTAGATAAGGATTTAAGATGGAGTTGTTGATGATAATAAATATCGGCTATCTCGTTACCGTAAGGCGTGTGAACAGGCTTTCATTGAGCTTGAGCCTTTACCAACTCGCCATATCGTATTATGTAGGATGGTAGTCAAGCAATATCCAGTACTCAACATACGGAACGCGGCAGTGTTATTTTGCAATTTATGAAAGCGGGGTTTTGCGTCGGAAAATTTTAGTCTCCAACACACTATTAACAGCAGTGATGTTTTCGTAATAAACCTAATCACCCGATGAATGCCCCCGAGATACTACTACTGAGAAAGAATCATTTGGTCGTAATTCGGTCTCCAATCCTCATACGAAACACGGCACTGATGTGTTTTTATGCCGGTGTACTGTATGCGCGTGACCCTTATTAGGTTAATATGATTTAATTATGCCACAGTTGCTTACCGTTACCGATAACGAGTATAGATAGAATATATTATATTTTATATACATAAGATATAATGTAAAACTAAATATATATATATATATATATATATGTATATATATATATATATATATATATATATATATATATATATATGTATATATATATATATATATATCTACTCTGCTCCCGGATGGGATATTATACTTAATATGTCATTAGTGTAATCTTTTTTTTTCATGGGTGTTTTCCCGGCTACATAGTATACTTCAAATATAGTTTTGCCACTGGACTGTAAAATCAAAGGTTTTACTGTATTTTTACCTAAAAAAAGCATTTGTTATCGTATCTAGTTTTTTCTGTTCAGAAGTTAGATAAAATCGGTGTTAGGGGAACTCAACAAAATTTGTTGAGAGATTACCTATGTGGCCGTACGCAAAAAGTCAAAATAGGAGATTATATCAGTAACGGGCTTGCAATAAACTATGGTGTTCCGCAAGGGAACGTTACGAACGAACCAACGAAGGATCTAATTTGTTCCTAATATATATATATATATGTACATACATATATCAATAATCTATGTAATTACAAAATAGATAACGGATACATATGTATATTCGTATGCCGATGACACCACCTTTGTGTTTTTTGGGGAAACCGTGGGAAGAAGTACTCAAGGCTGCAGAAATGGGTTTGACTAGAGTTGTTCCTGGCTTGAATTAAATCTACTTACAGTTAATACCACAAAAACCATCTACATATGCTTTTACGTAAATAAACGTACCATTTAATCTTAAAATACACAGTTGCTGTATACAAGGTATATGTTCATGTCCTATAATTGAGAGGGTGTCTTCACGATGTTCTTAAAAATCATAATTAATGAAAGGCTCTCGTGGCATTCGCATATTGAAGGAACTAATAGTATACGGAGAAAGTTGATTTAGAATTTAAGGCCTTTTGAGATGTGGCAACAACTAAAATCTTAAAACAATTTTACAATGATTTCACTAAATCTATTTTAACATATTGTATTCCGGCTTGCGGCGGGGTGTCCAAAATTAAATTCCTAGAATTAGAACGGCCTCAAAGATTAATAACAAAGGTGTTATATAAGACTTATAAATTTCCTATAGAAGAATTGTATTCTATAGGTAAGTTTTTGAGTGTTAGAAAAGGAAATATATTGCAGGTATTACTAGAAAAACATAAGACTTTGACTTCAACCAAGTACTAATCCGAGAAGACTAGTTTATGACATTGGGGTTGATAGAGAAAATTTTGCTACTCATCAATTTAAGAAACAGTCTAAATTGAATAAAAAGTTAAACATTTATCCACTACTTTTTTTTTTAAAACATGTAAGTAACAAATGAGCTCACAGTTCACCTGATGGTAAGTGAGTCCTGCGGCCAATCATGCATTCATCCTTGACAAGGCATTATAATGCAGATGCGTTGTTACCCTTGAGGACTGAGATAGAATACCTCTTCACTAGATAAAGGTAGTTAAGTAATAAAGGTCTCCGGATCCCTGCACTCGCCAGACGAAACAGCAATATTATACTGCTATTTTACGCTGGTTTCTGTGAGGGCGTGGTCCTACCCCGATCGAGCTGACCCATTAATTATGCAGCTAGAAACGAACTGCAGTGTAGCTCTACCACTGTAAAGCCTTCACGTAAGATTAAAAATTTTGTAACTGAGTCATTCAGTCATTGTTACAAATAGTTACATCAGTGACACGATATAGTTTGTACATTTTCACGTACACACACAAACGTAAACAAATGGTTCACAATATAAAATTCTAATATTTACCTAAACTGGGTAATATATTAATTGTCTAGTATTTAATTTAATAATATAGTCTATAGTATAATTGGGTTTATTTGTAAAACAACAGTTGTTGGATACGGGGCATCCTAGCACAAATAAATATTTACTTAGAAGTATGTCTCAAAAATCAATGTATTATTTAAAAATAAAGTTTAATGTTTACATGGAAATAAACTTTACTTATTATTTACTTATTTATATAAATTACTCTAAAAAAAGATTTAGTCATTATATATGTATATAATAAGTGAGTTTTATCAATCATACTGCTCGCTTTATTATATCTTATTCTAAACAAAGCATCGACATTGAATTGTTAGTAGGGATAATTGGTAATTTGATCTATAATTTATTTATTCAAAATTGTACCGGTAAAATAAAGTCAGATTAAGAAAATCACAGAAAAGCTATCGAATGTTTTTACGTTATTATAATATAATTATTCCTAATTATATTTTTTATTCACATCAAGAGACATCATTTCGTTGAACTTCAGTACTAAACTTTACAGATTTAATGTGGCGATTAAAAAAATTCTTCTTTTTTAAATATGAAATTAAATTAAAGTAGGATATAAAATTATTTAATACAAGTGTTGATCACATGGTTGCAAACCATACCTAGATGGAACAGATATTACTATTAACTAGACCTTTATTTATTTACCTTGGGTCCGTCTTCCTTGCCCGCATACTCCGTGTAGCACGGTTTTGTCCTATGTCATTGTCGAAGTGTGCTTCCTTGAGGTCTTTCTCGACCATTGTCAGTTAGGTGGCATGGTTGTCTACGTGTACGTTTCGTCATTGACAGCTCTAGAGCAAGCTTCATATTATCTTCCGTCTTTGGACGTGGTCGTATCACTGCAAGCGTTTGTAAAAGCAATATTCAAAAACTAATATTGTAATAAATTTATAACACTTAAAATTTTTGTATGAGGACCGTCATTTTTAATTGAATGGAAACGGAAGTGATTGTTATTATTTTTACATCCATACTGTCTACGGAAACTCCCGGATGTGGGCCATGATTTGCGTACCTGAGAACTTCGGTCCTCGTTCTTGTACTAATCATCAATCAGCAAATACCATGGTTATTGTTATCTGTATGTTATTATGACGATGTGTTTATATTTGAATTTGTCTCATTATCTAAAAATTTAAACACATTAGTAGCGGTTGGACTCTTAAACAAAATAATTTAGTATATAGTTTAAAAAAAAGCCTCTAGGCCACGATTAAATTCGTCCACATCTCTATATAATGTTTGATTTTATGTAGCACTGTTTGGGAGCCCTTTTTACCAAACACACATCGAAAGTTCAAATGAAGTTCCTAAAATCTTAACTATCGCAACAATACAGTATTGTTGTCTTCCTAACGGACGTAAAATGTACGATATTATTAATATATAAGATTATTAGTTCAATAATTGATTTATCACGCTTCTCCCTTTGATAACATTTTCTATACCTACGTACATTAGCCCTTTTTGTTCCTCCACGATTACATAAAAACTATACGCGTAACATTTTTATATATCGTTCCACCAATACGTACAATAAAGAAGTCTCAAATATCTCTCTAATATTAGCATCAATATTTTAAAATCACACTTGACATGTACTTTAAGCAAAAGTTCATTCTAAGTTTAATTATTATAAAAGTTTTATCTTTGATTTTCATCCAGCGACAACTATGTTATATCTCGTAATAAACAAAGGATAATAATCTTTTATTTATTATGTAAATTTGTTGGCTCTATAGTTCTTTTTATATATAATATTACTTCTTCAATGTATGTTAAATGTAAATAACTGTTTGCTGCCAAAATAAATGAAATAATATTATAATCGTTGTTTCGTTTATTGTTTATAGAATAAACCGTAGTGTTAATAAACGTTTCGTGTAGTTTTATAATCAGTGAAATAAGTAGTATGATTTAATTATTTTGACTAATAAGATATAGATTTCTGAAGTGCTTTTGTATAAATTTCCTTGAAATATTAAAATGATTAATATTAGTGAATAATTATATAAATAAGAAATAAAACTGAAGGTGGCATTTTTAATGAAGGCTTCACAACTCAGCGCATTTCTTTTATTCGTCCTCAATACACCTTTCGATCGTACAAAAATATTGTTTCAAATTGAAACAAAGCGACGCCGCACTATTGCGTGGGGTGGAGAAGATCGCCCGAATATTCCTTGGAACAATTATTTCGCCACGACTTCCCTTCGAATGCAATTTATCGTTCAACTTTTTACCGCTTTTATGTACCGCTCAGACAACTCACTTTAACGCAGTGTAGGCAATCGTAGAGTAACTATATATATTTTTTGTTTATAACTGATATTGATATAGAATGTAAATAAAATTGAAAGTACCTGTTAAATATAAACGTACGAACAGTTGCGTGGTAGATTCATGCTGAAGTTATAAACTAGCTGTAACGTGAATAGATTGGCTGACATTGTTTAGGCACCTTATTACTGGTGACGATCTATTCCTTCTTAGTCTGCCTGATAAATAATAGGAATTATGAATTCTCATTAAAGATGAACGTGGGCGACGTGGGCCGCAGTAATCACCTACGATCAGGTGAATTGTGTGCCCGTTACGAGTTTCAATGATTGATGATGATGAATGTTGTCAGCTGTTTCCAGAGTTTACCGACGCCATCAGGAGACTGGTGATCCGGCGGAAGAAGGTAGGGTACGTCGGGGAGAGATGTCCGATTTACTTCTCTCAGAAGTCGGGCCCTCTCTGCCGTTCAAGTCCAACAGGAGCTCAGGGAAAAGCGAGGAGTAGCTGTTAGCGGCAGGACCGTCAGAAGAAGACTAATGGCGGCTAACCTGACTCTAAAAAGGCCAGCTACTGGCCCTAACTTGATCCCAGCTAATCGCGCAATCCTACTACGTTTCGCAAGAGAACACGTGAACTGGATGGACGAACTCTCTCATCTCTTCTCTTCTTAGATGAAAGCTGAGTATGTCTCCATTACAGCGATAGACGACAACGAGTCTTGAGAAGACCCGATTTACCCAGTGCTGCGTAAGTGAAAATGTGGTGTTTGGCGGAGGTTCCCGGATGGTGTGGGCAGGCATTTCAATGGAGTCTAAAACCGAGGGGCATTTCATCGATACTAGCGGCAGATTTGGATGTTTGTTTGAGCGTACGGTGTGGGTCGATTTTTTTGCTCACGACAGTATTTTAGTTTTGCTTATATAAAAATACGCTGGATTATAATTCCATAAGAATTTAGGCGATGCAGTCTTTAATGGTTAAGTACCGGTCGAATTTTTAGTAAATAATATTTGAGATAAAAATAAAATTTAACCTCTGTTCTTACATTAGTCGTTGTGCCGCAATGAGATTAATTGAATTGCGGGTAGTTTTAGGCGTCGTCTCCGGGCACTACCGGTCGTCTGAATGATTTGCCGCTTCCGACGCCGCTGACTCGCCGTTTAACGATACGTCTTGGGGACGGCTGGCGTTTTGTCATAAAAGTGAGGGAGCAATTAAAGGTTTCAACGGAGAACATGACGATGAAAAGTTTATTTTTATAATATATATTCGCATTTGTGAAGTTAAGACTGTTGGTAGCCCGGCGATTATATGGTGGCATTGTCGTGTCAATCAGTGACCATGATGCCTGAATCACGCTATCAAAGACCAGAAGTGTAAAGATGTAAAGAGCTTTTTTATAAAGAGAACAACGATGGAAGCTTTTGAATCTGGAGAGATATCTCCAACTATACGTATATAATTTATTAATTTGTTTTATTTATAATTTGTCTAAAACTAAATGTCGGACAATATAGTACTCGCGCTTTACGTAAAATCTTTATATTGCCTTTGTGCCCTGTTTAAACAATATATATCTATTATCAGTCAGTATGTTTGAAATAAAATAGTTTTTATACATAAATTGACAATTTTATGACTTATTTCTGTAATACTATATTTTTAATAATTTTTTTCTTACAAACAAACAAAGCAAACTAACCAGAAGATCTTACTGTAGTCTTTATTTAGCTACAAAGCAAACTAACCAGATATTTCTCACTGTAACTTTATTTACTTAGGATAGTCTACTATCGGATTCGATTGGAACTCATGACAAATGTACAAACTCCAGACTGACCCTAGACTAAACAGTTCATAGGCATTCAGAAGTGCGACTCGCTCAATTAACGAAGACATTCGATCCCAATGTACCACTAACAAGGATAAAGAAATAAAGAGAGGCGATAATAAAGGTCCCGTGGGAGGACAAATAATCTACTTTGTTTCGTACGTGAGCGAACTTCGCTTTGCAGCTAATTAATATAAACTTCCCCGATGCTGCACAGAAATGTTAATAGATTTTGCAGACGTTTCGACTATGCTGTCGTTATTAAGACAATGTGGTTTAATGATGATTCATGTTTTTATTTCGGGCGAGCTAAAAAATTTAGTATAATTAATAAATATAGGAATTGGGATTTAGAATTTTAATAATAGGTAAGAATAAGTTTGAAGCCATATAAGTTAGTCTTTGAAAAAGGGGATTTACCGTTAGATATTTGCAGGGGGCGGTTTTCCCCACCCGCCATAACACATGGAAGTAGTAATAATAATATTAAACTAAGAACTCAAGACTACTTACTTCTTCAAAAAAATCTCAATTTGTTGTTGTCATTTGTTGATTTTCTCTTTATAAAATAAGACGTGACAAATCAGCACGTATGCACCTAATGTGCAATAACACTCATGTTTATATTCAATATGGCATCACGATGCTGATACGTTATGACTCCTGTGGGCTTTGATGGAATACCTAGTCGTCAGAGGTAACAGAAGAAACAAGCTTCTGTTTTAAGCAGTTTTTCTGTAAATTCCAAATTCCAAAGTTCCTCCGTATTTTTTATAAAAAATATCAAATTAAAAAACAAAATCACTTATAATTAACTACTAGGCTATATTTTGTCATGAATACTAGGTTTTTTTATAACATCCTTAAATCTTGAATAACTTAGAAATAACCAAGTTTCGGCCACAATATCGTATGACCAAATTTTCTGCAAATGTGCTCTACTTTAACCCTTTGCAAGGAATGTATTGTATTTTCTGTCCATTGTAGATATAGGCTTTTACTATAATTTAATTTTACATTAAGGATAATTTCCTTTACTTCAGTTGCAATTTTGTGCATAAAAAAAGTATCGTAGACGTATAATGACTTACCTATGGCAGTTCAATTATCTTTGTGAAGCATTTTATATAAGTTGTCACGTAGGTTTATAACCACTTAGAAAAATAAGACTGTCTTTAATTAATCAATTCGAGCAGTTATAAATCAAAATTATAAAAAAATAAAATCAAAATCTTTAAAATTAAAACAATACTAGACTATAATGGATGTCATAACGTTCATTTCATTATACGTTGCCTTTCAGAAGTGGCTTCTCTGAGGAAAAATAAGGACAGCAGTGGAGCCACGCTACAGTTTGTTTCTAGTTGCATCATGAATTGGTCGGCTTTGCTGCTGTATAAAGTTGGTAAAGGCCTCGCTCTCACAGAATAAAAGCGTAAAATAACAGCATAACGCTGCCGTTTCCTTTGCTGAGTTCCGAAGAACCTTATAGCTAGTGACGAGGCTTTCCATTTTAGTCCTAAGACGTTACAACGCATCTGCATTATGAATCAGGTGGGTGAACTGTGTCGTCGTATGTCACCATCAATACAATAAAAAAAATATAACGTGTACATAATCTAAAGTTCAGGTTAAATAAATTTTCCTCTTCCGTTCATGCAAAGTTTTATAATTTCCTTATTTTATTAGCAATTATACAGTCATACGTTGTAAACTCAAAGTGGCGCAAACGTGCGTGATAATATAATTTATAGATTTGCCCGGATTTATTGCGGGAACTTTTATAAGCTTAATTACGGAAGTAAATTTTGAGAAGGTGGTAAAGCTTTCTACAATTCAAATCGAGAATAAGTAATTTTGAGTAATTTAGTTTGGTAGGCACGATTAAAGAGTTTCTAATATACTTTTGATGAGAAAGGTTTTTATTTGGTAGCGAGTTTTTTATTGAAATAAGGATGGACGATATAAGTGTTAGAACACGTCGCAACGTTGCTGCCCGTCATCGATCTGGACATTTGTGGTCAAATTATTCTGCCATTTGACAAAATCCAATTCAAATTAAATTTCTTGACATTATTATTTTGACAATTGCCTCTTACGATATCGACTGATAGACGGTATTGATGAGCAGACAGAGCTACATGATGACTCTAATAACAATAAATCTAGTTAATGCCAAAAGTTATACATATATATATATATATATATATATATATATATATATATATATATATATATATACATATATAAATATAGATCCAACTGTTGGGCATAGGTCTCTTTTCTAGAGAGGGTCACAGTTGACAGGGCTACACTTCGCATTGGCGGATTACACAAAAGTCTCCGAAATATTTATATGTTAGACGTGCAGATTTCCTCTCGATATTTTCGCGCTGATTTTTGAGAACTACGAGCCGTGGCAACTCACACTGAGTTGCCACGGCTCGTAATTCTCAAAGTAACTTTATAATTTATCTCATCTTTGAGTGTAATGTAAGTCATCGTCGTGCGATTTTGAAATATACAAAATGCGTCGTTAAATCTGCTAGTAGCTACTTCTTTCATGTCCTGGACCTAATAAACTTCACAGGAAACTCTTTCGCGCCGGCGTTTTATCGTTCTCGGTTACTCAATTCTTTTCGTTTGAAGCACTTTAATGGCACGGGGCTGTGAGTTATTAGGCACGGTATGAGCTGTAATCAACGCCGCGTCTCCACCGCATCACGTACGTCGTAAAACGCGAATCGCATTAGCAAAGGGTTGGCCAACGAAACGCCTCCGACGCGTTCCATTGTAGCTGTCGCAAATTTACGTGTGGCACAAATCAGAAGAGTTTTTCCATGACATTAAATGTCTTAATCAGTTGGAGTTTGGGGTACTCTTTAGTTATGGTAGATTTACATAGCTGTAGATGTTTCATCTAAAAAAGATATGTTTCGGTATTGTGCTAATAAAAGCAATATTAATATAATTAGTGCCATAAAATTCTTCACCCACTACTGATATACATATCGTTAGGGGTCGACCGTAAAAAACATTTCACAATTTTTTAGGAACAATTTTTTTTTAATTCTAAAAGCATCTAGAATGAGAATAAACGGCATCGATTAAGGATGTAGAAAATTTCTGTAAATTGCGAGAGATATATATCTAAAAGTGAACTATATTTGTGTTGATAAAAAATAAGTTTATTCCACAGATTTATGTTTTATTAGATTGAGAGTAACAAACGAGCACACAATTCACCTGATGGCAAGTGATTCCTGCAGCACATGACGTCTACATTCACCCTTGACAAGGAATCGTAATGTAGATGCGTTGTTACCACCCTTGAGGATTGAGATGGAATGCATAGTCACCAGTAATAAATATCTCCGGATCCCTACACTCACCAGACGAAACACATTACCATTACGCTGGTATTCCGTGAGGGTGTTGTCCTACTCTGGCGGATATGACCCATTTATTCTGCAGCTAAAAACAAATTGCAGTGTAGCTCTATCACTGTTTATCACCAAATAGCCGTTATATGTCTGTTTGGTGATAAAGTTATGTCATCGTTGCGAATCACACATCTTATTTGCTCATGAATGGCAGAAATCAATCAAAATATTACGTTTAAATACCAAAAGATAAAGATAAACC
Source organism: Teinopalpus imperialis (assembly GCA_029286865.1). NCBI lineage: Eukaryota > Metazoa > Arthropoda > Insecta > Lepidoptera > Papilionidae > Teinopalpus > Teinopalpus imperialis. The sequence goes on from JAGSMU010000039.1 coordinate 1,474,052, forward strand.
TCCTTTCTCGTAATCGGCTCGTCGGTTACCTAAACTATAATAGGAAACACATCAGCAGTATTATGCTATTTAAAGCTGGTATCCTGTAAGTAGAAAGGACACATTTAGCCTTCGACTAAAAATTATCTGCAGTCTATCATTCATACCACACCCGAAGTGGCCGGTCGTAAACAGTTTACGAGTAGCTGGTGGCGGTAGAGATTAAAATCATGCATTTATTTTATAATGTCATTATGGCGAAAGTGCGGTGTTTCGTCTAGTGGGCTCCGGCAATGATATTGCTGTGTGTGAAAATAGATGAAAATGGGTCAACCGGCATGAGCTCCATCGGGGAAAGACCACGATCTCAACTATTAACATAATACTAATACTAGGGTAAAAATAGCAGCAAAATATAATTCACTCAGTCCTCGCAACCACGCTCAAGTAACAACGCATCTTGAATCTTTTTTGAGGATGGATTTTATGGGCCGCAGTTACCAGCTACCACCAGTTGAACTGTGTGATCGTTTGACACCTCTGATATTATAAAAAAGTCCTGATGCTAGAATTAACTTTACAGAAGACAGCATGAATGGATCAGCTTGATCGTTTATCATACATACGTTACGTTACGTACATTTTGAAAACTTATATGAACTCTTCCACTTTGCACTGGAGCTACGTGGCTGTCTATGATACTGTCTCTTGAATATATATATGGCCATAAAGTTATGTTCGGGTGAGGGATTTATATGCCGTAGATTTTACTTGAATTAAATATAAATAAATTTATAAGATGTTTTTATGTATTACGGTTTTTAAGGAGTCGTATGTAAAAGGTGAATAGCTACATTGTTTTGTATCTTTGTACATCTGTGTATCTGTCAGAAGTGACTGACTGAAGTTCGGCCCTCTCAGGTATCCTCGCAACTGTAACTGACTGTGACTTTCGCGCCGAGGGTAACGGTCCAAGCCGAGACTCCCTATCGGGAACCTTTGTGTTGGTTACCTATTAAAAGGTCTCGGTCGGGTGCCTTAAGCACCTCGGCCAGCTTTCAGACCGGTGAAGCTATAAAATGATTGTGGCCATCGGCCATAAAAATTATGTATAATCAATTATTTTTTCAATATTATACTCATTTACATCTATTTACGGGGACATTCTGTCTTTATCACTACTAAACAACAGAACACCAAGTGACATTTATATCCTTGTTGGCATTCGATGGACATGATGGATGAAATCAAACCTTAAATATTACACGGGTAAGTTTCAACGGAAACATATTTATCGCGAATCGGCAGACTTTGAGAGATGACCGATGATGAGATCAGTCGTTGAACTTGCCTACATGTATGCGATACCACATCTCAAAACACAAGGTCAGAGTTACAAGTTCCTATCTCCCGGGCGTGATTTTACCGCTTATTTGTCTCGATAATAACTATTGGACTTCTTTTTTAACTTTTAACGAATAACTATAACTCAGATTAGATCAGGTTGAATAAAATTAATTTTACGGATTTTTGTTCCGACGTTATTTAAAAAGCTGACGGTCAACCCGGTGATACTGTAAAGGCCCTTGGGCTGACAGTGGACAGAAGCCATAAAAATAAATGACATCGGGAGGAAAAAAGGTGTAGGCTCTTTTCTTGAAAGTACCTAAGTCGTATCGGTTTGGAAATACTGCTGCTGACAGCTCATTCCATAGAGTAGTGCGTGGCAAAAGAAAATCGCCTAAAGCAGTGGTGGATTGCCAGCCATCGAAATTATGAGATTTTGAATTCTATCTAAATGTACGATGTTTGAATTGAGCGGGTGGAAATAGTCCGAACAAACACTGTAAAATGTAAAAAAAGATTCATTTTAAGCTACGTTTATTCACTTAATAGCTGAAGTTAACAAAGCTAAGCTAATAATCATCAGCATGACGCCAAAGAAATGTTAATTCCAATATTCTGAAATAAAGATAAGTGGTATGAATTTTTATCGCATAAATGTTGCTAAAATAATGCAAATGTCAACGACCCGTTTCCATAACAACCACAATAACAGTTATCGAATGATGAACTGGATGCATATCACAGAATAAGGCGCAGTCGTCGATATCAATAATTCGATTATTACTTACCCGTTAAATATGTTACCAAACACTCGTTACGATGTTATGAATAGAATAAAATAAAATAGAATTTATTCATCATTCATTTAAATAATTAATTTAAAAAATTATTCATAATACAAAAAAAGAGCACGTATTGTTTTTTTTTGTACTATTATTCGTATTCAAAAAAAAAGTACAACGGATTCGTCGTTACATTATTTTCGACAAACTTAATACAGTTCGTTGGCGAATATACATGTCACTTCAATATATTTCGTTATACATTACACAACTTGTACAACAATTATATCTCGCAATCGTAATATAAAATAACAAGCTTATTTAATTAGTTTTGTTTGATGTTATGTAACAAAAGAATCCAGTAAATAAATTCATAACAGTTTTTTTTTTACTATTTAGTATAACAGTACTCGACAGAAATACTTCATATTTCTTAGGCGATCTATACCACCATATGTTAATTACATATAGAAAAATAGTAAGAAATAAAATTGCATACGGAGAGAGAGAAAGAGAAAAAGAATAGTACAAAACGAGCCCAGCAATTTACGGTATAGTTTCTTCTTTCACTCCCTTTGACCAAGGTATTTTCCGTTCTTTTTTGTTTCAGAAACTTTAAACATTACTTTTAAAAATGTTGCATTAAAATTCGAACTTAAAATTTTACTGTTATCGCGCCCAGAGAATACTTAATTTTAATAGATGCAATTTAAGAATGAAAGTGACGTCTTTTTAACGCATATGTTATGGAAACCAAAACACTATTTTTCAATACACACTGAATATAAGAATTATTCGACTAGGGCTACATAAACTATGTAAACAATATATTATATTTTTTTATGATACAAATATTTGAAAAGAATATATATGATTACTAACAATTCAAATAGGTCCAAAATAACGTTTTCTTTTATATTTAACCCTTTGCATTTTTAAATAACTACGCACTTTGTTAATAAAGTTAACGTAACATATAAAATTTTAATCTTACATGGAGGTTCGCTCCCTCCCATGTCCTAGAGTGTAAACCCTGTATATATAAATTAGTCGAAAGTTGTTGGTAGGTGATATTAAAATCAAAATTTATGTTTTTAAAACCAGAACCTTATCACCAACGCTACATGACACAGTTACGACAAGCGACGTAATCATAAATTCTAAAGCTAAATTTTTACATTTTGGTGCTGGTAGTGAATGAAAAATATTTATATTAGTGTGATAATTATAAGTGAAATAAAATCAATTTCATGTTTTAGTTAAAATACAAGTTAAGCTTATAGCGTATATGTGTATATTCCCGTTAAGCACTCGACGATAAAAAGCTTCTGCTGGCCGGATGGTTTACGGAAATAATCGAATAAAGTATTCAATTCTGAGACGTTAAGTTTCGTAAACCCTTAACTATTAGGTTATATATTAATAATAACGTTCATTTTCTATTTTTTACATCACATGGCACAAGGTTGAGCCTTTTTTAAGTAAAAAAATACCATTGACAAGGTACGTCGCTCCTCAATTGCTAAGATTAGTTTTAAAACATTCAAAATAGTTTAATCACAATAAAAGGAAAGTTTAAAATGAAAATTGTTGGCTAATAAAGAAAACAATAATAATAATCATAACGAAATATCTGGAGCTGGCACACGAGGTGACCGACATATGGGCTGGTATGCCCTTATATATATGAATTATTCCTATAGAGATATCTGCATACGGGCTAATCCCAACCAGCCACTCAAATCACCTGAGGTGGTTGGGACTCCGGGACGGGCAGCTCCGGGCTCTAATGCAGAAGGCGGTGCCCCTTGACACCGCTCGTCTAGTCCGCAGGTTTCTTTTCCTTTCGCCCTAACCCGCGAGAGAGGGGAGACCAAACGCCCTGTCGTGGGATTCCCGTCTAGTTGGTCTTTATGTATGTATTATATTATATAGTATATATTTATTTCTTTATATGTTTATAGTTTTTTATTTATTTATTCTATTGACCACTCAGGCAGAGAAGATAAAAAATATCCCCTAATAATAATAATAATGATTTGAGAAACAAGAGGGCGGAGATGGTGGAACAATGATCTATGAATTTAGTATATACTCCTGCAAGTGCATGTGTGTGTGCACGTGTATGATTGCATGTGTGATAGTGTATGTATATGTGTGGGGGGTGTGTGTAGATATATTTATATATTAAGATATGAAAAGAAAGGCAGTTTCTGTCTCTTCATAGCTTGGGTTTTTAAACCATAAGGTTTTATATTTAGGTTATAGCTGCTTCGTCATTATCATCTTAGCCATATAATAAACCTCCCCATAAAAAAATAAAGTAAAGAAATTACCATATATAAAGCGTCAATATCCTAATGGTTGAGTATAGTCTAAAAAATTTAGAGTTTTTTTGCGGAGTTTCAAATAGTAATGAATGATCTTCTACTACAAGAATTTTAAGGTTGGAATGGTTAATCGGAATGTTAGTAAGGTGAATAGTACTGCTAGCACATATTCTTTTAAAGAAAAGTACAGGAAAAAAACCTTACTAGATTAATAGGATGTATTATAAACATTCTATCCGTCCGTAACTAAACATAATTTATGGCTATAATAGGTATATACTAGCATGTTCATTATGTTGCTTATTTAATCTATAACTCCTAATGAAAGTCCCGTTTACGCCCGCCCCAGAAATTACGGCGTATAAACGTTGTCAGTTACGAGATTCCCGTCACTCTTAATGCGTCGCTGATAGCTGATGCATGCGTAACGCGGTGCCTCGTAAAACAGTTTATAGGGTGTTTGTTCTGGAGTGCTGTCGAACTGCGAATGGCTTGAGCGACTTCTAACGAGCGGATCGTGTTTCTACCAGTTCCTTTTTATAACTGTCTATAAATAATTTAAATAAATTTATATCTATGTATAAAAATCAATAGCTGTCCGTTTGTAAGCGTAGCTTGAGAACGGCTGGAATGATTCGGTTATATTTATTAAATGTTCGTCATTAGTCCGTGTAAGGTTTTATTAGGTATGGAAAGAAAGAAAAAGTTTCTCGGATAATTGGCAAATTTGTGAAAAACTGAAAGTTCCATTTTTCTATGGGCTCTATATTTTTGTATGTTACGGCATTAGTAACGATTAGAACAATGGATAATTATAAAGATCACAAACAAATTTATTGATATTTGGATAAGACGACGTTTGTTGGGATACTAGCTAACTATTTTAAAAGAAGTCTGGGAAAAGACGGGAGTATTGACCACCTGATAGTAAACCATTGTCCATAATATTTTACACATCACGTTCTGCATTATTTTATATATTATCTTTCAAAAGGCTGGTATATGGTCATTACTCTTGTTGTTGTTTACTACGGTTATATGTTTAATAATGTTTTTGTATATTATATATTGCTATTATATTTAAAGTAACTATATATTTGTGTAATAGTATATATATTTTATTGCTTTTACGGTATGTATTACTGTTTCTTAGTAGTTGAGATTATTATTAAATTTCTTTTTAAATTAATTTAAATGTACCCACCGCAATTTCTATAATTTCTCTCCACGACACGGGTTGACTGGTACAGATTGCCTTAAAGAATTAAGTGCGGCGTTTATATCTTCGGTTGTTTTTTAACACGAGAACATCGTGCGATAGTACACAAACAATTTATGGTATAGAATAAATATTTTTCTTTCGTTCTTTCTGTAGAAACTAAGCTCGATTTTCGATGAGAGAAGAGAAGTTTGTTAATGAAAGTTATGCGAAAATGTCAGTGAGCTAGGATTGTTTACATTGAAAGTTGACAGTTAGTGATACACAATTAATAGTAATCTGAACAATATTTGTACGATATTTGAAGCCACTGACATTGCATCTACACCTTATTTTGACTTTAAGAAAGTACCTCCGTGTTTGCCCAAATGCACACGGCACATAAATTGTCCTTAGTTTGTATCATCTGGTAGTGATCAATAGGTATCACTTTGGTCGACATCATCTGGAGGATTTCATCATCAACATCATCATCATCACTTAGACTGCGACACAATGACAAAACTTTTAAGTTTTAAGCAGAATGAATGGGTCAGCTAGACTGGGTTTAGGACCACGCCGTCGCAGAATAGCAGCGTGATATATCACAATACGGCTGTGTTTCGTCTGGTTAGTATAAGCATCCGGAGACCTTACGTTTTTACTTGCGACGAGGCATTCTATCTCAGTCCTCAAGGGTGACAACGAATCTTGTCAAGGATGAATGTAAATGTCATGTGCCGTAGGAAACACTTGCCAACTGGTGAACTGTATGCTCGTTTGTTACTTTTAGTGTAATAATAATTAAAATAAACAATGATTACTAGTACCTAGACATTGAGTGAATATTTATTTAACTGAAAATTTACTAATTTCCTGATTTGACGGTCTCGAAGTCTCTCATGACACTGAGTTCAAAACCTCCATTTATCTTACTTGAACATGATAAGGACAGACATTACATTGAATGACAGAAGGCATGGATAAGTGAGAGCTTCTAAGTTTGTGCCGGATTACGAGAGCTTTGCAATAATGCAATTCACGTTACGCAGATCCTCATGATCTATGAGTATTAATAAAACAAAAATAATTTACCAATAAAATATGAACTTTAATGTTAATATAAAAATACCCTAAAGTATGTTCACAAGAGGGCGAGTTAGTATTTACAGAACTCGGTTTAATATCTGCGGGATAACTGGAATTTCATTGTTTCGAGTTTTGCGGATTTCGAGCTGCGCGAACGGTATATTTGTTTAGGACGGAACTTTGTCAGCGTCCAAAGCCTTGCGACAAAAACATATGCGGTCTGTTTTTTAAAACGATTCTGTTTCACATATTTTTTTTATTTTGAAATCGTAATTCCATAAATCTTCGGTGAAAATTGGTCAAATCAATATTGTACAAGTATGACGACTGGGCGTAAGAGCACAAAAAACTAGTGTTAGGGCACTACCACTTGAGGACAATGCTGATGCTTGAATGAAGAACCATGCTCTGACAGAGTATCAGCATATGGCTGCTGTGTTTGGTACCTATCTGGTAGGAAGGCATTGCATCTCAGTCCCCAAGGATGTAGTCGCATGTGCATCTTTAATCTATGTTGAGGCTGGACCACCAAGTATCACCAGGCGAACTGTGTGCCCGCTTGTCACCTTAGTTTCTTAGATACTATCTTGGAGGCAGTGTTTCACAGGATCTATTTCCTTGTAGGCAGTCAGTCAGAGATCAAGGGCTTATATTCAAATGTTAAAACTAAACAAAACCTGTTTCAATTTAAGTCCACGCATGATTTTTCAGTAGGTCTGTGTAGTAGAAAAATGTTTTAGCCTATATATTTAAATCCCATTGTTGGAAATAGGCCTGGCGCTATAGAGAGAGAGTCTTCGTACAGTCCACAATGCGGATTGGTGGACTTTACGTCTTAGAAATATATTTATTTATAATTTATTTCTTAGACATCCAGGTTTCCTTACGATGTTTTCCTTCACCGCCAAGAACGTGGTGAATCATCACTCAAAAATGCAAGTAATTTAACTAATTAATTTCATTGCCGGCATCGGGGATCGAAGTCGGTTTGTTCACATACTACGAATTAAAAGTTTAGACATTGAGCTACCACGGTTCACAGCAGGTCTGAGATTATTTATGTTCTTATATTGTAAGTAACGACTAAAAAAATGACATGCTGTCATTAATATAAGAAAAATATTTTATTAAATCGTACTCAGTGTTACCGAATTAAATAAATGAATAAAAATAAATTTCCCCTGATATAAGATCCCTTCCGATATCTAGCATTCCTTCCGTGTAGAGTTCTGTAGCAATATAATAAAACAAGGGCCGGCCGTGTGGGGAAGGGGCACCGTAACCGGAGTCATTATCTTCACGACTGACGCCCAAGGAGTCCCCCGGCGCCCATAAAACTGACCGACGATGAAGTTTAACGGCATCACTGCAACCTTTTCAATTAACTACATCATGTTAAACCCGTCTTAGGTGAGCTTAGAAGCTAACGGGATCGATCCTCCACCTCTCTTACACTTCAAACGGTGAGTTTCAACATTTTTAGACAACATAAGACTCATGACTGTGTTTCTGCTCTGTTTCATCAAATATTGTTTTATATTTTAGAATATTAAATATTATAAAAGTTGAACAAATTATTGAAAACTATTATTACATATTTGAAAAAAAAAAGTTGTAAACTACCCAGCGAGAATGTGCCGGGTTCTCACAAACCAAAAGGTTTAAGAACCTGAAGTAAAAGATGATATTAAATATAACATGTTAGAAATAAATAAATAAATAAACAGCAGTCCTTGTTCACGTACTATAAAGGAACAATGTGTGGGCATACTACTGCCGATGAGACCGTGTCTTCTTCCTGGTGGATGATATTGGAACCATTGAAGATGCTTCATGCAAATCCACACACAATTTCCCATATATTCAATATATGTTTCAATACATACGACACACAATTATTCTTAGAATGTTTTTCTCAACAAAGCTACTGTACAGTTAAATTTTATGTGCAGCATGAATGGATGCAGGAACGGGGAAGGACGTGGCTGTTTCGTTCGTTGAGTGTACGGAACCGAAGAGCCTTATTACTGGTGTCCAGGCTTTCTTTTTTTCTTTTTTTTCAGGCTGATGTCCACTGTTAGTCGAAGGACTTGAAAGGTGACCGAGCGCTTAGGGCGCTCAGCCGAGACCTTTATTAGTGAGTAAACAGCTATGTAGTACCAGTATGATTCCTTCGATGAGACATGAGATGATCGAGGATGAATGTGGGTGTTAACATCCTCAGGAAATAATTACCATCAGGTTAACTGTGTGCTCGTTTCTACCATAAATACAACAAAAATAAACAATAATTATTACTATTATATTTGCATGGCGTTTTATATTCAGTTTACTCGTGCACTATAGAACTAAGTCTAAGTCTATAATTATCTACTTCAATCTAAACTAGGTCAGAATTTTTTTTGATGACTAACCACATGCTCCGCATTGAAGGAAAGCACCCGAACACCTGCAAGTATAAGTAAAAAAAATCAAGTCTGCGAAACTATAATTAACAATATGATTTGGTGTCGATACGAGGATCGAACTGGTTTGCTCGCGTACTATGAATTGAAAGAGAGTGCTTAATCATTGAGCTACATAGGCTTCTAAACTCAATGACACATCTACTTAGAACCCGTAGTAATAAGGATTGGTAAGTAGGTTAGAGCGGTAGATATATATATATGTCAAGTATGCTTTTAAACTTGGATACCGTAAGTAACATAAGCCGAAAGGTTCTGCCGGAATATTTCAAGACGCAGTTATCTTGCAGACGACGTGAAGGGTTACCGAGGGCCCTCCGCGATTTGATGTTGGGATAAGGGTCCTCCGAACTAATAGATCTGATGTTGCTTATGGAAGAGGCTTCAGGTTTCATTCGTTGACTGCGTCATGTTATTTTGGAGTGGAAGACACCAAGTGGTTTTTGTGGCATTGTATTATGGTGTTGAGGATCAGTTTCTTTTTAAATCGCTATTTAGCTTGCATTTTGCTCGACCTTTCTAAAACTCTTAATTTTATTGAATCAAATTATTCCTCACCATAAGAGGCCTGGAACCCATGACATCTTCATTCATCTTTAACAAGGAATCATAATACAGATGCGTTGACAATGCCCCTTGAGGACTCAGATGGAATGCATCGTCACCAGTAATATAGGTCCCCGGATCCCTACCCTTAACAGACAAAACACAGCAGAACATTTTGAAGTTAGAAACAAACTGTAGCGTAGCCCTATCACTGTTTAACTAAAAAAAAATATTCATATTTATTACATTTTATTATAAGAATAATAACTCATTTAATCGATCCAGCACCAAAAGTACAAAAATTAAAAAAAGAAGAATTAAACAATAGATACAAACATGAAAAACAAATCATTAAAGAAATATAAACACAAAGAAAACAAAATAAAATATGTTATTCAGTACAACAAAAACATAAATAAAATAAGTGTAAAAAAGTATTCATGTCCAAGTATTAGATGCATAAGATACTCGTACCAAAAAACCATAACGACGATGCTGGATCAATAAGGTTCCAGCTCAGCATTTTGTTGTCCTAGGCCAACACTAGTATTCTGCTGGTACCTGACTGTTGTAAATAACTATAAGACCTTTTTTACAGTTCATAGATTTTTCCAAAAAATGTATACATAAACCAAGTTGTACTCTAAACATTCTATTATTATTTGAAGTTACCATGTTTCAACTATGAATAATGTTAGAACTTTTGTTCCTTAACAGCCAAAAGTCCACAGATAGACGTAGACTTCTCCAATGTTTAAGAATTTAACACCAGTCTAGTCTATTTAGATCTCTTAGACGGTCTGGGTATTTCAACTATGGCAATGTCGCGAGGCATATTCAGTCGCCGTCGAAGGATACTAGAATTTCTTGGTATTTTCATTAGGCGCTTCCCACATTTACAAGTCGATGTCTGGTAGATTATAGGACGTTACCATGGTGACGAGCTTCACAAGAGTGGTTATTAAGGTACCGCCCTTCATTATTATCTACTTCAATTATTTCATTTTTATCTTAAATGATTCTATAAACAGTTTATTTAGTTTTAATCTCCTCTACTGATTTTATTCACCACGTATATAGTAAAAAAAGTTCATAACCATCAAAAGCACATTTCATTTAACTATTCTAAAATAATTTAGAAGTCATTTAATTTAGGTTATTATGAAAAAAAAGTTATTTTATTTTTGGTGGACACATCAATTGACGTGCACGCTATAGAATTTCACTACTGTAAATATTTTTATACGGCTTTTTTTGGTCAAAATGTATGTATATATTTTCTTTTTTTATTAAATTTGTACTTATATATTTTTATTAATATTATAAATAAAAATATTCTGAACGGCGTACGAGGTGTTCAGTTTTGGATTTTTTTATTAATGCACAAAGAAAACAAACAGTATAGTTTACACTTAATAATAAATTACACACATCCATCAACAAAGTTTTCTATTAAATTTATGAAAATTAAAAAAAAATACATCACGTGCTATTAATAATATAAAAGAAAATAAATATTAAATATACTCTATCCTTTCATCAAAATTCTCTGCACGTTATCCTTTCATTTGGCTTTTTTTACACTAAAGGTATACTATTCAACTAAGACAGTAGATTTTTATTTAAATAATTATTTAGCGTGCATGGCTTTCCAATTCGAGATTACACATAAACAGATTAAGTGCGTACAGTTCAATATAAATTCCGATTAAACGTACAAAATGGGTGAAACCGACTTTGATTAAATTAATACAAAAGGCCCTAAGGCGGCGAGATGTGTAGTACACGCGACCGTCTTAATTTCAGGACGAAACCTCGGCCGCTGCTCGATGTCGGGGTATTTCCAATTACTCTTCAATCCTTCCATTTTAGGCCTTCATGAATTTTATTACAACTGTCTCTTTCTTTAAATTGTTTGGTTTCGTGTGTGCAGCAGGGACGGGTGTAGGCTTATGGCTGGATAATTTCTAACCGCCGGCAGTCATCTTTCAAACGCAAATTGAAAAACTTGCGTTGAAATAGATGTATAGTTATTCCAGGTGTATTTTGTTAATTATTTTACTAAACGGCAAAATAAATGCCAAAGCCATTCTTTACTTATGTATGTATGAACTTTTTTGTTGCTTTCCCCGACTTTTTCATTGGAAATGACTCCCTGGTTACTAAACTTAAATTCAAAAGACACAGAAGGGGTTTATGATGCTTTATTTTATACCAAGACACTTATTAAGAAAGAGTTCTTACAAAATCTGCTTTACTGTTAGCAACACTGCGAATCAGTTATTCTGGCGATGTGTGCGCTCGTTCGCCGTACGTAATATCATAAAAGTATATATACCTATTAACTCTGAACACACAAGAAGGGATTATACGTTTTTCACTGTCCATGCCAGTAATTATTGGTTCACATCTGAATATTGTTATATATGTATATTCTATGGGGGAATAGGTTGGTTTGTCTCGTTTACCATCCATAATATAACATATAACTTATAATGTTACCAAAATTAAATATAATTTTCACCATTACCTCTCTCTCTCTCTGTGCATATCTCTTCATACTTCTCATATGTATGACACATATTGTCTACGCCTGAATATTTCCTCATAGATTTTCCAAGAAGAATAAATATGTGCCAATTGTACTCATCGACTTCCATAAACGTTATTGGTTCTACGAGCTAATGACAACTGTTATAAAATCTAAAGCTGTAAATATTTTTATAAAAGCGACCTTTTGTTAGACTTTGATCATATAATTCGCCAATATCCTAACGGTTTAGGGTGCGGTCTGCGAAACTTTAGGTCGTAGGTTCAAATGCACCATTCGAGTATTGTCGTGATATTGTCATCTCCTAGAACAAGCATTTAAGCTTAGTTGTAGTGGTTAACGAGAATGTTAGTAATTATAGCACTGCTAGCATTCATTTTAAATTTAAATAAAACTTTATTTATTTTTAATTAAATAATTATTAAAATATAACATAAACTACGTTATATTTCCGTAAGAGCAAACACTAATTTGTCGTCGCCATTTATTAAAATCTGGTAGAGCTAGAAATGGGTGTGACCCATATAATTTGTTTGGCACAAATATTTATCTTTGACAGATAATCAAACCCGTGCAACAGTCTCTAATCATGGAACTTTATATACTGACCATCGCACCTAGTTATATTTATATTAACACCTCACGGCAAATTAATGCAAATCCTTATATTGCACCTGTGCTTTTGCCCCCGAGCTTTATTAGCAATTATTACATGATGCGGCTCGGGTTCCATTATGAAGGATCCCTTTACCCCGAGGGTACGAGGTTATATTATATTAATAATGAACTTAATATACGAAAGTATACTTATGTTAACTGAAACTTCATGTAATCTGAAAATGTAATAGTAGTAGAGCTATCCAGCTATTTCTAGCTACAGAATGAATGGGTCAGCTCAACCGGGGTATGAACAAGCCCTCACAGAATACCAGCGTAAAATAGCATCATAATGCTGTGTTTCGTCTGGTGAGTGTAGGTATCCGGAGACCTTTAATACTGATGACGAGGCATTCCATCTCAGTCTCCAATGGTGACAATGCATCTGTATTGTGGTTCCTTGTCCAGGATGAATGTAAATATCATGGGTTACAAGCATCACTCACCGTCAGGTGAACTGTGTGCATGTTTGTTACTCTCAATGTAATAAAAAGATATGAAAACTGTAAGTATTAAGTTTAGGTTATATTTCTCGGCTTAGCTTTAAATTTATTTTTCTTTCATGTACTTCGATGGTAGAGTCACGCTGCACATCATTTCTAGTAGCAAAATGGGTTGACTTCTACATCGAAGAACCACGCAGTCACAGAACACATACAGTGGAATAACAGCATTTCGATGCTGTTTCATGTGATTAGTGTAAGAATCTGCGGACCTTATTTTAGGTACTGAAGTATTCCAGATTAGTTCTCATGGATAAAAACCCATGTCCATCTTTGTAGACGATAGATGTAGATTTAAGAGATGGTAGAGAATGGCTGCAGTTATCACCTACGAAGCCAATTTATCACCCGCGTATTTATACTATAAAGAACTAGTATACTGTGAAGCAGAGGACAATAGCTCTCGTGCCTATTAGCTGCAGACGTAGAGGCACTCGGAGTAGGATATTAGGCAGGTCGTAGATTTATAAATTGTTATTAAGGATGACAAAAGAGCACACAATTCACCTCATGGTAAATAAAGCTTCCCATGGCATGTAGATACATCCTTAAGAAGACCAAGATTCAAGATCTGCATAATCTTAAAGTTACACGTAATTGGGTTTCCTGGTTGAGTTGATCCATTCATGTTACATCAAGAAACTGTTGACGTGGCTCAACCACTTAAAAATTTGTACGAAGAAGAGAAAAAGATAACATCAAAATATAACTTTTACACAAGTAAGCGTGACAAATATATCAATTGACAAATATTTTAATAACCTAAACAATAGAAATGCATCCGCACCGTGTTCAAGCATCAGTCAGATTACATATTTCACAATATAAATACAACCTACATCATGTCTGAATTTCGTTAGAAAAGATAAAAATAATTACAAATATTAAAAAAAATAAACTAAAACAATACACATTGTCATGAATTTACTATTATGACGTATACAAGCCTAATACTTGAAGTTTCGCTTACGGTATCCAAAATCATGGTTAATTATCATTTTACCTTTACAATCGTGGTATACGACAATTCAAATGAAAATGTCGCGATCGTAAAAAGTGGGCAATACCTTCTATCATTTAAAATTACGATTTATTGTAACTTTCAGGTTTTACTCAACGATCATACACTATCCACCATTATTGTTGAAGCCACTTATATATCATGGAAACCTTCGCTTTTCCACTTTATTTAACAGACACCTTAAAATTTTCTTAGAATAAAATATGTCACGAAATGAAGTTAAAACTAATCTTTATAGGCAATAATATTCCAAAAAAGAAAAGTTTAAATCTTCCGACGACGAAGTTTTCTCATATAAACTTCGAAGAAGCTATAACTCGGTTATGCCCTAATGCAATCGAGGCCTAACTTCAGGCGGGCCCATCTCGTATTTATGACCCTTGACCCATGTCCATATATCAAAGCGGGCAGTCGTCATTAAGAGCTGACCGTTTCAAGCGACTAAATTAAGATTACAGCCGGAACGGCTGGCATTTGAATAACTTTGAACTTTATGACAAAGTGATAGGGCGGAGTGACATTAAGCATTTGGAATCGCGGATTTCACTCGTGTAACTCCTGTCGTAATTTATTTGATGGGTTGGTTCATGGCATAGGCGCAAGCGATTTTCACATTAATAAGGTAATTTGACTTTTACTTACATTGAAACAAACTTTGTATACTATAACTACATATTAGGAATCGCGTTTTCAAGGAGTTGTTTTTGATGAAACGTATTGTAAAAGTATTAGTAAAGTTAAAAGGGTTATTATGAAAATTAATGATTATTTGAATTTATTTATCTTACTCTCATATACAAATTTTAATTTTAAATATTTACTTTATGTAAATAAATATAAAATTTTCTGTTTCGGAAAATAAATCATATTTAAGAAGTTCATATTTTGTAATAGTATTTATACTTTTGTCTAGTTAAGTTTAGTTAATAAATTTATTCTACTATAAAAGTGGTATGAACTTATTAGTAAAAATTAGTAATAAAGTGAAATAATATTTGTATTAGCTGTGATGACCTTTTCGATTCTGCGGGAAGTCGCTGGATGCAGCCCTGCAGGGGGGCTGCATCCATCAGGGTTATGTTCGGTGGTCTGTTGGGTTGTTCAACAATGGACTAGTAGTAGATGGGCTGATTTATTGATGATAATGTTGGATATTTGTATTTTAATAAACGCTCGTCTCTACGACTTATTACCCGTGTACAAGATTCAAAATACAAACATAATGTTCTCGGAATACATATGTATACATCATTAAGCTGGTCACCCGAGTCGGGCGGTATAAATGCGGTATCAAACTGTTTTATTGCGGGCGACGCATGATTTAATGAAATCTTTAATATTGCAGATAAGACCCGGGCGCTCGTAAATTGCCCTTGGCAATATACCCCGACTCTAACGCCGCCCGCCTTGAAATAATACGGGCCGACTTTCTTCATTTCTGAAAGAGGCCCGTTTTTTTTTGTGATATTAAATTTTAATTCCGCCACTACGCAATGCGTCTGCTCGTAACCTCCACCGCTGATAATGTCTAATAATCTCATATAATTCTGTCGTTAAAACGTGTAATGAGGTTTTCACTGTGAAGGGGCGGCAATCTTTCAGATGTCATGTTTCATAAAATATTTTGTTGCCTTAAATACAGGTTTTTTGGTGTATTTTCGAGATTAATCTTTCACAACAGTCAGTTTTGTTGAGTGTTTATGTTTCTCTATCAAAATTCTGGTGCTTTGATTTGGTTGGATAACTTTCTGGTCGTTGTCGATCACCACGATATGCTTTAGTACTATTAGTAGTTAAATAGAGAACGTCTCAGAATATATATATCTTATTTTAAAAATAAAATTTTGAAGCATAGGGGTTGCACGCACATTCCAGATGTGGACTTAAAAAAACGAGCGAACGCGGCGAAGCAACGCATCCCAATAGTTGGGCAAATCGTATTGACGCCTGTCCGAGGGAAAGAGTCAAAGTACGAGATAAAGATATGGTGAAAGTTATTATATTAGACTATTATTATATATATTTTTTAAATCGTGGAAATATATAATATAATATAA
Organism: Teinopalpus imperialis; assembly: GCA_029286865.1. NCBI lineage: Eukaryota > Metazoa > Arthropoda > Insecta > Lepidoptera > Papilionidae > Teinopalpus > Teinopalpus imperialis. Next base: position 1,490,577 of record JAGSMU010000039.1, read on the forward strand.
AATATATTAGGTGATCGTTTTTAAAATCGATATTGATTTATATTTATTTAATAACATAAATTTCTATTAAAATATATAATTATATTAATCATCGAAAGTAACCTGTATTTTTTAAAGAATATGGTGTTAGGGTGATCAGGTGAACAGTATGCCCTTTCTATCCTCTTAAATACAGAAAACTAAAAAAATGGTTATTCATTTAGATAGAAGAGAGCATTGTAAACTCATCGGACTTTGAACTACGATACTTGTAGATAATTGCTGATACTTGTATTTAATGTATAAACGATGGACTTAGCACGGCACGGCTTTTTAGTGCTTAGGTATTGGCGCAAATATGCGCTAGTGGCACTTTTTTTCCACGGCGATGTCTTCTGTTTATTACCAGATGACATCAACTGCGAAAGATATATTATACTGCGTAAACACAGACTCACTCGTCATTACTTTCCCAATTCTCATATGTGTGTGCAATAAGCTCGCAGGAAGGTTCAAATACAGTGTCAAAGACCCTGGATATACGAATGACCCGAAAATCAACAGGTTTTGATAGATAAATATTGTCCCTCGGCTGGGAATCGAACCCGGGATCGACGAAGCAGCAGAACGTGTAGTCTAATTGCTAAATTACGAGACTGTTAACTTATACACCCAAATATATTCATTTACATAATTTTTTATTTTTACCAAAATCAGTTAGTGGATAACATTCCAATTTTCATTATATCGATTTTACCTGTAAATTATACACGCAATTGGAATTGAATATTACTTATTTTTTTTGATATTTTTTATTATATAAAAATAAGTTATAGAACTTCGGTTTCAAAATCTTCATAACACAAACGAAGCAAAATTTTAATTAATCAGTACCGAAGGAAGCCAGCTGTTGCAAACTTTCAAAGTTGAATTAGCACAATATTAAAAAGTACAGAAAATGATTTATATGTGTGCATTCTGTGTTGCCATATAATTTTAAGGATTTTCGTCGCCACTCATACGTTTTAAAAATATTTACATATACTGATAGGGAACTTCTTTGTGAAATTATTTATATATTTAATTTTTTTTAATTTTAATTTAATTAAATTATTTATATTTATATATATTATTTTAATTGTAATTCAAAACTTCTGTAAGTTGTAAATTTATTCTTTATATGTTAATAATAAAGCTATTGGATTTTCAACAACAGTAAATGTATTTTTTTATTGGTTATAGAATTTTCTAATGCTTTTTGTATGTAACTTAGCACTGCTTTTTATTGCTTTCTAATGAGAACTTCTACTAAAAACTAATTTGTTAGTAACTGAAACACCATCAATTGTTATTTACTGCTCTCATAATAAACTAATTTATTATATTTTAAGTCTAATTTAGAAATATACTTATTTAATTTAGAGTTTCTTTAGACATTTGTTTTTTAAATTTCCATTCTAACTCTCCACTTTTAGAGTAAAATTATTTTACTATACTTATGACGACGTTGTTAGAAATATCTTTAGTTTTTCAATTTTATTTTTAGCTTCGTAGTGTCGGTGATTTGTTTAATAACATTTCAGTATTGACTGATGATACTACAGCAGTGTAACTTATAGTACTATATCTGCCCCACGTTAAATATTTACAAGTGTGTAATTCCACCCATTCCTAGACTAATTTCCGCATCCTAATCAAATGGCGACGAGATATTTCGTATTCATAGAGACAGTCCCCAAATGGCAGTACTGTGTAATTATAAATAGAGGCGGATATCGGGTTGAGTTTATGACAAATTGTGGCGTTCGGCGGTTAGTCTGCGGTCGTAAAGTGCGTGGAGAGGATCTCGCTGCTGTGAATCTCAGCTAAATGTGTGGTGCAAGTAATGTACTTACGGAGTTTATTTAATTATTTAAAATATTAACATTGCAAATATTTTCAAAATATTGGTAACAAGAGGATATGTTTGCTTTTATTTGTGAAGCAATTTCAAATGTTTCTAGATTTATTTAAAAAGTTATGCGTATTAAATTGTATTATTATTTTAGATTAGATTATTGGATTAGATATTTAGTTTAGATCATTTTGGGATATCGTACAATATACAACACCGGGGACGTTGTTTGATATATACCGTAAAACATCCTCAACTCAAGTGTTTCAGTCGAGTTGATATAAACTATTTAGATTTGGAGAAAAGTAACAATAGTAAAAGTAATAATAAGGACGTTAATAAAAACGCACACAAATATTCGTCATAAATCTTACTAACTGAATCCACATTTAATATGAACATCTGGCTGAAGCCAATCTACAACTAACATTAAACTTACCTTAAGTGTAAGCTTCAGGTTGAACAGAGATCTCAAGCAATATTAATCATATAGTACGAGTAGTTAAATTTTTCTGAAAAACTTCAAATCAATCATTTAGAGATCAAAAATTTAATTATAGTTTCAGGAATTTTTGGTCAAGACAGGTTTTTTTTTAGCTTTCTAAAGGTATTTTGAGCTGTCGTAAAAGTTTGATACTTGCACCAAGCTTGTATTTGCATACCGGATTTTCCCTAATACCGCAGTTCCTACAATCCTTTCCTAAGGCAAATGCCGGCCAAACGTCAATATGGGCTTAAGGATCAAGAGTTTAAGTTGGGTCCAAATTTTACATGATTTCATTTTGCCGTTTTATTCGCATACCACCTTGTCGGTGACCGCTTAGGAGTTGTAAGGGCAAGATCAATGTTTGAGGATCATAAGTTTAAATCTCAGTCAACGGTTGTGGATTGGTTGTGACAGTCTCTCCCCTTCATATTCAGTCTTTTTAAGTCTACTTAGCGTGCCAGGGAAGGTCGGCAAAAACTGACCGTGAATAATTTACCGTTACTCTTCATGCTGGGTAGGTGCGGTGACGAGTGCTATGTCGATACCCTAATATTAGTGCGCTTCCCTTTCATAGCTATAAAGTTAGTGATAAAGTTAGATAGTTTGCCATTAGGAAGCTATCAGAACCTCTTCAATTATTGTGTTTAGAAGAAGTTAGGATTTTGAGATATATAATTCTTATATCCTTGACAATGATAGTCTTGGGGACTCTCTGGGGATATCTGTAATTGCATGTTACCTTACCTTATTATTTTTTGGATGTACACATATTATTTTAGGTGAAGACAAACGTGTCTTCTTTTTAAGCTAAATTTTTAACTCCTGTACCGTGTATAGATCAGAATAGACCAGGGAAACATCAACAGAATACCAGCTTCAAATAGCATCATAACACCGCTATGTTTATTTTGGTGTTTGTGGGGAACCGGAGAGTCTATAACACGTATAAGGTATTCCATCGCAGAGGTTGAATAATTTTTTTATGGTTTATTATGTGTAATATTTTCATTTCATTATTTATTTTTTGATTACTACGACTAACACAATGTTCCACCAAACCTTGGGTTGTTTGGTAGAGAATGCCAATAGATAATAAGTTTGCCCTTTATAACCTTTTTTTTATCAAAGTAAATGCAAAAAAGTATAAATAAATAAAATCTTAAGTCTTTGTTGAAAATGGATGTATGTATATGTCATGCGTCGTAATCACTAATTATTAGGTGAAACGTGTTCTCGTTTGCGTTATAAAACAAGTTTAATATTAATATTATAAAAAAGTAAGTTTTATATTATAAAAAGAAATAAAAAGTATGGTTATGTAAGAGGTTCCTTTCATACATTCCGAGTTATTATTTGCTCTTTTACTTTTACTTTAATTCCTTCATAGCCGAAGCAACACGTACATACTTAATGGCTAAATAAAGCCTCACTACGAATAACACGGAGCGTCGCTAATTGACATACAGACGGACGTAACTCATTATAAATATTCTACAAAGAGTACAAAGTCTAATCTAGTAATTGCAACTCATTGGCTTCGTAAATATAAATAACAAGTTAAGCTACGACAAATTGGAAGAAAGAAAGAAATTATAAAAAATACTTTAAATATTGTTTTCAATTATAAAAATAATAAAGATAATTATAGACTTAAATACATAACAATTTATACGATTCTTACTTATATAAATTTGTGTTAGACGATATAGCTTAAGTAACTAACACTGCAGTTTGTTTCTAGATGCAGCATGAATGCATCGGCTCCACCGGGGTAAGGATCACGCTTTATAGATTATATAGATTACTTATTTGGAGCTTGGAAATGTCGTATATCGCAAGTTGAGTGAATGAAATCGGGAACCTAATAATGGCTATAATGAAATCCACCATAGTCATTACAGATTATATGATTATAGATACAGATTATATAATTATTGAGATAATACAATATATTTAGGATTCGTGAGCCACAGAAATAATTTACAAACAAGTGAACTATATGCTTGTATGAATATGATATGAATAAACTTTGTACCTGCTGGGATGATCCTTGCAGGTACAAAGTTAAAGAGTGACGAAAAAATAACGATTCCCGTGTCAAGTGGTCACTGCAAAAGTTTTAGATCCTCTTCACCATTTATATTTTAGAAGCCGCCATTGTCGAATCGAGATTTAAACGAGACTGCATCCGTATTGATCCTGGGTATACGTTAATTTTTGCCTGTTCCCATAAAAGAAATGTGCAAATATGTCCAAAATAAACACGAAACAATAGGTATCGACTTAAGAACCTAACTTTTTTTAAGGAGGTTAAAACATCAAGATATTAGAAAAAGAAATATTTAAAGAAGATGAAGATATAATCTACGAATACTATATACTTCAAGCAGCTAACCTGGTGGTAAGTGATCATTGCTATCCATAGACATCCGCAACACCGGAGGAGAGTTAGATGCGTTGTCGGCCTTTAGAAAAGGTGCAGGCTTTTTATTTCTGAAGGTCGTATCAAAATACCGCTGTCGGCAGCTGATTCCATAGAGTATGTGTGCGTGGTAAAATTATACAATAGAGCACATACAAACCAACATTATAATATTAAACTTCCTTTTTTAATAATACTAATATTAAACTTTTTTCATAACGCAAACGAGGACACAGTTTACCTGACATGCGGCCTATGACATCTACATTCATTATTAAAAGAATATTCAAGATTTTATTTATTTAAATTTCATTGCATTTGTTTTTGCATACGGTCGAGCTCACCATTCATGCTGCAACGTGACATATGTGATGATGAAGGCTTCCTGATCGTATTTAATGACGGCGACATGGTTTGGTAATCACCAAATGATATCAACTGCTGATATGCTATAGGGCCATAAGCATTTAAGTTAGAACAGAGGTGTTCGTAGACTCCGCTGTATTCTGACGTAATAGTCATTCTTTGTAGTTCATTCGTGGCCAGAAGTATTTATTAATACATAAGTATAGTGACAGTTGACGTAGTTTTGATGCCATAATTATAACGATAAATTATAATATTATTAAATTAATTTTATAGATTTTATCACCTTAACCCTAACCTTTTTAATTTCCTAAGTGGATGGATTTCGTAGGTGGCTTAGTTTATAGTATTTATGGTTTATGGCAGTTTGTTGATGATTACTTTTTAATTACATTGAGAGTAACAAACGAGCACACAGTTCACTCGATGGTAAGTGATTCCTGCGGCCCATGACATCCACATTTATCCTTGACATGGAATCATAATGCAGATGCGTTGTCACCCTTGAGGACTGAGATGTAATGCCTCGGCACAGGTAATAAAGTTCTACGGATCCCTGCACTCATCAGACGAAATACAGCAGTATTAGGCAGCGGCGTAATAATGCTATATTTCGTCTGGTAAATAGCAATTTATTACTGGTATTCTGTGAATGTCCTTCCCCGAACGAGCCAAGCCATTCGTGCTAAAGCTAGAAGCAAAACCGCACCGTCGCTCTACCACTGTTAAATAGGGTCTACGTTCAGCACTGGACTATCGAAAGTCTGTCATGATGTAGAAATACAAACTTATATATCCCATCACCGATTATATCTGTCCCGAACTTAATATCTCTGTCTACCCCGATAGGAATAAAAGAGAGAGCGTGCATACATATAATTGGCATATATTAAAGATACTTATAGTGCAGTTAGGAAGCTTATTCCGGCACATCTCGCCGCTATCGATCGTCGGTGAATAATTCATGTGGAGCTCGTCCGACAGTCAATTACACTCCCAACAAACGCCCGCTATATTTAGCGACGTTTTTATACTGCTTCGAGTTCTGTTTGTGAAGGCTTTGTCTTTGCGTTTCGTTTTAATTTCGGCGGGGAGGTTACGTATGTTGAAGTCTGGTTCAACAATATTTTGTGTATTTTAGTGGATTTGTACCTTTTAAAATAGAATACGTTTCATTTTTGCAGTATTTTTTTTTATCCAGCATACAGTTTACCTGATAAGATAAGCCGCAGGAATCGGCCCATATTCATCCTTGATAAGAAATCTTAATTCAGATGCATCGTCACCCCTGGGAACCAAAATAGTCTATTGATTAAGTTTTGTGTTAATCATTTGTTTAAAAGAACAGCAAATCTGTTCTTGCTTTTGTTTCCACCGCTAATCCTACGTCAGCGTCAGATGTTTTCACTCAGAAGACACGTCATACGCAAATAAGGTTTACATAATAAGAAGAAAAAGATGCGATTGCAAAACACTATTTTGGAGTTGCTCTCACAGGTTGTGAACAGTTTATTTATTTATTTACTCTTTATTGTATTAACAATAACAAAGTTAAAAGTTCACAAAGGGCGGACTCAATGCCTTAAGCATTCTCTACCAGTCAACCCAAGGTGTGGTGAGATATGTGTATGATAGGTGTATAATAGGTGCATAAACTAATTAATAAAAATAATTAATAAGAATTTCCACTTCCACAGTTCCATTACTTAAGCGGAGAAATATATAGTTATATTAATATTGCCCACGTATAAAATTTGTGTAATATTTTTTAAATAATCATAAGGATGCCAAACGGAAAGACAGTTTACCTGGTAGTAAATGATAATTATGGCCCATGACAACTGGATTCATTTTCAATAAAGATTAAAGACACAAGTGAAATACTTCACGTTCTTCAACAGGGTCCGTGGATACATCCAGCAAAAGAAATACAGCATCATTATGCTGCTGCATATTGCTGCCTGTATTTCGTCCGGTGAGTGCAGGGATCCGGAGATCATTATTACCGGTGACGAGGCATCATTACATCTCAGTCCTCAAGAGTGACAACCCATCTGCATTGTGATTCCATGTCGAGGATGAATGTGGATGTCATGGGCCGAACGAATCACTTACCATCGGGTGAACTGTGTGCTCGTTTGTTACTCTCAATATATATATATCGTTATATGTAAACATTGGGTATGTAACACGCGCATTATATATAATATGCGCGTGTTACATATCCAATATTTTTTAGAAGTGCTGAATATAATTTCAATATAGCAATCCCATTGTGTACTTCGCGACTGCTTATTTGGCATTGTCGTATTGACCGGAAAGTGTAATGTTAAAGTAATATCATGATATTCTAACAATCGACATTTGATACTCAAATTGACCGGACGCAGATTTACCTAACCTCGTCACCTTCAGAATTCATGTCGTCGACAGGTGAGCGCAGTGCTAGTAGCAGTAGCAGTTCTCGTATCAGCATCGACGTTGTCACCCTACAAACCAGCATCCTGCTCGCGAGCCATCTTCGATAAAGCTGGACAAACAGCATCACATAAACAAAAACTTTGACTTTGCATCTAAACTTTGCTCTATTCTCACTGCACATGACAATGATTACGATGCCTCTGTTTGAGCAAAAGCTGACGTCACTAAAATATATCTTGTGCATGCAACGTCATCTGTTAGATAAGCGGAAGATATCACCGTGTTAGAAAACGACTTACAGAATATCAAAATTGCAATTCGATGACTTGCGTCAGTATTAATCCTGAAATTCTTTCCGACCGAAAAGCACATACGCGAGCTTTTCGGCATCGCTAACTAATCTAATTTAGCCGTCCGTCCGTGCGTCCGACTTTTTGATCGGGACTTTTGAAGCACCATCACACGTACTCATATGCCCTTCAGAAAATGTTAGCGAGCTGTTCGGGCCCCGCTCACGCCTCCGTGATTTACTGATGCAGTTGGGTTTGCTTATGTGTGTACACCAGTTGATGAACGTTGGAAGGTTTGCATGTCTGTGTGTATTCCGATTGGCAAGGTGTCCGATGTGATTGATGTTTTAACTTTTATTTTTGAAAGTGAATAGAATTTATATAACCCTTTAAGTAAGTACTTATGTGTTGTAGAGTGAAAAATATAATTATATTGAAATAGTAGTTTTATTAAATCATTTCAATACATTAATTATTATATTATATGTATTATTATACAACAGTTTATTCATAAAAATATTATGAATAAAATATAAACGCTTTAGAAAAAACTAATCACGTTTGACATAGCTTATTAATCAAACTCTTCCCTTATTATTATTATATGGTATGTTGCAGGGACATGATGCTTGAAGGGATGACTAACGTAGATGATCAATTCATGGATAATAATATAACAACGCTTTGGGGTGATTTCTCCAAAAAGTAAGTGAATTGATCAAATATCTAAACCTAATTAGAACTAAAACTTAAATCTCATTTATATCTAATCTAAGCTTAGCCTAAACTAGGTATTTTATGTGTTCTTAAATATATAATCACGGTTTTCATGAAGTCTCTGCGATATATATATATATATTATACATTGTTATTATTGTATAAATGTTTAAAATATAAAATTGTTAATTTGTGATATCATATAGAATAAATTTGTGTTATGATATTACATAATATTTCACTGGAATAGATTAAATTATATATGCACACTTTTTCTGCATTTAAAATTTATTTACGGTATTTATGATATTTAAACAATTTTAGGTTAATTGATAAAATAAACAGCGCTACAATTTGTCGAGAAAGGGAATTTTTTTTTCGGGATACTCATCTTGTCTATAAACTTCGACTTGGCTCGATTAAATAGTTTGAATATAGGAAACAAGTTTCAATAGATGACAGGTAAAGTAATTTAACGACGGTGTTTTGCTTCAGTTATCAATTCTATCGAGGCTTCTTTCATACGGCGCTATCAAAGGAAAACTTTAAATGAAAATTTTAAAACCGATGTTTTGAGAAGATTAATTTAGCAATGGCTTTGATGAAATCTTTTGATTCTAAGTGAATGCCTCTGTAACTAGTGCTCTTTTAAAAAGTAAGCCGGATAATGTAGAGCTAATCTAGATGTTGCTAGATATGATAATTTAAAATATTTAATTATAATTGATTGAATTATAACTAGGCTTACGCTTTAACCACTGGTAAAGTACAACTAAGCTATCATTTAAAATATAGAAAAATACTTATAATACTAACGTAAAATAGCAGCGTAATACACCAAGTGTTTCGAAAGGTGAGTGAAGGAATCTGGAGAGCCTTATAACTGGTTACTTTAGCTCTCTGGGGTGAAAATACATCTGCATTATTATTCCTTATCAAGGATGAATGGGGGCCGTAGGAATCACTTACCATCGAGTGAACTGGATGCTACTTACTAAATACAAAAAAGTAATTAATAAAAACTATACAAGGACATTTCAAATATACCACGAGACATATACATAAATATCTAGACACGAAAACTCACAATATGTACATGCACAAATATTGTTCTTTACCTGAGAATTAATCCCAAGAAACACGACGCAGTTCCGCGGCACTAATAACTGAATCGAATTCGATGAAACTTAACGCTATTCCCCAAGTTAAGAGATATTGAAATAATTTTAAAAATAATCAATACAATTAGATTTACAGTTATAGATATATATATATATATATATATATATATATATATATACAGCCCCCAAAACGTATAGTATAATATACATATATAGTTCTTCGGCCGAGAACCAGGTCCTCTACGCCTCTACGTGACTACGCCATGCAGCTGTCACTTTTATAAAGGTCACAGATATGTAATAATACGGATAATTATTGCGCAAAAAGTTAATAATAGAAAGATAAAATTTTTCTTATAAGAATTGTTTATTACAAAACAAAGTAAAACTGTGTGTGAAAAGAAAAGCCTGCACGTATTTTCGGTTCAGAGAACGTAGCGATCTGAAAACGGCCACTTATGCGCTCGAGTCAAGTTTGAGCGACGTTTTAATGGATTCGAAAGAATTTATTCAGAGGTGTGCCGGTCGCCACTGCTTTTGTGGACGGATACGGAAATGTTTGGGATTGGACTTAGACGAGTTGGTATCTTTGCTTTAATATATATTTTTAATTTTGTTTTTTCTTCTTCCAATGTTGTTTTTATAATTTAAGTTATTTATTGATGAATAAATATTTGAAATTTAATCTCTTAATTTGTTAAGTCCACAACATATACAATTAAATTAAAGAACCAAAAACTAAATTTATGCTTTTAAATGTCATGAAACTACTATGTTTGACAATATGCTTGTAATAATGTTTCTATTATGATACTATAGTTTATATTATAGGTCGGAATTTTTTTAGTCAAAAACTGCATAAAAAAAATGGAGAAATACCCATTTTTTAGATTTTTTAGTGCTAATGCCAATTGAATGGGTACAGCTACAGTAATCGATAAGATATAATAATGTTTCAGAATAGTTTTTTTTAAGATTTACCCACGATTTTTTTATTATTTTATCATATTTCATTATGATTTTAAGTAAGGATTTTCGATGTAATTCTGTCAGTGAGAATAGGGTATATTCTAGAAGTATATTGTTACCTGAAAACTTAAAGAGGACCTTTAAGTTTTCAGGTAACAATATACCTTCTTGTTATATATAGTACTTATTATTTCGAGGGTGAAACTGTTTTCAGTGCTGGCACAACTTTCATCTTGTCTAACTTTTATTATCCATTTTTATTTTATGGGCTTTCCTTCAACGTGCAATTTGTAGTTATGAAATTGAGCATAGATGTACATTTGTTGTTTTACGTAACAAGTAGTTACAAACCATAATGCTTTTCTTATTGAACTGCCAATAAAAAGAATTAAAAATATGCTAAAAATGGCCAGAACATTATAATCGACATCATTATATGCCACCTGAAATAGCATTTTTGTTAAAAGATATTATATATGATGCAAAAGTTATTGTTTTAGTTTTTTATGTGTAGCCTGTGAAAACAAGAACTTGCAGAGATTGTTAATTAAGTAAAGGAATGAAGAGGCTCTATAGTTTCACTAGTGGAACAAAAAAACATAAGTTTCCACATGAAATCCGCTGATAAAGATAAAACGTAGTTTGAGTAGGGTGCGCGAGGGAAGTCCTTTCAAAATGCATGAGCTGACTCGCTCGCAACAAGGGATATGTCGGGCACAATGCGTATGTTATCTTTTGGAGGTCAAATTGTTGTATTTAATTGTGTCGATCCGTTTTATACATCTACGACACGTAGTCTATCACTATTTGATTTGGCGTACCTCCATCTTTTTTATTACAATTTTTACGACAAAGTTCATCATGGTTACTGCTGAACTAGCTACGGAGTTGTGGATAGGTTAGGTAAGGTTAGATTTCTATAGCCTTGTTGTCCCAGGCTTATATAATACGACTAAGGTATCCTCTGCCTGTTGTTTAAGGCGACTAAAATGGGACTTTAGGTTCACAAGCGACCAGGAGAGGTCTTTGCCATTAAAATTAACACCGGCGGGGCGGTAGCATGAAGTGGTTCTGTGTTGCCGTAGCACACTGAGGGCAGAGGAACCGGAGCCACTACGGGATCTCTCACAGAATGTATCGGTGCCCCTTCCAATGCAACGAGGGTAGCCGCAGAGATGTTATTAGTGGTAGTTAATCAAACTCCAATCCTGTCTCAGGTCTTTCGAAGATTTCCACCCAATACCAAAAATGCGTACGTTTTCATTTTAAATTCACCGATATTATCGTATGTCTTACATCATATCTAGGTAGGGTATAAATATTTATATAATTATTATATATCCTGTCTTGTCGACATCATCTAGTAACAAAACAAAATGATCAATTTAAAGCTCGTCACGTATCCGCATCGTATGTCTAAAGTTTTCTCTCCACTATTTGACATACAATAACGCCATGTGCTCGTGACGCGGGTCAAGATGTATGTTCCTTTGAATTTAGATTTCTCTCGATACAAAACGTGGTTTAAATTGAAGCAAAACACAATTTGTAATAGGTGACTATTATACCTTGAGCTGCGTGTCGCAGTGGTACCTGGTCGGAGACATGAGTACAGGTTTAGATTTCCAGCTGTGGCGTTTATTACATCAAAAATTGTTTGTAATAGTATTGATCTGGGTGTATTTTATTTATTTATCTATTTATTTAATCTTTATTGCATTAACCTTTACTAAGTTAAAAGTTCACAAAGGGCGGACTTAATGCCAAAGGCATTCTCTTCTTCCACAGGTTTACTTTACTATATAATATTTAATTTGAGATAATATATGATTAATTCTACGGCAGCTAGGTACATATTAACTAACAAATTGCATTGTAGTTAGGCGGAACGATCATAAAACATAAACCAACTGTATATTTATGTGATAAATGTAAATTAAGCAGAAAGACCTATGCTTTTCTATTCTCAACTAGCAACCACATTCTTTATACCAGCTGGTTAATTATGAATGTCTATAACTCTAAAAATTGTCCTCCAAACCTTTAAATGTTTCTGTTAGTGATAATTTACTACGCAATAAATTTAATTAAGCAAATTGTCTAAGTATAATCCTAACATGCAATAATGTAAAACTAGTTTCACTCCGCCACTTGCTGATACTTCCAGTTTCCTTCGGTCTTGAATGTCAACGACTCTCAAAGTGATTTTTAAAATAGTTCCCGGCCATGTTCAAGACATCGGGGACGCGTAAGTGTTCGGCTGACTTCGAGATTTCTCACCCCCTTTTTGTTTTATTATGTAAATAGGATCAGTCTGAGCATTTCGTGGCGAGGTTCAAACTGACGCTGAGGGGGCCGTGCGGGCGGGGGTTAATGTGTTCTGCAATTCTATTCAAGCTTACACTTATCCGTTTGCATATGTTATTGCAGCTAACACAAATTAAAATTAGTAAGCAAACAAAGTTTTCAAACATTTTCTTTCCTAAATCCAGAGGAGAGAACAATACTCGTAACTTTCATTTATTTACATGAAAACTAAACTGTGAAGTCGTTTCTCAGCCTTAATACTATAAAAAAAATCTTAACCTTAAAGTAAATTCAGACAATATTAAATATATATATATATATATATATATATATATATATGTGTCTCGTATGACTGTCCACTACGGTATGGTATGCTTTGAGACGAGAACCAGGCTTAGTTGAATACGCATTGGTACTTGACAACCCCAAAACGTGAAAACGAGCCTACCATCGAGATTTTCACGACCACATTATGCACTTAGACGGCGATAGAGGTAATGTGAACTACTCGTACACTATTGTTGCAGGCACGATGAGAAACAAGTCAATTGTAAAAATGTCTGGATTATTGGTTTCGTACGCTTATATGCCTACATGAATCAGTCACGTTGCAAAAATTTTATAGAATATCAAAGTAAAATATTAAAATGATTCTATTGTTTCATATGATGAGTTTATAACCTTCGTAAAATTAGCTTTATACGTAAATTCGATGGGGCTACATCTTTATTCTTCATCTAGTATGGATAGAACGTGTCTACTCTCATTTTCTTGAATATAAGTTGAGTGAAAAATCTTTATACAAGGAAGAGGTGTTTTCCCATCTTATTCTGTGTGTTGTTGATATACGGGAAAGGATAGCATCGTAAGGAAACCCGTATATCTTGGAAATTAATATATATTTTTTACGGTAATAGTAGGTACCAATTCGCAATTGGACAGACGTTGAAATACTCTCTCTAGAGATGTTTTCAAAGTGCTCAGGCGTCGTATTAAAATACAAAAATTTTGTTTTATATTTATAACACAAACAATTATGTTTTTAGCATTTGCCTTAAAAACATTAACAGTTAAAAAGTTTTGTGGAAATATGTAAACATTTTAATAAAGAAAAGAATCACAAGTACAATACACAGACAATATTTTAAAATAATGGTAGAGCTACATTGCAGTTGTCTCTAGCTGCAGAATCAAGTCAGCTCGACTGAGGTAGGACCACACCCTCACAGAATACCAGCTTGAAAAAGCAGCATAAAGCTGCGTTTCTTCTGGTGAGGGGATTCGGAAACCTTTATTTACTGGTGACGACGCATTCCATTTCTGTTCTCAAGGGTGACAACACATCTGTATTATGATTCCATGTCAAGAATAAATGTAGACGTCATGGGCTGCAGGAATCATTGACAATCAGGTGAACTTTGTACTCGTTTGTTACTCTCAAAGTAATAATAATAATAAAATACAAAATCAGATACCTTACATATTATTTACTGTACCTTATATTTATTAGTATTTATTAACGGCATCACGAACGCAGTATAAATTATAGTATCGCAAGTATTCGTGCAAACACAGATTGACTCACTCACTCTAATCAAATGAAAAACGTGAAACACAAGATCAGAGAAAAGATATGGCGTACAGTATACATAGATCCAAAAGCCAACTTTATGTAATGCATAAATATTACGTCACACGATGCAGAATCTAGGTCCTCGTTACCACTTTATAAGTCTCACATAAACAATGGTATCGTCAATAGCTAAATTACAAATAATAGAAACGAGATGCGACCTTAAACCGCCTCCTATTAATAAACCATTCCAACTAAGTTATGGTTATGCCATTTGAGCTTAGTTGGAATGGTTTACGGTACTGTTATTAATGCTATATAATAATAATAATTTTGAATCGTTGAAAGAGTCTCTAAGGAAATGCACGATTTTCCCAATTGTCAGCGACATAGATAAACCGCAGCTCCATTGACACTAGTGTCACGTCTCCGGCAATCACCCCCGGATCGAATTCGGCGAAACGTTACGCGCTTTAAGTGTCCATTATTTAGAAGTTTTAGAGGGAACTTTACGAAATCCTCTCGGGTCTCGAGATCTCGGGGTTTTAAGGTGAAATATGATAATATTTAAATAGAGATGGCAGTGTGAAATATAATAGTGCCGTGAACAGTGCTTGAAATTTGTTTTGTTAATTATATCTCAGTTTAATTCGTAATTCTAGATGATTCAAATATTTCGGGACAATTGCTATTTGTGTTTTTTCTGCATCGCAAGAAAATGTTTTAACAGAACGGCCTAGATTGCTATCATAGGGCAATCTAAGTTAGTTTGTGGGTGTTCAATTTATACAAATAAAATCTAAAGTAAATATAAAATAGGTAAAGGTTAGTATATTATTGGTAACGTAAGATATATAACTAAATATAAAAGAAATATAATAAGATAATTAACTGATTTGGAACTGAAAATTTTAAGTACTTTTAATATAAACCTTTAAAGCAATGTCACATTCCTAGTAATGTAATATAACCATTGAATGTACTTGTAAACCTATTACTGTGTTAGATAGAGTTGTTTTCAAATAAGCTTTTTATTTTGTTTTTTCGAAAACACTATATTTCTTTTCGTATAATGAATCGAATGCTATATACTTATATATATATATATATATATATATATATATATATACTTTTAATTGGGTCTCCGGATACTTACATTTACTGCACTAACCACTAGACCCTTATTACTGGTGATGAGGCATTCCATCTTAGTTCTCGGTCTCTAGTTTCGAGGTAAAAAAGCATTAAAAATCCATATCGGGGTAATTTGAGTGTCTGTATGTTTGTTTATCACTCTCAATATAATAAAATAAAAACCAAACCCGGTAGCTTTGCGATGCTATTTTATGTAGGTATTTTCTTAGGGCGTGGTCTATTGGACCCATTCTTGTAGTAATTAGAAATTAGCTGCAATGCAGCTCTATCACCTTTAATTAAATGAAGCGTGGGTCAATGTTAAGTCTTTTTTTATTAAATTGAAAGTAACAAACGAGCACACAGTTCACTTGATGGAAAGTGATTCCTGCGGTCCATGACATCTACATTCATCCTTTACAAGGAATCATAATGCACATGCGTTGTTACCCTTGAGGACTGAGATGGAATGCCTCGTTACCAGTAAATAAAGACCTCCAGATCTCTAGACTCATCAGATGAAACACAGCAGCATAATGCTACTATTTTACACTGGTATTCTGTGAGGGCGTGGTTCTAGCCCGGTCGAGCTGACCCAATCATGCAGTTTCGCTCTACCACTGTACTCTTACACTGTACACTGTAAACTGTAGTATGAGCTTATGTCATATAGTGTTCCTGTTTCGTCTTTGCTGAGCTCAGTCTTAAATAGAAACAACTTAATATTGATAGTCTAGAGTCTAGACCTATTTAGATAAGTGGCGTGACTGTCATTTTTATTTATTTATTTATTACAACTTTTTGCACAAACAGTGTATACAGGCAGACTTAATGCCTAAGGCATAATCTCCCAGACAAACCTTTGGGTTATACGGAAAGATGCACTGATAAATTTTTAAATAATCATTTTATAGATATTGTTTCCAGAACAAATTATATTTTCGAATTATGGAAGTAATATAACATTTTATATACACGACTGGAATAGATAACGTAATGTTTACCGGTAGGACAAAACCTGGGACCCGGTGGACGCCGCAAGGGTGACCATGCTATGGTACAGACGATTTAAAAGTCAAAAGTCTTGCTTCTTTTGAGCTTACCGTGCTGTTATAAATGCGAGCTAATGATTTTTTCAGTAAATATATAGGTAACTATAAAATCTATATAGGTATAAGTGAGAGGAAATTAAAACGAATTGGTATAGAATATAATAGAAAGAAAGAATGAAAGAAATCCTGGTGATTCCGATTCTTATCCTTGTAGTCGAATTCGACCACGGCAATGTTTCAATTGCTTATCAGCAGATGATATTAACTGAGCACGATAAAATATATTGCTGTAAGAATTTGTGCATTTGCAAGCACAAATGCGTTCATTCGTCACTTTCTACTTTGAGGTCTGTACTATAATATCTAAAGAAGCTTTAGATGCAGTTTAAGTCACGAGTGTTGGACACGAGACATACATAAAATACATAACGATCAGAAAACCAACAATTATCCACAATTATTTTTAGACTGGGCTCAATTCTACTATAGTCGACGCATTTTAAACTGAGTCGTCGGGTAATAAATGTTACTGACAGTAGGAATGTGCACGCGATGTTATCGATACTTAGCTACCTGCGCACGCGGAGTCGATGCGTCATCCCTAGAAAAGGCACTTTTCAGGGCCACATTACGATCTATACAGTTTCTCTATGATGACGTAGAAACAAACATTTTATCTTACAAATTAAAAACTTTTAATTTCAGATAGCAAAAAATTTATTCCTATTAATACTTAACATAATTTAGCATATATATTAGATAAATATGATTTATGACCCGAAGCCTCGGTTCATAATACGTCGACTATAGCGAGAGACTGTAACTGTAATCTAACCTCTATTTAGAGTCTAACAAGTACAGCTAACAGTAAATGATTCATGTCATGTAGTACATTCATCTGTAATGAGAAATGATAATGCAATTGCTTTACCTTTCCCTGAAGACTAAAATTATACCAGATTAACAGTGGTAGTGCTACGATGCGGTTTGTTTCTAGCTGCGTAATGAATGGGTCAGATCGAACGGGGAAGGATCGCGTCCTCACAGAATACCAGCTTGAAATAGCAGCATAATGCTGCTGTGTTTCGTTTGGTGAGTGTAGGGATACGAAAACCTTTATTACTGGTGGCGAGGCGTTCCATCTCAGTCCTCAAGGGTGACGCATCTGCATTATGATTCCTTGTCAAGGATGAATGTAGATGTCGTGAGTCACTTACCATCAGGTGAACAACAATATAACAAACAATATAATTTAAAAGCGTAAAGAAATATTAACAGTCCATGCCAAAATAGGCTATAGTTAACTGATTTTTTCATCAAAAAATCCTCCTTTATATTTTATGACTTTTTTCACAAGTCTCGGAGTACGGGCAATCAATTTGTTAATGGTGTCTTGTGATATATTGTTCCAAATTTCGCATAAAGCATACCACATTACTTCTCGCGAGGATGGGCCACGATTACGCAAAAATATGCTCTTTCTTATAGCGTAACTACATTATTATTTTCGAAAGTATCGGAACGGGGTATCTGTATGGTTGTCTAGATTTATGAGAAAATAACTCTCCCACTAATTTTGGCTACATTAAAGCACGGGACAGCGCTCAGTGAAAAGATGTAAAAAATAATATACGCTTAGTCATAGTGCAGCTACATCATTATTTTCCACGATATCGGTATGAAGTCCCAATAGCCGCAAGCGTTGCTCGTTCGTATGACATCCGACGATAATAGCGCCCCCTACGTCGGCCTTTTTAGATAGCGATTTAGGACGTGTTTTGTGAATTTCCGCGCTCCACATACGGCATACGACATATTTTTGCTTTCTTTCTGTGTCTGTGTTTTTAATCACAAAAATACTATAATAGAATAATACTAAAATAGACTTTATTGTAATCAGTAACAAGCTCGTTCCTTCATGCACTTAGTTAAAATTTTATGCTCCAATCTCGATAGCTACTCAACTGATTTTATTCAGGTTCTCACCATAGCATACACAGATATTCAAGTTCTATATGTATTATTTGTATAAATGAGGTATTAAATACCACAGCTGATTGTTAACTGGATATCGTTTTTAAAGAAGATAAGCAACGCATTTATAGAAGATAAGCTTAAACAAATATATTGAATGCTCCTAAATCATGGTCACTTCATTCATCGTACATAAACGTTTTCCTCCTATTTAATTTTGAATTTGGATTGAAACACTTTAAAAAAGATATAAAGAGTTACCCTTTGGGATAATTTATCAGCTAGGACTTGATATATTATGTTTTATTTTATCATTATTCTGAAATTATTTAATAAAGTCCATTTTTTGTATAATTCTATCTTTATTTTAAAGAATACAATTGATCTACATATTATATATTTGAATAAATTTTATTTCAAGGCTGTATATACAATATATACAGATGAGATGAAAACGTGCTCCTTAGTTAAAATATTCTTCAAACATTTTGTGATTATGTAATAATTCTGTTTCTCAACTTCAAGAGATTTAGAGAAGTTAAGAGTAATAAACGAGCACACAGTTCATCTGATGGTAAGTAATTCTTGCGACCCATGACATTAAAATTCATCCTTGACAAGGAATCATAATGCAGATGTATTGTTACCCTTGAGAACTGAGATGGAATGGTAATAAGGTAGTAAATAATGGTCTCCGGATCCCTACACTCACCAGACGAAACACAGCAACATTATACTGCTATTTTAAGCTGGTTTCCTTTGAGGGCGTGGTCCTACACCAGATGAGCTGACCCATTCATCCTGCAACTAGAAGCATACTGGAGAGTAGCTCTACCACTGTCAAAAGCGTCTAAGCGCTCGCTTTTAATTTCACGGTACGCGAGCAAAACTGAGTTCGATCCCCGATGCCGGCATCAACGATATGCTTAATTGCATTTTAAGCACTGATCCAATACGGCTCGACTGTAAAGGAAAACATCGTTAGAAAACTGCATATCAAAAAAAAAAAGAAATAAAAAAACGAATGAACGCTCGTAACAGCTAAAAAGTGGTTGTTAGGCTTAGTACTGATAAAAACTTAGATCAGTATAGTAAGGACAGAGAAAAAAAACGGATAGTGAAGACCGGATGCTGCTAATGGAGCTTTATATCTTAGCCTTCAGAGGACTTAAGACGGAAGACTACTGAACTCAGATGCAGCAGACGAGCTATGCAGAGGGCTATGCTGGGTCTTTCTCTGCGTAATCGAGTACTAAAGGTAGATATCTGCAACCGATATTACTAAAGGGATAAATAATCAGATATCGCAACGAGCCGACCATATACACTGCAGGCCAAAAGTTTAAGACCACCTTAATTAATGTAGGAAAATAAAGTAAAACTCCAAATAAAATATTAAATGTTTAATTAACCTGTTTAATCATCTTATAGAACATTGATTAACAAACAATATAATTTAAAAGCGTAAAGAAATATTAACAGTCCATGCCAAAATAGGCTATAGTTAACTGATTTTTTCATCAAAAAATCCTCCTTTATATTTTATGACTTTTTTCACAAGTCTCGGAGTACGGGCAATCAATTTGTTAATGGTGTCTTGTGATATATTGTTCCAAATTTCGCATAAAGCATACCACATTACTTCTCGCGAGGATGGGCCACGATTACGCAAAAATATGCTCTTTCTTATAGCGTAACTACATTATTATTTTCGAAAGTATCGGAACGGGGTATCTGTATGGTTGTCTAGATTTATGAGAAAATAACTCTCCCACTAATTTTGGCTACATTAAAGCACTGTTCAAGCACGGGACAGCGCTCAGTGAAAAGATGTAAAAAATAATATACGCTTAGTCATAGTGCAGCTACATCATTATTTTCCACGATATCGGTATGAAGTCCCAATAGCCGCAAGCGTTGCTCGTTCGTATGACATCCGACGATAATAGCGCCCCCTACGTCGGCCTTTTTAGATAGCGATTTAGGACGTGTTTTGTGAATTTCCGCGCTCCACATACGGCATACGACATATTTTAGCTGATTTTTAGCACCAAGTAACTCAGCTTCAGCATATTTTGTAAGTTTTGTGTGAAGTTCTCAGCTAAAAAGTTTTCATAACAAATAATTTTGTCTTATTTTGATTTGGCCTACCCTAAGGGCATAAGTAGACGTACAGACGGTTTTCGGCCTACCTCCGTTATTATATTTAATTATTTATTTATCATCAATCATCAATATTGGCTGCACGAATGAAATTATCGGTTCAATTTTAAGTGCTAATTAAATGTTTGGCATTGAAGAAAAAGGTCGTGAGGAATCCTGTATAAAGTAAATAATTTATATATTATTTACCCGTTATGATACTGTATATACTACGACCCGTGACATCTACATTTACTTTACTTGACAAGTAATAACAATGCATATACGGTGTCAGCCTTGAGGACTGAGATGGAATGCCTCGTCATCAATAATAAATGTCTTCGGATCCCTACGCTATACACTGCAATTTGTTTCTAGGTGCAGAATGAATGGGTCAGCTCGACCGGGGAAGGACCACGCCTCACAGAATTGGTATTCTGCGTGAAATAGCAGCATAATACTGCTGTATTATATTTAGGTATATATATATATATATATATATATATATATATATAGGCCGCTACGTTACAGGTTAGTCGGTTTATGGACACCTATTACATATTATTGCAGAAAATCACCTACTGGCATATCTGTGCCATTTATTATCATATAAACAAGTGTCCTTTAAACGTTACATTGAGTTATGAAGAAAACAACCCTCCATCACTTGTCCACTAAGCCTCGGATTTAGAGTAAGCAAGTCACTGAGCGACCGCTCCGGGTAGGGGATAATAGAGTTGGCCAGATGATTTGTCGGATCGATCCCTATTTTAGGAAATTGGATCTGTAGATCGGAGCCGATAAGGGAGGCAGGGCGAAGGGTGAGGGGGGAAATAAACGGTAAAAGTTTACTGAGAGCCCTGTTATCACTGATTTGCGTATATCGATTCTGTCGACCCGGACATGTCTTTATTTATACCCTTGGGATTTTTATTTGATAATGTGTTTTGAAACATTGTAAAATCAGGAATCGTCTTTGGATTTTGTGTTTTAGATGTCTATTGCACCAACTAACTTCTATATATATATGTAGAAGTTAGTTGGTGCTAAAGACCTCTGAAACACAAAATCAACAGACGATTCCTGCTCAGGTACTCCCTTCTAGTCGCACAAGGCGACTAAAAGGGGATTAGGGGTTCGCAGGCAATCAGGGCTATGGTTTTGCAGGAAGGCAGCGAACCGGGGGAGGACGGCAACAAGGAACGAGGGAGTTTTAGTGAATACGAATTTCACATAACCATGTCTTTCCTAAGATTTCCCCCCCAATGTCAAAAAATAAACAAAGAGATCCGGGGACTCAATTACAGGTAACGAGGTATTGCATCTCATGACAACGTATGTCTATCTTCAATCTTTCTTGAGAATGGATGTAGATGTCATGAACCGCTGTTATCATTTACTATTAGGTGAATTGTGTGGTCGTTTATCTCCCGAAGTTTATATATAAAAAAAGCTTTTTACACACTAGGTGCAGCTAGGTAGACTTGTAGGTCAAAGCGCAGGGCCTTATCCTTGTGTTAGTGATTCTATTGCTCATCAGTGATGACATTTGGATTCGTATTGATTTTTCATTATTAACCGGATGTTAGATAATTGATTAGTCGTATTAGTACTTAGTAGGTGGTTTGAATTGGGAGAAATAGTTGGTATATAAATCATACACTACACTTGTGATTGATTATGTTTTCGGTCCTCGACATTATGTAAGTTGCTTCACCGCAATCGTTTTTATTTTTAAATTGTAAATAGGACAACAATATGTTCAACGATTTATCGTTTATTAGAAAAACAATATAAATACCATTAGCACAGTTTCAATACTATATTACGGACAAACATTTAAATCAGTTTTAAGGTATGAACAATAATGGTCAACTAATTAGAAACAACAACATGAAAGTATAAAAAACAATATTTTTTTAAGTATTAGTAATTATTATTGTTATTTACGAAATAGCTTCTATCCACAGCCTACCAATAGTTATAATTAATATTAAGTGACGTATCCCTTATTTTCAATAACAGCACTGCAACGACGTGGCATTGATTCAATCAATTACATACATTTTTCTAGGGGGATTAAATTCCATGCGTGTTACGTTTGTTTGACTTTCTTTTTAACAATACACCAGAGATTTTCTATCGGGTTTAATCCAGACTATTTGGTGGCCAGTCTAAAACGGATATACGCTGTTCGCTAAGGGCAAATTAGACACAGGTTACAGCCAAATAATCGTCCGAGTAGGGAATCATTGTGTGCTCTAAGATATTTTTGTATTGCCATTGATCCATTGTACCTTCAATCTTCCGAACGGGTCCAACTGCACATCCGGAAAAACATCCCCAAACTTTAATGTTACCGCCACCGTGCTTGACTATACTCCTTGTGTATTTATAATTAGCGCATTGTTTACAGGACGTCTAACATAGCGCTTTCCGTCGGAATTTACCATATTTATTGTTGTTTCATCTGAAAATAATACTTTATTCCGTTCTCGTAGCGTCCAATTAACATATTTTTTAGCGAATAATAATCGGTTCTCTCAGTGTTGCTTGGTAAGAAGCGGTACCTTCTTACCAAGCAACCTTAAGAAGAGATTCTTCCAAACAATTTAGCTTCCACTAATCTTCGGTGTATCAGTCTTGACGAGATAGTTATCAGGCGAAAAAACTTAATTTTTAATCTGGTTGGAGCCTTTACTTGGGTCTTTTTTAGCAACACGAACGATTAGCGTATCTTCTCTTCCAAACAATTTAGCCTCCACTAATCTTCGGTGTATCAGTCTTGACGAGATGGTTATCAGGCGAAAAAACTTCATTTTTAATCTGGTTGGAGCCTTTACTTGGGTCTTTTTTAGCAACACAAACGATCAGCGTATCTTCTCTGGGAGAGGTTTTTCTTGGCCGAGCCTTTCTAAGAGCATTTTCAACAGTTCCATGTGTTTTATAATGATCAATTGCATTAAAAACTTTCTTAACAGAACAATTTAAATGCTCACCTATTCTTCTGTACGCCCACTTATGATCTATATGTAAATTAACAATTATTAGACTAGTTGACGCGTCACAACTTTTATTTTTGCGCATTACGAACAAAATAAAATTCAGATTAAATTTTGAATTGCCGCCAAGATAATAGAAAAAGCCAAGAAAGAAATGTTATTCACCAATTTCAAAAAAAGAACGAGCTATGGATGCTTTTTTAAAATGTTTCTAATTAGGCATCCAAGCGGCCAGTAATAGAAAATAAACTCCTACATGTGTAAGACTCATTTTGTAATTAAAAGTAAAATGTGTTTTATATTTTATGCATTTAATAAGTTTGTTATTTGAGTGGCACGAGTATATTTATTATATTGCATGATTATTAATTATTGAATTTATATTTTTTTACCAACATTTGTACGTTGAAGTTATACTTTCTTTATTCCTAAGAAGTGTTTCTAATTATATGACCACCAATGTATATATGCACCCCTAAATATTATATATTATAATACCTCGTAATCAGTAAATAATCTTGTTTAAATTAATAATAAGATTTAGTCTCAATCCATAGAGCATCGAATTCGAATAGGGGAACTCATATTCCCCATATGGGGGGTATATTTAATAAACTAAATCATCCCACTCTAAGCCTGCAATTGTCTAGCAACAAACGTTCCAATTTTAAAAAGAAATACGTGGGCACATCTGCGGCTCTATCCTGTGTGCGTGTCACGTAGATGTGTAATTTTAAAGGAGACCGGAAGTATCATCGGGGGCCCGAATATAAGTGCGCCGCGATAGATTCCCGCTTGGCAACAGATGCCATTGTTTGGGAACGTAATCGATGTCCATGGCCACCGTAGATAAGTACTTTTTTACGTGACGTTGTTACGCGGGATAAGATTTATACTTATGTTATGTACTACAAATAACAAACAAATAAATAGATGGGATAGGATATAATCGACGCTTAGTTTTCTATACTTACATACGAAATATAGCGCGCGTTATGCTGTTTTTCATAGGGTGAGTTTTTTAGAGAAATTTTTCACTGGATTTCTCTGAGGGCGTGGTCCTTGCGCGATCGACCCATACATGTTTGAAACGGGCTACATATGAATATTCTATTTAATTATTTATTAATCAACTTATTTCTATCACCTAATGTTATTATATATTTTAATATATTCTATTTATTATTACGTATATTATGTTACATATATTGTTAGGATTATTTTATTATTGGTCAATGTTTCTCTGTCTCAAGGGGTGACTGATAGAAAATCCCACAAGGCTTTCCATTGCACACTTTTTTCATAAAAATAAGGTGTTTATATTTCAAAATAAAATAGAAATAAGCTACGGCATAGTAAGTCCACCAATCTGTAAGCCACGTGGAGGAAAACTCTCAAATGTTGTTTTTGGTGGACACATGCTTCCTTTTACCAGGAGTGGAAGATATAGACTAATTTAATTTATAAGTATCAGGTACACGAGATTAAGGACATTAGAGTCAACGTAATTTTCGAGTTGTCGTGAGTAGCTATCAAAAACAGAGTCTATCTAATCGTAACTCATAACTATGCAGAAACATCAATGTACATCTATATCACACCTTTAGAACGAAAATGACTGCACTCAAAAACAGTCGAAAAATTAGTTATGTTCGTAAACTGTATATTGACATCACGAAACTGTTCGTTTGTTGACAAAATTACACTCAATGTTCAATTGGTTCATAAACTACTCGATTCTACAATTTAACTTTTACTTTTTTATTTTTTTATACATTATATATATGATGTATATGTAATATATTGTATAAATTGTTATAATTTATTACTGTATTTAAAATACAACCGCCACATTCGCGTGAAAAAGGAATATGTTGTTACAATTCATATCACAAATCTTCTTTAGCCAAAAAAAATGTTTTTGAGTTGAGTCGTTACCATCCTTAAAATATGATTAACAGACAAATTAATAAGTTGATCTTCGGTCATTACTGGTGAGTTTTATTTCAATGTTGCGTGTCTAGAAATATAATGATTCATAAAAATTTAAATGATCTCATATTTTCTGTTACCTTCTTTAGAGTATCTTAGAGCGGGAATTCACTATCCAGGAGCTTTAAGCCTGAGGTGGTGTACTTTTAGCTCGAGGGCTTTAACAGCTTTCTGAATTCTGGAGACACGAGTATATAGTTGATCTTATTTTATTTTGAGCTCCCTTACATCCATATAAAATGTAAAGTTCTCTTATTCGATTGTAAAACCTAATTTGTTTTATAAACGACCACAATATAAGGCTTTTGAGATTTTTTTGCAAGTTTTATGTCAAAATGGGGCTCTACATTTAAATGTAGAAAAGGCAAAAATCGGCATATCTAACTCCTCGGGGCGGCATAAAGTTGACTTCTGTTTTGTTTTAATTACACCCGACGGGGGCGCGGAGCTAAAAAGTTAATTAGCTTTAATTTTTAACTGCCGCGGGGTTCGAATCTCGATGGACCGGGATGATGTTGCCTAGGGATGGTGCGATTTGAGTTTTTTGTAATGTTTGGCAGAGATAAAAAGATGTGGTATGGAATTTAGTAAAACTATAATCGTTAATGTAACTTTAACTACTTAACAATATTCCATGATACTTAGGAATCTTTTGGGATTTGGTCCTGTTTGCTTTGGGCTTGCTTATCAAAACGGGAATCAGACACTTGCTTTACATAATGAGTGTTAGAGACTTTGGAACATTTTACATTCGTATTGTGTGAAGGCGTGATCCTTGCCCTGTCGATCTGATCCATTCATGTTGCTGACCAGCTGCATCCCTATGCAGAAAGCCCCTCTACCACGGTTAAATATTCTAATCGAAAAAAAGAAATATTTGTCGCTTAATATTTTTGCAGATGAATTGCAATTAAAATGAATTACCCCTAGAGCTTTGTTATCTGCCGCCGGCAGCGTACCGACATTTTTTGATAATGAAATTTCGCATAATTCAAATATTATGAATTTGATAAGAACAGCCAGTTGTATTGTTTTAATACACGAAAGGGCTACCAAAGATATTCGTTAATGTAAAGTAGTCAAGGAACATCCTATATACATAAAGCCCACTGCTGGGCCTCTCTAGAGAGGTATTAGGGCATAGTCCACCACGCGTCTGCACTGCGGATTGGCGGACTTCACATGTCATTGAAATATTTTTTATTTATTATTTCATCATGCATTTCTACATTCAAGTATTCTCACAATGTTTTCATTCAACGCGGAGCATATAGTAAATTTATATTTCGTTGTCGTTGGGAATAGAAATCGGTTTACTCGAAGTTATGAATTAAAATCGAGCGTATTAATTTACTTGATGCATTGATACTGTCAATACTAAATTACTGTGATGTAATGTTTAGACCTTGTTTACTTGCTACGACTCAAAAATTATTACTCGTACGTGCTGGAAACGCTTGCGTAAGGTTTTGCTTCAATATATGATATTTCACCGTTCCTAAACGAAGCGCAAGTCCTAAATATGTCATCCAGATGCTACGTACATTTCACGTCTCTTTCTCTTCTTTCTCTTTTGGATTTCTTTTGGACTTGCCATGTATATTGTTATACACCGAGCCACCTTTACGGCTCTTGGGTGACGCCCTTGACCGGCGAAGCAGTAGCCAGTTACTCCAAATCCTACGCCATCGACACACATAATTTATTTAACACATAAAATATATTCAACAATTAAAGATTCAAGAACCAATTGCTATTTATGTTTCCACTTTTTTCACATGGAAAATGAAACCAGGAGAAGAGAGAACGTTATAGAGAACTTTGACCTTATGTAATCGTTCACTGAATCTCTGTCAAACAATTACATTCATTCGCAGATATGCATCGTGATGATTTTATAGGTGTTAATATAAAATTTGATTCGGGGTAGAGCCACGTCGCAGTTTGTTTCTAGCTGAAGAATTTTTGTTTGTTCAGAATACCAGTATGTTAAACGGTTTTGTTTTACGTTTGAGTGTAGGGAACCGGATAGCCAGTACTCCAATAATTATATATCTGTATCTACATATATTTCTATATTTATATATAAGCATATCAGTCCTCTGGTCAAAAATACGTGTCTTCAGTTCGTAATGTATATGCTTAGAATGGATATAGGTGCAGTTGGGATAAGCCTTGACTTACATTGAAGTTTGTGCTCGTTTGTCACCTTTAGTTGTATCAGTTGCATTGCACTACCGTGTTTCAGCTGATAAAAGAAAGAAAGCGGAGACCTTATTGCTTTACACTGTTAGTCCCCAGGGTTGACAACACATATGCATTTTAATTTCTTATCGAGAATGAATTTTGTAATGAACTTGCACCGTATGAATTCAGAAAAATGCAATCACTTCAAAATATAAAAAAGTCACTCACACTCGAAATAAACAACTTTTCAACGGCGTCTTTTCTATGAATGGGTGGGGGGGGGGGAGAGGGGAGTATATATGTTCAAAAGATTACTAATAGATAGGGCTGTGTCTTGTATTATAGTGTACGAGGAAGTCGAATATACGGCATGGGATAAAAGACGGTCTAAGAAGATGCTAGCTACATACCAGTCTTGTTACTTGTTTGTGAATTTATAATATGCATGTTTAAATGTAATAAGAAAAATAAAAAAGGAATCTCGCGGAAACTATGGGGCTGTTCAAAATGTCATCTTCAAGTAAGCTACTATACGAAACAAAGAAACATTGGAAACTTTTCGTTCTCGGGCGGAAAGCTCGAAGGCATCATGTTTTTTAGATAACTGAAGTTACGTACGCAGTTACGTTGCGAGCGAGGGGGTTTTTATTCTTCCATGTATTGAGTGGGTACGGTGAACGTTTGCGTTCGTCTTCCTGTCCGTTGGTGCAATGGATAGAACATGGCGTTTATATAAGATAGTTGTTTTACGTTGCGTACAATTACGATAGTAATTATGTGTAAAAAATTATTGCCAAGCACAACTGATTTATGGAATCGAACAGTCAGCGGTATTTCTGTACCGATACGACTTAAGGACCTTCAAGAAAACAACTGGCAGTGCATTTGCGACTCATCTAGTGTTACAACATCCGGTTCATAGCTGGAGGTGACCATTTACCATCAGTTGAATTTACTTGTTTGCAACTTATTCTATAACGAAAAATAAAGATGATGTTTAAAAGAATCATCTTCAAAAAATATTCAAAATGCGTTGTCACCCCTGTCGACTCAGATGGAATGTCTCTTTATCTTTGAGGAAGTGATCCTCTATCGAGCTGACCCATTCTTACTAAAGCGTTTATTTCACATCTACATTATTAATTAGACTAACTTTAGACTGACGCTTGTTCACTTGGACCCGTTTGAGTAGGGAGGCACCAGATGTCGCATTGGTGACAATAAATTTTATCGCCTCTGCATATTCTCACTACAAAACCGTAAGCGTGGATTTGAAACAAACCCTGTATATTTAGAGGATACATGTATACACCCACACTTAGGGAGGGTAGTATATTACCGACCTATCGACTCGATTCACGTATCGACTAATCATTGGCCCACTGTCCGTAATTATTTATTGTTTTAACCTTTACTGTATTAACATTAATAAAGTTAAAGGTTCACAAAGAGCGTACGTAATGCCATATGCGCATTCTACCATTCAACCCAATATGTGGTGAGATATTGTGATAGGCGTAGCAATAAACTAATTAATAAAAAGAAAAGACTTAAAATAAATAATGTACAAATAAAATATAATACATATATAGATAAAATATACATACAAAGTATAAATAAATAGTATAATAATATTAAAAAAAAATTATACAACGTATATACGCCGCGTGAGTCCGATGCTCGCAACTATGTTTCGGTGAAACTGTAGAGGCCGTTAGGGCCAAAAGCAATATGCCTCTCTCTGCGGAGCCATGGTGCTGGTTTAGAGCCACTAATAGAGGTCTCGACTGAGCGCCATAAGCGCCCGGTCACCTCTCAACCCGGCGAAACTATAATAGCCCTCGGGCTAACAGCGGCCATTAGCCCGAAAAAAAACTGACATCAAATAAAGGTGTTGAAAAACCAATTTTTTTTTATTTAAGAGATTATCGCGCCCCATGTGGTACATTTAAAGATTTCTATGCTCTGTGTTATGTCGTTAAACTCGAGAAGACCAAGAGAGTTTCTCGTATAAATATTGAGGCTCGCATTATTTGACATGTCCAAAGAGAAGAGACGCAAAATAAACGTAACGTCTAGATGACATATTTAGTACTTGTGCTTCGTTTAGTAACGGTGATATATCCCCATGTGGTACATTTAAAGACTTCTATGCTCTGTGTTATGTCGTTGAACTCGAGAAGACCAAGAGAGTTTTTCGTATAAATATTGACGCTCGCATTATTTGACAAGTCCAAAGAGAAGAGACGCAGATTAAACGTAACGTCTAGATGACATATTTAGTACTTGTGCTTCGCTTAGTAACGGTGATATATCATATATTGAAGCAAAAACCTTCCGCAAGCGTTTTGGGCATATACTATTATTTTTTGAGTCTTAGCAAGTAAACATGGTCGGATAGTGTTTAACTACATCACAGTAATTTAGTATTTATAATATTAATGTAAAAGTAGTAGTCAAATAAATTAATACGCAACTATACATATATGACAATTACGTACGTTTATATAAGATTTTTAAAAGATAATAGCAGTTTCCTTGATATGAGATTCATAGCGCAACCCAAAATCTACTAAGAGACTAAGATTTCGTAACTCTTTGTGGGGACAATTGTGAACTATTCAAGCTACTTGTATTTTGGATTTTTTTTTGACAAAAAAAAATTGCATTTTCCTGAATTCGGAACGAGAACTTGGAAGAACTACTTTGTAAAACCAAACACAAGAGTATTAAATGTAAATTTTAATTTATTTTTAATATTCTCGTGTCGACGTCTTTAGGTTAATATGAAAAGCCAATAAGTAATCCTTGTGAACCCCTGAGAACTAAGATCGAATGCCTCTAATTGAATCCCTGTACTCACCATGGGAAACACAGCAGCGCTATGGTGCTTTACTTGCTTTGGATTTCTACGAGGGTACCATACCCTGATCAAGGCGACGCATTCCTGGTGCAACTAGAAACTAGCTGCGTCGTGACGTACCACGTAAACCGACCTCAAAAAAGTGTTTTGTTTTGTAATTAATGCTAGTATTGGTATAATTACTATTATCCGGTTAACCACTCCAACTAAACTAGAAAAGCTCGTGTTACGAGATGGTTCACGACAATAATTGAATAGCGGATTCAAACTTAAGACCCTAAGTTTGGCAGACGTACCCTAAACAATTAGGCTGTTGACGCTTTTAAGATTGTCAAATTACTTCTAATTATTATCTTGTAATACTATTGAAAATGCGTTATAAGTATCCTCCCTTTAGATAGCGATTCGAGTCGAGGTTTCGTACCCCCTTATGAGGGGCCCTCGGATAGTATTATCGCCCCCCTCTATTGTCGGTCTGTGGTCGTCCACAGGAGGTACAGCAGCAGTCTCCGCGCCAGCTTCGCAGCATCGCCGTTGTCTTCCTACTCAGCGGGCCTCCCGCTCGCGAGTCTAATTAGATAAAGCTGTAAAGGTCTCTGGACCAACTGCAATACTCATAAAAAAGCGTTATAAGTATAAAACATAAGAATGTGGAGGCGTTACAGTCAGATTATAATGTTACTGCATCGTGGATCTGCATCACAAATTATTGTTTTTCGATTTGAGTGCATGATATGTTTGTCACTAATCTTAAAAACATTGTCAGACAAACTAGAAAATATTTCTTCGCGCTATAAACTTCTTAGGACAAGGTGATTGCCTTTTCGTTTGCATAAATGTTTACAGCACTTCAATATATCCTAGGCAATTGATATGTTCTGTTAATTACCTGAATTTATTCACTTATTCATCCAGGAATAACAAACGTGAGTCTTTATATTTGTATTTGACGGCCGCGTGGTGTATTGGTTAGAGTTAGTAAGTAAGTAGAGAGCTGCTACGTCGTTAAGACATTGTAAGACAGAACTGGAAATATATCTTCGCGTTTTAAACTTTTTAGGATGACGATTGAGTGTCTTTCAGTTTGCGCAATTGTTCACAGCACTATAATATATCCCACGCAGTTGATATCGTCTGTTAATAACGTGAATATATTAACTTGTTCGAAGTTGATCAGGAGGACATCATCCAGCAATTATAAACGCGTCGCGGGTCCTTGGTTCAATTCTTAGCCGACGAACATAAGTAGTACATAACAAATTGATTTTCGAGTGTGGATGTGTTGTATATCCCGTATCTCTGACACTGCTATTGAACCTTCCTCTAATGTTAGATCAAATGCATAACGTCCAAATAGAGAAGGGGACAACTATTGAATGCCTCTTGCACAAATTATAGTACTTATAAATATTCTATGTATTCAATGTCATCTGGCAATAATCAGAATATATCGCCGCGGTCGAAATCGATTACGAAGACAACATCATCATTTGTACGTAGTACGTATAAGTTGAAACAATAAATAAAACTTCCAGACATTGCCAAGTGAATGCACTAGTATATCTGGCGTGGAGTTGAAACGGTACATTTCGGCCCGTTTAACGTTTATCTCCCAAACCGAAACTTATCGATTGGTGCGCTTAAAATATATAACCCGACGTGCGACCCGCCATGCGGAAATATAACAGACGTTTTTATTGCCTATAATTTTATCATTGACACTATGAAATGTGATGGTTTTTATTAACAAACATGATCTTCGTTACTTTATACCTCGTTTATTAAACTCAATTTCATGATTTTTTAAAGGATGATCAGTTTCTTCTCTCACTTCTTTTATAGGAGTTCCAGTTCCATCCAGTTTTGAGACATTGGACATACATACAACACGCCCAGACAAAAATATTCTTCAAGGAAGGAAGACGCAGTAATAATTTTGTGTGTATTGGAGTATAAATCGACACAACTAAAACATCGATTAGCGAACCCTATTTTTACAGTGGTAGAGCTACACCACAGTTTGTTGGGCGGCTGCAGAATGAATGGGTGAACCGCCGGGGTAGGACCACGCCCACACAGTATACCACCTTGAAATAGCGGCGTAATGCTGCTGTTTTTCTTCTGGTGAGTATAGGGATCTGAAGGCCTTTGTTATTGGTGACGAGGTATTCCATCTCAGTCCTCAAAGGTGATAGTGCATCTGCATTATGATTCCTTGTCAGGGAAGAATGTAGATGTCATGGGCCTTAGGTAGCACTTACCATCAGATGAACTGTGCGCTCGTTTGTTACTCTGAATGGTTTTTATAAAAAAAAAACTCGCTGCATGTACACCTTTTACTATCATCTGCATCTAATATTTTATTAAATTAGTTGTTTAAGACTCAATAAATACTATTTCTTTTTTTAATATATAAAGCCAGATATTTAATAATATATGTTATCTGTGGACAGTTTTACTTTTTTACACTTGTTACAATTCTGTAAACGTTGGCGCAAATAATGCCATTCGCAAAGTCATAAAAGAACGAATGACTTTGCGAAGGAATATACTTGTTTGTAATTTGTAATTTGTATCCTTCAATGAAATACATTCAAACTGAAAAAAAAAAAAAAACAATAACTTGAGCTGTTCTTTGCTGACAGTTGTTTTCGCTCGCTGAGTACGGTCCAAGCTCCAAGACTCTCGAAGAGATCCCATAACTCCAAGCTAGTTTGACCCATAAAGTAAGGGTTTTCGGATGATTGCCCTAAGCGCTCGGCCACCTTTAAATCTGGTGAAACTGTAAAAATCAGTCATAAAAAAATTTCAAGTTTTAGCTTCTAACTTAATAAAAAAACCTTTAATACATGAATATGTTCTTACTTTGCTAATGATTTTTTTCAAATACACAGTATTTGTTTTTCGACTTAAAACTTAAGAAGTTTGAGTTGAAATTTCAAGTATCGCTTAAAATTTGACGTTTAAACTTTTATTATTCGGGCGAAAATTGTAAAGGGGTGCTTTACGATGAAATTTTACGGTTTTTACCCGCGGAGACTTCGTTACCCTGTTTCAAATTCATCGCTCGCGTTTTATTAGACTCCCCTTATTGTCTTCAATAAAAATTGTGGGAGATAGGCAATAAAGTTTTACGTGGTACAGTTACTACAATCCGTAATAAAATAACGTTGTAAATCAGTCGAGATTTGAGGTTCGTGATGGTCTAATGATGGGAAGTTGCTACGAGACGATGTGAATGTTATAAAAAGGTTTACTTTTACTGATATAAAAAATATATGTATAAAACGAAATCGTTTCGTGCGCATAAATTTATAATCAAATTTGTATTTTTTTTAAAAAGAGATTGGTAAGTGATCCTTGCGGCTTATAGACACCTGTAGGTACTATATGTGATGGTTAAGGAGTCAAGATACAGATGATTGGTGTCTGCGGATATGTTAAAGATGTCCTCCTGGTCGGTTTCGGCCACGGCCATATCTTCTATGTATATATTTTTTAATTATTACATTGAGAGCAACAAACGAGCGCACAGTTCCCCTGATGGCAAGTGATTCCTACGACCCGTCATATCTACATTCATCGTTGACAAGGAATTATAATTCACATGCGCTGTCACCCTTGAGGACTCATCACCAGCAACAAAGGTCTCCGGATCCCTGCACTCACCAGACAAAGCACAGCAGCATTACACTCTTATTTTACGCTGGTATTCCGCGAGGGCGTGGTCCTAAGCCGTTCGAGCTGACCCATTCATTCTGCGGCTAGAAACACACTGCAGTGTAGCTCTACTATTGTTAAATGATATCAGATAACATAAAATGCGTAGAACTTTATAGTGACCTAAGCAATTACGCTTATCGTCCCTTCCACTATACCGTTGTAATACACGTGCAATAAACTCAGAGGAAGGTTCAAATGCAGTGTCAGCGAAACGGAACGATATATACAACACCCACACCTTAAAACCAACAATTTGTGACCAAAACATTCTTCCTCGGCAGGGACGCCGAGCTTGAGACCCGCGACGTTGCAGTCTGGTAATTTAACCACTATACTGCACGAGGAGATATAGAAATATAGTATATATAGAACTTCAATATCAGTATTTGATTGCCGATCGTTCTTTATTAAATAAACGCAATAGCACATAAGAAAAGAGCCTACACCTTTCGGAAAGCAACCGGCAACGCATTTGCGACTCCTCTGGTATCGCGGATGTCCATGGGCGGCGGGATCCTTACCATCGGGTGGGCTGCATGCTTGTTTTTCACCAAAACAAATAAAAACCTGGGAGGAATCTTTCCCCGGACACGTCAGAACAGTCTTACTAATAAATAAATGTATAATCAAATAATAATAATAAATAATAGAATAATAGAAAACTTTGATTCGCCATTAAAAATGGCTTTCTACTCGTTTATGGCAAACTTTATGCGCCAGTTATGACTGAATAGATACTCCATATAGAATAGGCTATCGAACTAATTTTAATCAGTAACGTGTTATTTATTTGTCTTAGCATGCGTTATGACATACAACCAGTGGTCAGAAAAGATTGATCTAACTTGAGGTAGAAAGAGAAATAGTAGAAAAATTTATGCTATTGTAAAAATGTTATAATAAACTCGAATAGCACAAACATACTTCATCTATTTTTCATTTATTAGAACACTAACGAGTACACACCTTTAAAGTGAACATGGCTGTCGTTCATAACAATTACATTTCATATTCAAGATACACATGCTTTGTCACACTTAAGGACTGAGATGGAATTCCTGGATGGAGTCCTTTAAGGTCTTCGGGTCTCTACACTCACCATTTTTTATTATAAAGGTGGCAGCACGAAACGCAGTAACCCAATCCTGTTATTTCACGCCGGTATGATTCATGATGCAGCTACAAGTACATCATGTAAATCATACAAGTACCATTCTAAATAATGTATAAGTTAATAAACTGTAAGTCTTAATTACAATAAAGTAGATTTTAAGTCATTATTAAACACAATAGCTGTTTTTACCAACTCGCAAACTGAACACCGGTAATCCGAAGTAACATCATGATCGCTTCGTAATGTTCACTCTAATCTGTATAAATTACAACATGGCGGAGAAATCGCGCGCTAATTCTGACAAAGTTGACGCTCAATTACAGTTAGTTCATTCTGAACGAATGAATGAAAGCTTGTGTCCTAATTGTTTTAAATTACTTAACTTCATTCTACTTTATTATAAACATTATTTAGACAATGTTCAGATTATATCATTTTATATATTTATTATATAATTAAAATATAACAAACTAATTTTAAATGTACGGAGGAGACAAATATACCAAGAGAATTTAAACATTAGAAGCATTGCGTTGTTTTAACATAAAAAAACCCTATGATGATTCTATATAATTATATTGCATTATAACCAAACTTTGTATCATTTTCACTAAAACTATTTTTACAAGATTGTCGATTCAAAACGTGCATATACGAGTAGGTACATACTTTTAACTTCAGTTTTTAATTTTTTCACATAAACAGAATTCAATACTTCACACTTAGGCCGATTATGTAGCATTAATATGGACACTCGATATTATATATTTTTTATAACTTTCATTCGATAGTTGCATCGTAATCTTTTTGCAAGAATACGTGGGCGCGTAACTAAATGCGTGCGTTTAAGCCTAATAAATGTATAAATTCCTGCCTGCCAGTAAATATAGCTAATCTGCAGCGGTTGGACATTTTGTTGCTATTATACTTTGAGTAGGCGCCACCTCTTGGATTAGCTTTATTGTATGTTGGAAATAAATCATACATTTATATAATAATAAATGATACTATTCAAATCTTAATATTATGCTATATATTAAATAAATTCACATTGAAATTTAAAAAAAAGTTAAAAAAAAATAATTAACTTCAATGGTAGCCTTATAAAGTTTTTGTATTTTAGATATTTTGTAGTTTTTATAATAAGTGATAACTGTTAAATTTTTACTTACTGGCTAAAGTTCTTCCGTTTGGTATATCGATTGATAACACTCACGACACTACATAAAGTACTTGTAAAAGACAAGGTATTGTTGAATAAAATTCCAAAACCTGGTGATGTATATATTCTACTCTTATTCAGACTATAATAAGATTTATTTTATTAAAATTGAGATATGAGACGATTTTAGATTACCGCATTTTTAAACGCGTGTTTTAAACAAACTTACACAAGTTATGAAGAATTTATCTTTCTCGTATCTTACAACGGACTTTAATTATTGACCAATTCGTTTAGTTTGATCTATTTTTATATGTTTTATGACTAAGTTTTGGAGATATGCAGGCATTGCTGAAGTGCGTGGGTTCAACTTGAGCGAGTTCAAATCCTGAGATATGCGCGAGGCTTTGGCCATCTTTCGACACGTCTCCTTGTGGGGTGCAAGGCGAAGGAAGTAGCGATTAGAAGTTTAAGTAACCATTAGAAGATTAGTTCTTGTGTGGTAGCCTATACGCGTTAGTTCTATAGTACTTCCATAGAT
Source organism: Teinopalpus imperialis (assembly GCA_029286865.1). NCBI lineage: Eukaryota > Metazoa > Arthropoda > Insecta > Lepidoptera > Papilionidae > Teinopalpus > Teinopalpus imperialis. The sequence goes on from JAGSMU010000039.1 coordinate 1,528,009, forward strand.
GACAAAGAAGTTTCCAGAGAGGAGGAGAGGGTTCGAAGAGAGCAGTGTAATAGTCGACTAATAACACAATGATAACGATGAAATATATATATGGAATGTAAAATTAATGCTACTACTATGTCGAGGCATCTATATGCATACTTAGCTTATGCATGTAAATTTTTTTTTTAAAACCAGAATGAATTGTCAACTGAAATTTATAACTTAGCATAACTTACAAACCGCAAACAAAAATCTTTTTTTATTCTTAATTTTATTTTGTATTTTCTGTGTACGCAATAGAATAATATATAAAATTAAATATAATTTCATAATAAATGCTCCGACGAAAATTTCTACTCATACTACGGATAATAAAAAACATATTTGTTATGTTTACAATGGACCTTAAATGAATAATAGAGACCTTGACACCTATATTCTTTTATGGGGTAGGCTATATTGTTTACAAAGCTACCTTTGAAAACGATAAGAGGCAGAAAATGCGATCTTTATTCGTAAGGTTAGTCGAAATCCTATCTTATTCCAAAGTAATATTCTGGTATCGTTATGCAGTAGCAGTATATCCTAATCAAGGGTAAAGAGACATTCCATCTCAGACCATCAGGGCTGACAACGCATGTGTGATAAGATCGAAGGAAATTTCAAATGCAGCGCCAAGGAGACACAGATCTGAAATCCATTATATGACTTATTAATGTTGTTTATCAGCTGGATATCGAACAGAGGACCTGCAACACTTCTACAACGACAACTTTACCACGCGGCTTTCAATTTGATTTCACAATGAAAGCATTTCTTTAGAAGCCCGTGCTCTAGTCATAAACGTTACGTTTGCCGAGCCTTTTGATTCTTTGCAAAATATTTTTAAACAACAGCCCATATATATAAATCCCACAACTGGGCATGGGCCTCATCTCTGGAGAGAGTGTTAGAGCATAGTCCACGCTCCACTTCCTATCGGCCGACTTCGTGTTCATGTCCTCGTTTTTTTTTTATTTTATAGACATGTTGGTTTCCTTACGATTTCTTTTATTTCCTTCACCGCCGAACTCGTGGTTAATAATATGTATAATATATACCGTATTATATCGATTATAAGACGCCACTGATAAAAAATATTTCATTATAAGACGCAACCTAAATATTTCAAACTAGAAATAAGAAAATATTTTTTTTTATTATAAAGTGTATTAAATTTAAAATATACTTTATTATTCAAACACTTTCATCGTCAGAAGAACCACCATCTTAATCTTTCCCATAAAATATCATCTTCTGAACCAAATGATAAGACTACAGCGTTTTTAAAATTTCACCGACATCGCACAGTAATTGCAGGTCTATTGCATACGTCACTTGTTTACGTGTCATAACGATACTCGAGATACGATCTCTCAGTAGTCAACCCCCTCCATCGAATATAAGACGCATCACGAACGCAGACGCATATTTGTGTATTGAGATTTGTTTGAAATAAAGAGGTAAGTTTTTAATATAGAAACATGATTCTTTGCAATTTTTTTATATTTTATAATGAATATTGATAGCTGGTTAATAGGAAAAATAGATTTAGGCTTATTTCAAATATATAATCGCTGTTAACTTAAACTGTCTGTTACCGTCACCCGGATAATGTAGATTGATTCGCCTCGGCTCTGAGGAGACAAATTCGATTTGCGACGAAGCGATGCAAGATTTGACGCCGTGAAAAATATGCGAGATTTTATGTTAAAGGCGCGAAGGATTACATGGATAAATTTTGGATTTTTTATCGAAATCCGTATTACGTTGGGTGAGTGAACTGTTTTGAACATATTAAATTGAGGAATTTCTAAGACTAAACTCTTAAGTTTTGTATATGCTGAACGTAGATCAGATTAATTTTCAAATCAATCTAAACTTGAAAATTCTTTCAAAACTATATGTAAAATTTTATGAAATAAAGCAGTAGTTAGGTTTAAGATAAGATGAAATGATTCCTATGGCCTCATGGGCCATCCGAATTCATCCTTAATAAGGAATCATAATGTAGATGTATGTATTCTGTGCGGGCGTGGTCCTTCCCCGGTCAAGCTGACCCATTCATTCTGAAGCTAGAAACAAGTTGCAGGGTAGCTTTGCCACTGTTAAATTAAAATTCCAAGAAGTAAGCTCGCGCTTCAGTAAGTCCAACGTTACTTCTGGGAATCCTTGGCTCCCCTAAGGGCCCCGCCCCACAGGATGCGTCTGGGAGATGGCAGCATATGCCTGTTTCGTTTGGTCAGTGTAGGAAACCGGAGAAAATGGTAGTTGCGCATTCTATATAAGTCCTAAGGGACACATAGGTTATGTGGATCTTGAATCTTTCTTGAATATGTATGAATGTTGAAATGATGTATGATGTATTAGTAATCTTTTAAAATTGATTATGTAAGTGGTGTAGACCCGTACTCGTTGACGCCTTGAGTTTCATAAAAACGAGATAAAAAAAACTCAATTCAAAATTCAAAACAAAAACCATATGCATAATGATAAACCTTTACTTCAATAAATAAACAATCCAAAAACAAATCTAAGAAGATTAAGTTAGATTCGTTAATCCTACAAATCTGATATGTAATTACTTCATATGTAATAGAACCATAAACAACGCTAACTACCCTTATAAGGAGCATTAATTACACGAAACATTTTAATACCCACTTCAGGCTATAAAAGGGAATAAGCTAAGTCGAAAGAAAGTTGTGAGCCAAGTTTAGTTCTAAAAACAACGGTCGGGAACATTAAAGACGTGCATACGTAGAGCAAATAAGTCACAGCCATTTCTCAGTGTCCGGATCGATTCAACTGTGACGTTAAAAGTTACATTTCTTTTGAGTAACTTATCTGACGAGAGTTAAAAGATTTGGTAAAGAAAAAAGCATTCATTTCGTATTTCTTAGGGTTTCGAAACAACTGAGCATGCCTAAGATATGTCAACGGGCTAATCATTCCTGTAAACGGGGCTCTTGGCTTTACACTGGTATTCTTTATTATTTTACATATCTTGGTTGTGAACTCTGTTAGGCAGAGAAGTAACAAAACACTGATGACTCCATAGTGATCTGCATATTTTATATGGCCAGCAGTAAAGGATCAAAATTCGGAAGACGAATCACAAATAAATATAAAATTACATGGCTTATCTAGCCGATTTATTTATATCTTACAAAACTAGCTGCTTCGTACCACTACATAGGTTTTGTTACCATTTACTTATGTTCCATGTTTTGGAGGAACGGTTTCTGTCAGTTACGATGATTCTATATGAATATCGGTCGTTATGTTCGATCTAAGAATTCCGACACGACGCCTGATACGTTAAAATTTTGTATGTTGAACCCTTGAACATCTATATCTAGGATAATTGAGATACGGATATTCAGTTATTTAGTTAATACCCCTGGATGGAAAATTGCCAATAATTAAACACATCTGGATTAATCTCTTATTTTACGCTGATTCTGTGGAGAATTTATTCTTCCCTAGTCAAACTAACCTATACAATCAGAAACTACTTTAATTCTTTGTGTATTGGCTTAGACCATAATATGGTTGTCCGTAGATAAGTTTTTGCTTTTATATAGTTATACTATATGTATATATTAATAGAGTTGTTCCTAAAAACTATATATTTCTTATCTTTCCATTTATTAAGGGTGATAAATGAGCATTGGTGCTGATTTGGAGAACTTACAGCTTTTCACGGCTACAGTGAATGATTGGATATTAATTTAGTAATTGATTTTTCTTCTTTATTAAATTAAGTGTGATTAGCATACAGTTCAGTTGATGATAAGTAATGACCTCAACAAGGATTCAAGATGCAAATGCTTTGCGACCCCTGAGAGCTGAGATGGAATGCCATATTATCTGTAATTGGGTCCACGTTGGTATTTAGTAAGCTTGTTCATTTCCTAATAAAACTAACCGATTTATACTACAATTGGAAATTAATTTAAAACTGGCGATAGTGCTGCCAAATAAAAAAAGTCTTCTCTAGTCAGTGTGAGAGTCTAAGAATGCTTCTTAATAGTCAAAACGGAATGTGTGTTATATGTTATATCGATAATTCTAATAAATGTTAAGGACAGAAAATATTTTTATTTTTCTAAAACTGCGGCCTAAATAATATATTCAGCTGATAGAGAACTCACATTTTCATCCAAAGCTTCGGCTTATTCTTGTCTTTTTGAAAAAGTCTTTACGTCACGCGTTGTTATTATTTCCCGACATATTTCTTTTCGTAGCACGTCCTATTCTTTTAGATGTGCCATCATAAATAAGAATCTATTGCACAACAATATTCTTAAAGTCCAACGTGTTAAAAGCGACTTTGGCTTGATCATTCTATACGGCGAAAGTTCCGATAGATTGCTGTTTTGTTTTCCCATCACGTCTCAGGTTCGGCTCCTCGGTCGACGTGTACTTTCTATATACCCTTATAAGTCGCGTTTTGTTCTTATTGCGTTGTATTACGTATCGTGACAGTGTCGGCATTATTAAATATTTGCTATCATTAGCGTGCACGGGTGTCTGGGGATCTTTATCCGCTTGTTGGATTTATTGTTAGTTTGTGAAATCCCAACATAATACTACTTGGAAAAGTTTACATGATCGGTTTAGTGTATTGTATATCGTATTTTATTTTATGGAGCTAATGGTGACAAAAGGGCACACAGTTTACTTCATGTAAGTACTTACTGCAGCCCATAAGATTCTTCATCCGTTCACAGCTAGCCTTCAGTGTGTTTCTAGCAGCTAAAACAATACGTAGGTACGACCAGGGTAGGGCCACGAGCCCACAGTATATACATACATACATATATTATCTGAAGTGTTGGATGCTGCTGTGTTTCGTTTGGTGAGTATAGGGATCCTGGAAGGTGTACTGGTAGTGCATTCCGTCTCTGTCCTAACAAGACCCGTGACCAAGCATAAACATACATGCATGTCCAATCTTTTTAGAAGATCAATGTTATTTATGGACTGCAAATATCAATATATACCGTCATGTGACCTGTGTGCTCTAATTATCATTCTATTTTTTTAATTATAAAAGATATTCGTACCTAAGTAGCTAGTAATTACTAAGAAATATAATTATATATTATATATATTACTAAGACGTATTTTGTTCCAATATACACATTTAATTTCACTTTACTACTTAGGAGCCTACGTAATACAACTCGTGTTGGGAAAGTTTATTATATTCAGTCAGAAAACGTTGTTTTTTTCAGTGTCAAGAAAATCCTCTTTTCATATTTTGTTTTCTTTGAAATTAACACAGTATAAATTGTAATGTATAAATACAAATATAGAATAGAAAACTATATTATTGTATTTCCAGTAGACCTGGAGCGAAATAATTAAAAACTCCATGGTACTTGAGACTTTTTTTTATAATAGGGGTGGCCGAACGCATAGTGTTCCTCTGCATGTGCGTACTGTGCATGAATTGGCCCACTGGCAAGATGGAATTCCTCGTGACCCATTAATTGAATCATCAGATTCTTACGAACAGCAGTTACGCTGTTACGCTGCTATTCAGGAGGGCGTGGTCTTGTGCGGATCGCGGGTCTTCTGAGAACTACCGCCAGTTTTGTAGCCGTGGTTGCATATTGTGTGATACATCAAAACTTACAGTTAAAAGATTTATCTGTCCGTGGAGCAGAGCTTTCGCCAGGTCTGCTTACGCCCCAATTTTTTTTTTCAAGTTTGTGTGATGTTGTTGGTCTTGTGACCTCTACGGCTATATCGGAGCAGACTTGCGAGCGGGGGTCCGCTGAGTAGGGCCCGATTTTGTATCGGATATCTCTGTATATATTAAAAAAAATATTTATATATATATATATATATATATATATATATATATATATATATATATATATATATATATATATATTTACATATATATGGAGTTGTTCAGAAACATTGATATCGTGATTCAAGTGTCACAGTCGGTGATTGGTAATCGTTCTTTAAACGTAAGCGCCATAACATTATCGGTCATTGCGTTTTTGTATACTAATTAAAACGTGACGACCAAATTCTAACCATAACTAGAACGTGGTACTTTTAGCAAAACTAATAATGTACCTTCGTCTAAATAATCACTCATATCTTACTGTATAACCTATACTTTCTTACGATAGCGTTTACTATTTAAACACAGAAAACATAAATCTCTTAATTAAATTAATTAAATAATTATCTAAACTTTTCTCTTCCTTTAAAGCTAAAATGCGTATTGTATTTTCAAATCCTTTTATTAAACTTAAAGTACGGTATTGCGGAAACCCATGAATAAATAATGTTAATTCAAAATTCCCACCGTCCCCGGGGTGGAATCGTGAAATCTTTTGGGACACGAAACTTTTTTCCCTCGACGCGAAGGAATAACTTCTCTCCCCCGTTAAGAGGGCGGCCTATTATCTTTCATTTCGCCAGTAATTTAACATTCACCGTACGCTCCGGGAAAATCATGCTATCAAATACTGTATTTACCCTCCTTTCTGGGGGTGACAACTTTTTACTTGGAAATCTCCCAATAATTTGCCAAAGTGGCAGCTGGTTAGACTGCAACGATTATCGGGCTCTAAAAAGATTTCGGCTTTAGGTGTTTACGGACTTATGGGGGAAAGAAATAGTATTATCGGGGCCAACTCGGTCGTCGGCTGAAGTCAAGTTTTCTTATATTTTTTATTTTTCTAAAACTGCGGCCTAAATAATATATTCAGCTGATAGAGAACTCACATTTTCATCCAAAGCTTCGGCTTATTCTTGTCTTTTTGAAAAAGTCTTTACGTCACGCGTTGTTATTATTTCCCGACATATTTCTTTTCGTAGCACGTCCTATTCTTTTAGATGTGCCATCATAAATAAGAATCTATTGCACAACAATATTCTTAAAGTCCAACGTGTTAAAAGCGACTTTGGCTTGATCATTCTATACGGCGAAAGTTCCGATAGATTGCTGTTTTGTTTTCGCATCACGTCTCAGGTTCGGCTCCTCGGTCCACGTGTACTTTCTATATACCCTTATAAGTCGCGTTTTGTTCTTATTGCGTTGTATTACGTATCGTGACAGTGTCGGCATTATTAAATATTTGCTATCATTAGCGTGCACGGGTGTCTGGGGATCTTTATCCGCTTGTTGGATTTATTGTTGGTTTGTGAAATCCCAACATAATACTACTTGGAAAAGTTTACATGATCGGTTTAGTGTATTGTATATAGTATTTTATTTTATGGAGCTAATGGTGACATAAGGGCACAGAGTTTACTTCATGTAAATACTTACTGCAGCCCATAAGATTCTTCATCCGTTCACAGCTAGCCTTCAGTGTGTTTCTCGCAGCTAAAACAATACGTAGGTACGACCAGGGTAGGGCCACGAGCCCACAGTATATACATACATATGTAGATTATCTGAAGTTACGGATGCTGCTGTGTTTCGTTTGGTGAGTATAGGGATCCCGTGACCCGGTTACTGGTAGTGCATTCCGTCTCTGTCCTAACAAGACCCGTGTCCAAGCATAAACATACATGCATGTCCAATCTTTTTAGAAGATCAATGTTATTTATGGACTGCAAATATCAATATATACCGTCATGTGACCTGTGTGCTCTAATTATCATTCTATTTTTTTAATTATAAAAGATATTCGTACCTAAGTAGCTAGTAATTACTAAGAAATATAATTATATATTATATATATTACTAAGACGTATTTTGTTCCAATATACACATTTAATTTCACTTTACTACTTAGGAGCCTACGTAATACAACTCGTGTTGGGAAAGTTTATTATATTCAGTCAGAAAACGTTGTTTTTTTCAGTGTCAAGAAAATCCTCTTTTCATATTTGGTTTTCTTTGAAATTAACACAGTATAAATTGTAATGTATAAATACAAATATAGAATAGAAAACTATATTATTGTATTTCCAGTAGACCTGGAGCGAAATAATTAAAAAGTCCATGGTACTTGAGACTTTTTTTTATAATAGGGGTGGCCGAACGCATAGTGTTCCTATGCATGTGCGTGAATTGGCCCACTGGCAAGATGGAATTCCTCGTGACCCATTAATTGAATCATCAGATTCTTACGAACAGCAGTTACGCTGTTACGCTGCTATTCCAGGAGGGCGTGGTCTTGTGTGGATCGCGGGTATTCTGAGAACTACCGCCAGTTTTTGTAGCCGTGGTTGCATATTGTGTCATACATCAAAACTTACAGTTAAAAGATTTATCTGTCCGTGGAGCAGAGCTTTCGCCAGGTCTGCTTACGCCCCAATTTTTTTTTTCAAGTTTGTGTGATGTTGTTAGTCTTGTGACCTTTACGGCTATATCGGAGCAGACTTGCGAGCGGGGGTCCGCTGAGTAGGGCCCGATTTTGTATCGGATATCTCTGTATATATAAAAAAAAAATATTTATATATATATATATATTTACATATATATGGAGTTGTTCAGAAACATTGATATCGTGATTCAAGTGTCACAGTCGGTGATTGGTAATCGTTCTTTAAACGAAAGCGCCATAACATTATCGGTCATTGCGTTTTTGTATACTAATTAACGACGTGACGACCAAATTCTAACCATAACTAGGACGTGGTCCTTTTAGCAAAACTAATAATGTACCTTCGTCTAAATAATCACTCATATCTTACTGTATAACCTATACTTTCTTACGATAGCGTTTACTATTTAAACACAGAAAACTTAAATCTCTTAATTAAATTAATTAAATAATTATCTAAACTTTTCTCTTCCTTTAAAGCTAAAATGCGTATTGTATTTTCAAATCCTTTTATTAAACTTAAAGTACGGTATTGCGGAAACCCATGAATAAATAATGTTAATTCAAAATTCCCACCGTCCCCGGGTGGAATCGTGAAATCTTTTGGGACACGAAACTTTTTCCCTCGACGCGAAGGAATAACTTCTCTCCCCCGTTAAGAGGGCGGCCTATTATCTTTCATTTCGCCAGTAATTTAACATTCACCGTACGCTCCGGGAAAATCATGCTATCAAATACTGTATTTACCCTCCTTTCTGGGGGTGACAACTTTTTACTTGGAAATCTCCCAATAATTTGCCAAAGTGGCAGCTGGTTAGACTGCAACGATTATCGGGCTCTAAAAAGATTTCGGCTTTAGGTGTTTACGGACTTATGGGGGAAAGAAATAGTATTATCGGGGCCAACTCGGTCGTCGGCTGAAGTCAAGTTTTCTTATATTTTTTTTATTTTATTATTTATTATATATTCTTTTATTTTATTACATAGAGAGTAACAAACGAGCATACAGTTCACGTGATGATAAGTGATACCTGCAGTCCCATGACATCTACATTCATCTTTGACAAGGAATCACAATGCAGATGCGTTGTCACCCTTGAGGACTGCCATAGAATACCTCGTCACCAGTAACAAAGGTCTCCGGATCCTTACACTCACCAGACAGCCGGTATTCTGTGAGGGCGTGGCTCTACCCCGGTCGAGCTGAGCCATTCAATCTGCAACTAGTAACAAACAAGCAGTGGAGCTCTACCACTGTTAAAATAGGGTTCGCTACTCGGTGTTTTAGTTGTGTCAATTTATACTCCAATACACATAAAATCGTGTCAAAACCTTCCTTCCTCGATGAATATTTTAGTCTGGACGTGTTGTATGTATTGCCCATGTCCCTGACACTGCATTTGAATCAAAGAAATGATTTGATTGCACATGTATGTTCAGGAAGTGGACGACGATTGAGTGCCTCTGTGTTTGCGTCAACGTTTAAGGTATTATAAAATATTTATCGCACTTGACGTCATCTGGCAATAATCAGTTACTTGTAATAAGAACTTAATTTAGATTTTGTAAATTAAACTTTTCAAATTAAAACTCTGCCGTTGCAGTCATTGGCTGATTGTCTTATAGCCGAATCAGAGCGTCCGTATTTGGTAGCTTAATTAAAGTTTAGCTACTAAACCGTGTATTAGGAATGAAACCACAATGACCGATGCGTACTAATTTAGATTTGGTTCGGCTGCGCTTGTTTAATTGAAATTTTCGTTTGGATAGATACTCCGCGTCTAATCGTCGTCGTGGTCTAATTTTGAATAATTCTGTAACTCCATTCGGTTCACTATGTGTGAGTTAAATATGTAATGTATTACAATTTTTTATCGGACAAATTCAACCGATTTTTTTTCAGAACTTATCGCACATGCTTTACATTTAAATAAAGGGCAGTACGAATAATTACTTGCTTATTTGAGTAAATAGTTACCGCATACTGGTAACAATTACTAATACTCAACGATCATAATCGACCATTGTTATCATGATAAGTTGACTTGGATTTTTATAAAATATTATATACAAGGCAATGGTATGCTGGGAGCATGCTTTTATTTTCGTTGTATTTGATGCCATGAGACAACTATCAATTGTAATTTTACTGTACAGATTCACCGTGTGGTGTCGTAAGTTTATATGGAGAGTTTATATTAAGGAGCTTACCTTGAAAAATAAAAACTAACTAAGGTTATATTAAAATTGTAGTCCATAGACCTATCTATGGAATACATTATTTTGTAAAGAAAGTCTATGAGCATTTATTTATATTTTTTTAACTGTATAAGTTATATTATGTCTAGGTAAGTTTTTACAAACTACAACTTATTATTTTTCCCTCATCTTTAGAAATACTTAAGCTATTTACATTTATTTTGATGATATTGGTTTAGTACTTAAAACTAATTCTATGGTATCGGTTTACTTATTGTGAAATAATAACCAATATTCTCGTATGTAACTACATATGACACTGTTGGGCATAGGGCTTCTTTCGAGAAGGTATTGGAGCACCGTCCACCACGAATCTCTATTGCGAATTGTCAGACTTCACATATTTAGAAATATTTATTTCTTAGACATGTTATTATTTTAACGAAATTTTCTTTCTCGTTCTAGCATTTAGTAAATCGACACTTAAAAATTCAATTAACATATTAATTGGTGCCGACAATGCGGATCGAACTTAGTTCGTTCGCTTACCGTGGATTAAAAGCGAGCGCTTAAACACTGAGCTACAACGGCTAATTATTTATTTAGTATTTAGAAATATCCATAAATTTCTATATATTAAAATAGATTCACAAATTGTTCCTAAATTGTAAAAGGACAGGCTTCAACAAAAAATTCACTGCACATTTCATGGCTGAATTGTTTGAAACTAAGTTTAATCGAAAAATAAATAGAGGAATGAAAAAAAATATCAGTGCTATGATAGAACAATTTATTTTTAAACTAATACGAACGCATAGTAGAATTTAGGATATATATTTATAATATTACAATGGTATAATAACAAAACATTGACAATATAAAGCGATAATTAAGGTCACCAACATTTGATAAAGCCGCGATCAAATTATGTACAAACGGACATGGCGATTTTGAAATATTGAACGTTATAAGTTACAATTTCAAAATATTAAAGCTATGAAGAACATGGCCGATGACAACAGTCTTATCTCTAGAAATGTATATATTATTAAAATCATCAATTGCTTCAACCACATACATTTTAAGTTCGATTGCTTTTTTCAAGCTAATTCAAAGCAGGATCTATTGTGTACTATGTTTTAATAATAATTTTTACTTATAATGATAGTTTACAACAAAGTATAAATTTCATTCATAAAATACATTCAGAAGGAATGTAATGCATTAGAGATGAATATTTCAGAACTCTTATTTTACTGGTTGAAACAAAAGATATACACCAACGTTACGGCGGTGAGCTAATTACCAATGAGGATACGAATACAGCATAGCCTTCTCGATATAAGGTCACTGGGAAGACAGAGGAAGACTATTAAAATAGATTTTGTTATATTTAGTGTCTATAGCAAAGCTATAAAACAGATTTTAATAATTTACAAAAAATATAAGTAAAGAACTATAAAAGTACAAAATGAGCAAAACTAACAGTCAATAGGCATTTAATGACACGTCTGTATTTACAAGATTGTCAAAAGATGTTCGTTTTATGTAGTTTGACTTAAGTTAGGAGTACGGAGCTAGAAGCTTTCGTTAGGATTAGAAAAATACAGTGGTAACCTCAAGGGATTAGTGCCAAGCCTTTGTTGTATAAATATGAGTACATCTAGAGTACAAAAGCAGTCTCCAGGTTAAATTCGGTAACGTAGCTTAATAATAGAAATCATTTTGAACTTGAAATACTAAAGTACAAGCCTAGCACTTTACGATATCATTCAAATTTTGGAAAGTTAAAAATCACTTATTTCGGGATCGGTGTCGGCGTATTTACAAGTAAATGGATTTCTTAGCCAGGAGCAGAAGGAACGATCGCTATGCTGTTTATATTTTGCCGTCGTATGTTTTTTTGCATGTGCTCGGGCAACAGCTGCCCGGCGTGTTGGATAAGAGTCGAGAGATGATGCATCAGAATCTCTAGGTACTGAATCGTATCCCGATTCAGCACGTCTTGAGGTTGCTGCAGGACTATGTTTTCCAGTCCTTGGCGTTGATTCATGACCACTATCATAACCATCTGGCTTGGAGCTTGCAACTACTCTGGCAACAACTTTATCGCCCTTCTCATTCTTTTCTATTCGTGGTTCTGTGGTCACTACAGGTGGTGTGACTTCAAGATGTAAATTAGATTTTAAATCTCTAAATGTATTTGATGGTGCTCCATTCCCTGGTAGGCGTTTTTCTTCTCTTAGATTTGGGTCAGAAGCCCCATCTGGATGCCTTAATGAGGCAATCCTAGCATCAGTGATATCGTTTCCTCGGTACCTTTCGAACGGTCCATAGTCATTATGCGATACGTCTAAATCTTGATATGCACAATCATCAACAGCACTTCCTGGTCTCGACATTGAACGTTTGCAACTATTACATATTTTATCGCTGGGCCTATAGGCAGGTTCGCTATATACAGATCCATCACCATGATATTCTTCGGTATCTCGAACATTGCATAAGGATAGAGATTGAAATTGTGGAGCAATTCTAGTATTAGGAACATCGTTTCCATCTAATATTCTACGCGAGCTATACAATTCAGTTAACCCTAATATATCATCTACTCTTGATCTAGATGACTGTAAACTTTCATGAGGATTTAAATCAACTAAAGGCTGATCGCTATTAAAATTTTCCGCATAAAAACCCAATTGCCTTAGATATGATTCATTTCTTATTTGTCTCTCTACTTCGCTATATAATGATAGTGTATCCGTAAAAGTTGAAGCCACTGTGAGATTCTCTTGGCTGAGAATCCTAAGTGGGTGATCATCACAATCTTCATAACCTATTTCAGGCATAGGATTTTCTGAAAGACCCATACAAAATGCTATATCTTCCTCTGTAACTTGTAAACAACTGTCCTGCATTGGAACTGGTTCTAATGGTTCTTCAACTTCAATAATCTCCAACATTTCGTCATCATCATCATCACCAAGTCCTTTATTCATGTGATGCGTATCTCTGCTGCGATTAGAAATTAACTCATCCTCCATTCTTAACCTTTCTTTATATTTGGAATCTAAGCTCTCCATTGACACTTCTCTACTACTTAAGCTACTGGGTTGAATTAATGGAAGCGCAGGAGGTATTTCAGCCATTTCTTCACTGTCGTCGTCGTCATCTAATTCATTTTTAGCTGCTGATTTCGAACTACTTGATCTTCTCGACATGTGATCTGTAAATGAAGGCCCAAAATTTTCTTCTTCTATTGTCATTTCTTTGGTTCCTGCTTTTAATCCTGTTCTTATCGTTGATTCTTCTACATGTATGCGTCTACTCGTATCCTTCATTACTTCCATTTTGTGAATAGTATCGGAATCATCGGACATTCTAACCCCAGGGTCTCTATGACCAGGTTGAATTTTATGGCTAGGTGAGTTGTGTCTCGATTTGTGTATTTGGGACGTTTGATTTTCTACCCATTTCCTTATCATGTTTTTCTTATGATTGTCCATGTAGCCATATCCAAGATTCTCATTACCATGTGAACTTAAAACACCGACCTGAAGAGATATTGCATTGGGTTGTACTGGTACGGATTCAAATTGTAAAGGAGCTTTATTTTCTTGCATAGGTCCATCGATCCACGTTTCCCGTTTTTTCACTTGTGTTTCTTTGATAATATGTCGAGCTTCTACTAAACGTGATTTTGATATTCTTGGACCGTCAATCCAATGTTCGTCACTAGTACTTTTACCCTCTTCCGAGTAAGATTTAACACATGTTTTCTTTAAAGGTGTTGTTTTTGAAGTTGCGGAATGTACAGGAGATGATTTGGGTGTTTGATTAGTTGGCTGAATACTAGTTTTCATAGGAGATGATTTTGGCGAAGAATGCAGTTTATGAATTGGACTTTTCTCTTCTATGACTTTGGATAGAGATGATTTGTGTTTTTGTTCTGCTGCAGACCCTCTTAACGCTTTGCTTAAAAAACATCTATTGTCCCCTAAGTTTATATGAGGTATGTAAACAGGAGGATGTTCTCCATCAGTTGCGTCATCCATCGGTCCTACATAAATGACGGTATCAGCAGACAAGTCACTGCTAGATGGGTCTGGCTCGCTACTGCTAGGTTTAGAAGCATCTTCACCAGAACTTCCCCCGGAGCCTGCGTTATTGTTAGAGGAATATTTCATTTTTCTTCGCCGCAATCTATGTATTCTTGACGCTAATTGTAAAGTTGTGAGAGTATCGGAGTAATTTTGTACATTTGGTGAAACGTGTACTATCATTGCAGTGTGACAAGTCAAGGAACCGAGACACTCTTTAAGGACATGCGTAAGGTTATGATCACGATATGGTAAATGTCGTTGTCCATTGAATATGGCGAGTAAAATGTTTCCTAATCCTGACAGGGGTATTCCTCCATTCGTTTTTCCTCTTTCAGAGTTGCCTAAGTCAATAAGATGTAAGCGGCTCCTTCCACCGGCAACTGAAAATAGAGGGAAAACGGTGTATCTTCTTATAAAGTTATCAAGTTATAAGATTATAATATATATATATATATATATATATATATATATATATATATATATATATATATATTAATCTTTCTTTTGTTTTTCTTGATTTCAATTATTTTTACTTACCAGCACCTTTTCCTCCAACGCTGTATTGGTAAACATGAAGAGTATACAAAAGGTGGCTGTCCTTGCCCTCTTCTTTAGCACCTCTCGTGGCTAAAGCTGCATCTAAATAGAACGCTGCCTTTTCAGCACTATGGACGCGCAATTCTGACTGATTCTGTAAATGCGTACCGAAGAGCGGATCATCTCTAAGATATACACCAGGTGATTGCTCCGTATCTGTGAATAATATATTACCGTTAATGTTGTATCGCTATTTAAATTTATATTAATTTTATTAATATTATTGATATAGGTTTAAAAATACTTTATTAAAGTTTATCAACTCATTATTTTAGGATTTATTTTACACTTTATTTAGATTCACCGGATTGAAACATGGCCGAGCGCTATGAACCCTCAGTCAAAATCTTTAGGGTTCCCGAGATGGAGCCTCGGCTTAGGCTGTTACTGTTAGGAGCTAACTGACTCTTCTGACGGATTATTCAATATTATAATATAATAATTAACTTAATTGATTAAAGAGATTACAAATAACTCTTACCGTTTTGATACGGTGCTAGCAGATCCCGTATCTGGTTGGTATTGGTGCAGAGTTCCACCGCGGAGACCCTGATGGAGAAGCGGGTGCCGCATTTGTGCCTTTGTTCTGCTATACCTCGGAACAGCCAAGTGATGGCACAGGGTATCGTTCCCAGTGAACCCGCGGAGTCCGGTCGCCCCAGCATTGTGTAGGACTTACCTGGATTAAACAAATGAGATTTCTAACACTATAGTCCCTACAAGCCTTTCAACCTAACCTAATCTAATCTAAGGTAAAACTTCCAAGATAAATATTATATTTAGTCTTTTCAAGTAGATAATATTGTACTTTTAGCTATCAGCATTAGAGACACACGATTTAAAATAAGTCGACTGAATAATATGATAGATTTAGATTTATATTTATAAAAAGATTTGACCCGATTTGGCTTGAAGTTTTTATTGTTCAATTTGAAAAGATTTCAATTCGACGATTATTTATGGATATTATATTACTTTGTTTTTTCTTATCATAATAATCAAATGATTCATATGTAAAGCAATAACAATTACTTCAATTTGATGCGATCACCGTTTCAAATCGTGAATTAAATTATTCATTCAGTCATTCATTGAGGATCATTGTTTAGACCACAACTGTGACTGTTACCACAATGTGAATATACTTGCTTTATTTGTGTTACATTAACGCGGGAGTCGCTAAGATAATTAAGACATGGCTCGAATTATTCACCCAGTTAGTTCTTCAATCCCCAAAATAAGCGGGATATTGCATTAAGCCTGGTTTCGGCGAAATTTCAGCCGCGTTCGCCTCGGAAGTTTCATTTACCCGAAGCTCTCATTCAATTTGAATTTAAAACTGTAATCCTCTAGGTAAGGGTAAGACTTACAACTTCTGGTAAATCGCACCTTACTTTATTAACTTCTCTTGATAACGGAATTGATGGTTTTTTTTATCGCGACTGGCTGGATCTTGACTATTTTTTTTATCTAATGGTGCCTTAGGTGGTGAATACACTAGCTCAGTAAAAGCCTGAATTGGCTCGAACATTGTTAATATGTTTAGATTTTGAATCCAGATTTGGTTATTTCCTATATCACTAACACGAACTTGTCTACATATGAACTTATTGCCTATCTTCGAACTTATATTATATCGTTTACGAATAGCAATTGCTTGTCCTATCGAGTTAATATAAATTAGTAACTATTAGACATAATTTTGCAGATGCTAATTTGGTTTAGTATCGTATTTCCAATAATAAAATGTGGAATAAGCTATTAAATATACATTTACAGCGTTAATCAAAACATTTCGCATTCAGGCATACGTTAAAATATTCACTCCAACCCTGAACCGTTCCACTATTTATCAGAGCACTACTCGGCAAAACTTTTCCTCCGACCTCTCCCGACGGGAGGGAATTTACATTCAAATGGGAAAGAGGCGAGCTAGCTCTTAATTGAAAGTTTGATAAACACCCGGAAGGTGCGAGGCGGTCTCATATATCTATTTGCGGACCTAACTTTCCTACAAATGCACGTTAAATCATTACAGTGGTGGAAGATTTTTATTTAATAAACTTTTTTGTTTTTATAATATTAGGTCTTTACCTATGAAATTGCCGTTCTTCAGTATTGGCCATTTCAAAGTGGATTTTGTTCAACAGTTGGTTAGATCCTGGTTCAGCACCAAAGCAATGCCCTAAACGAAAAATGACCTTTAGACAGTTGATGATCACTGTTTGGTGGTCTGGTGTCGGCATAAGCATAACTGCAGGTGTGTACTGTGAAGAACTGAAGACAATGATGGAGAAACTCGCACATCTGCAACCAGCTTTGGTCAATCGGTCTCCCCGCTGCTCCTACACGACAACGCGCGACCCCATACTGCACAACAGACAGTCTTCCATGCTGCAAGAGTTGGGGTTGGAAGCTCTCCTTCATCCACCGTACTCACCAGACCTTGCATCCACCGACTAGTACTTTTTCCAAAATTCGGACAACTTTTTAGCGGGAAAAAAATTCAATTCCCGAGAGGCGGTACAAAATGCTTTTGAAGAGTTTGTTGCCTCCCCTCCAGCTGATCTTTACAAGAAGGGCATATATAAACTACCACTGCGTTGGCAAAGATTACGATATTAAGATGCATGGATTACATGAGTGATTAATTTGAATAACAGAAATAAAAATGTTTGAAAAAAATACTTTAACTTATTTCATACAAAACGGCAATTTCTTAGGTAGATACCTATTATTAGGGATGGCAAACGCGGCCTATGATATCTACATCCATCCTCAACAAAGATTGAAGATGTCAACGCACGTATTGCCATCCTTGAGGACAAGGAAGAAGTACCTTGTCACCCGCAATAGGTTCCCCAAATCCCTCAAATTCACAATACAAAACACAGTACGATGTCCCTATTTCACACTGATATTCTGTGAGAACGTTGGGACCGATCCATTCTGTTGATGCCACAAACTAAGTGCAGTATGACTCTACCGTACTCAAAAGACCATATTAGAGTATCCGAAAAATAATGGATACATCCCGTACCATAAATAAAAAAATAATTAGCCATAATGAATGTTGGCAAATAATAATAAGAACAGAAGAAATTATTTTTGTCGGCATTTTTGTGTTGTCTGTTACAATTTAACTTACTAGACTCAGGCCGTTATAATTCTATTCCTTAGTCAATAAAATAGTTAGTAACTCCGGAACTGAATATAGTATGCAATTCATGCTAGAGATCAAATAGTCTTTAAATTCCTTTATGTAAAATATTTCATAACCAGCTCTATCATTTTGCACAGAAATGCACGAAATGAAATCGGTAATTTTTGTTCATAAATTTTAATAACAGACAATTTATATCCAAAATTTTGAAACGCATACCTTTAATTAATGGGTTAAATTCCACAAACTTTTCTTACTGTACGTCCGCAAAATACCTTTTTTAATATTCTTCGGTTATATGTATTTATTGTAAACATAACGTTACGTGTTAAAGTAAATCTGTACTAACTTAAACTAAAATTTATTATTATGGGAAATAAAAACAAAAAGAACTTTTTTTAGCAATTAGAAAAGTTTTAAATGTTTTTAGTAGTACTTTGCATAACTCTGTCGACTTGTAATTTTGTTAATTGCGCATTAGTGGTAAATAATCCATTAGAGTTCGTTGTTGAATCAAGTACAAATGCTTGCGACTATTTTGAAGGTTGCCTTTCGTTTTTAGTAGCTTATATGGTACAATCATATCACATTTCTTCATTAGGAACAGTGATAGAGCCACACTGTTCTCACTGCATAACGGAGAAAGACCACCCTCGCGGAATACAAGTTAGGAATATCAGCTATACTTAAATAGCTAATAGTGTAGCTACATATATCAGAAGTATAATGCTTCTGTGTTTCGTGTGGTGAGTGTAGGGATCCGGAGACCCTTAATCCGATGAAGAGGGATTCCGCAACGCATCTGCATTATGATTCCTAATATGAATTTGGGTGGCGTGGGGCACAAGAAGAACTTACCATCCTTACCATCAGGTGATCTATGTACTCGTATGTCTTTCTCAGTCCAAAAAATACATATACGGGTCTTATGTTCGACAATCAGCTAAATTTGTGCAACTCGAAGCATTATTATTTAACACTATGTGCCTCTCAAATAAATCTTAGTAAGACGAGATCTAACTTCTCTTCTAAACTATAATAAATCTTGAGGATTTATTATAGTTTAGAAGGGCCGCAGATTTAATTAACCATCTGGTATACTCGTTTGTCAACCCTCAATACATTAAAAAAATATATTTCAGGTCTCCAAATAAACATTGAGCACATCAAAAATGTTAACACAGTCCTCGAAGATAAAGATAACAAGATATAAGATGATAAGGATTAATATGGAGTGCTTTGTCATCGGTAATTAGACCTACGAATTATTTCTAAACCATGCCAAGCACTTCTAAAATATGTTGCTATTTTACGCTGGTACTCTGTGAAAGCATGATCATTCCCCGGTGAGCAGAGAATGCTTTAGTTAATTTCCAGATGTAGCTTGGCCCACTAGATTTATTTACAACTTAGTAACATTGCCATAGTCTGTATCATACCTAGTCCTGCGTGTCCGAAGCAGAAGAGGCAACCGTCGGTGCCATTAATGACGGCGTGGATGACATCAGTCAGGGCGCTCGAACAAATCTCCGTCTGTAACAAATCGGAAATACAATATAGATGACATGATGTTATTAGAATTGTTAGACCTGGGCTAATTTTAGTCGTAGTCGTAGTTTACATACGTACTCATCACATTTTATCAAATGTGATGTAGATATTATAGAACGGATGATATGATGTTATTAAAATGTTAGACATGGGCTAATTTTAGTCGTAGTCCTAGTTTACATACGTACTCATCACATTTTATCAGATGTGATGTAGAAATATAGAACGGATGATATGATGTTATTAAAAATGTTATTATGAAAATTAGCCCAGATTTTAGTCGTAGTTGTAGTTTATATACGTTCCAGATAGTGTTGTTATCTTTGAAGTTATGACAAGTTTCTTTTTAGTATGCATTTACCTGGATAATGATTTAGTAATAGCAACAACAACAAATAAATTAAATACATGTCTTTATTTTTTTAAATATAATACTTGAAAACAAACTATGAACTTTTTTTAAAAATATAATAGAATCATCAAAATTTTCAAATATTTTTAAGTATAGTTAAGTGGCTAAAATGAACATGAAGCTATGAATATTTTAAGGAAATCTACCACTTACGTCGTGCTCAGCGTTAAGCTGCGCTAAGCTAGACTCGGTGGTGTTTTCTTTTGCGGGGATTCCCAGATAATTAAGCGGACTTAAGGTACGCCAGTGAGATTAAATTGTTGTGGGACAGCAAGTTTAGTAACTGGGACGGACAGAAGTTTTATTTTAGACTTTGATTTACGACAGTGTGTTCTAAACGTATGGACGTAACCCATTTTTAGTTAAATGTTTATCACTATCATGGACTTTTACTACAGTAAATAGATCTCATTGATATTTTCTCTTTTTTTCGTATACATTTTTTTATTTCATTATTCTTTAGCTTCAATGATACGTATTGTTGCCGGAGTAAAGTGTTTAGTTATGACTACTTTTTATAAATTTGACTCAATGTTTGTTAGAACACACAAAACATTGGTTTTAAGTTTTGTGTAATCGTTCCATGTCTCTGGCACCAGCTCAAGGTGTGCAAGCAACCCAAAGTGATCTAAGATCTTTTCGGTCCTACCATATAGGCATTGCGGTCCTGGATTCGAAGATAGACATCAGCAGGAACAAAAACGTACGCATAACTAATATTAAATTTTCGGGTGGTGGATGTGTTGTATGTGCAACTGGAGGCTACTACAATATTATGATATATTATATCGAGCAAGAGAAGGTCACGATGAATATGTGCGTATTCTTAGAGCACTACCATATATTTTGCGCAGTTGATGTCACCTAATAATAACCAGAGAGACAAAGCCGTGGTCGTAATTAAATTTATCGCATTACGGAAGGCTAAAGTTTCACCATATAGCTTCACATAGCACCTGATGACAGGTAATATCTTAATTGCATAAACATCATCATCCATGGCAAGCGTGGTAGCTCTAATGGATTGGTACACGAGTATACCGAGTGCAATTTTAAGTGCTAATTTCCCATGTGCTCTGCTGATGAAACCTGCATGTCATGTAAATAACTCCGAAACGTAGTGGATCTTCGTAGTGGACTATGCTCTAGCACCCGCAATAAAGAAAAAGATTTTGTCCAGAAATGGGATTTATAAATATATATATATATATATACATATATAATAACAGCAATATATATAGTATATTAGTTTACTTCAGTTTTACTACATCCAACAAAAGGACTGAGAAGGAATATCAAGCTATCAGTAACGCATACTAAACGTTACTTTTCATAACGCATACTTCGAACTGTGCATTATATGAAAACAGATAATTAAATAAATAAATAAATTCAAGATATCACCGTTGTTGGAAATAACCAGGAAGTCTGTATAATAATTTGAAATTATTGGATACCCTACACAAAGGCACGAGCAAGCGTTAGGGAAATATTGAAATTATTTTAAATGAGCGTTTTGATGAGACCTCTCCGCTACTTAATTGAAAATACTCAGATACGGGTCGGGGAAGTTAATTGAATTAATGAGATATTTCCTCTAAAGATGAATATAATAGTGATATACAATAATTAATTGTTTCAATGTTGAAGGAATCACAACTTTTTTTATAATTCAATAATAGGGTGACAAACAGGCATTCAAATGGTAAGTGAAGCTGATGACAACGGCCAATGGCAGTCATCCACCCCCAACAAAGATTCAGGACACACATGAGGCTTGGTGTAGATATCATGGGTCGCAGTCATCACCGTCAGGTGAACTGTGCTCGTTTGTCATCCCTAATATTGAACGAAAAAATATCCTAAATTTACACTTCTTTGCGCAGTTCTCTACGTGGCAATATTTTAAATTAAAACGATTTTTGGGTACAGGTTTCAGGTTATTCGTGGGCTGAAGTATATGGCAAACACCCAGTCACGATTACGTCCACTCTCCTTTCAGCTTTTAGACGAGCTCTACCACTTATTTAAGACTTTTGTCTTTTACATAACCCTGTTCCGTATAGGCATGATCATTGACCGAACAATTCCTCTTAATTTTGTAGTAGGATAAGATTGCTACGACGTATATACAATAAATATATGTATTTATTATTTAGAACATATATATAAAAAATATATATGTTTAAAAAGTGTATATATAAAATGTTCAATATTGTAAAATTCATAGAATTAATAGTTTAAAGAAGCTTTTAGGTCTGAATCCTTTCAGGAATATTCTAGTCACTGTACTTTTTTTTGGCTCAATTTCTGTAAGATAAAATAAAATGATTGTTTTGCATTACATTACGATCCCACTTCATTACACACGTATCAACTCTTCAAAGATTTATTCTTCGTTACATCCAATTTTAAAACTAGAAATAAAGAACTAATATATGAGTATTATTGTGCAAGTAACGAAATAACATTCAGAGCAAGTAAAGTCCACGCAACAATTTCGACAGTACAACGCATACGTCTGAAACAATAACGTATAATGTTGGGGTGGATTTAGCAGTCATTGGGATGGGTAGTGCAGTGCGTTGGCAGATGCAGCGGCGCGTGGTAAGCCCCTAAGCCTACGTCCGATCTGTCCAGTGTCCGCTGAATTATTGCTGGATAACTTGGACTATACGCGTAAGTATAATTCGTATTTGGACGCTCGTATAAGGGTCATTATTGAATGACACTTTTCGTCCATATAGTGATAATATATAATTAAATTACAATATAACAAGATTCTTAAAATTATTAAGCTCTCCTGGCTGATATTAATAATGAAATGGATATTTTATTACAGTTTAGTACAAGAGCTTTATTATAAATGCAATCGACATGTCACATTCGTCAACAATAAAATAAGTATAGTACCAGACTATGTATATGTGACCAATATGGAAATGGATCATGTCTTATTCATATCTTATTTCCTCTTATAGTACCAGCCTATGTGTATATATGTATGTATATCATAGCGTCATCACTTTTTGTGACATTTGACATGTGTCAAAATAGATAAAACGATAATGTAAAGGATAAGCATGCCAATGAAACAAAATCAAAACGTATTGTATTCGACCAATATGAAATGGATCATGTCTTATTCATATCTTATTTTTTACTTCTACAACTTCGTATTACTCTTCACACAATCATTATTTTCCTTGGTTATTGCAATCATTCAGTATCCTAGTAATAGTCTATTCCAAAGGTTCCAACTATGCTTACTTGAATATTTTTAATTTGTCGGTTAATCAGCCTATGAAGGAGTATAAATAAAGGAACATCAGGAATAAAAATATTCTCTGATGTTTCTTTGCTAACATTGTCTTTTGTTATGTGATTAAGTATCACATACATTTTAACATTCTAACTTCACCTCAGTGGAGGAGGTTCTCTTTTCATATGAAAATATATATTTTATTTTATTTATATTTCATATATATATAATCTTTTCTGTATTCCATTACAAACTATTATTAGTTTAATGTTTTCTAGATTATGTATCCTACCCGTAAATGGATACAATGTTCCACCCATATTGCATTTTAATTAAATCATTGAGCGTTCACTTTACACAATTTTAAGAAACAAGTACGAGAAATTTTATTAACAAATTAAGTTTATAATAAAGATATTTCATACTGAGTATTTCTAGTATTTCAGAAAAAAATAAAAATGATTCTTTAAAAGGAAATAACCAAAATTAAATACATATCTAGTTTACATCACGTTGTTCCATGTACGTAATACAATGTCGAAATTTTACATTAGATTCTTAAGCAAATTTACGCTGACATGTATTTATTTATTTAGGCATGGAAGACTTACAGCTTAAATTTAACAAGAGTAGCATTAATATAGTAATTATACAGTGAAAAACAAGTCTCCACATGTAGACTAGACACAGATTAACAAATTCAGAAATGTGAGCAAACAAACCATGAAACAATTCACACAATTAAAAATATAGGCAAAGCTCGTTTATAACGGTCTCTTATTCAACATTATATAAACGGACCTTATATTAATTTAATTAATGTGACAAATGACCACACAATACACTGATCGTAAGTGATTCCTGCAGCCTGAACCTACATTCTTCATAGATAACAAATCACAAATGCAGATAGGGAGGACCTTGAAGACTAAGATAGAATGCCTTGTCACTGTTGCCACACCAAGTTATTTCTCTGGATCCCTACACTCACCAGACGAGAGCAGGTAATGCTGCTATTATATACCGGTATGCTGTGAGATCGTGGTTCCTAGTTGACGAATTAATACCGGTTGGAATCGAGCTATATCGTGGCTGCACTGTAATAATAAACAGAGACATTTTACCTACACACCAGTGTTTATCGCTTGTGTTAACTTCAGTAGACAGAGCAGGGCGTCGGCAGTCTAATTCGTGCCTCGTATGACACAAACCGCCCGGCCGGCATTCCACAATCCCATTAATATTGTGTAATCCCTTTATCCACACTCCCTGCGAATACGTTAGCCACTTACCAAAGCTTAATTTGTAGGTATTGTAATTACCTTTGCACTTAATTCAAATTAGTTTTGCATTTCGCTATTTCCGAACGTTTTATGCCACCGAAACGCACGTAATTACAGCTGCGTATTGACCATAACGTGTTTATGAATATATAATGAAAGTTAGAACCTATAGTTGGATTTTAAATGTGTTTTGTTAGTTATTTGTTGATTATGATACGGTAAAATAATCTCTATTTTGATTATGTAAATCGGGGTAGACAGACTCCTATCCACAAAAGTTTATTATTAAGTTTTTCTTTTATTTTCCTTAAAAAGTTTTTTTTCATTGTATTATATTAACTGATTACAGCGGCCCATGACATAAACATCCATCCTAAATAAAGATTCAAGATGCACATGTGTTGAGGACATTGCTCAGGACTTAATATAGCATTCCGCGTTATCTGTAGTTGGATTCCAGTAAAAAGATTTATTTATATTTCTACATTTTGTGTGTCGAAAATCCATCCATTACGTCTAGTATACGGCGACAGGTTAAATTATCTTAACCTTCCGTAACTAGCTTTACTTTAATATAGCCTCTTTCATCTTTTCATTTTACGCAATGTGCAGTTTAAAATTGAACTTTCACTTAAGCAATTTCATAATATACACCATGTGGAAAATTTACATTACTCGATTCATCTATTTTATAATCGATTCTGAATCAATAATTGCTTTGGAATCTATACGTTCGTACCTCTACAGCATTGTAGTACGTATTACATAACGTGGTTTTCCAATCTAATTTATGAACGATTCTGAATCAAATATCGCTTCACAATCGATGTATCGTTATGGTATTACGTAAGGACAGCCTTTTGAAAAATTCAAATCTCAACATCGCTGGAGCGAAATAGCGAAATGTACGGTGAATAGTTACCGATTTTCATACGTTGCACTCTCGTCGTTTTAACAATTTAAACATGAAAATTCGCAACTGGCTGAGAAATTTTTGCGCATAGATTTTCGCTGGCGGGGAATGCTTTATTGGTATTGGGAATAACCTGGGTTATGAAAACGTGACCAATTTTAAATATTTTAAAGCATATAAACGTTACAATTACTCTTATTGTAATTTATGATTTGAAGTTCACAGTGGTAGAGCTACACTGCAGTTTGTTACTAGCTGCAAAATGAATGGGTCAGCTCGACGGGGGTAGCACCACGCCCTCACAGAATACCAGCATAAAATAGCAGCAAGCTGCACTGCTGCTGTGTTTCGACTGGTGAGTGTAGGGGTCCGGAGATCTTCATTACTGGTGTCAAGGCATTCCATCTCAGTCTTCCTCAAGCGTGGCGACGTATCTGCATTATGATTCCTTGGGAGATGAATGTAAATAGATGTCATGGGCCGCAGGAATCACTTACCATCAGGTGAACTGTGTGCTCGTTTGGTACTCAGAATGCAATAATAAAAAAGTTTGCTACGGAATGATATATTTTTTTATTTATGTTTATTGTTTAATTATTAATCAGCGTTACCCACTCGGTTTTTTTAGTAGCGAACGAGCACTCAGTTCATCCACGTGTATCTTCGACGAGGAATCATAATGCAGAATCGTTATTACTTCTGAAGGCTAAGATGGGATGCCACGTCAACAGTACTACGGATGTCTACGCTCACCAGACGAAGCGAAGACGAAGATACAAGCGTTATGCAGTTATCTTCTGTTGGTATTCTGTGAGGGCGTGGTCTATCTCTGGTCGAACCAACCCATTCATGCTACAGCTAGGAAGAAACTGCAGTGTGGCGATACCATTGCTACTGGTTTCACCTGGACCTCAGTTCACAATCTCGTACAGAAAATTTTTACTTTTGTCTTTTCTATTCGCCGATTACATTTGATAGAAAATTTTACTACCCCGACCCCTACAGTAAGGTTTGTTGGTATCCGACGACACGTTAACCTGAACAGATCTTGAAGAATCTGAGCCAGCATCTGGTCGAATCATTCGTGGTTTTCTCCAATATAAATCTTACCAGAGTAGCAATACATCCCAATGGCAAGTAAGTGCCTGTAATTATCCGTATCTTTGTAGAATGAAACGTAGACGGTGTTATTTTTATCTGGACAAGTGACAAATATTTAGAACAGTATCATAATTAATATTAACATACTTATATATATATTTATACACACATATATATATATATATATATATATATATATTATATGGTTATATAAAAGTAGCGGCGGCGTGACTTTCAATGTTAGAACTACGTCACAATAATGAACTGGTTATAGCACGAGTGTATCGGCTTAAACGGGGTGAGACCATGTTTTCCAGGATATCAGCGTAATATAGAAGATTAGCCCTACTGTGATCGTTGGAGGGTGGAAGAAGTAGGAAGAATCTGACGTGGTTATCTTTTTTACACATATATATAACATCATAGATAACATATTTTTTATTCATTGTGTATATGTTTTTCGTTAATATTCAACTTGATTAACGAGCAAGCAGTTCACCTTATGACTACGACTGCGAGACATGACATATGAAATTTCCCCTCGGGAACCCTCGTGCTGGTTATCCATAAATAAAGATCTTGGCTGAGAACCCTTAACTCTCGGCCACCTTTCAACCCAGTGAATCCGTAAAAGCCCTCGGGCTCACAGATGCCATTAGCCATAAAAAAATGACATTTCAAAATTCAGTGTTGACCCACTTCCGGAGGTCTCTATAAAATTGTAGACTTATTGAGAAACGATAATATAACACGACGATATAATAATACAATAATTTCTAAGTTTCTAAGTTATTTATAATTCAAAAAAATATTATGAACATTAACTAAAGTTAATAGTAAATGTTTTATTCTAAGTTCATCGGTAAAGGTATTTTTTTGTTGTTGCGTCGTCTGCCTTAGGGACGAAGTCTCAAAGAAACGAAACCAAAGTGACGTGGTGTTCGGAATATCCAATGACTTTAAGTACATCATTTTATATTTTAATAATGGGTCTGATGTTAAAGTAATTTTTATTTTGCTAAATTAACTAGAGCGTGGTAATGTCAGCTCCTAAATAAAATGTTTAAGACGAAATAGCTACGAGGATAAATTATTATACTCATTTTGTTATTACTTTTTCGAATATTTGTTCCGTTTCATATTTTTGTCCATTAAAAATGAACACAAAACAAGGATGGCATCATTTTGTTCAAAGATTTTGTACAATTATGGCATTTTTAAAATATTTTTTTATCCTTAAATTTTTTTATTGAAATGTTCATGAACCATATCAGATTAGGTATATTTGTTTTACAAAAGTTCTCTGAGGAAACACCGGAGATTTTGTTTAAGTTGTGTTTTATATGTTGATTATATTTATTGATATATGTATGTACTTTTAGTGTATATGAAACACAAAGATCGTTTGTCACTAAGTTTTATAAAAAAAAAACAGTGTAAACGGTCACTTCAATCCTCACTAAAGATCAGAGATACAGTCACATTGTTTCTCCTAGAGACTGAGTCCTATGTGTTCTTAAAAAATATTAACAACGGTACCGTACAAGTGAACAAGATGAGCGTTCTCTAATACTAGAAGTTCATTGTAAAAAGGTAAAGGTTGTTATATTCTTTCTGTTTCGTCGACAACCTTAGAGACTTCGTCTCTGAAAAGTCTCTCCAGAAATAAACCAAAGTGGTTTGATATTCGGAATATCTAATGTATTTAGTTTTATATGCGTTACTTAAGTAAACTTAAGTGAAATGTCAATAGCATAATGGTGTAGGGTGCAGTCGACAAAACTTCATTCAACTATTGTCATCCATTTTCCAGCACAAGCATTTCAACTTAGTTGGAGTGATTAAGCGAAATGTCAGTAACGGTAAGAGCATTGCTATTCCTATCTTTTGTATGTTAATATTCAGTTAAATATATCTAAACTTACCTGTGAATCGTCCTGAGAGAATATGGCGTCGAATGCAAACATCTTGGGCGCTGCGACCCCCACCTTCCTGTCCTCAGGGGCTATTGCAGCAGCAGATACCGTCTCACACAGCGTCACTTGCTTCTTGCGTTTGTCCAGAGAGAATGTCTGAGTGCCGCTTGTAAATGGACCCTCGCCTGATGCTCCAACTCGAAGCATCACCTTCACCTAGAACAAATGGAGATATTTTTAATTCTAGTTTATCACTCTACACGCGGTTTATCGTTTATCTTTAATACTTTATTAATTGTTTAAGCACCTGTGCAAGTTTGTTTTTGTTTTGTGTGTTTCAGGATCACGTCTTGTCTTTCAGGTCTTGGAGGTCAATGAAAATGAGACATTAGCTATTTAAATTTTAGTTCGAACTGTTAAAAAGGAAATATGTCAATCGTAATTACAGGAAGTTTCTAGAATGTTTAAACGAATTAACTATAAACGTGAAAATAAAATTTGAAATAAATGACGTCACTAAAATGATATAATTGCGAATGAGAAAGTGTTAAAATATGCAACAGCATTTATGTAGAATTACTAGTAGTAGACTAAACTAAATTAATTGACATAAAATTTTAAAAAAAGTAATTGTTTTTTAAATACACAAGTATGATGATTTTATTTAAGTCACAAAGTTTGGAATCGAAAATTAGTTGGCGTATCATTTAAGAAGTAATAAAAGAATTATATATACTAGAATAATTAGAAACAACATTAATTGTCTTAAATTTATAAAAATAAATAATGTTTAGTTAATTAAGCATAATGATTTTATTTATGACTAAATATTAATAAGAAATTAGGTGGCGTATTTTTTAGTTTATAATGAACGTATAAATGTTTTTCTTAATAAGTAAATGAAACTACATTCATTGACACTATTTTGTATTGTGATGCATTCATCAAATATGCTCTATGATCTGTTAAATATTCTATAGATAGAACAATAGTAGAGGTTTAAATAATAGAGGTTAAATTTACGTAATTGGTCTTATTTTAAGTTTAAACTTGTGGCACGATTAGCATTCGCAAATCTATTCGTAATAAAGTATATTAATACTACCTTATCTCAATAGTGTAATTAGCAAATCTAAATTTAAGAATTAATCACACCTACTTATAAGTTTAAAAGAATGCTTCAAACCCATTAAGCTGTCCATGCTATATAAACACGCTTCACCCTAATCTAACGCAAGCCTAAATGATCTTTTTTATCTGTGTTAAAATAATAAACAGTTACGCTGCCATTCACAGTAGCTCTGCACTAAAACGCAAACAATATTAAGGAAACCATTTAGTGATGTACCCGCTCCACAAAAGGGTTTTATCGTATTGTTGAATCGTTGTACGGTTTTGTATAGCGAACGAGAACGGATCCCGTTCAAAGCCGTTGTTTGCGATGGTTCGTTAAGCGGAGATTTCGCGAGTTTAGATACAACTCGACTACTCTGCCCATAGGGATGTTATTATGTGTACAGATTTATGGTTTTTTTGGTGGTGATGTTATTTACATTTTTTTAAGAAACTGCAACTGAAATATCTTTATTTGAACTATACAAATATGATAGATGATATCAAAATCTGTGAAAAAATGTACAGCTGTCTGTGAGGATATATACACAGTTTGGAAGAGAAGTTAGCTCTTTTCTTACTAAGATCGGTCTCAGAGGCACATAGACGTGACGAAATGCTTCGTGAGTTGCACGAATTAAAACGAAACTACGCCAGACAAATTCATTCTCGATGAGAAATCATAATGCAGATGCTGTGTCACCCTTGAGGATTAAGATGGAATGCCACATCAACGTTAAACAGTGTTTCCGGGTTCCCACACTCATCAGTCGAAATACATCTGTATGCTGATATTTTGTGCGTGATCGTTTCCCGATCGAACGGACCCATTCATGGTGTATCTAGAAATAAACTGTTAGAGGTATTTACGTGATCATTAAGTTAAGTTCTACGATCGCAGAGACCGGAAATCAGAGATCGATGAATTCAGTGATAAAGGCTCACCTATCATTCGAATTAAAACCAAATAGTTGATCAAAATATTTCTCAATGATAGTCCATCATATTTTTTTATTATATGCAAACACAATAAAGGTTAAACAAATATGTTCCGTTTTTATGTCCGTTATCACTCTGGTGTTTAGAAACGGGTGAAGCATTCTCCCCGTTCGCATAAAAAATACATTTTAATATTCCTAAAAGCCACGATATTATGTCCATTTCTTTTAAATTCTTTTATATTATTCCTTGATATGCCTGACTCTTATATTCACAAAACAAAAACGAAATGTGTTTCTTGTATTTTTTTTAAACAAGACTTTATAGTTTCTGTTGGGCAAGTCATTCAGTTAATACTACTTTTTCGAATCGATGTGCTTGGCAAGTGAATTCGTGTTAGCACTATCAATTGCTTGTTTGAAATTACCTGTTCAGGATTTGTTTACATACAGTTCAGATAAACATGTCTATTAGATTTATTATAACAAAATAATATAGACACGGCCCACTCAGCGTGCGCAATTTAAAACGATGATCTGAATGATAGGTCTCTTGCTCTCTTCGAAATTTTGTTATCAGTGAGTGATTACCGATGTATTGGTGTATAGGTTATTATAAATTAAACTGAAGACTTTCGTAGCTCCTTAAATTGCGTCTCACCGAACAAATCCAGGTGTAACGAAGTACCCACAAATTGTGCAACTTATCTAATTATTTACGCTAACTAAAATAGTTCCACGTAAGTTCCTCCACTGGATGTGATTAGTTACATAATTCCACTCGCGTCTCGCGGATCGCTAAGCCAGTAATTAGTCGGAAATTAATTACACCTGCTTGTCAAGTTGAATTAGTGAGTTTGGTTGTGTTGAATTGTTTACAATAGTTTATATGTGTAATATATGGTACTCATAGATACGGAGTAGTTGTTAAAAGACGATTTAAGAGTGTAATGTTCTTTTATTTCCGATCTGTTTCCTGAGCTTTGTTTGTGTGTTCTCACAGAGTATCAGCATATGTAATATCAGTATAGCTGCTGTGTTCCGTCTGGTGACTAATCCTCTGGGGCGAGTCACAGTTTCCTATTAGATGAACCTCTTTACACATTGTGAAAATACAGATACACATCCAAGAATTTATTACTAATTATTACTTGAATCATCTGTTCTAAGGTCTTTAACCTTAGAACAGATGATTCAAGTAATAATTAATAAAATAATCAGAATTAGGTTAACATCTTTATAATTAACAAAAGTGTGAGTGAATAGGGAGCATAGCGATACTCTTTTCAGTTTTATGATAAAAACCCTGATGGCAAGGTCTTCCGTCTTAGTCCGGACGACAATCCTGGTGCATCTTTACTGAGAATGAGTAGGTATTTATGGGTTCATCATTTACTATTAGGTGAACTGCATTCTTTTGTCTCTATTTGTTAAAGTCATGTTAGTTTTTTTGACCAATGAAAACTTTTATGATTTTTATTGCAGCCTTTTTCACGAACCGTATTGTTAGCTTTACTTGTTTGCAAGCATGATGAGGTGAATACTCAAATTAAAGTTAAGTTCTATAACACGTATTTTACCTTACAATTATTCTCTTAATGTTATGCTAGCAATTCTAATAATCATCCCTACACTCTGTAATGTCACTACGTGCGTGTGACGTCAGCCTACAGATAGAGGAATTCGATTAAATGATTTACAGCCCTGTCTACACGTCTCGTCTAATTTGTGAAATGCCTCAACGTGGGAATAATAAATAGTTCTTAATTCAGCTTTAACTGATTGTCGTGAAATAGTTTTTAGTTTTGTCGACAATACTAAAGTATTTCCTAAATATATAGTAAAGTGATAGCCTATGCACAATATAACCCGTACTTAAGGGTAAGATATTTTCACGGGTTACCAGACAAAAAAAAATACCTTTTTTAAAGTGTCACCACTTTCGAGATATTGATTATTTTTTCCTTGTGGTGAAATAAGCCTACTCTCTAAAGGTTTTAGAACATGGTATACAACACGACTCCACGGCGGAATGACGAACTTAAAGAGTCTTCGAAATATTTTCTTTTATTATTTCGTAGACATACAGGTTTTCTCATCATGTTTTTTCAGAAATTAAACTCACCAAAACCGGCACCAATGAAATTGGTATGAACAGTATCACTGGCCGGTATTGGTACTCTGAGCTACCACGGTTCTTGTATTTTATTTATTGCTAACGTAAATGTAATTGAATAATGCATAATTATGGCAGAATGGAAGTGAGAACTCTATATTCATGATCTAACAGTTCGTGAGTTTAATTTATTATTTGTTTCTTTTAAAGTATTAAGTGTTCGAATTGTTACATGTAAAAAAAAATCTCTATCATTTATGTCTGGTATATGGTGATAGAATATGTATGTCTTTGTCATATTTGTGTGTTTTTAACGAAATAACATGCTTGGGCAATACACAGAATGCTTTTTTTTTAAAAGAATATTGGCAATGCTTATAAAATTACTAATATTCCTGTTAACCACTCCAACTAAGCTGATAATGCTTGTGCTAGGAGATGGTGAATTCGAATCTACGACATTGAATTTCGTAGACCGTACCCCAAACCTGTTAATTACCTGATCTGAATATGAAATGAAATAACTGAGATATTATTTTTCATTATATGTGTACTAATTAGTGAGGAATTGTCCGACATAACGTTGCGAAGTTGCCACTTCAGTATACCAAATTAAAAACTGCAGGTTTGTGAAAAATCGAGGGATAAAGGTGAGCTATCCCCGGTCTTATGTAATGCGTGCAGATCGGAAGACGGCTTATATGCAATATCACGGACATTGGGCAAAATCTATGTATGATGCACAAATTTTATATCACAGCTGTGAATTGAACCCATTGACCACTACACCATGTGTAAGAAATTTATGAAGATAATATGAAGTCTTATATAGATAGGTATTAATAAAATTAAAATTTAAAAGCAACTGTAATCTGAAAACAATTTTTTTTTCTAAAAGTGATATTAAACATTACAACCCTTTCCAGCAAAGAAGGAATAAAAGGAATATGTTTTAAACTCCACAAGAATACAAGTCAATGGAAAGCATGATTTGAGTTTCCGCATGAAATCCTCTAAGTTGGCTTAGAGACGTAAGCCATCGGCCGCCAACTGTTGAAGTAACCGCCCCTTTACCACAATTGCTGATTAGCAATTGATGTTGACAGTCGAATAATGAAGAAACATAAATAGATTGCTGTAATTAAGTGACTAGGTTCAATGTTAGAATAAATTATTTCATCTCCGGTGTGTTTTAAAAATATCAAGTTCTGATAAGATCTTATGTTGTCACCAATTTGTGACTTTGACAGTAACTTGTGTATTTTAATATTTTTAAGAGAAAGAATTAAGAGCTCGCAGAATATCAGCGTGAAATAGCAGAGTACCGCTGCTGTGTTTCGTATGATGACTGTAGGTTCGGGGAAACCTACGATCCACGGACCCAATAGTGGTTTTTTTTTAATTACATTGAGAGGAACAAATGAGCACACAGTTCCCCTGATGGTAAGTGATTCCTATGGCCCATGACATCTACATTCATTCTTAACAAAGAATCATAATACAGATGCGTTGTTACTCTTGAGGGCCGAGATGGAATGCCACAACACCCGTATCAAAGGTTTCCAGACCACTACACTCACCAGACGAAATGCAGTAGCATTATATTGCTATTTTACGCTTGTATTCTGTGAAGGTGTGTTCTTATACCCGTTTAGCTGCATCTAGAAACGAAATGCAATTTAGCTCTACCACCGTTGACAAAGTATGTGCATCGTGATACTTTCTTGAGGATAGATATTATGTACCGCGGACATAAAAAATAATAATAATATAAAAATAGCATTTGGTCATAGAAGTAGAAACTTTTTTTTCAAACTAATAATAGTTTTTTTTGCGGCCTTTTTGATACCAGAATGATTATTGATTGAAATTCATTCATTTTTATTATTAGGGATAGTAAACAGTTCATCGTCTGATCGAAAACAAAAGTTTTTATTTCTGTAAACAAATGCTATTTTTTAGAAACTCGATAAATTATTATAGTTAATATAGATATTTCTTCAGTACTATATGTAACAATGTGTATTTAGACCAAACTGTACAGCTACTAATTACTATCAAACATCAGTGAAGTAAATTTCACCATTCCGTAAATGGAAATGGATTTTAATAATTTAATATTCCCTTTGTGATGTCGCTTCTGTCCATCTGCCTTTGTTTTATGCAGCTATTGTTCTAAAATAATCTTTATTACATATACATAGAGTGCAATTGGTGGTGTTCGATTTTAGCGAACGCAACCGAGCCCTGAAATGATGGGTGAATCCTTAAATCTTGAATGACGTATCTCTCTGGGCCGACATCACTTTGTAAGCTCGTCTCTGACCACATGGAAATAATTGTGCTTATCTGCCAACCTACAGTATCAAGAAAACATTAATGAAGCGAGTAGATTTATTCTTATGGTTCTGTTGCTCGCAACGTTATTTTTTTTGCGTCTACGTTGCGTCATCTTATCTTGTTCTGTTGTTGGCATAACAAATTCCTTATAATAAAATTAAAAGATATTGGAACTATGTAATGATTATATGTGTGATTTACTTCTACTGTCGCCAACGTCTGACAGTAGAATTCAATCAATTGTAACTCTACATTGCTACACGAAAAACAAAAACGAAACAAAAAAGCCTTTAGCGAGTTTGCGCCCCTTTCTTCTTCTAGATGAATATTTAGGCATTCTCCAGGGACATAGAGTTCCACATTTATCTGTGTACATTATACGTTAATTTATACAATAATATAATTTACATAACAATAAAAATACGAGTAAATTAATATTTATAATCTGATAATAACGACAAAATTTGTATTTCATATTTAGTGAATGATAGGATTGGAATAGAAAGATATGGTGGTATTCTCGTGAATTTATTATACCAAATCATAATTTTCGGGAAATAGAGAATGCAGTTAAACTAGCTAGCCAATATGCTTGCAATTTTACTATGAATGCATGTCTTTATATGGATTCAGTTTTCTGTGTACATTGTTTACTTAGATAGCTTGAGGATCGGGAAAAATTACATACCTATAATGTGGTATGAATTGGGATAGAATATCTGGAAATTGTGTATGTATATTGCCGAATGAAAATATTTGGGAAATAGAAAAGGGCGGAACACGAAGAAGCAAATGGTATGTTTGTAATTCGCTACGAATACATGTTTGTCGTTAGTGTTTCTTTGTATTTGAGACAAGTGTTGTACTGTATATCATCTTGGGACTAACTAGTATTTTCAGAAAGTATTTGAGTAATTTCGTACCTAATACGTAGTAGAACATTTTTCATCTCTTTTCTGGCTGCTCTAGAGATTTGTATTTTATTACTCGAAGGCACTGAAATGCGGTGGGTAGCTGCATTTTATTTGCAAGAAATACTGAAGCTCTCCGACCCAACATGTTTCTTACCAAACCACGTGGTATAAATTTTATTCATACAAATCATAAGATCTAAAAGTACTTGTAAATATTTTTAACGTTATTATCTTATTAAGCTAGTAAGAAATAACCACTACATTTGAATTGAACACATCTATTGAGCAGCGATAGTGCCATAGCTGCAAACATAAATGGGTCAGCGAAAGCGGAAGCACTTACAGAATATCAGCATGAAATATAAACACGATGCCGCTGTGTTTCGTATGGTGTGTTTTGGAAGCGGAGACCTTGTCACAGAAAACGACGCATTCTATCTCAGTCTTCAGGGGTGAAAACGCATTTGCAATTTGAATCTATATTAAAGAAGGATGTAGGTGTTATGGGCTAGAGCCATTACTTAGGTGACCTGTGTGCTAATTTTGCACCCTCATTTGATAAATTTGTTTTTTTTCACTATACTTTTGCTATATGTTCTATACATTATATATATTTTACACTCCAATTGATTAACCATTTTATTTAAGTAGGTCCAAAAAGTTAGAAGTTGAGAATGCGTATCTATTTAGATAGAACTTGGTACAATAGATATCGATCATTATATATTCATCATGTGTATACAAATCAGTATCATTGTTATCATTTGACGTTTAAAGTATGTTTGACGTGTTTGCTTTCTTCTTTATAGCCAATAAAATATTAGACAATCATCGATCTTCCCGTAACACGTTTATAAAACCGTCTAGAAATAACAAAGGTGAATTCCATTAAACAACAGCGACAGTTATACCATTCCATGAGATGTCAAACAACCCGTAAGGAAATAGGAGAAACTGTGAGCACATTACGCGGGAGAAACAAATCTCGCTGTCAACAAACAAGATGGCCGCCGACAGAAACGAGATTTTTTCGCGCCATCGTAAACAACGCAACAAGAAACTCATTTAGAGGTGTCACACGGATTAAAATTATCTTGTCGTGAGATGTCGTGGTTACGTTAGTAATATTAATGATCGGTTTGAATGGAATTTTCGGTTTTGATACTATTTTCTTTGGTGGAATTATAGAAATAAAAATGTGTGGTAATCACAAACGAGCACATTTATCCTTGATAAAGAGTCTTGATATGGTCACTATTGAATACTAAAATGTAATGACTAATCTTAAATAATGAGATTTTCCACCTCTTCCTTTCACCAGACGTAACGCAGTAGGGCTTACTACTATTCGACGCTAGTATTGTAAAGCGTGGTGCTACCACCACCAACCTATTCATGCTACAGATAGTTTGTAACAGCGGCATGACGCTAATACCTAGAAATATATTTGATTCAAATTAAAATAAGGAATGAATAGTCATGTGAAACCTATACCTATACCTAAATCTACACAATCCATCAATCAGACCTCACCTACAGGAATCTCAGTAAATTGTAATGTATATTTACTACTGAAAAAAAACATATCTTAATTAATATAATATCATGTTTTTTACGAGCCTTTAAGGTGTGAACCAACATAAACGTAACAGAACCTACTAACTCACTCCATGTTCCCCTCATCTAGAGATTTTCTTGCGTAAATCGTGTCGCGGAAAATTTGAAATCGCGAGGAATTGGGCAACCGGGCCTCCACTGCAATCGTGACGATGTGCACGCATTCATGCATAAAATTAAACCCCGGGTAATGAAACGTTGGGCGCCTCTTCCCAAGTGCTAAGCTGAGAAATTTGTGTAATAAAGTACTGCGAGACGTCTTCTCCGCGTTGGGGCCGCGGGGAAGCTGGGGTATGGCTGTAATTCGCTCATATTGGTTATCGATCCTCATAGCATCTTAGTGATGCCGAGAACAGTTAATTTGAACGATTGAATGAATAGCAAAGTAAACCACAAATTTAACGAACGTTGAACAGTTGACGGCTCGTTGATCACGAAACATAAATTACTGATTACCAATCTCGAGTACGTAAAAGAAAATGAGTGAAGAATCATAAACATTGTAAGCAAACGCTTGTAAGTCATCGGCTGACTTTACGACAGATCCAATCAGTCAGGCGACGTGACGAAGTCGACCATAAAGCATACAGATCAATGGACAGATCGGTTCAAACAAATTTCCTCGTTGAACGACGGTTATCGGGGTTGCTCAGCCGAGGCCCGCGTGTTTAATATCGGTTCTGGTTTATGATGTTGGCAATGAAATATTCTTCAGCACGGGTTAGTTATAACAACAAATAGTGAGCACAATATACGAACTCTTGCTAACTTTCATTGAGTACACACTACATCTTTATCTCAACGGTATTTTTTCTGACGTGTGCAATTATCTTTCATTTTAATGTTAAATAATATTAGCACCTGATCCTAACTCTTCTACACTGGCTTCGTATGTATACTTTGAAATGGATATGGAAATTCCATATTGCAATAAATTGGTCAGTTGATCATAGTCTACACACTTTAGTTGGTCTGACAGCAAAGCGTGGCCATTGGAGAAGCTAATAAATCCTGAGTCCGAAGGTAGTCTTTTTAACATCAAAATCATCAGAAATTATATTCTTCTGATCATTTTACCGTGGCGATATCTATTAGTTATTACTAGATTTAAGGTTCAGAATCGACAGATTGTGAACATCTCGGGCACTTAATATGTACGACACATCAAAATATTAGTTCGCATACAAGGTAACTAATATTTATTAAATTAAGTCAATAATATCCTCAATCTTGAATGAAACGATGAAATAATAATTAAACAGCCAGTCTGATCCTTTAGCGTTAAGGAGATTATGTTAATGGCCAACTGAAAGCTGCGTTAATAAATTATGATATACATGATCTACGTAATATTGAGGTATATGAAGGAAGTAGGCGAAATATAAGTTACGTGCTAGGAAAAATCCTAATATTATGAAGGTTATTGTTATCTTGTACATTATTGTGCTGGAGAGCCAGACAAAGAACCACTCTGCAGTTTGTGGCATGAATAGTGGGGAACCGAAGACCACGCCCTCACAGAATTCCAGCGTCAAATCAACAGCATAACACTGCTATGTTTCGTGAGGACCCTTTTCACCAATGAAAAGGTTTTCCATCTTAGTGCTCAGGGGTAACACTGAATCTGCATTATGATTGTTTATCGACGATAAATGTGGGTGCAAATGCCGTAGAAATCATTTAGTATCCTTCCCTAGTCGAGCCGATCCATGTTGCAACCAAAACCAATTAGATTGTCAACTATTTTTACCAGATATCCTCTTTTCAGGATATATTATAATACACAAATAATAAAGGCTAAAACGACAGAAAGAGATAGAGAGAGTAAGACAAAGAGGTATACTTCTTTCTCTGGCACAATACGTCCGTTCTTTTTACCTCAGACAGGTTTCATATTGAAACATTACATATGAAAACTGGTATCGTTTCAATATGAAATTATACTCTCGCCCAAAAAAATTAATACTTCAATAAGTCTAAGTCTTTTGTCGCTGTGAACAAAAAGTAATAATGTAGATTCCAACGACTGCATTCATATATCATTTACATGAATAAACATTTGACAGTCGAGTCTCTCAACTTGCCATATATCGATCTCTTGAAATCACGTTACGATGTCACATGTTTCCCCATGATAAAAACAAAGGCACTTATTATAAATGTTACGTTCAGTTTTATGTTCCCACTGGCGTCAGGGGAGGTGCGAAAGATGTATAACCCCGTATGAATTATGCATGATTTGTTACTGTGCTATTTGCCCTCGTTTTTATTTTTATCCAGGAAAAGAACGTTACAGAGATTGTGCTCGTGCATCGTCACCTATGCGATACTAGCACGAATATGGAGATTGTTTATTGCTAAAGGAAGTTAATAAAATAAGCTCCGTGATTTATGATCTAGTCCACATTTTCAAATACAGTTGGTGCTGCAATTTATATGAGAAATTTATTAGTCTTCATATTGCCTTAAATATATGCTAGTGAAC
Organism: Teinopalpus imperialis; assembly: GCA_029286865.1. Taxonomy (NCBI): domain Eukaryota; kingdom Metazoa; phylum Arthropoda; class Insecta; order Lepidoptera; family Papilionidae; genus Teinopalpus; species Teinopalpus imperialis. Next base: position 1,568,365 of record JAGSMU010000039.1, read on the forward strand.
CTATTGCTAGAAATGTGGTATATAAGAAATTAATATCTAGATCTTAATCTTTAGACTTTTAGCAACTGTAAAGAAATATAAAGACTTTTCTCTATACGTAAAACGAAAACTATATGTATTTTTAGTTATTAGATATAAGTTACAATTGTTGAGTGAGTCCCTTGCGTTCGTCTCACCTCGAACTTCTAAAGGTCACATCATTTAATATCCTATAAGTACTATATAATAAAACTTTACTTCTAAATAAGTATATGTAATATGTAATAATTAACTTTTATTGTAGGTTAATATATACTTTATATATATACACTATAGGTGGCTCAGGATCGTACTCAGTGGCAGTCTGTGGGGAAGGTGCATGTTAAGCAGTGTACTAATGATTGGTTGTAACAGATAATATATATATAATGGTCAATTGTTTTTACCAATTAAGTGGCATAATTTATCTACACATATGAAGTATAAGAAAGCTCCTAAAAGGTCCAATTAACATTTGGTGTACATTAAATCAGAGCATACGTTCCGCCCCCGATCGCGCCCCGAATGAATTATGTAAATCGTCTTCAGCGGTTAACATCGTAATATTGTAAGCGACACTTTGAACCCCAATCTTTGCAACGAAAAATGTAAACTTGAAGAGACGCCAGTTTTTTAAATCAAAATTGTAACTTTTGTTAAGCATGAACGAGATGTTAGAGATTTGATTTTAGAGATTGATGTTTAGAGAGATTTTTATAATACTATTTATTTTTCGGCTTTATCTCATATCTCACATAAATTGTAAGATCTTGAGTCATTAGAGACTTCTGTTTCTAATAGAGTATAATTATATAATAAGGAATTCAATATGAACCGTGTTGAGAACAAATAGGATTTTTCATAACCATTTCTTACTTGTATCAGTTTGTTAGAAACTTATTAACTCTTGGTCTGAATCAGTACTTAACAGGCATAAATAAGAATGGGCAATAGTAAACTGTTATTTCCAGTATGTTAACATATCTGTGTATTCAAAATTCTTACCAGGAAGATGCTATCTGAGCAAACATAAATTCGGTAGGGAGCCGCGGGCGCGGTGCTCAGGTGAAAATTATCAAAGGGAACGCCTGCCAGATTTTAACCAAACATTGGTTACGTAGAGTTATGACTGCTATCTACGATTGCACTGTTTTCTGTAAGGTATCTTTGGCTGTAACGGGGTGTAGATTTCAAAGACACTTTGGATAGGACTAAAATTTTTGATATAAAAATAAGGGTGATGAACGTATTTTTTATGTTTTTTCTTTTTATTTTGGATGGTAAGCTAGCGTACAATTCGCCTGATGGTGAATGATGACAGCAATCCATGACCTACATCCTTCCTAAAATAATTTCAAAGAAGTACACGCTTTCATCTCTATGGTCTATTTATGAATTCCTCATTACCTAATCTCATTAGGGCGCTGAATACCTGTTCTCACTATAGTAGACCTAGAATAATAGACAAAGATACTTCCTACTCAATGTAGCAGTACGTAGATGTTACTTGATTATAATTTAACTTAAATACCTAATAACAACATACACTTCTGTACATAATCACAAGTGTGACATTCCAAATTCAATGTTTTTAACGTGCTAAAAACTTTTCTAACTCCGGAAACACAGGAAAACCGTCGTAATGATTTACGGATGCATCTCCAACAACTTACAGGAAGTAACCAGCGATAGGCGCCGGTGGAGCTTGCGCTGTTCGAAAACAAATGCTCCCCTTTTTATAAACTTTTGTGCTCCGACATGACTGTTTTCTTACGTGAAACTTTGATGCAGATTTTGTCCAAGTTTCCCATTAGAAGTTTTCAAAGATGTTGCATATATGAATGTAACATACTTTCGACCAATTATATGTAAGAAATAACAAAAATTTTATCCAATTATTACTTACGTGTGTAACATTCATTTGATCAATTACACATAAAATATAACATATGTACTACATTTGATTTCTTTTATGATGGACTGGAAAAATATCTTTAACGCTCGTATATGTAAAATATATAAAACTATGGTTAAAACGATGCCCCTTTGTCATTTTACATTAGCTCTTATCAGTTTCGGTATCCTGTAAAAAGATCGTGCACCTTAGACAACTTAATTTTAAACTTAAAAGGTGAACAACATAGAGGTCACTCCCTCGTCATTCAGGTATCACTGTAATGTATGTGTAATCAGATTGGAGGAAGTTTCAATTGTACTCAAGAAAGTAAAAATAGATTATATATAAATATATACTCGTATATGATGAATACTCTTGTCATTAGTAGACTGCCATATTTATTTAAATTTTATACTTTTTTATTTATGCTCAAGCGTCAATAGCAAAAGGTCATTTTTTAAAAAATTAAACAATTATTTCATAGCTATGTTTATGATGATCATACATGTGTTTCATAAAAAGGCCAGTGTGTCAAACACCTCAATAAATAACCACGTACATGCTTCGTAAGTTCTACGTCATAATTCTGAAAACCCGAGTAGCGCCGCGGGAAGGTACAAAGTAATAATATTAACTGAGAGAGCTTTTGGAGTGGGCTCGTATAACCGGTGGGCTCATGCTGCGTTATAACAGTGGCTGGCAACACTGAAATATTACTCCACTCCCACTGTCTGTATATCGACCTTTTCATATTTCAATATTGGTTGTGGTGTAATATCGTTTATAACTATTATAATAAATATGTTATATTATAATAAATATATATTCTTCAACACCTTTCCCACGTTCGAAAGCTCAACTTTTTTTACAATATCCGTCGCTAGAATCATGAGTTATGGTCTTGATTTCATAGCAAAATTCCCATAGAAAAAGGAGCTTTCAGTTTTCCAATTTTTCTTATCATAAAAAAATAATTCAGACTCTTGCGAACATTTAAAAAAAATGAAATAACAAAAATCAATTCAGTCGTTCTCAAGCCATTGGGTTAAAACCGAAGAGTTTTTATTTATATAAATAGATACAACGTAGAAGAGTTGCCATATATTTCAAAAATCATGTATTTTTACTTAAAAAAAAAATTATCTTCCAATTTATATTCGCTTATTATGTAAACAGTCTATAATTAATCCAAACTAAATATATGTTAGAGGTTTATATGTTGAGAAATTAATTCCGAATATATCAACACAAACGTTATATAAAAAGTCATCGAAATTATTTACTTTGTGCAATAACACTGCCTCAAAAAGTTAATTATGTTTTTTATTTAGCAAGAAAATAGGTACTCAGTCATAAAGCCCTTTCTGAACGCAATTTCAGCCACAAAATTTAAGACGAAGAAAGCGTTCCTAATTTTAAGCCGAATTAAATCAACTACACACCATGAAATTGGGCCGCTTTGCTTTTATTTCCTTAATAAAAGAACTTCGGGTACAACTGTAACCTAGAAGGGTTAAACTCAATTACCATTTACTGGAATAATTGCCGTGTATTAAATCAGAATGAAATGCGTCACTACAGCTTCGCTTTTCTCTTACTTGAGAATTGATAGTGGTGGGCAGTAAATTAGAAAGGGCCACGAACGACCTCATAAAATCCGGGAAAATAAAAAAGTCACTCGGGTAAATTATTTCGAGGTATTTGTAGATTGATATGTCACGAATATGTCGCAGCTTAAATCTAGTGAGTGCTTCTGTTTGAATATAATGTTTACGGCACTATAAAATAATCTGCGCATTTAATGTGATCTGGCAATAACCAGAAGATATCGTGGTTGAAATCGACCAGTAGGGCATCATTATCATCATCATTTAAATCCCAGGCATATAGAATATGGCTAATATGTTTGTTGTAAACGAAACATTTTTATCATAAAAAAAAGTAAATTAACAGTTCATATATATAGATCCCGCTTCCTCTCTAGCTACCTATATATATGAGAGTATAGGAACAGTCTGCTACGACGTCTGCTGCTTATGGATTGCAAACATATCACATATCTTGAAATATTTTTTAATTAACCTCTAAGATATGCAGATATTCGTACAACGTATCCGCCGAGCACATGGTAAATACAGCAGCACAAATAATAGTTTCATTGGGAGTGGCACCGAGGAACGAACTCGGTTTGGTCGCGTACCGTGAAATTAAAAGCGAGCGCTCAGACATCAGACTATGACATATTACGTATTTTTATATGTTTATTAGATTATCTTTCAAGATACCTTGCGAATCTTAATCTCATTTAAAGTAAACCATTTTCCCTTGTCTAACAAATATCGTTAACGTTTAAAGCTGGATTCGGGATGTGTTATATTTTAAGTGTTTCTTTCTATAGAAAGAGAAGAGAAGAAGAAGTGTTAATAACTTATAAGTTATTAACACTTTTTTTTTATAATATTGCAGACAAATGAGCTCACAGTTCACCTGATGGTAAGTGATCCTCTATGGCCTATTACATCTACGAGTACATTCATGAATATAGACTCAAGATCGACTCGAGACTCGCATGTTGTTGGATTGAGATTGAGCATATCGTTACCTATAATTGTGTCTCTGCATCCTTGTATTAACTACACGAAGCACAGCATCGTTAAGTTATTTCATGCTATTATTCTGTGAGGGTAACCCACATATTTCCCCAGAATCCAGGTCCGTCGAGCCGACCCACTCATGAATGAAACAAGTTATTATTTGTTACCTAAAGTTTTAACTAAAATTATTGATGATTCGTACACTGAGTTAGCGATTCTCTCGTGTTTTCTTTCTTCTCTTTAGAATTGTAACAGGCGAATAAGTAACACTGGAAAATTTTCAAAGTAGTCGAAATAGGATGAAATCGGTACATTACCACTGTTGGTAGAGCTACACTGCGATTTGTTTCTAGCTGCAGAATGAATGGGTCAGCTCGACCGGGCTAGGACCACACCCTCACAGAATACCATCGGAATATAGTAGCATAATGCTGCTGTGTTTCGTCTGTTGAGTTTAGGGATCCGGAGACCTTTATTACTGGCGACGAGACATTCCATCTCAGTCCTCAAGAGTAACAACGTATATGCATTATGATTCCTGATCAAGGATGAATGAGCCGCAGGAATCACTTGCCACCAGATGACCGGTGCTCGTTTGTTACTCTCAATGTAGTAAAAAAAAATTACAAATATACTTCCTGTGTAAAGAGAAAGTTAGTAAACATATTTTTGGAACTGTTTTATTAAAAAGATTATCAAAGATCTAATCTATTAGACCTAAAAAATTTATATAGATGTAAGAGAGCTAGTAACCAATCCAAATATTTTACTTAATAACTTCATCTATAAAATAGAATACTATAAATAGCATTGCAGTGAAAAAAATATCGTCATAGTTCGGCGATATTATCAAGGCAAAATCAGATTTAAGCAAATTTCTAAGTTGATCGTTAAAACTGCAAGTGTGGAGAGAGATGGGCGAAGTTGTAAATTTAAATCACTAAGTCTAGCAAGTTGCGGCAACTTTGCAGCAACTTACTGCAAATTGGATTACTGCAGTGTACGTACGGGCTAGTTTGACACGTTAGCGGTGTACGGTGCGTTTAAAGTGCCTCATTGCTAGTGTAACTAATTTAGACTGCAGGCAAGAATGTATTCAATCTGATCTCTTAAATTTCTCAATGGTATTTATAGTTTTATTTTTGCTTAGAGTTACGTTAACAGTGGTAAAGTCATAATGCAGATAGATTCTGCAGCTGCAGCAAAGTAATTGTGTCGGCTGCAATATGTATATCCAATATATTGACGGCCAGTTGCGAGTTTTGGGTTCAATTCTCAGATGGTGCTAATATTTCTGTGACACAAATTGTCAGTTTAGAGTGCAAGAACCCGGAGACTCTTATTCTGGTGACGAGGAATTCCATCTTAATAACAATGTTTCTGAATTATGATTCCTTATCGAGGTTGAATGTGGATGGAATGGGGCACAGAAATCATTTATATGGTGGATGGTTCGGAATGAATGGGTCAGCTCGACCGGGGTAGGATCACGCCCTCACAGAATACCAGCGTAAAATATGCTGCATAATGCTGCTATGTATCGTCTGGTACAGGGATCCGGAAAACTTTATTACTGGTGATGAGGCATTACATCTCGGTCCTCAAGGGTTACAACGCATCTGCATTTTGATTCCTGGTCTAGGATGAATGTAGATGTCATGGGTTGTAGGAATCACTTGCCAACAGGAGAACTATGTGATCGTTTGTTTCCCTTGTGCTTATTTATCACCTTTATAATAGAAAAAATGGTGACGATTATGAGTCACTCTAAGGTATACGCTTCTGGCACAATAATATATTCTAAGTAGTTAATGTAGTCTAGCACCAACCAGAATATCCAAAATAATCACAAAGGTACTTAGGACTATATACGAATATAAACAAACTCAAACCCTTCATAATATCAATGGTGTAGACGTGATAAAACGCATAAGTCCTAGGGTCACGGGGGATTCATTGAAACCGACACGGTCGTGTGTAAACGTGGTGTGAAGATTCATACCCATACTAACTCTGCACGAATGGTACGATAGTATTAACAATACACACGGGACGGGAAAGGTTGCGGGGGAAAGGTCTTGTTTATTTATAATTATGGCAATTAATTATAATTAAAAATTAATTATACTCATCTTGATATTATATTTAATATGAAAATGGGGAAACGGTGTTATGGTAAAGAGTTAATTTTCAGTTAAATTATAAATGGCACAGCTATTAATTAAAATAGGACGGTAGGCCGTATGCACAATCGATAACCAATGGGGAAGAATATTTCTGGTGGTGTTATAGTAACATGAGCAACATTGGGCGAATCCTTAAGAGATTGAGCAATTGCCAGTTTTCGATAAAAGACGATTCAAGACCATACTATGAAATAATGTGTGGGAAAACCAACTCAAATGTTCAGCACTGGAATAATAATAGCGCGGAGAGATAATGACGACGAAATAAATATGGATGTTTTACGGAGACGAATCTCAAGCAAGCTTAGATTTACTGGTGTTTGGTAGATAAATTGACGTAGAGATGTGTATCAGAGGTTGACTTTAGATGCCTTTGCCCGAAAGCTATTTTAAAAGAGATAACATTAAATTTATCATAATATTACTGCTTCTTCTTTAGTATTGTCAAGAAGTAAACCCATGGCGACAACTCATTACAACTGCGTTTTTTACGTAAGGTAATCTTTATGGCACAGCTTCTCCCTGGATTAACGGTTATACTTGGATGCGCGCTAATTTGTGAGTGTACTTGATACAGATCTGCACATTTTTCGTTCCTGTTCCTGTTCCGTTACTCGAGGATACTAGACCTGTCTCGTATCCTCGAGCATCGGTCTTCTTGGTCGCTTCTCGTTCCTAGCAAAGGCCGAGATTGTATGTGACTCAAACCCTTAAATTTTTCTTTTGTGGCCTTCACGAGGTATCGCTATATCTCAGAGTCGATCCCTAAGCTGCCATTTTGGAGAAGTGCCAGATGGATACTCTGGCAACACCCCCGGTTACGTTACATCTACTACCCTTACCCAGAACAGACAGCTTAATGTGCCTTCCGAAGCACGGAAGCACTCAGCTTCAAAACGGTCTCCAAATAGGAGTTATATTAAAGGTGGGCTAACCTAAGCTAACTTTAAATTAATAAATTTATCCTTTTTTTATATATATGTTCTGTATTAAAACACCTTAAACGCAAAAACGCAAAATTATGCTACTCGGAAGAGTTACGATCAACGCGCTGGGCATGTGATACCTATAAATAGTGATGCTGCTTCCCATAAATATCCAGATATATTTGCTGGTTGCCAGAACCTTGTTCGTTGGCTGCAGGGCGCAACACACGCAAGTGAGGGGGTATTTTTCCCCGTACACTCCAAATTCACATGTATGTATCTACTTTATGTCGGTATCAAATATTCTATACCCACTATATATTAAGCCATGAACTTACTTTATTAATATAATTATTCCCCATTTATTCAAAAGAAGTAACATAATTTTATAATCCATAAGTTAAGGAAATTAATCAAATCTCAAATACCCAAGCGGTCTGTCTTCCCGCGTTTAAATTTAATTCAAATTAAAATGGCGCAAACTGCACGCCTGAAAAGAGGCCCTCATTACGCGTCAATGGCCCTCGTTGGCTGTTTGTAAAAAAAGAAGTGAACTTGGAATCAGATAGACAACGGAATTGGCGCTCAACCGACTCTGAAGTAAATTGAGTTATAAGAAGTATGATTTTATAGGACCTTTTTTAATATGCGGTGCAATTAATCATTTTTACTGTTTTTTTCTAAAGTTACGGTGCTATTAGCCATCTAATTTTTTTTCAGACGAAGAATAAGTCATGCAGCTTCAACTTTATTTAATACGCTCTCGGCTTGATTAACGTATTAACTCCTTCGACAAGCATATATGCTCCGATAGCCTTCCTATAGGATATTTACCGCTCAGTAGAAGAACTATATTGATTGTTAAATTACCAGATATAAGTAAATGTTAAATTTTATGATATTTGGACAATGATCGTAAAACTGTTATTTGAAGCTCTTTTGCAAAGATAGGCGTGTAAACGTCCTTTACATACTTTATTAATCCCAATGTTTTAAAAATGTCGCACTTAAACAATTAGTAAAATAACTCTATTATTAGCTCTAGCTCTTGCCACCAAAATTAAAATTAAGTTTATAAAATACGTAAGTTTTAAGGATTTAAAGTTTTGTGAATGTTTGAAAGTTAAGACATTTATCAACCATGCTAATTTCTTGACAATTAATTTCCTGAGGACTTTAAATTGTAGTTAGGATGTTAATTGGTGCCATCACAGAACTCAGGTAGCTACTAACTAAAATTTTACTCATAACTACTAACGAATAAAAAAAATGATATTTAAAGCAATCGCAACTTCTATTTTCACCGGCAACATTTAATTTAAATAATCAGAAATAGAAAGCTTTGAGGAACGAACGGCGATTGGTAATTATCATTTTAATATGTTTACTTAGAAATAAATTTCTTGAGTACATGTAGGTTTTAGGAAACATACCGTATCGACTCTCAGACGGAACGTAATAGATAACGATTGTCTATTTGCCTAAGGTACATAAGGGCCCGTGCCGCCACTAGAACCCGTAACGAAGCAAGTTTCGAGGGCGTTTACGTGACTATACCTCGTGACAATATTTACGTTATCAAATTTAAATTGGATCATACTTGGAAAATTTTGCCTTTGTATAACGAAGAACAAGAAAACCCTTAAATTGCAAGGAAAGTAGTATGCAGATATAGTGGTCGTCAGAAGAAATAATATTAATTTATTAGTAATCTAATTTAATATTTTTAAAAATGAAACATTAAAAGTTTAGAAAAGTATAGTAATACCTAAGGCAATGTTTGGAAATTGGATGGCGAAACTACCTGTGAAACGCGACGCCTAATGATGATATTTGAATTAAGATTTGGGTAGTTTAGTGACCTGCTAACAGTTTATTACAAGTTATATTAGGATCCTACCACAAATAGTGTAAATATACAAAGTTTGAACTCTAGCCACGTAAAGTCTTATTTTTTCTGTTGGAGTAGATAGTGTTGGGCTAGTATAGATGATTGTCTCTCGATTTAGATCAGAATTTTATTTTCTTGTGAGTGCCGATAAAAGGATTAAAGCTAGTAACTTAGGAATTGACTCAGGTTTTCATTATAGTTCTATCCTATCATGTCAACTTTATTTTTCCCATAATACTAGGTAACTACCTGATAGATCCACGTTCAAATGAAAATGGAACGGTGTGAAAATACCCCGCCCTCACATAAGTGACTTTTTTCATACTAGTTTTCTTACTAGTATGAAAAAATGCAGATTTCCGGCGACTCACTTATTTGTATCAAGGTATAAGATTGGTAACACCGTATGTGCATCTTGAATTTATTTTTAGATAGGTCATCAGGTGAACTATGCACACATATTTGTAAAAAAAATAACACTTTAACCCATTTGACAAAACCATTTTTAAACAAATAATAGTACAGATTGCACGAAATGGATTTCAGGCGTCATTAAAACAAAAAAACTGTGCCAACCAATCAGACATTCGTAAAGGTGTACACCAATCGGTACCATCAGCCCCTAACGATTGTTACGGGCAAGTTTAAAGAGCGATTACGTGACTAAGCGAATACGGTGGGACACTTCTTCCGCGCCACAAATTAAACAAGTTTCCAATTCGAACCGACTGCCGCTCCGCCAAAGTTAATATTAGTTAAAAGCGGCCCCTGATTCCTAAACGTTGTTTTGCTTTAAGTGTTTAGTGTCAGGTTGCTTTTAAGTGTTTCGATGTTTTGTGTGATATAATCTGTTGAATGCAACGTCATTGTCTGAAAACGATTCAGATGAAATAATCTAATTATTAAAGTTAGATTAGTGTTAATTGAGACCTGAATGCCCAATTTTTTCATGCATGAACGCTTGTAATTAAAGAAGAATGAATGGGTCAGCCCGACCAGGGTATGACCACGCCCGCACGGAATACCAGCGTAAAATAGCAGCATAATGTTATTGTGTTTCGTCTGGTGAGTGCAGAGATCCGAAGACCCTTATTACTGGTGACGAGGCATTCCATCTCAGGCCTCAAGGGTCAACAACAACACATCTGTATTATAATTTCTTGTCAATGATGAATGTAGATGTCATGGGGAATTAACTTACCATCAGGAGAACTGTTTGCTCGTTTGTTACTCTCAATGTAATAAACAAAAAAAAAATGTTTTAAAGGAAAACGTCAGGAATTCTAGTCTGAAGATCTGTCCTTTTCGCTGGGGCAGTGCATATGCGTAAAATATATTACAGTTGAAGCAGTAGTTGTGCAAAAATAGAAACTTCTTTACTAAAAGTTTGTGGCTCGTATCGTGTTCTCGTTCGTATGTTCCTTGTCTCTGCATCTAAACCTGATCTTATTGCAAATGCATTATATTGAACTAGATAATGGAGTTATGTGTGAGTGGCTCTGTATATCTGCGAATGTTTCCGACACGAATATATATAACGCGAAGTTGGTTTTTTTTCTGGTAGTCATCAGTCAGGAATCGACTGGGAGGACATTGTCATATTCATCTCAGAAAGGATCAGAGATTTGGTGCCTAGCACAAATATAGGTATCGTCAGGGAAATCCAAGGACACACTATACAAACGGTTGTGCTATCACTAAATGATTTAATAGAATCCTATAGCTTTAGTCCATTGGTTTAAGATTTTTCCAAGAAAGCCCTAGTCTAAGTCGGATACTTATTGAGCTTCGCTGATACACACTTTGGTCGGGAGTTTTTATGGTTATAAAGACGGTGGGTGCGCCTATCAATCGATGGTCGAAGAGATTTGGATTTGGCAATTTAGGTGGAGTTTACTGCTATCAGTACAATAATGAAAGAAAATTGGCCAAAAAATATATGTTGTACATATTTTTAAATTTGTTAAAAGTATCAATTGTATGTTGAATTGTAATTAATTACATTATATATGTTAATATTAAAATGGGAAATAATTAAAATAGTTTTATATTTAAGTAGTATTTAGTATAAGTTAGTATTTTTTTATCTTTAAACATTGAACGATATTCGAAAATAAAGAATCTAATATAACTAATATGTTATTATAAAATACATATTAACAATGATTATATACAATAATATTAAAAAATTCGACGTTTCGAAATGAGCTCGGACTTTTTGGTAAATTCTTTTATCAGATGAAATTTTATGCATTATCCCTTGTAAGCAAGTATCACAATACAAAGAGGTGTTAGCAATTAACACGTAAATAAAATTTCAATGAACATCATTGTGTATTCGAGAGTCGCAAGTACGGCTGGCACTCATCTTTTCTTACCTTCGTTAAAATTTTCACAACTCCGTTACTTCGGCATATTGTGCCGGTCGAAGTTGCAACGAAAAATGTACGTGACGGAGACTTCAAAGGCTCAAGTTTGGAGGGGCGAATTAGGTAAGTTAAGAAATTTGAGAGAAATTTTCATTCCATGATTTGCAAGTGATGTTGTAAAAATTTACCTGTGTGAATATACCCGTTCGTTTGTCGTGTTACTTCGGATAACGTATCAAAGTGCGACAAGATTAGTTAAACTTTTCAAATTATAAATAAAACTTTTCTTTGAAAACAAGTTATTCTTTCATACACTTCGTTACATTAATAGGCAAAATATTTTAAGTTAAGTTTGCTTTACTTAAAATTACCAACTTAAAATTTTTGCTTAAAGTAAGTTAATTTATATTTTTGTTTATATTATATTATTATTAATATCTCATTATCATCATCAGACGTCAATCCAATCCGCAATCCTCAGATTTCTTACTCTTCAGGTTCTTGGACGCAGGGTAAAATGTGTGCTCATTTGTCACCATCAATTCTATTAAAAGATTTAAAAATGAATGATGTAATTTGAATACCTTTGTGTACGTTTTTCTTGATGGTGGTCTTTGTTAGATTTGGTTAGCATGTCGTCATATTTAAGAGATTTTTTATAGGAATCATTCGACAAACTATGGTAACTGTCCTAACGGTAAAGAGTTTTAAAATGGTACTCTCTTTATAATGAACGCACAAAACAAGAATTAATCCTCAAATTACCTCTTTAACGACCACTTAACCGCGTAATTACAACAAGAGCAATCAAAAGTATAACAACGGTAAGGGCTGTTCCACACTAGAGTGGTCCTAGTGGCGGCCACACGTGCCCTGATTTATGATACGTCTATAAACTTGGGGCATTATTAAGGAGCGTATACTGTGCAACAATTTGCCGCTGTGATGATGCGCTCGTCGCGTAGCTGTGATACGGCGTAGTACAATCGATACAGTAAGTGTTTAATACTTAATTTATATTTTTTATATATGCTATAATAAAAAATGGTCTACATTGAAGTCGAAGAATTAATAAAACTATTTAAAAACCGAATAAACTAAATGTGACAAAAATGAAGTGTCTTAAGTTTTTTCCTTTATTTAAATACTATTTATCATTTTAGTATAAATGCGAGTGAAAAAAGCAGTTTAGTATAAAAAAGCGTATATCCTAGATTCAATTACTATGTTTTAATTTAAAATTTGTATCCTTTGATATTTCGAGTTAACTAAATAAATAATTTGTCATTTTCTTCTCTCTTTACTGTGAAGTGCAATAGAGTTTTGTGCATGGTTGTACTTACAGCTATAATACATTTGAAGGGACACTTTACAACTGTTGTCTCGCGCTATCATTACGCTTTGACCAATAGGAGGCGAGCAATAAAGAAATTTTCTAACAGCAGGCAAACAGCAAACTTACGGGATCCCGTAATGTCTCTGAGTATAGTTGAAAACATTTATGTAGCATCGTTAAACATTTCTTAGCACCAATATTTCTTAGGGAATACGAGATACGAGCACTGAGGAATTTATGTGCGTATTTATCACTCACGGCTTAAATAATAATTAGGTACAAGCCTTCTATAATCTAGTGATCTATTTTACCAACTTTAAAAATTAAATTAAATTATATTGGTATGGTTTAATCTCTTTTTTATTCAATTTAGGCTCGTTTTATCGTGATTGCCAAGGGTTCGAATAATAAAAGAAAAAATTTATTTAAAAAATTATAATACAATAACTCCTGGGATCGTTATTTTCAATTTTAGAAATCTCTTTATATCCTATCCATTGAATGTCTCTTGGCGACGGTGCAGTTCAGTGCTCATTTAACTCAATATACTATCACAGTGGTTCTTAGTTTGCTATTGTTTACGCCTATTGTATTGGTTAGAATACCTGGCTGATTTGGTTCCCTGCCGAGGTATACTATTTGTGCATTTTGTGTAAATTTTCTCTGTCCCTGACATTGCTTATGAACCTTTAAAATATATCGCCGTGATACAAATCGACCAGAAGGACATCATAATGTTGTCTTATCCTTTGTTATTGTCGTCAGCATTCGGTCAAACATTGAAGTACTTAGTCGTTTCCTATTCCGGTTTTAATCAAGTGCAATAATGTGAGCTTATGGCACGACCGCCAGGTATCAGAGACCCAGCTTTTTCATGGCTGGAGATCGAAACTTGACCTATGGGGATTAGGTAGATGGGTTCAAAATGGTCTAGAGGGCTCGACCTCTCTTATTAGGTCATATTAGAAAGAGTAATACGAAACTTTTATAATATCATTAATAATATCTTGATCCGTAACGAAACTGGGGTGTATTGCTTTGAACCGGAATGAAAAAGCACAATGGATCTTTCATTGTGAAGACTTGCCGATGATAATTAAAAAAGCTGGAGCATCTGCAATAAAATGTTTGCTTCTTTTTTAGAATCAAGACATTACATTACAGTGTTATTCAAAATGGCCAACCAATGGACAGTGATCACAGATTGGTACGTAAACAATTGCTTATTAGGGGTGAAAACGTTCGTGAAAGCGTCCACGTAGCAATGTTGTTCTTCACCACGATAACGCGTCCGCACGTTCGTCTTAGATAAATAATACGTATTTATACGTCTCAAAGGTGGAACTGATGACGCGTTCGCCATACAGCTCAGATCTCACACCTTGCGATTTCTTTTCATTTACGAAAATTTAAGCTCAGAGGTTTACTATTTACAAGCCCGGAAGTGGCGGTGAATGCTTTCCATGAAGCGATTGATTTCCCTACCGAAGACTGGATCTACTGCTCCTCATAATAGTTCCAACGAATGCAAAAATTTGTTAATAGTGAGTACATGTACTTCGAAAAACAATAAAGGCATATCCGGACCAAATATATATAAATATAATATTTGGTCTTATTTATCAAAATCTTGAAACTTTCAGTATGACCTAAGCATTACATATTGTTTATTGCCTAAGTTCGTTATGTTTATATTGTTATAAATTATTTCTGTTAAATTTAGTTTTTTTGCCTGAGTCTACTTCAGTTAGAATGCATTTTCTTCTTTAATTATACAGCTACCCAAAAATCTTAGCTCCACTTTCACCATTAGCAAATGTATTTAAAATAAAAGCAAAACAAGCATTGTTTAAAACGTAGATGCGGCCATGAAAGCATCTCTCGGAGTTGTGCAGCGAACAACGTTCCCGTAGCTGTTAGTTACGTTAATACACCAGGCGGACACGGAAATTCCATAACTATCCTTTATTCAAATTTATTGTTCTGCACTTTAATAAAGCCGCGTATTCTCCGTTAACCCCTAGAGACCGTTGAACTTTGCGGTCGCTGTTCGCACTTGTACGAAACTAATAATGTACGGCTAGGGTTGTCAAACGTTAAGGCCAAAACTACGGACCATACGACCGCGATTAATCTGCATGAAATATCAAAATACTAAAATTTTGAAGATCTTACTCTTGACGAGGCATTCCAACGTTTATTTATTTAAACGATTAATTGAACGTTAGATTGGAGCGGTTGACAACGCATGATTAACTTCAGGTGGGCTGCGTATTCGGTTGTTATCTCCCTTTTTCATGAAAAGATCACGATATATTAATATTTAACAGATCTTAAAATACATCGAAAACCGTTATACACTTTTGGAATATATATAGAATTCAGAAGTAGAAGTATAACCGCGCAGCCGCAATTTTTTCAGAAATCATCCCCTTAAACGGAGAAACATTATGCCATGACATAATACTAATGGAAATAGCAGCTCAACGCGGCTGTGTTTCATGTGGGAAGTGCAGGATACCGGAGTTTCAACTACTGGCGAGGAAGCATTCCATTTCAGTTCTCAGGGGTTGGATGTGAAAGGATGAGGATACAGTTGTGAATTCAAGAAAAAGTCTACAGAGATTAGTGGTACTATACTTTAGTTTTATAACATTTTAAATTAAGACGATAAAATGGTGAATGTCCTACGAAATTCCGAAATGTGGTGACACATCATTGAGCGCAGCTTCGCAAATGTTTGCGTTAGTTCTTCGGCGTGCAGCTTTTTGGGAATGAAGTGTGAATAGATGTTTGTCGTACCGCTTGCTGAATTATTATTTTTAATCTCGCGTATTCAGATGTTATATGGAATGACAGAACTACTATATATATTGTTTGAATGTCTGGATGTGATAATTATTTTACATTCTAGCTTACGTTTCATAATATTTGTTGTACTCTTGTAGCCCTTTCAAGTATGAATGTGGATAATTAATTAGTTAGGATCATCAATCATTTTGATTCGCATACATCTTAGGTTCAGGTTGGGCAATTGAGTTAACAGTTCACCTGATGGTAAGTGATCACCGCCACCCATGAACAAATGAGCAACTCGCAGAGTATTTATGAAAGAAGTAGGCTTTTTTTTCAAGGTAACTCTATGAGGTATCGTTTCAAAAATAGCACTGGCAGCTGATTGCGTAGAGTTGCGTGGTTTCAAATCTCTGTATTGTTGGCCGCCATCAAGATGGTGAGTACTACATTTTAAATTCTGTTCCTGTGTGTATGATGGTTAAATTCTGCGACTGGAAATAATCTAACCAATTCCTATCTACACTCCCCTTGGTAAGTATTATTGAAGACGCTAAATGATCCAACATCTCGTAGAAAGGTCAATGTAATAATATTATGTCGATAGGAAAGAATTTGATCGTTGACGATTAATTCGTCGTATAAATAATAATATAGCATACGATTAGTTATCCTAATATGATTGCATTAGCCTTTTCGTCAAGTCTTCGTAATAATAAATTTTTCACAATTTCGTATTAGTAAGGATTGAGGTAAGAATATCTGAAACTAAGTAACTATAATGTTATCATCAAGTTATATTTGTAAACAATTTCCACCCTATTTGAAATTAACATGGTATTAAAATTAAAGTTTTTAACCGTCTCTCATACCTTACTCAAAGAATTATGTAAAATAATGTAGATAATTAATTCTTATTAATTCATAGTACCATAATTTCTATCTGTAGTCTGAGCCATGTGTTATTCTGCTAACCTGAGTTCGATTCCCATTGCATCCAATAACTCAGTTATTAATTGAAATTTAAAGTGCTTGTCCACGTCTGGCGATGAAGTAAAATGTCGGAAGGCTTCCAGTCTACCAATCTAAAGTGGACTCAGACAGACCATGCTCTTCTTCTATTTTAGGTTGATGAGACTAAGAATATTGAACGATAATACAGTTAATTTATACATATAAAAATAACTCGTGAAAAGTTACGAAAAGCACAAAGACAACTTCAATAAAAAGCTAACAGAAACCCATTAAACGATACCGAGCAGCAAATCCGCAATACACGTCCATTACTCTCTTGAAGTTAGAATGCAGCATAATTTTCATTTTAAAAAGGCGGTATATGATTCTGGCACGCCTGTCAATAAGAAGAAAGGGCAGGCAATTACGCAAAGCAATCGATTGCAGCCTCCCGGCTACGTCTGTCGCTCGGCGTTACAGACATAAGGAACTGGCTCAGTGTTTTATATGCGGAGATGTCGTGGACAGATGTTAACGCAAATTATGCATGGTAAACGACATCAAATGGATGTTACCTAAAATGGGTGGGAATGAATGGCATTTTATTGTTTGTGAGTATACATATATGTGTATATATATATATATATATATTAAATTACCTCTGGGGATTGGCAGGCCTCACATATCTTGACATATTTATTTCTTAGATATGCAGTAAAATATATAAATATATACACAAAAACTGCGTAATGGGAAATTTGTATATTTGTATACCTATATATCGTCACACATATACATACATATATACATATATATATATGTATGTATGTATTTGTATATATATATATATACATAGAAGAAGGAAAATTAAACTTATTTCAATCGATAAGCACTATGATATACTTCTGCACATAAAAGGAACTTAAATAATATTCTATATTACATGATTCTAATTATCCATCTTATCTCAAAGATGCCTTCCGATTAATACATTCCTCATTCAGTAGAAAACTGCTGTGTTTCGTTCTGTAGCTAGTGTAGAGATGCGAAGACCCAGTAAGTGGTAGATAGGCATTCCATTTTAGTCTTCAGGAGTAACAACGTATGTGCATCTTGAACTTGGCAGATATAGGGATCCCTTGATGATCTTTTTACTGATGACGAGGCATTCCATCTCTATCTCCAAGGGTGTCTCAAACAACGCACCTGCATGATGATTCCGTGTCAAGGATGAATGTACATGTAATGGGCCGCTGTCATCACTTCCCATCAGGTGAACTGTGTTATCGTTTGTAACTCTATTTCCATAAAAATTATAATCAATATACTAACTGACTGCTAAACATGGACCTCTCTGTTGACCTGATCCTGATATGTGCATCCATTGAGTAATAATAATAAAACTAACTGGCAGTCGCAGTGATGGACGCCCTCCCACTACATGGAGCGGGGACCTATGCGAGCTTGCAGGAAGTCGATGGATGCATGTGTTTCACGATGTTGCTTTATGGCAATCTATGAGCGTGACCTATGTTCAAACGTGGATCATGGATAGGATTTGATAATGACGATGATTAATCATATATGTATTAAGATAAAAAGTTCTTAAAGATCAAACCAACTTAGAGATCATTTCATAGAAAATAATCGACACTCTTTAGAGTCGTAAAAATAGACCGATTGTAGGTCACACGTCAGAGATCAAAATGAGATGAACATCGTCTTGATTTATACTCGTATTACAAAACAGACCACGTATTTATTAAATGAGTAATAGAAAGAAACGTATGTAGAAATGGTAGAACCACGCCCACTTTGGTTTCTAGCAGCACCATTACCAGTTTGAAATAGCGGGATAATACTAATGCTGTATTTCGGTTTATATATTGGTGATGAGGCATTTCACCTTTTTCCTCAGGGGTACCAACTCATCTGCGTTTTTTTATTGCATTGAGATTAGAGATACAAACGAGCACACAGTTCACCTCATGGTAAGTCATTCCTGCAGCCCATGACATCTACATTCATCGTTCTCCTTTCTCGGGGCGCCTGGAAAAAAAAAATCGTAGAAATAACAGTACCTTAGTACTATATTTCTTTATATAGTACATAGGTTTTACTTTCTGTTCTTATTGCGTGTGTACATGAATGAAATAAAATTTGATAGTGTTGTAAAGTTAATATTATAGTGAAAAAATAGATACACCATAACTTCAAGCCTCATGACCTATTAAGTAGCATATTTATAAGCCATCGGACTATGGGCGTGGAGAAATGCAAAGAGGGTTAATTCCGTGACTGCCGCCCGTTTATTCAATTAACTCAATAAATACTGAGAGTCAGCAACGTTAAAGCAATAGACATTACAATAATCGTATATTGTGTGATATACAATATTTTTATCGTGGAAATCTTCTGAGGGAAAGCACACCTTAGCACGCTAAGTGGAATAGAGAAAAAAGTTTGCAGCTATGTAATCGATTATAATCATTAATTTACACGGTATATTTCTGTCGACACGCTGACAATCTGTAACTTCCACATCGTTCATCGTTTTCTCGTGGCCTTCCAGTTTCTTGATGCTTACCTTTTTTTATTACATTGAGAGTAATAAACGATCACACAGTTCACATGATGTCAAGTGATTCCTGCGGCCCGTGACATTAATCCTTGACAAGGAATCATAATGCAGATGCGTTGTCACCCTTGAGTATTGAGATACTGCAATAAAGGTCTCCGGATCCCTACACTCACCAGACGAAACAGCAGTATGCTGCTATTTTACGCTGGTTTACGCTGGTATTCTGTGAAGGCGTGGTCCTACCCCGGTGCAGTGTAGCTCTACTACTGTTAAAATCATAGCTATAAAGAAGTGTACACACTATATAAATATAAACTTATTTATATATTTAATTCTCACAGCTGTCGAGTTGGTGTCCGGTCGACTTCGACCACGGCGATCTTCCGGTTATAAACAGATGATATATTATAGTGTCGTAGACATGGCGCTTTTTTTTATTCAAGATTGGCTAACGTCTTGCAACAGCCTATTGCGATTTATTAGATGGTAAAACATTGGCATAGATGTTCTTGTATAATAACACACACAATACACCTAAATACGTTAATCTAATCGCATTAAATAAATCTCTCATAAATGTGAAACTATGTAAGGTTAGTAGAAAAAGTTCATAATGATCATATGTGGTGGACTTCATTTGAATACTACAGTAGTATCGATATAGATACCAAATTGGGAGAAGACGAAAATGTAGAATAAGCCAGCTGCTTCTCTTCAGCGTAGGAGTGTCAAAACCAGTACAGGGAACCAAAAATAACCAGTCTAATAGGCTACACTCTTCACTGACATTGTTACGTGAGTGAAAGAAACCGGAGAACTCGTTAATGGTGTCGAGGCATTCCATGTACTAACACGGATGGACCTTAGCGATGACAACACGACCGGATTATAATTCTTTAAGAAAAATGAATTCTTTAAAAAAAAATCGATGTCGCGGGTTGTATTAATCACTTTCCATAAAAGCGGTGTGCTTGGAAGTCACTTCTTAGTTTCATAAAAAAAATTCACCTTGCACCCTTAAACCATTGTGTAATTGGCATCAATTCTGTAATACATACTCTTAAAGCAGTACAGGCGCAAATTTTGCTAAAACTACAAAAAATCAATTGTATGTATTTATGCTTTAACCTGTAAAGTGTAATAACAAATACAAACTTCACGCAACTCTTTTTAAATAAATTATTCACCACATTGTAAAGCTTAGGAAACATTACTCGAAAAATAAATATTAAGCTCATTAATTCACAATTTCTCATAACTTTACACGATCGTTATCTACGCCTGTGAGCTTTAATGTAAGTTAAAAATATCAAATGCGTGAGACCCGTCCATATTTTTTACTCAACACTCGTATTTTATGTAGTTCCGTTCCCAAAAACATCAACAATCAAAGCGTATTTTTAACTAACCATAATAATTAATTAAATTTTATGAAATTACGAATCCTTTAAACACGGTTGAATTCTGTATGTGAGGACACTTTTACAGATTTTTTGTTAGTTGTTTTTTTTAATATTTCGTGGCAAAATTTGGTATTTAGTGGTTAACTTTAAAGGTTGTAAAATAAATAAAGTATCAGCCTTTATATATGGATCCCACTGCTGGACATAGGGCTCCGTATAGGAACTAACTCTGCCACGCAGCTCCAATGCTGATTGCCGGACTACACACTTGTCTGGATTTTTTTTTGTTATATATCTCATGCATACTCCTTCGCGATATTTCCGTTTACCCTCGACCAAGTAGCAATTCGGCTTAAATTGCAATTAACAATTTCAATTAAATTCAATAGAATTCAATCTGGCAACAGGGATCGAACTCGGATTGCTTGTGCACCGTGAAATTAAAAGCGAGAGCTTAGACATTGGGGATGCACACACGGCGGATGCAAGAAGGAAGGCTTAAAGTTTGTACTAAATAAAAAAAAGTTTTTCACCGAGGGTGTAATTGTTGTGCTAAATCCAGGCAGCAGCTTTGTTTTTCTAGTTGCAACCAACCGAACCAATGCACCACCAAATTAGTTTTTGCCAAAGCAAGCATTGATTTGGCTCAATTGAGGAAGGACCACTTCCCCACAGGATACTAACGTAAAATAGAACCATAACACTGTCATTTCGTGTGGTGAGTGTATGGTGGTACATTTCATTGCATTCCTCAGTCGCCATCCTGTACATCTTGAATATTTGTTGAGGATAGATGTAGATAATATGAGATTCAGCCACCACCTAGCATCAGTTGAAGTGTGCAGGTTTGTCACCTTTTATTATTATTTAATAAAAGTTGTATCGATATCCTTCAACGTTATAATTTAAAGCGTTATAACAGCGAGCTTTCGTTTTTGAAAAACCCCACAACAATTTTCAATTCAGTAAACAAACAACTCTCTTCTATGTTACGAACAACCAAATTGAAGTTCACAACACAATAGGTTAATTGTATGTGAAAGTTAACAAAACGATACTCGGCGTTTAGAGTCCAACCCCTCACCGCACGAACCACAATTAAATTCACGTATTGTAGGCTGACCTCCCTTATTTGAGCAGAAAATTGCTTTCATATTCGAGCATCAAATCGAACCGGAGACAACTGCGATCTCGAATCTACGAGTACGTTTGATAAGCTTATTACTGCCGCAAATGTCCACGAAATTAATTAGTCCCGGCCTCCCGACGGCCTGGAACGCTATTGATGGGTAATGCTGTGGTGCAAAAGATAAGCGATAGCGATTTATGTTTTATAATAATTATTTGTTATTAAATATTATAGCCATTAAGATACCACATTATCAGTCGGCATTGCATCACTGTTTCATCATTATCTGAACACATGATTAGTAACAGCATATGAAGACTATCCTGTGATAGTCGTAAGGCTAGAAACAACTACCGCAATCCTCCCGGTCGTTTCATGTAGAAGTACGTATCTCGTAGAGTTTGAGACGTGAGAAGGCTTGGTGATCAACGATTAGTGATTCATTTAGCTTCCATGCGTTTTGATACTCTTTGGACAGAGGTTTGATCTTTCGTTCTACTGGCCAGTATAGGGTTAACTTTTATAATAGGTATTTAGCACTCTCCTGAGCTCGCTGACAGACATTTTGATATATTTTGTTCAGATTTTGATAAATAATCCAAAAATACTTTACAGACGTAATAAGGCAAGAGTTTTGTTGATGGAAACAGAAAATGTAGCGGAGTTTATTTATTTTGTAGTTTTAGAGTATTTTGAGGAAGCTTATTATGGAAAAAAAATTAACGGTTTGACCTCCTGTAAGGCTATGTGGCCTCTCCGAGGAGTTAGGAGCGTAATTGTTTAAAGCCCTTTGTGATGTGTATGCCGATTCGGAAACTTTGAAAGTATGATTTAGACGTAGCTGTCGTTGATTGGTCGTTGAGGTTAATGCGTCACCGCAGTAGTAACAAGACAATTATCCAGTATAATTACAATGGTGCTGTAATTTCGTTTCAAATATTATATGTTCGACATAGAATATCAGAAATTGATAAATAAAAACATCAAGACTCATATATCACGCAGCAACTTTTCACTTGAAGCAGAAACGGAGTATACCACGTATATGTAGGTGAATGTATGTGACAGTGTTACCCGTTTCCTTGCTTGTTGTTGATAAAAATGCCATTTTCCAGCTTTACGACGAATTCGCACGAAACGTATAAGTCACTGATCGATTTATATCATGAAGCTTAGATTGAATTGCAACGTAGAATACATACTACACTATTTAGAGAAAGAGGAATATAACGTAGACAGCTAGACAGTTAGCTCTGATTTTTGGTCACTATAAAGTGTTAGGTAATTATTACACTGCAATATATTTTAATTAAAGACCTTAAGGAATGCGTTTAGCTAAGTAAAATTTTTAGGTATAATAAAGTTGAAGAAAACTAAGAGATTTCTCCAAGATATTTACAAACACTTAAAACATTTTTTTCTTGTTAGTTCAGAGTTATTTCCCTCTGTAAGTTTTGAAACCTTAAAATGTTAGCTCGTACTTACGTAGGCGGAACTGGAAATTTTGTTTCCGGGAAGTTTTTCCATTAGAGTTTTTTATATAATTACTTTGCATTTCAAACATAAATAAATGTTAAAATTTTAGTCTCAACATCGTAAAATTTTTTGTCCAAACAATTTCAACCAAAAATATTAATAGTATGCATAGCCACTATGGAGCGAGATTTTAGCTACACCATAAATTTGTCGACTCAATCAGGGAAGGTACTTGGCCTTTACAGAATTCCAGCGTGAAATATAAGCACATTTCTGCTGGGTTTATGCAAGCTCTAGTATAAGCTTTTTCATAAGTAAAACATATTTAAAAAAAAGTACGTTATGGGAATATTCTCGTTAGAATTCCCATGAGGTTAATATTACCTCCACATAACAAGAAAGAACCCGCGATAATTTGAGTGAAAACAAGCGGCTAATTGATTAACGGGCCCTCGCCACACGGACTTGTCTACTTTTATTCAATTTCACTTCACTGTTCAACAAAGTGAGCATTTTTAAATAAAGGGTTTAAGTATAAAGTACAAATAAAATTGCAGAAATGTTATAAAACGAAAAAACTGACGCAGCTTTTTGTCTGTGTGCTGTTCATTGTTCCACAATGACTGTATCAATTAAGATGGTTTTCTGTGATCAGTAAAAATTTTACTAATATTTACTGTTTGTTTCTATTATAACTAAAAAATATATGTCAATTTTATAGGACGCCTTGCTTACATAGCACGATTGCATATTGTCGAATGTTGAACGATCGACTAAATTCTTAAAACGTTTAAAATTATTTGAAAATGTGTATGTAAATTTAAATTAAAAACTGACTACATATGCCACAAATAGAAAAGAACCAATCAGAAAAGAACCACGTTATAACAGAATACTTGCAGTAATTACGGAAACCGGAGACCTTATTACTGGTCTATCTATCTTAGTTTTCATGAGTGATATCGAACCTATACCTTAATTTATATAGGATGGTGATGATATCTTAATCCTTATAAAATATGTATAAAAATAATAAACAAAAGCTCGGAAGGAAAAGTGATGTGCTGGTTTTCTTTCGTTCATCGTTCTTTTAATTATTGTTTGATACGTCATAGGCAATTTTTTTATAGTACTCGTGATATACGAGCAAGCAACCATATGGGTTGGTAAGTGATCACTGCCCATACATATCCACGATACAAGAATAGTTGCAGGCCTTTTTGAAATGGAAGGCTTTTTTCTTTTAGATTCTTAGGTCCTTTAGTCGTTGCTAATATAATAATATAGTTATATTTATTGTTGAATATCATAGATATAGTTTAGTTCGTCAACAAACCTCCACTTACTCTTCAAGACTACGCCTATTGTATTGTTTTTCTCATGTAGCCACAAAATGACCCACAGAGTATAAAGTTCTGTACAATATTTTGAAATTCAAATGGGCTACATTGAATTAGTTTACGCTTTACAAAATGATCGTATAACAAAGGCCGGTTGGAACAGAGAATAAATGTGAATATATTAATATGATTCCGAAACTAACTGACTACAAAGAGAATTATAAAGTCTCGTTATCAGTCTCGTTTGAAATTCTGCATAAATATTGGTATATAATAAGTTCTGTTATTGACCACCTTAAATCCCTTCTAGTGTAACTATTGCATAAAAATGTTTTACTTAAGTTTAAGTCAGTCCAAAAAATAATAATTAAAAGGTAGGTGGATAACTAACATTTGATCAAGCAAGTCAAGCACGTCATTCGGGTTTTTTGACCATTATTGGTCTAAAGCACTCAAAGCGTCGGGATTTTAAATGTGATAAAATCTGTTATATCAGTTTTTTTGTATATCATATACATATGTTTCAGATATCATATTGTCCAAAATGTTATTAATTAATATTCAGATCATTGATTTTTCAGATGTTAGATGTTTTTCAGGTTAGTTTTATGTTTTCTTATGGTTTAAATTGATTACATAACATTTTTACAAATAAGACGAATAATTGTTCAAATTAATTGATGTTTAGTTGAAGGAAAAATTAAGCAAATAACTAAAAGTATATCAAATAGAACATTTTTAATATCCAGGATCTCGCTTTTAATTCTTTTTTTTATTTACATTAAGAGTAACAAACGAGCATACAGTTCATCTGATAGCAAGTGATTCCTGCGGTCCATGACATCTACATTTTTTGACAAGGAATCATAATGCAGAACCCATGAGGACTGAGATGGAATGCCTCGTCACCAGTAATCAAGGTCTCCGGATCCCTGCACTCAACAGACAAAACACAATAGCATTATGCTGCTATTTTAAGCTGGTACACTATGAATGCGTGGTCCTGTATATACAATATGTATAACTTATTAAATGTATGTTAACCTGCATGCTTCAGAATATATATATATATATATATATATATATATATATATATATATATATATATATATATATATGTATATATATATATATATATATATATATATATATACAATAATTCCCTAAACTATGACTCTCTCTATACATGTATATATGTATATGGATATGTATATGTGATTAGAACGAAATAAGGGGTGATATGATAACACACTGGGAATCTACAAACATGAACTACGTGTTAAGGGACCTGGGATTACCCACTAAAACCTACAACAATGCAAATTTATATATTAACTCTGAAAGTATTCATAAACAATCTCTTAAGAGTATAGAGAGAGTAATGGTTTAGGGAATTGGGTTGTGTATATGTATATATATATATATATATATATATATATATATATATATATATATATATATGTCTATATATGAATATAGCAAATAGTGATCATTAAAAAGTCTAAACACCAGATAATAACAGCAAGCATCTGTTAAAACCGATGCAGACGAGGCGAAAAGATATCGCCTAAAAGGGCTGTGACAAACTGCGTGTAGGGTCGCGACCCATTGTTCACGTTTAGTGCAAACGGCGAGCGCAAGCAGTGTAATAGCTTACATTAGTTAGCCACGGCCTCGTCGGCGGACAGTCGGGAACGCACACATATTCATTTGTGAAACAATATATAAATTCCTTGCTTAAAAGTAAAGGAAAGTAACACACAGCATTTGCGACTCCCCTGGCGTTCATGGGCCGCGATGATCACTTACCATCAGGTGGGCTGCATGCCGCAGTCTATACTATAAATAAATAAATAAATAAACACAGATTGGGTATAGGCCTTTTCTCTAGAGGGAGTTGGAGCATAGTTCTCCACGCAACTCCACTGCCGATTGGCGGACTTCACATGTATTTTTTTTTAATTATTTCTTAGTCATGCAGGTTTCCTAACAACGTTTTCCTACACCACCTAGCATTTGGTAAATACAGCACTTAAAATTGCGATCAAAAATTTCATTGGTCACCGGGACTCCAATACGGTTTGCTCGCGTTTCGTGAATTCGCGAGCGTTATTCATAGATTCCACGATACTTTCTTACCATGCTAGAGTTAAAAAAAAATACACTATATTTTATAATATTGAGAGAGATAAACGAGCAGTGATTCCTGAGGTTCATGACACCCGTAAGATATGAGGTAGTCACGCCTGAAACTGAAATGAAACTAGAATCCGTAATAAGAGTCTCCGACTACATTCAGCAGATAAAACACATCAGATTTATGGTGTTATATTACGCCTGTATGGGCATAGTCCCATTCATGCTGCAGGACGAAATGAAATGTTGCGTGGCTCTATCACTGTTAAAAATGTGCATAGAATAGATAGTTCACACCTTGTATCACAAAGATGAACTATGTGTTATTCAATAAAATAGTTGCAGTATTTAAGTTTATTTAAAAATTAAGTTAGTTCAAGCTATGACTCAATTTGACTGTAACATCATTGATGAAGGACTATGTAAAATTTTGCTTTCTACAAGACTCGCAAAATAGTTTTCATCCTTTGGCACTAACAACGATCTAAAGAGTCGAGCTTACACCTCAAGTCACATCTAGTAACACTTCTAGATATGGCAAATGCGAATATAAGAAGCTACGTGTTGCGTTCGTGACTGTACCATCCGCTGGCCAGAAGCCAAGCGCAGATAATTTGATAAAAACGTTCATCCAACGAGGCTTACTGCCAAACTGCTTCTTTATGGCATTTATTAGCAACTGTTTATAGTAGTTTGGACACTAATGTACTATAAATCCATACTGTGCACAAATATGTTTGTACATGGTATGGTATATTTCAGTTTTCATTATTTCTTATTTTTATGATGTGTTCTTCTTAATACTTTCTTGAATACGTTAAAGATAGATGTTCATACTAAATATATAAATATTTACGCTAATAGTTACAAAACACGGCAGCGTAGAACAGCATCGCAATGCTACTGTGTTTCGACTGGTGTGGGTAGAGATCCGAGGCTCTTGTGGCTGACGAGGCATTCCATCTTAGTCCTCAAGGGTGGCAATGAAACTATATTATGATTCCTTATCAAGGATTAATATGGGCGTCTTGGGGAGCAGAAATTACTTACCACTAGGTGAACCGTGTGCTCATTCGTAAAGTCATTCCGTAAAGGAAACTTATTATAAAATATAGATCTTATATAACAGAGTTTTAAAAAAAGTTTAAACTCGCGTAAAGATTATACCTATTATTGGACCCATTATTATGTCCCGTAATTGAATTAATTTTATCATATAGTTAAGGCTCATAGTTAAAAAATCACTTAAGAAACATACAAAGAAGCGTCACCTTGAGCAAGTTTGCTGGCGAGATAATTCACAATCATAGAGCCGCTTAGAGCTAGCTAGAAATAACCAGGAAATAAAAGGGAGAACCGAAGAGCCCAGAGCTGGTAGCGAGGTGTTTCATCTTAATCCTTGGTTAAGTGCATTTTAATCGTTAATTTCATAAAAAAAATCTATACTCAGTCTGTTCTCAGATGTTTGATTGATTTAAAAAATAATGACTGACAGTTTAAAGTAAACAACATATATATATGTATATATATATATATATATATATATATATATATATATATATATATGTATCTAGTCTGGCCATAAGTACTGTTACATAAAAACTTTAAATTTTTTCAGTTTTTTAATTATTTTGAATTTCGAACACGTATATTATTAAAAAACTTTTCGATTTTGCGCCACATATTTTTTCGTGTTCATTATCAAATTACAATATGGAATAGGGTGTTAAAGAAAAAAGGATTGCAGTAATCGTCTGGCACAAAGTGGGTATGGAGCCGTCGGTCATTTTCCAGACACTTCAAAAGCTTGGTATCAGCCGTATGTTCGTATATCGTACTATCAACAGATACAACAACACTTCCTCTGTCGAAGACTAGAAAAGGTCGGGGCGGCTGCGTGCTGTTAGAAATACAAAGGCTGTTAATGCTGTTAAAGCCAGAATTCATCGAAACCCCATAAGGAAGCAAAAAATCTTATCGCGAGAAATGAAGATTCCCGCTAGGACTGTGTCGCGTATTATAAAACAAGACCTGAAGCTCGGTGCTTATCCTCGATATACAGGACACGCCCTAAACCATTCTATACAATTAAAGAGAGTGGATTAATCAAAACGCCTTCTGTCGCGATACGCAGGTGAAAGGCACAGAAATATCCTCTTTACCGATGAAAACAAATTCACGATTGAAGATCACTACAATAAGCAAAATGATAAAGTGTAAGCTCACAGTTCTAAAGAAGCTGCTCAAGTGGTCGGAATGTACAACGTGGTCATCATCCTGCGTCAGTGATGGTTAGGTGGGGCGTGTCTTATCAAGGAGTCACAAAACTACATTTTTGTGAAAAATTAGTGAATACTTCAGCCAAAGTGTATTAAGATACAGTCTTGGATCATGCTGTGAAACCTCTCAGCAATACAATTTTTAAAAATATACCGTGGACTTTCTAGCAGGACTCTGCACCTCCGGAATTTATAAGAGCGGAAGACTGGCCTTCATCTAGCCCAAACTTCAACCCTTTAGACTTCAAATTATGGTCAGTTTTAGAGGACATGGCCTGCTCTAAACGACACGGCGACATTGAGTCTCTTAAAAAATCTTTGGAGCAAGCAGTGGCGAAATTTCCCTTGGAAACAGTGCTTACATCCATAGATTCGTGGCCAAACAGATTAAAGGCTTTAGGCAGATTAAAGATTAAAGGTATAAAAGCCAAAGGGGCCACGTTTCGAATAGAATATTATTTTATTTTTTGCCGAGACTAATAAATATGTAGGTATAAATTTTAATATTATTACATTTTTTAATACTTTATTAAAAAAAATGCATTTTAATTTGTAACAGAACTTATGGCCGGACTAGGTATATATACAAATCCCACTGCTGGGCATAAGCTTCCTCCCTAGAGAGAGTGTTATTTCATTCGTGCCGACACCGAGGAACGTTTTATAACCGAATATTTTATACACTCAAAACTTAAGAAAACAAAACAATGTTTATTTGATTGTTATTCAGAAATACAAATTACAATTAATTGACTGGCAACTCAGTTGGCATACACAAAGCTCGCTGTATCGCGCGTACAGACGCACTAACTAACGCTTTTTATACAATTATAGTGCCTTTGTGGCAACCGATCGTAAACACCTGTGCGGCATTAGAGCTTCGGTTAACTTTATTATTATAACCGTTGTTCAAGGCTTTAATGCGTTTATTTTATATCGAATTAAATCGAACGTTACCGTGACTAACAAGTACCTGAATGAGCATTTTATTGTTATTCTCTCTGTATATTTTATTGTTTAAATTTCTATTTGGTTTAGTAATAGGGCTTTAACAATTGCGTTATATTGACAATTAGTTACGTGATAGTTAATAAATTTATATATACATAAATAGATGATACTTTGTAGGGTTAGCTGACGTCAGCGGTAGTTCCAAATAATTTTATTACATTGTGAGTAACAAACGAACGAACACACAGTTCATCTGGTGGCAAGTGATTCCTGCGGCCTATGATAACTACATTCATCCTTGACAAGGAATCATAATGCAGATGCGTTGTCACCCTTGAGGACTGAGATGGAATGCCTCGTCACACACATAAAGGTCTCCGGATATCTACACTACATGAAACTACACCAGACGAAACACCGAAGCATAATACTCCTATTTTATGCTGGTATTCTGTGAGGGCGTGGTCCTACCCCGGTTGAGCTGACCCATTCATACTGCAGATAGACACAAACTGCCTACCTTATCTACCTTTAAAACTAGGGATCATGGTACCATCAGAAGAGATGCTGCTTGGCACATCTCTCTTTAAACTAAAAGGCCTATAAAATGGTCGTCACCTGATTGTAGTTCCGATTTTCAAAGCATAGATTTATTAAATGAAAACAATAATTTATAATAGTTATAAATTTCAATAATGAAATATAATTAAAAATAACCTTATAAGCACTATACCATTATGTTTTATCGACTAAAGCTTTGCGGAGGTTTCTAAGTTTGAATTTATAATATTCGTATACAATTAATATTACAGTACATGACATGCTCCTTTATCGACATTCCTTCCTGGGTATTGGAGCATATAAAGATTCTTGGTTGCGTGAGAGCTTTCGAATATATTCTCTTATTAACGTGACCCATTATGACAAGGACTGGTTTTTTACAATGAGAGTTTCGCTTCGGTCGTATCGGTAATCTCGAATATTCAAATTAAGGATGGACTGTCCTTGTCAAAAGCTACGCTTTGAACCTAAAGTGAATTAATTTTTTGTTATTCATGTTTATACCGATTACATTGACTGATTTTCAGTGGTATAGCTACGCTTCAGCATAAGTGGGTCATCTAGCTGCGATGGGGTAAGGACTACGCCCTCTCAGAACACCGGCGTGAAAAAAACACAAAAAAAGAGCATAACGGTGTTCATGCCGCTTTCATGCTGCGATCATGCTACTTTCATGCTGTTTCATATGACCTCCTGGATCTCAGAACCTAATTACAGGTGATGAGGGATTCTCTCTCTGTTCACACGGATAACGATTCATGTCCATACTGAAACTTACCATCTTTGAACTTTGAGCACGTTGACACATTTCAAAGTATTTATGAGTAGTATATAACAGATAGACTGGTTTAGGGCCTCTGAGAAATAAACTAAGCATTGTAAGATTCAAAGTTATGTACAAATTAACATTACTAAAGAGGCAACTTGCTGCAGAGAATATGAAACATGCTTACTGGAAATATACGAATCTGAAAGACTTTTTTGTACTTACAAAACCATAATAACCCGAAAAAACATAAAATCACACACATATACCTACAGAATATATACATTCAAACCTACACATACATTAACACAAACACGCCCACAAGCTGATACATGCTCATGCAAGAGAATATATTAATTATAGTTAGTAGTAGTAGATTGTCTTCTCAACCTTACTTGCGTATAAACACTTCGTAAAATATAGCTTTTAGATGATGATCGGGAAGCTCTCAATCCTCACGACTCCCGTATTACATCTAAGAGAGATGGGAGTGGCTGAAAACCAGCGCTGCACGGGACTATAACCCTGTTTCAGCAAAAGCTGAGTCACCTCCTTTTGCCAAACTTTTTATGTAAATTTGTTTATTTTTTCTGTCGCAATAAACTGTCTGTGGTAACAACACTTAATATCTTTAACTACATACTAGGTAGTATATTTGAATGGTTTGGAGTACGGTCTGAGAAAATGTCTGTATGTGTGCAAAATGAAATAAGCAATCATTTTAATTTAATATTTAGAGTGGCTAACGGGGATATTATTTTTATATAGAATAGATGCCATACTAGCAAGCAGTTCACCTGATGGTAAGTGATTACCGCCAGCCCATGGATATCCGCAACACCAGAGGAGTGGCAAATGTGCTGCCGCTAATTTTAGAAAACAATATAATCTTTTGAAATCCTTTATAAAAATATCTGAATCATTTTCCGATCTAATTGTACTATTTTACATCAGATTAGAAAAGGAGACAATGAATAAGTATCTAATTATGTCTCTATAACATTGTATCTCGTACAGTTTAAATCATCTGTCTCTCTTGCTAATATGGAATGCTTCTTTAGAAATGGCTACGTCTGAATTCCCTATGATCAGACCGACACATTCATGCTACGACTAAAAACAAGCTGCGACGTGGCTTTACTACTTTAAATGTAATTAAAATAATAAACATTAATTTACATTTTCTCATATACCTACACGCTCTTAGCATTCTTATAAGAGCATAATATAACGTCATTATAAGAGGAAAACATCGAAAACATTTTCTAAATTGAAATGTTTCCCTCGCATCACGTGCACATCAAAGAAAAAAAAGTAGGTCTGTGGCACACACTAATATCAGACCCTCTTCTATTATATAAATCATGTATATCTGAAGGATGGTAGGGTTGGTACAAGACATAAAAACAGCGACAATGTAAATATATAAAAAGTAAAAAATAATTTAAAACTTTTATTTTATTAATTGTATTGATAAAAATTTAGAGAGTCGCATCGTTTTGTATATATTTATTTTTTTCATTTAATAATTCGATAATGCTCGACCTTAAAAAAAAAAAAAAAATTTATTAATTTTTTTTATACTCGTACATCAAATTATTTACAGTGATAGAAACAAATGCTTCGTTAGCCCTTCCTCACTGAATGCTAGCATAGTATGAATTAGAAGTATGAAACTGCTGTTACTTCCTTTTTTTCTGCTTACCTGATGGTAAGTAGTCTCCACTGCCTATGAACATTCGCAACACCAGAGAAGTGGCAGATGCGCTACCATCCTTTAAGAAAGGTGTACCTTTTTTTGAACGTCCCTAAGTCGTATCGGTTCGGAAATACAACCGATTCCACAGAGTAGTTGTGCGTGGTAGAAAATTTCCTGTAAAGCCCACAGTGGTGCATTGCCAACCATTGAGATGATAAGGGTCTCGATGGTTGTCTCTAATGAGAAAATCTCGTTAAGGTTATTACAAAAAATTGTCATCTAGGCCAAAACCACATCGCAGGAAAGACATTCACACATTTTGAACATTACGTTTATTCTCGAAAATTATGGCTAAACTTTATCATGTCCATGCACTTATCATGTCCATGCATGTAGATGAAGAGTCAATAGCCTAATGGTTTAGGGTACGGTCTGCGAAATTTAAGGAAGTACGTTCCAATACAATATTCGATTATTATTGTGAAAATCTCTTAGCATAAGCGTTTAAGCTTAGAGTGGTTCACAGTAAATAATTGTAAATTTTATAGCACTAATAGCATTCTTTAAAAATAAAAATAAACTGAAACCGAAGTGATAGTCCCTTTAACCCATTTAGTTTTTATAAACGATTAGACTACGAAACATTTTAAGGATTTTTTTAAAAAAATAAGACTAAAACGCCTGCATTTTACTACTTGTCCCATACAGGAAAAGGGTCTTATTATCAATAAGAAGTTTAATCCCACGAGTGAAGGACATAGGTTTCATCGATCGTTACAAATGGACAAGCAAATTGTGTAAGGTTGTTTTTCTATTTAGAATATCGCAAGAACCGATAGAAAGTAGCTTTTTTCTGTGGGTAACAGTCAAAGAGGAGGCATTTATTGTAGTTTTTATTGTTAATATTAGCTTTTGTTGGAATAAATTGTGCCATTATTCATCGATGGGCACACCACTTTTTTTTTTTTTTTTTTTTTTTTTTTCGGGCTGATGGCCGCTGTTAGCCCCAGGGCTTTTACAGTTTCACCGGGTTGAGAGGTGACCAAGCGCTTATGGCTCTCAGTCGAGACCTCTATATATGGGTAACCAGCGCAAGGGCTCCCGAGAGGGAGCCTCGGCTTGGACTGTTACCCTGTTTCGCGAGAGCGTCTGACTCGAGGGTGCCCAAGAGGGCCGAACCTCGGCTCGGTCAGTTGCTTCTGACAGAGGATTATCTTAATTAATATCACTATTATTATTAACTACCTGTACCACCACTTCAGAATGCGTGGGCGCTGGAGAAGAAGTGGCGCAAGAAACTCCAGCAACGCTTCTATCTGTATGGACTGGAGAGAACCGGCCAGTGACATGGCGGTATCGCGAATAACTTTGTTTGCGACGCCCTCGCCGTCGGCGGGGGCGATATGAGGGTGCAATGTTTGTGTGTTGTGTTTTATGAAGGGCTTGGGCCCTGGTGGTTTGCGTCGTCAGGGTCGTCGAGGGCGTGCCTCGGTCTCCTACGGACGCGGGTAAATCTGTGATTCGCGATGGGATTGTAAGTGGCGGCACTTACAATCAAAGGGTTTCGGTGTGTGACGGCAGAGTCGAAATATCGGCGAAGCCTGCTTCAGGTACTGAGCTATGGTCGGCAGCTCAAGATCTATGTGTAGATTTTCGTTACGCAAGAACCACGGCGCACCGGTGGCCTTGCGCATGAAACGATTTTGTATTACCTGAAGTCGGTGAATGTGACGCGGGGAGGCATGCGCAAAGACGGGGCTTGCGTATGTCATTATGGGTCGGATGCACGCTTTGTAAAGTGTAATTTTATTACGCAGGGACATTTTGCTATTTTTATTAAGTAACGGGTGCAAACGACCTAGGACGAACGCTGCTCGATTCCGTACGCGGTTGACATGCGGACCGAAGGTGAGTCTTTCATCTAATGTGACGCCTAAGTATTTGACTGTCTTTTCCCAGAGTTGGACGATCAAATGACTCTATAGTTTGGAGATGCGGCGTTTTGTTGCGCCGAGAGAAGTAAATGGCTGCACTTTTGGTGGGGTTAACCTCGATCCTCCATTTCCGAAACCATTTCCCTAAGGTGTTGGCTGCAGATTGGAGGCGTTTACAAATAGCGTCTGGTTTAAATCCAGACACGTAGAGGCCGGTGTCATCGGCGAAAAGGGCTAGCTCTACACCGCGAGTGCGCGGTATGTCGTTGGTGTAGAGTGTGTATAAAGTAGGACCTAGGACAGAGCCTTGTGGTACTCCGGCACAAATGGGGTGAACCTCGGGCGCGTTCCCTCGACGCGGTAACGAAAGGTTCGATTTCGGAGAAAATCTCGTATGATAAGTACGAGTCGATCTGGCACACCGAGCTCATATAGTTTGTATATGAGCCCGTTGTGCCAGACCTTGTCGAAAGCTTTCGCCACGTCGAGAAAAAGTGCCCCAGTTTGGTAGCCCTGAAGAAATTTACTGAGGATGTGCTCCGTGATGCGGTGCACTTGATGTGTGCATGAGTGTTGGGTGCGAAACCCGAACTGCTCATTGATTGGCAGCCCTCGGGACAGCATGAAGTCCTTGAGGCGGGCGAGGATGAGCCTTTCATATACCTTACCCAAGACTTTGAGTAGGCTTATGGGTCGATAGGCTGATGGATCGGTTGGATGTTTTGAGGGCTTGAGAATCCCTATGACATCGGCTTCCTTCCAGGTGTTCGGGAAGGTGCCTTTGGATATGGCCGCGTTGTAGATTATCACCAGTAGGTGTAAAATGGACATGGGTAGGAGTTTCATCACCTTGTTGGTGATGCCGTCGGGGCCGGGAGCCTTGCGTGGTCGCAGGTTATTAATTATGGACTCAACTTCGGTGCATGTAACTTAAGTGGCGGAATCGCGAGGTGGTTTCTTACTCCTCCGAACGACCTCGCTATTAACCATTGCAAGGTGAGCGGCGTCGATCGGTAGGGTGCTCGGTGAGCATTGAGCTCGAGATTGTCAGCCAGACATTCGGCTTTCTCTTCGTCTAAGAAGGCGGGTGGTTTATTAGGACGCGCTAAGGGAGGCATTGTTTGGGCGGTGCCCCTTTAGGATTTGGGAAGTCGCCAGTAGGCGAGATGGGAAGGTTCGATGTTGGAGAGGTGATTATCCACCGATCGTTCCTATACTGGGCTATGCGTGATCGGACTTCACGCTGAAGGGTACGTAGCACCAGCCGGTTACTTTCAGTGGGATATAAGTCGTGGGCACGAGTCGCCGCATTCTTGCGCCTCATTAGGTCCTTTATGTCGTTTGGCAGGGTCCATCGGTGGTCTTCCACCGAGGGAACCTGCCTCGAACAATCCACGATTACGGTCTGGATGTGCCTAGTGAGGGCATGAACTGCGAGGTTCGTGTCGTTGACTGAAGATATGTTCCTAGGAATAGCATCTAGGTGCGGTGATGTGGCTTCCCTCAGGGCGTTCCTGAGTCGGTGCCAGTCTACAATGGTTTTGGTGGAGGGTGAGGTTGGGGCGGAGGGCCCTAACCGAAGAAGAACGGGGCGATGATCGGAAGCGAGCTCATGGATTACCTCTATGCCTTGGAAGGCGAGATTGATGTTCTTACAGATGGCAATATCAAGCACGTCCGGTGCGTGACCCAATATGTATGGAAAATGGGTAGGCGTAGTAGGCGCTACGACGTCGAAGTCGAGTGCGTCGCTTAGCGAGTCTAAAGCCAACCCCGGGGTTGATTTTAGTTGCATTCCACCGAGTGTGCTTGCTATTGAAATCTCCTGCCAAAATGACTGAGTTTCCAAGGGAAAGGAGCGCCACGAAGTCGCTTCGTAATACTTGTGCGTCACGTCTGCAAGGCAGGTAGACGGACGCGATTGTGATGGGGGCGTGGCCGGTCATGGCTAGCTGACAGACCGAGGCTTCTAGGAAGGTTAGGGTTGGCGTATCGACGGGCACGCAGTGCAAGGACTTTATAGTAGATGAGAGTTCCGCCATTAGCGGCGGAAGTTCTATCATTCTAATGATGTTATAATTCGCGATGTTGGGATTGCGAGTGTGCGGTTTGAGGAATGTCTCTTGCACTAGGAGCACGTCGACTTGGTGATCGCGAACAAAATTGAAGATTTCGTCGCGTTGATTATTAATACCGTTCGCGTTAAAAATGCGACGTTAAGGGAACGCGGTTTTACTCTGCCGTTATAAAGGCCCTCTATGCTTGAAAATTGACGATGGCTGACACTACATGTTGGTAGCGCATTGTGGCAGCAATCCTGATTTCGGGCTTGCCATTGGAGTCCCTTAGAGCTTTGCAAGGGCTGAGACGTCGGCGCCGTTGAAAACGGCGGCGAAGCGACACACAAGGTCGAGGTCGCTTTCGTTAACCGGCCGTCCGGCTGATGGAGGGCTGCTCAACCGGTTGAGCGACGGTCACTACGCCAGTAGGAGGTTTCCATGCGGGACGTAGAGGACGAACAGGAGCGAGAATAGGCGCGGGAGCGGCGATCGGTGTAGCTACCTTAGGTGCGACTTTAAGTGCCGGGCGTTTCGGCTTGGGAGCCTTTGGGCAGCCAAGGTAATTGGCTGTGTGTCCCTCTGAGTTGCACAGGACACACGCGGGGCCCGAAAGCAGCCAAAGGGCCTTGTCCTTGGGTCTCGGACAGTCGGTGGTGCCATGGTCACCCAGGCACTTTACGCATCTGGGTTTCCCGAAGCAGTTGCGAGCAGAGTGGCCATATAACTGGCATTTGTGGCACTGGCCCGGAGGGCCATTTTATGAGGGCGCTCTATTGTGAGCCCAGAAAGGTGGCAGCACGTTTTCAGGTTAAATACCTGCTTCCCTGCCTCGGACCTTTCGAGGGCCACAATTACCATGTTGAATGGCTTTTGTTATGCCCACTGTACATCCTATGCACGGATAGGACGGGTAAATTCTGAGCCTGGAGGTCCTCTTTGATGAGGTCTGCGGGGATTTCCCGCGGAAGGTTTTAATAACCACTCTAAGTTGGCGCTCTTCTGCCAGGGTGTAGGTGTGAAAGAATACACCTTTGTCTTGTAAGTAGCGGGTGACCGCTCTATGGTCATCCGTGGTTTCTAGCTGCAGTTTAATGCCTACAGCGGTGGGGATCGCTTGATATTTGTAGCGATTGGAAAGGGCCGATACGACAATCGGCCATTTATCTTGTGCCTGTATGAAGACAGGCGGCGGGCGTTCGATGGCTGTGAGACAGCCGAAGTTTGGGGAGCCAGTAGTGGAGCGCTGAGGAGCGGCGGGGGCTTGCTGTGAGGCTGCAGAGGGGGTGCCATGGGGTTGGGCCACAGCTGTCGATAGCCGGGGAGAGGGGACATCGCTTTCCCGTTTTTTCGCCTTGGGTGGCGGCGTCGGGGCGGGTGAAGCTCGCTTTTTTCGCTTCTTTTCCACCAGCGTGAAGTTGCTGGTGTCTTGCGGGAGGTCCTCGGGGGACGAAGGGCTATCTAGCTCCATTTCGGAGACCGAGGAGGATGATGAGGCAGAGGCCCTTGAGGAGGACCTTGAGGGTGATTTTTGCCCCTCCGGTAGGGGTTGCTCTTTTATAATGTCTTCGAAGACATCGGGGTATTTACTCTTCAGGCAGCTGACCAAGTGTACAAGGAAATCCATTGTTGGATTCTCCATTGTACACAAATTTTTATTAATATAACTACTATTACGCGGGATGTGTGGCCTCCGGTGGGGTGCCGGGGTGAGTAGCCTACTTCCCTCCCTGCCGGGTATAGGCAGGGAGGATGTGTGCCTAGTTGTGTAGCCCTAGTGCGTCCAAGTGCCAATCTTATTTGTGCACTTGGGTGTGTGCTTAGAGCTAACTAAAAATACGCGTGAGACAATTATAAGTCTAGCGGGTTGGTCAACCTTGGCTAGGGCACTACCCAAGGCCAAGTTTACGTTGACTCCTTCCGCTATCTTGCGTTTCCCAGAAGGGGAACCGCGGGCGTACGGGGCTTGCCCTACACTAGCTTAGTTAACACCGCAAGGTATCCACTAGTATAACCACCCAGGTGGCTTTACAATAGCTTTCTTGGAAACTAAATTCCGATCACAATAGCAACAGCAATAAAAATTGCTCGGTGTATTGTTCTCGGAACAATGGATGCGCAGGTGGCTTGCTCGGGGGCAGGTAGCTCGGGACGATCGTGGCGGGGAGCCGGGCGACCGTTCTCGGCGACTGCTGAGCGTCGAATATGGGCACACCACTATAGAGAGAAACATCACTAGGTTCCTTTGCAATTTTCAGTCAACAATAAATCTCTCAAATAAAATACGTTCTTTACAATATGAAAAATATTACTTTAATAACAATAAAATATTACTTTAATAACAATAAAATAACAGCTTTTAATTTTTATCTTTTTTCACAATTTTACCATTGTCAGTTATGAAAAGTTGGGTGATTCTTTTCTTGCTTATAAGTCGAGTATGAGGAAACGATCCAAGGTTCTTGAAACTCTACCAGGAGGAACGGGGCTGTAAGATTATTGTAACTAAACATATTTTTTGTTTTACAACGTTACAGTTACGTTGCAGATTTTTTCTGATTGCACCATGAATGGGTCAGCTCGGCCGGGAAATGACCACGCCCTCACCTAATGCCATAGTGAATTTGCAGCAAAACGCTGTTGTGTTTCGTCTTTAGAGTATAAGGATCTGGTGACATATATTACTGGTGACTGGGCAGTCCATTTTATCCTCGGGAGTGACCATTATGACTCTTTATCGAAGATGTATGTGGGTACCATGGGCCTTACCATCTGCCATTAGTACCACTTTATAGCAAGCAAGGAATGTGACATCTACATCCATCAACGTTTTAAGATTGCACATGCATCGTCACCCTTGAAGACTTTGATGGAATGACTCGTTACCTGTGATTGACTGTTCGGATCCTTACATTAACCATACGAAACACAGCATAGTTTTGTTACTTTCACGCTCTTCATGTTGCAATATGAAGAGATAGACTTGACCAGAGAAGGACCATGCCCTCAGATAATACCAGCGTAAAACAGTGGAATAATGCTGCGGTATTTCGTATGATAAACTAAGGTAACAATGGCAGATGGATCTTATTTATCCAGGAGAAACGTGACTGTATACCTAAGAAGATTAAGGCAGTTATACATAATTCTTTAGTAAAATCACATTCAGTACTTAATAGAAATCTGGGGATCAGCAGCATTAACTAATTTATTGTCATAACAAAGAACACAGAATAAAATTATAAAGGTATTATATCATTTCGACTACCGAACTCCAACTAAAGTACTATAGGCCAAAACAAAATTATTTAATCTCGCTCAAACATTTAAATTTAAAACTTGTACTTATAATGAATATAACAAATAACAATATTAAATCTAACATAAAATTCGAAAAAGGCACAACAAACATAACTTACGTAATAAACACAAATTAAAAACAATTACTCCTCGAACTAACAATGGAAATAAAACTATTTAGTTTGAATGCGTTCAAATGTTCAACGAAAGAAGACGAACGAAAGAGAACGAGTTCTGCCGGACGAGATCAAGAATTGTAACAGTATGAATATTTTCAAACACAAAATCACATCACATATTATTGCCAAACTATAATAACCGCTTCTCAATTATATTAACTTCAATGTTTAATTTAATTCCTGTCAATTTAGATTCTTATAGTTATGCTAAGGTTTGTTTATATCTATATTAATTATGTATTTGGTGTACCTACTACATTACGTATTTACTCGCAAGACCTTAAATTGTTTATACATTATTCTCATTGTAAGCGAAACTTTACGTTTTTTCATGAGAAAGATCTTTATCTAAAGTATCACTTACGACAAGATAAAATAAGTGTCGAGTAGTTATCTTATTATCAAAAACATCATCATGATGTACTTTGATCTCTCTGTGTTCTCACAAAGAAATACAAGAAAGTTCAAAATACAAAAATTCAGCTAAATGTCCAAATCAATAAATTTCATATCGCACTAACGAATCCCAACCGGTAGCTGCTCACGTAAATACATCCCTCCCAGCCTCCCGTCGATGTCCTCCGAGACCTTTCAAAGCCTCCAAATAGCATTAGGACCTAATAACACGAGTGAGATTGTTTTGACATGAGTTATGAGATTTACTGGCACGTTTCGTTCGGGGATCGCTTCCTTTGATTGGATTTAAGATATTTAAACCAAAGTTATTTATATAGATATAAACTTGGTTCAGAATTAGAGATTGTAATTTATTTTTTAGTTTTTCAGGAGAAAGATCCTTGAATTTTGTTTTCTTATGACTTTGTCAATTGATAGAGTTATTAAGTTTTTTATAACACTACAGAGTTGAAAAACTGGATTCAAAATTTTCAAAAACAAAGTTATATTTTTATAATAATGGCAACACTATTCGTTAGTTACGTTATTAACCACTCGAACGAAGCTTATGCTAATAGATGGTTCAAGATAATAAGCGAATGGCGTATTCAAAACTACGACCATACGTTTTGCAGATTGTACCGTAAAATATTAGCTATTGAAGTTTCGATATCACATGTAAGGTGCAAACAACGGGCAACGGTTAAAGCGGTTAAGCTGCCATTTAAGCATTTTTCCACCTGACATCGTTCTGCGATAGGGTTTAAAATAAACAATTGCAGTCGTTTGCACACTATAATCCGGCGTATTTCGGTATCGCATGCCGCGGTTAGTATTCGGTGGTTTTTTTACCACACCGCACGTTAGCCGCCTTACTTTATCTGGGACATACGTTGTTCCTTGAATTGCAAATTTTGCTTCCTATCCTGCCTGCAATGCTTTGTATTTTTGTATTGGGTGCAGATTCGTTTTAAAATGGTAAGTTTTACCTCAGCAGCTTCGAGAATTATTTTCGTTAAGAATATTTTTTAACAACATTAACGTATGGATAGAAAGTAAACCTAAATGGCTTTTCAGTGGTATAGTGATGATGTGGCTAGTTTCTTGATAAAGTATGAATAAGCCGACCGTGCAGGGACTATGTTCTTGCAGAATCCTAGCGGGAAATAATATAATATTGCTGTGTTTCTAAAGGTGATTATAAGGATCCGAGGAACTAAACCCCCCGTAGTCCCCTTCCCCGTTCCTCTTATGATAGTGCATGTGCAATAAGATCGGAGGAAGGTTCATACGCAGTGTCAGGAACACGGCACATACACACAATACTGCCAGACCCAAAAACCGAGTATTTGCGATGAGAAAATTATGTTTCACGGCATTTCGAAATATTGGAATTGAACATAGGAGTCTAACCACTACACTATGTGGCATAACGTACATCTTGAGTCCATGTCTGGATCATCATGGATATAGCCGTATTACCATTTTTTTATTATATAGAGACTAACAAACGAGTATCACAGTTAACCTGATAAGGTAAGTGATTCCTGCAGCCCATGACATCTACATTCATCCTTGACAAGGAATCATAAAGCAGAAGCGTTCACCGTTGAGGACGGAGATGGAATGCCTCATCACCAGTAATAAGTAACACAACAGCATTATGCTACTATTTTACTCTGGTATTCTGCGAGAGCGTGGTACTACCCAAGTCGAGCTGACCCATTCATTCCACAGCTAGAAACAATCTGCAGCGTAGCTCTACCACTATGTGAAACCGTACTCGTATGTAATATGTAGTGTCAATAAAAAACCAACCCTAAACTTGCATCGTAATTAAAAATTTAAAGGGGTCCAATTGACACTCGAGCCTACAATAAAGCGTGTGTCACATGAAAAAAAGATTACTCGGAGTGTGAGTTCATACACTAATAATAGTCGAAATCTCATACGAGGTACACGTGGTTCTTGTTAGCGCGTCTTTCAACGAGCTAACCCCGCCACCGCCACCGTCGCCGACGTAATTGCCTACGCGCGTAAATAACCAAATGAACAAGAAGGGACGCCGCGTAATGAACGTGAATGTTTTTAGCTTTTTATAGCTTGTTAAAGCATGAAATTGTGTATACTGTGATATAAATCAGACTGTGAAAGTCAACCCTTCTTCTGCTATGTATTATTAAATTTGTTGACACGTGTTAAAATTAAAAATAAGCACTAAGTTAACTGGAAATATTTGTTAAGAGAGAGCTTTTTATTTTTGTCAGCTATATTGTATTTTACGCTTTCGGTAATTATGGTATATCTATAGTTATATAATATAGACAACTAGATGATCTAGTAGATTTCGATATCTTTACTGGTTGTTATCAGATTACATTAACTGCGCAGAACTTGTTAAAGTGACGTAATATTTCACGAAAAAACAGAGGCGCTCACTCGTCCATTTCCCTTATCCGATGTAATACATTGCACATGTATTATCGGACAAAGGTTTAGGTTTAGGTTTAGGTAGGTTTAGAAATCGAACGTATGCTGTGCAGTGCGTTAGAACGTATCAAATTCCGCGTACAGTCATTCTTAATAGTTTTGTGAGTACTTTTTCATATACAAGGGGTATCAGAGAGCTCTGACTTTCGTCTTCTATATCGACACTAATTTAACTACACTATTACTCAGTAATACAGGACACATATTACAGGACTTTTTAAGCACCGATTGGAAACCATGAGAACCAGGCACAGTCAATCAAAATTGGTCTGAATGTCAAAAATTGCTAAGACTCTGCAGCAACGCTGTACCTCGGAAGAGACGAGGAAGCTGCAGGCGGACAACGCTCGACTCCAGAGCGAAGTGTCAGAATTAAGGAAGGAGGTGGCCTACTTGCGGATGCAAATTGACCGGCCCACCCAACAAGCCGAGGGAGCAGAAAAAGAGAAGTTAGCACGTTCGATCATTGACCAGGTGGGGTCAATGATCAACGCCAGGTTCGCCGCACTGGAGGACCGTCTCCTTCCGGAGAAGCGTCTTCGCCCATCATTGGCGGCGGATAAGAGACCGGAGGCAGTGCCCGGTCCCTCGTCCTGCCCTTCGCCTTCCCAGGCACCGGCTCCCGCAAAGCCGCCTGTCAAGGCGCCCAGCGTTATGAGGAGGATTCTCTTAAGCTTAAAGTCACTATTCGGCATTCTTTGAATAAGTTGGTG
Source organism: Teinopalpus imperialis (assembly GCA_029286865.1). NCBI lineage: Eukaryota > Metazoa > Arthropoda > Insecta > Lepidoptera > Papilionidae > Teinopalpus > Teinopalpus imperialis. Next base: position 1,612,719 of record JAGSMU010000039.1, read on the forward strand.
GTAGCTTCCGTTATTGAGATATGGTAGATTCCGTTATTTCTTTTTATCCGCAATGATAAATTCGATCTCATTTTAGGATACACTATCCGGACTTCCCAGGGTCCATATCCTTTTTGAGGTGTTGTAGTTATAATTCCCGCAGCGTGCTTCGTTAGTCGACCGCCTTATTACATTAGCGGTCTGCCGGTAAAGCACGTCCGCCAGTCTATACCGTCGGGTCGTGGAGACCGTTGCACTGCTCACGTGTTAGCCCTTGTGTTTTTTAAGGCTTTTATAAGAATTATTTATACGATGGTTTAAAAATAAAATATTTATTTATTTACTTTTTATTTTTAACACGCTTCATGCTTTTGGGCTGGGCGTACAGGTAAAACTCGCGCGTTCGAATAGTTGATAAAATTATTACGATTGGCGCGTTTGCACAGTCACCCTTTAACATTTTTATTTATATAACAGTACTTATGCACATGTACATGATGTGTATTTTTGGTTGTGAACAGAAATGGTGACTTTTTTCTTGTTTATTATTTCTTTGTCATGAATTTCCTCGCGATGTTTTACTACACTTTCGAGCACAATGTAGATAAGAATTCATGATTGCTAATAATAATAAATAAATAATTTATTGCAGGCAACGGCACTGGGTAACGTACTCGGTTTTGATAGCGAACCGTGAGATTAAAGCCTTTATACACTGAGTTACCAGGGTGCTTATCGCCCATTTAGTTATATAATATTGAATATTTACATCTACAGCAATAAATAATATATATAAATACATCTAAAAACATACGTGAATAATAAAACACGTTTTCTCAATGATAGGCTGACTTTTTTTCCTCCTCCTCCTTCCTCTTAACCGCTCTTTTCTTCTCTTCATTAGATTTATATTTGACCTTGATTAAATATCTATAAATATAATTTTTATAAATACTTAAGGCAATTTTATCTTTCACTACGACTATTGAACCGCCGAGAGACGACGTAATTTTTCTTATTTACGTTTTTGTTTCCAAGAGGTCATTAGAAATAATGACTCAAGGGTGGCAGAAAAATAATAACGAATAAAATAAACATGATTAAATCTGAAGGAAAAACTTAAAGAGTTTGTGTTCTTTAACATAAAGTAAATTTGTTTCTCCAATTTGCGAATTCCATAAAAGCGCGACCGTTCGACAAAAACTCTTTGAAATGGCCCTCTAAAGCAACTTACTCTATAAAGACTTATTCACACAGAAGCTGATTAATATATCTTTAGTAATTTATCAAAAAAAAAGCATTTTTGAAGATATTTATATCTAAAATGTCAGAAAAATAAGATTTAATTGATGAGTTATATTTATTACGTATATACTATATATCTTCTTCAAAAATTTTTGCGAGGCGGTCCATATTCCTTTCAGAGAATAATTAAATTATTGGGTAAGTATTGGGAAAGATGAAGAATAGTCATTACCGCGACAGAAAATCATTTAAAATAAGTACAAAATAATCTTTCGATTAACTATATGATATGACCAATAGATAGAATATTGACGACTTAGATACTGATCGTAAACATTTCTGAAGTATTTTATTTATGCTTATTTATTGTTTCGCATAATGATTGAAACATTTTGAAATAAATCTGTGAAAATTAAAAAAATCGAAAATTAGATAAAAAAATTACTTCTTTACAGAAATTCTCGTGTGACCACGTCCTTACGGACCCTTCGAACTGAGACGAAGTCGAGTCACGGTCGAGTCAATGATTTAAGGGCGGGCGCTAAGCTCCGACTCCGCTAATTGGTTGCGTTTAATAAGACAACTGATGATCTCACACTAATGAGCACCATAATGGCGGACCTTCAGCGATATCAATCTCTTACTTACTTAGGCCGGTAATAAAATACACTTTTATGGACTTTATCGCTGCAGTGTGTTAATCCGGGAGTTGTTTACTTTGAGAAATGGCACGGAATTCTTCTAAGGATGCGTAGTTAAGGAGAATTTAAAAGCAAAAAATATTAACTGTACACAGTTTTAAATTGTAACTAACACTGGTCGTGTAAGAAAGCTCAGATTCACTTAGCGTAATAAGTACAGACTCGGCGTTCCTGTGCGTCATAGAATATGCAAGATATAGATAAGGTGAGATATTCGCAGTAGAACGAGCAGCACGCTGAAGTGGCGACGGCCTGACCATATAGCTGGTAGAACCGATAACCGATGGGAAGAAAGATTCTTGAGTAGTAATCTTGGCGTTGCAGTCACATGTCAATGATTTTTTGCAATTTTTGCAAGATTGCGGGAAGTCGATGGATGGATGGCAGGTAGCTAAGGATCGCAGTTTACGGTAAACCCTGGGGGTGATTTATGTTCAGCAGTGGACTCTTGTAGGCTGTGCTGGTGATGAGGCTAATGAATTCAAACGACACGTGTGATAAAGTTAAAAACAAATAGATTTAAATAAAAATTACAGACATATTTTAAGTCAACTCGTCCCAAGAACGACCCCTAGGAATGATTGATATTCCTCTAGATTCCTATATTCATCATAGAATAATAATAATAGCTGGATAATCAATTTTTCATTTTAAGAAACCCTAGTCACGATCGAACAAGTGCTAGACATTTTACGTTTTACTTAAGGAGTATTTCGTTTAAGTCGAATGGACGATTCTCCTCACGATCCGCCACAGAGAGTTTAGTCGGCATATCCCCATTAATCAGGTTATGTTCTACTGTGTTCTCTAAAAGTTTTATATCATTAAGCTTCAGCTTCTATTAAGTTATAACCAATATTGTTTTTTTTTAAGTTTTAATGGTTTCGCTTTTTATAACATAACTCGTACAACGATTGTAGAACAAACGTGAGCAAATTAAAAGCCTATATATTAGTAGTAGTTATGAGACAGCGATATACAGGCAATCTTTTCAAGTTCATTAAGTATATATACATACCTTTCCAACCCCAGTGGGCTCTTTCACGCCTAGTCGCCGTAGCAGGGCAGGCGGCGGGGGCGGTGCAGCACGGTGCAGCGCCGCTGTGAATCCGCTCATCGTGATCGTGTCGTCATCGCGTCGTCGCCGCTCCCTGTGTGGAGAACCGCCGCTGCATTTTGTCGTAGACGCCCTGGGGATACAAATAGAAACGCATTTTTAAAATAATTGATACGTCCACTCTGCTTGAAGTGATGAATTATAATAGGACAAATATATACTAGTATCTTATACTATTCCCAGAGGTCAGGAAGCGTCAATAGCGTAATGGTTTTCAAAACTTAACTTCGTAGGTTCGAATAGGCCATTCAAATATTGTCGTGAACCATCTCCTAGCACAAACATTTTCAGCTTAGTTGGAGTTGTTAATGGAAATGTTACTAATTTATGTATGTAGCAGTGCTAGCAGCAGTACATTCTTTAGAAAGAGAGAGAGTATGATAATGATTTAGACAAAATGGTAGACTTAGCTAGTGCAATATACATACACAAAAAAAAGGTAGACTTAGTTGTTTAGACTATCGTTGTAATTTTTACAGCATACAAGCAATTGATTTTGTTTGATGCCCGCTGCCAAAAGCAATAAAGGTACAGCTTGAATTAGATACTGATTAAGTTCATTGTCTTTACAATTAGATAACAGAAATAGAAGATTTGAATGTTGTTAAACATCTATCATACTTCCATAAAAAAGAGAAGTAGCAATGACAATCCTCCAATACTTTGGTAAGAAGCTACACTCTGCTGTGCAACATATTTTAGATTAATGCGCTATCTATTAATCTGAAAAGGAAAATCTTTAAAGTTACAAAATATCAAATAAAATGCATTCTGAAGTACTAAGACTCATTATACAAAGAAGGTAATGGAAGCACCAGGAAGTACATTGACCGAAAACATTTACGTTGCTACGCACAATTTCAAACCGTAGGAATTCGAACGTAATAAATGAATGCGACGTGATGTCCCGGCTGACCTTTTTACATTTTTCAAAAATTCGCCTCGCGTCAATACCCGGCAGCATAAAGGGCCTTGCACACGATCCGGTGATGGATGGAGTCTACGTGACGACTGACTACGGCCCGTATTTTATTTTAATGCCACCGCCTAATGCCTATCCAGAGCAAGCTTAAAATTGAAAATTCTCCCACTATATTGGAAAGTGGTTCGGCGTTGGGAAAATGACACCGCTGATCTTAATATATTATTTTCACGTCGCGATACTCTCCGCATATAAATAAGACATTAAAGGTATTAACTAGTTGGGAATTGTTCCTTTTAGGATTGTCTTGAGATCATTATTATACTAGCTCTTGAATAATTTGTCTTAGGTTCGTGAATTAGGTTCCTTAGGGATGTTAACAGCTACATATGTAAAGATAACTTTGTAAATATGTTTCATCGTCACTTAAGTAAGGTAGAGCACAGTTAATTAAAATAAACGTTTGGTATTATTGATATTTATAAGTGTGTAGTAATACTGGGTGAATTAGCCAGGATATCTGACTGCTGAACGTAGCTTAGCTGGTGTTCGACGTACAGGTCAATATGTGCAACACAAATTGTTGATCGGGTTTTGTGTTTGTACTAGTAGAGTTTCGCTCAAAGTGCAAATGATACTTCAATAGGACCTTTTAAATATTTGAGTTGGGTCTAAATTATGGAGCATCAAGATTAATAGAAAATTTATATAGTAAATCACATCAGATATTACTGAGCTAAGTCTTAATTAGATTAATAGAAAAATCAGAGTAAAAAATGTATACTTAATTATCAATTACAACACCGATATTGGTTACAATAACCCTGTCCAAAAGGTTATAAAAAGAGAATTCGCGCCATGAGATCCGCCAGAGCAACGATTCAATTTATATCTAACTGCAGCATGAAAGTGTCTCACAGAATATTGCGTAAAATAGCAGCATAACCTGCTGTGTTGCACTTGGTGATTTTAAAGAGCCGGAGATCCTTATTATTGCAGCTGAGGTATTTGGTCTTAGTCCTAAGGGGTGACAATGTATTCTTTATCGAAGATAAATGTTGGTGTCATGGGTGGCAGAAATTATTTACCATGTGCTCATTTGTCATCCTCAATGCAAAAAAATAAAAAACAAAAAGAATACCATAAACTATTACATATATCGTGGTGCCATTATATTTTAAAATTCATTCTCTCTATAGCTTACATTTGCCTTTGAACTGCCTCCTACTACCTTCTCACAGGATACCAGTTTATTTTTTATGGCTGATAGCCCGAGGGGTTTACAGCTTAACCTGGTTGAAAAGTGGTCGAGCAATAAGGACACTCTGCCCTTACGGATAGACTAGTGTGAAAGAGATTTAATAAAACGAAAAAAAAAATGCGACCGCAGTAGCCCAGCGCAGTAAGAACGCTAGTGGCGTGTGCCGGTTGCGTGCTAACTCCCCTCTTAGTTTAATGTGCTTTGAACTATTAACATTCTTCTATGGGAATGTTTAGATAGCTCTCGACTTTGGTGGCTGAACGTTACGGGCCCTTCGTGCAGCGTGTATGCAGCGATAACGGCCCAATAGGGGGCGATGTTGACTAATTGGAGGGTAAAGTATTGATTCGTTTCAGTTCGACAGGTATTGACCTGCTCTGTTAGCTCTCTAACCTGAGGAATTATTAAGAAAATTTAATGCACTTTTTAAAATTATAATGTATTGCAAGAAAATAAATAAAATAAATAAGGTAAGGAACGAAAACCGCTGCAATACTATACGATACTCTGAGCTCCTTCTTCATAGATCGGAATAAAAATAAATAATCAAAGGCTAATGACAGTTCGGGTTTACTATGACTCAGCCTTCCCCGTGACCATGACTTTTTCATTAGTTCATTAAGCACTCGAAACTTACAAATAAAAAAGTTAAATCAAACGCGATAAATTGAGTAAAAACTAGTTTTTTTCAAGGAAATCGAATTAAACAAGGTAATAGATCATTGATTAAAGTAATCTTGAAAATATATTCGATAAAATTATAACTGATATATTATTATTAACATATAAACATTTTAAAAGAAAATCTTTACTTTATTCTTGACTTATTTAATATTTCAGCCCCTCCATTAGCAAATTCTTGAGTACATATGTGACACGGAAAGTCATAAATCAATAGCTTTCAATTTGATGTACACTTCACTTTACATGATGGACGTTTGTGTTACGACTTATAGCTACCATCGATCAAGAGATTGGTCAGCTTACCTTGGGGAAATGAATGTGAGAGGCTTTTCACAAAACGGAAGCCTGTTGTGGCGAAATTAACCTGATGAAAACAAAAGACAAATAAAATATATTTGAATCAAGGGATTAATGTAAAGGAAAATATTATAATAATGCAGCATTAATTAATCTGAGTTGTTAATAAATACTACTTCTATTACAATAGGATAGATTCTAAGCCTGATATTAAATGGCTCTAATAGAAATTAACTTAAGTATTGCCTGAAAACTATTACCAAACTAAATAAAAGAGCAGAAAACTCATCGAAGTAAATTTTATGCCTTTAATGTTAAACATAATATTACATTGCATATCAATTTGTAAAATGCATGAGAATTCAAAATATCTCCGTGAAGATAACAAACAAAACACGTTGTTATGTTATCATGTATATGACCAGACAAATCAAATGCAATAGAAACTACAAAATGAATAACTCAGAACCAAATAAAATAACGCGAGACAACAAAGTTGAAAGGTTGAAGATAGAAATCTTGCAATTTCAAAGGATGTTTATGCCTCTATGATGTTGCTGATTTCACGGGCCGGTGCCCTTACTGAAAACAATCCAGGAAAGGTCGAGACTTGACATTTGATAGAATGCTCCTTGGAGCATGAATAAGCCCACGAGAGCCTTTGACTGCCTTGTATTTTATTATTTTAGCTGATTTTCAATTTTGAAGCGCTGTCTCTAATCGAAAGGCTAAAAATGTTGAAGAGAAATATAAAATGTTTAAAATTTCTTGAAATTCTTGAAACCATGTTGAGAAATTCTTGATTACTTTTCATATTTTATTTTAGCCTTAGATATTTTTTTAAATGTATGTAAAAATTTAAAAAATAGATATAAACACATAAAGAAATGTTGTTATTATTTTTCTACGGCTTCAACATTTTCCAACGCAACAGTGAAGATTTTATTAAAACCGATCAGTAGCTTAGAATACGTTTTGACATTAAAAAATGATACATTATATCGTTAAAATAACCAAAACGAATTTCAATAAAGTTTACGTGTGGAGCTTTTTTTTTCTAAATGCAGGTCTTTGCGCGACGGTATAGTTGGCATTTTGGTGTAATTAAACAAATATGTAAATATTAAGCCACTGTTCACGATACCCGTGAACTGAGTTCGAACGCCGGTGAAATTGTTAAATGCAATTTTAAGGACTGATTCACCACGTGCTCGGCGGTGAAGGCAAACATCTTTAGGAAACCTGCATTTTATTAATTTTTTTTTGTTACATCGTAAGTAAGAAACGAGCACACAGTTCACTTGATGGTAAATGATTCTTGCGGCCTATGACATATACATTCATCCTTGACAAGGAATATTATGCAGATGCGTTTTCATCCTTGAGGACTGAGATAGAATACCTCGTCACCAGTAATAAAGGTCTCCGGATCCCTGCACTCACCAGACGAAACATAGCAATATTATACTGCTATTTTACGCTGGTATTCTGTGAGGGCGTGATTCTTCCCCGATCGCTGACCCATTCTTTCTACTGCTAGAAACAAACTGGAGTATACCTCTACCACTGTTATATAAGATTTAAATTAAAAAAAATATTTCGAAGACATGTGAAGTCCGCCAATCTCCAGTAAAGCCGCGTAGCTGACTATGCTTATTTATTCCTATCTTACACATTTACTTTAGCAAAATTCAAAATGCTAATGATGTTATTGATAGAAAATGTTGATTCGGGCGAATAGAAAAATGGCAAAGAAATTTTGCATAAAACTTCCAATACCTTAGTAGTTTATTTTATACGCAGGAAGGTTTGCGTGACGTCAACAATTGATTCTGGCAACACATTAAACCGTTCGTTTTATTACTTTTTATTATTCATTACACCACAATGGCGTTAAATACGGTTATAAATGTTGCTTACCTTCATTATTCAAACTTGGTGACAAATTTTAACGTTTTTCATAAGTTGTATATTAAGCTTGTTGATATAAGAATTTTTATAAGTATACTTTTATTACTTAAGATAAGATTCATCATAAATAGAAAACTTAATCATCATTTTGTAAAAAGCTGTTATAAATTGGGCGGTAATCTTCGCAAAAATTTATTGTTCATTTTTCCCCTTAAGAATGACACCTCTGTAAAAACCTTATAAGTTAAATCAGCAAGTAATTTTAATATCAAGTCTCTTTTATAAAGTTTCGAAGGTGCACCCCTTACACTATTCAAAATTGGAAACATGCTTTCCAATGTCACAAAAACATAAAAATTTGTCATCGAATCTTATGCACGCTATGAAAGTTTCGATCAAATAATTCTAGTTTACACCTTTTATTCCTGACTAGACGATTTTTTCCAACTCTGCATGGCAGGCAGCCAGGGAAAGAATAACTTTTCCATAAAGCCCGACGTATGATAATTTATTGCAAATTGAACTTTATAGAGTTGAAACAGGGATTGGTCATACGGTTTGTACAAGCAAAAATAAGTTAGCGTAGCTTGTATTGTTTGGGAAAATGATGGCAATAAATATAAAGGAAGGCCTTTAACAGTACTGTCCAATCGCATCGAAGCGAGCTTTTCAATACAATAGATACATTTTAAGTCGATTTTTTTTCTTTTTGCATTACACTGGAAACGCTTGGCATAGGTTCTCTTTTCAAAGTTTAGTGTGTCTACGAGTATCACTCGATATTGTTACATCCGCGCAAAATATTTTTTTGTTTATGTCAGTTGTGGATGTTAAAAAAACTTTTTGTGCATTGTTTGTTAAACTTGACGTAAATGTTGCGTAAAAGTTACATTCAATAGAACAAAAACTCGAGTATTCATTTTCATATTATATTCTATTAGGTATTAAGTTAATCGAATGATCAATAACTAAATAAACCTTTTTTTTACACAAAAGCTGAAATTATTACGAACAGGAACATTACAGTTATTTTAAATTCTGCCTCTTTTGTACTGTATATATACAGCATGAAGATTGTGTCAGAGAGTATTTTAAAGCACATAAGCGACATGCAGACAGCTTTCTTTCATAAATATCTGTGAGACTTTAGCCCTGTAGAACACTGAACACGGAGCATAAAATTTTTTTGTAATATTTATAATGTTTTTGCTGACTTTAAATATTGCTTTTGAAACTATTAGAGAATTTGAGTTAACTTCTTTATTTATATTACAGGTTAAGAGTTACACCTCTCGGTTCAAAATTTAGTCAAACAGTACTGATATGTACCTACTTGTCAATCAGTAAGTTTTGTCCATACGTTCCAAATAATCATAATATGCATGCATGCATGCATTCTATATGAAACACAGAAGCATTATACTGCTATTTTACGCTGGTATACTGTTAGGGCGTGGTCCTACCCCGGTCGAGCTGACCCATTCATTCTGCAGCTAGAAACAAACTGAACTGTAGCTCTACCACTATGAGTATATATAGTATATGAGAAAGCTAATATTATTTTTAACACGCAATAAAATTAATAGTTTAGTAATTTTTTTTTACAAAATGAATATTCATTCTCAGTATTAAATGCATTTAGAGGAAAGAAGATGGTAGTACTATGTCAAATGGGAATAAAGCTCTGCATAATTATAAGAATTGAATTATGTATAACTCCATTATATCAAAAGAAAGAACATGTGTATATTTCGAGTCATCTCCACAAGGAATAAGTCAGTACCGTCTGCTACGTTAGCTGTTACGTGGGGTATTAATAAAGGAGGTGGCCGCTTTGTGTATAAAACTCTTCATTAGACAGATCATGGCATTGTTGCGTGCGGGAGTTTGTTCCTTTTATAGACGAATCGGGGGTTTTTTTTCAACCCAACGCGGTATAACTGATGAGAGATGAAATGATGACGGTTAGGAGACGAAACAGCCCTTTATAGTATGTGTTAGAATGTCCGAAAGTTTTTCTTTTTATATGTATACTATATATATACTATATATACACATATTTTACACATGTTATATATACACATATGCTATATATACACACAGTAGGGTTAAGCTACTATTCCACACTGGGATTACGTGAGGGCATAGTGCCTCCCCGATCGAGGCGAACTTTTCATGCTCGAAAAATACAATGTTAGAGGTCTCTGTGGTTGCAGAAAACCAAAGCGATTCATATTATATATTTTTCAAGATAAAATCCTGTTATTTACAGTGATTTTAACCTAAATACACTCACGCTTTAGCCTCTTAGGCAAGTAGGTAGAGGAGTTCTGACAATTACTATTATTTGAAAGGTCAAAATGTATGTAATGTACATATTTTTAATGAATTTCAATTAGTGTAGTAATTCTTTCTTTTTTAATTTTAAAGCACTTGAAAAGATCGTTTTTTAGAAGGGAATTCTATTTTACTTTTATATTATTCTTTGATATTTTCCGCTTGTCGCTCGTGATTTAGGTCACTAGCATAGATCATCCGCCCTAAACTAGGGATGCGTGTATAATGTGTGCATTGTATTGCCTGATGGGAAAGTTTCGGTAAAGGGTGTGGGCGATTTTTTCTGTACGCAGTCCAGTACTTATTAGTATAGACAAAGGGACCATTTGTGAGGATTAAGGCAGATTACTGATGCTTAATGGCAGATATGATAAAAATGGAAAAGAAATGATTGGAGATTATAGTATATAGATACTGTGAATGACATATGAATTGAAATATAAATTGTTTATTTTTTATGAAAACAAGGGTGTAAATTGAGCTCACAATTCACTTAAGGGTTAGTGTACTTATAAATAGTTAAATTAATTCTCAACAAAGATTCAAGATGCACCTGCTTTTTCATCGGTGAGGAATGCGAGTCCCTTCACGCTTCGTACAAAACGGTATCGTTACGCTAATGTCCTTCTATCTAAAACTGTAAATAGTAATATCGCTTATTTGCACATTCGTTGTTATTAATAATAGTCACATATTTATGTCAACCTTTTCCTGTTCAAATATTTAACTAGGTGTAGATGCTATTCAATGAAAACAAATACAGTACCTCATTATTACCTCGTATCGAAAATTGGAAAGTTTCACAATGGAGTCTAGCTTGCGGAAGGTTATAAAGCTACCGTAGATTTACATATCTTTCTTATCAAGAAACTCGTTCACGGTAATAGACTGTTGAGTGTTAAGATTTAAATCTTAAAGCCGTTCAGTGCTTACTTAAAGCGCAATGCTTACTTTGAATATTATGGCTATTAAGAAAAATAGGCAAAATTCGTTTTGGTAGACACAAATTTATAGTATTTTATTCAGAATTAAAAATGATTATGGAAGAGATGTGATCTATGCAGGTCTACGGGTTGCAGTTGGTTCATGCTTTGTGGCAGTCGTGGGGGGGGGGGTTATGTTATGCAACAGTGAAAGTAGGTAGATGTGTGGGTGGTTGTAGAAGGGCTGAGGTAGTAATGGACTGAAAAACACTATTGTTTATAGGGGATTGATTATCTACAACACTCTATTTTCGGTGTATTTAGTTAAATTGTATTGGTTATATAAAAATTATGTTTTCCTGGTCGATTACGATCACGAGGATATCATACAGGCAAATGGTTACAGCAATACCTAATTGCTGTAACCATTGCCTAACCATAGAGGGACGCACTCGTCTTCCTTCCCAGTCTTATGTAATAATGCATGTGCAATATATCTTAGCATAGATAAAGGTTCAGATCTAGTGCGACATAAAACTCACACAGATCCATCAATATGTGATAACACAAACATTACTCCTTGGCAGGAATGCCCGTGGTCGTCGATGCGGCAGTCAAATGGTGTTTAATCTGACCGATGATCAAATTATACAATTGTTTAATTGTGTTATAAGAAATATGAATAAATACCGTAAGACGCATCATCATTACCTGATCCTATTTATAATTGGGGTCGGGATAGTACGTCATTTCCTTCACTTCAACTTCCTATTTTCATTCTTTTTTTCCGTTTATTGCACATCCGTTCCTACTGCTTTCATGTCATCAGAATATCTATCCATATTTCTCTTGGTCTTCCTGTCGCCTTGCATCCCTCCATATTAATAACCATCCCTCCTCATTTCGTATCCAAACCATGTGTGACGTCACAAGTCTGACTTTTAAACATCCTCTTAAATATTCATTCTTTAATTTTGCCATGTCAGTAACAACACGCGAGATGAAGTAACATCATTCTACAATTATTTATAAAGTCATTAATTGATAAAACAGATATAAGTTAAAGAATAAAATACAAGGAAATAATAACAATCAGTGCTATTTTTAATGCGTGGCATAGTAAAACTCATCTTAACGTGATGTAAAAGTTATCAAGTGGTAACAACACTGTATATGTTTATGATCGTACAGCTTCTCTCATACCCCTTCTGCTAAAACAGGAGTAAGAAAGCCATTCCAAGTTAGAGGGCGATAATTTACCGGCAACAATCTTTACCCTCTCGACTTTCAAGCTTTGACATTTATAAAATAGGAATCGTAATCTTCTCCATGCCCCGAGTCTTGTAAAGCTATAAAGAAGAGTTTTCACGTGTTCCACGGCTCAGCTTCCGAAGTTACGACGCTTTATCCTGCTTCTATTTTATCTGTGGAATTTTAGTAGACACGTTTAAGATTTGCGGTTATTTTCGAGCTGAATCATACGATTTCACGACAGCGTACATTTCTAAAGGGATGTTTGTCTCTTTCTTCCCTTCTTCTATTTACCAATTCTTTAAGTACATTGTTAGCCGTCAATGGCACTTGATAATAATGTAGACTTATCTTTAAGATGTTTAATTTATTATTAAACATTTCACCAAAAAAAAAGAAGACGTGCAAAAATACGTGACAGACATGAAACATAGTGCGATCTACATCTTGTTTTACCTCTTACTAGTCATTTACTTTATACTATAGTTAAAGAAGAGATATAGTTAAACCACAAAAAAGAGAGAGAAAGCAGGGTACAAAAATAAGCCCAGGATTATATAAAGCATGGTTCACACTTTCTCACACTATGTGTGGCTATTCTCGATTCCTTTTTGTGTCAGAAACGTTGCATTAGACGTTACATACCCGAACGTTGCATTAATACTTGTCCTAGAAATTGCTCTGATAGCGCACCAATAAGTTTCACTTCAAAAATATACCTATTCAATCAGACCTCAAGATTTAGTGATTTGAAGAAGATAATATATAGACAATAAAAGGATAAGTCATCGTTTAGCCCTCCTATACAGATAACTTGTAAACTAAAATTGATGATATGAGATGACGTTTCTTCTTCGTACATCATACTCTTGATGATGGGCAGAAGTAATAAAGTAAGTAAGTAGAAGGGTAACCGTAGGCAGATATTTTTTTTACAAGATAAGGGGTGGTAAATGAGCACACAGTTTACGTTATGGTATGTGACGACAGCGCCCCATGACATCTATCCTCAATAAAGATTCAAGATATACTCGCGTTGTTACCCGTAGTTTGGTCCCCAGATTTCTACAATTAGTATACGAAACACTTAAGTGCTATGTTGCTATTTCAAACTGGTATTTTATTACAGAGCAATGTTGAAGAAGATATGTCAAGAGGCTATCATCTCGTAATCAAATTTTAACGTAACATGTTTAGATTGTAGTGCATCAAATACTCTCACACTGTATACACTCAATTCTGTTACTATTCACTTTTATGTTTGTTTGTTTTAACACAAAAAACAGTAATATCAAAATAAACCATATAAAGGCCTCGACGGACAAGCAACGAACAGCATGGAAAATACGCGAAAAAATACGTTACAGGAAAGGAATACAAAATACGAATAAAAATAAATGTAAAAGAGAAATTCCGGGAGTGAGCGGAAATGAAATACCATATTCGTTGCTGAACCCCCATTCGCCGAGTAGGGGCCCGTCGCCCGCGGTCCTGCACCGCGCTATGAAAGACAAATGATCGGAGAACACACTTTATTTAATACTGGCTACAGACCGTCTAAAAAAAGTCGTAATAGCTCAGTGTCTAAGCGCTCGCTTTTAACTCACGGTAGGTGGGCAAACAGAGTTCGATCGTCGTTGGCAATGAAATTATTAATCGCAGTTTTAAGTGCTGTATTCACCGCGGACTGGGCGGTGAAGAAAAAAATCGTGAAGAAATCTACATATCTACGAAATAATGATAAAGTAACTAAATTTCTAAAATATGCAAAGTCCGCCAATCCACGGTGGAGTTTAGCAGCAAGATTTATATATATAGGCTTTTTTTTATTCTTGTAACGGTAATATTTATATTCAAATTCAAACATACGTTAACAAAAAGTAAACTACTACATCGTATGGCAATTTTCTCATTTTTTTTATAACATATTGGCATTTATATTATTAGCGCAATAAAGTGTGACTGTATATATATATATATATATATATATATATATATAGAAATAGTAGCGAAGCTTAATATGGTGATTGTAGGGATTCGAGGACCCAATTACAGCATCCCTACACAGTCCTCAGAGGTTACAACGTATGTATATAGTTTTACATCTTGAATTGTTGTTGAGGATAGATGTAGATGTCTTGGGCGTGGTGCTGTCATTATTTACTATCAATCTATGTGCTCATTTGTTACTGTTGTGTTATTTTAACAAAAACTTATTTATTCTTTAAAATTATTAGCACTTCACAAGCGACTTTTTCTTAACAGCCTATGTAAGACAGGAATAGTATAGTTTTCTATTAGGGAAAGAATTTTAAAATCCACGCATTGTGAACTGAGGCTTCGGGTCATAAATTATATTTATCTGTCTGTCTCGCTCGCACTTACAGGTCTTATGGTGAGGTGTAGTGATGTGCGTCAGAATTGTAGAGGTGCATATCGATAACGGTACAGGTACGATCGATATACTAAATTATGTTAAGTATTAATCAGAATAATTTTTCGCTATCTGAAAATAAAAGTTTTTAATTTGTAAGATAAAATGTTTGTTACGGCGTAATCATAGAGAAACTGTATAAATCGTAATGTGTCCCTGAAGAGGGCCGTTTTAATCTCCCCCCCACCCCTCCCACATGCGCAGGTAGCGAAGTGTCGATAACGGGTTGTATTGCGTGCACATTCCTACTGTCAGTGACATTTATTGCCCGACGACTCAGTTTAAAATGCGTCGACTATAGTTGGAGTTCTCTTACTATATAGTACTCGTTATCCGAGTGTGTTTTGTTGAAGTTCTATGTACCTGAGAATTCTCCAGAGTGGAGAATTGATGGTGATATCTATTTGCGGTCCGAGGTTAGGTTTACGGCCCTAGCATCTGACGGTCGTCAGCTGTTAAATAGTATGAAATGAGCGAATATAAATATGTTCTATAATATATATAGCTAAATGATTAGGTAGTTTCTTAATATAGTTGTAAAAAGATAAACAATGTCAATAAGTCGGCTATACCAACAAATACCTCATATATACACTCATATATATATATATGTATATATATATATATATATATATATATGTATATATTTATATATATATATTTATATTTATATATTTATCTATATATATATATATATTTGGCATAGGAATTCTATGTAACATAGTCCGCAACTAGTTCCACGATATCTTACCACTAATAATAATTATTACCATTATTTATTTATTCGCTCACAAGGTTAAATATTAATAACAGTGTAGCGTGGTATATGTATGTCTTGTCAGTGAGAGCCCGTTATTATTGCCAGTAAACCCCATAAACATTTTTGTATACTTTTTTTAAAACGTTTGGAAATCCCGAACATTCCTCCGATCTTATTGCGACATTACATCGGACAAGCGAAGGGGACGACGCGCTAGCAAATACTTACGGCACTATGATTTTTCCTTTAGTTGATATGAGCTTTTTATAATTAAAAGATATCATCGATGTGGAAATACCAAAAGTTTTAAAAATTTCAAGAATGTACTGAGTCTGACCGATTTTAAAACATAAAACCGGTTTCATACGCCGTTACTACCATTTGTTCAGGAATTATATTATATTTTAACGCCTTTTCAATAGCTGGTCTACGACACAATTTATGCATCACTTTTATATATATATATATATGCTGATGTGTTAATGCATCAATTTTATCAAGGATGAATGTGGATGTCATGGGGCGTGGGTATCAATTACAAACAAGCGAACTTTGTTCCGTTTATCACAGTAAAACAGCTAAAAAAATACGCTAATACTACATGAAGTTCAAAGTTAATCAAAAAAGAAGGGTCCCTCTTACATTAAAAATAGTTTGTACAAATCGTAAATCAGTATATACAGAATGTAAATCAGTACATATAAAAATAGTTTGATTTTATTGCATGATACATTCACAAATATATTTGTATATATAAATGCTTATTTATCTAAAATGGACAACGTACATCCAGGCCATAGCGCTATATATAAAAACGATTGCACGAAGAGACGTTCTGTCGGGAAGAGCAATGTATTAATTTCACCCGGGTTTCATCCGACCCACATCCCGCAAAAGCAAACCAGTGCAGGCTCTGCCTTCTGTCAGATTGAGGCTGTGAATCTTCTTGGATTAACTAGGGCGGTTTCTCCCAGTTTGATGTGCTCTATTACGTATCGTGATGTCAATAATGTTGTTATCATAATAATCCTTTTGGTTGTATATTATTTATCAGTAATGGACTTTATTTGATATTACTTATGCTTAATTGAATTATTTTTACATATTCCTGTGATTGTCTAATGATAAACCAAATAGTTTATTATTTAGGAGCTACGAAAACATTTTTAATGCAGTAAACATAATTTTCTTTCTTTCTTGTCGTTTTATTTACAAAATATATTGGGTAGTATAAATAAGTTTAGAACAGTGACGTACTCTGTATGTTTTGGTATTACCAATTAATAAAATATTAAAGTAAATTATTTTATTTATTGGATAAATTAAGTAAAATATTAAAAAAGTAAGATAATTAGTATGTAAGGAAACGTTCCTGCTGCCATCAGAAATAATATATAAATACGTAATAGAACTGTCAAAACATAGCCAGACGGAGATTGTAACTGTGATTTAAACAATGGCCTCGACTTGTTACATGTTTCGTATCTATTTAACATATCACTGTTATTCTGCCAATTACCAGTGTTACTGTAAAAAGAAAAAAAAGAGTGATTTATCTTTATATATATATATATATATATATATATATATATATATATATATATATATTTTCGGAGAATATATATAAATATTTATATTCTCTGCAACTACTATTTCAATTATTAAATCTTAAATTGTAAACACTTTATATAAAAATGCGTACAATGCATTTTGGCATTTTCTGTTATACTATTAAGAAATTCTAGCAAGGATATTGACATAAACAATATTCCCGTTGATCACACCAACTAAGCTTAAAAAGCTTGTAAGTAGTAGTTAACGACAATAATCAAATGGCGGATTCGAAAATAAGTAAGTACGCAAAGTTGTAGACAATTCCCTAAACCATTAAGTTTGGCAATACAGTACTTTAGCATTATCTAAATATATTGTTTTGGAATACCTTTCAGAGTTAATATATAAATTTTCATTGGTTTACGTTTTAGTTGACAATCCCAGGCCCATTAATACGTAGTTGAACTTTGTTCATTCCCAGTGCGTTACATCTCACCCCTTATTTCATTCTAATCACATTGCTTTACACAAGATAAGAGGAGTAAATAATTTATTATGCCTTCCTGTCATCTGCTTAGTTTCAAAAGTTTTAGTTTGTTATAAAATATATTGCCATTGATATCCTAATGGTGGGAAGAATTAACTTAAACTTTACTGATAAAATTAAAATAAAACAACCCATTTATTCCACTAAGGTTATTTTTAATTACATAATCCAAGAACACTTACAACACCATGTTTCTAATTCACCAAATATTTTACATGATAAATTAAATCTAACACGTGTGTTCATTTGGTGATTCGTTTGTTAAAAAAGTTATGATGAATTTAAAATTAAAATACATTATTTTTAAATCTATACCCGCTACGTAGTTTCGGGAAAGCGTTTAAGTTGAAAGTTTACTGAGAAAAGGTACTTTGGGGTCCCCGTTTTCTAAGCAATACGGTAGGGGTTTCTTTTATTTCTATGTAAATTTACATAATGATATTTTTGTCGCGCGACTTGCGGTAGAGATTTACGGCGGCAAATCTCGAGGGGTGAGGGAAGGGGCCTAGAGAACTTGCGAATATAGATGGTGTAAATAACATATGAGGAAAATAACACATTTTCCATTTATACTAAGAATTGTTTAAATTTGATAAATAAGCAAAGAAGTCAAATTTGTGTATATACATTGTAGATTGTAAATATACATATTAATATAAAATTATATGTTATATATGTTAATGTAAATCAAATACGGTTAATCTATTTATAGCATTAATATATTCCCAGTGATAAAGTGACTCTGAACATGAAGAGATTGGCTCGACCAGCGTAACCAGAATACCAGCATACCGCAGCTGTGTTTCGTGTTAGTAAGGGTATCCTAGGACCTAATTACAGGTAAAGAGGCGTTCCATCTTAGTCTCACACGTATATCTTGTATGTTTGTTTAGGGTATCCTACCATCGTGTTTACAATTAAAACATCATAATGTGTATTTTATATGCCATTTATTGCATGCTCTTGTAATTAAATTTAAAAACATCTTATGTTCCTACGATTATAAATAATGACACTAACGTTGTGGACTGTACCTGTCTACAATAGACGAATAGACCAAAACTTTGCGTTCTACTTTTATAATATACGAGAAGAGAAGAATATAAGAAACTTTTCTTTTGTTTGTCCCCTAGAATAATGGATTTATATGAAAGGTTGTTACGAATAATAACATTTTTGTTGTTGTAATTTTAATATTTCTCGTATTGGACTATGTTTAAATATCCAGTTCTAAAACAACCATATATAATGTACTAGTGTAAAATGAACGCGAAATTATAACACGCCAAATGAGCTACATAATTTATGTACCAACAAACAATGAACTATGGCCGCGACGTGCGGAAATATTTCCATATGCTAAATTGGCTACAAAACGAATATCGCATAATCATCGTTGCGGGATATTGCAAGTTACGGCGTATTATTAAAATTTGTTAAATATACTTGACCGTGGGCAGGACTGAGTAGTCAGGTTTGTTGGCCGAATTGCTGCTGCAGTTCCCTTTTCAGTCCGCGTAATAGAAGGCAAGACTTATCCATTATACAACATAAGATATCTTTCGTCTTAAACGAGACGGGTTGTTTTATAATGTATAAAACATTAGAGATTACCTCTCTTTGCGTACTATATCGGTTGTACCATTGGGAGTGTCCTAAAGAGGAGTTCAATCTTATCCCAACCTATGACTTTCAACATCATACCACTTATATAAATCGGAATTTAGTCTACACTACCTTGACCATTGGCAATCTACTTCCCTTTCCATCGTCATATTTTGCCACGTTTGGTGAAATTATAGAAGCTCCGTCACCGGCGTTTCAGAATAAATATGACATTGATATCGAGAAAAAAGCCAATGATTGTCTTAAAATCCCAGAACGTACTAGCGAGTCTTTTGGGTTTACTGGTGAATATGGTTACCTCTTACCATCAGGTGACCTGCATACGTATTGTTTTTTTTTTAAATAAATATACGATAGATTCGATGAGAGGCAATCACTACGTTATTTTATTATTGTGTTTTGATTTTATTTATATTTACATTGTTTAAGGTTTACATCGTATCGCATATATTAGTTAAAGCGGTAATGAGTGTACAGTGCTCTCGTTTCACTGTTACTGAGCTATATATCTTTGTACTTACAGAACTATAGCATAAGATACTAGATCTTGCGTAATTGAAGTCAACTGGTAGCAACCAGGGGTGCTTTTGTTCGTCCAGCAGAATGTCATTTTCATAGAAATATAATATACTATATACTACGGGCAATCCTTACGCTTCTGACAATGATCGATGCGATTATATTCAGTAGCCTGGATTACCCATAACTGGGAATAGAGTTAATTTCTAGTTTATCACATATATAGAACCTTACAATGTCACTCTTACTCATAAAAATATCATCCGTGAAAACAATTTATGGAGTCGTGATTAAAGTGAGGAAAGCGGAGGGCGACGCATTGCTGTATAACCTGAGACAGACATAGTTTAATTTTTGTTTTATTTTTCTTTCTTGTTTGCTAGGAAAATTAAATAAAAAATAATGTATGATATAGGATTTAGTTACTTATTTCCAGCTTTTTTTTTGTGTGAGTATTGCTGTTAATCCAGAAACCTTTACAGCTTTATCTAATTAGACTCGCGAGCGGGAGGCCCGCTGAGAAGGGAGACAACGACAATGCTGCGAAGCTGGCGCGGAGACTGCTGCTGCACCACCGCTGCACTCCGACCCCTGTGGACGAAGGACGTCGACGACAACAGAGGGGGGCGATAATACGATCCGGGGGCCCCTCATAAGGAGGTACGAAACCTCGACTCGGATCGCTATCTAAAGGGAGGACAGGTCGATATTTAAAAGCGGCCTAGAACACGAGGATTACTACGAGAGATCATTTCTAGCATCTCTCGTAGTAATCTTAGAGGCTGTTGGAGACGTTATCCATTTTTATTACGCTCTTTTAAATGATGAAATTAGTATGTGTGACATACGAATGAACAGTTAACCTGCTGTAATTTGTCAATAATTTAAGATGCGTTCATTATTCGACATGCGTTCTCATAGCTAAGATGGAATACAATACGTAAAAAATAAATTACGCGTAGCAAGGATTCTGACTATATTCAGCATTGCAACACTTGCTTGCATACAATGTGGGCTTGGACCTTGATGTCCTATCTCTACATTGAAATATTAGTGAAAGAGGGAGTTATATAGATAGTTATTTTAGCTATTTTATCATTAAATGTTTATAAGTAACGAACTAGGATACTTAACATTCTTACTTTAAAAAAACGAAATGAGGGAGTCACTTCCTAAACAAAGCGGGCTGGCTCGTTTCTATTTTCATTAATTTATTAGGCCGTTTTAAATCGCGCCAGCTTTAATCTTGATTAACTAGTTAGATAAACGCGACAAATCGAGCGTGCCACAGTAGGAGTTTCCTTTTGTTTGCTAAGCTCGCCTTATCTTACTTTGCCTTCAATTACATAGAAAAGTGACGACGTGAAAGCCTTTTCCAAATGATTCGGCGAGAGTTTTCGCTATTGAAATTGGTTACGTTGATTTCGTATTTAAGGTGTATTGAGTACTTTTGTTTTATATATTTATTTATTTGTTCTTTATTTGCACAAACCAACTACTTGTAAAACAAACAACTTACAAGGATTTTTTTTTTGAAATAAAAAAAAAAAACAAAATTAATAAATAATATATTGATGGAAATAATATGTCTATTATTTAAAATTATCTATTATATTTAACATAATACTTAGTTACTCATACATACTTACTTACTTTGCTTACTATATATTTTTACTCTAATGGTAATGGAGCTACACTAAATTTTGTATCTAGCTGCAGCATGATTGGGTTAGCTCGGTCGATCGGGGAAGGACCACGTCCTCATAGAATATCAGTATGAAATACTAACATCCGGGACCCTTACTGGTGACAAAGCATCATGGTCCTTAGAAGTGAAAAGTCATAAAGAAAAACAAAAAAAAATACATATCCATATATATGTATATATATATATATATATATATATATACACACATACTTTATTATAATATATAAACATACTTTATTTCACTTTTATTATTATATTTAATGCAAGTAGATATTATTTTTTTTCTAAATATTCAATAAAACTCCACACACTCTGTACACTTTACAGTATTTTAAATGTAATACAATGTAATAAAACAAATTTATTTCCATTTAATCTTGTAAAGATGAGTCGTATATCGTGTCAGGTAATTTTTAAATATTATTTTAAGACCTTTTTAAACAAACATTTATTAAATTATTTTACTTGAGGAAAAATAGCGTTAATATCCAAGTATTTAACATCTTAGTTTCTCGCCTTTCGATTATTGTCTTTTTCCAATAAGTTATTTAAGCTTCGTTGTCACTTCATCTAACTTTCATGTTATGTGTTCATAGCTAGAAATCTTTAAAAAAACAAATTTGATAATCACTCCAAACCTATCACGTACATGATAAGTAAATGGTAATACACATTTTATTTTTATTACATTTAGAGAAACAAACGAGCACACTGTACTGCAGCCTATGACATCTACATTCATTCTTGACAAGGAATCATAATACACACTGACTGTGATGGAATGCCTCATCACCAGTCTCAGTCTAATAGTCTCCGGATACCTACACTCATCAGACGAAACACAGCAGCATCATGCTGCTATTTCAAGCTGCGTGGTCCATCCCCGGTCAAGGTGAACTATTCATTCTGTAGCTAGAAATGAACTGCAGCGTACTACTACGACTGTTCTTCATATGAATATATTTTTAATCCTTTTCATACAAGAACGATAATTTAATTGATATAGCTAATTCTTAAAGGCTACCATACGCATATGTTAGAAGTCATAACGGCACGTGTGAAAACCTCTTAACCAAATGCACTACGACACGGTGCTAAAGTATTTGTTAAACAGTATCGCGTCCTGCGACAAATATACAACTCTAATTGTCCTTGTATTGGCATAATTGGCATTGTCCTTCCTCGATCAAGCTGATTCCTTCATGTTACAGCCATAATTAATCTACAGCGTGGCTCTACCCCATAATTATTGTTTTGATAATAATTATTTGTGAAATGTATAAGCCATCTACTAATTATCTGCTGTTATTAGGTAGTTTGACAAAAATGTACTTAATGTTTGTCTTTAAGACCACAATAAAGATATATAAAATAACGAAATTGGTTATTATTATTTGGCTATTCTATATTGTTTATTCTATATTATATATTTATTATTTATTACATTATTTGTGAGGGATAAAATACCAATTTTATATGTTAATTAATACCTGACCTTGTTAGGGAATGGATAAAATTAAAGTGACATGCTGTAAAAATCAAAAATAAACCTAAAATATAAAACTAGTGTTGGAAAGCACAATCACATAATATCAATATAACGTGACCCACTAAGCCTGTCCAACGTTTATGTTGTTGTTTTTTTTGGTTCTAGGAAGAAACTCATTTGCTTATATTATTATTAAATGATTTATTTATGTCAATAAGCAATATATTTATGAACATACATTCATTAAAATATATTTTTATTCTTCTACATATATTTTTTTTTTGTTTACTATGTATCATATTATCTTTAGTTAGTTAGTAAATAGTTATTTATAAATGTGTCACTTATTCGATTGATTAACCACACCTTGTATAGACTTTCAGAGAATGCCAATAGGCACTAAATCCGTCCATTGTTACCCTTATTAACGATAAATGCAATAAAATAAAATTCAATATAAAAATTAAAGACTTGTATACACTGATATAGCGTACAACAGCCGTATACGTTTATATAGGTAACGAGTTATCAGCCCGGCGCATTATCGCGGACTCTGCAAATATGGGGACTGAGTGCATTCCCCTCTCAAATGCAGCTCTAATGACGATGCAAATGCTACGTTTATTGCGGCTGTTGTAAGAGATAGTGCTGAAGTCCCGATGGCTAAGCCCGCGTGCGTTATTTTAGACTCGTAAAGATACCTACAAGTTTAACTATGGCCAGTATGAAATAGCAGGATACACTGCTGTGTATATGCTGTGTATATCTGATAGGTGTAAGGCACCGAAGAACTCATCTGCATTATAATTCCTTATCGAGGATGAATGTGGATGCAGCAGTAACACATTAAATCGTAGAACAAAAAAAGAAAATAGCAGTAAACGTGGATTTAGTTGTTAAGTTGTCGAAACTTACTCGGAAAGAATATTAGTGTCATATTCAAAGTTTAAGTTACATTTAGTCAAGGTCAAAGTGTTCAGTTAAGTAGTAAGTCAGTAAAAGTTGTTTCATGATGTTAAGAGTAACAAACGGATACAATTCACCTAACGCAAGTGTTATCTGCCATGCACTCATCCCAAAACCATCCACAACATATGGTTAATATATATAAATATATAATGAATCATTATTGAAGATACAAATGAGTTTTCACCCCCGACAAATATGATCGTTTTGCAGTTTAAAACTGGCTGCAACGTGGCTCTACGTATATTTTTAACGTGCATTACTTTTTTTAATTGAGATATAAATTAAATTATAGGGGAGCTTCTTCTGTATATTGTAAAATCTTTTATATATTGATTAGAATAATATACAATTTTTTTATAAAATATTTATAAATGCTATACGAGAATTAAGTTTATTTTACCCTATGAAATCTTTTATAAAACATGAATACAAATCTAAAAAAGTGTGCGAGCAAAATTTAATTTTCATCGCCTGTATAATTACTGTGTTCTCAAAAAAAAGGTTCATTTGAAAGCTTTCATCGGCGCTTTTTCAGTCAAGTTCGTCGTCGTTCGACTTTCATTTGTTTCCAATCGCGTCGACAAGTGTCTGCTGCAAGGAAATCATTATTAAACGCCTTTGAAACATTGCGAGCTTTAATTGTAATGATATTAAAACAGTTTTTTGTTGTTCGAGATTTGTGATGCAATATGATTTTTATGATTATAATGTTCAAAATAGTAAACAGTAAGTTTAATAAATATTTCGAACTGGGAGTACTATATATGTAATATATAACCTTTCGTATCATGCTATGTGTTAATGACAGTATCTTTGTTTTTCGCCATTTCTTTTATTCCCTATATAAATTGTTGCGCATTACGCCGAAGACGATGATGCGTTCGAAACGTCGTATATTATTACACTTCTTTCCCCTACTTTACACTCATTAGATCTTTATACCCGAATGCCACGCATTATAGATATAAAGTAAGAGATTACTAAAAGTGGTATACCTTGAAATGATATTACTTAAAAAGAAAAAAATTAAATACATTTCCTTCCATTTCAGTTATTTTTTCGAAATATAATTGTTTCCAATTATGTTTATTACACATTATTCTATTCGCCTATTTCAATAACTCCTAAATATTATATAATTAACCTATTTATATATTTATTTATTTATTATATTATTATATTTATATATTGTGTGTTTAATAAGAAATAAATATTTTTTTTAAAATGACAGTTTTTAATAGCATCATCCCTTCTTATCAATGAGATGGTACAGATGTTAACACAGTATACATATAACACTTCCAGACCCGAAGACCAACAATTTGTGTAATGGAAAACATCGTACGTATGCATATGTGATAAATAAATAAAAAAGATATTTAGACGATATATGACGACTGCGAACATGCAGTGAAATCACATAGTTTCCTGCGGCCTATGACACCTCGATAAGTAATTATAATGCAGATATGTTGTCACCCTGAGTGCCAACATGAAATGCCTCGTCGTAAGGGTCTACGTGTCCCTACACTCACCTAACATAACTATTATAATAGTGTTTTACGTTGGTATTCTGTGAGGGCATGGTCCTTTCTCGGTCGAGCCTACCCATCCATCCCGCATCTAAAAACCAACTTATAACGAGATTTATATATAAATAAATTAAATATAATTAAAAGCGAGCTCCCGTACACTGAGCTACCACGAAGTTTTAATGTATATTCATATTAGAAATTATATATTTTTAATTATGTAATCGTTTTTCGATAAAATTGCTCTAGATACATCCAGCAATTTTAATTCCACGCACACAAAATTCCTTTGAGCACGCAACATTAGTAAGAAGGCGCGTCTGTGAAGGAATGAAGGGAGACATTAAATTCGTTCCTCGTCTTGCAACATTACCCTCGACCAGCACTGTTGTGAATTTCAGATATAAATATACCATCGGGTGTATGACGCGATGCGAGACGATTTGTTGTTCTGTCACTATTGCTACACTTTGTTCTGAAATAGACTGCTTTTTTTTAAAAAAAATTATTGAGAAAGGTGAGGTTATTTCGTAACAACAAATAAAAAATTACCTTGTTTTGGATAAAATTAAAAAAAATACTAAAATGTCAGAAAATGGTTCAAGAGAATACCTACGTAAACTAGTAACGTGAGTAGAGTCGAGTGGCGACATATCTTATATTTTTTGTAAAGAGATGTACGTCTTTTGTTACCATGCATGGAAGAAAAAAATATATATTAGATTGGAAACTGCTATCACACGGGTAGTGTGTATTAAAACCATTTTTCACATTAGAGTTAGGATACAATGTTATTTATTAAATATTATTGCACATAAAGAGTTAATTTCAATACTTATTATGATCATAAAGTTTGTAACGAAAATAAGAGATCTTATTGCCAGGGTCAAGCTATACAGTTATGGGCCGTATTATTCTTAAAATATAGTAAATGCGCCACCAGTTTTACAGTGGTAGAGCTACGCTGCAATTAGTTTCTAGCTGCAGAATGAATTGGTCGTCTCGACCGAGGAAAGAGCACGCCATCACTGAATACCAGCTTAAAATAGGGGTGACAGGGTGAGGGCCATAGGAATCATTTAACAACAGGTGATCTGTGTGCTCAGGACCGAGATGGTTACCGCTTTACCTATTTCGGGCTTCCGGTTTTCTACACTTACCATATAAAACACATCGATCTTTATTCTGCTTTATACTCATATTCTGTGCGTTAACCTTTGACTGTCGTGCCGACCCATCATACTACAGTCAGAGGCTAGTCGAAACGTGACTTTGATTTGATTTGTTTTACTAATAGTTCGTTCAACAGAACTACCCAAACGAACTACACGGAAGATTGACGACAACAAGAAAGCTTTTAAATAAGCTAGAAACAAGAAGGTTATTAATCTGTGAAACTTTAACGGTACGTATTGTCACGTGCAGTAAAGCATGTAATATTCACGTTTCAGAAGCTTTTCAACCCAATTACAATACCCTAAGGTTGAAAATAAAATGTTCAAAATATAAAATGTATAAATATTGCATTGTACTCGACTCGTACACATGTAACATTCTAGAACATTAAAGAGCATTTTAAACATGGTTTATGCCGGCATGAGCGCCACCTTTACTAGCGCTATCTAAGTGTTCCTAGCTCTATATTGTATAATATTCTGTTACGTCTTACGACTACTTGATGCCCTACTTCCACTGTAATCTGTTCGCTTGGGCGCGAGTGTGAGCGATAAATGATCAATATTGTTGCAGCTTGCTTTTAAATTTTAAGTTGCTTTTTAACCAGTGTGAAGTTAAATAACTTTTACTTAACTTTAACTTATTATCACATTTGTTAATTTTATCTTATCTCTCGATTTTTGCGTAGCACTTAATGACGTAGCATCTATACTATTAAGAAATAACGATGTGGTGTTATGGTTAGAGTAGCTAGCTACTGTCGGGTCCGAGCCTATGAACAATATTTGTGTATCATAATTTGTTGGTTTCCGGGTCTGGGTATATCGTATGCATGTGGCGCTGACACTGCATCCGAACCTTCCTTCGAGCTTATTGCATATGCATTACTTCTGTTTAGGGAAGGGGACGACGAGTGTGCCTCTGTGCAAATGCTTACGGCGCTTTAAAATATTCTGCGGTCGAAATCGACCAGGAGGATTTCATCGTAATCATCATTAAAATATGTTTAAAGTTAAAAGTTAAAGTTTAAATATATACAAAGAAATTAAAAAATATTAAGGGTAAGTAACATAATACATTAAAACAATTGTTTCAATTATTGTCTTTTTATGAATAAGCGGCTGAATAAATTAGGTTGCAGTTCTTAAAGGAATATATTACTTATCTCAGTGTAATTTAACTTAATAATATTTCATCGCGATCTGCCATCTTAATCAAATGTTATGCAATTTTATTTTTGATATATTAGCTTCGGGCGCCGAGCGGAAAACGTTCGACCACAAATGATGGATACGTGCCAATCCAATTTGGCTATAGTGTTTTATGTTTCAACAAAATATTTTATGATACCGGTGAATTTGTCACCCGGTAAAAGTTGAGGCAGGTTAAACTAGCCTAATTTATATTTTTCTATTACTTTAAGTTTAAACAAATAAAATAAAAAGGGAACGTCCTTAAGATTTCTTTCCCATTTTATATATACTTATCTTAAAATGACGTATCTATAGCGTAAATGCTAAACTACTTCGTAAAAAGTAAGTATTCCGTGGCCTCCATTGCATGTAACGAGGTATTCTATCTCCGTGGTAAAATAGTGCTCGCACCTGGTCGTTTTTGTCATCATTTATTGAAGCTCATTTGTTCAAATGTTAAAAAATCCTGTGAATACGAACGTAAGTAAATATAAAATGTAGCGTAATTAAGTGAGAAATGAATGCAATACACGCTCTCTCCTCATCCATATAAAAAAATATGACATTTATAATATATAATATTACACATTACACATTATAACATTTATATAATACTATTTTCTTATTCGTTTATCATCCTAACTAGAGTAAAATCGTTAAATATTTTAAGGTCCAAACAATGAGATCTCCACTATTGTCACAGCTAACACTGTGACCACACCCTGCTTAAGACTCCCCTGGCTACGCAGCAGTTAATGCCGTGTTACGGGATAATTAATATCAGAGTAGACACTATTTTATTTCATTACTTATGCGACAGTAACATGCCGTATATTTTGTCTAAGTCGCAAGTTTGTATGAGGGAAGTTGTTTCTAACAATAGTACATTCGTGTAAACAACTGTATGTATTTTAAAATCTTGATTTCAAATCATCAAAATGCGGGTTAAATACAAACTATTAAGAAAAAATTGGGATTGGGGAAAATTTAGGTTTTGGAAGACGTGAAACATTATTTTATCTGGTTAGTAGACATTTGTGCATTGACCGTAACAAAAAAACTGTATAATATATACAGTTTTTATATCTGATAAATCTTTATTATTTCTGAAAAATTATTTAAATCTCTTTTTAAATAAATTAATTTCGTAATTTAATACCTTTTATTTTAATTCTCTTTCAACTTCTAACACGACTAAATCAAGTCTATGGGATCTATATATATATATATATATATATATATATATATGAATATATATAGCTCGTTACTTTACTTTTTCATATATAAAAACTTTGTTACAAAATACAAAAATAACACTTATGCTCGTGACTGTACCAACTTTCTAACAATATTACCTACTTGTTAGAACTTATATATTCTTAAGTAATAATAGAGTAAAAACAAAGCAGATGCGTAAATCTTAAGCACGTTAATTGCATGTGGGTATGTTTGTTAATGTAGCATTCGTGCAAACTTTAGGCTTGTAGGAATTAGCAAGATAAATTTAGTATGCTCACACGAGTAATGACTAACATGTAAATTATGCTAAGACCAAACATTTCGTAAAGCGAATAAACATCTTTGTTTAAATATTTCCACTATCATATACTCGGATATTTTTACACATTTAAAAATGACATATTAGCATACAGATTTTAACAGTGAAATTACCACTTGTTTCTATAGGCAGCACGAATGGGTCGACTCGAACTCAAAGAAAACTTACGTAAAATAGTAGCATAATTTTGGTGTTTCAACTGGTGTGTTTAGAGATCCGTTGAACTTTATCACTGGTGAGGGGGCATTAAACTTTACTCCTCAAGGCTGAAAACGCATCCACATTTTGATTCCATATCGAAGATGAATGTGGATGTCACGGGCCGCAGGAATAATTACTTTAAGAGTAACAAACGAGCACACAGTTACCTGATGCTACGTGAATCCTGCGGCCCATGAAATCTACATTTATCATTGTCACCCTTGAGGACTGAGACGGACTGTCTCGTCACCAGTAAATAAGGGTCTCCGGATCCATTAACTTGCCAGACGATAAAAAACAGCATTATGCTGCTATTTTACGCTGGTATTCTGTGAGGGCGTAGTACTGCCCTGGTCGAGCTGACCCATTAACTCTGCAGCTAGAAACAGACTGCAGCGTAGCTCTACCACGTGGTGAACTGTGTTTGTCGCTTGTCACCGTCATACAAAAAATAATAATTTAAGTATATATAAAAATTAGAACGTATCTACGAATACATAGTTTAAAATATGTGTTCGTTATAACATTACAGGATCACCATCATGTAACAACATCATAAACATGTTAATTATCCGAAGGTGTCAACTGCGCAGGATATTTTATAGTGCCGTAAGCATTTGTGCAAGCAAAGAAACCCATTTGCTGTCACACTCACTGTCCCCACGTAGTGCGTGGGTAATAGTAATAATATTCGAAAAAGGTTCAGTCAGATATATCATACACAGACCCGTTGATGAACCGGAAAATTGTGTTTCACAAATAATTGGCTGGAAATCGAACCCGGAACTCACTATACCAAAGCTTCTAGTTAAGGCGGCCTCTAATAGTCTCTTAAGGGTGTTTGCCGATAGGAGCGGTAGTTTTCTGATTCGTCGGCTTATAAAGCTGCATGTCTTGAGCGTAATAGTACGCTGATTAAAATTAGTTTCTTTGTATTATTTTTGTTTTATGTAATTATGAATGCTTTTGTTATTATTATTATTTCTAATTTATTGTTATAAAAAATATGTTAAATTATATGTTCGTAATGGATCTTTGTAATCTAAATCAAATAAATAAATTAAATTAATGCGCTACCAAATATAATAATGTCTGAGGATAGCTTTAAGTCGCAGATGCACTGACGGCCTTTAAGAAAAGTTTAGGCTCTTTACTTGAAGGTTGTCGTATCGGTTTAGAAATACGCTGGCGACAGATGATTCCACAGACTATATCTTTGGTTTTACAACCGGCAAAGAGTTCATCTGATGGTAAATGACGGCTGAGCAGCACGACTCAATTGTCTCATGAATTAATATACACATATTACTATTAATAACTAAATCAAAAGAAGTCGATAGCAATGCTATGTATTTCATTATATATCAACTCTAACTTTATACCCTGTAATTCTCTAAATGTTGTTGTAAATAAGCTAAATAAGTTTTTCCACAATATTTCCACAATTTCAGATTCCATAATATGCACAGAGAATGAGAAGATAACGTTTAATATTCCCCGACCGGTGTCAGCTCGGTACAAGTCAATTTATCGCCAGCGTCGTTGCTGTCTATAAAGTGCTCCAATGTGACGGTATGCAATACGCCGCTACAAGATAGAGCCAAGTAGAGTATATGGATTTATTTATTTATTTATTTATTTAAGCTTCATATACGGTATGTATAAAGGCGGACTTAATGCCTTAGGCATTCTCTACCAGTCAACCTGAGGGCAATGCAGAGATGAAATGAGGTAGGTGTACGCTTAAAGAACTTGTCTTAAAATACTATTATATTATATTATATTTTTAGTGAAGTTCACGATTCTCACATTGTCACTGATGGTGAATCATTTCTGTGGTGGCAAATCAATTATAAATAACAGATATCCATCAACATCAAGTCCTGAAGATAAACATAGAAGTCTTAATAATATGAGACTAATAATAATATTAATAATATGACACTAATAATCTTATTAATAATATCAGACTAATAATTATATTAGTAATATGTGACTAATAATATTAATAATATGAGACTAATAATCATATTAATAATATGTGACAAATAATAATATTAATAATATGAGACTAATAATCATACTAATAATATGTGACTAATAATTATATTAATAATATGAGACTAATAATCATATTAATAATATGTGACTAATAATAATATTAATAATATGAGACTAATAATCATACTAATAATATGTGACTAATAATCATATTAATAATATGTGACTAATAATAATATTAATAATATGAGATTTATAGTCATATTAATAATAATAGGACTCTTTCGCGAATCCAACCCACGAAGACCCACCAAGCGAACAGTATCATTTAATTATTATTTCACTCTTATATTGTCCAAAATCTTAGTCTATTCTCGGTCGTGCCAAATTATGTTTTAGTGTCACTAATAATTATAACTACTTCATCGCTATACAAGGTAAATATCATTTATTTAATTGAACATCAGTTTATAGCTGAACGTGACTCTCATAAGGTAGCACCCCGTCATCCGATTACTTCTCACAAGTTATGTCTTCGATATCAATTAAAAACAAAAGTTTTTTTTCTTCTATAACATTAAGTGTGTAAATACGAGCAGTTCGCCTGATAGTTAGTGATGACTGTGTTAGTGATGATGATGTGCATCTCATCATCAACTTTGTCACTCCTAACGGCTGAAGTGAATATAATCGGGTCACCGGAGCCCTATACTCACCATTGGAAACACAGCAGCGTTATGCTGCCATATTTAGTTGGTATTTTGTGAAACGTGGTGGTCATGCTACAGTTAGAAGCTACCTGCATCGTGGCGCTATAAATGTCTATAAATATGTTCTATTCAATTTAAAAACAAATGTGTCTAATCATGTCGCATACCATACAAGGGCTTTGCCTCTCTCCCAGGGGACCTAACTTATACCATCGGGTCTCGCGTCATCGTCACAAATTCCACTAGGTTCTAAAACTTTGGAAATTAACCCTTCCGATAAACTGGCAAAATTGGTACTTCAAGACACAATTAGTGTAAATAGTCTAAAATCATAGTAAAATTAAAATTAATAAATAATAATTTTCCAATCGAATTAGGACATTCCTTACAAACTTCTTCGAGTCTTCGAGTATACATTTTACAATTTAAAATGTAAATTAAACGAAGGTTTTTTCACGATTTTAATGAGTTGCCACAAATCATAACATTCATTTAAAAGCGACAATGAACTGTTCAAGACGAAAATAATTAAAAATTTCATCAGGCGAAACGACGCACCGTTTCGAGTGAAACGGTTGCTTCATTGTCGCGAGTTTTATAGATTAATAACGAGAGGGACACAAAGATGGGCACATTAAAACCTTTCTAGCAAGAAATATATATTTGAAGGAAAAATGAACAAGGGAGACCACTCGTGTAGCTATAGAGGAAGAGGTTTTCAACGCTGAGAGGAGCAAATATCAATGCTTGGTAGAAACGAGTTGATTTTGTTTTGATTTTCCATTTACTGAATGATTTTCTAGCCGATAATTATATCGACGTTTCTATTCTTTATCAAATGTCGACTGAGTGTTCGGTCAAACATGAAAGCAATTACTCGTTCCTTACCTCGTTTATTCTTACGTTCCTTAACCCTACGAAATGCTTAGGCAAAAAAATAATAGAAAGTTTGATGAAAACAATAAATCTTTGACATTAATTTATAGAAAAAATATCGGTATAGAATTGATATAAATTAATTGATTTAAAAAAAACTGCTATTTATCGACTTAATTGCTATACAGCCTATTACAGGATGGTAATATTAAAATGTTCGAAATTTTCAAAAAGATAGGGCGCGAGGCGGGATGGGCACGCACCTGGGATAACTTTCTTTCATCCTATGAATACAAAGCGAATCTGGTTAGCACAGCATCACCCGAACGTCTTACTTTATTACGTCCAACAGGGAAGAAGGATGTAATAAAATAATTTTGTAATTAAACTTGGCTTTGTGTGCAATGTTTATTAAATGTTGCAGAGGATTCGTTTCACCTAAATAATGGGGGAATTGTTAGTCATACAATAAAGATGATCTTTGCTTATTTAATTAAAGGGTAATGTTAAATAGGCGAACGAAATTTTTGCTTTATTCTCTGATGTATTGATGTATAAATAAAACTGCATATAGTTTAACTAGTCTGTAGTATTGGGATAAAATTATATAACTTAAATTAATTTTCACTTGAATATAATGTTTTATTCATTTTTTGGGATTTGTATTAAAGATTACATAAAGTTTAGCATGACTAGAATTTTTTTTATAATATATACTGGGTGAATAAGGAGGACCCAGCTCATCTGATGGTAAGTGATGACTGTAGTCTCAACAAGACGTGTTGTTATCGCTCGAGATCCCTCCATTCACTCTACGAAACACAGCAGACTTCCATATCTTGGTAGTCTGCTGTGCTTCGTATGCTGAACCCATTAATGGTGTAGCTAACAACTCGCTGCAAGCTGCTCTATCACTCTTAAAGAACATTAAATAAAAGTAACAATTAGATTCTTCACCTGAATTAACACAATTTTAATAAATCTAAAAACGATTACGAGAGTTCCCATGGATCCAAAAATTAATTATCGTGTTACACAAATGAACGGTATAGGCTGTAACCCCTAACCCATAAGTCAAATATATAATAGGTACCTATAGTCATAAATAAATAATATTTGCAATATCGTTACGTAATGGAAATAATTATTTAGCGTTAAGAAGTTGGCAGCTGTTTTATAACTAACAAAAAAGAAAACAATAGTAAAAAAAGAAAAACATTATCATGACAAAAAATAAACTGAGAAATTGTGTTAACAAAGATACTAATATTTTTTGTGCTCGCTGCTAACGATCCCAAAATATATTTCAAAACCGATATCTAATTTCCAAATCTAATCAATGCCTTCAGAAAAAGAAAAAGTAATTTTCCCTCTCGTTTCCCAATAACAACCGCCTCTGTTATCAATCAGTGGCCTCCAAGGATAGATCGCGAAATGGATTCTAAGCCGGGGTCGACTTTTTAACAAAATTAAAGTCCTTTGATTTCCCTCAGTAACAAGAAGGCTCCGGTAGCTGTTCAAATCATCGGTCCTCGCTTCTAGCTGATTACATTATGCAAATGATACCTCGCCCCTCTCTTGTCATCCATACTCTACAAAGATGTTACAACTTCTTACCTGGAAGAGATTAGAAATGCTATGAGCGTTGATGATATATTAAACCATAACATGATTTATTGATGATTATTAAAAAATATCGAACGGTGGTAGCTGTGTCTAAGCGCTCGCTTTCAATTCACGGTACGGGGCAAACCGAGTTCTATCACCGGCACCAATGAAATTGTTAATAGTAATTATAAGTACAAATTTACAAAGTGTTCGAAGGTGAAAACATCGTAACTCCGTGTCCAAGAAATAAAAAAAAATATTACGAAGACTTGAAGTCCCCCGATCGCCAGTGGAACCGCGTGGTGGAGTACAATCTAACCCTCTCCAGGAGGTCTATGCACAACAGAGGGGCTTATAGGCTGTTACTTTACTATTAAAATTATTAGTATTTTTAACAAATTCACTGTTATGATTATAGAATGCAGGATCCTGCTTGTATTACGTTTTATAGTTTAATAGTTCTCAATGTCATACTGTTTCCTGCGCGTTCAATGTCTTCTGACGAGAACGAGAAGATGTTGCCATATTTTAAATTACGACGTTAAGTGGAGTGGACGAAATAAAACAGTAAATTGGGAGCAGTAATTATTTTCACGATTTTTTTTAATGAATATAATAAAAATTAATTACGGTTTCCTTTGGCTTTTAATTTATTTAAGTTTTATATTTCATTTTAATATCGCAGCTTATTTAATCAAATCGTCGATTAAACTTATAATAACATAGTTCAAACTTGTAAGTATGTTGGCATACTTTTAAATAAATAAAATAAAATGAATGTAGTTACGAATTGTGGCATAGTTTTTAGACATTTTTATTTTCTTAAGCCGAAATTGTGCAATTTTAGTATTTATATATCCTTGTATAACATCTTTGCTTCAAGTTTTCCTTAAACAGATATCTTTGTAAAAACGTATCATCACCCCCGTATTGGGGACATCGCAAGATTAGCGTGAAAAAGTATGTTTCTATTTAAGGCTGGCATTTCTGTTTAAATTTACGGCACTCGTTGAGCATCTGAGCCTGACGGCTTAATTCATTCTGATCGTATGGTGAGGAGTAATCGATTATTATTGTCGAGTAATTACTTTCTCAACGTGCTCGCAACGAGTTATTTCTCTTATTCCTTATGTGATAATTCTGTTAAGCATATATTTTTTATATTTTTCTTCTCGTAAATTTGTTCGTGATCACTTTTAGTAGATTTTCTAAAACTTTTTGATAATTTTTTTTATAGCACATGTATATGTAGTTTAGTATCATTTCAGTAATAATCCATACTCGTATTTCAAAAGCTGAAAGAGTTCGGTTTAATAACAGGTACGTGATATGCTAAAGCGCTGAGAGCTACGCCAAACTTCAAAATATTGTGTGATTATTTTTCTGTTTTGCTATAGAAAAAAATTATTATAGAGTGGTAAAATACTGTAATATTTTTTCGAAGACCTTAATGACGAAGTATGTAATAATGTACGTATATGCAAATAATTTATCTGTTTAATTCCAGACGTTGAGTTAAAACATCATATATTATGTCTAAATTCAAAATCTTATTCTCATCATCTCGATGATTGGCAATCCACTACTGTGCTATTTACGCGAAATTTCTTCCCACGCACAACTACTCTGTGTAATCAGCTGTTACCAGTGGTATTTTCGAACCGATATGACTTAACGACCTTCAAGAAAAAATACTTGTTTCTTACATTCAAAACGACAAAAGAAAGTATGGATTGCATTATAATTAAAAATATGACTTTACTTACCATTGTCAAAATTGACCGGTATATCCTAATTAAATTCATTTTATAGCACTGTCAACGAACAAAACACATTATTTAATTGTGTTTATTTTTTATTCAATGCGTTACATTTATCATTCTCATTATAACCATGACATCGACACGTGAAATGGCACATTCGCGAGTTAAAAGCTGCCATTAGCTCATTATGGTTTAGCAGTCATAATGGTAAATTATACGCTGCGGCGAATGGACCTCTTCTTTAAATACTTGGGAAACGAGGGCGGGAAGCCGGATAGCTCCAGGGCTGCGCTGATCCGGGTTGCATTAACGATCCCGCATTTGGTACGCCCCGCGACGCCGCTATTGGCTTCGGGCTATGAATGCTAATTCGTGTATCGCTGTTTGGAAATTTTACAATTTATTATGAAGGGATATATTTGCGTAACTCCCTGGACCACGGAATTTGGATTGTATATATATATAAATTTGCTTCCTTACTAAAGTGGCATAATCTGTTGCTGTTGATTGGACTTGCTGATCCATGCACCATGCACGTAAAAAAATTGCATTAATAAAGTGCATGACTATAAGCGCACCCCGTATCTGGTATTTGACTGCTTACTTGGTCTTAAAAATTAAAATAAATGATTTCATAGTAAATATAATTGTAATACTCGCCATAAAATCACTTATAAAAAGGAAATGACAGCGTACTTATTTTAACATTTCTATCACCATTCCATTCAAGATAAAAATCATTTTTAAATACCTTGACAGGTACTTGAAAACGTCAACAAAAGTACAGAGTTAGTGAGAGGAAATATCAAGAAATTTACATGTTTTAAATCGTTAAATAGTGTTATTTTTTAGAGTTACTAACGAGCACAGAGTTTATCTGATGGTCACAAGGCTAGTAATATTTATTTATTTACTTAAGCCTTATATACAGGAATGTATAAAGGTGGACACAATTCCTTAAGTATTCTCTACCAGTCAACTTTAGGCTAATGCAAAGATTAAATAAGATAGGTGTGTGCTTAAAGCTTTGTCGCGATTAAAATACTATTACATTTAATATAAAATAAACAATATGTTTATAATCATTAAATACATATATATACTTTGATACATATATATGGTATGTATACAAAAACATATAAATACATAACTGTCTAATGTTGAGATGATTCTGTCAATCTGTTCATAAATAGCACCCGAACTTTCATCTTTAATACGTAACGATTCTTGGCTGTCCTAACTTCGGGAGGTAGAGCGTTCCAGACAAAAACGGAATGAACAAAAAAGATGGAGTGGATAAAGTCGGAGTTATGAGAAGGTCACAAAAGTAGAAAGTTGTTGAACGAGCGAAGATTTTTATTGTGGTTAGAGCTAAGGTATTGTACGGTATAAGTAGGAATATATACTTTCGACCTAAACATATTCATAATGCAAATGTGTTGTCACCCTTGAGGACCAAGATGTAATGTTCCGTTACCTGTAGTTGTGTCCCCCAATCCCTACACTCACTAAAAATCGGGGTTATTACTTAGTTTTGTGCTGGTACTCTCGCAGGACGCAGTCCTTCTTCGTTTGAGGCGGTCCATTCATGTCGTAGCTAGAAACTAGCTACAGAGTTACTGTTCCAATGGTTACAATAAGCTGCAATAGCCTAATGGTTTAGGGTACCTTGGTATCTTGGTATGGTAAGTACAATCGAATACAAAATAGATAACTACAAAAGCCTTGCAACGCATGTCAGTCATTAGATAGTTATTTATACAATTGAAAACGACGCAACTGTTAAGGTATCTTAGTACATCTAGACTTACCTGATATTATTATCATGGTTACAAATTAATTTTTCATAATAATAAGCGTCAATAAGCCGTAGGTTTAGGGTACAATCTGCGAAACTTAAGGTCATAGGTTCGAATCCAACACTATACTATTGTCGTGAACCATTACATAGTACGAGCAATTAAGCTTAGTTGGAGTGGTTAATCGAAATATTAGTAATATTAATACCTCTCTTTAAAAAGTAACAATTATGTATGTACAAAAATTTAAAGTACGTTTAAGTATAATCAAATTTTTATTCTAGATAAACTAACTAGGTGAGGCAATTCGATATTTTTTTGTTAAATATTTTTAATATTGGAATCAAACATATTTAAATCATATAACGAAAATCAAAACTTTGGAAGTACTCAAACTTCGCCTTACGCCTTGAATAAATAAATAAACGAGATTGAAGTTTGTTGAA
Source organism: Teinopalpus imperialis (assembly GCA_029286865.1). NCBI lineage: Eukaryota > Metazoa > Arthropoda > Insecta > Lepidoptera > Papilionidae > Teinopalpus > Teinopalpus imperialis. The sequence goes on from JAGSMU010000039.1 coordinate 1,651,816, forward strand.
AATTTCTCCAGTTACTTCCAGAATCTCGTAGCCTCTGACGCGGTATTCGATAGTTAAACTAACTCTGCTATTTAATATTCATAATTTGAAGGAACGTGCAATATAGTTGAGTCCTCAAATCAAAAATGAATTGTCTCAAACGAAATTTAAATAACAGCAAGGTTTCAGTGGATATTCCAATGTTTTTCTTATTTATGGTACTACAGAAGTATGTTCACTAAGGGCATTTAGATCACCACTGTGTTTTAGGATACTGGGATCCAGTCGATGCAATATACACATACAATTATGATGGTCGATATAACAATGATAATAAATGTTGGTGCAGAGGATGCCAAAACTCAATCACACTTAAAAATCTTATTATAGAAATAAGAAATAATCTTAGATTTGCAAGAAATAGGTTTTGGCGGGCGCAAACTTGTGACAGCAACTTATTCCTCACGACTTAATAGACAGCCCTGTATTTATTTATAACTACATAGTATACATAATTATTTAATAAATACATAATATTAAAGATAACTTCAATAGCTTTTCTTATCCCATAACAGAGATCTACGTTCCTGTTCAAATCTTATGATTAGAACTCCTCACCACTTCACGGATTTCGTTGGCAACTCCTCTACCGCTCAGTTTATATACTTTTCTGGAATTCCATACCCGAAGATATAAGAAGAGCATCAAAATTAGGTCTTTTTTTATAAGGCTTGTACGGGAGCACTACTTAAAGATGTTTGGTGTTAATTAATGAGGTAAGTTGCTCTTGTCGTCCTTTGTTCTATGTTCACTTATGTATTTTAGTGCATGTATATAATGTATAACTACGAGTATTAATAGTGTAGTTATATATATATATATATATATATATATATATATATATATATGTTATGTTGATTTTAATTGTAGAATTATTTCTTATTATTACAATTTTTTTTGTGATGTATTAAAAGTACACACCATTACAATTTCTGTCTCCGCCAAGGTTTTGCCTTGGTACCCTTTTGTAAGGTGTGACCAATGAAAAATAAATAAGTAAAAAATATACTATAGAAACTTTTTATATAAATAAGCTAACAATATAGAAATGGAATACGAATATGTCGATAGATTACGTCACATAGATATTATATAACATTATAAGTATATATTATATATTATAATAAACCAGTCTTTTTTACCATTTAATATATGGTGATGTGTTGATGTGCTATTATGTAGCTGATATATGAATGGGTTGGCATTACCGGTGAATACCAGCCTGAAATAGCAGCATAACGTTACTGTGTTTCATATGGTGAGTGACATCCAGGGATACAATTGGACGTAACGAGGCATTCCGTCTCCGTCCTCAGGAATGACAACGTATATCTTGAATCTTTGTTAAGGGCTAATGTCTTGAAGCAACAATTATCACTTACCAAGTATGTGCTCGTTTTACTCCTAATATTATAAATAAATCAATGAACCACCACCGCTTATTGGGAGTTACAAGGTTTAATAATAGTTACATATAGGAAAAATAATTTCATTACAAATACACTTAACGTTTCGTATTATAAAAAACCGCAGTCTTAAATTTCCACCGCGTATGCCTATTGAAATGCTATAAATTTTACAAGTAGATGTATTTATAATTTAATATATTACTGTTTCTATTGGACGAAGTGATTTTCTCCAACCCTTAACCTCTTCTGGTTACTAGTTGGAAACAATTGCAAAAAATATATTATATTTCCATAGGATTCTTTTATTTTATCGAAGTTGACTAACGAGCATACAGTCCACCTGATGGTAAATGACTCCTTAGGCCCATATTCATTCCCGATATGGAATCATAACGCAAATACGTCACCAATAATAATAGTCCCTGCATCTTTACATTCAAAACACAGCAGCGTTGTGATGCTATTTTACGCTGGTATTCCATGGGCGGGCATGGCCTTCTGACTGAGAGGGTGGAGACGACCCATTCATGTCATAGTTAGATAGAATAGAAACAGTAGCATGGCTCTCTCTATGGCTCACCGTTCAAAATGTATGCAATCACAGTAACAGTCAGATATAATGCATGTGAAATTATATCATAGGTAGATTCAGATGTAGTGTTAAAAGATACGAGACATACATATAATGTACCCAGACGGGAAAACTAACGAATTGTGATAAACGAATGTAGTCCCTGTGCTGGGAATTTAATCCGACACGCACCAGAAAGGTATTCTAACCATTTCACCACGTGGCCATTCGTTATGAGTATATTGTATGAGGTATGCAGTATTATTAAATTTGAGTTCACAATTAACAAATATAAACAGAATTTAATGCTCGTTTGGTATAAGAGCTTGGTACTTTTCTCGTAATTGAAATATCAAATGATGTGATTGAGATTACTAAGATAAATAGAAACGAATACTATATAAACTTGACTGAGGTTAAAAGTTTGTTAACGTGGGTAAAAGCAGGTGATAAATACTAACACAAATTACTAGTTCAAATCTTCCATGTTAATAAATTCGACGTTTTACCAAATATTATTTCACGTGCGATAACGTAATTGCCAGTTCTAAATTTATATTAACCTGTCAAGGATTCTAGCAATATCATGTAAAATAATTTTTTGTTTCGTGAAAATAAAAGATTTCCTATTTAGGTCTGATTACCTAGATTTAGCGCATGTAAGAATTGGAAAGTATTTTTAATTATACAATAAAATAATAACGGTGAAAAACGGGCACACTTTACCTGATGGTAAGTGCCATATTCATTCACGATAAAGAATCATAAAGCAGATTCGTTGTTGCTGTTGTTTTAATAGTGGTAGAGCTACACTGCAGCCTGTTTCTAGCTGCAGAATGAATGGGTCAACTCAACCTGGGTAGGACCATGCCCTCACAGAATATCAGCGTAAAATAGCAGCATAATGCTGCTGTGTTTCGTCTGGTGAGTCAAGGGTTCTGGGAACCTTTTTTTACTGGTGACGAGGCATTCCATTTAAAAACATGGCGACCCATTTGTGTCATAGTTAGAAAATAATTGCAACGTTGCTCGTATAAAATAGTTGAGAATTGAGTCTTTTAGAAGTCTCTAGTTATCTTACAGAAACTAACAATAGCCCCGCAGAACATGATTTCTAAGAACTGTATAAATCAATGCAGACATGGAATAAATCAATCGAGCAGCGAATGGAAAGAATGAATGGTAGACGTCAAAATAGAGACGTAAAAAATTGCATCTGGAAAACGTAGCCACGCAACTGGGCATATCAATCATCGGCAGAGATTGGATCATGGAGCTGGCGTTTCAGAATCATAAAACTATTAACAACAAACACTGTATGAAGTAAGAACGATATTTGTGCATCACAAATTGTTGGTTTTCTAATCTAAGTGTTAACAATAACATACAAATGTATATTCCGCGTCCCTGTCACTGCATTTTTAACCTTCGTCTTATCTAATTACCCATGCATTACGTCGGATTATGGAAGGGGACGCCGACAGAGTACCTCTATGTTTCCTCGATTGTGGCACAATAAACTAGAATATGAAGTTGATGTACTCGATGTTATCTTACAATAGCTAGAAGATATAGCTGTGGATGAAATCGACGAAGTATTTTAGTGGTTAGCAAGTTTATCAACAGGTGGTGGGCAGTGTGGTTACGTCTGAGTCGACAAGTAATTCCCAAAGAGTGTAAGAACAAAAGCGGTTTGTCCTTGGATTTGCGATAAAAAAATGAGAAGAAGAAGTAAACGGTTGTTTGTTAAAAGTGAAATAAATTAGAATACAAGTATTAATAATAATTTTTAATTCATAACAACTTTACACATAAGTAAGTAACATATGGTGTGCAATTATTTGGTAAATAGTATATATGAAATTGACGTTTTGCCGAACTGACCACTTTGATCTTCAATTTTGGGCTGGCGTTTCGAATTTAGTGATTCATTTGTTTTCGCGCGATTTGTTTTTTCTTTGACATCCGTCTGTTATGAAGAATTAAAGGTCATCGTGGAAGCGGATCCATCGCAAACCACGTCAAAGGTAGCGGCAGGCTTCGGTGTGAGTGACAAATCAATTTTAATACACTCGAAACAAATTGAAAATCGAAGGAAAACTGAGAAAGCTCGAGATATGGGTTCCGCATGAATTGAGTGAAGCACACCATTATTGAATTATTATTATTGCTCCCAATTTTTAAATTTTTTAAATTAAGAATTATATAAATTTTTAACTAATTAACCACCTATAAAATACGCATAAACAATAATGGTAAATACTTCGATCGATTAAATATATAATTTCATATCGAAAATCGTTTTTTACTTTTTCCATACAATACGCTAATTTCATATGTATCTAATATTACTGTGACCTTACCAGAACAGAGCATTTAAACTTATACCGCTGTTATAAATAATATCAACAAGCTTTTCAAAGCATAAACGTTCTAACCAATACGATATGAAACAAAAAAAAAACATTTCAAACACCCAAAATTCAATAAGTCCCATATATAATGCACCCTAAGCTTCCGTGTTCCATAATCCGAAGCAATAACGATATCAGGTGTTCCACGCATCAGCCGGGCGATACATCGGAACAAATGGACGAACGTGATACGAATAAGGGATACTGACCCAAATAGATCGAATCGTCTAAGACACGCGTTAGATCTTTGCTGGTGGCTCTTAGTGCGTGTTTTGCGTTTGGCAAGACGTTTAAAATGGGAGAGTACAATAAAACTAAAACACAAAACACATTAAGTTCTAGTAAAATGCGCATGGTGATAAACTTTAAATAAACTAAAATTATTTATATAATAGACTAAGATTAAATATATTAATAAAACGGACATCAGTTCTTTTAAATTAAGTTCGCACATCAAGCGTTTTATTGATATGTATAAAATATGCTTAATTTAATTTATAGATATATTTTTATACTCGTATAATGTAATGAAAGTATTACCTTATCTAAAACATGATCTATATCCATTTCCAATCTAAACCCAAATTATAACTTGTTATCGCATGAAAAAATAATTGGGATAATTGCAAATCGCACATCGCCATGTTCCGATTCCGCAAAGATCTGTGCGGAAACCGATGCGGATCTTAATAAAAATGCGGATATTGCGGAGCCTTACACGGTCCAACGAGTCGAGCGCGACGCTACCGACAATCGTCTTATTTTGAAACAGGCCACGGCGATTTCACGGCACCGAAATGATTTGATAATAACGTTCGGTTATTGAATAGGTGGCTTTCTTTGAATTTTCGACGGAAATTATTTGCGGAATCAATTTCAACGTTCAATGGCAAAGCGATACGATTGCACACAATTAAATTTGAGGGTATTTTATACCTTAGTATTCTTACATGTCATATTGTATCAATATTTGTTTTTATTTTTATAGTATACATAGTTATATTTACAAATGCGCTGATCTACCGCGTAGTGTAGTGGTAAGAGTTTCTAGTTACTGCATCGCGGGTCATTGGTATAATTACCAGCCGAGTAGATTATATATATGCTAAAATTTAAGAGATAAAATCATTATCTTTATAAATAGACGAAACCAAGACGTAAAATAATTGTATATAATATAGATAATTCCTAAATAGCTCAATAATAAAATCCACTGTCAGTTATATTACAATTTAAAAAGTTACCACGATAAAATTGTTGACTATGGTAATTTCAGTCATTAGCCCGAATAAAGATCATCTTCGTTTCTGAACATGAATTCTACAGTTATAAAACTAAGCCATTTGTATCCCTCTATTAGCACTGTTTGTCCTTTTTGTCACTGGTGATATAACTAACTGCAAAAGAAAATTAAAAAAAAACTATAAGCAATTGTTTTAAAGTGCATTACTGTTGTATACACAGGAGCGGCATTAAATCAAACAATAAACTTTCCTCATCTAAAAGTTGCACCCACTGTCGGCACCTCGTAATTCATTCCCCGCCGATAATCGCGTCATAACTTATAGTGTAAAGCACCTCCATGCATCGCTAATATTAAACTCTAGTAATGTCACCGTGATCAGTTTTAAAATAAAAATTTATCGTTCCATTGGAGAAATAATAGCGTGAAATTCGAATTTATGCTGATCGTGCGAAAGATACGCCGTGATATAAATATCATGGAATTATTTCTGGATTCTATCAGGATAGTTGAATATATCAGGTCGTATGTTATCAAAGGTGATAGATAGCTTATGGATAACTTGCTCTAGATTTATTTAAAATTGGTGATGAAAGCTATACTATTCTGGTGTCAATGTTTGAAAAATATGACAATATTCAACATTTTCTAAATGTGAAAACTTGTATATGTCTTTATAAGTACTTTTTTTAAGGAGTTTTAATGTAATAAATAATAGCTTAAAAAAACACGTAAGGCGCGCGGATAAAAATGAAAAAGTAACGTAACAGCTTATTTATATAAATCCTACTGCTGAGCATGAGTCTCCTTTCTATAGAGAGTGTTAGAACATAGCTTAGAGAGTTGACCACGCGCCTTCATTGAGGATTCGCGGACTTCACATGTCCTCGAAATATTTATTTTATATTCCCTATACATGCAAGTTTCCTCACGATGTCTTCGTTCACCGCCGAGCACTCAAAAATGCGATTAACAATTTCATTGGTCCCGGTACCGGAGAACAAACTTGCGTTTGCTCACGTACCCAGAACTAAACACGAGCGCTAAGACACTGAGCTACCTTGAGGGATGGATGAATCCAATGCCATTTTCACGTTAAATATTTTGCTTAATGGTGACAATTGAGCACACAGTTCATCTGTGCGTAAATGACGAATGCAGTCTGTATACTACAAAGATTCAAGATGCATATACTTAGATGGAATACCTATACGCTGGAACCTGTTTTTGTGCATTTTTTTTGCCTGATTTTCTTGTGTGATACATGAAAATTTCAGTCATATTGGAAAATAATTGACGAAGTTATCAATACAAAAAATAATACGTTTGATCCGCCATTTAGTGTATTTCATCACATCCCCTAAGTATTGCGTCAGATTATTACATATTATAAAACATTACATGTCTATTGAATTGTATAATTGCATCATTTATTGTTGAATGCACCAGAATTACCATGTAAATAAATGAAATGTGCCAAAACTCGTGTCTTGATTTAGTTTTAAAAACAATTCTTAGTTATTTTATAAGGAAATGAATAAGCAAACATATACGAGTACTAATATCAGATAAGCCCTGCTAAGATACATTAATAGTTGAACATGAAGTCGTTTGCAATTTTATAAATAACTAGCTAATGCCTGACATGTGTATTTTTTGTATTTATCTTTTTTATAATTGATGATAATTAGTATACCAGAAAATTTCACTTGTGACTTCAAAACACACTGCGCAAAAGCGAAGACTGCAAAAAATGACATCTACGTCATCAACAAAGATTTAAAATGTACACGCATTTTCACCTCTGAGGACTGAGAGAAATGTCTGTCAAAGGATGAATCACCTGTCATTTGCTCTCCGGATTCTTAAACTTACCATACGAAACACAGTAGCGTAATTCGGCTATAACACGCTGGGTTACCATGAGATGTGATCACACGTAATGGTAACTTATGACGGCGGCCTGTGACTTAAAAACTTTTAAGATTCCCTACACTTTCCCAACGAAACACAGCGTAATAACTTAACGATGATGGTCAGTGAGGAAATGGTCCTTCCTCGGCAATTCAACCCATTGGTGTTACAGCTAGAGACTTTATTATTGTCAAAATTAATATAACACGCAAATTAATATTCCACCTAAATGACAGATTACCTATTTAATAAAGCGTTCCCATTCTGACGTTGCGCTAATATGCTTTTCGATATAATTGTCGAATGATTTACGCATATTTGCGACCGCCAGTCAACTGAGCTTTATTGCGAGGGAGGCTATTTGCGGACTTGTTAATTGTTCTGACGCAAATTTACCTTTGCAATGCTTACAATAGGCAGACTCGATAAAGTGGCATTCGGTATTTACGCTTTTGGCATACGGCATGTCTTGCCAGTGATTACTTATGGTACTGAGACATTGTCCTTCGATGCTGGCCAGAAAGTTCAGAGTCACTTGGTGAAGTTCCCACTTACGACCGTTCACTTGGACACTTTGGATTGACAGTCGCAGTGTAGAACGACCCCCCACTTGATGGAGAGACGACCTATGCAACTTGGCGGTGGGTAGTTGGTAGGTGGGAGGTGGCTCAGGATCGTGCTTTGTGGCTATCTAGGAGAGGCCTATGTTCAGCGGTATGATGATATGATGATGAATTGCTGACAAGTTTTTAGAATAAGGGCTACTTGAGACTGTTTCAAAATTTATCAGATTGCAATATTGAGAGCAACAAAGCGTGAAATAGCAGTATACCTCTGCAGTGTCCCGTTCGGTGAATGTAAGGATTCGAATACACTATTACACGTAATGAGGCATTCTATCTCTCTCTATCTATTAGTTATGAGGTGACAACGCTTGTGCATATTGAATCTTTGTTGAGGATAGGTGTGAATGTCACATGGGCTGTAGTATTCACTTACTATCAGCTGAACTGCCAGTTCGTTTGTCATCTCTGTTATTATTAAAAAAAAATCTGATATAGAATTTTCATTTCTATTTTCTCTAATCGCTAATACAGGGACAGTACTATAAACATACATATATGTATTAATTAGTTCATGTATAATATATTGTATGTATATTTTGATATGTTTTTTTTTTAATTATCTCTAATTCGATTTATTCAAACTTCATTTTGTCTTATTAATAGTTTTATTACTTTACCTGAAACAATGAAGTGCTGGTTTAGTTTAGTTTAGTGGTTTACTTTTCATTTGAAGGCTTTTTTTATTACAAAATTATTTCTCAAATTATTTTTGTCTCTATTTGTATATATTTTTTATGAGCAACCGACTATATTTTTAATAGATAAATGTGTTTATATCATTTTGTTATACACTTAGAAAAGCTTTTACAACACTTCTGTATTTTAATTGAAATAAATTTTAAACTTTTCTAAAATTTTCGAATGCTATAAATATCATTAAACTTAACATATCGAAATAACAAAAGCTGTTAAATCCGGACGTATTTAGTTTAAAGGATTAGAGATAAAATAAAAAAATACACAAAAGTAGATTAGTACTTTCATTCCAAAAATTCCATATATAAATTTATAACCAATAAACACAAACTACTCACGAAAAACATCGTTAGGAAATATGTTGAAAAAAAAAGCACACATTTTCGAAATCCGGAAGCAGAGCGAGTGCCGGAGCACTCGCCGCATGCAGTCATTGTATTGATTTTACATCGGACTGTAGACAAAAATGGACATCGCCTACTGAATGTTTACGATCCGAAAATAGTTTGTAAGTACCGTTAATTAATAATGAAGTAATAAATGGCATTAGAATGGATGTAGATATCATCAAGTGACTCGTTTGTCACTCCTAACATTATTTAAAAAAAAGATATCTTAATAAAATGAAAATGGAACTGTACAGTACATTCAAATGTAAGGAACGGCTTTATAAGAATTAATAAAGTCTAAAATTGATGAAAATTAGATATGTATTTAGACGACAAATTATATTTTACATGCATTGTATGTACTTGTGATGTATGGCTATGTGATAATTAAGACATTTTGAAGGGAGGTTATTTGTTTCCGTAAGATGCATGCATAACAAATTTTAAGGCAAAGGGCGATTAAGAGGGATTATAAAAGTCATATAAATTTAATAAAAACGCGTAAATATATTTATATTATCTGCATCTACGCCAATAAATATGAAAACAAAGAATACAAGTAATGCTGTTTACCCTACTAACATTTTCGCTAAATACTCTAACTACACTTAAATGCTGTCATGGCAACGGTCTAATGGTGGATTCGACCCTATGACGTAAAGTTTCGCAAGATCCTACCCTAAAGCAATAGACTATTAACGTTTTGAAATAATAAAATTGATTGCTGACCAAATACAAATTAATTGTTATACAAAATTGGAGCATCAGAGCGGTCTATGTCATAATAATGACCCAAATGAAATATGGGGTTTTTTTGATACAAAAGCGGTCAATTAAGTGACCGTAGCCCGTGGTAGGGAAATTTAATGGATCAACATTGAATGACCGGTACCTGCAAACTGCAGTTTCCATGTTCTGTGGACGATTCGACAACGATTTTTCCGTGTATTTACACGGAGGTCGATATCGTAATCACGGAATAAAGTGTTTATCATTTTGGTGGTAGAGGTTAACAAGAAGATAAATAAAATTCAACATTCGCTGATAATTTATTTAAAACAATTAAAACTTAAATTAGCCGGAAACTGCAATTATAAAGTATAAATCATAGGAAAAGTACTGCAAGACGAATAAACTATAAATGGACATGAAACTTTTAACGTGAAATAGCAACATAACGCTGCTGTATTTCGTATGAGACATTTCACTTTAGTCCTCGGGGCGGACAACGAATGTGTATATTAAACCATTGTGAAGGATGGATTTAGATGTCCACAGTTACTATTTACTTACAGGGCAATTTTTGTTCGTCTTTATTGTTTGGCACCGTCAATGCAATAAAAAAAATAACGTTACAATTATTACATATGCTACATCTAGATAAGAGGTTCCCAGACTTTTTCTCATAGATCACTTTCAAAATTTTGCTCGTTCCGGTGGACCCCCTGCAGCTACCATATTCCCAAAACACAACAAAAATGTGAAGATCAGATCTTACTATGGAAATTTGCGTTACGCCTGAATTCCAACCACGAATTAATAATATTGTTCGAAAAAAAAAGCGAGAATTGATTGGTTAATTAATTATTTGTACTATTAGTGGATGTCAAAAAAGTAAAGTTGGCCAATCAAAAAAGTGATTCCATCCAATTTTACTTTTTTGACATCTACTCACAGCACAAGGAACCAATCAATTCTCGCTTATTTCATTTGTAAAGTTAAGCCAAAATTTTAGTTCTTCACTATCGAAAGCAAGTAAATTTTCGTGGACCCCCATTTTTTTGTCACTCCAACGTAGACCCCCGTCGAGTCTCCCCTGGGGGTCACCTGGACCGCTTTGGAAACTAAGGATCTAGATAATTAGACAGATATAAAATCTTTTCTTTTCACGAAACAAAAATCCTATTGACAGACATGTATTGACTTGTTTGTTTTCTTGACAAACTCCTTGATTTGATCATAACCCTAATGTGAATAAAAAAACATCGACTCAATGATGATTGTGAAAAATTGACCACACAATTACACCCGTAAATAAGGAGCAGCGACAGAATGTGCCCCAACTCTCCAATTGTGATGACATTGTCCATCATTTGTCAGGAGCGATATTATTTCACTCGGATAAGCCGTAACTCGACCGTCTGGCGCATGTCCAGCTTGTAGATAAACTAATTTGACGCGTCGATAATTTCATATAACGTCTATGTTTCGTTTCATTCATTGTTATTGAAACAACAATTTTCCATCGGTATTTACAAAACAAATGAATATGTAATAGGAAGAAGCATTTGCATGGCGCATTCAATTTGCATTATTAACAAGTGGACTGCAAAATGGAGAGAAAACAACTCGCGTACTGTCCAAAGCCCGCAGAAGTCAACGGCGAATGTAATTTGTTTGTAAAATTTCTTTTTTCAACGGTCATATCTTGCCATTTATAAACCTTTCCCGTTTAATAAGGTAATATTAAAATTCATAAGTTGACAAAGAAAATATGCAATATTGCACTATATCTTACGTAATTTACGAATAGAATGTCTTTAAGGAAACGTATTACGGTATAACCTGTATTTATTACATTGATAAAAACAGTGCAATAATTTAAATGAGATGTGTGATTCATTCTCGACATAATAAATAGCTCTGAGACAATTAAGGTTAATACCAGAAAATTTGTTCGCTCGCAGATAAATTTTAGAAATCTTTTTATAAGAAACTAAACTATAAATGATTGTTTACTTAAATAAAAAAAACCATAGACATTAAATAATTAAACCCCGCATTGCAAGTGCTTTTGTAGACCCGTTCCTTGAAAATATTTAAAGTTGGCATTACCTTGGCAATTCCTTCGCTGGACTGGACTGCGTTTCTTGATTACTGTATGACGCCATTTCTTCAAGTTACTTTATAACCTTAACACACATTTTAAAGTCTTAGTTAATTGCACTGAATAATGTAAAAACTTTATTAGATATCTCCACTGAAGTCTGGTACTCAAAAGAAAAAAAATAAAGCTTAATAACAGTGCGAATTTTTGGTACGATATGTATAGTTTTATTTGATATCTAAATGAAATTTATTTTTATAAAGTTATTGCACAAGATCACGACGATATCTTCTGGTTGTTACCAGATAACATGAAATTATGAACGCATAACATTCAGAAGATACAGCGGAACTCATTCTTTACACATTGATTTGATGCAGTACATTTGCAATAATATGTATGAGACATAATAATTGAACTAAAACATGAAACCAAAAATTAATGATGCTCTAAAAATTTTTTGTGTTATATATCTTAGACAACTTTATTTAACTCACCGAACCGGAATGCGTAAATGAAAACTTTACATACTTAAATTGTTCTTTTATCAAGGGAGAACTGTAGTTTGTTTCCGCGTGACAAGATGATTCTTGATTAACATTTGTGTTGTGTACTTTATCTTATTTCATACATCTGTTGCAAATCTCAATATAAAAATCTTATAGAACCTAACAAGTTTAATTTACATATAGGTAATCATGATGACGTAATTTCAGGGGACATAAGTCTCTGGCACAACATGTATGTATGTCTTAATTAAATTGGCTTTGTTAATAAACTCGTAAAGCAAGAGTTGGAGCTCCGCGTGCGAAGTGGTTTCATGACCAATAAAACGTTGCTATTGAAACTCATTAAAGCGAACGATTTCCTGAAGATTTATTTGACAAGTTTATAGCAAATAGAGCCTCCGAATTGAGGAATTAATTTTGGAAGTTCTACGCGAGCGTGATTTAATCTCACTCCTGAACACAAGGAGGTGTATTTGTGTTGGTAAACATTTTATGGTAGATGTGCTGAAAGCGATATTTTATTAATTTCAGCTAATTAGCTGAAATATTGCTTTCAAATTATAAATACAATCGTATAACTGCTTCATTTAATCACATAATTAAACTTTTACTATACACATTTATAGGTCTCTCCAGATTTCTAGGTCTATTTGACAGGGTGTTCGAGCATAATCCACCACGTGTCTACATTTTGGCGGACTTTGGATGATGTGGAAATATATTTTTTTATCTATATGTTAATCTTGCAACTTTTATTATGCTTGATATTCCTGTCTGATGTTCTTCTTGAACTTAACAGCAATTGAAAATTTAATTAGTGCCACCACCGAAGATCGTATGTATTCAGTTTATTTACGTACCATCTGACACTATCAAGGCTATTTACTACCACTATATTAATTTCAATTAATTAATTCCTATTGATGACAAATGGATAACTTCATCCTCCAAATCAAGTACGGTTTGTCATGTCTACCTACGAATGAGACCTACCCACTATTTACGAGGTAGACAGATGAGTTTGACATGAACATTATATATTTCAATTTATTATAGTTTAATGTACAAACGGAAGAGTATTTTTTATAATATTATGGTGGAAGTCACAAAGTTCACCCTGATTGTGTGAGTGATTCCTGCCTATGACATCTACAGTCATCCTTAACAAAGATTCAGTATGCACACGTGCTGTCAGAGGTGATCTCTGACAGTACGCAATCGTATGCCTCGTTATTTTTTTTTATAGAAAAAAGGGAGCAAACGTGCGGCAGGAACACTGAGGTACTCATCGACGCCCATGGACAACCGTAACACCAGAAGAACTGCAGATGCGTTGCCGGCCTTTAAGAAAGGGATAGGCTCGCTTCTTGAAAGACCCTAAGTCGTACTGGTATGGAAAAACCGCCGAGGACAGACCGTTCCACAAGGCAGAAAATTATTTATATCGTTATACTATCCCTGATCTCTACTCTCACCATACAAAACACAGTAGTGTGGCTCTATCAATGCGTGAACAATAAATGATAAAAATTAATACAGTAGTGTATCTAAAAATATATTTAATAAGAAACATGCTACTTCTATTTCAAATCACTACCTTACCATTTCCGATTGTTTTTATTTAAACGAAACACCCTGAAAATTCGAATATTGCCTAAAGGTTTCTTCAATATTATAAAATTCTTATCACAATTAGAATATGATGAAACTTTCACAGATAATATCCGTATGTATAAACCGAGTGCCGTCAACAAAAATCTTAATGTCGTGGGTGTAATGGAACTCAACTTTTTTTTTTATTTCAAGAAACAACGTCGCTTGAGAACTTCCGCAGCTGATAGTGTTTTCGCTGAAATGAAGATTTACTTACAAAATCAGTTTGATAATAACTATGGAACGATAGACTGCAAAGTTATATTGAATGGTTCAATGTAAATGTTTCCGTTTCGATTCTGTGATTCTAACGGATTATTAAAAAGTAACTTTAGCTGTATTATTGAATCCATATAAATTTAAAAAATACTATTCCGAAATTTATGTATATATTATACCATCCATATATATGTATTATACGAATATTAACATAATTTTGAACTTTTATGTAAAGCTAAGATTGAATAATTACAATGTGAAAATTTAGTTTTGTATAGTTTCCTATAGTTACAAGGTTGTGGTTACATTGAATTTCAAATGGATTTTCTATTTGGTTATTATTCTTAAGTAAAAGAAAAATATAAAAATAAGCTTTATAGATGTAAATTTTTATAAAGACATTATTTTGGTACTTTACAAAAATGACACTAATTGAAAACAATCTAGTTTTGCATATGTCATCTAAATAATAAAGCATTATATATGATAAGTTAATGCGGTACCGTACATAACGAAATAACATTTCTTACATTTTAATGTGACCACACTCACGTTTATTTTAACAAAGTTGCGAAAACCTTATGCGATATGAAAATTTCTCATAAATTCAAAACTAAAAACCTGAAATTCGGATTTGTTATTTGGACAGTTGATGCTACATAACTAAATATTTATTTATTTAATCTTATTTGTTATCACCTCAAGGAAAAGATAACATAGAGCGGATTTTTTTAATAGTATGGAAAGTGACAAAATAAAAGTGATCTGACATCCATATTCATCCGCGATAAGGCTCATGATACTAATGCGGTGTTACCTCTGAGGACTAGGATACAATGCCTCGCCGCCAGTCATAAGGGTACCCGGATTCCTAGACTCATTAGACGAAACGCCGCAGTATTATGCTGATATTTAACGCTGATATTTTGTGAGCGCGTGATCCTTTCCGCCATTTGGTTTTCCAATCCAAGGATATATTCTTTAATATTATTCATATATATATATATACACACATAGTTCTTGTACTTGTACAAAAACTATAGTAAGCATGCATTTTTATACCTGGAAATAAGTTAGGTCCATTTGAATTTCTAATGAGAATGGAGGCAACGTTAATGAATATGAAAACAAACACGTTGTTTGACACACTAATGCAATTAATTTTAATTACTTTAAAAATTCCTTTAGCATGTCAAGCGAGTCCGCCTCCAGGGATCGCACTTCTCGTAATGCAGACGAAAGGGGGGGGTGAATGAACACTGTTTTGTGAAGACGTTAAAAATTTATGGGCTCACATTGCCTCGCGCTTTTATTGTCAGCGGCACTCTGTAACTCCATTTAATAATTAAAGTTGGACCACGTCTTCCTGACAACTGTAAAGATAGATCTTCTAGAGATTCTTACTAGAGAGAATGTTAGAACATAGTCCACACCGCGACTCTACTGCAGATTGCCGGACCACATATCTTCGAAATATATATTATTTTTATTTATTTCATAGTGATGTTAGTTTTCAATGGCATACACGTTGTAATCAGCACCTTTCATTATTAAAATGTTCGTTGGTGCAGACACCACAGGTAATATGCGTTCAATTATAATATAAATATTTCCCGAACAGTGAAGATCATAAATCGCCTTAGTTAATAGTTCAGCTATCCATTCGTCTTATAGTTCATGAAATAATAATTAAAGTTTGTCTATAATAGCTTAGTGCACAAGGGAGAAATATGACGGGATATTCATGATATTAATGATTCCCTAACATACTTAAAGATAAATATCTTTAAGTGTGTTAGAGCCCAGCTAAGTTTATTCGTTACTGCTGACGTTCTGTCTACATTACGCCTATTGACTTCGATTATTTTCTTCTATTTTAAATCTGATAATAAAGTCGAGTAGTTGTCTTTAAGTAAGTAACAAAAATTAATGTAGTTAAAGCACATATTTATATAAATTCATTTGATTTCAATAGAATGCTGGAGTATTGGCTTGGCGCATTTCCAAAAGCGACCACCAGGAGCTAGTTTTTATAAAAGAATGAGCTGAATAGTGCAAAATGCATACGCTTTAAAGAATTAATTACGTCGAAATAACATTCAACTTTGTTAAACATAAGTTTTAAAGACAAAAGAAACATATTGGTAATAGAATAAAATTGAATTATGACAATGGTAGTGAGTGTAAGGGTACTTATAATGAAATTACAAAAGTTCATTGTAATTAAAACATAAACATCGTGAGACTCCTGTATATCTAAAAAAAATATTTTTTGATAATGTCAAGTCAATCGAAGATGCCAATTCATAGTAAAGTTGGCCGACGAACTTTTCTCTAATACTCTCTCCAGAAAAGAATTATGCATTAGGATTATAATATATAGGTTTTACTACTTTTTATGTAATTTTTTTTTTATTTGTATATTAAATATTCTATTATTATTGTTATATATGCATGTCGTCCGATATCGATCTCATCGCGGCAATATCTGGCTAAAATCAGATGCTGTTACTCTCGTACTTGGATTTAACGTGCATACGATATAATCGTAGGAAGGTTTAACTGCAGTTTCAGTGATTGTGTCACATCACATTGATTCATCATTCATCACATGACATTGTTCATACATCCCCAGACCCGCAAACCACCAATTTATGTTAGATTAAAGTAAGGTTCACAAGGTTTCGCAGCTAAAGTAGCAGAAAACTAAAATCCCCAAGGTGGGAAGATATTTGGTGTCTTGTACATAATATAAAATTGTAATTGATGTCTCGAATATTAAAAAACAACTTCTTCTGGAAACTAATACATTTTTCTAATTATTGTTTTTATATCAACCTCTATGTGACTCTTAATATAACAAAAAGACTGCCTACCCATCAAAAATGTCGTGAAAACGTAACCGCCAAATAAATATCGACAGTAGACCGTTAAGGATGTAAAGATTTCACGATAGAAATCATCTGATTGCAATTTCCATTCGCTCCAAGCAACCAATCGATTAAACTCCTTAATACCCTCAAAACAAGGGGGGAAGGATCGGGTCCGAAATTTTGACAGCCCCCCATTCCTCACTTAATTCATAAATTAATTAAACTCGGCCCGGCTTCGGAGACAAACTTGGATGTCATTTGTAATGATAAGCAGGCTTCATTAGGATTCACCCCGGCGCCCCATGACCCGGCCTAACGAATGGGTCACTGCAGATTTATCTGGGTAATGCCTTATTTAGCTAATTGTCTACACAACATCCGAACGTGCCTCTGGGGTACAGGAACGATTTCATGTGTACTTATCAATACAAGTTTGCTTGTTGATCTTTTAAGAACATAATTAGACTATTATATTAATTTTTAACATTTGTCTTTTTTCTTCTTTTCTCATTTTATTTTTTGGTTGTTAAAAATAAGTATATATTCCTAGAACATATAATGTTATATATTCTAATAATATTCCGTATGAATAGTTGTTTGGTAAATGTACTTTTGAGTAACTTACGAATAAAGTTTCTTTGTTAAACTTTTAAGGAAATAATGAGTTCATTAAATTTCTCATTATTATTTGTTTTCTTATCGATTAAAAATCAATTAAATCATGTGTATGGTTGTTACATACAATATATATGTACATTATTCATACATATATTATTTTAATCACCTTAAGTTATTAAGTATTATGTAATAGTACTGAATGTAGTGTAGAATGTATTCACTTACAATAAATATTTTTGAGTTATCATATATTATATTTCCTCTCAACTACTGTAATATTACATTTTTATATTTGTGTAAGGAATCGTTAAGTCCTTTGCACGTGCATGTTATTTCTTATACATACAAAGATGGGTGATCGTAATGTATAAGTTATAACTATTTACAAATTTAAAATGTTTTATGTGTATTATTAGGACATTTGTCAAGAACGTCGAATAAGTTGATTGTTTCTAATTCACGCTAGCAGTACTTAACTTGATTATGAAAACAAAAAATTAATTATATTACATTCTGATGTAAAGCTAAATAAGCTAAGTAAGTAAGCTATTGCTTAATTTTGAATAACCAATGCTTTAAAAAGTTCATTTTATAATATATAATTAAAGTCATCTATAGCTCCAGGTTGCAACTAAAAAAAAACATGGAAGTTATTACTTCCATGTTGTTTTTAACCAAACTACGGACGCCTCAAAGAAGCACAGCATCCTTTAATAATGAGATTGTTTGACGCATAAACCAACACAGCTCCGGCTTCACAATACGGGCCTCTAAAATTATTTCCGCATACCCGTTCATGAAAACGCCTATAAAACAGGCCCCTGTGTAGTAAAATACATGATTAATATACTATTTCTACGATATTGGTTCGATGGTTTACTTGAATATATCATTATAATATTTAATACGTTATTTGAAGGAAAGGTATATACCCTTATATTAATTTCATTCCCTTTACGGCAGTTCCAAACTGTCAGTAAGATATTCATATGGCTCTAATTCAAGATAGCATTAAGCCAATATGTCGTCAATAAATATACTGTTAACCTCGGGGTTGTAAAAAATGGAATAGTTGAAGAGTTTTAGTGCCATGCTCAGAGATGGATCATGCCCTCACACAATCAGTGTTAAATAGCATAGCATAGTTTCGTAAGGTGTGAGTTTAGGAAATCGGGGACCGAATCACAAGTAACGAAGTATTCTCTCATCTCAATCAGGGTCAAGGTCGCAAGAATTCAAGATGTCAAAACGTATGAACATCTTGAATTCTTGTACTAAGGATGTATATTATTACTATTTTGCAAAATTTATAAATAATTAAAATAAAATATTAAATTCTACTAGTAATTGTATTCAACTTTTAAATAATTTTTCTTAATTTTCTTTTATTATTATTTAAATTTACCAATGAAACGTTATTGAATATTTGTGTTTATTTTGTTTGATAATCGATAATAGTTTTATTTTATTTCATATTTAATATTGTTTATTCCATAGCAAGTTAAACGTAATTTTTACTAATGTTAACAATTTCATAATTTTATTTTTAAATCCTTGTTAATTATTTTTTGAATTCCTGTTTTTAAGTTTATATTCATTCACACATTTTGAAGCATGTTGTGGTTACCTATAATTGTAGGAACAGTTACATAGAATACCTTATTCTTGTATAGTATAAAATTTAAATGCTGTATCTTGCGTTGGTAATCCATTTAATAAATAAATAAATATGTCGTAGGGCCGCAATAATCACGTACTATCTGGTGAACTAAATGATCGTTCATCACTCGTAATATATAAATTTAAAAAAAAACGTAAGCGCCTTGTTCTATCCTTCCCGCAGGCTCAAAACTCAATAATATTATATTCAAATTATTAATTATTCCCTGCAGAGAACAGAACAAATAAAGTTATAAATAAGAAGTAAAATAACCATCTATATTATCTACGGCTAAAAGTTTCTCCGACAATGAGAGCAATCTGACACAATCGTTATCAAGGCATTTACAGATATGGTTGGGAGAAAACAAAACAAAACTATTCAACTAATTAATTTCACTGAGTAACTATGTAAATGCATGTAATAAAGAGACTGGTGTGTGCTGCTAGTCAAACGAGACACACGGCTCTTTACAATGGAAATATAAAATTTAATATGTTTGATATTACGTAGGCTTTTGTTTGATATAACTGAACTATAAACTTTGGGGATTGTGTTTGTTAGAGTCCTTAGAGGTGTACTGGGCCACAGTATTGGGTCCAAGCTTGGATACCAAAATTAGTTTGTGGATATAGTATATCCCACGCAATCAACATTTTCGAGAAACTATCGCTATAGGTAACAAGGGACAGGGGTAGAATAAACTCTTCCTCTCTTGTTTCAAAGTGAACACGATCAAGGAGAAATGGACAGTACTTTAATTAGCTAACTCTAATTTGATTAGAAGAAAAGTAATGTACAATTTTTCTATTTCTCATTATCACGGCAATTATTTTCACCGCCTTAAAATTCTATGCATCTATTTTATGATTTCCAATGAGAAATGTTACCTATTAGTTGTAAATACAACAACAAATCAACATTAACTTTATATAAGTAAAAGTTATTAATGTTTTTTGCGATAAAGCGCCATCTAAAGATAATGAAAATTCTCACAATTTTCATTTCGTACAATAAACAGTTGCCCGCACCAGGAGGTAATAAGTCGCAGGAGCAATAAACGCGATCGCCCGACATACGCTAATGAAATTTATAATCCATAAAACCGTGGAGCGAAACTGTTGTTTTATAAAGTGTAATAATCATAAAATCCACCGCTGTCGGACGTGCATACGTTTGCTCTAATCGTGCGTTCGTTGAGGGCGCCTTAGAGGGCGCCACTGGCGTTACTTCATCGGTCTTTATACAAAAATAGACACAGGAAATGTAATAAGAATTGGTGGGCTAGTTTGGATACTGAAAAATTTACGTGGTGCAATGAGTTATTAAAATCGGTTTAGGAAGAAATCTGTTGGCTATAACAATAGTTATTGATTTATGAAATGAAATGCGTTAATGGTTGATTTTGAATGTGATAGAGAAACACTGTATGCTGTTTTTCATCTTTTTATTTTATGAAAAAATAGCTTAAAAAAATTATATTCTATATTTCTGTCTGCTCAGAACATATCTGCTAGATGTGTGAGATTGAGATTTCAATATTCAGTATTACTAATTTTTAATTTCTAATGTTGACATCAAAAATATATGTAGCGTACTTAAAGGCATCGTCGGCTACGGAATTCACGTCAAGTTTTAAGTAAGGATTTTAGACCGTTCAGGCAATTTTATAGTGAAGATTTATTGAATTATCTTAACACGTTTCAAGAAAACTACCGGTATCGGTACCGTGCTTATAACTAGGACATCTAAGCGATTTGATATACATAGCCTGAGTCTCGAAGATTGATTTTATAGAAATGTAATGTTCCGCGTATTTCGTCGTATCGCTGTTCAGCTTCTGAGCACACATTTACCAAATATATTCAAAAATGCTCCATTATCTATTCGATAAGAAAATATTGCATGTAATGTCTGCGACTTTAAAGTCCTCTGGTATTGCAGATGTCCATGGATGGCGGTAATCACTTACCATCGGTTAGCTGCTAGCTCGTTTGCAACCCATTCTATAAAAATAATCGAATCCGCTGTGAATCCACGTAGTTTGTCTATGAACCAACTCCTCTCAAAAGTAGATCTATGTCCGATCTATGTATGCATTGGGAGCTATTCATATGTAGGCTGTTTTGTTTAAATAGAAACGCGAATTAAAGCTATCATATTTGTGTTTAGTTTTTAAAATATCTTTGGTTTATTCTGACACATAAAACTTGCGCTCAATACCATTCAAGAAATATCATCGTCTTGATTTCTTATCTTTGAGAAGTAGATGTTAGCGTCTTTAAAAGAAATTGTTCCAAAAGATTGTTGCTGTAGAATTTTGAAAAAAGAATGAATAATGAACTCGGTTTATTGAACCTATTGTTAGATTTTGTATACTAATTTCTGATATTTGAGTCTTCTTTGATGTGTCAGACTCATGTGATGACTCATTTGATGTTGAAGACTCAAATATCAGAAATGAAAGACTGGTTAAAGTCGAATGTATGCCGCAAAATTAACTAGAACCTTCAACTTATAAGGGCTATGCGGCAAATTGTTCAAAAGATTAATTAACGTTGTTTAATAAAGATAATAAAAGTAAATATACGGAGAAAGTATTACATATTAATATTATCATGAAAATTTGAACCTAATAAAAACCTCAAGCCCATAGAGAGATTCAAAGAATTCCGCAAGACAAACTTTTTCATCGTTAATTAAAATTTGATCAATCCTTTCATTTAATACTCAAATATACAAATGATCGCAAGTATAAAGTGGGAATGGTTATTTAGAAGTGGGCAGCAGCTGTGTAAAAGCGGAAAATCCGTCGATTTCCACTGGTTTTGCATTTACATCCAATGAATGCACGCCTTATTGGAGAGGAGCGCCGTTCGAGAAACTTTCGCACTTACTATAATTGTCTTTTTTTGTGAAAAGAAACAAGTTATCTTGTGCGGTTACATATTACATTGATGTTTTGGTTTGTTGTTTATATAAGTACTATTTTATTCAAGCTGACATGGATAGGGCATTGACTATTTCCGTACCTCCATTAAATTCTAATCCCTCTTTTTATAATGTTTAATTATATTGTCAATTTTTAAGCTTAGCTAAGTTTAGTTCAACGAGTCACGATGGATGCTAATGCGTTTTCATCCCTGAGGAACAACATAGAACTCCTCGTCATCTGTAATTGGGTCCTTGGAGGTTCCAATTGCGGATGATGAGGACATCCAGGATAACAGAACATCCAATATACGAAACACGGCGTCGTTATGCTGCTATTTCATGCTATTTTGTGAGGTTATAATCTTGCTTCAGTATGACTATCATTGCTAAGCTAACAAAATGGACAATACCCAAAAATCCTTTCTGTACCCCATGCGTCTAATAAATTACTTGCAGATAAAATTTTTCAAGATATTTAAAACTTTAGGCAGTGTCTGCAATCAGAATTGTTGCGTTATTTCTATTATGTAAAGTCTCAAGTCGGAAGAAAACAAACTTGTAGTTTTTCGGATTAACTCTTTTGTGTCTGGGCGCTTTGTCTGTTTTGGGGGCGAGTTTCTTTATGCGATATGCTAGCATTTACAAAGGGACTTTTACTGGTAAACGTCTTAGTCAGCATCAGATCTACACTTTAAGGTATTATTTAAAAAAAATATATATAGAAACGGGAGCGGGGCAGATCCGTCAAAAATTATATATATGTATATGGTTCTTCTTTACTTATTGTAAAAGTTCTGGTGTTGGAATTAGAGCTCCTATGCCTCCGACCGATACTGGGAAAACAGCCAGTGGCTAGATTATCATGGTCTCCGATGATATACAATTCTAGTTTGAAATGGCTAGACCTAGACTATGGCTATTGGGGATGGAATGACTAGTCGAGCCTGTTACGAACGCTATTTTGATATTATGGAAAGATCGGATCTAGGAAGAGTAACTTCGGAACAATTAAAAATAAGTGTTAAAGGCACGCTGCACTTAGATACTGGTTGCATCTGAACGTTGTGATGACCAGGATAAGAAAATGATGTTTTAGAATGCTAGCGTAGATTTCTCCATACACTGGAGTACATACTACATATAATTACTGGAGAGCCAATGACAGGTAAAGCATTTTAGTCATCAAGGTATGTTTTTTCTTTTTTCATATTTCTAATTTTTTTTCTTGACTTCATGTGGAAGCACAACGTCTAAAGACAATCAATAGCAGTAATACAATATTAAATATATTCTTTGCCACCTGCATTTGTCTCACCTCGAACTTCTACACATCACTCCATCTTATCTAGTACCTACGAGTAATAAATAATATCTATGTATGTATATATTAAATAATAATAATAATAAAAATTTATTGCAGGTTTATATTATCAGAGTATCGTTTATTGTCGTAGAGCGTTATTTATTATATTATTTTTTAACTTTAAAACTTGTACATTCTCTTATTGTAAATATATAAGTTATGTACTACTAAAAAAGTTTGCATTCCATTTTACTACAGAGGTTTTATAGGGAATCGTTAATTTTATGTGTCGATAATGTGCGTGCATCATGCAGGGACTGTCTTACACTATGACTATAGTCGCTAAAGTAATATTGACTACGTAAACAATGCAGTGTATCAGGCGACGAAATTTGGTTAAATTTTAATAACCCTCTCTTAATAATGTATTTCTACAGTTAATAGAGAATATGAAACTTTTTGGGATAACACTAGAATAGAACCAGTGATATTTAGGAAATAAACATTTTGAAAGCTTTGCGGCTTTTAAAAAGTAGCGTAAAAAAGTCAGTCATCTTACTACTCAGAAAGTGTGTACAAGCTGGTCTATTTCAGTTGTTTTGAAAATTTTGTGTCATAAGGAATATTTTAATTACGGCCCTGCAAAACAAAAATAACATTCATACAATATTGTTTTATAAAAAGAGCAAATTGAAGGCCATAAATAGTTTTGCTCTAACATCGCAGTATATAATCGACAGCTTTGGTGTAGTGGTTAGAGTAACTGGTTGCTGTGTCGAGCGTCCTGGATTCGATTCTCAATCGAACAAAATTTGTTTATCACAATTTTAATGTTTTCGGGTCTGGTTACAATGCATGCAGTGCAACCAGAAACCGAAGGAAGGTCATGACCTTTTTTATTGTACATGCATTATATAGAGATAGGGAAGGCTTCGACAAGTGTGTGCCTCTATGTTTGGGTGAATGCTTAAATACTCTGCTTAGTATTATCTGGTAATAACTAGAAGTTATCGCTGTGGTCGAAATGGGCCATCATCATTATCATATAGTTGAGACTTTAACGAACTTCTAAATAGCATTCTTTTTACTTTAAATTTATTAAAACCAAAAAAATAAATATGGATTTAAAATTGGTCCATTGTTTTAGGTTTTCATTCGGCAGAGTGTGAAAAAACCTAAATAAAACTTTTAGCAAGTTAATCCTGGGTTGCAATGTCGAGTGACCGCGGACTAGTCAGGGTAAAAAAAAAGTGAAGCTCTAATTTTATACTGGTGGAAATAGTTGTCGAAATACAACTCTTTATTAAAGCTTACCCAACTTTATTCAAGCGTGAGTTTTGTGTTTAAATGTTACAGTTAAAAAACTGTATCAAAATTGTGTTAATTTTACAATATTTTCTATTTCAATGTTGTGCTTTATGTGATTCTTTGTTTTTATTTTAAATTTTCTTTATATAGATCTTCATCATTATACAAGAATCATAAAACTTCTAGGCTAGTTAGTGATAAAACTGATGTAAGTGCTTTCTCGAACAAAGCTTAGCTTTTAAGTGGTAATAAACTAACACAGAATAGGATTCTGTACGGAATTTAAGCAAATCTTAAGAAACAAAAGATTTCGTGATTACCAAATGACTATATATATTTTGTTCGTTTCTTTTTTTGGATTAATAATTTGGTTATGTTAATTAAAAAATTTAAACATGATGTATAAGTAAAGTCGGCAATTTGTGCCTATTTCGAAAAAACATTTTGCACAGGCACAAAGCATTTTTTTACAGCTTAAATAAATAATTAAAATGATCTGAAACGTGCACTAGGGTTAAGGGAGAATATATCGAAAAGGAAAAATATTTTATTTTTATATTTCTGCTTCCTTCCCTTCAGTTCCGCGAGATTTTTGATATCTTCTCGTAATCAGTGCAGTTTAAGAAAAAATAGAAAGAGAGTAGGAAAAATATATAAATAAAAAAAAACCTAAATAAATATTTTACGCTTTTAATACTAACTAGCTGAACGGTATTATACATATGGATACTTTAATCAGATAAATTACTTTTCCGAGACTTTCGCTACCTGAATCAGATTATACTAAAACAAGTTCTTTTGCGACACTTGATTTCTCTTGTAAATGAGTTCCTGAATACTAACATTTTCTTAGCTTTTAGCGCGCGAAAGCTTCTCGTGTGATGTGAAGCTTTAGTAAAACATTAAGAAATTAAAAAGAACCTATTATGCTATAGTAACAAATGGATGAATAGTGGTCGTTTAAAACGAACTTTTACAACAAAGACCGTCAATATTATTTTTGTTTACTTTGTACAGTCACACCGCAGTTATGAACTAGCTGCGGCATAAATAGGTTGATTCCACCCATAGTTCACTCAACTCGCCTAGGACATACCTTTCCGGAACATCAGCGTAAATAGTACTTTAGCACAAGTGTGTTTAGTGCAATGTAAGACAGAAACTGGTTTTTTTTTATTTCATGGAGAATAACAAACGAGCACACAGTTCACCTGATGGTTAATGGTTCCTGGGTGTCAAGGTTCTCAAGAATACCCACCATCTGGAGTAAGTGCTCACTCGTTTTTTAAGTTTTTTTTATAACCTTGCAAGTAATAAAAGAGCACGCAGTTCACCTGATGGTAAGTGACTCCTGCGGCCTATGACATCTACATTCAAAAGGAATCATAATGCAGATGGAATGCCTCGTCACCAGTCATAAAGGTCTCCGGATCTCTAAACTCACCAGATAAAACATAGCAGCGTATATACATATATGGATAAACTGATATTTAATAACTGAAAAAAAATAACACTGTCAAGGAGTTCCTAAGCTATGAATAAGTTTTCTCTTAAATGTAGATTTCTCCTTTAATCCTCCTTACAAAAAGATGCAACATACTGCAAACGTTTATAAATATAAAATAGTGGTAACAAATTGAATATATTTCTTTTAAGGATTTTGACATATCTGATATTTAATATTTTGTAGATATAATGCATTATTACTAATTTGCATGCTTATCTGTAGATACTATACAAGATAAAACATTGCATAATTTGAAATTTATACCATACTAAATAATACCACGTACAATGAAAATAATTTATTATAAAAAAAACTAACAAAAAAAGACCAACTGCTTTTAATAGTTTTAAATGACGTTACTAAACACTTACAAATCTTAAATACGTACGTAGCTCGATTAAAACATTTTTTTTTGGTCTCATTTATACGAATTTTTAATTATTCAGCGCAAAATTTAACTGACTTGGACTCAAAATGGACTCCGCTGTTACTCAAATACACATTAAGCACGAAGAGCGCGTGTAAACGGCTAAATACAAAGGAATAAACACAAAAGGCGAGAGGAGAGCGTTGTGTCTTGACTCCTTGATTGTGACAGTTTACTTAAAAGCACAGACGACACGCCACGGCTGTATGTTGTATTTAATTTCCCGAGTTTTTTTTTTATAATATTAAAGGTGACTAATGAGCACACAGTTCACCTGATGTTAAATGTTGATTGCCCATAACATCTAAATTATCAATAAAGAATAAGATTCACTTGCATTGTCAATCCTGTCTGAAATAGACTAACAATATGAAATGCAGCAGTATTATGCAGTTATTCTGTGAAGCCGTTCCCAGGTCAAGCCAATCCATTCTTGTATAAATTAGAAAATAGCGTGACTCTATTATCAAAAGTTTTAGCGTCTAATATGATACTTAGATTGACAGCCTGTATAGAAAACCATATAGATATAGTTTAGTAAATGTTTGAACGAACGTAATCCCCTAGGCGGTAGACTTTTGTGTACGTAATTATGTCTAAAATATTAAAAATATGAAATACTCATAAATTTACAAAGGATAAATTTCTTTATCCTTTGCTTTTGTTTCTAACTTTTTTAACCAATATTATCAGCTTTAATAAATTAATACATGTAAAAGGAGCAAGGAGCAGTGCATATATGCATATTAATCTAAGCTTATTGGATTGTTCGAAGGTAAGAGACGTGAGATGGTTCGGATAGTTGATTCGATTTAATTTTTTTTTTAGTTTTAGGGGTGACAAGCATGATCACGATTGTGGCTTATATATTTCCTTAAAATTGATCAAGATGCATTTAAATTGTCCTGAGGAAAAATACAGAATACCTCGTTTCGTTTAATCGACT
Source organism: Teinopalpus imperialis (assembly GCA_029286865.1). Classification (NCBI taxonomy): domain Eukaryota; kingdom Metazoa; phylum Arthropoda; class Insecta; order Lepidoptera; family Papilionidae; genus Teinopalpus; species Teinopalpus imperialis. The sequence continues at coordinate 1,679,901 of JAGSMU010000039.1, forward strand.
CTCGGTACAATTATCGTACGAAACAGTTCTTGATGATATTTCATGTTGGTATTCTATTCGTTTGTAGTCGAGGACATACTCGAACTGACTCGACTGATTTTGCTACGGAAAAGCCACAAACAAGGACCTCCAAACCATTATATTCACTATACGAAACGTGGAGATGTTATGCTTGTATTTCACACGGTATATCAATACTGTGCTCGTGTAATTTTTGTTCCGATAATGTCTATTTCACACGACACGTCATGTTAAGATTGCCTACGTTGTAGCAGTAACATTTTATGGTACAAGGCAATATTAGATAGATGACGAACAGTTGTAAATTTAAATAACAATAAAATAATTTTTAATAAAAATAATATACTGGATAATATTATATATTTTGAATATAAATAGATTGGATTATCCCATAAGGATGAACTACCATACTATGATTAGATATAAATCACAGTATGCAAAGTGTGGAGGTTGTTCAGAACCGTATCTTAAATATCTATAATACGTGGAAGATCTATTTTAGGCAGTGTACAAATGTTAGGCTGATTCGATGGTAGACATGAATGAAGCCTGTGAGATATTTTGTGGTTTGCAAGATTTAAATTTAAATTTTAATTCTGACGCCAGAAAATTTTATAGAGCTACGATTTAGTTTTTTTTTAGAACTTTACTCCACTCTTAAGGATAGCACTTTGATTTTGTTAATTAAATTTAATCAATATATTAATTGTTATAATCAGACAATATAATACAAATTAATAATAATTTAAATTAGGAAATGTTAACTTTAATTTAAAACAAAAAATATGCCTTTATTTTATCATCTCGTAATAAGATATTTATATTAAAATGCGTTCAGTTAATCGAAAATTTATAGAAAAAGTCACAACTAAATTTTCATTAATCAAAAGTAAAAATAAAACATTAAAGCTCTGACCAGCTTCAGCGAAAATATCACAAACCTTATGAAATCATTCATTCGAACACTCAAAATAAATAAATTAAAAACGGTAGCACTTCACAGTACACGTGCACTGTACACACGATACCGGGACACACGGCTGCGTTTCACACGTCCGCCGCCCTCCACGTCGGACGCGCTACTAACCGCCCTGAAGTTCAGATACACTCTATATCTAGTTCTAGTGCATCTCTCGTACCCTTCACGCTTCCTGCTCCCACTGTGCGCCTGGTAGGCTCGGCTCGTCTCGGTGAAAAAAGTACGGAGATGAGTGTATAGACAATAATATAGACAATATTATTTTTAATTCACAGTTTTGCTGAAAATTTAAAGTAATATTTGAAATGTATCGGATTAGTGGAATCAAAATTTATATCTCCTAAGTTTTAATAATTATCAACAAAAGCCTAATAGGTATCCACATGAATATTTTTATAGGTTTGCTGCTCCTGTTTTAACAATAAATATAAGTTGCAATAATTAAGATGAAGATTGTACGTACTAAAAAATGATCAAGAAATATGAAAATAAATATATAAAATTTACCAACAACATTTTTACGTACACCATTAAGTTAAAAATGTATTTTAGTTAATCTAGTGTCTTAACGAACATAAGCCTTAAATGTTCGTTGTGATATCGCGTATATTTAAAAGAATAGAAACCTAAAATAAACACTTGAAACTAATTACATAGCTTTACCAAACATTTTCTGCAATCTCAAGCCCAGCTAACATTTGGATATGTTCCAGTGGAGTGCGGTGGGCGCTTGTTGGTGTAAATCTTGCTGAGGTGTTGGGTGTGTGGTAAACGGCCTCTCTCCCAACACGAAGGGGATGAGGTTAAATTATATATGCATACATTTAAACAATTATATACAGTTATTTGTATAACATTTAACACTTTAATGTAACGTCGATTACGGAAGCGAGTTTGAAATCGAAGAATATTTTTTGAAACGAACTTCGACAATCGGGCACAGGTCACTAGATGGTAAATAAGGACTTTTTTTTATTCCTATTATATAGTATAGTGTAGTATTTTATAAAGCATAGTAGGCAGCAAACGAGCATGCAGCCCACCTGATGGTAAGTGAATACGCTGCCCATGAACATTGGCAACACCAGAGGAGTCGCAAATGCGTTGACGGCCCTTAAGGAAGGTGTAGGCTCTTTTCTTGAAAGTACGGACTACGGCTTTTAACACCACTACCTATCTATTTATTTATTTTAAACTATATGCACAAAGTGACGTAAATAGGCGGACTTAATGCTAAAAGCATTTTCTACCAGTCGACCTGAGGGTCGTATTGAGAAGCTAGGGTAGGTGCACATATGATATAAAAATGGTAAAAATAACAGTTACTCTGCAAAATATAATATATATCGTATACTATCCTACCTATCGTTAACAATGATTTATTATTATATTTTATATTTATTATTATTTATTATATTTATTATTATATATTAAATTTATGAATCCTACACTCACTAAACGAAACACAGCAGGGCTATGCTGGTGTTCTGTGAGGGCATGTGATGCTTACTCCGAGCCGGCACATTCATGCTGTAGCTAGAAACAAGCTGTGACGTGGCTTTGGTTGTGTTAAATTACATCGAGGGTATGTTGCCAAGACGCTAGGAAGGTCTTGAGTTTATTACTAGGTCTTTCCGATCCGGGAGATACATGGAAATATCCACTTGTTCTTGGCTCTTTAGTACCGTAAGTATAAAAGACTAATGAATCCTCAAAGAGCTAGTGATTAAGCTAATAAAAAGTATAGGATACGGTTAAAAAACTGCCTCATGCAGTTTCAATTGCACACATTTTTAACAGATATACCTACAAAATTCAACTTAACTTTATAAGCCGATAAGTATTTAAATTATTTATTCTATATGTTGTACCCATCGTAATTTACTGAGAAATTGGGCCATTATTTATGTATCTCTTCGAATTTCCAAAATTTTCCTTAACAACTCCATCTTAGCTTAATACTTGTGCTAGGTAGGAATGGTGGATGGATAGGTCGTAGATTTGAGTACAACAGTCGAGCGGCGTATTAAAATCTACGACATAAATTTTCGCAAACCGTATATTAAACCTTCAGAGATACTGCAACACACACAGATTGTTTCCATGAACAACTTTGAATATAGAAATCTCCTTTAATGTTATTTCAGACATTTGAAAAATTTACTTAATCGTTTCACCGCTCAGACGATATATTTCGCAGTCGGCGTGGCATGAAATGAAAATGGATCTAAGTCCATAAGCAGTATATTTTCTTCATGATATGTCAAATAGAAATCATAATGGATTTTTTGATGTTGAGTTAAGACAGACTTACTTGATTTTGATCAACTTGTATATTTTAATATACTAAAAAACAACTTAACCGTTTGTGTAAATAGTTACAAATATGATTGATTCGCAGCAAATTCATTTAAATTTATACGAGTAGATAAGGTTAATGATATGCTTATAAACATAATATCTCAAAGTGCTCCCGGATAGCATAATATATCAACCAAATTTTTACCAGTGGTAGAGCTACGTTCCAATTTGTTTTATAGCTGGAGAATGAATGGGCTAGCTCGAACGGGGAAGGACCACGCCCTCACTGAATACCAGTTTGAAATAGCAGCATAATGCTGCTGTAGTCTGTCGAGTGTAGGGATACGGAGACCTTTATAACTGGTGACGAGGCAATCCATCTCAGTCCTCAAGGGTCACAACGCATCTGCATTATGATTCCTTGTAAAGGATGAATGTAGATGTCATGGATCGCAGGAGTCATTTACCATCAGGTTAATTGTGTGCTCGTTTGTTACTCTCAATGTAATAAAAAAAAATCTCAAACTATCCAGATAGATGTCATCGGTCCAATTTTTTAACGGGAGTTTCCCGACGATGTTAAAGTGATTAATCATTACTCCTATATACAAGGGTGGCAACGATTAAGAAATTAATAATTATAGACTTATAAAAGTTAATTACAAAATGAATTGCAAATTAATATTATAATATATATATTAATATAAATTCTATATTATAATAATATAGAATTTCTATTAGTGATTTTTTCTTCACAATTTTTTTTTGTTCAAACGTGTTTTCTTGTTCGATCAAAAAATAATAGTTGTCTCAAACATGGAGTCCTGAAGTGTTCTCATTCAGATTAATGTCCTAAGAAAACCTCCTACGGCTGGCAGCAAATGAGTTAAACCACATTATGGTTACGTTGTATAGAAACACTGAAATGTAGACAACACTGGAAAACTAGGTGTAGCATGAATAAATCGCTTCGATCACAGGAGCTTTCGACTTTTACGACAGCCTCAACTAGTAGTTTAGAGCTGCTTTCCTTTACTTTAAGGAAAACAAACCAGAGGACCTTATTATCGGTGACTTAAACCAAACGGGTGACGTCCCATCTGCATCGTGATTCCCTATCGAGGATTATTCTGTCAGGGTGTGGTACTTGCCAGTTCGAGATACATTCGGGCTACAGCAATACTATGGTTCCAGAGCAATACGCTATTAGTATTACTTTATCCTTATTTTCTAGCACAATATTCATACAGGAAGTATATCTGTAAACATTATGATAGAAATAGATAACTTATGAATGTGAATAACAAAGATACCAATAAACTATCTACTATTTTCGATATTCTGATTAAATATTAACTTACCTTCAAAGGCGAAGAACATATGAAATGACATTTCGGAGTAAACGTGCCACGGACTTAGAATAATATACTGAATTAAGTATTGTCAGTTTGGGCACGTAAAATTTTCGGTCGGATTTTTCGGCATCAGGAAAGTGGAATGAGAAATCTTTACAGTTTGAGCCACGTTGCAACTTGTATCTAGCTCGACTTGGGGCAGAAGCAAGCGCTCACAGAATACGTGTGTTAAATAGCAGAATAACGCTTACGTATTTAGTTTTGTAAGTGTAAGGATCAATGACTTTATTATAGGTAACGAGACATTTCATCTCAATGTTTGGGAGATAATTTGATTTTTTGTCGCAGTCATCACTTACAAATGGTAGCCTATTTGCCCCGCTATTATAATAAGACATAAATATTATTTAGATACCTATATGAAAAGCGCCAGTTGTGTCATGTTTATATTTAGGAAGACACCAATGTTTCATGGTCGCTTTAATTGCTAATATAGGTATATGATTAATAGTTATATCTCTAAATATCTATATAATAAAGTAACCAAAATATTAAATTTCTAACCACTTTCATAATACAATTGTAAGGTTAAAATTGAAAGTTGGCTTCTAACCTTACAAACGGAGCAGTTATGATAAACAATTTTTTCATAACATTACATAATATTACATTTACATACATGCATGCACACACAAGTATACACATATTTTTAAACACTTTTCTTAATTGTTATTTTACATTAAAAAGTTACTGTCAAGATACTTTGCAAAACTTTTATAGTTAAAAAAAATGGGAGAGGGCACTGGATTCCTGAGATATAGGTTTTATTCCTAGTGCAGAAGTTAGAGACTTAATGCATTTGTTATATGATTTATCAGTAAAGAATTATTATTATCATTTATTTACCGTTATATGTCAATTAATAATTTTCTTTAATAGATAATTCGTCATCATTGGTCCACTGTTGAACATGGTAAACCTCATAATCTACGCCTGAAAAAATCATTCAAAATGTCAAACTAGTAACTATAATCTAGTTTTACCAAACGGTATATAGTCATAAGGTATAATTATTTTCATTATAAATTTGTGTCTTACAATTAAATCGAGTATTCACATTGATTCGTTATTGCTGTTGGTGGCAAGAGGGCTGATTATTTCTCATTGAAAGTTAAGTATTGTTATACTTAATAGTATATACTTAAATTTAATAACTGTTCAGTGAGGAAATGCAGCCAGCATTCTCAGCACCTTACGAGGGTGTAGTGTGTTCTTCATACTGCATCAGTATCATAGTCAAAGGGACGATGTTTGCTGTTATTAGTTCTGGAAAAATATCGCCGTGTTTTAAATCGTCCAGGACATAACAGAAATTTATGATAATGTAGAGCTATAGGAAATATAATAATAAATAGATATTTATTTTAATAGCCAAACAGGTGAAATGAAATCCGTATAGATAGTGTTTTCGATTGGCGACATCTGGTTATAATTTTTGTCTGCACTGTTTCGTATATTCCAATAAATTGAGTATTTCATAGAGCATTCCATAACCTCCAAAAAGCGTTTATTTATGATATTAAGATGTCTTAGATACAGTATGTTTCAAGATCGTGGGAGAATCAAAAGCCGGATGTACCAAGTGATCAGCAGATAAGAAAATTGTTAAGAGATTATTAAGAATAAGGTGATGAGATGAAGAAATTTACTTCTTTAGTAGAGCCACATATCCTAACGCCTGCATAACATAACTTTGATGAGTGTATGGATCAGAGGACCCAATCACTGGTTGCTGGCATTCCAACTCATGTGACAAAGTATGTGCATCTTAAATCTTCGCTGAGGGTGGATGTGGATTTATGATAGTCGAAAGAACAAATTCAACCAATAGGCTTTCTATTAAATAAATAATAATATATACTCGTAACTCTACAATTGCCTAAATAGAAAAAAAGAAAAGAAATTATATATATCATTAGTCAATATGATAGGATTCACAAGTTTTGTGTCAAAGTCTCTAACAGTATATTTCGTTTTTCATCTACCACCGTCACGTCCTGAGACAATGATCATCATAATCATCATTCCAGACCATCACTAGTCCTCTGATGAACATAATCCTATCCCATAGACAATAAACAGACAATAGTGTCGTGTGTAACACAAATTGTTGCTTTTAAGATCTGGGTGTTTTGTGGATATGTCCCGTGTCCCTGACACTTTTTTTATTTTTATTACATTGAGCGATTACAGTTCACCTGATAGTAAGTGATTTTTGCGGCTTCTTCTACATCACAAACATCTACATTCATTATTACATTGAGAGTAACAAAAGAGCACGCAGTTCACCTGATAGTAAGTGATTCCTGCAGCCCATGACATCTACATTACGTCTGATAAGGAATCATAATGCAGAGGCATTGTCATCCTTGAGGACTGAGATGAAATGCCTCATCACCTGTCATAAAGGTCTCCGGATTCTTACACTCATCAGATGAAACGCAACAGCTTTATACTAGCTATTTTACGCTGGTATTCTGTAAGGGCGTGGTCCCGCCCCGGTCGAGATGACCAATTCATTCTACAGCTAGAAACAAACTCCTCCGATCTTATTGCACATACATCGTAATAGGGATGGAGACAACATGTGAGTGCTACTGTGTTTGCGCAAATTCTTACGGCACTATAAATTATTCTGCGCAGTTGATGTCATCTAGCAATAATCAGAAGGTGTGCCTCTGATAATCAATAATAACACTGCTACAAAAATATTACTGATCTCGTATATTTAACATTTCCTAGGCATATCTAGAGAAATTAAAATAAACAGTACCAAACATCAAACACAACGAAGAACAATGCAGTAAATTGATTTCAGCAATAGTCGACCGCGAGCCAATTAGGCGCGCGTTGACTTTACAGCGCTGCGTTCGCTTTGTGACGTCATTTACCTGCCAACGTACCATATTAATTCCCAATTCTGAACGTAGATGGAAAGTAAATTGTGGACTGTCGCTAATTCTATTCAATTTGTTTAGGGATATGCTAAACAGTGGTAGTAATTCCTATTTAACAGTTATCAATAGAAAAGTGTCTTATATTTGGTCTCAAAAATGTTATGTTAACATTTTCTCTAGCCAAGCTTTGAATTAATGACTGCTTGTAAGAGAATGCGGTATTCAGATCCACTATAATTTAACAAACACATTGTATTCATTGATAATAATTTTGCAACAGTGCTATGAATTGATCGCAACACGTGTTACTTTAATTTTTTTTTAAACTCTATAATCTATCATTCCATTATCAGCGTATTCTTCCTTATTATCTATTACACGAGCATAAAATCTACCCCTGGCTACATCTTATTAAAGACACACAAATATATTTGTATATTTTGTTTCAACATCTTGTTTAGTTTACGCATAGTAAGTAGGATAAATGAATTTACTCAGGGCAAAAAAAAATCAGTAATTGTACATTCCGAGCCAAATTCCTGCAAGGGTGGAGTAATTAGAAGCGCGAGATGCGACCAGTCTACGGACAAACAATTTCCGGTATTAATTAAAAGGAAGACGACCTGGAGTTTGAGAGCGACTCATTTGCAATCCTTTATCGGTAGCTTTCAGAACTCCTTGGGTTAGAAAGGAATTTGTTTTCTATTTTAAATAAAAAAAGAAAATTATGTATAATTATATTTATTTATTATAAGATCAGCTCTAGAAAAATATATGATTTTTGATGTCGGAAAAGCCAAGATTCAAAGCTAACAATATCGAAATTATAGTGCTCGTAGGAAATTTGAATTTTTTGTTCCTACTTTTTCAGACTTGTTTCTGAAGGGTTCCCATAAAATATAAGCAATAGCCGTCAAACATGATAGCAACATATTTAAACTAAAGACAAACCGGTGTAAAATAGCAGCATATTGCTATGTTACACTTGGTGAGTTAGGTATCCGAAGACCATGTAACTGGTATCGATATTCCATCCCAAACCTTGGACATGACAACGCATGTGCACTTTGAATCTTTGTTAAGGGTGGATAGGTGTTATGTACCGCAGTGCTAAACGATAGCACAAAATACTATATCATTTTAATTAAATAAATACAGAACATTAAATTCATAAAGCAGCCACCCTTCGACTACCAACTTAAACAACTTTTCAAAGAAATTCCATAACTTATAAAAAAGTCCCCACCGAGACCCCTTTTTCCGGCACCCTTCACGAATACACAAATACCAATGGTGCATTAAGCTCACTTAAATTTATTTGCCTTATAATATTTACCTGCCCACTGACCCGATTAATTCGAACCCCAGTCCTTGGGGACGTGACCTCTGCCAATGCACCGCCATGTCACTTCAAACAATTGTGATTTTTATGACTCTAATCTTTATTATGCCGTTATTTTTTAATGATATCGACTTTAAATATAAGCAGATAAGGGTCAAATATTTTTTGTAAAACAACGAATAACATCTTGTTATGTAAGTTACAATTGCAGTAAAAAATAAAACAATATGAGCTTTAAATCTGAGACTGAAAGTTTATTTTTGCTATATTTGGTAAAAGCTTCCCTATGCAGGGGGACTACATTGTAAGATGCGTTCACGTTTGAACGATACCAACGTGAAATAGAATATACAACGAGTACATTTCGCTTTTAGGATGAAAACGCCTTAACCCAAAAAAACAACTTTCTGAGAAGTTCGTATTCTTTTATTGACTGCCGATTGGGGTAGTAGTAGAACTGACTGACTTCTACCTTACCGTTGGTCCGAACCTCACTCCATGACAAGTATTTTTCTATCACAAACTGTTGGCTTTGGCGTGTGCATGTGATATGTGTAAGTCTTATGTCTTTGGCATTGCATCTTAACCTTCCTCCGATGTTATTACACGAGCATCGGAATAGGGAACAGAACGATGAGTGAGCGCCTCTATGTTGTATGTACACAAATGCTTACGGCACTATAATGTATTCTACGTAAATGAAGTCACCTAGTAATAACCAGGAGATATCACCGTGATCGAAATCGACCAGAAGGACATTCTTTTATCGATAACGAAACTGGGACGTTACGTCTCAATAAGTTGAATAATAATCATTACTTATTATAAATTTTTTGACGTTACTTCGTTTTCGTTGGATGGAAGGATTTGATGCGATTGGATGTACTTTATAAAAGCAAATGCTTAGGTAAATATAAAAACTGACCACTAAACGCACTTTAATTCCGGTCTATGTATTAAAAAACTGAGGTTATTATAATAACTGATAAACCTCGCTTTAATATAATACTGTGGTAAAATAAAAAAAAATTCGTCTGGTGAAATAAGAACCAGGAGATCTTATAACTGGTGACAAAGCGTTCTGTATTTGTCTTCGAAGGCAATATTGCATCAGTATTATGAATTTTTTGTCAAGAATGAGTGAGGTGTCATGCATAGCACAAATCACTTGCCATAACGTAAAACAATAGCAAGTATTACAATAAAAAAAAGTTTAAAATTGTTAATATTAAACTAAAAAAAAATAAAGTGTACCCATGAAGTTTATTCAAATTGTAAATACTTGTATGCCCAAGCTTCTACTTAAAACGTTAGCATTTCCAAAAAAAAACAATAACGTAATGCTTAACGGTAAGATATTCGAAACTTAACTTTATCGGTATTAATACACCATTCAACTTTTGTCAGGAATCATTTTTAATAAAACTGTCTTTCTTCGTTCGACAAAATGGGCACATCGTACTTAAACATTTAACAATCCAGGACTTTACTAAGACACTGTTTTCCAATCGAACGACCCTCATACGTTTACCTTCGACACGTCGACAAAGGCGAGTTTCAAACGTCTTGTCTGACATGACACCGGCTGCTGTTGGTTCGCATCATATCGTGTCAACTCCCCCGGTACCCGGGCCCAGTTAATTGACTCCTCCATTTTAGGGATTGCTGGATTAGTGAGAAATTGCGAAAAACATTCAGGATTTTGTCCCGTCCCTTTTATAACCCCAACGAGAACGCTTTTAAAACGTACTCTTCTCTGAATTGAAATAATATCAAAAGGATAATGAATGCGAAATAAAAGGAAAACTCTTTCCGTTATATTTATGTTATGTGACAGATTAGAAATACAAAAGAAAAATATGATTGATACATATAAAAAAGCTGTAGAAGTCAAGGTTTTTGACATCATTAATATTTTTTATTGTGTTAGAAATGAGCATGGAGTACACAGTTTACCTGATGGTGAGTGACTCCTACTGTCTCTGGCACCCACATTGATCCTCGATAACGAAGTATGCTGATGCGACCTCAGCCCTGCGGACTGCGACGGAATGTCTAAACACAGTGCTCCGGTTTTGCAGACAGATGACGAAACACAACAGCTTTCTGCTGCTACTTTAAGCTAATATTCACTGATGGTGTGATCTTTCAGGTAGTGCATAGACCCATTCATGTAGCAGCCAGAAACTTGTTGCAGATGGTTCTATCACCGTATAATAATGTCTGTGAAGACGAGAAGAAATCGCAAACGCAAATTATTTTTTTAATTAACTGTCTGCCTTTTCCCACCTTTTTCCACCAAAGTAAGGATAACAAACGACCTTTTTGTTGCTGGACCTTTTACTTGTTTTAACTGGACTATGTTACAGTTAAAAAATAGGGAATATTTAACATTATAAGTACGATGTTAAATTGTTTATATCTCACGTTATTACGTATATTATGTCATTATAGATACAAAAACAGAGAAAAATTTGAAAGGGTTTTTTGTAGTATGATATCATAGGAAACAACAAAACTAATACATTTTTTTTTACTATAAGATAGTGAAGCTAAAAAACATGCGTTTCACCAAACTTTTAATGATGACAACTGCCCAGGTATTTACTGTTTACCTGATGGCAATTTATTCCTGCCACCTACAACTAACATTAATTCTCGACAAAATAATCTTAACAACTGATGCACAATCGCCATGATAGACAAAGATGGACTCATCACCAATAATAAGATCTATAGACACCCACATTGATTCTCGACAAGGAATCATTGCAAGGAAGCAGATGCGAGCTCACCCCTGAGGGCTACGGCGTAATGTCTCATCACCAGTAATAAGTTATCTGGTTTCTCAGACAAAACAAAGCAGCGTTATGCGTTCACACTGATATACTCTGAGGACTTGATCCATCCCCGGTTAAGCTTAAACCATCATGTTAGAAACTAGGTGCCAAGTGGCTTTACCACTGTTTAATATAATAATAATATAATATAAAATGACCGGAAACGAACTATGCAAACGATGCTCTTTGGCACGCCCGTAGAGTCCGCAAGTTTCTCTTCTTTTCGCGCTAACTCTCGACTGTTTGGACACTCCTGTCGAGGTATTCCCGTCAGCTTGGTCCTTTTATATGTTTATTGTGTGGTATTATATGTATATATTTCTTTTATTACATATATTTTATTTTTTTATTTATTTTATGGATCAACCGGATGGAGATAGAAAAAAAATATGCCAAATAATAATAATTATAATTTATTTCTAGCTCTAGACTCATATTTTGTCAGTAAATATACACTTAATATCTTATGTTAGTAGTAATTGAATTTTAATTATTGTATATTACATGTGAACATAGAGTAGTGGTTCGTTTAAATAACAATCCAGCCTATTCGCTTTAGGGGCAAGAATTTTATTGGAGCTAGCCCGTACTCTACGGACCAGAGGCGAACAATAATAATACCTCAATTAAAACACTTTTTTCAAATGTATTCATAAGTTAATAATTATATTAACGATAGTACATAACAGAAAACAGAACAACAAAACAGAACAGAGGAACAGAACAATAACAGAAGTATCATTTGAACACCACATAAATGTTTAAGGGAATATTTTAAAATATTTACGATATTGTAGCCAGATATTTGCTTCACCATCCATCAATTTCTCTTCTGTCACACTGGAGTTGGAAATAAAGACGGATCACTATTGATACAGTTCTAATCTTCATAAATTACAAAATTGTTAAACCCGTTGTTATATATTATAACGTATTGTTTTGTACTGAATTGCTGAGAGTAACCTTATATTAAAGAATAGTACATGAGATAAGTTGTTAAATGAGAAATAGTTTTGGCGATTTTAAAACTTAAAATAGTAACTGTAGACTTAGCAATATTAGCAACTGGTGCCATTTTCCAACTTGAACATGAACGGGTTTGCTCGGATGAGGAAGACCACGTCCTCGAAATTCATCTGATGGTCAGTTATAACTGCGGCCCATGACATCTACACCCAACCTCGAAATAGATTCAAGATTTACATGCTTTGTCACCCCTGACTGAGATGGAAAATGTTATATATAATGGGGTACGTAGATACCTACTCAAACATTTATTTTGATGTGTGTATGTGTATTTTACGGTATTCTGGTTGGTATTCTATGAATGCGTTGCCCACTTCCGGGTTGTCTTCGTTGTGGAGACCCATTCAGTTTACAACGAGAAACTAAATATAACATGACTTCACCAATTAAATAATAGAAGATATACAGTTTCTTTTCATCACCATTTCCGTTTACTATTTTTTTCAGTTAATGTACTTACTTGCCGGCGATCCAAATTTCTTTTTACTAAAACTTATCCGCTTACCTGAAGCAAACAAATATCACATAAATAACAGAAATATTGTTAGTGGGGATAATAAATATTATTTTTATTTTGGGATATACATTTCTATCATCTTTTATATAGTAATAATTAAAAACGTAATAAATTATTATTATAATTCAATAAAGTAACAGCCTTTGATATAATTAGATTAAATAAATAAAAATACAATAAATTATTAATATTATCAATAAATTCAAAACATCCTTGGATATAATTTAATTAAATCCAAGGATGTTTTGATAACTGATGAAGAATACGAATGATATAAGAATAACATAAAAATTAAAAAATCAGTCATATTTGTAGATATATGTTTCCTATATATGATTATAGACTTATTACTACTTCTATACTTTATAATTACTACTTCTTTTCGAGTGGAATTTTGCAACTGTAATACACTTCATGGGGCTTTCCAGTAAGTACTTTCGACGAGAGATATTCTATTCACTTAGCCTGCCATTTTTCGGAAGCTACAGGGAAAACTTAAATCCAACATTAAGACAACAGCGGACGGGTAGAATGAAATAAAAATACGAGGAACGGCGGCACGAGGAAAATGACAAGTAAATGCCTCATGTCAAAAGTCAGGGCTGGAGGGTTAGTAGCTAGCGGAGCGAACGTAATTTCAAATTGCCTCCTTGTATTAGGAAGAACGTTCGGGTTTTTGGCACCCACTTTAATATCTATCGCACCGTGAAACTCATGAAAACGCCATAATAAAAGAGTCCACCGTCTCTCTTCTGCATTTTTCTTTATTTACTATCCCCGTATGGGAACAGAAAATTGGAAATGATCAAGTGCTCGTAAATTTCATTTCTTTTTTGCATTTAGCGGAACTCGATTTAGCTTTTTGTATTTGTGGCCGAACTGTTTTTAATATTCATCAAGGCGAGAAAACCATGTGCCAAATATACAGAAAAAGAAAATAAGTGGCAATGAAGTTGAACTAATTACACTGGTTTCTTTTTAATTATAAAAAAAATATCAAAGTAATTGTTTCTGTTAATTAGTGTTAAAACAATAAGTCATCTACAAAAATTCAGTTTCATCCAAGAGCGGCAGTATATTTTGAAATTAGAACGCGGGGCTATTTGCACTCGAGGAGGTGACGAAAGGGTCGCTCGACTCTAGTGCGTATATTGAGACATGCCTCAAGCGCCTATTCAATGGTATAGAATAGGAACTAAAGGAGTCGCGTAAATATTAGCGACAAATATGTCTTAGAAGGATGGAGCTCTTGGAGAGCTATTAATATTAAATATGACCTCATTATATTGAGGTATAGTAAATAAGGGGTGATCGTAAATCAAAATATGACATATATATTATAGATGTTTGAATCCCACTTTCAATTATTTGGGTTTTAACCTAATGCATTGCTGGACACAGATTTTTCAATAGGGTGCCAAACACCTAAAATGTTAGACGTCGCTACATATTAAGTATGAACTAAACCCTTAAGCAACGGTGACAACATAACACACATTTGAAACCCATGGTTAAACACGACCAAATATCATCGTAGCGATGAAAGATCAAGATAGAATACCTCATAGCCGTCATTAGATTTCAAGCCATATGATATAGTTTATTTTTAGATATATAGTATTTGTATATAAATACACTACCCCGTAGATCCTGTTATTTTTTAATTACTTTGAGAGTAAAAAACAATCACACAGTTCACCTGATGGTTACTGATTTCTGCGGCCTGATTTATCCTTGTCAAGGAACCATAATGCAGATGCCTTGTCACCCTTGAGGACTGAGACGGAATGCCTCGTCACCAGTAAATAAAGGTCTTCGGATCCCTCACTATACGAAACAAAGCATTCATCATCATCATCATCATCACGGCCTCTATACTAAATTATTGAACATAGGCCTCTCCTATAGTTTACCACAAAGTATCCTGAGCCAAACTTCAAGCAAACTTATTTAGGTCGTCGCTCCTTCTAGTGGGGGTCGTTCTACACTACGAATGCCAGTCCAAAATTGTATTTCAACCTGTTTTTAAACTGTGTTTAAACCTGTGATTGTTAAAATTAGTCCCCAAAATAATCGTACCTCGTCACCAGTAATAAGGTCTCCAATTTCTTTCTCAAACGAAAGCGTGGTTCCATATCAGTCGAGCTGATCTATTCATTCTACAGCTAGTTTGTAGTTGCGATGTGACTGTAACACGTGATAAATAATATATTTGTAAAGGCTAGTTGGCCTATGTGTTTCTCAGCCTTTTCCTTGATCGGTTCAATTCGATTGACCCGTCGAAATGTATTAAATTACATCAATAAGTAGTGGAAACTCGTTTTATCGGTCTTGTTCCTGTTTTGATAGTTTTTCCCTATTATTAGAACGCTTTTATTAACTTGACCTATATGTATGCACATATGTATGTAAGTGCTCGTATTTATATATATATATATATATATATATATATATATGTATGTATGCATGTATGAATTTAAAGGATTTTTTATAACTTAGTTTTCACTCCCAACCCTTGTAATCTGGAATTTTGCAAACGTATTAAGGACTGATGACAATGCAATAATCTAAACGGGATATCTGAGTTTTTTATAAAACTAAAAATTATTTTTTCTTTTGAAGAAAGAGGTTGTAATCCTTGCCAGTAATAATATCCAAAAAAAAAATCAATAACAAATAATAATTTCATGCGAAAACAATAATCAATCTAAATAAATAGAACTAAATTGTTTATTTACTGCATGACATTTCATAGTTATAACAAATGCGAGGGCAAAACACAAAGCGTTTATTTACGTATTGTGACTAATTCGATACTAGCCATTACTCTGTCACTGTTGAAAGAAATTAAAGAGAAAACATAAATCGGTGCATTGGATTTTGATCCCAAGTGCAATAAAATAAGGTGTCGCATTAGGATCGCTCGTAAAGATCACAGAGAGCGCGTTAACGCGATCATTATAACGAGCTTTATTTTGACACGTGATTGATTCTTCGCCGCAAATGGATGCCGTACATGACGCAAGAGTTGTTTAGCGATTATATTGCGTTTTAGAAATATAGTTAGTGAAGTTGCATCGAGATCAACAAACATTTTCTATAAAAACATATTATAAAATTTTATTTATTACTTTAATCTTTATTTGTATTTTTGTTTGTATTCTTTATTATATGGGTGGATAATTCTGGCATTCACTACCAGTCGAACCTTGAGATGGAGATACTGTAGGTTCGTACAACAAAAGAATCCTTAACATAATATATATTTACATAAATTTTATAAAAATAAGTAGTCTATACATAAACTCACTCAACATATAATAAAAATAGATGATATAAATAAATTAATAAAAAAATTATACTGTAAAGTTAGGTTTCCCTTGTGTAAAATCAGTCATTGAAAATTATTTTTATTAGGAAGTCACTAAATGTTATCAGCCTTCCGGAGTATTAAAGAAACGAACATTGTGGTATGTCATAGCTATTATGTATTTAATCTAACAGTCCCAGTGGTAGATTCTTTTTTAATTTATTATGAACTCGCATCTACCATAGTTTTTCTCCCGAAGAACCGGGGCCGAAGAACAATATCTGTGTATTAAAAATTGTTGGTTTTATAGAATATATGTTCCGTGTCCTTGATACTGTATTTGAAGCTCCATCGGATCTATATGCATATGCATTACACGGGACTAGGATAGTGGAGACGAATCAGTCTTCTGTGTTTGTGTGAATGTTTACAGAACTATAATATAACCTGTGCTGTTGATGTCAGCTCAGTCAGTTTTACATTAAACTTTTAAATAATTAGCACATTAAATATCACATTAATTAACTAAATAAAGATATTTTGGAAATATGGATTTTTATAATTAACAAATATTAATTTATTATGGATATATTGGAAAGATTAAAAATAATTAGTTACTGGCACTATAATATTTTAATAAGCTAAATGTGACTTGCAAGAGGCATGTTTTAACAGTGTTGGAAATCAGCAGTTTCCTTTCCTTGCAGATTCTAGGTGCAGCATGGCTGGGTCTACTCGACTGGTTAAGGTCAATTGCAGCATATTACATTGCTGATTTCGTAAACTGGTTTCATCAGTTCACGATGATTCTGTACATATTGCTGTAAGATATGTTCAGTTAGATCTATATTACTTGGTTAGTCTATATTAAAATTCTTCAATAAATTCTAGAGCATAATTGCATTCCTTATACATATTATATATATTTATAAAAATAAACAGAAGCACTCGGATAATAAATACAGTTAATTTTAAAATAATGATCCGATAACAATTTTTAAAATAAAGCTTTGGTGATTAAGAACCGTATTCCTAGACCATCCTTGAAGGTTTCAAAAATCCTCATAAAATTTCTGGAGCACATTCGCATTCCTTATCCATCTTATATATATTTCTATATAAAATTATCCCATTTATCGCGTCATTCCCCTGGCGTGTCGCAAATCCGGACGCGTTTGTAGCAGCCCCTCAGATTATCGGTAGGCCCCCGGCAAAAACAAGAGCCGCGCATCCGACGGCCGGTATTCGTCGCCGAACATAAATTACCAACAATGATTCATGATTGCCTGGTTTAGCGAAAGTTTTTGCGGAGACGATTAATCGTACCCGATTATAAGGTGGTCGATGAAAGGCCGACGTTAGAGGTTCCTAACCCACGCGAGCAAATGTTCGCGTAAACAATAAATTCTCTAGTGGGAGTTAATAGCGTATTTCGTTTAATTATTCCACCATACATTTTTGCTGTTACAAGCGAATAAAGAGCGTTTAATTGTCGAATATAAATCTGCGAGCACAGATAGGCATTCGATTTGTAACGCGATGGTCAAAAAAAGCAAAGCGAACTAAATGGATGTAGTAGTAAAATTAAGCTAACTTGTATTACGCTTAACTTGTCGAATGAACAGAACAAAGTTTTTTTAAAAAAGGAATTTAATAGCTTTTTTATTTTTGCTGATTTTGTATAGAGAATATTGCACTGGGTCAATTAAGGACGGTAATTTCTCAGCTAACGTATTGTCTGTTGACATTATTTTTAACACATTGTTCATTGCAATAAATAACAAACAAATGGATGAGCATTTGTATTATAAAAGCAAAAAGCAAACTAACAAAATCGTCACGCAGGTAATCCTAAAAAAAAAAACCTCGCCCATGAAATTTTAAGGCACCAGTGGCGGTGCTAATGCATTGCAGGCCTTAAAACAATACATACACTCTTTTCTTGAAGACCCTTGTAAATGAAAACCGCAGTTGGAAGTTGATTACACAGGGCTGTCTTTTCCGGTATATACAAAACCCATAAAGAGCACTGCGATGTTGAAAATCCGAAGCAAGTTTTAGAATTACCTGTGTAAGTAATTTATTTATACTTTTAAAAAGAGTAACTACACGAGTTTTGGTTCATCTCGATAGAATTGACCTTCCGGAATAGTGGTTATGTAAAAATAATAAAACCCTAAGAGCCAAGTCTACATACATGAAGTGTATTTTGATTTGAATCGATTATTGTGAACAGCATACAAAGTCTTCTATTATTCGATTATGTGTAGAATTCATAGAAATTTTGCCAAAATTAGCAATACTACACATTGCAGGACGACTTCTTGTATTGAAAATTAACCGAACAGTTTTCGAACAGAATTAAGAAAGTTATAAAAAAGGAAGAAAGATATCCGATCTTTACATGATTGAAAATAATGATTGAAAAGAGTCAAAAACTACAAAATCTATTTTGACAAAGAATAATTTTTGTGCATCGTTAAATAATACTAGTTTTAAAAATTCTATCTCGCTTTCTTTTTTATCCCGCTGTTACGACTTCTTTACAGTACTTACTGTCGACGACTGAGATGTTGGATGACAGGTGTTGGAAATGTTCATGGGAGGCGGTAATCACTTACCATCAGGTTAGATGCTTGCACATTTGCCACCTATTCTACAAAAAAAAAGGAAAATTCCTACTCGTATATCATAGCTAGCCCGAACTATTTATCACTTCTACTACTTCTGCGTAGATCGGACCAGAAATGATAATTAAAAAGCTTACCGTCAGCTTTTGGTTAGCCATGATATTGGGTCGTCAAATACCTTCCCAGATCATGAGTGCTGTAAATTACTGTAAATGTTGCCATAAAAAAAATATTCAATGCGCAGTATTTGCGTAAATGTAAAAAATCTTTTTTCACTAGTATCGATTTCAGATTTCGATGATGGGTATAATTGCTTGGCGTTAGCTTTTCTCATTATATGTCAATCCCTTCGTTGACTTTATATGATCAGTCGAACGTTGAGATGTACTACAAGGTAATATTGGAAATTTAGAGTCAGCGCAGATGGAGCGGCGGAGAAGGGGTACATTTAGTAACAATTTAAATTCAATTTAATTTACTTTGAAATACGACTGAAATTGGTAAAACAAATTTAAAAAAGTGACAAACTAGTACACAGTTCATCTGATATTAAAAAAAAAGACTGCGGCCCATATAAATATATTCATCTTGAACAAAGACTCAAGATGTTCCACTTTTTGTTATCGTTTGTACAAATTGACTAAAACATTCAGGAGTGAGCTTCAGTCATCACTTATGATCAGGTATTCACCCATAATGTTGTAAAATAAAAGTTTACACCAGTCCAAGAAGTAATTAAGGAAACCAATGACACTAGCACTATATCTGAATTGTAGACGTAATGAAAAAATATTGCAAATTAAGACGAAGTATCACTGATTTAACTTACTTAGTGGGAGATTTTTTTCTCAAGCTATTAACACAAGCAATAATCACAGGGCGAGTACAAAAAGCAATCCTGTTAATCGAAACGCCGGCCGTTTGTTACCGTCCTACGACCGGCAAATGGACAAATCAGATTATTTCACCCGCTATGAGTCCGTAGATAACATTTTACTTGAGGAGCAATTCAGACACTGAAGCGGTTAACTTAGGACTACGCAGGAAATGATTTCAAGTTTCAATTATTTCGAACCGCCTTTTTTATACCTCGTCGTAATTAATTAATTATCAACTATTCATTAGTAGTAATTAGTAGGTGTAATCTTGTTAGACGCTTAAAATATTTTATAAAAACATTTAATCATACATTTAAAATAATTCATAAATCGAGTATATAGAAATTAAAAGCAAAAACTTTAAAATTTTTAAACTTAAAGTTGTCAAATAAATTGGGGTAATATACTGGTCCGCTTCCCATGCTTTGGACCATTCCTATCGCGAAGCTATAAATTAAGAGATCCCCACTAAGTCCCCATCGGTTCGCGCGCCCCGCGGCGTTACTCACCGGCCTTTAAGCGAAGACATCGGTCCACTTGAGTGGAAATTATCTTAGGTAGATTATCCTTATTGTTACATTTTTCTTCGGACCCCAATGCCTAACTTGATTTAGGAACTCACTTTACCTATAGCTTTATTGAGATGCATTACTCTACTTATATTCAGCTCCGATATCACTTTCCAATTTGCGAGGAATTAGTGGAAAAGAGAAATAGTAATGTGCTCTATCTAAACTGGCCATTCTAACGTGTGATACCTAGGAGACGTAATAAGTTTTTCTTACTTTTTTTCTGTGACTAAAAACAGTCTTTTATCTTATTAGGACATTTCATAAATTAAATTAAAAAAGCTATTTTCATAGTGTCATTTTCTAATTCTTGACAATGCGCTCAAAGAAAGAAAAATAGGACAAAGCTTTTATCAAAATATATAATACCTATCATAATATCAACATATCATTACTAAACATAAAATGTACAATTAGGTGCAAAAGATAAAAATTTGAAGTAATATTACTATTATAGTTACGTTTTTTAATATAATTTAATTTCGTTATGAAGAATTTTGATAAAATTTATATCCTAATTAGCAAAACCAAAAAGTTAGATTATGTATCTGCATGATCAATACCAAAAGAAATAAATATAGAGATTCTTTATTAATTTCCTTAATTACAATATTGACATTACATTCGATTTCTGGACAAATAACGTCAAACAAAATGCCTAAAAGTGGAGCAGATTGAAATGTTGCGAACTACGAAAGCATATTTTTTATAATGTTAAGGGTGACAAATGAGCACACAATTCAAATGGTGGTAAGTGGTAGCTACGGAAAATGGTATCTAAGCCTATCCTCATGAAAGATTCTAGATGCCAAGACGCAAATTCAAATGGTGGTAAGTGGTAGCTACGGAAAATGGCATCTAAGCCTATCCTCATGAAAGATTCTAGATGCCAATTCACACCTGGGGACTGTGTTGGAAAACCTCCTTACCTGTAATTTGGCACCGCACCGAACACGCTGATGTTCTTTAAGGGCACTTAAATCTTTGCTGTTAAAACTGTCCACTTTCGCACTAAGCCAATAATGCTTTGAAGTTTTGTTGAGCTTCATGTAAGTACATAAAATTGAACGCATCCCAAAGCATAAAACCTATCTGAGTATTACAATAGGGACGTCTTCATTGTCTGAAGGCTCCTGAAGCTCGACGCTTTGCCAACAGATTCTATATGGTACAAATTATAAGAGATAGCGAATGTGACTGTATAATATAGAATTAATCAAAACTGTGAAACAAACAGGGCTTTTAAACCAATTTCCTAGGTTTAATTAAAGTAAAGTTCAATATTCTTCTACATATTGTAATTTGAATAAAGGTTAAGGCTTATTACGATCTATAATGTTTTATGGCAAATTTTCCAATACCGGTAAATTTTAATTTTGTCCTATTACAATTCATATGATTAGTTTCCGATATTTGCATTGCCCCCACGTATCTTTTGCCAATCGAACAAAAAAACAATACTTCGACGTTAGCGGCCCCCAAGATCGTCCTCAGTATCTGGTATACTCGGAACGGGCATAAATATCCAGAAACTCAGCAACTGATGGTGGCAAGCGATTCAATCTCAGTTCTCAGGGGTGTCAACGCATTTTGAGTTTTAAGGACATATGTTTACGGGCTACAGTCCAACATTTACCATCAGGTGAACTGTGTGCTTAAATTTTAAAATCACCTTTAGTTTTAAAACCTGACAGGATATGTCAATATTTATGGTAAAAGCTATATATATATATATATATATATATATACATATTTATTAATTATCGCTTTCTAAATTTAAATTACCAACGCTTATTGCTATATCAATCAGTGTTATATATAGTATGTATACCAGTGATAGTTATATATACCATACAGAATTTTGATTCTAGCTACAACATGAGTAATCTGGCACACGCTCATAGAATACCACAGTAAAATAGCAATCGCTGCTGTGTCACGACTGGTATGCGGGAAATCCACAGATCCCTAAGACGGGTCAAGAATTCATATCAGTTCTCAGTGGTGATAAAGCATCTGCATTAGATTCCTTATCGAGGATTAATATGAGTATAATAGAACGCAGGAAATAGTAGGTGAACTGTGTGCTCAATTGTCACACTTAATACAATAAAAAAGGTACGAATCATATTGGAACTCTTGGCTTAGACCAGACCCTGTGGCGCTATCAAGGTCTAAATTGCAAATTTAATACAGCTATTTGCATCTGAAAGGGGCTACGTTGAGTCGTTTTTCCACTTAGTGATTTGTACAGTTTATCTAAATTCTATCTAAATTAGATGTATGTTGGAAGTATTCTGCGTAAGCAGATGCCGTCCTTTGTCTCCAAGCACACTAATTCAGCTTTTTACGACGTCTTTTAACGTTATTCTGTTTTAATGGCGAATTTGCTAGCCATTGTTTTGCATTTGTGTAATTTACATAGTGAAGTAGATCTGATAGCAGAATATTTCAGTATTTTTACAGCAATAAAACTAATAATAAGATTTAAATTTTTCATGTGCCATATTCTGTTTTCATTTTCAAATAATTTGAAATTTATTTAAGTACGCAGACTGTCGTATTGTCTGTATATTTTTAAAACATTTTAAATGTTTCGTTTCGCAGTGTATCATTTTCTTTATAATATTAGGGGTGATAAAAGAGCACAACAAATTTGATATAATGTATATAATATAGATAGTATTATATATATACGAAGAGTATTCTTTTATGCCAGCCTTAATCAATCTTTTTGTTTGTTCTATGTAAGAGAGAACGTATTTGCGTAAATACAACAAACCCTTATATAACGTATTTAATGTTATAAACACACACTAAAGTTGAATGCCGTATGATACACAGAATTGTAATTCTAACATAATCTATATGCCGAAATACTATCGAGTAATTGAGGAAGTACAGAGTCTGAGCTATTATGCTGACATACAGTCCAAAAGTTTAAGAACACCTTAATTAAAGTAGGAAAATAAAGTAAAACTCCAACAACATATTAAATGTTTAATTAACCTGGTTAATAATCCAAAAGAACATTGATTATTTATTAATAGTCCATACAAAAAAAGGCTATAGTTAACTAAATTGATTTTTCATCAAAAAATCCTGCTTTACTTTTTCACAAGTCTCGGCATACGGGCAATCAAATTGTTAATGGTGTCTTGTGATATATTGTTTCAAATTTCGCATAAAGCAGTCCACATTTCTTTTTGCGAGGATGGGCCAAGATTATGGACGTTCCTATCAAGCTCTTCCCACAAAAGTTCAATGGGATTGAGATCCGGGATCTGAGGAGACCAAACCATGTTTTTTAACACCCCTTGTGCCTCTTTCTCTTCTAAATATCCTATTCATAATTTTTAACCATGCTTTGGATTATTATCTTGTTGGAAAATGAATCCATCTCCAATCTATAAAATCGCAACCCGGAAGAAACGGCATTTTGTTCTAAAATGTATTTGTAAAAAGGAACAGCTTTTTCAAAATTCCTTCAAATTTAATCATATCACCAGTTCCTTGGCTAGAGAAGAAACCCCAGACCATAATTGAGCCACCACCATGCTTGATTGTTGGGACTACACAATCTGATATTATCTTTACTTGGGCACTGATTCAAACGTAAATTCTACGTTTTGAACCGAATAATTTAAACTTGGATTCATCGGTCCAAAGCACTTTTTCCAAATCTTCTTCAGTCAAATCTCGACGGGCAAGAGCCTACTGCATTCTTTTTTTCTTGTTTTGAGGTCTTAGCAGAGGTTTTCGAACGGCAACGTGACCATACAACTTCGCATCTCCCAGTCGCCGTTTTACTGTCGTCAATGATAAAGGTTGAACTCTGCTTTTGTTTACTCGGATTTGTGGTGCTGTTAAGCGTCTATTTCGCTTGCTGGTAACAACAATGAAATTATCTTCACTAGACGTGGTAGCTCTCGGCATTCCCGAGCGGGGACGATCTTGAAAACGGCCTGTCTCCCTGTATCGAGTTATTGTGCCATGAACTCAGGTCTTCGATAACTTCAGTTGTGAAGTAATCTCACTTTCAGATTTGCCTTCATTATGTAAAACAACGATGGCAGAACACACTTCACTGCTAATTTCTCGAGCTTTTCCCATTTTGTGACGTCTTCACTATAGAAACCACAAGTTTAGACTAATTGCGATTATTTGTGCACAAACCGAAGTAAACTCGGGTAATAATAAGTCAGAAACACGTGTTTTCAGGAGCTAAATAATCCTAATTATTGACGTATTGGTCAATAATTAACAAAAGCAAAGTAACTAGTAATGAGGACATTATAAAAATATTATTACGACTCTACCACCTGGCTCTAGCGCAGTGTTAGTCGGTGTTTGAAAGCAATAGATGTTTATTGTCCAATAACTTGAAAGTAAACAAAAGAATGACTTCTTTAAATATTCGATACTAACAATAGAATATGCAGATGTGCATTTCTTTTATTTATCCTGTGGGATTTTCTTACAATTGATGGATAAATATGTTGTTTATGTCTTAAACTTTTGACCGGGAGGGTAGATACGTTGCGTATGTATAGGTTGAGTTTCCATGACTAAGTGCACTTTAGATTGTCCCTGAAATATAATACATTCAAGTTATACGCAACATTAACATCAAAAATTAAACTGTGCTTTGACTCCGGATGCGCGCGAGTCGCCCAAATTAAAATAATAATCTCCCTTCCAGCTGATTAAACACTTTGATAGCGCCACCGATTGTTTACAAACTTACAAATAGAGGCCGTTCTTAACAAATCACTCTTACATCTTCGAAATAAGCACCAAATTCCTTTAAACTGTGAACAATCAAATGCATAGCTACCGTGGTTGATATAATAAACGCATTGTTTTATCGTCCGGTCATATTTTATTTGAATGTGTTTTTAATTGACCCTCAAAAGCTGACAGTATGACTGAGTTTGATTGTCAATGGACACTTGATATTGACCGCGCGGTATTTGCTCTTAATGCTTTGTTTAGGTGCAAAAGTAGTCAATTAACTTAGATTTTGATTTTAAACCGATGTCACTATATTACAGATAGATTTTTTATAGAAAATAGACTTCAAGTCTTCGTATTTTTTATTTATTTCTTTCATATACAGTATTTCTCACGATGTGCTACTTCACCACCGAACACGTGATAATTCAGAACTTAAAATTGAAATTAATAATTTAATTGATTCTGGCACCGGGAAACGAACTCGATTTGCTCCCACACTTTTAATTAAAAGCGAACAGTTGGGACTGCTATTCTATCTGTTGAACTGTGTGTGTGATTTCAAAGTTGTTATTTTACGCTATTTTTCTGTAAAGATATGTAACTGAGAAATTATAAAAAAAGGCATAGACATTCACTACTTATAAATTGTCTGCTTCTTCACGTAATGAAGTTAAAAGTTGGATGCTAGGAATCGCTTCGTCTGGTTAAGTATTGTATTATTCAACGCGTTGCCATCTGCAGTGGACGTGGCAATTCGCAGTTGACTGAGTTAACTAAAATTTATGGTTCTTTATTAATATATCTTAATAAAATTACTTGGGAATCGCTGCTAAATATTATACATATCATTAAATGTGGGTTGACTAAACTATTCCTTATACACAATTATTACATTCACCTTTAACTGAAATGAAATTTCAAAGTAATTGTATATATATGTATATATATATATATATATATAAATATATACATACATACATATGTATATGAACCCCTGAGTGCCTCGTCACCACTTAAATGAGTTCTCTACACCCACCAAACGAAACACGGCAGCTGTTGTGTTCGGAATCTAATCAAGGAATTTGTGTCTAGTAAGGCGTGACCTTTTTTTATTTTTTTGTAATATCACGGGTAGCAAGCGACCACGCGGTACAACTGATAATATGTAAAGTAAAGACTGTGGGCCGTCTATCTAGATCCATAACTAAAGTTACATAAATACAATTTAAAAAAAAGGTTGCATATTCATTGTTAGAAGATTAGGATGTAATGCATCATCACCAGCATACGTACGATATACGATCATATCACAGTAATAAGAGTTTTCGGGTGCCTAAACTTACCAAACAAAACACAACATCCCTAAGAATCTCTAAGTTACACGATATTCGAAGTCCTTCCCCGTTGGTTTCTACTAACGTGGGTCTACCACTGTCTTGACTTTAACTGATGTTCAACCAGAAGACTTATCATCTATCCCTATCAACTCAGCACATGTTTGTGAAACGGCAGACCTATTGATTATGCCACATACGGCTTAAATACCACACACAATGTCTCAATAGTGACCGTGTTATCACGTTACACTTCTTCAAAGGAGCTCCTCGCACGTCGATGGGAAAACAAACAGCGGACGCTTTTATCTTCCGGGACAGAGGAATTGTTCCTGTGGAGGTAAACAAACATTCCCGTTTCTTGTTTTTAGGAGTCAGTTACGCGGGACATATGTTACGGATCACTTCGACGTTCTTAATTCAATCTGTACAAAGTGTTCTCGTGTGAGTGATCCCCGACTCTGAACGTTTGACAGTTCACCGGCGGCGGCGATCTTAAAATATCATGATTTATAAGTCCTGTCATACATGCAACCAACATTTACTTTATACTTCCAAATCATTCTCTCACGTCCTTTTAAAGAAAGAAAAAGTATAACAATGATGAGGAAATTATTTTCTTCTTTAATTACTTTATGATATTATACATATTATTACACTATGTGAACTTATTAGAATATATCACCAAGATATATCGTGATGGAATCAAGATGCATCGTGAAATAGTAGTATAACGCTTCTATGTTTCTTATGGTAAATGTAGTGTTTCATGCTATTTTTTCTCAGTGAACGCTCAATATTAAAAAAACTGTTTCATCCTTTATCCCAATTAGAACTGATAGAGAGAACGAGAGAAGAGCTATTCCCATTTCAACGTGAGCTTATTCTACGACCACAAAACTTACATGGAAATAGTTTTTTTCTATGCCAAGGAGACAAATATTCTTCATTATCTTCATCATATTAGCCCGTCATCATTCAATATGATCAACAGATCGCCACAAAACACTTTACCTAGTGGGGGGTACATCATATTGCGTTTGCCAATATATGATAGCCTCTCAAGAACCTTCCTCATCAGTCGTCGGCTCTACGATCTATGGAACAAGGCCATTGCCATTGCTTTCAGCTTTTCGAATTGAGGTGTCTTTGAGAGTATAATTTGTAGCTTGAGTTTTAGTACCACAAAGAAATTTGAAAATAGTTACGTAGAAAGAGAAAAGGAGAAAACTATGCTACGTATGTATGTTGAAGTGCTCGTTTTTATTATCCTCTCCTTTTTCCTCTCTAACTATCTATACCGTTTCCCTTTTTTAACTATTACACTACGATATTTAAAGAAGTATAAGTATTCCCTATACTAAGTTGCAGGAGCTCTCCTATTTCTTCTGATCCTTGGGAATTGAAATAAATTTTACAATAGTAAGTGATTTTGTGTATTTATTGAAGTCAGCAAGGATTTGAAACTTTTATAAAAGAAAGCTGGTTAGAGCTTTCTCTTATCAAAGTTACATTTACATATGTGGTGTTTGTAGTTGTTTGCTGTTCACCATATCTCATATCGTTCATAGTTTCACCTTATACATCACAAGATAAAAAATCAAATAGCCACCTAAGTAACTTTGGGAATGGTAAACTTCTTTTAGTAATGCTGATATGTAAATCGAATGTAGACATCAGTGACTTTGGACGAAATATTACATCTTTATCATATCCTACAAAACTACTTCCAGCATCCATTAACTTGATAGTCAAACATTTAAGTTTTTTTCAACATACCCGTTGACAAGCATTAAACTGTAAAGGTGTGTGATTTATGTTTTAATAATAACGTTATCGCTTAATATTTTGGTACGTCGTTAACCTGAGAACAAATTACTAATGATAACAAATTTTACATCATTTCTATAATAAATGCATCGTGTCTTATAATAAAGAAATATAACAAACGAATGGGACGAAATTAAAATGTTTATAGGTTTTTTATGAAGATATAGACGATAAACGATTCAAACGATTAGGTGAACTGCTTGCTTGCTGACAATTCAACTAAAGATAAGCGATTCAAAGACACAATATTTCCACTTCAAAGAAAAACAAAAATATTGATGCATGTCACCATTTAAGTCCCTTTATTATCGACCTTTATCCAGCAGTCATGCTTTAGGTTAGGTTTTAGCTGTATCATAATTCTCACGTATTACTTCTTACTCACTTAGATAAATGGGTTTTAATTAATGTAAATCTAAATAAGAATAAATAATAAGATATATGTATATATAAACATGATAGATTCCGTAGCAATAGTCACGTGAGTTGGAAGAAATCATTTTCTTGTGTTGGGATTATGTAATGCTTGGTTAATTGAATTTAGTCTGCTTAGTTTTGAGCATAGATTTTTTTTATTTCATTGAGAGTAACAAACGAACACACAGTTCATCAGGTATCACTTGCCATCACCTGATGCGACCCAGGACATTTACATTCAACTTTTATAAGGAATCATAATGCGGATACGTTGCCATCCTTGAGGACTAAGACAGAATGCCTCGTTACCATAAAGGTCTCCGGATCCCTACGCTCATCAGATGAAACACAGCAGCATTATGATGCTATTTTACGATGGTATTCTGTGAGGGTGTAGTCCAGACCCCGGATGAGCTGACCCACTCATTCTGCAACTAAAAACAAACTGCAGCGTACCTCTACCACTATAAATATGCAGATGCAAAGTTGCCAGGCTCTCGGTGTTTTATAGGCTACATTGTGCAGAGGAGTTACATAACATGATTCTCCCATCGCCTTTTCATCTTTGGACAACAATATGCACGGCGGGTTTCAATCTTTTCCTTTTGGTTATACCTGGTATGAAGCTATAGCGTAGAGGATTTGAATAATTGGCCTGCTGCATTATTTCCGTCCGTGTATAATGTGGGTGTCTAGAAGAGAAGAGTGAATAATCATTTGCTGATCTAGTGCACTCCACCATCCACTTCTACATCACCACTTAACGCCAGATGGGATTGTGGACAAGCACTGGTTTATGCGCATTTTAACACTAAGATTTGCACACTTTGGTAAGAAAAATAAAATCATTAAATCTGCACATTTTCATTAAAATTTAAGAAGGAATATGGAAACATAAATTCAAATTTTCGCTTACTAAAACATCGGCTTAAATGTATGAAATTAATAACGGTCACAACTACGGTGAAAAATTAAAAAATATTTTTTTGAAGTTTTTAACAAGGTCTCCTCATTATCAGTGGAGTGATAATTGATGAAGGATAAAAACGCCTACAAGCGGGCGAGCACATCTGATTTCCAACATTAATTCACTTACTGCAGTTAACAATCCTAATTACAGTTTGGCGTGAGTGTTAAGTACTAAAATCGTTGTTGTTTATATATTTTCGAACAGTTAACGCTACGTTTGAAGCCATTGAAGCGTCTGGAGGCGTGTTTGATGGTTCAATTTGCATGGAAAGTCAACGGGTCGGTCGTAAAGATCTCGACGTCAATTTGTTTGATAGCGTCGTCCATTAGCGTTGTTCAAGTTCCAAATCTGGCGTCATTGAGGAAGTCGAGATAATCTAGTTAACGTTTTCTTTAAATACCTTTGAGATGTAGATTATATTGATGAGCAAAGAGGTTAGGGAAGTAAATATATAGGGTATCAAAGCTTTGGAAACATTAATCAAAAGTATGACGTCATTATGAGATTTAACAGAGGTTAGGGTAAGAGGTTAGGTAAGCACACAGTTCACCTGATTATTAATGATGACTGCAGCCAATGACATCGACATCCATACCTTAACAAAGATTTATGTTGGATATGCGTTGACATCCTTGAGGACTGAGATGGAATATTTCGTAACCATACGAAACACAAATGCTATTTCAAGCTGGTTTTCCTTTAGACTCTAAATGCAGCGTTGATTTACTATTGTAAATTATATTTAATAATGTATTATTATAATAATTCTCGGGTCATAGCGGAATATTTTAATTTGTTTTTTATTTCGTAACTGCATTATCGCTACATTTCCCTTGTGGGGGTGAATAATATATCAACCTTTACTTTTCTTACTACTTAATACTTTTTTATTTTCCAAGAACAACAGCGTCTGAACAAAAGTGTCACCTACACATTTGTTCAGACGCTGTTTTTCTTTTCCTGTTTGCATGTTAAGCATGGAAAATCTAAACTTTAGATGAAAATTTATATACTAATATCCGTGGTATTCGCCGCGTATTTCGATCGTCGACATCGATGAAATTGTTAAGTTCAGTTTTAAGTGCCATACAGTTTTACACTAAATTGAAACGGTTATTGTTGAACGTTATACCTCAAATACTATCTACTTTATAAATGAACTTTATTTTTAACTTAATTGTGGATAGATCGTTATCAAATTGACCCGAAATAAAGAGAAATATTCCAATAATGAAGACATCGAGATCCAAGTGAAAAAACACAGGAATATCAGGCGTTACGTGACACGTATTTGGCAAGCAAGGAGATAAAATGAGCTTTTAATAAAGAATAATGTCTCTAGTGATATCAACAGGCGATTGTGTCGAGACGGCCCGCATTCAACGGAGGATCAATTTCGATGGCCCAATTTACCTTTCGTCGAATCGTTTGTAACACACTTACATTGTGTTCACGGCGTCGAGTGAACTAGGATCAAGTTTTCAAAATTATTCTTTTAGGATACCGGATAACGATGTTTATTTTTCGAAATATAAGATTTACTCATTACTCAGCCAACAAAATTATTAAGAATGACAATAATAATGTTGTAATTTTTATTTTGTCGAGACAAATATTACAGTAATTTAATTACAGACTCAATTGGAAGCCAGGTAGTATATATATTTTTTAAATAAAAATCAAATCAAATTGACTATTTTAGTAGTCAACTCTAGTAGCAATGGATGGAATAAACAACATATTAGACATTCATCCTGGTCACTACCATCAATGCCAAAAAATATTGATATTAATTTGAAAATTGTACAAAATATTGTTTATGAATAACGTTATAAAATATTTGAAATCGTGTTAGTTAACAAGAGCTAATAAAATTTTATATTTTTCAAACTTACATTTAGATACTATTTACTTGTGTTTGCCTTAATTTTACAACTATTTCAGAAGAGATTTCCTGACTAAAAAAAACGGTATGTTTTAATTTAAAATCCTTAAAAACGCTATATGTATATGTTTTACAAATGAGTATAAAGAATATATTATATAATGACAATATATCAATGTGATACGTTCAGTACCTAATTTTTTTTTTTTTTTAATATTTTTTCTGTTACCTGCTATCCGAACGTGGCAACTGTGTGTATCTGGACTCTCATTATCGATACTGATACACTGTAATTAGGATGCGATCGCGTCACTACGGCTTCTCCGATAGGATGATATAAGAATGTCATTTACTCAGCCAATATTTTGGGCTTCGAAATTATCTGGGCTACTAACACCCAACGTGTTATCGTAATTGAATTGAATTGTGTTATGATAAAACTTTAATACAATTTATATTTATCGATTTAATTAATGTTATAGACCTAGTATAAAGAGTACTAGAGTGTTAAACCTTGCATTTTGGTTTCGATTCCCATCCAAGACCAATGACGTTGCAATAAACACATTGCAGAATCATGATTTTCGGATCGCACGATAGTGCATCCAAACCTTTACAAAGATGGGGTTCGGGATGGCGAATGCGAGGTAGCATATCGAGTAGATATGCGAGGTACCAATGGTATTTTTATCTATAATTAATTCATAAAAATAAAATTGGTAGGGCTACGGTCGCAGTTAAAACTAGCTGTTGCACAAATTGGTCGGACCGGGGTAGGACAAAGCGTCAGCGTAAAACAGTAACTTAGCGGCAAGACTTAGTATACCTACATATCTTTCGTCTGGTAAAAGAAAGAAGACTGTCCTACAAAAAATCTCTCCGTTGTCAAAATCGACCAGAAAGACATAATTACAGTGAAGTGATGTCAACCAAAGAATTAGTCCTTCCGACTTTAACAGTGCCTCTGGAAACTTCTTTTTGGATGATATATAGATGGTCAATCATAGTCTGAAGTGATCACTTATCATCTAGTGAACTGTGTCAGTCTATTTCAATATTCTATAAAAAAAACATAAAAAAGATAATTAAATCAAAAAAAGGTTAAAAAAGCATCAACAGCCTAATGATTTAGGGTACGGTCTGTGAAACTTAAGGTCGTCGTTTAGTATCCGCCATTCGACGATATTATCGTGAACCATCTCCAAGCATATTGTTAGCGTATTGTTGAAAATATTAATAGAAATTCTAGCATTGTTTAAAAAAAATGGTTAATAGAACTAGTCGCAGATTGCCACTGTACGTATAATGTTGAATAAAAAACTGTAGATATAATTTTGAATAAAAAAATATTTGTAATAAAAAGAAACGACAAATTTCGTTGTAATTAAAATGACGATGATATCGTAACCGATTTCTACCACATATAGATGTCTGTCCTTTGAATATTACCGACTAATATTAAGTGCTCATGGGACTATCCCTTGTGTAATTACGCGATCACAGAGATACTCGCCCGTCGTCCCCCTACGTAGCCCGTAGCAAGTCTAACAGGATTGGAGGAAGCTAGAGACGCAGTGTCGTTGACACGAAAATTTAATGTTCAAAACACCAAGACCTAAAAACCAATAATTTGTAATGTACAATAATTGTTTCTCATTGTGGAATCAAACCCAGACCCTGTGGTACCGGTACAACATGCACTTTGAAAATTTCAGTTTTTTTTTATCACTTACAATTGTAACAACAGTGGTACAGCTATACTGCAGTTTGTTTCTAGCTGCAGAATGAATGGGCCAGCTCGACCGAGGTAGGACCACGCCCTCACAGAATACCAGTGAAATATCAGCATATTGCTACTTTTCGTCTGGCGAGTGTAGGGATCCGGAGACCTTTATTACTGGCGACGAGGTGTTCCATCTCAGTCCTCAAGGGTGATAACGCATCTGCATTATGATTCCTTGTCAAGGATGAATGTAGATGTTATAGGCCGCAGGAATCACTTGCCATCAGTTGAACTGTCGTTTGTTACTCTCAATGTAATAAAAAAAATGTGCACAATAATATTTTCCAAGAAGTTCATAGCACCTGTATTATTTTTTTCAATTTTCAAAGATAATTTGATAGACATCCACATATATGCAAATAGTATAATATAAAATATTTTTTTTTTTTTTTGAATAGGAGGCGCACGATGACGCAGCTCACCTGATGGTAAGTTGATCACCGCTGCCCATCAACATTCACAACACCAGAGGAGTTACGAATGCGCTGCCGACCTTTGAGAAAGGTGTAGATTATCTTAAAAAGGACTTTTCTAATTATATGTACTTCCGTTTTAGATATTATCAAAATTAGATTTAGCTAAAACCATTCGTCAGTCATTCAGTCATTTGAGAAGTACCAATTTGTGATTTACATCAAATTAAACAAATGACAATTATTTCGTAAGGGAATTGCGAAAATTTTCCTTAGCTCAGTCCTTTCGCTGGAAATATTAGAGCGTCCGTAATCAATTTAGAAGTAAATTAAGGGGCCTTTCATAAGGTTTCACTCTGTAATTATAAAAAGGTATACTTTTGGTCTTCATTCATTTAGAGATAAGATTTCAATAGGACTTTGATGTCAAATTAAATTAAAAATTGATGCTCACAAAAAGGACAATATAGTAATAACTATAATAATAGCTAGTGGTATTTTGCCCAATTTATAAATTTTCCAACCAACAAAGCAATACGGACATGCCATAGAAATGAGGGAAAGAATAGATTAGTGTCACCTTAGAACGCTTTATTTTTATTATGGTTTTAGGCTGCATTAGTAAATTCAACGGTATTTTAGTACACTGCAATGATGCAGAAGTTTGGTGCCATTCTGAACTGTCTATGCACTCACGGACATAGTTATTTGATGCTATAGATATATATCTTAAAATAATCTTCGTTTTATCGAGTTCATTACATATATGATATACATAATATATAAACATTATAATAAATAATTATTAGCAGCCTACTGCCAAGGTTAATTTTTTTTTGTTCTTTTTTGCATTATTTTAAAAATTGTTTCTTTATCACTACGGGAAGCGAATGAGTCCTACAAACGTTTTAGTTTTACTAACGTTAGTTATAATTTTGTCATTTTCCAAAGCACGAATTGATACTATAAAAACGATGATAAAATCTTTTATATATATAGATAATAAATTTGACTTCAGTGATGTTGAAATTTTAATTGATATACCACGTGTTTGGCTTTGAAGGAAAACATCTTGAGGAAACCTGCATGTTTAAGATACAATGAAAGGAAACCTTCAAAGACATGTTAAGTCCACCAATCCGTAGCGTAGGCTACTACTGGTGTACTACGCTCTCCTTCCTTCACAAGAGAGGAAGCCGCCGGATTTATTTATATAGGATGTAACTTTATTTTTTTTAACTGTCTTTTTTATTAAGTCGCTATAAGGTTTTATTTAAACAATTTTATTGTTATCACGGTGACAAATACGCACACAGCTCTACTGATTGTTGGTTATTCCTGTGTAAATTACAAACCCAATAAGGAATGGAGGTATAACAAATACCAAGATCGAATGCCACGTACCCGTTATAAGGATTCCTTTAAATCACCATACGAAGCAGCAGCTATGAACTGCTATTTTACACTTGTACTTTGTTAATTCGTGTTTCTTCTCCAATCATGCCGACCCATTGATGCTCCAGTCAGAATTCTGACATATTATATATAGAATGTATGTATTGGCTAGGTATTTTATTGTAACCAATAATTTATAACAAAAATATTAAGCAATATATGAACCACTTTAGGTTCAATTAAAATACGGATCCCTAAAAACTATCATTATAAGCCTTAGAACTGAAGTAGACTCCCTTGGGTTACTCTCTTGCGTCCATAATTTGATTGCTTTCCAAGAATAAAAGATATTCACTTCATTTTATTCCAACTTTTGAATTAATTACATTATAATCCTATAACACAAAATTGTAATATTCAAGTTAATTATCATTATACTCTACAGATTTGTAGAGCAGAACGATCATTCCACTATTTATAGTTACGCTTAGTCTAAGGCCTGCTGTAGATAGTTTCTTGCATTTTCTTGCATCTTGAATCTTTGTTAAGGATATATATATATATGTATATATATATATATATATATATATATATATATATATATATATATATACACGCATTTATAGACTAGGCAGCATAACGATGAATAGTTTGCAAGAAAACGGTCTTATACAATCGATTAGGTTTGACCAAAAGGAGCATATGCTCTCGACAGTCTGCTAAGTACGAGCAAAACATTAACAATTCAAACACTTTCGTCGGCTATAAATTAAGCCGCGCCGCACACGGGCGGGTAATCTCAAAATGGCGGCGAACGCAATACTTCTGTCGCATAACACCTAAGATAAAAGCAGGTAGCGGATCTCATATAAATTTAACTTGAACAGCCCTTAAACTTTTTATTTCAGATATATAAACAGTATATTTCTACGTGTTATGTAGCTGCCAATTTTAGTTGGCAGAACAATTGAAGAGGGTCTCTATATCGTCTCGCGTATACATATATATATATATATATATATATACATATCCACTTATCCATATCTTTATATGTGTGTTTGTATAAAGTGGAATAATTGTATACTAGGTACTTTTATTTTTATTAAGAAGTACAAACCGTGTCTAATAATAAAAAAAATATAAAATATAAATAAAAAGTATACGCTTACTAATAGTAAAAAGAACTGATATAATACAATCTATTATTATTTATTAATAAACATAAATGATTACACATTCTGCTTGTTAGGTATCTCTCTTTTAAGATAACAGAAGAATATCTACAATCTGTTAATTTTATACATGTATTTAGTATCGCTGCATCTTATAGCTCGGACAGTATCAAGCAACGAATGGTTCCCTCTGCTTCCTGTACGACGCTTCCTGGAGACATC
Organism: Teinopalpus imperialis; assembly: GCA_029286865.1. Lineage (NCBI taxonomy): Eukaryota > Metazoa > Arthropoda > Insecta > Lepidoptera > Papilionidae > Teinopalpus > Teinopalpus imperialis. Next base: position 1,716,784 of record JAGSMU010000039.1, read on the forward strand.
ACAGCCCGTTGTTTGACACGTGATGTCCCTTCCAGCAGTGTAACTAGAACGAACTGTATCTAATTTCCAATTGACCGATATTTTGATGTTGAGGCTTATTTAAATGTTTCATGTCGAATTAGAAACCCTTACTTGAATTATTGCAAAGCAAGCTGATTATTATGAGCATACTAATGTTACCAACAATCCATATTTATCAGTCACATCTTGTCTAGATCCTGATAAAGAATTAAGATGCAAATGCACCCTCATCAATGAAGACTAAATTGGAATACGTTAGGGTATGGATCTACTTGACATTGCATTTCTTTTTTTTTTTTATATATTTTTTCATGGGCTAGTAAGTACTCTACGCTAATATTCAGAATCTTTTATGTGAGTATACTTCCGGAATATTAGTAAAAGTACAGTACAGTACTTTTTATTAAAATAATATTAAGTAAATAAAATTGTAAACATATTTCAGGATATCTTGATATTCAGTAAAATATAACACTAATATTTTTATTAGTTATTTCAGGCAGACTTACGACTTTTGGCTTTCTTTAGTTATCAGCTTGATTCTTTGAAAGATATTTTCTAGTAGAATTATTATATTACAAAAAATAAATACATATATAGTGTGGTACAATTATGTACACTTATAAAATATAAGTAATCCTATAGTGTCAGTCAAATTACAAAACAATATTCGACTGGTGTTGCATAAAGATATATTTTTGAAATGATAGTATATAAAGGTCGTATGTGATTTATTGACGACTTCACATTAGATGGAGTGACGACTTGTGTGAATTTGCGGAAGTCGATAGATGAACACGGTTCAGGATTTAACTTGGCAGTCTATGGGGGAGGAAGTCAAGAAAAATGGCCTGTAATTTGTGGTTTAATGTACTATAAATACACCAATCCACAAATTACAGTCCATTTTAAATAATTTTCTATTATATATCCAAAAGATTGGCTATGGTTAAGGCATAATCATTCACTATGAATACATTTTATGGTATGTTTTTTAATAGGAGATATGAATTATAAAAATTCTGGCCTCTAAAGCATATTATATTTATGTATAGTGTAAGCTTTGCCGTATTTATAGGTATTCTGTACATACATAACGAACAGTGAAATGATTAAACATCATATGCTGATCACATAAAAAGTCGCAGATCGATATAAAAAAAATTAAAAAAACATTCTACGATTTATTCACTCTCTGGATTAAAAAAGAATCCTGTGTGTCAGGGGTGTGTCACGTTCGTTATTAAAAGAGTTGATAGAGATGTAATGGACGTTTTAAAAAATAGGTTTTCAAACTTCATTGCAAAAATTGGCAATCGCGGCAGTCCCCTCGCCTTCCAAAACTCACGCCAAACTTTGCCACGGTAAATCATCACCCTTCTAGGGTACAGTACCCATTTGCGAAATAGCCGGTCGCCTATTAAATGTCGATTTTTCACATTCGTTTTCCCTTTCCAGAGGGAAACAGTTGATTTTTAAGGGAGTTTCCCTGTGAGGGGTCGGTTTGATTCTTCGGATTTTTATTCAAATCTTTTTGGCAACGTCGTCTCAATATGGTTAGCAAAATTTTATTCAATGAAAGGATTATACTGTTTTCTTTTTTTAAATTAGTTTAGTAGTCGTAGGGGAAAATGCGTTGTCCTCCTGGGCAATTTCGACCTTGACGATTTCTTCTGAGTCTTAACAGATGGTGTTGTTATCTGTTATCGAGCTATACGAAATGTTTAGGTTCGGATGCAGTATGAATGAAATAGAGACAATTCACAAACACTCTCGACTAGAAAACTAACAAACTTTAGGACTCAATTTATTAAGAACTTGGGACCCATAATTCACACAATGAGATACTTTAATATTGATATAAGCAATAAAGAATATTCATACCTATATACCTGCTTCTATGGTTTTTACTTAATAATTTTAATTTAACCGAAGGTTTTCTTGACTTATATGGACCATTTCCAATTTCCAAGGAATATTTTAGTCAACGTAAAACAATTACTATATCCCATACCAGGAAAACATAAAATAATTAAAACACAACTTTTGGATTACGAAGTTCCGTATATAATTCTAAATAATCTATCCGAAATTTAACAAGCTTACATGGGTAATCTGTGTATGTATATGTAGAACAAAGTATATTTCCAATACCAGGAAAACATTAACACAAAATGATTTTAAACAAAACTTTTGAGTTACAAGCAAAGTTTCGAATGATATTCTAAATAATATGATCTAATAATCTGTCAGGAATGTCACAGAATTACATCCCTTGAAACTCCTCAGCACATATCCACCTCCCAACCTGCCCCAGTTTGGTGTTACGTAGAACTTGACATTGTTAATAATTAACGAGGATCGATGGCGTCCCCAGGTACGACCGGGGAGTGTCGTGTCTGTCTTAGTTATCAACTAACTTTTGACGCAGGGTTCACTTCTCTACTGATACATGTTTAATAAGGAATATCAATCAATAAGAGTATAATGTTACATACATTACTAAACTTACAATATATTGTATATATATATATATATATATATATATATTAAATATATTATCTATACGGGGATTTTTTTTAAAGGCTGTTTACATGAATATAATAAAAGCAATCACTTACATATATATAGATATATGAAAATGCAAAAACAGAATAGATATATCTAATATTAATATTTCTGTCTTATATTTAATGAGAGTACTTACAGCTATCATAGTAAATAATACACTTATAAAGACACTATCTCATAATAAAAATGCCAGTGGTATTTCCGAACCGGTACAACTTAGGGACCTTCAAGAAAAGAGCTTACACTTTGGCGTTATGGTTCATGGGTGGCGGTAATCACTTACCATCAGGTGAGTTGCTGGCTTGTTTATCACCTATTATATTAATAAGTAATCATTTGAGGTTAGAAGTAAAATAGTATACATTTATTTATTTATTTAATAAACCAACAAGAAATAAATTATGAAACAACTGATCACAATAAATAGAATTCAGAATTACAGAATTGACAAAAGATAGACAGTATTTTATTTAATTAGCAATTTTAGTAGTTTTACGTTTACGTCATTGTGGGATTATCAATCAATAGCATTAACTACGGAGTGTTCTGAGTAATTGTTTGAATTAATGCTAACCCTTAATTTTAACCATTTAACTCCTCTTTCATGTTGGTCATCCATTACTTTTCGCTTTGTATGGTCACGGTTTTCCTACGCAATACCAGTTTCTGGAAAAGGCGACCGTCCAGCGGTATTTCTTAGGACTTAGGAACTTTCAAAATAAGAGTCATTATAAATTAAAGGCTAGCAACGTACCTGCAACACCCTTGTTGATGCTGTGATGTTTACGCCCGACGGCGGTCATTTACCATCAGGTGTGCCGCCAGCTCTGTTGTCCCTTTTGTTATGAAATATATACGCATATTATATTCCGAGAGTACTAGTCGTTCCCCAGTCGAATTTATTTTATCATGGTTCAACAAAAGCCGTTTAATGAACTTATTACAAGAATAGTTGATAGCTATGTAACACAACAAAAATTCGATTGTATTTATACTATCTTAAGACACTAATCTTAACACAAATTAACGTGAAGGTTTCGAGAAATGGAAATAACGTAGGTGCATTCACAACATGAATGCATTATCGTTGTAACCTCTGATAACTGCGATGGCGACGCTATACTTGTCATTTAAAATACTTTATTCAGAACTTAGCCCTGAAGGTATCTGTTCATGACAGTTATTATTAATTAGATAGTTTTTTCTCTCATCATTCACATCATAGACCTCACTCTGGCTCAGAATGTTTAATCTTATCGCCTAGTACTACCAAAAAGATCGAATACCTTCTTCGAAAATATTGCATTGCTTTTATTGTTTTTGTCTCCAATGTCATTTCCAACTAATTATCCTTAAGCCGATCTCCAGACTTATATATATATTTTAAATAATACAAGTTGTACTATTAACATAACTAACATTACGGTTCATCACTCCAACTAAGCTGAAAATTAAATACTAAGATATGGTTCAACCTTAAGTGTTGCAGAAACGATTGACGCTTCGATTATTAAGTCACGTAAGGTGTTGCTAATCGATAAAATGAATTTACATTCATATATCCTTTGTCATAAACAAGAAGACTTACTAAAAACAATATTACCATTTTATTTTGGTAAATACGTACAATTTTAGTCCACTTTAGACACTATGATATTAAAAGCAGTTAAAAGCTTCGGCTTATTTTACATTAAATAATTACTCTTATGGCAAAAAAACAATTTAATACTTTCTCGAAGCGATCCTAAAAGAACTGAATAAAGTAAACTTTTAGTGGTTATAAAACTGAAAGCGAAAATATTTTTAGTAAAAGCGTACGTTAAAATAGGTCATAAATAAGCACTTAGAGTCTATTTGTAAAGCGCAGCGACATAGTAAATCGCTCACAATGATTAAAATAAACAATGTCGCCCTGCGCGAGATATCTTTTTTTTGTGAAATACTTAGTAAAAGACGAATTCCAAGAACGATAAGAGAGCACGTCGCTTCTGATGTTGCTTGTGGTTTAATTTAAAAGCTTTCGTTGAAAATAAAACAAAAAATACGAATAATAGTATATAGCCACATATCACCTCGATTTTGGCCTAAAAGAACCACCAGATGAATCTTCGGTATAAAGATTATTTAAATTACCGATAAAATTTTGTGATTTTAGATAGTTTAGTTGATATGAGGATCTTCTGTAGGGATTCTTTTGCCTCTTGTGTCGTTGTCATTAATATTCCTTTCTCAAATCAATTCATCAAAATCATTCAATCAAGGATTATATCCTTGAAATAAAATCGTGGAATTAAAATACCAACACGGTTTGTTAGAAGTAGACATTACTGATTAGTATTTTTTTTATAATTTTAGGGAGTTCGAATGTGCGCACATTTAACCTGATATTTATTATTATGTTTGTTAAGTATGTTACATATATTGTTTATGGTTAGGACTTTATTGTTGGCACCTACAGTCAATGTTTCTCCATCTCAAGAGCTTTTATTTACTGACCCTGCTGTGTCTATAGCTTCACCGGTGTATTAGATTAGTGAGCAGGGGGTCCTCGAATGAGTAGCACGACGACGCTGCTGGCACGATGACGGTGGTATGCGATCGGAGGGCTCCTCTTAAGGACTTTGAGTCGGAAGGTTTTCGGAATGAGGGACAGGTTGATTTAGAAACAGCCTGGATCCGACCCGTTCACTGGTGGACAATGTTAAAAGGCTGTAAGTCACCTATTGTACCCTTTTTTTAAATAACGTATTTACAATTGAAGGTTAAATAAAAAAGTGAGATATCTAAATCTATACATAACAAAGAATTAAGTTTCACATGTGTTGACACTCCCGAGGGCTGAGATGAAACGTCTTGTTACCTGAAGTGGGTCGTCGAATCCCATCACTCACCATACGAAACACAGCAGCATTCTGCTGCTACTATACGCGTTTTACTTGCATGCATACTAATGATATTACTAAAGATTACATACAGAAACATTAACAATAATAACTACGAACTAAAAATTAACTACACGTAAAATAAATTATACTGCATCTTATTTTATATTATTGTATTGTTATTAACAAAATCCCTCATAAAGTGCTGAAACGCAATATAGTTGAAGTGTGAATGAAAATGAGATCGCTTCTTGTACCATCGGGTATTGGAACCCCGCGTCACCTGGCAGCGTCGGGCGTCGAATAATTTATTACATTTCTTAAAAGCCATTACGGGGTGACACCGTCAATGGGCCGACACTTCGCCCCCCGCAATTAGCATGAATTTTAAACCAGGTCTAAGTTCAGACATTCATTTTTGAATATAACCCGAACACGTTCAATTCTATGCCCGTATATAAGTGTTGCCAATATAGTATTAAAGAGATTTTGATAGGTTGTTTGAGCGTAATTAAATTGCTAATAAACGATAATTTGTTTCAAAATAATTTAAAGTTTTGACTATAAGTCGGTTAGTGTTTGTTGCTCGACTGAAAAAGTTCCAAGTCATCAGAGAATACCTGATTAAAATAACAGCATAACGCTGTTGAATTCTGCTGGTGTAGGCATCCAGAGACTCTTATTATTGGATACAAAGAATTTCATCTCAGTCCTCGGAGGTAACAATTATGATTCCTGTGTGTCATTGGTCACATGAATATCAGGTGAACGGTGTACTCCTTTGTCAAATACAATACAAATAAATAAAAAAGTTGATAGAAAGCCATCTCGATCACTTCATTATTCGGTTTTTGATGCATTAATACATAACAATGAGTATACCCGTCAAGTGCCGATGGTACTAAATTTATATCAGAAAACGACAGACAATTTCTAGAAGGTAGATGAATAGTACATATAAGTAAGAATATTAAAGCCTGCGAAGCGAAATAGTGATGACAAGCGAGTCTTAAATTTATTCGACTCAGCATCGCGACGCGAATTTGAAATTTACTTCATTTCGCATTATATAGCGATACGAAATTGAAATTTATCTGATTTCACTTTGCAGCGTGTTGGATGTTATATTCTTGTTCGGTAAGCGAAAACGACGCGAAAGATTCACCGTGAATTTAAAAATGCGCTGCTCCTTGACTTGACGTTTGTAAATTTCCTGAGGGATTGGCACGAAAGAGTCATGCTAATGTGACGATAGCCCGACATAATGGACTATTCAAAGCTTAAACTATGAAATTGTTCGTACGTTTATATCTAGTGACTTCAATTCACTATTCGTAATGAAGTTATAAATCAAAAGAGAACTCTGAAGTTAAAAAAAAACACATAGTTCAAATATAACCAAACATGTCTGCAATTGATTAATTTCCCTCTTTAAGATAAACGAATTCTAAGCATTGAAAATTTAATTCTTCAATTTTGAACGATAATGCGTGTTTCACACAATTACTCTTATGGTCAACGTTGGAAAATTGGTAACATTTTATTTAAAATACTCCTGATTGCTGGAAGTTTTGGCGTATACATTTATAATATATATATATATATATATATATATATATATGTATATAAATATATATGTGTGTATATATATATATATATATATATATATCTAGTCCAGTTATACGTTCTGTTACAAATGAAAATGCATTTTTTTTAAAGAAGTAATTTAATATTATTAAAATTTATACCTACATTTTTATTAGTCTCAGAAAAAAATAAAAAAATATTCTATTCGAAATGACCGGACCTTTGGCTTTTATACAGGCCTTTAATTTGTTTGGCCATGAATCTATGGATTTCCGCACTGTTTCCAAGGGAAATTTCGCCACTGCTTGTTTCAAAGATTTTTTAAGATTTATATATATATATATATATATATATATATATATATATATATACATATATATATATATATATATATATATATATATATATATATATATATATATCTATGGTATGTATATAATATAATATCTAAAGTGCGATTATTGGAGCTGTTATTTGCCAAGAGTAATTGTACTCTCTGTAATATTGAAGCATGGAGTCCTCCCATTAACAGAGATTTACGACGGAGACTGAGCAATTCTTTTAAAGTACGAGTTTAAAAAAACCTCTTCAAACGCACCGTTTTATTTATGATCACTTCAACAAAACGGTATGTAACCGAGCTAAGGGACGCTAAAGTAAACTTGGAAGAAGTGAGTAGATAATTTCGGATACCATATCCGGGGTAAGGCATCAAAATATTACACTATAACGGGGGTCAAAGGGATTTGACGATGAGTTGTGGTTTATTTAAAATAACTGTAAAAAATGTTTTTGAAGTGTAATAATACATTTATTATCGTTTGCACAACGCTAGGAAGTTTACTGTTACACTATTTCATAAGAAAGTGTTTTACATAATCATTATACATTAATAGTTTTGAATAAGAGCCTTAGTAACTCACGTGCCTAAGGGCATTTACTAATTCACAGGACACTGGCAGGCCGAGTTCGATCCTCGGATTCTCCTTGCCAATTATTTTCAAAAAAGAATTCTAACTTAGCCACCCTAAGTTTCGCATAGTCGTACCCAAAACCATTAGGCTGAAATTAATTAAATTTTGATCTAGAAAGATTTTATTTTTTTAGTATTATTTTATTATGATCTAATTAAATTTATTTGATTTTGATATATTAATACTGATTTTGTTTTTATTTTGATTCTGAAATTGTTTTGTTACCTCCATTAATTTTTATCTCACACAACAACCGTTAATATGTATCAATTGATGTCTTCGTGTTTAATTGGTGCATGCATTCGATTGGATTTTATGGATTTGTGGCTTTAGGTTGTTTTCATGTATGTACAAGATTTACAAAATTAAAAAATTATATAAAAAAATTAAGTGTGAAAAGTGAACTGTGGTAAGTTACGCCACGACCTGTGGGAGTAGTATGAACGGAAACTATGATACTATCATAGGATGGTAAAGTGAACTGCCCAGTATCAGCCGAAGACCGGCAGTCCATTTGCGACTAATGTGGTGTCGCGTATGTTCATCGGTGATCACTTACCATCACATGGGTTTACTTCGTTTGCCACAAAATCTATAAAAAAATCTTTTAATTGAAATTATAACAATAGTACGTCAAACTTCAGTTTGTTTCAAGCAGAATGAGTGAATCGTCTCCACCGGAGATGGTGCTTTAACAATATACCAGCGTAAACGATAGTATCAATCTTCTGTGTTTTTACTAGTAAGTGTAGGGATCCCGAGACCCTTATTCCTGACAAAGATTTCCATCGTAGTCATCAGGGTTAACAACTCACCTGCTTTCTGGTTCCTTATCAAGGTTGAATGTGGTTGTCATGGGCCGTAGGAACACCAACAGGGAAATTGTGTCTCGGGCATACGGATTCTTTCATTCACCAAAATAAGCATAGCCTTCACAACTATTACTGAATATCGACTGCCATTGAGCTTTAAACTTTTATTAACTACTCGAACTTACTTTTGCTTTGTTCTCTCAGTTCAAACTGGTTTCTTTTTTATAGATACAAGTCAGTGATTGTCTACAATCACATGTGGTGTTAAGCTCAGCAAATGTCCATTCACTCTTTACTTGGACACACTAACATCTCATCTCATACTCGGAGGGAAAGACTGCCGCAGGAAAATTGTTCCAATCCTTTAAGAGTTTAGCGTTTTCTTCGAATGCGTGGAATATCCGCAACGAAAATCACGTCGTGTGTCTTATTGTCCGACGATGTAAAGGATATGTTTAAACAGGATAAAAAAATTGTAAACAAACGCAATGAAAGACATAAAACTAGTTTTATTCAGCGTGCGGTATTCGCGTAAATGTAAGAAATCATTAATGTATAATTAATAATAAGGGTTTATTGTGTTCTTACTTATTAAGATTATCTTTATTTACAATTCTAACCAATATATCATTCCTTTCGAAGAAAAACACGTTCCAAGAGACTTGATTATATGCATCTGGACAATGTTTTCGGATAAAATCAGTTACCTTCCTTTTGTTTTGCGACGTTCGTGTTGGAGGAACAGCATGATTGTGCCAATATTAAAGTTTATCTAGAACATAGCAATATTATGATTTGAAGCTCTTTTTCGATTTTTTTTATTAAAAAACCATATGAATAAGACTAAAAGACTAAGACATTTAAAAAATTTACGCTTCGTTATACTTTTAGACATTCATTAGGAAATTAAATTATCATAAATACGTCACATTATGATAAGCTAGGGTCCTAGTCCTATAATATAATTATTTATGACCTCATATAGATGAGATAATCTTCGTCTTGACCGAGGAAACATCACGTCCCCATATAATATCAGCTTAGAATATAGAAGTATAATGCGACCATGTTCCTTTTTGTTAATGATGACCCAATTACTAGTGATGATACATTCTATATCAGTCTCCAATTGTGTCAACGCATCTGACTCTTGAATTTTTATTTAGGATATATGAAGATGTCCTGGGTCGTCACTTACCATCAGTTGAGTTGTGTTCGTTTGTAATAGGTAATACTATAAAAAAAAACATCCATAACATATCTCGTATAAAGTCACATACTCGTAATTGTGTACTGATAAATAGTAAATAATATTTTCATTACAAGACCTTTTAAAATACGTAAATCAAACAGTAAGTAAGGCTTCATGGAAAATGTATATTAAAATAACAAAACATCAAAACGTTAAATATGAAACAAATGAATTCTTTGTTTCTACCTCTACGTCAACATAAATATTCACAATTAGTCTAACGCCGTGTTCACGTGTTCAACTGAAATAAAAACTATGCCTCATATGAACAGGATTTGAAAGGTAGTATAACGAACCTTTATGGACTTTCGACTCGTTGGAGATTGAAACAATGCCATTCAAGGTTGAAATTAAAGCTCACAATGCTCATAAAGGAATCGCCCCAAGAACTTTACGAGAGACGTATGTATGAAGATAACGGGAAACCGTTTATACGCGGTCGACAGAATCAATAATGACGCTAAACTCACCTTTAATGACAAAGCAGAAGGAAAAGTATCATTAAAACTGAGGGTCAAAGATAAAATTGTTCAAATGAACAGCATTTAATTGTTTTTCTTTTCTTCCTAATGAGGCGGGAGTGGTCGACAATGGTTGTCATTGTCACTGACTATTGTTTTTTTTTTTATAATTTTAATCCCTTTAATTTGTTCTTTCTCACTTCCGTATGTTAGGAGAAGGGTGTGCGTGAATAAGACGGAAGTAGCTCAGTGAATAATTATTTAATATACATCTAAGATAGTCACATAATGAGGGTTTGAAAGAGTTTTCATTGGATTTAATTTGTAAAATTCTATTTAAACTTTAACTTTAGTATTACAATAGAATGATTGAATGATGTTCTCCTGACCTTTTTACACCACGGTACTGTGACATTAACACACAACACAATATATATTATAGTGCCGTAAGCATACACACGCTCGTCGTCCGACGTAATACAAATGTAATAAAATCGTAAGGTTCAGATGTAGTGTTATAGACATAGGGCAAACACACAAAATAACCAGAATTGAAAATAAACAATTTGTGAAATATATAAATTTGTTACTCTGCTGGGAATAGAACCAGAGATCTTTTTTTTAACTATTTTTATAATACAAGTATTTACCTGTTCTACGCAATATAATTTAACTATCGACCCTTCTTCTTAAATAGTAAGAATAAACCAGATCTGAACTGCTCTGTCGTTATAGATAAATATTTTACCGGATATAATGTTTTTTTCTTTCAAATTACCTTTATTCCGTAATTACAATCGCTCGCAATTACATTCTAAAAGCTAGCGAGCGGAAGTCTCGATTGAATTTTCTGTTTGGCATTTTGGAGACTTCCATTCAATCATCGTAGTTATCCATATTTATCCATATGTAGCCCACATGAAGGTAAGTGATTTCCGCGACCCACAACACCCGTACTCCTGAGGTCTATAATAGAATGCCCCGTTACTTGTAATAAAAGTCTCCATACTCACCAAACGAAACAGCAAAATATATTACTACTATACTATATTACCCGGTCGAGCCAACTAATTCATGCTTCAGCTAAAGCGTGGCTCTACCAGCTAACAGTAGGTGGTGTTACGCCCCCATTACATGAGAAATAATTTTCAAACAAATTTCTCATTTATAAAAAATATTTTTTCCTCTTATGCCCAGTAGTGGGATTTATATATATATAGTTACTTTCCTTTCTTTACTTCCCACGAAGAGTAAAAACATGGTCGTGTTCTCTTTATGTAAAAGGTACTACAACCAGATTCACAGACCCATAACTGTTCGTTAAAGTGACACAAACTATACGACAGGTATCGTAGATCCAGATTTTATTAGTTTACCCCTTAAGCGCTGCTTCAAAGGCGATATCCATTGGTATTCAAAATCAGCAAACAAGTCAGCACAGTCCGGCGGCTGCCCTGGCCCTCGTGAGCTCGTTAGGCGTTGCAAACAAATTTGATTACCTAACGATGTAGACACATAGACGCGTCCGATCGCACGAAGATCCACCAAGGGTATCTCGCCCGTATGTCTAGATGGTTACGATCCCTTCTCAGATCGACGAGAAATAGCCTAGCTCAGGTTTTAGAACGTCCCGCGAGTATGGATCCATCTAACGAGTTTTTATTTGCTGATACACCTACTAAATGTGATATCGACCAACAGGATTGTGTTACGGTTGTCATTGGCATTGATTAGTGTTGATTGGCTAAAGTTACAATAACTTAGTTTCTTGCTGGACCATTAATCTAAAATTAGTCGGCTCGACCAGGGTACGACAACGCCCTCTTGGAATATTAGAGGAAAATGGCAGGTTAACGCATTCAATCTCAATCCTTAGGGCTGGTTGCGCATCTTGAATCTTTATTGATTATGTAGATTTCACAGGCTGCAGTCATAAATGACTATCAGTTGAACAGTGTGCTCGTTTGTCACTATTAATATTATACTTTTCTAGAATTGCTAGTGTAACAGTTAATTAAGTAATCATGTACCAACGACAATATAATTATCACCAATATAAAACAAGTAATTTATAAGATATCTTCTAAATATGATATTTTTTTTTAAAAAGCAATCAACTTGCATTTGGTCTATTATATAAATGTCAAATACAAGATTAGTGAATAGTTATAATTTAAAGTAAAACAAAAACTTTTCAAAACACCTTGCAAAGATAATACCGGTATTTAAAGGTCATTCGGACATCTGACGCGGTGCGCAATCAACCAGCATTGTGCCACACAAGCCTTTATTTGTCCGACCGGAGTCGTGCTACCTGAGCATTCACTAAAACAGAGCATGGTCAGCACTCATTAGTTTTGGTAGATACAAACCTGCAATCAGACAATTCTGCTAGATTGTTCTGTTACAATTTTACTCGCCTAGTCATATATAATAATATACCAAAGTTAAATCTTTATTATAAAAACTTAAAAGCTGATAAGTAAGGAGATAAAGGGAAGGGGATAGTTATTAAATAGAAGAATATCACTTTGTTATAACAAACAAATATATTACTTAAAACAGTCATTAGATATGAAAACTATTATATCTTGCCTGTGAAATTGTGTCATGGGTTAGGTTAGTTGTAAGTTGAAGGTAAGTTTAGACAGCACTACAAACATAAAAAAAATGCTGTTCCATGCTGATAAAAATATATTTTTCAACGAAAGTAAGGGTGATAAACGACCAAACATTTTACCTGGTTTCTAGATAGGGCTTAATATATGAGTAGCTTAGCAGTAATAGCGAAGACTAAGGTAATGTTCTTTATTACAACGTTCGGGGTATATCCTACTCAACACAGATTCAAGATGCACTACTCTCACTCAAGGACTATGTAATGGAAACATCAACGTCATGTTACCATTTCACGATGGTATTCTGTTAGGGCGTGGTGCATACCCAGTTGAGCTGATCCATTAGTGCTGCTTGAAGAAACAAGTGCAGTCTAGCACTAATACGAGCAATATGTATGGGGATGCAGCATACCATTTGCTTTACATATTTCTTTATAGTACAGGTGGCAAAGGAGCATGCAGCCTTGATGGTAAGTGAGCACCACCACCCACGAACATCTGCAACACCAGAGGAGTTGCAAATGCATTGCCGACCTTTAAGGAAGATGTAGGCTCTATTATTGAAGGTCCCTAAGTCACATCGCTGGTGGCAGCTGATTACACAGGGTAGTTGTGCATGGCAGGAAATTTCACGTGAAGTGCACAGTGGTTTCCTTGTTGATTTCGACTGGTGATATATACTAGATAACATCAAGTGCGCAAGATATACGAGTATTATAGCACCCTAGGCATTCGCGCAAACACTTGTCATTCTTTTCCTTGATACGATGTAATACATATCCAATAAGATTGAAGACCAGTTCCGACAACTTCATCGCAATGTCCCATATCCGCAATATTTGACCAGTGTTATATGTATACAAAACAACCAGACCCGAATACCAACAATTTGTGATATATAAATATTATTCCTCAGTTAAAAATGCAGTCATCTATCAATCCAGAAACCCCATACATGTGTCAGAGAATTCAAATACTTTAACTACGTTTAAACCACGCTATCGATGGCGTCTGATCTGGCGTAGAAAGGTTACGATTAGAATATTTTTATTTGTTTGAATAGTAATATTTTTACTAAAATGTCATCCACCCGAAACATCTATTTAAATGATCAATTTAGGACTTCTTAAATTCCTTTGTAAGATCCATATGCTGCTGAATGCAGGCCTCCCCTGTAGTTTGCCACAAAGCACGATCTCGAGTCATATGCATCCAATAACTTGCCGCAAACTTGCAAAGGTCGTCACTCCATCTAATAGGGGGTCGTTCTACACTGCCTCTCGAGAATCTTTAATAATATAATAATTATAATTCGAAACTTAATGATGTCGGTTCTAAACTGGAAGTGAATCTATAACATAAATCTGAATAAGAGACTTCGAATTGCCTTTGGCTAAATGGCATTGGGTGAGTATTACAGACGACCATGCTACTAAAATAGTGTTGCATGCAAATATATCGACAATTTCTAATAGAAACAAAGTTTATATTTATATTAACACTTATTCTTTCTCATGGGTAGACCGGAGATTATGAAGTTTGATAAAATTAATATTCTCTCAAGACTAAATAAGCTTCGTAGCTTTGTACTAGCTATCAAAATAAGTAACGTAAAAAACGTTAACATTAAGTAGTAGTTTTTTTTTTTAAACATAGACAGTATTTTGTAGATAAATAATGAATATTAACATTTCTATAATAATAATAAGGATTATTATTATTGAATTATGTAACCATAAATAATGAAACCAGAATGTAATTTATAATTATAAGATATGTTTTTCTCATTTAAAGAAAGCTAGCAGTGCTATTAACGTTCCCGTTAACAACAAAGCTTAAATGCTTGTGCTGGGAGATGGTTCATAGTCGAACCTCGGACGTTAAGGTATATATATATATTATATATAGGTATATATTTATATGTATATATATATATATACATATAAATATATACATAAATATTTATATATATAAATATAGATATATGTGTATATATATATTACTTAGTTGTTTATTCAGTGTCGATATTTAAAATAAACATCATAAATTACATCACTACCTTTACAGCTATGACGAACGCAAAGCAACGCACCGATGCGATGGCGGGAACAAAACACGAAAACTCGATAAATTTTAAAGTGGCGCACGCCCTGACGCCCGCGGCCATCCGTCCCATTCGACAGCTGCCGAAACTCCGCACTCGTGGCTTCATTAATATCCCAGCTTTATTGCTACTATTTCCATACCCTTCGAACTATAAATGTCTAGTTAAAATTTGCTGAACAGAATAATAACCATGTCCGAAGAACAAATACTTACGGCTACCTAAAATAAAGTGTTGAAGATACACTGCAGTTTGTTTCTAGCTGCAGAATAAATGGGTTGGCTCGGCCGTGGTAGGACCACGCCCTCACTGTATAATAGGGTAAAATCGCAGCATAATGCTGTATTTCGTCTGGTGAGTGTAGGGATTCGGAGACGTTTATTACTGGTGACAAGGCATTCTATCTCAGTCCTCAGGGTGACAACGCATCTGCATTATGATTCCTTGTCATGGATGAATGTACACGTGATGGGTTGCAGGCATCACTTGCCATCAGGTGAACTGTGCACTCGTTTATTACTCTCAATGTAATAATATAAAAAAAAATATGTATTAAAAAGAATTAAAGGAACTATGTCATCTTACTTATAATAAATACTCAAACACAATTAAACAAAGAAAACTTCATTTAGAGATACCATTATAGGTAATAGGCATAACACCTTTGTCCTCAGGGATCTTTCTTGTGGATGGATGCAGATGTTATTATTCGTTTACCGTCAGATAAAATATAAATAAGCATAGGATAGAAAAAGGCAAAAGAAAAAGGCATGTTGCAAAGACGTCTCCTTACATTTAAAATTTGTTTGAAAAATTATAAGCTTTTTTTTAATAATACTATTTATTTAATAATACTATTTATTTTTGCGACTACCAACATTTTCTATCTACTACCCAGAGATTGTCACTGGTCATTAATTTACCCTTGTGAACTTTATTTTAGTGACAGGAAGAATATATAAATTATAAGAGCAATTTCTCTCTCTCTCTCTATCTCTTCTAGAATTAATATATGCATGCCTTCGCTGGATCACTTGAATTAATACATAACATTAATGTCTACGAATACGAATAATATACATATATCTGCCACATTACTCTCTATATAGAATACCACGAAGCATGCCAGAGCCTGCATCCATGGATTTCATCGGTAGTCGATATTAAACTTACAAAAATTGCATAGATGAGCGCTCGCTCCAGTCAGGAATACATAGATATAAATTAAAAATTGTTGTTGTGCTTTGTTGTCCGTGGGTGAAGTTTATGTTCACGAAGGTTGAGATGTTGACGATGACATCTCAGCCCCCTACTCCAAGTACTAGTCCAGTGTTTCTTGTAGAATATTTGGCAAGCAAATAAGCAGCTCATGATGGTAAGTGATTACCGTCGCCCATGAACATCCACAACACCAGAGGAGTGGCTATTGTACTGCAGGCCTATGAGTGTTATTCATAAAAAACTGGAATTTATATATAATAATTCACATGTATTAAAAGGTAATGATTAGCACTCGGTCACCTCTCAACGCGGTGAAACTGTAAAAGCCCTCGGGCTAACAGCGGAAATCAGGCCGAAAAAAAAAAGTTTTTTTTTTACTTATTGTGTCATCCATTCATTTAAATTAAGAGCCTTTATTTTATTTATTAAGTATATACTCGTATTATAAATGAATAAAGAAAAGTAAAAACTCGATATTCTAAAAAATGCTCAAAAATGAACTTCAAATAGATAAACTTTACAAACGGCAACGCGTTTCGCAACGTGTTCGCTCCTTATTACGCAATATAAAAAGTCCCTTTTGTTAACTTCGTCATTATCGCATACTCCGTGCACTTCTTCCGCGTTATGCGCAGGGCTGGCTTATTGCGATGTCAACTTTGCTTCATTAAATCATTTAAATCTTACGCCTTTTATCCGTCTGCTGGCAACTTATTAAGCACTTTACATGATGCGTTCTGCGTTTCATTTTTAAAATCCATTCCATTTTGCAAAAGAGAAAGGAATGATAATTAACGTGAAGCGGTTTTAAAATGTAATTTTCGTTTGATGTCAACTTTCATGTGGTAGTTTCTTTGTTTGACACTGATCTCCGAGTATGTTATTATATTTCTATATTTAATCTTGAATTATAATTTAGTATATTGATAATGTAGTAGTGTTATAAAGTAAAGACATCCACTAAAAACGGAAATAACATACATAGCCTAAAGTTTTTGGTATCGGAAGGGTCATGGACTATATATATATAAACATACATAGTTCAATGAATTATCAAGAACTCACAAGAAGTCGATGAATGGCTTAAGATAAGGTGCTCCATTGTCATTTAAAAAGTAAACCTATCCAGCGTGAAGAGATGTGCTGAGTAAAAGATAAGAGAAATAGAGTTGTTAAATTAAAGCCTAATTTAATGCTTGTTAATTAAAGCTTAATTTAATGCTTGTTAATTAAAGCTTTATTTAATGCTTGTTAATTAAAGCTTTATTTAATGCTTGTTAATTAAAGCTTTATTTAATGGTTGTTAATTAAAGCTTTATTTAATGGTTGTTAATTAAAGCTTTATTTAATGGTTGTTAATTAAAGCTTTATTTAATGCTTGTTAATTAAAGCTTTATTTAATGCTTGTTATTTAAAGCTTTATTTAATGCTTGTTAATTAAAGCTTTATTTAATGCTTGTTAATTAAAGCTTTATTTAATGCTTGTTATTTAAAGCTTAATTTAATGCTTGTAAATTAAAGCTCTTGTTCATCTTCAAAATTTGTTACCTTCATATCTATATTACTTCGCGACTATTTATTACGACGGCCGTGGTGTGTAGTGGTTAGAGTACCTGGCTGATACGTTGGACTGATCTGGATTCGATTCCCAGTCTAGGGACAATATTTGTGCACACAAAGTTTTGTATTTTATATAGAACAGGTGGCAAAGATCACCTGGAGGTAAGTGATTGCCGTCACCCATGAACATAAACACCACAGGAGTCGCAAATGCGTTGCCGGCCTTCAAGAAAGGTGTAGGCTCTTGAAGGTCCCTAAGTCGTATCGTTTCGGAAACACCGTTGGCGACAGATGATTCCTCTGAGTAGTTGTGCGTGGTAGGAAATTTCACGTAAAGTGCATAGCGTTGGATTACCATCAAGGTGAATACGATGAAATTTTGAGTTCTGTCGTGATGTACGATGTCTAAATTAGATAATAAATTCAAACATAATAAACTATTGCTCTTTGGGTCTGGGTGTGTTGTATGTATGTGCCGTGTCCGAACCTTCCTTAAATGCTATTATATGTCGAAGTAATTTTTAACTTTATTAATATTTAATTTAAAACTAAACTATTACTTCCATTTCCAGTACGTGAACTAAAATCTCAAATAAAATTCCATACACACCCGTACATATTTTTGAAGCTATCTTGAGTAAGGGCTATAGTCTAGTAGTATAGTATAGTATAGTAGTATTTATAGAGGCCGAGTGTGCAGTATGCAAGGACAATACAACAACTCCTTCGTTAAACGTCAACGCTGTTATTTGACAGCTATGTACATATGGCTGTATAATAAAGTTAATAGAATTCTACAAATATTAACAATGAATAGAAAATAATACAAAAATAAATTTAGAAATTGGTTACTAAGCATGGAGTCTAAAGACACTGAATGGTTATTACATTACTCATTGTAATTCAATTAATAATAAATTATCATTTTAATAAGCTCATTTTCCCCCATTCTTCCATACCAATACTATATAGATCTTAGACTTTTATAAAAATGTGTATAATTTAAAGAGAAAACTTTTCATTCAAATATATAATCCGCAGAGGGGCGCCGTCATACAATACAGGTATTCCTATTAGATGGCAGCACACTGTCTTTTAAGTTATTTATTGGTAATTTTGATCACATCTCGTACCTACTTAGTTATCATTATAACTTAAAATGCTTGTAAATACTTATCAAATAAATTTATTATTATTATTATTGCGTACACGTCGATAATATTATCAATACTTATATTACCCCTCAAGAGGAAACATTTATAAAAGCCGAAAAAAAAATTCAAATACAATTGATTCCATGATCACCCCCTCAATAACTAAAACTGTACTGGACTTGATAACTCGAGATATTATCATTCGTAACTAATAATCACTTCTGCTTCATAACAAATATGGCGCTCTTATTATGGTTATGTATCGATGATGTCGACTGATAAAGATGACGAACGATGATAAATGACGTGGGCCAGATCCACCACTTACCATCAGGTAAATTGTGTGTCACCCCTAACAACTTTATCAGGGTTTGGTTTAACACTGCAGTTTATTTCTAGATGCAGAATCAATGGGTCAGCTCGACCGGGATAGGACCACGCCCTCACAGGATACCAGTGTGAAATAGCTGCATAATACTGCTGTGTTTCATCTGGTGAGTTTAGGTATGCGGATACCTTTATTACTGGTGTCAAGACATTCTACCTAAGTCCTCAAGGGTGACAACGCATATACATTATGATTCCTTGTCAAGTGTGAATGTAGATGTCATGGGCCGCAGGATACATTTACCATCAGGTGAACTGTGTGCTCGTTTGTTACTCTTAATGTTATAAATAAAGAAAAAATATATACAAAAAAAAGTACACTCAAGCGACAACTGGATAATACATGATCCTTAATCTGTAAGAGTGGTCACAGACCCACATAATTTTTTTATATAACAACATAAGGGACGAGCACACAGTTCACCTTATGGTAAGTGTTGGCTGCGGCTCATGATACCAGCATCTTCAAAAAATTCGTGATACATATACGTCGTCACTCTTTACGACTGAGATGGGGTGCCTTTATCTGTAATTAGGTCCCCGAATCCCCATAAACATACGAAACACAGCATTATTATGCTGCTATTTCGCGCTAGTATGATATGAGGTGTGTTTGAGCCGAGCCATTCATGTTGCTGGTAGAAACTAGCTGCATAGTGACTCTACTCTAGCCGCAACCTCGATATTTTAGTTGAGTAGTCACACTTTAGGGTTATGGTGACTGCCTCATTACCAGTGATTAATATAGGTTTACTTTACAGTATCACAACACGCATAGCTCTAATGTGCTATTTTAAACTTGTATCCTGTAAAGGTGTAGACGACACATTTGTACTGATGGAATTTTTAACTACAGCTGGAAACTAATTTTTTTTCGATTTGATGGCCGATGTTAGCCCGAGGCTTTTACAGTTTCGCCGGTGTGAGAGGAGACTGAGCGCTTATGGCGCTGAGTCGAGACCTCTATTAGTCGGTAACCAGTCCAAGCCAAGACTCTCAAGAGGGAGCCTCGGCTTGGACCGTTATCCTGTTCTGCGGGAGTGTCTAACTCAAGGGCCCCCTGTGAGGGCCGAACCGGTCCGAAGGCCCGGTCAGTTGCTGCTGACTAAGAATTATCTACATTAATGTTACTATTATTATTATTGGGATGCGTGGGCGCTGGAGAAGAAGTGGCGCAAGATACTCCAGCGACGCTTCTATCTGTATTGACTGGAGAGAACCGGCTTGTGACGTGGCGGTACCGCGACTAACCTTGTTTACGACGCCCTTGCCTACGGTGGGGGCAGTATGAGGGTGATGCTGGAAACTACTACGTAATGAAGTTACACATAAAATACGTTATATTAAAATAGCAGTGGACAACTCTCGCGTGATACGATTAAAAACGTGGATATCCGCAGAAAAACTGAGTAATCCGACAAAGCTCTTAGGATCAGTTTGAGGAAGTGGCAATGGGGTGGCCATATAGCTCGTAGTATAGATGACTGAGGAAGGAAGGTTCTTGAATGGCAATCACAGTGTAGGGTTACCCCCCACTAGATGGAGTTATAACCTACGCAAGCCTCCGGGAGATGATGGATGCAGGTGGGACAAAATTGGCTATCTGGGAGTCTGTTCCTCAGTCTGGCCTATGTTCAGCAATGGACTAGTGACATAATTGCAGCATAACATTTCGACTTGCGGCAAGATATTCCATCGCAGTTCTCAAAACTTACCTAGCACTTGCCTTATGGTACGGAAGATGAATTTGGACGTCATAGACTATAGAAATCACTTGACATCAGGTGACATATTTCACCAACGATTCAACAAACAAAAAAACAATAAAAAACTGTTATATAAATATAAAAATAAAACTAAGACTACTGTATTCAATGAAAACAAAGTAACATTTAAGTCCCATAATAAAGCAACCCAGAATCCCAGATGTAAAATAATCAATCGTTAAAAATTTTATATTTCCAAGTGACGTTTACAATCGAATATAAATGGATTAGGGCTCGTCCGTCTCCAACGTCTCATCGCTCCTTCCGTCTGTTTCAAATTAAAACACCACTAACTTTGCGGCCATGAATGAAATTTTTAAGCTTATGATTTATGGAAACATTAATCACGTGTCTACGATGTTTATTTGGTGAGTACTGCTAAGTAACATGGGTTACGTAAGGACTTAATGGGCGATGGTAATAAACGAAAGGTTGTGTTTAAAATTAATTTAGTTTTACTTTATACATTTGTATTTGGGTTAGCCATTACGGAATTAGCCGAGGCTACAAGCCCATCACGATACCAGATGATTCAATATTTTTGCAAAATATTACATTATTTTTGTATATGTTACAATAACAATTTACAAAATGGTTAATAGCAGTTTTACAGGTGCGATTTAGAAATAAGGATCCTTATAATTTAATTTTTGAATTGGATTTTATCATTTAAAATATAAACGGAATAAACTTTATTAATCAATTCTTTGTGATATCTACACATCATAGGTAATATGGAGTGATAATCTCAATTGATTGAAGAGCCAGCCTTCCGCTATTAAATTAAAGATATCTCCAATTTAATTATCCACTATGCTCTTATATGAACGGTATCATTTTATATCTTGGCTTAAAGACGAAATTAACCATGAGCAAAATCTAAGCATAGTATTACTATACTACTTGAAAGTGTTTTAGTACTCCAGAAAATAATCAGAGACCGAGTTATATTTCAAGTCAAAGCGCACCGTGCACGAGTTAACGACTACTGGTCGGTGTTAAGGCGCCTTTAAAAGAGATCGGGCGACAGTTTTCGCTATTTAATTAAAACTCGAGATTCATTGGGGGCTTCTTAATTTTCCGCCGCCATCGTCCTTACCAGATGACATTCATGCTACGCAATTCTCGAGACAAATGTTGACACCGTGTATAGATAGCTTTATTTTATAGAGTATGAGTACATCTATATGAATAAAATTTAAAAGTGCAAAGAAAAAATTGGACTGAATTGAACGAAAAATTGGCAAATTCGGGAAATACTTGAAAGCTGTTTCTTTATGGTATTTTTGTATGAACCCAAGATCACTCACGATTCGGAATATGGATAGTTTTCATATTGTAACTAAACGATTAGAAACTAATTTATGAAATTTAGTCGAGACAACATCGTGGTTTAGTATAATATAATAATAAGATGGTAATTGAATACAATTCAACTGTTTATTAGAGGCAATATATTGAAGTACGTTTTTTTTCTTTTTGTTTCCATTTCTTTCGCTTACATAGTTTACGCGTTGTAAAGAAAATATATCTAATATCTTTTAAGGTGTTTTTTATGACCTTATTTTTGGCCCGGATGAAAAACCCTCTCATTACTAATAAGAATTTGTTCTTTTTGTCAATAGGCTATGGTTTAACTTATTACTATTACATTTGACCACAATACCCTTAGACTATTGTCCATTATTCTACAGTGTAGTGAATGAAATTCAAGTACAAGCATTTCAAGCTTAGTTGATGTGGTTAATAAACTATTAGTAACGTCGGTAGAACTAGTAGCATTCTTTAAAAAAACAACAAATTAGTTTATTGCCATAAATAATTAAAACATAAACAATAACGACACAGTACCCACACTGTACAGAGTTGTTTTATTACTACTTAAAATAAAGAAACATATATTTCTCCGACAACATTGTTGTTTACATAGTAAAGATTTCGAATAAATTATTGGTCTACGTAAGAATGGCTTCACTTCCTCGTGTCGTTTCCGAAATGGTTCACTATTTGTCTGATATACAATGAGAAAGTCTTTATTTTGTCCCGGTTGGCTTCTTCAATTCTTCTGTATTGTTGTTACAATAAATACAACTTCAAGAAAATATAATACAAATTCATCATCAGCCTTTTTGAGACGTAACCATCGAATGGAACCTTAGTAGATTATAATAGGATTGGATTGGTTGGAATGCGTGTGCAGTGCAATAAGATCCCTGGAGGATCATCCAGACGTAGTTAGAATACATTGTTTTACTAGGTGTAATCACGCTGTGGACTGTTTCTAATCATCATTCTAAGCATCATAAATAGATTGGCTCCAATGCCCCGGTAGTAGTGTCAGCAGATTCACTACATCGATAATAATTATGTATATATTTATATATATATTCACTTTTAGATATGTTTGTATTTATAATATGTATATTTTTTGTTTTATAGTTAATGTAACTATATAAATATCTATTATTTTACTTAGTATTATAAATTCCTAAGATAATATATAATGATATGTATATATAATTGTATAAGCATTTAGATGTACTGTATGTCTCTTTTTTCTTTATTATTATTCTTCTGACCTTGATTTCTCTGAACCCTCCGAAGGTTGACTGGTAGATAATGCCTTAGGCATTAAGTCCGCCTTTGTGCATATGTTAGTTGTACAAAAGTTTATAAATATAAATATAAATACCAGCGTGAAATACCAGACCAGTGCCACTGTGTTTCTTATAGTAAATGTAGAGATCCGGGGATCAAGTTACAGGAAAAAGCCATTCCATCTATAGTCCACGGGGATGATAACGCATACTTAACTTTGTTGAGACTGGATGAAGATTGGCCATAGCCAATAGTTTTAATTAAACGAGCTGAATACTCACTTGCTATCCCTTATATTATAAAAAAAAAGATTGACGCTAGGTGGGAGAGCTTCTGTACACTACTCTGGGTAAACAGGCTAGTAAGGATAGTGCTAGTGTTCACTCTTATTGACAACATTACAAACGTGTGATATATGTGTTCGAAATGTTTGAACTAGCAATCAAACATTTTACACTGTCAATCAACAACATCGTCAATCATAATCGGTTTTTATTGAAAACGTTGGTGTATTCTACTGAAATACAACTTGAATAAGTATTGGAAATCCGTAGCGTTTCAAACTATTTTTACAGTACCATTAGTAAAGTGCACGGCACTCCTAAATGTCATATCGTTCGCGATGTTTTAGTTACATCGCGTGACTTTGAAAGTACAGTGTGAGTTACTACGAAAACTTATGGTAGGGGCAATGATCTATCGAGCATTTTACAAAGTAAGTCATAAAAATTTAAATAGAATACCGTTGCGATCGGTCTGTTTACTTTCAAGAATATTTGCAATGCGCTATTGCAAAGAATGGTAAAGCAAAGAAGCAAATTTATGCTACATTTTACGGTTTGCGTTTATGTATATTGTTAGATTTTTTCTCATGTATTGAGGGTGACAAACAAGCACACAATTGATCTGATGGTATGTGATTCCTGTGGCTCATTACATCCATCCATTTATCCTCGATAAGGAATCATAATGCTGATACGTTGCCATTCTGGGCTGAAATGGAATGCACCAGTAATAAGAGTCGTCGGATTTCTACATTCAACAATCAAAACACAGCTACGTTATGCTGATATTTTACGCTGTTAATATGTGAGGCTTCCCCGGTCGAACCTTTAATGCTGTAGCTAGGAACTAACTGAAGATTGTCTTAACCACTGTTAAATTATTAATTATATTCTTTGGACTTCTGTGTTTATTGTTTTAAATAGATATTTATATTGCATCATAATGAAAATTCGGTCTTATAATCTTGGCTCGGTCGTCGCTCATTAACCAAGTAGTGTTGATTAAGACGTGAATGCATGTAAGTTGGTAACGTTTGCACAAATAATAGTTCCAAATGAAACATTATATAAGAAATTAATATATTTGATAAGAAATCAGGTATTTTAAAAACCATGACATTAAAGTTATATTTAAGACTTAAATCGTAATTTATTATTTTTATTGTTTAATTATATTATATTATTTATCGATAACATATTTGTTGCATCAGTAATATATCCAATATACATATATCCCGTCATTCTAAAACTAGTCTTTGGCAACTAATTACAAACAACCGGAAGCCTATAAGAAGAAACATTAACGAACTGAAAGAGTATGAACACGTAAAAACGCAAGCTTAAATTTAAATATTAACATAAATAAAACTGAAAATACAACGAACGGTACATTGTATAAATATGCGTGAATTTCGTAAATTACGAAAATGTAAACCAGGTGCAGATAGAAGTCGTGAATAATTCCACACTTCTGCACTTTCGTTGCACACCGCGTGAACAAAGCTTTGAATAAAAATATACAAACGCAACAAAGAAAGAAATAAACTGCGCCGAACATTAGATATGTACCGGAAGCGGAACAGGGGAACGCTTTTATTCAATTTCGGGTACGAAGTACGGGGATTGGGTAAAAATAACTTACCCTTTTAATGTTCTTATGGGATTGCAAACGTCTTAGTATATACACATAAATATATGGTATATATATATATATATATATATATATATATATATATATATATATATAAACTTTTCTTATTTTAGTTTTCTTGCATAAATACAGTTGTATATGTTGTGACACAAGTTTCTTCTACCGCCGAGAACGTGATAAATCGGCACATAAATCTACAATTAATAATGTTCATTTGTGCCGGAACCGGGAATCGAACTCGGATGGTCGCATACCGTGAGTTAAAAGCGAGAGACGCGGTTCTTCGCAATAAAAGAAAATTGGTACATAAAATATAAACATCTAAATATTCTAAGGTAATAATTGTAACTACGGCATCCGTAACTTATCAATTAACAAAAAAAATCATACGTACATACATTAAAGCTATTAACACACGTCCGAATTAACGATGCAAATATCAGCGTGGGGCGTGGCAGTGTGTAAATAGCTTACCGTTATAAAGCAACAAATGAACTTGCCCGTCCGTTTGATTGATTTATAGTACGTGTGAGGACGCTCTGGTGACAGGCGAACATGCAAGCGCCCGCGTCCATTTAATTTGCTGATACTCGGCCTCCGTTACCGTTCCAATGGTGGCCGCTAGACGGGTGTTTTTAATTGTTTTTTTTTCACACTAGACGCATGGGTCATATACGTTTAGAGCCACTGGTATTTTATTTCTATTTCCTTTTTAGAGTCGAATACTTTTAGAAAATAGAACCGTGGTAGCTCAGTATCTTGGTGATTGTATCATTTCACGGTACGTGAGAAAACCGCGTTCGATCCCAGGTGCCATTTTAAGAGCTGATTTGGAAAACATTGGACAAGAACCTGCATGTTTAAGAGAAAAAAATGAAAAAATATTTTGAGGACAAGTGAAATTCCCCAATCTGCGGTGGAATCACGTGGATGGAGTATGCTGTGGAGGTACATATATCCCCAGCTATGGGATTTATAGGCTGTTACTTTTGTTTTATTTAATTGAGTTATTGACATTGTCAAGCAAAGTGTGCAATAATAAAAAAAACCATATTTAGTTTGTTTAAACGTTGTCTTAATACTAATATATTTTGGTTAAATTTATTTGTAAATAATAAACACATTAATAAATACAATTATTCTTGCATCAGTTAGTCTAATGTCTTTTGGACACGAAAAAAAACTTGTTTTTATACCTGTTTGCTAAAATAAATATT
Source organism: Teinopalpus imperialis (assembly GCA_029286865.1). Taxonomy (NCBI): domain Eukaryota; kingdom Metazoa; phylum Arthropoda; class Insecta; order Lepidoptera; family Papilionidae; genus Teinopalpus; species Teinopalpus imperialis. Next base: position 1,743,904 of record JAGSMU010000039.1, read on the forward strand.
AACTTGACAAATATTTAAAAATACTATTTTTATTTTGTTAGTGTAAGAAATACTATCAATCCTATATACTATATATGGATAAAAGAACGTGATGTTTTTATATAAATCAATAATCTGCAATAGCCTAAGGCCTAGTCTATTAGCCGTACGTTTTGCATAACATCGTACAACGTTTCTATGGGCATGAGAAGGGCGAGGTCACGAAATGGTAGCATTGCATCGTGATTTTTAACCAGTCTAACTATGCTGTGAGTAATTAACGAAAATATTAGTGATTCTGAAACAGTTACTACAACTATTTAAAAGAAAAAGTGGATATTAAAAAAAAAACATTTTACTATAATTTAAAGACATAATCTTAAAATCCAAGACATTATCCCGTTTCCTCTTCACTGATCACGGATAGGAAACGATATCCAAAATAATTATACAAGGGGAAATGAAGAGGAATATCACTTTACAGTCTCAAATGAACAACGATAGTATAACGACGCAACATTTTGTGTTAACAACGCATGCCGGTGTCCGAAATGCCTCCAGCCTTGCCTTATAGGCTTCATAACAATAAATGTTACAAGGATGGGATGGCTATTATCCGTTATTGTTATTCGTTATTGCCGCTTCCTATTGTACTATTTATTCGAAATGTCCGTCTTATACATTGTGTATAATGAGAAATAACGGGTGCTACGGAAGATATGAAATGTTTAGATATTAATTTAGATGAATATCAATATCACTATGTAAGTAGAATTGTAGATTGATAAATATTCCACGGTTCAGAATATTAGCGTAGAGCTCTTTTGGAGAACGAATATTGTGGATATTTAGGCTGCGTTCCACCAAAACTGAATGACATAAAACCTAATACTATGGAAATAACATTGATACAGATTTTCTTTTTTTTTTAACTTTCCTAGCAAGTGCTCGACCAAAATCCCACCTGATTTTAAGTGGAAATGCAGTCCTGGATGGTAAGGCGCACTAGCTCAGTAAATGCCTATTCACTCTACTCTTGAAAACACCCAAATTGTAATCGAAGGGAAAGACGGGCAAACTGTTCCAGTCTTTTGCTGTACGAATAATGATAGACGAAGCAAAGCGCTTCGTTCGGGTTTGAGGGATGTTCACAACAAAACGATGAAATCCAGCAGTGCGTCGTGAAGTCCGATGGTGGAACGGGGATGGGGAAATTTGATCATGTAACGGGGATGGGGGAATTAGATCATATCCAACGAGTCCTTCTACATCAGTCCACTGCCCAATTTTCAACTGCATATGCTGTTCAGCTAAGTCAAAAGGTTGTGTTGTCCATCGGCTAGTTCAAACTACGGCAGTCACGGTAATGGGATAAGAGTTGGCTCAAATAACAAATGCATTGACGGATTGTCGTTATAATAATAATTGGTTAAAACTTCTTCAGACAAATTGCAAGTTATAAATAAATTTAACAACTCTAGGGTAATTAAACAACTATAGATAAAGTAATATTTAGATCAAGATATTAATTATCTTATAAATATATATAAACAAGAACTGTCAATAACCTTATGGTCTAGGTTTCGCTATGTGGTTGTAGAAAACCAGAGGATAATAAGGGATTACTAGTGACCAGGCGTCCCATCTCAGACCTCGGGGGTAATAACGCATCTGCATTATGTTTAATTATTGAGGCATGTGGGGCACACATTGGCATCAGGAATCAATATAAAACTGTGTGCTTGTTTGTCACACTCAGTAGAACAAAAAATGATTTATAAACCAAAGTGTTCAAAATTTTTATACCAACAACTTCCATATAAGTTAAGAATGAACATCTTTTTGCTGGTAAACGTTTCAAGCACTTTCATTTCCAATAAATTGGTGTCCTAGCTATAACAGGAAAAGAAACGATACCGGGAAAAGAGCAAATGCTGCATATTGTCTGCGGGGTAAACATACCGTATTAAAAAAACACGAGGTCCAAACCGCGAGCAGTAAAGCTTCCTTGGGAGCTGCAACATGTGTCGACTGATTTATGGTAATCTTTGTACGCGGAAAAACACGGATGCAGCGTTTTATATGACGGTATTAATAGTAACTGCTTACCGAATTCATATTTCGATTTCGTTTGTTATAAACGGGCTTAAATTATTTATGTTACTATTTGTAGATTGTTTTATTTCTTCTTGGTAAAAACATGGTGCTTCGTTTTATCAAAAAAATTAGGGTAGACAGAGAATACTACGCCATTCTCATTAGTTACTCTCAAACAGATTAGAGGTTTTCTGTATTAGAAGGTTAAAAAAAGATTTCATTGGTAATCATAATATCATATCGCAATACGAAGGACCACTAAATCAAGAATATAAGGTACTAGGCACAATGCCAATCATTGCCTTTAATTTTTTTCCACCAATACTTTTAGTGATGTTAACATTACTAACATTCCCGTTAACCCACTAACCAAGCTTAAATGCTTTTGTTAGGAGATGGTTGACGACAAAAGTTGAATGGAGGATTCGAACCATTTGGCTATTAACTATGTGGATATAATTATGTGATATGTATGCACAAGATATTATATAGATAGATAGATTTCGCCTGTTCATAATAATTATCATCATCATGATTATTTTATTTTATCATTAGTCCGCTGATGAACTTACGCTTCCAGCACAGACTGCCACGAAGCATAGTCCAAGTCCAAAGTTTGCCGTATCCATTGATATATATATAAATATATAAATATGGGGAATGAGACAAATAATTTGTATTACGACTCCTGGGAACAGTCCCTCACGTAGTTCCACTGCGGATTAGTGTACCTTTAAAATCGATTGTGGTAGAGCTACACTGCAATTTGTTTCTAACTGCACAATTAATGGGTCAGCTCAACCGGGATAGGACCTCGCCCTTACAGAATATCAACATAATGCTGCTGTGTTTCATCTTTTGCAGGGATCTAGAGATCTTTATTACCAGTGACAAGGCTCAGTCCTCAAGGTGACAACGACAAGAATTATGATTTAAGGATGTATGTAGATGTCATGGGCCATAGGAATCACTTGCCATCAGGTGAACTGTGTGCTCGTTTGTTACTCACAATGTAATAAAATAAAAACACGTGTGTAGTTCTGTATTAAGACACCTTCATAATACAATACGGTTTTCAAATTCTTCAACAGTAAACGATTTCTATACGAGCTTATTTCTTTTGCTATCAGGCTTCCGGCACCACAGAACCGCTACCAATACGGATCTTATCGAAGTGACCTGAGTGCCTCTCGAGACGGCGGAATCCCATTGCTAATGTTCGGGCCCATTGTTTCTTAACCATTGAACTTTTAGCACCAAGTGAAAAAATAGAGAAGACGCGATAAGCTTAAGAACAAAACCTAGCGTCTTTAATGAAAGCTAAAGACGACCGAGTCAGTCGTCTTTGTTTAAGAGCCAAACTGGCTGAAAGGAAGACGCGAGATAGTAGAATAGTTGAAGCATTGTGTGGTCTATCCTTTAAGTAATTATACTGATACTGAAAATTCTCTCAGACAAATAAGAATACGAATGAATTTCTAAATTCGAGTGTATTTGCTCACATCTTCTACTTAGTAATCATTTCAGTCCACGGAGGAAGGGACACGCTCGTATATAACATAATTAAGACAAAAATTGTTATCCCTTAATTGATTACGATTGCTAATGAGATCTGTCTTATTTGTGACATAAACATCTGTTTGACTATCTGATATAATTTCGCAATTTTGATATAATTTTTTTCCAAATCACCTCTTGCCTCATCATTAGACGTTATCTGTTAATACCATAGTAAGATAACAATTTGGATAAGCGAGGAAAACTTAAGACACAGAAACTTGTACGGAATCATTTTAGTCTCCAAGCGTCGTCCTCAAAGCACGTGCCTCTTGATTCGTACTCAAGGACGGAAGCGTCCAGTCGTGTACCACAGAATAACAACTTGAAGTAGCAACATAAAGGCATTGTTTGTCGTATGATAAGCGATCTAGACAACCAATTACAAGTAAAGAGATATTCCATATTAGACCTTAGGGATGTCAATGGATTTGCATCTTGAATCTTTACTTAGGCTGGATGTAGATGTCACATCACACACGTATATATATTTTTAAGACAAAATAGTCATAACTTGGAGAGTTTAACGTAAAAAATACTTTTAACTTTACTAGAATACTCAAACGTTCTAAAAAAAAGGATTAAAACATCCACGAAAGCTTTACAAAATCAGCTTTTTATACCGCAAATTAAATTTTAAAAACATCAACTACGTAAAATATGTGTTTCATACCTTTGAAAACAATATTATTTTATGGGAGATGCACAGTTTCATTAAACTTTAGTTTTAAAGCTCATAAAATACTATTGCGACGCAAATTTTTGCAAATATTCTTCATAGGAGAAATGGAGCAGCGGTCGGATTTTAATATGTCATAAACCGTAAATGCCACTTAATTGACGTCCTTAAAAATAGTAAATACAACTTTGTTCAACGAGCAATAAAGTCCAAAATCTATTAGGCGAGTGAAATATTATTTTGGTGTTTGTAAAGTTAAAACAAAGACATCTTTGTTGGAGATAGGTTTGGATGTGAATAACTAGTGATTCCTGTGTCTTTGTGATAAAGACGAGAATCGAAACCTGTCAAGTTCGACGGAGTGAAAATAAAGTGTGTTTTCGTCAAGACAAGTCCTAGAGTGCATGGTCGTCCTCCAAGCCAGCTTTATGTCTCCAGCGATGCGATGTTGGGAAGCTCCTTATCGTTTCGCAGTAAAATGCTTTCCTAGTACTTTCTCATCCACTTTTACCACGAAAAAATATACATTGTTTCGCTAAGCTCTAGTAGAGTATATGCGTGTTTTCATCCGGAACTTACGTAATATCGTTGGAAATGGTATCGATTCCCAGTATCTTGTCTTGTCAGTAATTCACATCAAATGGTCAGTTCTAGGCATACAAGAATACTGAGAGTTGAATGAACTTTTAAACAGTGTGGGACGCTCCTCTACTGAATTAAGTAATGATAATGTACAACGTGTGCGGGAAGACGATGGAATCAGGTGGTTCAAGGTGGTCGGTGCGTTGCAATCTATACGTCTATGTTTTGTGGTCGACTAAAGAGAGGTGATAATGATTACTATAGATATTATAAATTATTTGAAATGTTTGAAACGAAAAAAAAGTGTAAATAAATTTTCGGTATTATTTGTAAATTCTATATTAAGTATATTAAGAATATAATAATAAATTTACAATGATACAATGTTTTAATTACATATAAACCAAAGAAAAACTTTTTTTTATAATACTTTATTAATAGAGTTTACTTAATAGAGTATTAAAAAAAATACAAAAATATATGATTTTTATTTTTGGTTGTGAACAGAAATGGTGATTTTTTTATGAGTCACCTAACATAAGTACTATAAAGTATTATAAACAAAAGTGTGAACTAGTGACTACGACCACGCCAATTGAAATAATTTTATTAGCAATTCGTTTGTGGAAGAAGAGAGTGAACGCGCGAATTTTACTTGTACCCCCAGCCCAAAAACATGATACATGTCAAAACGTTTATTTTATCATTAACTTTAAACATACAAACTGTTCTACTTAAAAAAATATATAAGATTATCAACATAATATATAAATATTTCATACCATCGTATTACTTTTTCAGTTATCATAATTTTAAAAATTGATTTATTTTTAAATTAACGAACTTACATTGCCTTCAAAATGTCACATTACCTGCAAAAAAACAAACACAGCGTTAGTAATTATGACGGTGCGCACAAAATTCCTGTCGCTCATTAATTAGGCCAGCGGACCGTGGGCCTTTATTTTAATTACCGAAAAGATTAAATTTTCCATGTCGCGGAGTTACGGCTTTCATATGCAAATCGCCAACAAAGCGGACGGATGAGGGCCGCGTGCCACAGACGAGTCCTTCACATTGTATTAAAATAACTTATTTAATAACGAGTGGAAAACGAGCGCCATTGGGATCACTGTGCTTTAAAAATTATACAAGAGATATGCAGCATGCGGAAACTTCTTTTAGCAGTAGATCGGTTTGATATTGGAAGATGGAACCACACATTCGCAGTATAGTTATGTTGAATGGCGCTGCTGGGAGTTGAGATCAAGAGATCAAGAGAGAAGGAACACCAGGTAACATCATTAGGTAACAGGATCAGTTTGATAGTAATACAGCTACACTGCAGTTTGTTTCTAGCTGCAGAATCAAAGGGTCAACTCGACCGGGGTCGGACGAGGCATTCTATATTAGTCCTCAAGAGTGACAACGCATCTGCATTATGATTCCCTGTCAAGAATGAATGTAGATGTCATGAGCCGCAGGAATCACTTGCCATCAGGAGAACACTGTGCTCGTAATTTAAAAAAAACAATACGACTAAATTTTGTTGGTTTAATGATTATTGGTATAATGGGCCGCAAAAGTTACCCTGCAAAAAGTCGCCACTTCTCTTGTGTAGGCTTCAAGGAAGATAAAAAATGTAGATATCATGGGCCGCAGGAACCACATGCCATCAGGAGAACTGTGTGCTCGTTTGTTACTCTCAATGTAATTTAAAAAAAAAAAAACAATACTATTAAATTTTGTTTCCTTATCAAGGATGAATATTGGTATAATGGGTCGCAAAAGTCACCCTGCAAAAAGTCGCCACTTCTCTTCGGTTGTGGCCGTAGGTCACAACAGTACCTGAGTGGAGATTCTTTTCTTTATTTGTCGCATGGAAGGTTTCATTTTTTTTCATTTATTTATTACTTTTTGTTTTCTTTTGATTAGGTAAAACTCTTTTCTTTTTCTTTGTTTGTTTTGAATTACTTTTTATGGTATCTGATTTTATTATGTATTGTTTGTGTGCCAGGAAGAAATAAATTATTGTTATTTCAATAATATTAGATGACCAGGTGGCACAATAATCATGGTACATAGATATTGTGTTAGTGGGTCTGTTATTAGCAAAAACCAATATTGATGTGGCTCAAACTAAGAAAAACTACGTACTACGCTACCAATGTAGCAGAAAATTTTCCTATAAAAACACAATTCTTGCCCGGGCTGGCCTTTGTATTTTGCGAAGGGAGAAATTTTGCTCTATGTTACAAATGATGTATGAAATGTACTACTTACCTTTTTTGTAATAAAATAAGATAACGATTTTTATAGATTCTAGTAAACAACGAAAGAATCGTTATAACAGTTAGGGAAGCGCACTTGTATACAATGGCTTATATCTTGGGATACTTGTTTAATTATTCCCTTAATATGTTATACAGAACGGGTCGTGGTTAGCTGATAGATAAATTTACGTCGCCTTTTCGTATTCTCTTTATGTCTATAGTTAATTTATATACATATAATGTTCTTTATAATTATAATTATAGATAAAACTTTGTTTCCATGGGCGTATTAATTCAAAGATATTATTTAAATTAGTAAATATTTTGTTTTCGCAAACATATGTATGTATCTAAACACATTTGTGCCGAATGTACATTAGTGAATAAAAAGTAAAAAAAGTTAAACTATATTAATTTCGATTTTAAAGTAAAAATAATCGTTCCTATTTTTAAAAGTCATCAGTTTAGCTTAATTTTAATGTAGGTTTTTTTAATTCAATTACGTTACATATGTTGGTGTCCTTATGTTTATCTACTACAGGATTACTATCACAGGAGTACCGGCCTGTCCGTATACATTTTGTGCGTATGGTTAATTACTGTAGGAGTAAGCTAAGCCACATGGATAACGCTATATCTAAACAACATAAGTACTGAGTGATAAAAATAAAACAATACATAAATAAAATTCAATATAGTACTGTGTGCGCTGTATTGTATTTTATTTATGTATAACGCCTGACTTTCATTAATAATTATCTGTCAGTATATTGAATTATCACTAATCTCAAATAATATCAGTAGATCGGCACAAATAGAATAGAATCGCACGAATTTTTTTTAACTTGCGACATCGATTCTACACACGCCACGTCCGTGTGTCTCTAACAGGGATAATTTAATACAATACTTATCCAGATTTAATTTAAAACCGAGGGACTGAAAGTTGAAGTTCTATATCGCATTTGACGTGGCTACATTAAAACAACGTACCACGTAGAACGTACGTTTGAAGAATAGACATATCGAATATGGAATATTATTTTTTTTTTTATATAGAACAGGTGGCAAACGAGGCAGAGACTCACATGACGGTAAGTGATAGACATCCACAGCACCAGAGGAGTCGCCTTGCTCTACATGCTTGGGCTTAAAAATTGTAACTTCCACAATAGAGATACTGATTACGAAATCAAATCTTTTTTAAGTCACAAACATGTCACGTTTTCAGTGAATACCAGTGTAATTAGTACCTTAGTGATTCTGCATTTCTTCTAGTTATTGAAAAATAAGCAGAAGACAGTACTGATAATGTGGCGTGCTATCTTAGGTCTTAACTTTTTCCCAATGGTAGAGTTACACTGTGTATCATCGCAGGGATCCCGAACCCTTATTACTGATGACGAAGCATTCCATCACAGTCCTCAAGGGTAACATCGCATCTGCATTATGATTTCTTGTCAAGGATGAATGTAGGCGTCATGGGCCACTGGACTATTTACTATCAGGTAAACTTTGTGTTCGTTTGTCACCTATAAATAAATATATATATCTTAAAAAAAACATATAGCCATTTTTAAGGATGTACGTGAAATCTAAAAATTCACGTTTGACACGTTTATATTTTTCTAGTTTTCATTACCGGACCGAAAGACGTAGATTTAAAGTAGAAAGATAAAGAAGTAAAACGAGTACAGTTGTTTATTTTAGACAAACATGTTTTAATTCTTACAAACTCGAGCTGCGTCCGATGTTTGCGGACAAACAATTGTCTCGGAACAAACCAGTATTGAAGTGTGTTTGTGGATTTTTCTAAGTGCTCTTGCAAATAATATAAACGTGAAAACAAAATGTAAAAATAATTAATACAAACAGAAAAAAAATATATAATTTACGGAAATATATCTAAAGGTCTAAGTGTTTTTTTTTTGTTGAAACCGCTTATAATACGCGATAGAGCAATTTTGTAACTAAGAGTTGGCTCGACCGTATAATGGTACGGACCATTGTTAAATAAGCTAAAATAGAACTTAAGCAGTCAATCAAAATAAGAATTGAGCGAATGGAATCCTATTATTGCTCACAGGTCAGTCCAACTTTGATTTCATTTGTATGTTGTATCTTTGAATCTGACGGCTTGATGCGAGGAAGTGATGACCGAGGCCTATAAGTGCCTACGGAAAAACTTTCAAGATGTTTTTGTTTTGCCCTTGAGAACCATGATGGAATGTATGTATCCCCGGAATGTATGGGCCTCCGTGTCCCGAAGCATATCATACAAATTGTTGCAGAAAACCAGCATGAAATATCAGTGGATGCTTATATTTCATGCTGATTTTTTGTAAAGACGTGGTCCTTTCCTATTCAAGACGACCCATTATTTTGTACTTCAAAACTTGCCGCTACGTTTCTACTATTCTACCACGATATCTAGGATTGAAGTTGGAATTATTGATCACAACTAATAATTTTGAAATCTCTTACCAATTCTTATATAGATTCCTTAATCCATCTTTGATATATTTATATATTAGATAGATTGCTGCTTTGTGAACTCAAAGTCGGAAGTCAGATATGCAAAAGAGAACGAATTTTATGTTTACATTTTACGATTCTACGAAGTAGCTTTTATTGTTTTTACAATGCGTATTATATATTTGAATAACTGTGGCAATTTGTAAACTGTTGTTTATGAAGTAGTAATAAAAATATTTCAATTTCATCTCCCATTTACATGACGTATTCGCAAGTAATCTTTCTTCAATATGCTACGGAAATGTATGTTTTCACAATATACCCCACAAAAATCATGTTTATCAAGATAAATTTAGGAAGCACTTATGAGACCACTTTCCAAATATTGCAGCAGTTCGATAAGAAACTTTACTAACTCCGCATAACTCTTTATCATAAATCTATTGATAAAATACAAAAAATCGAAACACTAAAATCGTATTTTAAAAAGACGATAAAGCCTAGAAAACGCTCCGTTTTATTGTATGAGCGCCAAAAACTTCGAGTACTTTTAAAAGTTCGAACGCGAAGATCCTCTTTCGAGAACAAAGTTTGGAATTCACCGGCGACTAAAAGTGTTACGCGAATCCCGTAACACATTTACGATCTGTTAAAAAACAATAGGAGCGTCGAGTGGCTGAGGTTAATGCAGAACCAGCTCTGTCCCCGGTTAGGAACGTTGGGTACAGTACGACCCTTACTATTTGCTGCTTTGTAAACTCAAAGTCGAAAGTGAGCGCAAAAGTGGACAAATTTATGTTTATATTTTACGATGCTATCAAGTAGCTATTATTCTTTTTACAATGCTTATTATATATTTGAATATCTGTGGCAATTTGTAAACTGTTGTATATGAAGTGGGGGTAATATATTTAATATCTATTCCATCGCTCATGTAAAGATGTATTCCTAAGTAATCTTTCTTCGATTTACTACGGATTTTTATTTGATTACTTGAAAATTCTGTATATATTAAGTAAATTGTTATATTTTCAAATGATAGCCTTCATTCAGATCTTCAATGGCGTATTTTTAAGTAGGAACAACCAAAAAAAAAAAAGAAATCAATAGAACAACATTGGAGACTAAAAACATCAAAAGGACTGAAAAAATTCATTCGATAGGCACAGAAAACTTAAAATAAATTATACAAAATAAAACGAATGAAAGTCTAATTAGAGACAAATTCCCTCGAAAATTCTAAGTTATAAATCTAATTTTATAGGAAAAATGCGTAAAATTAGGTTTGTTTAAAGGCTTTTGATCATATTCTTTTGTATAATAGAGACAATGGTAGGGTGCTGACGTTAACAGTAAAGTGCTCTTCGCTAAGCGAGAATGAAATGAAAGTTTGCCCCCGTTTCGTTTATTTCCCCGTACTGTTGCTTGTCGATTTGATATATTGTTTTTGCTAGCTACCCAGCATTTGTTTCCAATATCGCCTTTGAAACCTAGCACGTATACAATACGTGTTTCTTAACAACATATGTTTTGGATGTGTTATGCTCATTATTTTCTTATCTCAAGCTTGTATTTTTTGGGGACATGGTCGTTCTCCGCTCAAGATAACCTGGACATACGGTAGCTTGGAAACTTAACTCTACTACTTTTAGAATATGTAGTAAAGACTTGAAAATTATTGCCAATGATATATATATATTAAAAGTCTCTTTATCATTAACTACTTAAACAATTCGAAACTATAATATATCAAATTAAAAAATCACAATATCATAATCCATAACATAATCACAGCTCACAGGCGTGTGATCACAATTATAACATCGCTAATGTGATTTAACAGCGTATCAATGCGATCTGCGTGGCGTGATTTAGTAACAAGCCTACCTTTGTCCCTGCGACAGTATAATTATATGGCGTTATATATTACTATGAGTTTAGGATATTGGCATTGCTTTAGTATCGAGTTGGTATTATTAGCAATTGACAAAATGTCACGTGGTGAATTTATGGCTTCACTAGTAGTAATACAATAACGTACAAGAGATTGTTACTGCTGCCTCGAAGTATAATTATGACATATAATGTCGAGGTAAAAATAAATGATTTAGGAGTATATTTCTGTCATAAAATCTTAATCTGATCAAGCAGATTATTATATCAGAAAGGTCATAAATGCTTCTTAAACTTCCTGTATTGTCTGATCTACTTGTATATATATTGTAAATCTGAAGTATCTAGCTGGTCATCCACCGGCTTTTCGAGAGGGCGTGTAATAATTTAGTACTAACTCATTTCGACAACCACGCTTACTCTTAGTACATAATTAATGCAAACTTATTAGCTTTACATATTATTTATATTATTTGTTTTAGTTTGCAAAAACGCTGCTGGGTGTGACATAATAATAAATAATAAATAAAAAGGAATTTAAATAAAATAAAAGTTCAAGAACATTAAAGGAAAATAAAAGACTATAAGAGAACGATAGAGGAGCTAATTTTTTAGCAGTAGTAGTGCCGTGATTAAGATTAGAGAATTTCTAGGTGTCTCATGAATGGGTCGGCTCAATCAGGGAAGGGCCGTACACAGAACACCATAACACAAACGGCGCGGTACACAATCCAGCGGCATCCACGAGGTTCACTAGAGGCCCAGGCCGCTTCGATACCGATTCGAGCCTAGGTCTTGTACCTCCTTAAGGGGTCTAATCGCCCCGCTCTGTTCTTCGTCCTTAGGGGTCAGAGTGCAGTGGAGTTGCAGTCGTCATCGAGCCAACAGTGTTATCGTTCTGCTTTCTCGCAGGCCACAGTCTATACCGGTGACGCTGTAGAATTTTTTTTATTACATTGATAGTAACAAACGAGCACACCCCTCAAGGAATCATAATGCAGGCGCTTTGCTTAACCCTTGAGGACTGGGATGCAATGCCTCATCACCAGTGATAATGGTCTCCGGATCCCAACGCTCACCAGACGAAACACAGCAGCATTGCAGCATACTGCTATTTTACGCTAGTATTCTGTGATGGCGTGGTCCTATCTCGGTCAAGCCGACTCCTTCATTCTGCAGTTAGAAACAAACTGCAGTGTAGCTCTACCACTGTTAAATCTTTAGGGCAGCAATACACATACAAAACAGTGTGAAATAGTGTAAGTAGAGATCCATGGATCCAAATATGGCGTGACAGGCCATCTCAATCTTCAGGGCTGATAAGCATGAGATAGATATACGCGTAATGGGTTGTAGTCATCATTTAGGTGAACTGTGTGGGCATATCACTCCTAGAAATATTTTATATATAATGTATAAAAAAGGTAAGTTAAGTATCAAACATAATGATCATACGTCCTAGGTCGTTTGCACCCGTTACTCAATAAAAATAGCAAAATGTCCCTGCGTAATAAAATTACACTATACAAAGCGTGCATCCGACCCATAATGACATACGCAAGCCACGTCTTTGCGCATGCTTCCCCGCGTCACATTCACCGACTTCAGGTAATACAAAATCGTTTCATGCGCAAGGCCACCGGTGCACCGTGGTTCTTGCGTAATGAAAATCTACACATAGATCTTGAGCTGCCGACCATAGCTCAGTACCTGAAGCAAGCTTCCCGCCGGTGTTTCGACTCTGCCGTCACACACTCTAACCCCTTGATTGTAAGTGCCGCCACTTACAATCCCATCAAGAATCACAGATTCACCCGCGTCCGAAGGAGACCGAGGCACGCCCTCGATGACCCCGACGACGTGACCACCAGGGCCCAAGCCCTTCATAAAACACAACACACGTACATTGCACCCTCACATCGCCCCGCCGACGACGAGGGCGTCGCAATCAAGGATATTCGCGATACCGCCATGTGACTGGTCGGTTCTCTCCAATCCATACAGATAGAAGCGTTGCTGGAGTTTCTTGCGCCACTTCTTCTCCAGCGCCCACGCATTCCGAAGTGGTGGTATAGATAGCTAATAATCATAGCGAATTTAAAGAATCCTCTGTCAGAAGCAACTGACCGAGCCGAGGTTCGGCCCTCTCGGGCACCCTCGAGTCAGACGCTCTCGCGAAACAAGGTAACGGTCCAAGCCGAGGCTCCCTCTCGGGAGCCCTTGTGCTGGTTACCTATATATAGAAGTCTCGACTGAGTGCCATTAGCGCTCGGTCACCTCTCAACCCGGTGAAAATGTAAAAGATCTCGGACTAAAAGTGGCTTTCAGCACGAAAAAAAAAAAAAAAAAAGATCATACCAACAGTGGCTAGTATCAGATTTTCAATGTGTAGTGATCTGTTATTAAAATACTAAATAGAATAACATGACGCGAATATTGTTGGTGAAACTTCAAAACCGCAATCTCGTAACCGCGAAACGTCATAACTCTACGGTAATCTCTCCGGGATAGAGCGAACAAAAAATGAGCAACTCATTATTTTCAACTTAAAAAAGTTACTGTCGAAAAAGATAAAAAAAAGATTCTTCTAAGTGTGGGGATGATTACTATTTGCTAATATTACGCACGATGAGTTCATTTACTAATTGAGAATTATCTACGAAATTATTTTTATTTTATATAAAATACATTACAAATTTAATATCTTAAAATATTTTATTTTTCTAGTTTCCTGGATCTTAAAAATACGACTACATATAAAGTCAAAAAGTCTTTGGTTTTTGATGGAATTTTCAACCCGGTGAAACTGTAATAGCCCTCGGGCTAACAGCGGCCATCAGCCCGCAAAAAAATGATGGAATTAGTAATTTATGAATTCCTTATTGTGGCAATTTAAACAGGCCGTCTGATTCGGTGAACTTACTGTGTAAAGTCTACTGCTGAAAATAGAAATGTAACGGTTCGAGATTCCGTATGTTTACAAATTATTTTTACTTCTTAATGCTGACAGTTATTTATATGACAAACGAGAATACAGTTTCACAGTAACATTCTTGCGATAGAAATTGTCTGTTCAATATTTAGTATGTAATATATTCATTAACTCTTGTTAGTTGTTGTTTAATATATATATACACACACTTGTATATATACAGTCACTTACATGTATGTTATACCACCTTAAATGTCACAGAGTACCTATAGAGACCTGAATAATCAATTCAGATATATATCTGATGTCTGAGGAAATAAATAATCAAAGAGTTACATAGTCCGAAGTTTGGTTAACAATTTTATAAAAATAAAACAAATTTACATTTGAATTTGGAATCGCTCCCGCGCCTTTTATTCGACATAAGCGAACGCAAAGCGGCGATATGCCGTCATTGCCCACTGCAATAATTCACGCGTCGTTTCGCCCTTTGTATGGCCACACCTAGCGTATAAATTACGGAGCGATGGACAAACGCAGCCGTATGATGGATGTCATCACTTTTAACGCTACTTCAGTTGATACAAATGTCTCCTGTTTCCGTTTGTAATGATTTAAGCATGCTTTTAAGTTAAACTACAATTCAAACACACGTGAAAGGCAAATTCTTACACTTAAATATTTGCATAAAAAGTTAGATAAAGTTTTTATGCAAACATTAAAGTTAAATCCGAAATATCTCATAAATATATTAATTATATACACTTAACCAACATTACTCACAAAATACCGGCATAACGTTGCAGCCATTTGTAAGGTGAATTAAAACGTTAGTTAACGCATATTTGATAAAATTCCGCAAATCATAATCGATTTGCTATTAAACAGAATTAAAATCTTGGTTAAAAAACAAATAATCAAAGTACGATATCTTGCTATTCATTGCCAAAATGCGTGACATATATGTTTGGATTTAAGCATTGAGCTCTGGGTTCAACACTGGACAAGTCTTGGAAATTTTGTAACTAATTATTTAAAAAAATAAACAACCAGTCGAGTTTCGGTGGTTCTATTTTCTTGACGATTCAAAAGTGTTTTAATTAACCTACTCGGTAAAGTTTCTTTTGATTTAATTGATTTGATTTTCTAGTTTTTAAAATACTCTTATTTTTTGTATTTTTTATTGGTGTAATAATTTTATGTAAACTTTCATATATTTTCTCTAACTTTACTGATGTACATATTATAGCCAAATTTTCTTCACTGAATATAATTTCCTTATGCGTATTATTTTTATTAAAATGGTTATAGCTATGGATGGCTGTAGCCATAAACACCTAAACCAATTATCAACAAAGTATCAAGATGTCCATGTGTTGCGAACCCTGAGATAGTAACGGAATGCGTCGCTGCCAGTAACTGGGTATCATAATATATAGACCAAACGAAAGTCACGCAGTCTAGCTCACCGACTCTGCAGGAGAAAAAGATCATAGCGCGTTTTACCTTTGTTAAAAAAAATATGTTAATTAACCTCATGTGTAACTAACAAAAACATTTTGAAACATTTAATAAGCGTGTTCACATTATGCAAATCTTTACCATACGGGTAATTAAAGACCCCCATGCAAAACATACTACGTTCAACTTTAATAAGTAAATACTGTAAACGAGGAATGGTATAAGTTATAACTAAATCTCTATATATTATAAAATTAAGTTGGCCTCGTCTGCCTGAGTTAGCCTATTAACCTAATTGATGTATTTTTATACTTTTGAGTTTAATATGAGTCAGATGTCTTCTCAAGGAATATCTTACAATAATATTGGAATATATTAGAATAATATTTGATGTATTTTAACAAAGATAGAGTCGTGTTAGCTCCGTGTTACGTACGGCTCTCGCTTTTACGCGAGAAAAACGAGTGCCGGTATCAATGAAGTTGTTATTTGCAAAAGTGTTGGTGTTCGGCGATGAAGGAAAACTTCGTAAGGAAAAATTTATACAAGGTTTTTGATCCCGCATATGCACACTGCCAATATAGACTTATGACTTGGCGATATCTTCTGATTTTTATTCGATGACAATTATGCTGTAATTACTGGCGTAAGCAAATATGAAAGGGAGATCAGCGTCATAACTTTTCCCAAATAAATGTAATGTATG
The DNA here is from genome assembly GCA_029286865.1 of Teinopalpus imperialis. NCBI lineage: Eukaryota > Metazoa > Arthropoda > Insecta > Lepidoptera > Papilionidae > Teinopalpus > Teinopalpus imperialis. The sequence continues at coordinate 1,760,538 of JAGSMU010000039.1, forward strand.
CGCATTAAGATTGGAAAATTCGGATTAAGTGTCAAGGATACAGGACATATAATATTATATCCAGACTGATTGTCCAGAAGCTGTATACTCTGAACCCTATGCCACGTGGTCGTTACGCTATTGAATGGTTTTCGTAACCTTCTTTTATCTAAGAGGGACGCTAGCATCTATTAGGCAAAAACTTAATATAATTTTTCGTGTTCCGACAATACCGAATCCGTGCTTGTTTCTTTAATATTTTATGGCTGATGGCCACTGTTAGCCCGAGGGCTGTTACCGTTTCAACGCGTTGTAAGGTGGCCGAGCGTTTAGCGTACTCAGCCCTTTATGAATGGGTAACCAGCACAAGAGCGCCCGAGAGTGCCCAACCTCGGCTCGGTCAGTCTTCTGACGGATTAAGACCGTGCTTGTTATGTTACAAAGTCTCAGGACAATTTTTGTTTTTATTATTTACATCGCATCCAAGTTCTCGATTAGAAGTTCGTAGTTCGTATTTTATTTGTTTTTAATCTACGGATTACATACGATTAAATATTGAGTGTAATTCAGTCCCTTTTTGTTCATGATCGATATCCCTTACTGCCTCCGTCCCTCCACGTCCAAAAATACTTAATCCGATGATCATTATTTTCCTCAAACAAATCAAGGGAGGATTATAAATGGCACTCCGTTTCCGATAATCTATAAATAAATCCTCATATTTCTCTCATTTAAAAATATGTGAGCATTTATCAACAGGCCGCGTTTGAAGCTCGACATCATAACAAAATGGTCTTGAACGCAAACGATATACCAAATTATGTAGAACCTAAGAACCACCCATTAATCCCCTCAAATGAACTATTTTAAAGTAATGAAGGGAGCGGGGTAGTTCAGCAATAATTGGTGACATACGCTACCATAAATATTCGAAGATACATTGACAATTACAAACAAGCCTATGATTCATTGATGCATGATCCGTAATGGTAGGACTCAAGGTCGAAATTTCGATATAATTCATTTGAAAAAGCGAATATAGGCTTAAATGTACAGTAGCTTTTAAATAGACGTTGAAAGAAGTCGACAGACAGCTATCAAGATGTTCTAATAGGCGTAGCGTATGCCAGAAATAATTTACAAATTGCCTTGTTGCTTGATACGGATCTCTGCTCGCTCCTGTACTTGTGGATATCTCTTTTTAGAACACTTCGGCTAACTTTAAAGAGTATTATTTTTAAAAAGAAACTATCTAACCGTTGCCTAAATCATATTTGTTTTTTTATGTTACTGTTTATACAATATATGTGTTATTTTTGTTTAACTATGATATATATATTACAATGTACTCTCGACCATTGACTCGTTGGTTGATTTACCTAATACATAACGCAAATCAATATATTTCTACCCTAAAGCAGTCACAACACATGACGTAATTGCATATATCTGATGGCTTTATACTCTGCATTTATAGACAAAAGTATTTTTTTTAAAACAACCGCTGTTCAACCTAAACGTAGATTTTATTTTTCTAATTTTTACTGAAATTAAAATACTTGTAAAGTTTAAGAACAATAAAATGCCATCAAAAACTTTAAAGAGCTATCTCTTGAATATAAGATGATTGAATGAGGTAGAAGCAGTTAGTTAGCAATGTAATGAAGACATTTGTTCACTCGAGAGCGAACAAAGTCTCTACCTGATTAAGATAAAATTATAATTGTTATTACTAATTATTTCTTTTAGAATAGTGTTGAAACTTGTTCGCAGGCAGTTTATCCCATTTGATACACGTTGTAAAGAAACTAGTAGAACATTTTTAAGTCCAATAAGCATCTATCTTTAGATTGAACGAAATGTTAACTTTAAGCTCATAGTAAAAAAAGTTAATATTTAGATTCATTTCAATAACTTGGGGCCTTAGAACATTAGTGCAGTGGCGTTTATTAGCACTATGCAATCAAAGCATGTTTGCCTTTTTTTACAACGGATGTAATTTGCCTTCGTTTGTTTGTTCGCATTGGAGCCGACAGTTTTGGTATGAGGGTGTATTTTGACGTACGTTGCGTTCTCAAACGTAATTGATATAGTCGAGTCGCGGGGGATACGAAAAATCGAAATTGACGATTTCCGGCTAGACTAGATGTTAATTGTTTTCCGAAACGTCGGCAATATGTGAACATATTATATCTGAGAATAAAGTCTTGCATTAACTAGGAGTTATATTAATGTTGGATGATTATTTTATACGCGTGATATATTAAAGCTCAGTTTAAATCTTCAATCTCTTCCACATGGATTGGCTTGAAAGCAACATGACAATGCTCTTATAAAGATTAATCGCTGCTGTCTGAAGAGCGAGAGGAACTTGTGATGCAATTACTGTGAACAGGTATTCCAACTCAGTTCTTAGTTACTCTCATGGATAATTCGTCGTTTGAAATTTTCTACCACGCACAACTATTCCGAATATCCGAATCTATACGACTTAGGGACCTTCAAGAAAAGAGCCTACAACTTTCTTAAAGGCCGGCAGCGTTTTTTCGACTCCTCTGGTGTTGCGAATGGTTATGGGCAGCAGTGTTTACCATCAGATGAGCTGCTTGCTCGTTTGCCACCTATTTTTATAAAAAAAATATTTTTATTAAAGGCAAGCTCATCGGCGGACTAATGATCTACTAAAGTGGTGATAATGTCGGTCAAAGATGCAATAACACTTCGGCGGCCATTTTTACATTCGACCTGTTTTAGCATACTGTGTGGTGAAATAGCATAACGATACTGTGGTTTTTACGGTGAGTTTTAGAGACCCATTAGGGCGGCACTCCAGTGACTCAGGGATGATAAAGTATGTCCATCTTGAATCTTTATTAAAGATGAGTGTGTAGGTGGATGCACTTATCGTAAAATAAATATTTTTATTAAAGATGGGTGTATAGGTGGATGCACTTATCGTAAAAATAAATATGATAACTTGAACCAAAACATTAACTAATAAAATGTTTTGACCAATATTGTTTCCTTGAAATTAAATAGCCTAATGGTTAATAGTACAGTCTGCGAATCTTAACCTAAGATTGTAGGTTCGAAACTGCCATTCGATTATTTACGTGAAACATCTCCTGGCACAAGCATTTTCAGCTTTATTGGGGTGGTTAACCGAAATATTAGTTATGTTAACAGCATTGCACAAAGTAAACTTCATGCACAAGTAGATTACATAGGCGGACTTAATGCTAAAAGCATTTTCTACCAGTCGACCTGAGGGTGGTATTGAGAAGCTAGGGTAGGTGCATTTAATATTAAAGTAGGAAGAATAACAGTAACTCTTCAAAATATAATATATATTTTCTAATAATATACTAAATATACATAAAAAAAAATATATATGAATACAATAAATATATAGGTGCTAATATCCTTAAAAAAAATGATTTTGGTTCATGATGAAGTTACTTTTTACTTTTACAATATCATTAAAATTACGTTTATTGTCAATTATTGTGGTGGATTTGATGTAACCATTACGGTTTGTTTTTTTTTTATATAGAATAGGTGGCAAACAAGCTGTATGCTCAATGCTCGTCCGATGGTAAGTGATCACCGCCACCCATGACCATCCACCAGAGGAGTACCGGTGTCGGAAGCCGATTATTAACATCAGCATAAGACAATTTTTCACCATAGATTAGTTTTTTTTTTTCGTAAGAAAACTTACAGCTATTATTTATTACATTAAAACTCCTTAAAGTAAATTACTTATAAAGACAAGTTTTCACATTTAAACTTTTGATTTATAAAACGAAAATTTATTACAAAGAAAAAAAAAACATAAGTACAACTATGACGTTGAAGGTAACACACGAGCAAACAATACACCTTAAAGCAAAAAAAAATATTGTGTAAATTTTGTTTTATTCCATAACAATTCGCATTGCACCCGAGCTTTAAGTGATTCAAGGAATTTAGATTGGGGTTAGCGGTATTTAATAACAAAATTCGTCGGGAGATTGTCTGTCTCTACGTTCTTCATTGCTGACGTGAGATTGTGTTTTCCTATCTCTCGAAGGTAAAACAATATTGCGGGAATGCTTCACGCGTAATATTTGCCGGAAGCGACACACGGCTACACAGATTAACTATTTACAGAATAACCAAGGTTTCATAATAATATATTACCCATCGTATTAGAACATTAAAAAAATAATAAAAAGAATATCAGAAATACTATTAACACTACTAATATTCCGGTTAACCACTCCAACTAAGCTGAAAATGCTTGTGCTAGGAGATGGTCACGACAATATTCTAATGGTGGATTCGAACCTACGACCTTAAGTTTCGCAGACCGTACCCTAAACCTCCCTTGCCACTTCATTTCTAATATCTACATACTACATTGCAAAGACGTGGCTTGTTCAGAAGTATTTTGTTTGTTTGTCACCCCTCATATTATATAGAACTCACTACAAAGTTCATCTGATGATAAGTCACTGCGGCCCATGACCACACGTCTAGCCTAAACTAAGATTCAAGATGCATATGTGTTGGGTGACCCCATGAGTCTGAGCTGGAACTCTCGCGGGCCTAATTGCATGTAATTAGGTCCTCGCATCAACATCGCCATCACACAGCACCTTTATGCTGTTACTTCATGTCGCGAGCCTTGGCCATATAACGGTCTATATTTAAAAAGTAAAAAAAAGTGAAATAGGGAATATACTATGCGTCTCGCTCAGACTACGCATGTCTTTTTGTGCTATCAGTCATTGTCTCCAACAGTTTTTATTTAATACACTATTAACTTATTTATGTCGATAATAAAAAAACAGGGTTATCCAGTTCGTGGACAACCAGAGTGGAAGCCTTGATCGTCCCCCAAAGTAAGTCTCAGAAACGGTGGTGTGGTGGTAACATAACGAAGATACTAAGGGAGGTATTGTCTCCTCTACGGCTTAGGCTCCGTACACAGACACCGTTGTGCTCTTTAAGATATCCCGAAGCCGCTTTCAACACAGAATAACCACCGTTGAAGTTTTAGTCGGTATATGTTCCTCATAACCCTTTCTCAGTAGACGGGAAAAAGTAAAAAAGTGAAATAGGGAATATACTATGCGTCTCGCTCAGACTACGCATGTCTTTTGTGCTATCAGTCATTGTCTCCAACAGTTTTTATTTAATACACTATTAACTTATTTATGTCGATAATAAAAAACAGGGTTATCCAGTTCGTGGACAACCAGAGTGGAAGCCTTGATCGTCCCCAAAGTAAGTCTCAGAAACGGTGGTGTGGTGGTAACATAACGAAGATACTAAGGGAGGTATTGTCTCCTCTAGCATAAGACAATTTTTCACCATAGATTAGTTTTTTTTTCGTAAGAAAACTTACAGCTATTATTTATTACATTAAAACTCCTTAAAGTAAATTACTTATAAAGACAAGTTTTCACATTTAGACTTTTGATTTATAAAACGAAAATTTATTACAAAGAAAAAAAAAACATAAGTACAACTATGACGTTAAAGGCACACGAGGCAAACACACGAGCAAACAATACACCTTAAAGCAAAAAAAAATATTGTGTGACTTTTGTTTTATTCCATAACAATTCGCATTGCACCCGAGCTTTAACTGATTCAAGGAATTTAGATTGGGGTTAGCGGTATTTAATAACAAAATTCGTCGGGAGATTGTCTGTCTCTACGTTCTTCATTGCTGACGTGAGATTGTGTTTTCCTATCTCTCGAAGGTAAAACAATATTGCGGGAATGCTTCACGCGTAATATTTACCGGAAGCGACACACGGCTACACAGATTAACTATTTATAGAATAACCAAGGTTTCATAATAATATATTACCAGTCGTATTAGAACATTAAAAAAATAATAAACAGAATATCAGAAATGCTATTAACATTACTAATATTCCGGATAACCACTCCAACTAAGCTGAAAATGCTTGTGCTAGGAGATGGTCACGACAATAGTGTAATAGTGGATTCGAACCTACGACCTTAAGTTTCGCAGACCGTACCCTAAACCACCCTTGCCGCTTTAAACATTTCTAATATCTACATACTACATTGCAAAGACGTGGCTTGTTCAGAAGTATTTTGTTTGTTTGTTACCCCTAATATTATATAGAACATTAGGGGTGACACTCAAACAGAACACACAGTTCATCTGATGATAAATCACTGCGGCCCATGACCACACATCTAGCCTAAACTAAGATTCAAGATGCATATGTGTTGGGTGACCCCATGAGTCTGAGCTGGAACTCTCGCTGGCCTAATTGCATGTACTTAGGTCCTCGCATCAACATCGCCATCACACAGCACCTTTATGCTGTTACTTCATGTCGCGAGCCTTGGCCATATAACGGTCTATATTTAAAAAGTAAAATAGCGAATATACTATGCGTCTCGCTCAGACTACGCATGTCTTTTTGTGCTATCAGTCATTGTCTCCAACAGTTTTTATTTAATGCACTATTAACTTATTTATGTCGATAATAAAAAACAGGGTTATCCAGTTCGTGGACAACCAGAGTGGAAGCCTTGATCGTCCCCCAAAGTAAGTCAGAAACGGTGGTAACATAACGAAGATGAAGGGAGGTATTGTCTCCTCTACGGCTTAGGCTCCGTACACAGACACCGTTGTGCTCTTTAAGATATCCCGAAGCCGCTTTCAACACAGAATAACCACCGTTGAAGTTTTAGTCGGTATATGTTCCTCATAACCCTTTCTCAGTAGACGGGAAAAAGTAAAAAAAGGAATCATGAAAGATTCCTTTTTTTACTTTCCCGTAAAACACATTCCTGAGCTAACTATCGAACTAAAATAATCTACTCCCTATATTGTTAAAGTTGTTTAGTACTATAATATTATTGTTTTAGTATATCATTCAATATCCTGGTACCTAATCATCAATTCACATCGAACATTGAAGCCGTGTGTAGTGACCACTTCGCATCGTATGATTCAACGCGAATACAATTTGCATACGTCTACATAATTTAAAACGTTTTCTGAAACTTTAGGATTGGACAGACAGATGTTCATGAGTTTTCATTCGCTATATTCAGGTTCTTGTATTCTCTAATATTTTCAAACTGTATAATACTGTATACTGTTTAATTATTTTTACTGGATTTTGTTTGATGTTTTTTCTTTGATCGTAACAAAACTGTAAGAAGAAATAACCAGCTGTCTATCCTATTACACGACGCACAGAAAATTTAGAAGAGAGAGAGAAAGGAACTAGCGTCTTTGCTAGGCTTTGTCTGGGTATAAGTTCCTTTCAACCTGATTTATAAATACCGCTAAAACTTAGCTCCTATAATCGAAAGAGTATTTTTTTATACACCTTAACTTTACTCCAGAAATAAATATCTTAACAGTAAAAACTGCACTCAAATCAGCTAAGTGATTCTTGATATTACACTGTCATAAAGACAGACATCGCATGACAGATTTCCTTATATATGTGTTGATAAATATTTGGTCCTTCCTCGATCGAGCCGACCATGTTTCATACGCAACTGAAATTTAGTTGTGTAGCTAAATCTTATGCCAAATCGAGTTTTTTTATTATGTATTTATCTATTTTATATTACAATAATTGAACCATAATTCGCGTTTAATATGTATTTATATTTTGACTTCAAATATTACATACATTCACGCCTGTGACCTCAAGCGCTGTAAAATACTCGAAACGTCGGACAAAATTTATGTCAGAAAGTAAAGTTAGTCTTATACGACGTATAGTATCGTGTAAATTTAAGAAATAACTGCATCTTTATTAAATTCTTATTATGTACTAATGTAAATCGCATCTTGACGAAGATTAAAGCAGCGCCATCTCTTGTAATCCGTCGGAGTGATATTCTCCAGACAATCATGCTCTCCTATGGGAAGCCGACAGTAACTTGCATCACCGTAAGACGGCGCTGAAATCGTAGTTGGTTAAAGATATTGGATATCTTTTCCGTTAGATCGTTTTTTAATGTTTTTTTTAATTCATTTGCTTTCTTTAAATGTATTTTAATATTTTTGAATAACAATGAAACACAAATTATTAATGTTTATGTTTATTGATAGTTTTGAATTACTTCGAATCCCGAATGAGTTCTTTATTGTTGATTTTGTTTTGTGAATATGCCTTCAGATATTGTGGTGATTCTCTCTGCGAGACAGAATCCATACAATGGACGTAGGCACAGATATAATAGGTAATAGACATAGGTAACTAGCTCTAAGAATCAATACGTGTAGAGGATTTATGTAGAACGACATTACAATAAGAACCATTAACCAAATGGGAAGAAAGGTTACCAAACGGCCTTGTATTGTAAAATGCAGCGTGAGACAAATGCTTGTATACGATACGTAGTGACGAGTTATGCATGTTTGTGGGAAGTCAGTGTTTAGTGATGGACTTATAACCATTTGAGATGATACGTTGAAAACAAACTTTAAGCTAGACACATCATAAATCTGTTGAATATATTTTACTTTCAATGACATGTTATTTGTGAGCTCTCATCACTATACAATAAAATGAGATAGGGCTAACTGCACCACTCATCATTTTAATGTAATTAATTGTCATAAAAGTAAAGTAAGCGAACAGCGTATATCCGTTTTGAACTGGCCAGCAAATAGTCCGGATTTAAACCGGATAGAAAATCTCTGGTATATTGTTAAAAAGAAAGTCTGAAACAAACGTAACATCAGTCAAAACGAACTATATGAAGCATTTTTTGAAGCATGGAATTCAATCCCCCTAGAAAAATGTATGAAATTGATTGAATCAATGCCACGTCGTTGCAGTGCTGTTATTGAAAATAAGGGACTCGCTACTAAATATTATTTATAACTATTGGTATGTTGTGGATAGTAGCTATATCGTAAATAACAATACTAATTACTAATACTTAAAATAATATTGTTTTTATTCTTTATTTTTCTAATCTACGACCACCACTGTATATATATATATATATATATATATATATATATATATATAAAAAAAATATTCATAAATACTGGAACTAATTAATTCAAATAAAAGTTACTTTTAAGTTGATAGATTTTCAGGGCATTAGTTTTTACTGAAGTGAAGCCTTACACCCTATACACTAGGTGTCCCTTAAATAGTACGACAAACTTAAGGTCAAAAGTCACCTACTAGACAATAAAAATGACCTTACTAAAATTGTCATAGTATTGATGATTTTTTAATTTTTTATTTTTATTTTATTTAACTTTTATTTATACAAAGCATTTATATAAGGGAAATAATATAGGAAAGGTATGTACAAAGGCGCTGCTTATTTTAAAATTAAAATCTCTTCCAGCATGCCTGGCGTTGGAAACATTACTGGAAAAAAACTTAGTGTACTCACAAAATAAACAAAAATAAAAAAAATAAAGAAAATAAAATAAAGATTTTTTTCTAAAAATATTAAGGAAAAAGTAATATATGTTACACTTTTCTAATATCTCTATTAAACATGAAATTAACATAAGCAAAATGCAGCAGCAGCACAGTACCTTTGTTTTTCACGTTCGAAGGCAAAAGTTGAATAATTTGTTTTTTTTAAAAAAGATTTTAATCGTTTTCAACTTTTTCCAACGAAATTGATCAAAATTATATTTGAATATGGTACAATAAAGGAGAGTATATAAAAAAAAACTATCTGACTATATGTACATACAGTTAAAAGGTTATTTTCTCGTAGGTGAACCGTTAGTCTATCTGCCCCATAAGTTTGTCGTGCTACTTACAGGCCAAATTGTATATAGAACATCTATAGACCTTAGAACATAGTCCGCCACGCGTATGCAGTGCGGATTGACGGACTTTACATGTCTTCGAATAATTTTTTTTTATATAATATCTTACACATGCAGGTTTCTACAATATGTTTACCACCGAGCACGTGATTTACAAGCTTATAATTTCGACAAACAATTTCATAGGCACCGGATATATCTGGTCTATCTATGAATTAATGGCGATTGTGTAAACTGATGATACTCAATCTATAGCCGAGCTTTTGATTTTGAGCAGCTTTTGATGTTAACATCAAAACAATATTGGTCCATTCGAGACAAATTGGCAAGGTAAAAACTTGATAGATGGGTGCCCCGTGAATTTAACGATCGCCAGCGCAACGTACGCGTTAAGACCTGCCTCGCGCTGCTCAACAGGAACAGAAATGAAAGAATTTTGAACCGAATTGATACATGCGACGAAAAGTGGATTCTGTTCGACAATCGAAAGCGCTCAGCAAGTTATTTAGATCTTGGTTCAGCTCCAAAGCAATGCCCTAAACGAAAAATGACCTCTAGAAAGTTGATGGTCACTGTTTGGTGGTCTAGTGCCGGTATGATTCATCACAGTTTTTTACTAAACGGCATGAGCATTACTGCAGATGTGTACTGTGAAGAACTGAAGACAATGATGGAGAAGCTCGCGCATCTATCTCAAGCAACCAGCTTTGGTCAATTAGTCGTCCCCGCTGCTCCTACACGACAACGCCCGACCCCATACTGCACAACATACAGTCTACAGGCTGCAAGAGTTGGGGTTGGAAGCTCTCCCTCATCCACCGTACTCACCAGACCTTGCACCCACTGACTATTACTTTTTCCAAAATTTGGTCAATTTTTAGCGGAAAAAAAATCAATACCCCAGAGGCAGTACTAAATGTCTTTGAAGAGTTTGTTGCCTCCCATCCAGCTGATTTTTACAAGAAGGACATCAATAAATTACCACTGCGTTGGCAAAGATGCATCGATTACTTGGGTGATTACTTAGAATAACAGAAATAAAAAGTTTGAAAAAAAAAATACTTTAACTTATTTCATACAAAACGGCAATTTCACAGGTAGACCAAGGCAAGACCTATTGGAAATCGTTATGCTCGCATATCGTAAGATTTAATAGTATACTATGCTGAGGTGGTAGCTCTGGTATCGCTCTGTTTATAAGTTTTTGATAATCGAATTTGGTTCCAGCAAACAGAAACGATACTATTATTAATGATTGCAATTGCTTATTTTTTAATAAACGCCTTTTAATAATAGGGTGACAACCAAACACACAATTCACTTGATGGTAAGATATAAAATGCGGCTCATGACGTCCACGTTAAATCTCACCAAATATTCAAGCAACACATGCCTTTATCTGTAATAGGTAATCTCAGCAGCATTATGCTGTTACTTCACGCTGGTAATCTATGAGAGTGTAGTACTTCTCCAGACGAGTCATACCACATAGATCAAGCTGCAGTGTGGCTCTATAATTGTTAGAAGTCAGTACACATTTTCTGGAAAACGTTACGTTCCGTTGTGCTGTAAGCATTTGTAAAAGTTTATCTAATTTATTTAGTTATTGCTGAGTCAGCATCGTACTTAGATGCCAGTAAAGTGTAGAAAACAAAAAACGCTACAAGCTTATCGCATGAATTATAAATGTGTTGAAATAATATATACTCGTACAATACCATAAAATTACAGTGAAAGAGATATATTATACGTGGTAAAACTACTCTGCAGTTTGTTTCTAGCTGCATAATGAATGGTTCAGCTCAACCGGGGTAGGACCCTCACAGAATATCAGCGTACAATAGCAGTATAACGCTGCTGTGTTTCGTCTGGTGAGTGTAGGGATCTGGAGACCTTTATTACTGGTGACTAGGCAGTCCACCTCAGTCCTCAAGGGTGACAACGCATCTGCGTTTCGATTTCTCGTCAGGGATGAATGTAGATTTCATGGGCCAAAAGATAACGTCGCTTATTCGCAACAACGATTAATGTAAATAAAAAACGCAAGTTATTTCATACAAAAATGTATGAAATTATATAGGTGGAGGGTATTTTGATTTTCAACTTTTAAAAATAATGAATGTATTCTTTCTTTAATACAACGTTTTTATTTACTAACTTAATCAAGACGTAGACTATTATCTTCCAATATTAAAAGTCTCGCAATCCGGTCCTTAATCCCGCCTTTAACAACGTTATTTCATTTTTATTACAGGAAATAAAATTTCTCATAACGCTACACAGCTAATGAAGAGCAAAAAAACACAGTTTCAAGAAAACCGTCGCAAGCTATGAAAATTTTATTTTTTAAGTTAAAAAATATTTTTCATTGGGGAAATCCCGTCCGACGTATTTCGTATTAAACCATGAAAATCACATGGATTAATAGGGGATTTTCTGACTTGTTGCGTCAAACTTCAGGCCCGATAAATCTGACCCAGTTTCGCGATAGAATTTTCTACCCGCGATAAATTCTTTTGCGAAATGTTTACCCAGCGCTCACAGTTGGCTATTATATATGTATATTATTTCTCTTTAATTGTATTTAGTATCACAAACGAGCGCACAGTCCACCTGATGGTAAATGATTCCTGCGGCCCATGACATCAATATTCATTGCCATTAGCCACCGATTCTATAAAAAAAACCACAGAAGGTAGGTAGTACCACGGCTCCGCTAATAAGTTTTTGAATAGAATTGAACTCGGTTCCAGCAAACAGAAACAATACTATTATTAATTGTATCAATACTTATTTTTATTTAATAACGCTTTTTTATAATATTAGGGTTGACAAACAAGCAACCTATTCATATGATGACAAGTGATGAATACTCGATAAGGAATCATAATGCAGATGCCAACCCTGATGATTAAAATCGAATGCCTCGTCACCAGTTACAAGACTTTCCCTACACTCATCAGAAGAAGCATAGCGGCGTTATACTGCTAGTTTACACTGGTATTCTGTGAGGGCACGGTCCTTCCCCGGTCGAGCCGAATTCATGGTGCAGCCAGAAATTACCTGCGGTATTTTTTTTTATTACATTGAGAGTAACAAACGAGCACACAGTTCACCTGATGGTAAGTGATGGCAGCGGCCCATAATACGAGTATCTACATTCATCCTCAAAAAAGATTCAGGATGCACATGCGTTCTCACCATCGAAGACATAGATAGTAGCTTGTTACTTCAATGAAATTTAGCGACATTGTACTACTTCATGCTGCTATTCGTGATCTTTCCTCTAACGAGTCGAAACATTTGTGCTGTATCTATAATCTGCTACGTTGCTCTATCAGTGGTAAAATTTTTGTGACCCACGACTTTCTTACGGATACCATATGGGTAAAGTCAAAAAGAAGTTGTCTGAATAGTACTTTACAGTCTCTACAAATCGTAATATGTATAATTGTCTTTCATTTTAAAATTACTGTAGGATATAGGCTTTTCGTAGAAAGCGTTATTTATTAAACGAATGTAGGAATCTTGTCTGTTGTACACGACGCAAATTAAAAAAAATAATATGAAATGTTTTTTCTAGAATGTGGTAATTGAACAAGCAGCTCAATCAAGCCAATCATAAATTATCATCGACGATTCGAGCCACTCTTTGGATGCGGTCAAATGGAAGGAGCCGGTACTGGGGTAGCCCAGCCAAGAGATGGGAACAGTACTCCATGCGAGGACCAATTTGTGCCTGTAAAGTTGCAAAATGAATGAATTGCAAGGCACAGAGGAACGCACAATGAATATAGTAACAATAACAAATCAACACTATACCACTTCCTGCAGTATTGACAGATCTGTAAGCTAATTTATATCTATTTTGTTTTATCCATTTATTAAATAGTCGACCTTGCTGGTATAATGGGCCTGTATAACAAAACTTAATTGGCAATTATATTGTCAAACGTCAGTCAGTCAGCACGGGACTGTCCATAACCCATGGTCTCTTGTTCTTGGCCTTGGACGATTTTTTTTTATATTGAGGGCGACAAACAACAACACCCAGACAATTTATCTGACAGTATGTGATTCCCACGGCACATGACATCTACATGAATTCGAACCTGGATCTATGTACCTGTAGTTAGGCCCCCGTATTCCCACGCTCACCATACGAATCACAGTAGCATTATTATTATTATGTGAGGACGCGATACTTCCCCGGTTGAGGTGTATACAGGTGATTAGTATTAGTAAGCCACAACCATCTGGATACAGTAGAAACTGTTGCTACTTCTGACCTGTATACAGTAGAAACTATTCTAACGGTTTCCGTTTTCATATCCTAGTTATGTCTTACTCAAAGGAAGAAATGTGGAACGAGTTATCCTCGGAATGAGCTCTCCTTGACCGCGTAAGGAAGGTAGAAATCCGAAGACAAAGCGAGCCGACAAAATCGTGTTATAACTGCAAGAGTATAGGTAGACGAGAATTCACTGTGGTTGTACAGATTGCACATTCCCTTGCTGGCTTCATACATAGCATTTTCTTTTAGACCTTTTTAATAGGATTGCCATATTAGGAACTCTGTTTTACTTTAATGCTGTCAATCATGTTATAAAATTGAATTATGTTTTAATACGAATAGTTAAGTATTTGTTTAATGGATAGATAGATATATATGCAAGATTGCAGGAAGTCAATGGATTCAGGAAGCTTAGGATCGTGATGTGGTAATTAGATTTTCGTACATACGGGGGAGACCTAAGATTTTCTTGCGCAAGTGCGAAGTCGTGGTACAGATAGCCAATTATAATAATAGTGATATTAATGTAGATAATTCTTAGTCAGAAGCTGAACTGACCGGGCACCCTCGAGACAGGCGCTCTCGAGGAACAGGGTAACGGTAAGGGTTAACTTTTAAGTTTTTGCCGCTGGTGGTGTTTTTGTTCTCTCGAATGTAGACTAATATCACTGGTGACTATAAAGAAATCTAATAAGAGTTGCATTGAAATACTGCCTAAATCCAATACCTATATGTATATATGTATATATATATATATATATATGTAGGTGTATACATAAATCCCACAACTGTCCTCCCTAGAGTCGTTAACAATCGTCCACGAATCGTCTACAAATTATTTTTGTTCCGCTATGTTTACCTTCACCGCGACACCATGCTACACACTTGGTAAATCAACACTTAAAACTACATAATATTTAGAAATATTATATAGTTATATAATTATTTCTATGTCTAGATAGGAGCTAATCGTCATTCAGCCTGAATTATGTACACTCGCCGTTGATAGAAAAGCTACTGAAAGCCAAGGATGACGCTACGAATCCTACGGCTACGGCCTTAAATCAGTTTAGACATGGCTAACTGCCACTCTAACTAGCAAGCTGAGGTCTGAAGTTGCAGAGACCACACTGTCATTCTAGTTAGAGTACCAACTTATCTTATCTATAATACTATTACACTTGGCTAAATTTAACAATGACTGAATTTTATTTCGATATTCTACGAGTATATTGTTCATTCTGCAGTTTGTTTCTACCTATTACATGAATAAGTCGGTTCGACTGGGGAACTACCATCCTCTTAAAGAATACTGACATGTAACAGCAAGTCCTCAGGGTTGACAACATATCTGAATTATGATGCCATATTGAGGATGGACGTGGGTGTCATGGACCGCAGAAATCACTTATTCAAATTACAATGCTCTGTTTAGTTACCCTCAATATATTAAAAAAAATGTACAGTACCATGGTGGAATAGAAGTATAGCATAGCTGTGTTTCGTATGGTGAGTGTAGCTCAATCGTAACCCTATTACTGGTGCATTCCATTTCAGTCGTCGGTGGTAACAAAGCATTTCGTATACAATGTATTGAATATTCACTGGGGATGAATGCAGGTTTGACAGGTATCAATTATCGTTTATCATGAAGAGAACCGTATGTGAATTTGTATATGTCTACCGACTATACTAGTTTAAAAAATATTTCGTGGTATATTAATAGGTGAACTGACCAAGGATCTGTACGTTCTCTTGAATTCTTCGGAAAGCAGTTTGTGCACCTATGATACGTACGCAATGTACGTAGTATGTATGATGACCTGGAATCCATCTGTTTCAAGGGGAACATTACTGATATGTGGTTTTGTAAGCTTTGCAAAAAGTTAAAGGTTATTTTTTTTTGTGAAACAAGGCGGCGTGGTTTGGTAGATTTTAACACTGATAGAGCCGCACTAAAGCTGCTAATGAAATGGGTCGGAACGTCCATCCACGACTCACGAAGTACTAATGTAAAATAATAGAATAACGTTACTTTGGTGTGTGTAGGGATCTGGAGACCGTTATTACTAATGATGACGCATTTCATATTAATCCTCTGGAGTGACAAAGATAATGAATCATAATGCGGATATTATGATTAATTATTGAGAGTAAATGTCGTTAATGAGTCGAGAGCTGCAGGGATTACTTATGAACAAGTTAACTGTCTGCTCGTTTGCAATTTGAAAAGATGCAATAAAGCAATAATATCAATTGTAGTATATATTGCCAAAGGGACAACAAAGTTCAACGAACAGTAGTAAGCAGTAATGACTTTATTACGCACACAAAGAATTGCCTTCCATTTTTTTTGTGTATTTTCCCTTTTGTAATTTCTGCTCATTTCGATTTTACTTCCTCGGACAAAAGAAGTTGATCACAGACAAAAGGCGGAATAAAGCGGCGAAAGAAATAAAGACATCTCTCGGATAATAGGATCATTACGGGAAGCGTCTCGGTATAGTTTTAGACCGCGTGTTTATTTGACGATTTGTCGTCCTTTCAGTTTCGACGTGAACGATTTAAATAATGTTTAAGTCTCATTAAAATATTAAGGCATTGTATATTTCTATTCTTTATTTTTAAAGCTTGATTGGGAGAGAATAAATAAAACAATACGCATGTCACGGCCAAGATGCGTGAATGACGATATCAAAGTTTCTAATTAACTTCGGCGGTCCGAGCTGAGAATTCAAATCTACTTAAGAGGGCCCTCGGATCGTTGTTCTCTTGTCGTCTCTTTATCTACAGGAGTCGCAGAGCAGCGGTATTGCACCAGTATTCGTGCCGGCATCGTCTTTGTCTTCCTTCTAGCGGGTCTTCTGCTCGCGAGTTCATTTTGGCCAAGCTGTAGAGGATGCTGTGCCAACAGCAATACACATAAGTCATATAAAATAATAATATCGTAGCATTAGCCAGGCCCAAACTGACGACCACGTAGCCCAGCGGGAGACCACTTTTCGTCATAATGCCAAAATATGTAAGCCGATATACGGTAAAATAAAAACACAATAAAAGCATACAATACTTTCATTATATTTAACATGTAATCCTGGTAATCTTGCACTAAAATTTATCAATATAGATACACTAGTATTATACACTATCTAATAGTGACGACTCTTGACACTATAAGGGTCAGTACAGACCAAAGGAGTGGCCGACTAATCATTAACTGTACTGCTTTAAGCTTTATTTCGCTATACCAATTTGAGTGGTATACCAAAGCTAATTATGATAAAATTCAATTGTTGCTAAATTCGTCGCTTTGCGTTGACACTCTGTCTACCTTCTAAAGGTTATAAGCGCATCAGGGATTCTGTAAGTCGCATTATGTAAAGGGATTTTTTGAAGCGAACTTTTAGAGAATTTTTGAAGAAATTTCTAGGTTAAACTTGAGTGCAACGTTTGTGTATGTAACGTTTCTGATGCGAAAAGGAAGAAAATAAGTACTTGGTCTGAGAGAGAAAAAGAGAGAACGATGATCATATTTAATTGTTAGTATATATATTTCTTAAATACGAAAATATAAATATAGAAATCTATACAATCCTCTTTTTAAACTTCTATACAATGTGAAGAATCGATTTATTTTTCGTATTTAGTTTTTTTTTTTTGATTGAAGATTAGATACGCGAATATTTCACCTGTTGCTAAATATACTAGTATCGAGGTTAGGAAGTGGGCTTTCCTCGGTTGAGCCGCTAAATTCTTGCTGTAACTAGAAACTTCACTCAAACTTTAATTTAAAATAAAATCACTGTAGTTGAATAAAATTAAACTGCATTGAACAAATTGAACAGCCTCTAAGTAACAGTATTTGGCGTTACTGCCTGGATCCTTACTCAGCGGAGCTCGCGAGTCTATTCCGTTAAAGTTATAGATGACAAAAGACCAATAGCATCACACAAATTAAAAAAAACTAAACTTACTGCCAGAGTCAGTAGAAAGATTTTAGTTCACCGTTTGACTTCCGACCTTAAACATTTTTTTTTGTGAAATTAGTCAGTGAAATAGAAAACACAGTTAACACTTACAGTATTTAACCTAGATGTGAATTCATTATTCAAATCGTTGCCATCCCTAAGGACTACATGATATACGACTAATTCTCTCTGATTTCATTTACTCACCACAAGTAACACTTAGCAGCTCAGTGTATATAGCTTTTAATAAGCACGCAAGCAAACCGAGTTAAAGTTAGAGTTAATTGCAATTTTAGAGGCCATTTAACCTCGTGCCCGGCTGTTGCACATCGTGAGGAAAAAAAAAATATAAAAATATTTAGGAAAAGTGTGCCGATTTGCAGTAAAGCCGCGTGGATAGATTATGCTCTATCACCCTCTCTAGATAGGAGACCTATGCCCATTAGTGGGATCCGTATGTATGGGTTTTACTTTACTTTATTTCGGTACCACCGCAGTGTTATATAAGTTATATATATTTTATGATCGCGTACTGTGAAAGCTTGGCCCGAGGTCGTTTTACTCTAACCACTTATCCTGTTACGTCTAGTTCATAGCTGAGACGTGACATGTATATACCGTATTGTTTTGAGTATGTTATAATTGCCCTTTCGTATAGCTCCGTTATTAAATCCGCCAATCCACAGTGGAACGTTGAATTGTGAGTTATGCTCTCACACTATAGAGCTTTGCTCTTACCTTTGTCCAGCAATGAGATATATATACCTATATTACATATAACATATAAAAATATATTTTTATAAATATCACGTAAGGCTATCTTTTTCAAGGACAAGGCATTTTGAACTTTGGGTCAACTATGTGTGTGTTTTTTTTATTATATTGAGAGTAACAAACGAGCACACCATTCACCCGATGGCAAGTGATTCCTACGGCCCATCTACACATATCTTGTCACCTCTAAGCGGTAAGATAGAATGGCAAATATAGGCTGTTCCGTTACATTTTTTTTCATGTTATAATTGCTCAAATGTCTTTGTCATTTACCGCACTTTCACTTCGTTAACGAGTATTTGAAATTATATTCATTGGTTGTTATCATTGCGTCTTAATTCATTCATCCGTGTACAGAACTCGATTAAAATTCACGTCGCCGGTCTCAGCGTGACGTTCAGGAGCTTGTCAAAGAGTTCCGACTGACACGCGCTACGGGATTCGAATTCACGATATCTGTGACTCGAATGCGGACCGAGTCGCTTTGGTGGTCCGCGACCGAGTTCTTACGGATTCCACGAATGACCACGCCGTAAATTATAAACAAACTTGGCTAGCGACGACGTCACGTTTTCTCCTTTTATATTTAATCGGGCCGACGACATAGCATTCTTTTCGAAGAATCCTTTTGTTTTACGAATCTATTATAGATGTTTTTTTTGTTAATTTACGAAATAATAATAATACTTTATTGATAAGTCATATAACAAATACAAAGTCTTTAACTCTTGAACTAGGAATAAAATCTGTATCTCAGGTATCAGTGTCCTCTCCCAATTTTTTTTTAATTACAACAGTTTTACAATAAATCTTGAAAGTAAACTTTTAAAAGT
This sequence comes from Teinopalpus imperialis, assembly GCA_029286865.1. Classification (NCBI taxonomy): domain Eukaryota; kingdom Metazoa; phylum Arthropoda; class Insecta; order Lepidoptera; family Papilionidae; genus Teinopalpus; species Teinopalpus imperialis. Next base: position 1,780,194 of record JAGSMU010000039.1, read on the forward strand.
AATATAAACAATTAAGAAAGTAAACATAGTGAAAAAGTAAACGAAGTAAACACAAAAATAAAATAGTAAAAACAATTAAAAAAGAATTTAAAAATATATGTATATTTGTTTGTGTGTCAGTGTGTGTAATGAATTGTAAGTGTAAGGGTTCGTGTGAATGTGGGAAGGAATGCCTACGTTTTTATATCTATAATGCTTATTTAAGTAAAAATTGTTTGTATTAACTGCTCCGTTGAAATGATATATGATACTAATTGGTAGACCCTCACATGTTTTCATAATATTTATTTATTTATTTTATTTAATAAACGCCAACGTACACTGTTAAAATACCATAGATGAGAATGATACCAACAATAGATGAGTGCCACTACATTTATAGACGAAGATGCATGCAAGTATAATAAGAGACATTGTAATAATTTGTAGAATAAATTGACATTATATAACAAAGCCAGAATTTAAACATGTAAATTGAGATTAATGTTCTGTTATAATTTAAATGAATATAGTAAAACAGTTAAAATTAGTTAAAATCAATAATATTAACGGAACAGTAACATTTATTTTAATATGGATATAGTTACATTGCCGATTTTTCATAGCTTCACCATTAATAGCCCCCCTATTCATGGTGAAGCTATAAAAAATCCTGACCGTGACAATGTCGTATTGTGGGCGTAAGGACCTAGGGAGCTATTTCTAGGCATTCCATCTTTGTCGTCATACGTGACAACCCACATGCATCCTGAACCTTGATTGATGACGGATGTAGGTGTCATGAGCCTGTCACTATCTCTCATCGCTAACCAACAGGTGAAAGGTGTACTCGTATATCAACCTTAATATTATAATTAGAATAGGCATTGATCGAAGATTTTATTAAACTAACGGTGGCAAACTGTTCACCTGATGGTAAATGAAGCTGTGACCCATGAACATCTCCTCCACTCCCCATTAAGAAAGACTGAAAATGAAAATTCACTATTATTATTTTATAGAATGCGGGTTTTATAATTTCACAAAATAAAAATTGACACGAACGTATGATACGACCAATTCAAGTTGACCCGTGAACTTTATTCAATTTTTAAACATTTGTGTGTTCATGCATTAACTACGAAACTACGAACAAAAAACGAAAAAAAATAAAAGCTGTGTAGACCCGTCAGTTCACCACCCAGGCGTTCTCTTTTTTTTTCTCACGCAAACAAGCAAACCGATTTCGATTCTCGGTACGCGCTTGTACAAACCGATTTCGATTCTCGGTACGTACTCGGATTTACCACGTGCTCGACGAAGGTCTTCACCTTCAAAACGTGAGAAATTGTCTAATAATTTTTTTTTGAATGAATAAGAAAAATTATTTGAAGATTTGTGGTGTCCAAGAAGGCTTCTTCTTTCGCAGTGAATACCCGTGGCACACCATGATCCAATATCTCCTCGAACGCGATATTTAATTAAAAATTTGATAAAATGTTCACCAGTGTTAGAATAAAATACACACCTTTAACAACTTTCTATTATTAGCATCTGAGAAATATTTCTATTTTTAACAAAATATATATGTATATAGGGCGTAACTTTGACCGCCGCACCTCACCTTTTAAAGTACTGAATCGGTTTAGACGAAAAACGGACAATTCAATTAGAAGTTGCGTTAATCATTGCTTTAAGAATTATCGTAATTAGATTTGTAGAGAATTCAAACATACTAGTATTATTATTACTACATATTAATATGTAAAATCATTCGTAAATTTTTGAACGAAATTGTTGAAAATTTCTTGGTTTTTGGGTCTGAGTATCTTTGACAATGTATCTGAAGTTTCCTTTAATCCAATGTCCGATCCATTACAATGAATTACATCTAGGCTCTATTTGCGCAAATGGTAACAGCGCTATTATATATCCTACGTTTCTTTTATTCTTTGAGTTGTTGATATTTGGATAAACATTTATCAGAACCGAAAATAATCAGCGTAAATATTTTTACACGCATATTATTTACTCTACGTAATGCCATACAAACTGAGTTACGAATACGCGAAATTGTAATAAAACCAACTAGGTTTTGCAATCAGCGTCTATTGTAATTTCCCAAAATAAAGTATAAAAATTATGACGTATTGTTGGAAGGCACCATAATTTTCATTGTTTTTTGGCAACCGCAAAATTGCACGATTGTTCCGTTCAACCAGCAATGACTTTATTACAATGGCAATAAAAAAAACATATTTGTAGTGTTTATCGGACGCCAGTGACCGTGCTTGTAAATGGTTTATTCATATTGTATTGAAGTTATGTTCATTTGTTTTGTGCCTGACGAAATTGGTGCTGTATAAAACATTATCTCGCTGGAAGTTACTGTTTCTATATGGTTTTGATCGAAAATGTTAAGAAGTTCGTTTCGTGTCGATGTTAAGTTGTTTCGTCCCTCTCGAGCGCCTTTGAGCCAGTCCCTTTTGCGCACAGAGTAAAAGTCTAAGCCGAGGCTCTTGTGCTGGTTACCCATTAATAAGCACTCGGCCACCTTTCAATGTTTCACCCCAAAATTTCACCCCTCCCGTGGTGCAATGTATGTACCAACCTGTAAAGCACTCATGTTGCCAAGCAATAAAGGTCATAAAATCTGTATGAGTCTATATATCATTCTCTTAATAATATTTATTTTATTATATGAGTAGAGTTAAAGTTAGTTTCTCGGAAAAACGAAAGCTCGTGCGATGAGCTACCACGCTTCTTTTCTGTATTAAGGATTTTAAAATAAAGCACCTTAACAATGTGTCAGTTAATCCATTACGGTCATTCTCTTATGAATTCAAATCGTGTTTGATATATAATGGAGTATACAAGTGATGACTACTTCTAGACGGCTACATCCATCCTCAACTAAGATTCAAGATGAACATACCTTGACATTTCCGGATCCCTAAACTCACCATGAGAAATACTTGTGAATGACCCGGTTACCAATAAGTAGTGAAAAAATTGCCTACAGATTGTCTATTTACGGTTTAACTATTAAATACATTGTGTCATATTGGTGATCCCAAAATACATAAAGAAGAGCTCCTGCAACTGAGTAAAGACAGAAGGAAAGCCTCTGTGGCGATAAACTATTAAGCGATAAAACGTCAAGGAAAGAAAGAGAAAATGAAAGAAAAGAGGAGAACAAAAACGAGCGATATATATTTAGTTAATAATATATATAATATATATAATATATAGTTGTTTCTTAATTATTATATTTTTAATTATATTTTCAATCCTTTTTGGCGTCAAAAAAAGTGAGCACAAATTTGAACGTGAATTATTACCTAAACGCGCGAAATAAGTACTTGCAATATAACGATAACTAACTTAGGACGATTAAAGTAAATTACATCAACATATTATTAAATGAATACACACTTATATTGAGCATGAATTCAAATTGAAAAGAAAAAAAAACTAAAAGTTCATCAAATCATTTCGTCATGTACTAAACACGGTGACGTAAATTGCTCAAAGAAAAAAAAAAGTGCCCGGCTACTTTAACAAACAGCGTGTTATTCAAAGTCTACGACGACACGGCATTGTCGCCTTTGACAATACAAACAGCCTACTCTCCTTCCTCACGAGAAATAGCTGAAATAAGATCATTGGCCTCAAAGGGGTAATGTCATAGAAATTTGCCTTTTGTTAGTTTTACTCCGCATTTTGGGAACGTGGCAAATTCATGAATGCATTAGCTTGAGTAGCAGATTTATGAATTAGTGCTAATGCGTTTCCTTTTTTTTTCTATTAAACCGAGGGCGAAAAATAAGCATACAGTTCATCTGATGATAATAGATGACGGCTCTTATTAATCGTCTCCCATCTTTTCTCTCTTTTATCAATTCATCAACATCTTTATTTATCCTCATTTAAATATCAAGATGCCCTGCATTTTTTCCCTCATTGAGATGTAATGCCTCTCATCATACGGTACACAGCATTATGTTGCTTGCGGTCTAATCAAACCATTTTTAATGATGTTTATAGTTGTAGCGTATCCCTTCCACGTAAAAAAAGATTTCATCTGAACGTAAATTTCAGTATACGAAACCACCAATCAAGTATAAGTCGGATTTTTTAGGAAACTTATTATTATTTATAAAAATATATATTTATAAAAATTTGAGGTCCGCTATTTCTCAGTGTAGGTGAGGCGTAATAAACTTCAATAGCTTGTTTAGCAAATGGGTGGGCGCCTTTCAGCAGTGGGACAATAATATAAATAAATAGGGAGGGAGATAAAAGTCGGAAAATAATATATAAGCTAATACTTTAGTTATCAATAATAAAATAGGTAGACTACAGTAAAAAATAACAAATTAAAGAGGCAGAATAGAAATCGAAAAATATATATTAATAACATTGTATTAAATAAAGAATACTACTAAGACCGAAGTTAGAATAAACATTTACAAATTAAAAAACAGAACTTGGTACGCTTCGCACTTGGGATTCGCTTCCCTTACAATCCATTTTATCGTCAAAAATTTTTTTTTCGTCAGACGCGCAGTCAGGGTATTTGTGAGCAAAAGTCAGCCATCAAGAAAATAATGTAAAAATGTCGACATACACACGAGCACAAACAACAATGAGCCGTGAAGTAAGCCGCGGCGGAGGGTTATTTTAATGTGATTGGCGCGGGCAGCATCCCCCGTCTCGGCTTGAGTCGCGTCACTGCATTATTAATGTATCCCTTGCACTCGTCACACACGGACGTGACCGACGGCAAGCAAATTCGTGGATTATTTTTAGAAAGTGGATTTTTAGGATCTTATTTTACCCAATATAATATAAGGACTGCGATGGAATAGCTGTTGTATCCCGTCTCAGTCCTTAGCGGTGAAAAACACATTTACATCTAGAATCTTTGTTGAGGATAGATGAAGATGTCATGAGCTGCTGTCATCACTTATCATCAGGCGAACTGTGAGCTCGTTTAGCTAGGCAGTTTGTTTCTAGCTGCATAATGAATGGATCAGCTCGACCGGGGACGGACCACAAACTCACAGAAAAAAAAACCTAATGTTATAAAGAAAAAATACTTAGTTTAATAACTGTTTGTCATATCTTCCTAATTAATAATAAAAGTAAATAATTAGTTTGCATATATTTTTAGATTATTTCAAATTTTCATACAGTATTGGTCTTTGAAACATAAGCTGACCATTGGTGTAAATGTATGTACATGTATCTTCGACATTTCATAACAAACTACCAACGATGTTATGAATAAGATCTGTTCATGCAATTGTATATTAGATTAATAAATAATAAAGGATTGTTTATATATAAACAATGTAATTACTTAAAATACCTTAACCATATTCAGTGTGACCTTATCGCCATTTCAGTATGGGAGCCAATTTGATTAAAAGTGAGTCGAGCGAACACGGCAATGCAACGCACCTCATTGGCTGAAAAGCGCGTATAATTGCCACTGAGAGTGAGCGAGACAGACAAAAGAGTGAAATTGTTAGGACACTTATTATAGTCTATGAAAGTGCAACATGCTGTGCTTCTTAAGGCCCACACGTGTTTCATGCTGTGATATTAAAATAAATAAATAATAATAAAATATTTTTAATTTAAATAAAAAGTACTTATTTATTTTATTTTTATTACTTAATTCAATAGTGTCACACTACAACAATTTTTTTTACTGTTATTACTTTAGAAGCTCTCGCTACGCTCGAAATTAACAAAGAGAGCCATTGCATAAATTTTAAAGGACTCATTTAATCCATACTCCTATGTATATAACGAATTTTACTATTTATTGTAGGTTCCATATGTATATTCTTGTTTATGGTAATTAAAAATGTAATCGCTGAATGTTGAGTATTCACCGGTCGCCAATAGTGGTCTCTTTGTGTCGCGATATGCAGGCTCGCTTCGCAACTAATTATTTCCCTGCATTTAGGAATTCCCTTTGCATCGTCAAAGTCAATGAAAATATTAAATAACTTTATACATCGTTGGCGTTTGTCGAATTCTGCTGGTGTTATATATTGTTTGATGTCTAATAAAATTCTCATCCCATTCTCATAACAAAATCCTCAAAAGTAATTTGAGAACACATTTCTTTTTCTTTCTTTTTACTTGGGTATTTAGTTTAATAGAGAGTAAAAGAGAATAAAGTTTCAGCTATCAAAGAACATATCTCTTAACTGAATATTAAATATTAAATCTGATTGTATTTAGTTTTTTTTTTATTGTATTGAGTGCAACAAGTGAGTACACAACTCAACTAATGTTCTGTGATTTCTGCGGTCTACGACACCCACATTCATCCCTGATAAGGAATCGTAATTCAGATGTGTTGTCACTCCCGAGAACTAAGGTGGACTGCTTCGTTACTATGACTTCTTATCGAGGAGGAATGTGGATATCAGGGGTTGAAAACACATCCCATTAGGTGTCCTGAGATACAGTAAAATACTCTAATCTGCTCATTTTCAAAAACATTTTTTTTTACTTTCTAAAAAAGTGTCCTTACTTAACCATACCCAAGAATCTATGAGCGTACGAAATTTTTTCCGTGTATATATGATTAAGCCATTTTAAACCATCATAAAGTGATGTACAGGCAACTTGACGAATTATCATTTATATTATATAGTTATTTACACCTTATACTTTCTATGCATTTTCAGAGTACAAATAAAAATAGTTACGTCCCCTTGTTGAAGTGATATTAAATACTGACGTACTGATGTACTCAGTTCTTGGTATACTTAACTAAATGAACACAGCTTGCCTATTTTCGTTCGAATTTGCAGCGACGTCCGACGTCGTCTTATGTCACTCGGGAAAAGTTATTAAATAAACTTATAGTTAAGAGCATTGGCATAATGTACAAGACGGGCACAAAGTAACTTTAGGTCTAAATAGTTATTCTATATTGGGCTCATTAGCGTATGACTGGATTAGGCAAGCTTATTTGTGATAAATTAGGCACAAGACATATGTACTTTTATGCAATATTCTTCTTCTACTTACGGTGCCTCTTCAATGCTGAAAAGGTTGGGCACCAACTTTGTAAATCTGTCCCGGTCCAGAGCGAGACGATACAATTCTTCGGCTGACTTAATCCCCTTCAATTCTACCTATATATTCTATATATTACAGTGGCTATATTTTATAATTGAGAGGTGAATATATAATTTATAGAATAATAATAATAATAAGTTTTATTAGACAGACAAACAACTCACCTGATGGTAAATTATTAATGCTTGCCCTTGAACATCCGGCAACACCAGAGAAGACTTGTTGCTTGCATTTGATGTCATCTAGCTAGTTTTCGATCGCCTAGGAACTATATCCACGCTAAGAAGTATCTGTGATTATATAATAAACCGTCTCTCTTCGGTTACTGTATCTCCCGTAAACTAAAAACTAACCAAGGATTGGCAATTCTCATGAAATTTAAGATGTCAAGGACTACATAGTTTACTTTAGTGACGGAAAGTGTTGACTACAGCCCATGACATATATCCTCAACAAAGTTTCTGCATCCTGATCCTTGGGGACTGAGATGGAATGTTCCAAAATACCTGTACCAAAATATCGACTATCGATTAATGTTATGTTTCGGGATCGTTTTGTTTATGTATATCCCGTTTACCTTACACTGCATCCGTACTTTCCTTCGATCGTTTTACGTGTTTGCAGCACTGATGTTTAAGACACTGTAACACATCATGCACATATCAACTGATAATAACTAGATTAAATTGCCATTACATCATATTTATTTTCCAGGCGTTACTTAATTTCTTAAATATGTCAAACAGTCACAAACATTTAAATCAGCCTTTATTTAGCACCACTGCATGCTGACTTATAATTATAACTACTAATATTATATAGCTTAAAGATATAGCATACATGCATGCCATCGGTCAAACCATACTTACTCCACTGCAGTTCATTATTCAAATATAACAAATGGGTTTTTTAATGGCTAGTCACTTCGTGTAACGCTCAAGTAAAAACTGGTGTGTGCAGTGATGCATTGAAAATTAATGTAAAAAGGTTAACCACTTTATCGTATCGAAATGGAACGATCTAGAAACAAGAATGCGATTAAAAATTCACCGATAATACTTAATACCGATGACGTGGTATTACGTCATAGCCCGTAGCGGTTGATAAAATAAGCGTTACGATTGCTTATCGAGGATGAATGTGAGCGTCATATGTAGTAGGAATCGCTAACCATGGGGGTGAACTATGTGCTCGTTTGTCACCCTTAATGCAATAATAAAAACAAAACAATTAAAATAATAACACTTAAAATTACCTCCTAATATATCTTCAATGATCTAATGACTTTTTATTTATTGATATGCTACTTGACTTACCATGGGGGTGAACTATGTGCTCGTTTGTCACCCTTAATGCAATAATAAAAACAAAACAATTAAAATAATAACACTTAAAATTACCTCCTAATACATCTTCAATGATCTAATTACTTTTTATTTATTGATATGCTACTTGACTTACCATGGGGATGAACTATGTGCTCGTTTGTCATCCTTAATGCAATAATAAAAACAAAACAGTTAAAATAATAACACTTAAAATTACCTCCTAATAAATCTTCAATGATCTTATTACTTTTTATTTATTGATATGCTACTTGACTTACCATGGGGATGAACTATGTGCTCGTTTGTCACCCTTAATGCAATAATAAAAACAAAACAATTAAAATAATAACACTTAAAATTACCTCCTAATCTTCTCCAAAGTCTCTACCTCCCTCTAAATGCTCAATGATCTAATGACTTTTTATTAATTGACATGCTAGTTTTTATAGATTTATATTTCAACCAAAGTTTTCCAGTTAGTAGTAGCAATTAGTTTTTATATCGACGGATATTAATATTATGAAAAAAGGTAACACATTGTTTTATATTAGTATAAATACTGCCTTCTTCTCTTTTCGACAGAAGATTGAATAAAAAGGGTCATCGAAACTTTTACGTTGTATGATACAAAATCAATTATTATGCTCTTTAGGATCTAACAATGATGACATAACATATTAACAAAAAAATAAGAGATAAAAACGTAGCAACTAGCAACAGCATATACGATATGTAGAAATTGCCAATTTGTTGCCTGATTCGCTAGTGTAACATTCGTTCATTCAGACAGTTACTTGCTATGGTTATACTATTATATGTAAATATCGTGTATGTATATATATTATGTATTGCTATTTACTCTTGTTCTTAGTAGAGATAATAGTTCTTTTTTTTTTTAATTAAATAAATATACCGTTATAATTTATAAAAGGTAATACACAGTTTACGTCCACCATAGAACGAAACAGTAAATTAAAAATGGATTATTTTATATTATAATAAATAAGAAGATAAAAAAACCCCAAAACTAACGAAAAATATCTCTTATTTCTAATTAATAAGCAAGCAATAATGACGAAACTCTAAGACTAAATACGAGCCGTTTGACGACTGAACTGTTTTAAATGACAATAGAAATAATTGTTGGTCCGATGGAATTTCGCTCAGTTCGCGCTCTCAGCGGAACAATGCGGGCGGGGCTATTGTCGATATGGAAATATAATTGATTTGAGAGGTCAAAGGAATTAAGAACTCGTAATTGCAATTTAAGTTTAATATCGAGATATGTAATAACCGTCATCAAACTTATTATTAAATGTATATTTATAAAAAAGTACGTGAAAACTAGAAAGTGGGTTTTTATTATTTTCGACTACAGGAGTACCCTAGAACTGCAACTCATACCTTTCTATTAGCCTAGACTGAAAAATCAATAATTTTTGTTACTCAAAAATTTATTTATCTGCTAAGATTCGAAACCAGGGTCCGTAAAATAGCAGATTCTCTATCATTACGGTACGCCCACGTCTGCTAATATAAAATACGTCAGTAAAAGAAAACAATGTATCAACAATAAATAAACGAATTGAGACTAAATGTAAGTGGATGTTACTCCGAAGGAAACCAGCATGTCTGAGATATGAAAAAAAAAGTTTCGGTCTTGTGAAGTCCGCCAATCATAAGTTAATATATATATATATATATATATATATGTATATATATATATATATATATATATATTATGTATATATATATATATATACTATATATATATATACATATGTTTCATCGTTTCATTATTTAAACACTAGGATAGAGTGATTATTTATATCTCCGCCCGGTTAGTCAACGTATTACATAAATAAATAAATAAAATATGTAACGTTTAAATATCAAATTCTACTATATAAACTAAATTAATTTTATCTCTTTACCGTAAATCTTAAACTTTTTTTAAATCATTGTTTTATATAACAAATAAACGGTTTTTTATACTTACAATTCCATATTATGTTATTATTAAGCGTTATCTCGGAAAACATTAGAGAGGAGGAATATAACGTGACTAATTTCTTTATGGTATCATATTTATTCTATTTTATATATATTAATATTGCGTTGTCAAGGTCGTTGCCGCTCAGTGTTTAAACGATCGTTAATTATAAAAATTACGACATTATAACAACAAAAATTGGTGAAAGAAAACATCGCGAGGAAATCTGTAAATTTGAAGGCACTTGAAGTCCGCCTATTCGCAGTGAAGCCGCGTGGCGGTATGCCCTCTACCTCCTCTAAAGTGGAGACCTACCCCAGCAGTGGGATTTATGTACAGGCTGTTAAATTACTATTTCACTTTTATTATTGTGTACAAAATTGTAGTCATCTATCTAAATGCTATATGTATGTGTACAGAAAGACGATTATTTGATTAATTTCAAAATCAAAATCAATCGAATAAAAATAAATCTCTATGTAGTTTCAAGATTTGTATATCGTAATTAATATAATGATTATATTTTTTTAAGAATTAAATGTGGTTCTTCGTTTTCAACACTTGCGTGATTTCTTCATTATCATTGTGTAACAAAAGCCTGTGACATTAGATAAACAGCTTGATTAATTACTTACAAATATTCGGTGGGTCACGAAGCACAAATGCTCGGGGAAATTCGTTCTATTTGAACTGAAATTTATTGGTGTGTATTACCTTCACTTGTATTTTCATTTAGCCATTTTTTGTTTCCATATTTGAAGACAAGCAATAGCTTTATTTGTGTCAGATAATATGATATCTGTGCTGGAGCGATTAGTAATAGTTTGCTAGCTTTAGTGGTAGAGCGACACTGCAGTTTCTTTCTTCAGAATGAATGGGTCAGCTTGACTGGGGCAGGACCACGCCCTCTGGGTTACTAGTGACGAGGCATTCCATCACAGTCCTCAAGGGTGACAACTCATCTGAATTATGATTCCTTGTCAAGTATGAACGTAGATGTCATGGAGCGCAGGTATCACTTACCATCAGGTGAACTGTGTTCGTCTGTTACTCTAAATGTTTTAAAAAAAGCTGTAGATTTTTACAAAGATAAAGGATAGCTTACAAGGACACGCATTTGGAAACAAAATTGAAACCAGTCAATCTTTGTGCATCATTCTCTTGAGTTACTTGATTTAATATTTTTTTAATATTACAGGTGAAAAACGAGCACAAAATTTATCTGATTAGCAGCGATAACATCGACTCATGACGCTCGTACATCCATTCTCAACAAAAGTACAAGAGGCATTTACGGTGCCACGTGGGTGGCAGCATGATACAGTTACAGTCAAATAATATATTTAGGTGTCCAGATCCCTACACGAAGCACATTGATTTCATGTTGGATACTATAATGTTAATTTTGGGCATATCGTCCACCTTCATTAGCAGCTTGACTACCTCAAAGCCCGTGATTATAAGCCTTTCTCAGAACTTTTCTTTCACTTCGATTTCGATGCAAATGTTCTTCCGTTTAAATGAAATGAGAATGTTGAACATTCGATGTTACTGTGATATTACTTGCGTTTGTTATTACTTTGCCATTTATTGAGAGGTAACTTTATATTTATTCCTTTAATTTTTCTTTATTGCATTAATATTAACAATGTTAAAGGTTCATGAACGGTGGACTTAATGCTAAAGGCATTCTCTACCAGTCAAACCAAGGTGAGGTGAGATATTGTGAGGTGTATCAATAAACTAATAATAAACAGAAAATACTAAAAATGACTAAAAGAAATAAAGAATAATATATACAGATATATGTTTAGAATAATAGATATTAAATACTTAATACATATACACATAAATACAATTTACAATATATATATATATATATATATATATTTAAATACATTTATGTGTGTGTAGGGAGATGCATAGAACTAAATGAGATACTGCTTACTAACGGAATATAAGGCATACTAAGGAATACTTTTCAAATAACATACCACATACATTAAAGCTTAAACAATGGATCTTGAAGAGAGACACTCACCTAGTCATTCATTTTTGTAGCTTTTATATGTTTATCAGCTATATCTTGTGCGAATCGTATAGTGAAGTATCAGTCTATGCATGTATAATCCCACTGCTGGGATAGGCTGTCTGTCTGGAGTAGGTGTAATTGTATGTAATTATTAGATATGTACTGTGGACGATGCCTCTATCTGTTCGGGTGACCGAAACAAAGCCCACTTTCTATTGCTGGATTGCGAAGAAAAAACCCTTTTGTCAACACTATTTATTACTATTTTAAATGAGATTCTACAATTGTTAAAGATTCAAAATAAAAACTGATTCTACGTTAAACTTGGCAAAAAACTATTCACTAGGCCGGGGACTCTTTGTTCTTTCTTGCTATTGTTCTTGTTTCTATTGTTCTTGCTTGCAGATGTTCTTCCTGTTGATGTTCTTCTTGTAGAGTCCCGGCGGTCAGTGGCAATACGTTGAAATGCGGCCCTTTTTATCCCCGAGGTTCGGGTGTCTAACTAGCGGAACGGAGGCACGTGTTCGGGTCATCGAGGGGCTACCTGCCCTGTGCCCGTCCCGCCGGTCGGTCGGCTGCGAGGGTTCCGCGAATTGCAACGTCTACTTTAAAGGATGCCCTGTGATTGGTGTATAACATTTTGTATGATTAGTGTGGTGCGGATGGTGTGTCTGTGTAGATGTCGGAGTGTGAGGCGTTGTGTATGCGTATGAGTGTTACTGTAAGTCACAGGGCGATCCGATTCACATTTATCTTACTATTTTTAGGTACTAGGTTCCTTATACATTACAATTTCTTCTATAATTACGCAGTCTATGTTAATTATATTCTATGTTCTATTACTATTTTACACTAGGGGTCTAGTGGTCCTGCACATTACTCCCGCCGTGCATCGTTGGCTTCGGCTGGCGATGCAGAATGTTGCGGTGCAGGATCGCCCTGGCTCGTGGGGATCACGACGATCTTCCTCGTCGGTCGGCGTAGTACTCCTCCCTTCGTGTCGACGTCCACAGTTCGTACGACGCCGTCGGGTCCGGGATATGTTGCACGGATCCGTCCACGCACCCACGCGTTCCGCGGAAGGTTGCCATCGGCAATTAAAACCAGGTCGCCGATCTGCAACTCTGGTCCCTGTCCGTGCGGGTTCCGCCTGTTTCGGAGTTCCGGGAGGTACTCGCGCATCCATCTCCTCCAAAAAATGTCGGCGAGTCGCTGTGAGGCGCGCCAGCTGCTCCGGAGGTCTATGTCCCGTTCTGTAAATGTCCCCGGGGTTGGCGTCCTTCCTGGGCCTCCCAGGAGGAAATGGTTCGGGGTCAACGCCTCGGGGTCGTCTGGGTCGACCGAGACGTGAGTGAGCGGGCGGCTATTTACCGTATGTTCTGCCTCGGCGAGTAGCGTATTTAGGACCTCCTCCGTTGGATGTCTTTCGGAGAGGGTCGCAGTTAAGGCGATCTTTACCGACCGTACCATGCGTTCCCATGCGCCTCCCATGAATGGCGCTCCGGGAGGGATGAACCGCCAGTCGATCAGCCTACGCGCAGCTTCCTCCGCCGTGGCCTCGACGACTGCCTTCTTCAGTTCCTTTTCGGCACCGTGAAAGTTGGTCCCGTTGTCAGACCATAGTTGGGTCGGGCATCCTCGACGAGCTATCATGCGTCGTAACGCCATGATTGCCGAGTCGGTGGTTAACGATGTCGCCAGTTCGAGGTGTATAGCTCTCGTGGTGAGGCACGTGAATATAGCCACGTACCTCTTCTGGCGACTCCGTCCTACGGTGATCGTCAGCGGGCCGAAGTAGTCTAGTCCGGTGAAGGAGAACGGCCGTCGGTGGTGTGCTAGGCGGCAGGATGGCAAGTCACCTGTTATCGGCTGCGGCGGCGATGCTGTTCTCAGGTGGCAGTGCAGACATCGCTTGATTAACAGCTTCACTGTCGGCCTTAATCGGAGGACCCAATGCTGTTGGCGACACTCGTTGACTGTCGCCTCGACCCCCGAGTGATGCAGCTGGCGGTGAACATGCTCTATCCAGAGCCTCGTGGTTCGGTGTTCACCGTCTAATACGAGGGGTCGTTTAATGGCTTCCGATATGTCGGTAGTGGCTTCGATCCGACTCTTGAGTTTCAGTCGGCCGTCGATCAGTGCGAGGCTAAGTTTTTGGAGGCGGCTGTGTCGTGGTAAGGGTCTGTTGTTCTGTAGCGCTGCTATCTCTTCTCCGAAAGAGTCCTGCTGTGCACTTCGCAGTAGCAGGTCTTCAGCATTGCGCAGGAGCTCGGCGGGCAAGGGTTGGTACTCGCGTGTGCGAGGCGTCTGCTTCTTAGCCGTTGGCGTTCGTTGCTTCTTACTTCGGGCTCGCCAGTCAGGATCGCAGCTCTTGCTTCTCACGTTCCTCTTGTAGTGGACGCTCTGTTTCGTCGCACGGCAGAGGCGCACGAATTGGAGTACTCGTGCCATGGTTCGTACGTACCTTTCCCATCGTGAGAAGCGTTCGACTTCTGGCGTACTCTGTCTGATGTCAGGAGGTGGCGCGTGTGAGGTGACAACGCAGGTCCTCTCTTCGCCCGTCGTCAGCAGTGACCTCGCGGTGTCTTGTGGCCAGGTCTCTGGTTCTTGCAGGAGGAATTCTGGTCCCTGGAACCACCTATGTCTCCCCGTGAAGTCATCGGGCACGTCCCTTGTAGCGTCGTCGGCGATGTTGAGTTTGGTGGGTATCCAGCGCCACTCGTTCGTAGAGCTGCCTTCTTCTATTGCCGCCACGCGATGTGCAACGTAGGGCTTGAATGATCTTGCGCCTGTTTTGATCCAGGTGAGGGCAGTTCGGCTATCAGTCCAGAATGTGGTGGTGTCTGGCTTCCGCTCGTGTTCTTCGCGCACCGCCGTAGCCATTCTTACGCCCAACACAGCCGCTTGTAGTTCGAGGCGCGGTATGGATAGTAGCTTCAATGGTGCTACCCTCGCTTTTGCTGTGATGAGCGTCGTATTGGCGTGTCCCTCGGGTGAGGATGTACGCCAGTACAGCGCTACAGCGTATGCTGCTTCGCTGGCGTCGACGAAGACGTGGAGTTGTAACGACGTAGCTGAGCTGAAGTTCAAATAGCCTCGGGGGATCGCTAGGTGGCTGAGTCGTTTCAGCTGTTCCATCCATCTCGTCCAACTGGCGGCCAGGTCGTCATCGAGTGGTTCGTCCCACGCGGTCCCACGTCTCCACACTTCTTGCAGTATTTGCTTGGCCCTGATGGTGATCGGGGCCACCAGGCCAAGCGGGTCGAAGAGAGACATTACGATCCTTAGCGCTTGTCTCTTGGAAGGCGCGCTGTCCTGTAGCACGTCTGCGGGAATGCGGGCTAGGTCAACGTTGAATGCGAGTAGGTCCTCCTTCGGCCTCCAGATCAGTCCCAGCACTTTCTGGGCGTCGGTCGCTGTCTCTAAACTCACGCTCGCGCTCTCTATCTGCGACTGGCCTAGCTCTCGCAGTAGTGTCTCCGAGTTCGATGACCACTTTTTTAATTCGAAGTGGGCGTGGCGATGTATTCTTCGTACGGCGGTCGTTACGTCGATCGCTTTTTCCACGTTTTCGAAGCTGTCAAGGTAATCGTCCATGTACTGCTTTCTCTTTATCGCCTCCACCGCTGCTGGATGATCGCGAATGAAGCCTTCTGCGTTTGTGTTCATTACATGTATCGCCGTCGCCGGAGAACACGACGCGCCGAATATCAGCGACTTCATCCTATACTGCTCCGGTGGTCGGTCGTCCCGGCGGTCCCCTCTCCACAGGTAACGGAGCGAGTCGCGGTCCTCGTTGCGGAGTTCCACTTGCATGAACATCTCTGAGATGTCTGCGGTGACTGCGACGGGGTGCTGGCGGAACCTCATGACGACACCGGGCAGGGTCTGCAGGAGGTCGGGTCCAGTCAGGAGATGGTCGTTCAGTGAGACCCCTCCGGTCTTCGCTGCGGCGTCATGGACGATCCTTAATTTCTCCGGCTTCGTGGGATTGAACACTGCGAAGTGCGGCAGGTACCAGGTCCGAGGTCCTGAAGAAGGAGGAGCGGGTTCGGCGTATCCTTTCGACACTATCGCCTCCATTTGGGCGTTGTACCTCCTCTTCAGCTCTGGATCCTTGTCGATCTTGTTCTCCAAGTTGAACAGCCTCTTGAGTGTATTGCCGTAGTTGTCTGGCAGAGTGACGTCTTCCTTTTTCCAGAGGAGGGCCGTCTGGTATCTTCCCTCCTCCGTCCTCTGGGTGTATTTCTGCAGGACGTGACGGGCCTTTTCGTCCGGGTCGTTATTCGGTTTCTTTGGGTTGACGAAAAGGTTGTCCCGGGTAAAATATTCCCGTACCATTTCGTCCAGAGGATCTCGCTGTTCGACGTGACGTAGGAAGTTCACTCGGTGCCCGAGGGTTCTTGTGTGGCTGCCGTGGATCACCCAACCGAGTAGCGTTAACGATGCTACTGGTTGGTTTCGCTTGCCTCTCCGTGTCTCTGATGCAAGCAGGAGGTCCCAGTTATCCTGTCCTATAAGGATCTGGGGTTTGGCGTCTTCATCGCAGATTTCATCAGCGAGGTTTCTAAGATGCTCACATCCTTGGACTGCCTCCTTTGGTATCCGCTGCGCTGCTAGCTCTAGGTGCTCTACGGTGCGTGCGTGGATTCGTGTCTCGCGGGCGTTGATGCCCTGAATCGCGAAGCTGACCCTGCGCGATCTGCGTGTGGTCCCTGTGTCCCCTTCGAAGGTCAGGATGTGAAGGGGTTCTTCAGGCCCGTCAGCTCCGATTCGAGTCGCGAGGTCGGCGTCGATGAGCGTCACAGTGGATCCGTCGTCCAATAGCGCGTAGGTGTCTGCGACTCCCGCCGGTCCGGAGATGTGAACTCTGGCTATTTTCAAAAAAGACACCTTCGGTGTCCACGCAGAGTTCACCTGCTCTCCGGGCTGGTTCGATGCGGTTCGGTTCATGTTCTCTACTCTCGGCGCGGAGTGCAGCATCCGGTGGTGCAGATGGGCGCAGTTGTTTACGTCGCATCTGCGCGGTCGGCAGCTATGTTGCTTCGATCGGAAGCGTAGGCAGCGAAAACACAGGTGGTGCTTCTTGGCGACGTCCCATCGTGCGTTGACGTCCATCTTCTTGAACTCACCGCATTCGGCCGGTTGATGCCCTGGTTGCTCACACAGTCCACACTTCGGCCTTCCGCCCTCGTTGACCGTGTGGACCCGCTGTTGTCGCCGGTTGCTTTCGGCTACATGAACGGCGCTTATCGCCTCCGGGAGGGCGAACGGGCTACAGATTTCAGCTTCCCTCTGCAGGAAGCGGTCGAACTTCAATAGGTCGGGTTCGTGTCTAGGCTGTGCGGCTGCAAACTCGTACCACTGTCTCCTAAGGGTCGGGGTCAGCTTCTCCACCATATTCTTCGTTGCCTCGGGGTTATACAGGTAGAACGTGCAGTCGAGTGCTTGCAACGTTCCCACTATATTGTTCACCCTGGTGGTGAAGGTGCAGAGGTCTCTCGCTGACTCGGTGAGACGTGGTAGCGCCTTTAGGCGTTCCATTTCAGCCATCGCTATTGATTCAGGTCTACCGAAGCGCATCTCAGGGTCTTCATCACGTGGTTCGGCTCCGCGTTTGTTATAAGGAGTCCCTGAACGGCCTCCCTGGCGGTTCCTCGTAGACTCCTCCTCAGCTTCGACATATTTTCTAGCGCGGAGAGGTGCGGTGCTGCTTCGTGGTAGGCGGCGCGGAATGTTAGCCAGTCCTGATAGGCGCCGTTGAAGCAGGGCAGTTCGGTATGCCTAGTTCCTGGCTCACGATGTTGAGCTGCTTGTATGGCATGAGTGATGGCTGATGCTAGTTCGTGGAATTCCGTCCTCGGACGTGAGGCGGCATTGGCTCCTCCCGGTTCTTGAGACCTGGTCTCTGCTATTGGAGGAGCTGGCGGTGCTAAGGTCCGGCGTCGGTCCTGGTGGTTCTTTCTGGAGTGTCGGTGCAGCAGGGGTTCGGTAACCAGGGCACGGCATTGACCGCTGGTTGATGCTGCACTGTCGACACTTGGTTCGGCAGCCAGGATGCGGCAGGGATCGCTGGCTGAGGTCCACGACTGACTGCTGTACAGTCGTGGTTCACTGTCGCTGGCCTCTGATGACTAGATGACGAGATCGGTGGATGCGCTATCGACGGAAGCTCGATATTAGCTCCCGCCGGTGCAGCGGCCGAGGGGTTCCAGGATGCGGCTGTGATCACTGGTGTCGGATCGGTCGGCGGCTGCTGGTTCGGTGGCATCCTTCCATCATTAAAGGGCTGGTTGTCTATTGCGAGGGGGTGGCTGGATTTCAGCCAATCGTCAACTCGCCGTTCCTTTTCAACCTCGGTAATGATGGTGTCATCTTCATCTTCGGTTTCGCGTTCTAGTTCTGCAAGTCGGGCGGCGGCTAGCTCCAGTTTCAGCTGTGCAAGTTCGAGCCTAGCCTGTGCTATGCGGCGCGACTTTGTGGATCTGACTGATCCGCCTCGGCTTCGTGGTCGAGGTTGCACTTCCGGTTGCAGGTCCTGGCGAAGGTTCGGCGTTCGGTGGCTGTCGGCAACGGCGGCTGTTGCTGTTGTGATGACGGTCGGTTCGATCGGCGTGGTATTCGACCGTTCGGTACTACCCGACGTTAGCGTTACATCGGTGGACTCCGTCTGCCTGGTACCGCTCGAGGTGAGTGTGGTACCAGTCGACTCGGTCTGACCGGTGCTCGGCGTTGCGGTGTTCGTATCCGTCATCGATCCCGTTGCTGACATATTCTTGTTCGCGGAGGATCTGGTTTCCGGCATGCTTCCTCGTAGTTTAATGCACTGACTTTACTTGATAAATACTGATTTTAAATAGGCTGACGCAAAGGTTTCTCTCCGTAGATCCGGCTCGAAGGACCATTAATGTGGACGATGCCTCTATCTGTTCGGGTGACCGAAACAAAGCCCACTTTCTATTGCTGGATTGCGAAGAAAAAACCCTTTTGTCAACACTATTTATTACTATTTTAAATGAGATTCTACAATTGTTAAAGATTCAAAATAAAAACTGATTCTACGTTAAACTTGGCAAAAAACTATTCACTAGGCCGGGGACTCTTTGTTCTTTCTTGCTATTGTTCTTGTTTCTATTGTTCTTGCTTGCAGATGTTCTTCCTGTTGATGTTCTTCTTGTAGAGTCCCGGCGGTCAGTGGCAATACGTTGAAATGCGGCCCTTTTATCCCCGAGGTTCGGGTGTCTAACTAGCGGAACGGAGGCACGTGTTCAGGTCATCGAGGGGCTACCTGCCCTGTGCCCGTCCGCCGGTCGGTCGGCTGCGAGGTTCCGCGAATTGCAACGTCTACTTTAAAGGATGCCCTGTGATTGGTGTATAACATTTTGTATGATTAAATGTAAGTGGATGTTACTCGAAGGAAACCAGCATGTCTGAGATATGAAAAAAAAGTTTCGGTCTTGTGAAGTCCGCCAATCATAAGTTAATATATATTTATATATACATATATATATATATATATATATATATGTATATATATATATATATATATTTATATATACATATATATATATATATATATATATATATATATATATACTATATATATATACATATGTTTCATCGTTTCATTATTTAAACACTAGGATAGAGTGATTATTTATATCTCCGCCCGGTTAGTCAACGTATTACATAAATAAATAAAATAAAAATATGTAACGTTTAAATATCAAATTCTACTATATAAACTAAATTAATTTTATCTCTTTACCGTAAATCTTAAACTTTTTTTAAATCATTGTTTTATATAACAAATAAACGGTTTTTTATACTTACAATTCCATATTATGTTATTATTAAGCGTTATCTCGGAAAACATTAGAGAGGAGGAATATAACGTGACTAATTTCTTTATGGTATCATATTTATTGTATATTCTATATATTAATATTGCGTTGTCAAGGTCGTTGCCGCTCAGTGTTTAAACGATCGTTAATTATAAAAATTACGACATTATAACAACAAAAATTGGTGAAAGAAAACATCGCGAGGAAATCTGTAAATTTGAAGGCACTTGAAGTCCGCCTATTCGCAGTGTAGCCGCGTGGCGGTATGCCCTCTACCTCCTCTAAAGTGGAGACCTACCCCAGCAGTGGGATTTATGTACAGGCTGTTAAATTACTATTTCACTTTTATTATTGTGTACAAAATTGTAGTCATCTATCTAAATGCTATATGTATGTGTACAGAAAGACGATTATTTGATTAATTTCAAAATCAAAATCAATCGAATAAAAATAAATCTCTATGTAGTTTCAAGATTTGTATATCGTAATTAATATAATGATTATATTTTTTTAGGAATTAAATGTGGTTCTTCGTTTTCAACACTTGCGTGATTTCTTCATTATCATTGTGTAACAAAAGCCTGTGACATTAGATAAACAGCTTGATTAATTACTTACAAATATTCGGTGGGTCACGAAGCACAAATGCTCGGGGAAATTCGTTCTATTTGAACTGAAATTGATTGGTGTGTATTACCTTCACTTGTATTTTCATTTAGCTATTTTTTGTTTCCATATTTGAAGACAAGCAATAGCTTTATTTGTGTCAGATAATATGATATCTGTGCTGGAGCGATTAGTAATAGTTTGCTAGCTTTAGTGGTAGAGCGACGCTGCAGTTTCTTTCTTCAGAATGAATGGGTCAGCTCGACTGGGGCAGGACCACGCCCTCTGGGTTACTAGTGGCGAGGCATTCCATCACAGTCCTCAAGGGTGACAACTCATCTGAATTATGATTCCTTGTCAAGTATGAACGTAGATGTCACGGGGCGCAGGTATCATTTACAATCCGGTGAACTGTGTTCGTCTGTTACTCTAAATGTATTAAAAAAGCTGTAGATTTTTACAAAGATAAATGATAGTTTACAAGGACACAGGTTTTTTTTTACAAATATAGAGGATAATTTAGAAAGATAAAGGATAGTTTACGACGAATACGCATTTGGAAACAAAATTGAAACCAGTCAATCTTTGTGCATCATTCTCTTGAGTTACTTGATTTAATATTTTTTTAATATTACAGGTGTAAAACGAGCACAAAATTTATCTGATTAGCAGCGATAACATCGACTCATGACGCTCGTACATCCATTCTCAACAAAAGTACAAGAGGCATTTACGGTGCCACGTGGGTGGCAGCATGATACAGTTACAGTCATATAATATATTTAGGTGTCCAGATCCCTACACGAAGCACATTGATTTCATGTTGGATACTATAATGTTAATTTTGGGCATATCGTCCACCTTCATTAGCAGCTTGACTACCTCAAAGCCCGTGATTATAAGCCTTTCTCAGAACTTTTCTTTCACTTCGATTTCGATGCAAATGTTCTTCCGTTTAAATGAAATGAGAATGTTGAACATTCGATGTTACTGTGATATTACTTGCGTTTGTTATTACTTTGCCATTTATTGAGAGGTAACTTTATATTTATTCCTTTAATTTTTCTTTATTGCATTAATATTAACAATGTTAAAGGTTCATGAACGGTGGACTTAATGCTAAAGGCATTCTCTACCAGTCAAACCAAGGTGAGGTGAGATATTGTGAGGTGTATCAATAAACTAATAATAAACAGAAAATACTAAAAATTACTAAAAGAAATAAAGAATAATATATACAGATATATGTTTAGAATAATAGATATTAAATACTTAATACATATACACATAAATACAATTTACAATATATATATATATATATATATATATATATATATATATATATATATATATATATATATATATATTTAAATACATTTATGTGTGTGTAGGAGATGCATAGAACTAAATGAGATACTGCTTACTAACGGAATATAAGGCATACTAAGGAATACTTTTCAAATAACATACCACATACATTAAAGCTTAAACAATGGATCTTGAAGAGAGACACTCACCTAGTCATTCATTTTTGTAGCTTTTATATGTTTATCAGCTATATCTTGTGCGAATCGTATAGTGAAGTATCAGTCTATGCATGTATAATCCCACTGCTGGGATAGGCTGTCCGTCTGGAGTAGGTGTAATTGTATGTAATTATTAGATATGTACCTTCACAATATCTTCTTTATATTTTATACTTCCGAGAATATGGTAATAGTATTACCATTTCTAAATATAACGTTTGTGTAAGGAATGTTTTCCTATATACAAAACTAACAGAAACAACAATATAAGGTATATTTGTTTATTCGTAGCGTTAAACAAAATAATATTAAACTTAGCAAATAGGACAACGCGATGTACAAACATACATTTAATATTCATTATTTGCTAAGCACACACGCATTTTGTCGGTTGTTCACTTTTTGTTAATAAAGGAATATTTTATACAACGTATAACTCAGAAGTTGTTGATCCATTCTGCAGTTTGTGTCTAGCTACAGCATGAATGGCTAGGCTCGACCGGTGAGTGTAGGGATCCGGAGACCCTTGATAGTGATTAGGCTTTCCATCTTAGTCCTCGGAAGTGACAACGCATCTGTATTATGATTCTTTATCGAAATAGGATGCGAGTGTGCAGGAGTCATTTATTTATAGAAGCGTCAATAGCCTAATGGTTTAGGGTACGGTCCGCGAAACTTAAAAGACGTAGGCTCGAATCCAATATTAGCTATTGTCGTGAACCATCTCCTAGCACAAGTATTTTCAGCTTAGTTGTAGTGGTTAACCGGAATATTAGTAACGTTAATAGTATTGCTAATATTCCTTAAAAAAAATATCAGGTGGACTGTGTGTTCGTTTGTCATCCTTAATACCATAAAAAAAGAGAAGTTATGTAATTATTTATTGATAAATTGACTCATTTATATGTCTTGTATTTTCACCAGTGTTTGGCTGTAGTTGTATAGTTTCTCAGTGCGATATGAATTGATCAGCTTGACTGCGGAAGTGCCAAACACCCAGGTTCGAGCATATACAACTGAAAAAGCCAGAATCTCATTGTTATTTTGTATAAGGTATTAAGTACAAAAAGAAAACAAAACGGCCATGAAATCAAGTATCAAATTACTTTAAACAAAAACATAAACCTTTTTAATTACCGTAGTAAGAAAAGGTTTGTGTAATCTAATATAAACAAGCAAACATAAATAAAGAACAAATATAAATGAGCTTTTTCATCGAAGCCTCGATATAAGCTTATCTCAAGAAAAGACCGCTACCATAAAAACTCACGTAGGCCTTCCACCGTAAACAACTCACTGTTATATCACATTAATCATAAAGCGACTCATTAACAATGAGCCTTATCGTGGCTATACACGTTTTAATGATACTTTAAAAGGGGCGTTTACTATACGAATATCGTTCTTTTTCTGTTTTATCGACTCCAATGTTTCAACGGGAGTTTTAATGTATGTCAGCACGCGAAAGGTGGTGATTAAAATTAATAAAATTAGCCCGCATTTTCGGACAAGGGACGGGAATGTTGCGCCCTATATAGGCCTCTGGACAGCGCTACTCCGGTAAAAAAGGGTTGATGTTTCTTGATTCGGTAGATAAGCAATACTTCAATGGACTGTATGACTTAAAAAAAAATAGTAGAACTCAATGAATTAGAGATATAAAAACGTTTTAGTGTAGCAAATATTTAACACCATAGAGCCATGCTGTAGCTTATTTCTAGTTCCAACCTGAATGGCTCTCGGGAAGGCCCACGACCTCACAGAATATCAACGTGCAATAGCAGCATAACATTGCTGTGTTTCGTATGATGAGAATAGGGATCCGGAGATCGATTTACGGGTAACGAAGCATTCTATCGTCTTTGTTGAATTTGACGTAGATGTCATTGGCTGTAGTCATCAATCTTTTGTCTTTAATAATTACACATTAAAAAATATATATTCACAGATGGAAATAGAAAAGAAAATTGTAAATGAGTCGTAATAAAATAAGAATAGGCAGTATAATAGATTTTTATTTATAAAATTTGATTTTAATTAATAATCAGAATAAATACTTACACATCTATACGCATAGATACATACAGGAATTAAGTAGCTACGTTAAAATATCAATTTTATTAAAAAAATACCCTTTTAATAGTATATAAATTGGTATAAATAAAGACTAAGTGAAATGAACAAACTGTTAAACTAAAAATATTCAAGTAAATAATACCCACAGAAAATACGGTAGTATGAAGGAGATAATAAAAAATGAAATATGCGAGCATCATCTAAATTGTGTGACAGATATTGAAAAAAAAAAACTGAAACGTACTACACATTTTTACGAAATAGAATAGAAACTAATACTGAAAAAAAAATGAAGATAAAATATTAAAGTGTCAGTAACATAATAAAGTGAAACCTATGATAAATATATTGTCAGACGATAACACTATCCCTATACCTCCAGTTTATCAATAATACCAAAGGCCCTTTAATATTGCACAGGAGTTTTCGGAAAGTGAAGATATGCTGAATATTTTATTCAGGCAGCCAAAGAGGCGAACAAAGAAATGCGAGTAAGATCGCAGCCTAAATAAACGATACCACTACTCTCGGTAAGTTTCGAGTTATTTTTTTTATTAAAGTTGATCATATAAGTAGATTTATAATAATATAAAAATATGACGTTGATATTATATGATATACAATTATATTTAACAACTATGTACTAGAAAAGAAGAAATGTTAATTATTTCATATATCTATTTATATATATATATATATATATATATATATATATATATATATATATATTTGAGGTGATTTAATGCCCGCTTGTCTGAATGTTAAGAAGAAAAAAAATGATTGCGAGCTCCATATCGTTTTCTTTCATATAAATTCGAATGGCTACTATGAAAGTATTAAAATACTGTCTGTATAAAGTATTACAATACTTATCAATAATTTCGACTGTGATTCAAAATGGTACTATATGGTTGAAATTACTGATACAGACATATTTGTCAATTGTCAATAAAAAACTAGGTAACAATAATTTAAAATGAAAAATATACATTAACTATGAAAATTGTGTCGTTATGAATTTACTCGTTAGAAACTCGAAGGCATCCAGGAAAACCGATAGTAGGGTTATTGAACGGTTATACCGGGTCGATCCCATCCAGGGCAGCGTTATTATTTATTTAATACACTTGAAGGCTAACAGCAACTAGATAATTGTTCCTCAAAATTCGCTATGAAAACACAGCGAACCCTTACAAAATACGATTTCGAGAAGAGGATTTAGTTTAGAGGAGGCGAAGTAAATTTGAATCTGAAGGTTTTATGAATAAAGTGTGTAAATTCAAATATGAAATTGTTATGATACTGTAAGGAAATATTAGGGAAATTTAAAATTTAGTTATGCATATAACTATATTAGGCCATAACATATATATATGCTATCCAGAGTCAAATATGTCAGAAATAGGTTATATTAAAGTGACTTAACTCATTTAAAATTTAGATACAGATGTAGTATGACAAGAAGCAACTGTTTTTCGTGTCTTGAAGAGAACTAGCAGTATATTAGCAGTAATGTTAAGTACATTTATAGCTTAGTTGTAAAATTACCGGTATTAAAAATTAGCGAAATAAGAATCCGAAAATTCAACCAACACTCAAATTCCTACCATGCTATTGACTGTATACTAGGAATGATCATTACTTTCGTATTTGTTGTATTCGTAAATAAAATTTGTTCATAATCATCACTAACCCATATCAGTCTAAGGCTGGATAGGCCCCCCAAATTGTATTTGACTTTAAACGATCCTCGGATACTCTTATCCAACTCCTGCCGCCATACGTACATACATCGTCGCTCCACCTAGTTTGAGGGCATCCTTCAGTACATTTGTCAGTCCGTGGTCTCCACTCAAGAAATCCTTTACCTTAACGATTATCGGTTTTGCTGCTAATATGCCCGGTCTATTGTCAGTCCAGCTTGCTAATCTAGAGGGCTATGTCGATAACTTTGGTTCTCTGCGGGATTATCTCTTTCCGACATAGTTCTTTCCATATCTCGGTAAATTTTTAATTTGTGAGCCATCCGTACCGTGAGTGCCCACGTTTTAGGTTCCCGTATGTCATAACAATAAATTTGTACAAACCTTTGAAATAAACCTAATTTAATAAACCAATAGTACCGTAAATAGAAAATATTCAAAACAAGACACTGCAAACATAATAAACTCATCAGAAGGTTGCACATTCGAGACGAAGTAGGCAATTTGTGACACGCCACCCGTCTCATTTCATTCAGCAGTTCTCTTTAATTTTAATAAGAGTGCTCCGGATGTTAATTTAATTATTAAATTATGAATACCAACACTATTCGTGGGATATTCTGCCATGTCAATTGACTAGTGAATGAGTAGCGTCCATTCAGAAATAAAAAGTCTTATACTTGGAAATGTTGTCTGGCTCCTATAATACGCCTAGACGAACAGAATTAAAAAGCTGTGAAAAGGGTATTTCATATTTCATACAATTGAGCATATGCGGAGACAGGACATTTACTAAATGAATGGTACAATTTCTAATGAGTGTGTAAAGTAAGTGTAGACACTTCAGACATTATTGTGTTAAAATTTTATGACTTAAAAGGAAAGGGTCTTGAATTAATTCTCAGTCTTTTTAGTGTTAATAAAATACTAATAGAATTTGTGATTAATGAGTTACTACTAAAACCCTTTGTCAAGATTAAAAGGATTAGTTAACTTAATAATACCCTTTTTATCTAAATATATCATTAATCTCGCATTAATGTAATCAATCTGTATTAATAGTACAGAAAGTTCGATGTAATTAACGTTGATTAAACTGAAGTTAATTACTTACAGGAATCTACTCAAGTAAACCCTAGTTCAATAAGATTCAAAGATAGCTCTCTCTTCTCTATATCTATCTCTTTTGACTATGACGGCGTGTTAGCGAACGCAAAACGCTATCTCTACCTTTATAGGACGTAAGAGTGCTTTTGGGCAATAGGTATGTTTAGTATTACTAAATAACGATAATAGTGATGGACTTTAGGGAAAAAATTACACGCTCTGCTCTCAGAGGAACTTTTGTTTTCTTCTAAGAGCAGTAATAGCATAAATAAATCTCCTTAAATGTAAGATCTGTAATATATAACTGGAAGATAGGTAATGCTAATACTTAGATTTAAATAAGTATATTATATTATATAGCTAAGAGCGACAATCGAGCACATAGTTAACTTGAGTTGATCTTTGTTGTGGAATAAACACAAACATACAGATCTGTTGCCACCACTGAGTACTAAGATGAAATGCCTCCTCAGTAATAAGGCTGGTGTGGTGAATACTAGAAAAGTCGCAATGCATATATACTCTATTAGTAGGGCAAAGTAATATGATCGCTTTTTGCGAAGTTAAGTGGAATTAAATCAACTCCTAAAAACTGTAAGCTTCAATTTAACAAACGCGACGCGTGCGTCATGATTTTTCTAACTGTAACGTTTTCGAACGTAAACAGAATACGCACAGCTTTATAGGGCCATTTCGTTGGGAGCAATATTCACGAAACTCATATATAAGTTAATAGTCTATTTCGGCGATGATTAAATAGCGGAATGTAATTAGACTTTGTTTAGAAAACGCGCGTTATATCGTTATTAGTCCGTCGTAATTGTAGCTGTGTTGCTAAAGCGTTACTTTAGCTTTAACGACACGAGTGCGATTTCTACGTAAAATAACATATAGTAACTACATATAGTATAAATAATTCGCAATGCTATATTAACGATTTAATCTGTGTCGGTACCAGGGATAGAAATTGGTTTGCTCGTGTCATTATCATCATCATAATTTTAGCCCATAATTAGCCTACTAGTGAACAAAGGCCTCCCCCATAGAATACCCCATAGAGTCAGGAGAACCTGAGTCAGGTCCTCCAACGACTTCCCGATGACTTAAGCACATGTGCGTCACTCCATCTAGATTGCACTGAGCTACAACTGCTACTTTCTACTGATTTCTAAAAACGTGTGCCATTAAATTACAATTGATTTTGTATGTATATGTATAAATCTACACAGAAAGAACGTGCAAATCTTTTTATGCACAACGATTTTAGACATAATATAATAATGTCCGAAGTAAAAAATACATAAAATTAAAAATTTCAGTGAAGACATACTGATAAAAATTAGATAAAAAAACTTAGTCCCAGTTTTTTTTAATCTTTTGTATATGTCATTTATTATTGCATATGAAACGTCTATAGCGTAATAGCTTAGGGTACGGTCTGCGAAACTTAAAGGAGTAGGTTCGAATTCACCATTAGACTAACAGCTTAGTTGGAGTGGTTAACCGGAATATTAGTAATGTTAATTAATAGCATTTCTAATATTCTTTGAAAAAAAATTATAATATGAAATAAAAACTTATAAGAGATTGTTTATTTTGAACATGGCAAACCACTCAATTGATATCGTTTTCCAAATCCGACGCAAGATATGTGCGACAAGAGAAGTAAGAGTCGGATCCAGCGGCGAATGTCAGAGAAGATTTTTTACAGCACTGATATTTTCTCTGTAAATCGAAAACAAAACCCGCTGTACTCAAACCTGGGTTAGCAAGAGAGATTGAACCATAGGAACGAAATGTATATAATAATATAAATCTTTGCATAACAAAATATATATGAGCAACAGCAAATGGCATTTTAAATTTAAAAAAAGATATGTCCAAACGATAAGGTCTTAACGTCTGTATATTTGCAATCAAATCCACCAAACATTCCAAGCATTATAAACTTCTTATATCGAGAATTGATAGTAGAATACCGATGAGCCATTATTAAGTCAGTACTAGACTGAGTGACGTTCTAACTTGCTTTTCCACATATAGCTCCAACGTAGGTGCACTCAGAGTCGACTCATAAATAAGCAAGAACGGTTCACTGTGGATCTTTAGTTTCTGTTGGCATTGCGTTCGAGACGCGCTCGCCGAGGCGATTAATTTAGTCAAATAGACTTGCATGCCCCAGAAGCGTCTCAAGGCGACGCCGTAAGGTGGCGTAGGGATGAATTGCAATGGTAATTTGAGATTGGCGTAGACAAGAGATTAAATATCTACAGTCGAAATGTACATATACATATCTTACATTAGACAGCACTTTCACGTTCATCTAACAAAGATGTGGCTACAACATACTAATAAGGTAAATACATGCCACTATAGAATAATCTTTATTACGATATGTTTCTTATTATTACTTAGGTAGCAAGAGTGACAATGTAGCACCCATTTCACCCGCTGGTGAATGAGAACTGCGGCCTTTGAACAAAATGTATCCGTTATAGATAAAGGTAAGTATTATATATAATGCATGTATTGATATATGGCATATTCCTACACCTAGCTTATAGCTACGACGTAACTAGTACGTAACTACATCACACAACTTGGTGAATAACTAATTAGAATCATCTAATTGAATAGTGAATATACTACGTAACTTTTTAGTTAATTACGTTTTCAAGTTTTATTGAAGGTAATGTCTATACAAAATGTATGCAAACCCATTTCATATATACAAGTGCTCGAAACATTGTAACCGCCTCTCGTAAAATCTGAACGCTTACATCGCAGTATTAATACGTAAACAGAACCGACGCCGCCTCAGGTGAAACGCAGATTAGCTTTCGAGGCGAAGGACGCTCTCGGATGGTTTCTAAGTGAAATGTAGGGGCTATTTGCCTACGTGGCTACGGAATGAGATCTGCTTTACTTTTGCTTAGTTATGTGTAATGTTAATATGCGGCAATGAGATTCTACAGTTGGATCGTTTCAAACTCATTTTGCTTGTATGCGTTATTTGAAATAATTATATAGAATCGTAGTAGAGGCACACTTCTGACTGGTGAAGGTATCACATCACTCACACGCAGATTACTAGTATCGTTTTTTTTACAGGGCTATTCAGGGTTTTCCGTTCAGTCCTCAGGGGTGATCACGCATATGTATCTTTAATCGTTGATGAGGATGTTATGTACTACAGTCACATATCACCTTTAGGTGCAGTATTTTTCCGGTCCAGGGATCCGGATACCTTTATTATATGTAACGAGGCATTCCATCTCAGTCCTCAAGGGCGACAACGCATCTGTATTATGATTTCTCGTCAAGGATGAATGTGGATATCATGGGTCGCAGGAATCACTTACCTTAAAATTAACTTATTGTGAAAATTAACATGTAAAACTGACGGAAAGTCAGTTTTCAATTTTATTGTATGTAATATATTATATTTAATACATCTAGTATTAATACTTCAGATATAAATTGTTATGTAATATTAAATATTTTTTCGATTTTTTTCATGCTGAGAGTATAACTTCAAGTGATATCTTTATTATATTCGCACAACGTTCCCGAACAGATGTCCTTTGAGAGTTACTCTATGCTTCTTCGTTTGACAAACTTAAGGATTTCAATTTGAATTCTAAAGAATTTGTGTTTGCAATGCATTTTTGACGACGTATGACTTTGTTGACATTTTTATTATCTTCGCATATTACATTATTTTACTTGGTTTCTTTAACTATAGTTTTTATATGATTCCTGTCGAGCTGACCCATTATTTCTGGAGCTAGAAACAAACCGCAACGTAGGTCTACTACGTTTGTCATACCTAATATTATAAAATAAATAAATAGAAAATTATTTTTCACAAACTTATGGAAATGTGCTTACTTATTACAGACACCATTTACCAGTGATGTTTTGAGATAAGCGACATTTTTTTATTGAATTAAGGGTGACAAACGAGCACACAACTGTTCATTTTATTTAAAATAGTATAAGATTTAATTTTAAAGTGTGGCTCACTGTTCGGAGTTAATACAACTTAGCGCGTATGAAATCGAAGCTAGAGCTGTAACTAAAATAATCCGTAAATTCAACATTGCTGCAAATTATGTAACGAAAATGCATGTATAATAATTAATATGAGTAATAATTTAAAAAATATAAACCATATTTCTTTTTGTTATTATTATAAAGACATATATATATATATATATATATACATCTTCATATTTTTCGTTTACGTTACAATATTCAATTCATTCAATTCGCCTACTGTAAGTGATGACTGTAACTCATCCTCAACAAATCTTAAAGATGCACATGAGATGAGACTATAATGCCACTTTACCTTGGTCCCCGAATCCCTATACCCGCCATACGAAACACCACAGCGTTATGCTGATATTTGTAAGCGGTATTCAGTGACAGCGTGGTCCTTCTCCGTTGAAGCCGACCCATTCGGGTGAGAATACTATTTTTGTTTTCTTTGCCTGTAGGACTAGTATCGTAGAGGATAGAATTGTTACTCTTAAAGTGTATATATCTGTATAGAATGGTAAACGGAATTCTATGAGATTTTTGAAGGATTGCCTTGCCTTTTTCCTAATTTGTGTTCTTATTTTTTTTCTTTGTCTCTGCTCATGGGATCTGAAGTCGATGGATGCAAGTGGCTCAGTATCGTGCTTTGTGGCAATCGATGATTATCGGTATTTTGACTATACATCGCATTTGAAATCGTTTAGTGTTAAATTGTATATAGTTAAAGGAAAGTTCCTCAAATTAATTATAAAAAGTATTTTTGAAACACATATTTTACTCGGCCTGGTATCTAGATAGATATCTAGTAAACGATTAAATAAAAAAAAATGCATTTAGAATTGCTTTATAAGCCAGACAACCAAAGTTCAATTTAGAAAAATTTAGAACTCGCATAGTAAAATTTTCTTTTATACATACATATGTATAAACTTATGCTGAAATTTTATTTATCAGATTTAAAATATTCTCAGCCATTGTTGTACAATGTTCGTGATGATAAAATCACACAGCATCGTTTCACTTCTCATTGTCAAAGCTTTGTGATTTGCTAATCCCATCAATCAAAAATTGGCAAATATGCTCAACACGAAACATGTTTAAAAATATTAGATTTTTACATAAGTTTCGAAAATCAATGAGGCGTCAATAGTCTCAATGTTTAGGGTACGGTCTGCGAAAATTGCAGTCGTAGGCCTTCAACTATTGTTGTGAACTATCTCTTAGCACGATTTTTTATCAATTTAGTTGCAGTAGTTTACCGGAATACTGGTAATGTTAATAGAGGTAGCATTCTTTATGTATATTTTATAAATGTCCAAGTCAAGACTTCTATATTTAAGACGCTACCAAGGTTTCAAGTATTGATCTTAATAAAACAAGTTCACAATGCGGTCTATTTAAGCGGCTTAGTTCATACAATATCAATAGAAATATATACTCTCGTAGGTCAGATAGTTATCTAATTGAACTCTCTTCAAATGTCTTTCAAGTCCCACACTCGGTCACATCATATTAGGTTATGTAGGTCTAATCATAATAGGTCAGAATTATTTGACTTAGTGTTTCTTTTTGTCTCTGACAACTACAAAATTAAAATAAAAGCAGAGCAGTTATGTACGTCATGTTAGGTCTAATCGTGATAGTTCCGAAATTTTGATTAATTTGTTTTATACCTAAGCGTATTAGGTACGTTTACGATTCAACTTTTTTCAACCCTAAACCTAATGATTACGGAGATTTACAATTAGAAGGCATAACGACACTAGTAAGACCAACGTTACAGATCATTAACTAAGTGTCTTAAAATTATACCTCCCATATGCACGAAAGATATTTGATATCTAAGTGCTTCCAAAAATAAGATATAAAATGCAGAGACGGGAAGTAAGTAGTAACTGGTAAGTGGATTTTTTAGGGCTATACGCATTACTTGTTTTAATAAATTAAAGTATATATGTACATAACATATAATTATATATTTTGCTCGTAAATATGTCTTGTGTTTTAAATCAAACACGGGATCAACGACTACGCCAACTAATAAATACGCCAACTCTCGCTCTTTCGTTTCAAATTATAATCACTTTTATAAACTCATTCCCATCTCAGACCTTCACAAATCCACAAAGACAATCGTGAGCCTCCTACATTCAATGAGTTTATATATTTGATATTTTTATATATTTTAAGTTTAAATGTATTTAAAATTTATATACAATATGTTATATCATAAAAAAATTAAACCATATATGTTTTTTATTGGTATTACAGAGGAAATTATTATAACAACCATCCCACCCCCGTATGAAAAGAGCCCAGTGAAAGCAGAAACATATTAAGACAAAATATTAGTACATGACACATGAGGTGAGTGATGGGTGGCAAACGAGTTAAAACCAGCCTCTCGAATCATCTGAGGTGCTTGGGACTCCGTGACTCAGTCTGCTTCTCATTAACAATCGATCGTCTGTATTTATACATATATATATATACATACATATATATATATATATATATATATATATATATATATATATATAATCATAACCAAAAATTGACTCATGCCGTACGCTTGCAGTCGTACGTTTGAGGTCAAAATATTGTCGTAAAAATCTGTTGCTCAGTTTTTTTGACTATAGTATATTATGGTGAAGCTTTAAGCTTCAGCTTTAAAACTCAGCGAATGACCGGCACGAGAAGTTGCGAGTCACCTGTTGAATTACGCAGTGCAATGCAATGTGAAGAATAAATGAAATTAACATGACACTAAAAAAAATTAAATGGTGCACAAATAAACAGATAGGTACGTCAATTTTAAAATGCGTTTCGTGACGTGTACACATTAGTCCAAAAGAAAAAGCGATGTTCGGTTGCGCATGTGGTATTGCGGGCAAAGTAAGTATAAAATGTAATACAATTTGGTATGTTGTAACAAAGGAAGTTGAACAAAGTAGTTGAGAATGTCCTACACACAGTTAAACTAGTCACGGACAAATATCGCAACTCCTAACCCGGCAAGAGTCTGCACAAACGAGCGCACTCGTCTGATCCGAGGATCTGTTTCACGTGGGAAACCCACATGGCAGACTGCCGATCGTTATCGCCACACAATAGGCGATTAGGGGCGATAGCAAGCGATACAGCGATGCTATCGCCGCGCGTCCCTGTAAGCTCTTCCTAGCTTGTGGTCTAATGTATAAGCGACCGAATGACATACCAACAAGTAATTATAATACAATAGTGAATATAATAGATTCACTAAAAATATTAATAAAGTAAAAGAAATACATTTAACAGTGGTAGAGCTACACTGCAGTTTGTTTCTAACTGCGGAATGAATGAGTCATCTCAACCGGGGTAGGACCACGCCCTCACAGAATACCAGCGTGTTTCGCCGGGTGAGTGTAGGCATTGGTATCCGAATTGCTGGTGACGAGGCATTCCATCTCAGTCCTCAAGGGTGACAACGCATCTGCATTATGATTTCTTGTTAAATGTAGATATGTGTATAATTGCCACACTTTACTTTATGCAAACTTTGTGGCCAAACCATATACCTAAATGAATTCAGGCAGCTCAGGGTGAAGCTTTGTGAAAATCTATGGTAGACGCATATGGTCAAATTGACTAATTTGTCTGCCAATATTCTAGCCAATGTTGTAATGTTATGACGATGCCGATAAATCAATCTTCAAAATATAACTTCTAAAATTATTTCTTAGCATGCAGGTTTCGTCGCGATGTTTTTTTTTCACCAACGATACGTGACTATTCAGCACTTACAACTGTAATTAACAATTTTTTTGGTGCCAGCACCGGGGGAATCAAACCTGGTTTGCTCCAGTATCGTGCAGGCAGCTCTTTTGCATTGTTAATTTTATATTAATAATAAAACGCTATGATCTTATGGCTTGTACTACAACATAATTGTACAATGGCTTGACTTACTAGCATTTACCGGCGATGCCTTTGGCTCTAAGCGAAAAATCCCTCATTGTTCTCAGACAAATTACGTACATAAAATAATATGTACGAAATGTCAGTTCTGAGAAATTACCACAAGGTAGGCTTCGACTGAAAATAAATCTAAATCTATATTTATAAGAGAGTATAAACATATATTTATAAGAGATATATTTCGTAGGATTTATTTAATGTATCTGCCTATTTTGTATGGTTAATCAGCTTAAGACGACGTGACGCAATGGTTAGAGTACCTGGCCGCTATATCTTGGGTCGTGGGTTCGATTCGCAACCTAGGAATAATATTTGTGTTTTCTTTTTTGTTTCGGGCTGATGGCCGCTGTTAGCCCCTCGGGCTTTTATAGCTTCACCGGGTTAAAAGGTGACCGAGCGCTTATGGCACTCAGACATTTATATATGGGTAACCAGCACAAGGGCTCCCGAGAGGGAACCTCGGCTTGGACCGTTACCCTGTTTCGTGAGAGCGTCCGACTCGAGGGTGCCCGAGAGGGCCAAATATTTGTGTATAACAATTTGTTTTGTTTGGGTATGCTGTTCGCATGTTCGACGTACTTGACACTGTTATTGAATTTAAGGTCGGTAGCGCATTTGCGACTCCTCTGGTGTTCCGAATGTTCATGGGCGACAGTTATCATTTACTATCAGGTGATTAGTTTTATCGTTTGCCACCTATTCTGTAAAAAAAATCTTTCTACCTTACATTATAAGGAAAGAGGACGACGAGTAAGTGTCTCATAGTTTTATAAAATGCATCGTCATCATTTTTGAGAAGAAAGATTTTTTTATTTATTGCCTTATGTTAAGTGACGATAAATTAAGATGGAGTTTTACATATTATATGTGGGAAAAAAAACATGAAAAAATATGTGTACATTTTGTATTATTTTATTAGACAAATAAGGGTTGATGAACAATAAATGGCAACACAGACATATTAGTGCTTATAACCGAATTCTGAATGTAACAATGCTTCCACATAAACTCCAGCAGATTTATCCGTCGAAAATTGGGCATAAGAGGACCCAATATGAATCGAAAAGGAATTAAAAATAAGTCGCAATGATCGCGGAGCGCTAACAAGCGATCACAGACGAATTAATCAAACTGCGTCATTTACGCAACGTGCCGCGTGAGTTATGAGGCGGAGAGAAAAAACGAGTGCTCCCGGGCGACCAATTTGTTGATTTATCGCGGTTAGGCTCGAGAACATATGTTGACCAGCAAAAACGAGCGGGTTGGCTCGTCGCTGTCCTCGCCCATCCCGCTAGTTTGCGATTAACTTGTATGTAAGGTATGATTTCCTTACAGATGAGTTTTTTTTCTTTTTTTTATGACAATGTGCTCATGCACACAACAGAGGAAAATTCTGTCCAAATAAGGAAAAGTAGCAAAATAATAAAAATATTTGCAAAACGTTACTGTCACTGTTAACCCTAAACAAATTATTTATTTATTGAAATTTAAGTTAATTTAATAAATATCTAAAAGGTTTTATTATTTGTTTTATGACTGATGACCACTGTTAGTCCGAAGGCTTTTACTGCTTCACCGGGTTGAAGGAGACTTTTATAAATGGGTAACCAGCACAAGGGTCCCGAGAGGGAACCTTGGACCGTTACCCTGGGCGAAAAGCAACCAACTCGAGGGTGCCCGAGAGGGCTGAACCTCGGCTCAGTTGTTTTATCAATGAATCAAAGTTTATCGGTGTTTAATCGAATTTAATGAAAGTGTTGAAATTTTTGAGTTAAATAACTAGAATAGAGAAATGTATCTTCCAAAATGAGGGAAAAAACAGATAAAAATTCAGGAAAAACTTAAAGAATAAAAGCACCATAAATGCTCATTAACCTTCTACAGCTATTTTACGTTAGCAGTAATTAACCTCAAAGTGGGATAACTAACGTACCACATTTGTTGGTGACATTTTAACGATCGTTTTTGCCGTTTCCAGTGAATTACTGTAGCCGTGTACGATGGCAAACGCACACGCTCAATAAAGTTAATTCCGGCGAAAAAGTCCGGATTTCCTTCACCAGGGCCGCATAATAAAACTTTCGAACTACATATGTAACGGAGAAAAACTTGACAATAAATCACAAAAAGGTCGAATATGCTACACCCGGGGATTGCCGTTTTAGAAAGTGTTTTTATTTTGCGAATACCGGTCGCAGATTGAGTCCCTTATTGAGCTTTATCAAGTCATATTTATGTAAAAAAATGTAAATTTTGCGTCAGAAAGTGAAGTAAATGATAGGTAGTCGGAAAAGTTCGCAACCTCTTACAACAGTTGCACGTTAAGTATTTTATATTTCAACATCGATCACTGGCAGGACATATGACTTTTTGTAATGGCGGCAAATTTAAATTACAAGTTAAACATTTAAGGTGATTCCTGCGACCCATGACACATACACCCTCGATAAGGAATCAAAATTCAAATGTTTTGTCACCTCTGAGGAAGATGGAATGCCAAGTCACCAATAAGTGTCAACGGAGCCCTAAAAATATATAAACAAATTTCCTCCTTGATTAAGGAGGAAATTTGTTAATATTTATGATAATGTTGATAGTTGCTCGAAAAAGATCCTTTAAGATCTAAAAGTGCAGTCAGGCAATTCGGGTCTGGATTTTTTTCTTTCTTTAACCGTGGTTATCATATTAAGGAAAATGTTGGTGTAATCGTTTAAATATTGTAGAAAACCTACACGCCGCAGTAGCATCCGTAAAATTGTTGAAGAGCTTGCGCTCCACGCTCAACAGTTTTGTATCACGTACTCATACATAAATTGAATCAAACATGCAACTTTTTATTTGACTATTGCATGATTTAATCGACACGAACTTGGTAAAACTAATATCACTAAAATGTATGTTAAAAAGTTAATTTAAACTGAATTTATTATCCTTCAAATGAAATTAGCGTATTATACGGAAAAAGTAAAAAACTATTTTTTTTATGAAATTACATATATATATTTAATTAATCGAAGTATGTATTATCATTGAAATTTCGTCATTGTATAGGTTTATTGATTCCATTGCTTAAAAAATCAGCAAGAATCAACAAAATCTTAGAAAACGGTTTGCCTTATCGAAATTGAAATTTTTTCCTTGCAAGAAATAGTGCAAATTCCGAAAAAAGTGTTAATCTGTTGGAACGAGGTCCGAGGAATATGGTGGACATTCCAATCGCAGCTCCTCTAATTAGCGACCGTCAGTTGTGAATTATGGGGTCTAGCGTTGTCATGAAGCAATAGCGGTCTAGAGCAATTGACCAGTCTCGATTATTTAACGGATAGCTTATCTGTAATGGTTTGCAATTGTTGATAATACAGACCTACCACACCCACAGAGTAATCGTCTAGCCAGATATTAGGAAGCTGTAGTGTATGACACCAGCGCTGGTCCATCAAACATATAATTTCATCTTCATCTTCATCTTTCGTTTGGGGCAGGATTTTTCCGGTTCTCCTTAATCGGTTTTAACCACTGTAATAAGTATTTCTGGTTGTCGTACAGTATCCATTTTTCATAGTAAGTAACGATACGATTCTAAATTCACACGTTATTTTGACGGTTGAGTAATTTATCGCAGCACTCAATGCGTGTTTGTTGTTGTGCTTCACTCAATTCATGCGGTACCTATTTCTCGAGCTATTTCGCTTATCTAGTTTGTTTCAAGTGAATTAAAATTGTTTTGTCACTCACACCGAAGCTTGCCGCTAACTCTGACGTCGATTGCGATGGATCCGTTTGCCGATCACTTTTAATTATTCATTGTCAACTTGGGTCTCCAGCCATCCACGGGGGGTTTGTTTTGGAGGTTAAAATCTCTAGAGTGAAATCGTTAGAACTAAAACCGTACCATGCTTTCTTTTACATCAGCTACTCCATCATCATCATCATTTATCTTTCGAGGTGTTTCTGCAGTGCTAGTGTCACGGTGGAACTCATATTCGAAAATAACGCGATATTTCAAGTTTTCCATTTTGTTAACAGAAGGGTCGAAAACAAATAAATCACTAAATTCGAAACACAAATACACAAGCCTAAATTTGAAATACATTTGAATTTGGAATTCCTAACTAAGCGCCAGATTATTCGAGATCAAAGTGGCCAGTTCGACCAAACGCCAATTTCACATGTAACGACCTAATATTTGATACACGACTGAGCCAATTATATCAAAGCCAAAACAAGACGATGAAATGAATATGCTAAGTTTCTTTTGTGGTTGTTGGCTACGGTTATATATATTTATGTATTTATGTTTTTTTATAGAATAGCCCGTGCACATCCACCAGTGGATTCCTAGATGCTGACTTTTAAGAAAAACTCTTTTCTATGTACATATAATAATAATATAATTTTCTATTTATAATTAAAATAATTATATTATAGTGTATAGTATATAGTATATATCTTTTTACTTTTGTATATGTGTATATATATATTTATAATGTAAAATACTTATCATTACACCTGCCAATCTCTCCACGACACATGTTAACTGACAGAGAATGCCAGGTATGAATGAATGAAAGAATGCCTACGCTGCGAAATTGACAGGTAGGAGAGAACTAAACAGTTGTCATCTGGTAATAATTAGATATCGCAATCATCTAGCATAACATCATCGACGCCCTAAGAGATTCACACAACTAACAAATGACGAAGAAGACAGTCTATGCATTCAGTGTGCTAGGTATTACTTAGAATGCAACCGTACGTATCAGATGAGTTACGAGATCATTAATTTTTAACCGAAATGTAAGCCGTATGCACTAATGGAGTACCAGAAAGCTTTGAACTGCAAATGTTTTAAAGGGACAAAGGAGTCGTACAAAAATATATTTTTCGTTTCACTTCTGTGTAAAATATGAATACACGACGGTGCATTTACACTCATTTTTGTAATTGAAAATGAAAAGGTGTATCATAATTTGTTCTCTTTTCATCGTCTCTAATATAAACAAATTCTTTTGTTCTACTCATTGAAAACATAGAATATGTCTCGTGCCGGAGCTATAAACTGCATTAATAAGTCGTCTTGAGAAGATAATGCTGTTTGACGTAGTACGTTACGTAGTAGTCTGAAATTATCTAACCTTTACTTCATTTGAAGAAAATAAATAACGAGGTTTCAATTAGAAAAAAATTAAATGTCGATAAATCATTACGATCCATTATATAACTCACCTAGGATTCTAACCCCTAACACATGGTGTAAATGACCTAGGTATAAACATTCGCATAGCCATCATAATACAATAAAGAAACCATAAACTCAACCTCATGAAACACTAAACAAAATTACCTCACACGCTTAGAACTACTTTCAATCATGCTAAGTCCTAAGGGATCGGTTCTCCATCAATTTAATATTCTATTATAAGGCTGACCACAAAAAGAAACATTAAAAGCGCTGGTCGTATAATGGAAGCCAGCTTATAGAGACACTAGAAGAGACACAAAGGGATATAATTTCATAAAAACGTCTACACTGGAGTCAATTAATAAAAGGTTTCGAATCCTTTTATTGATAAATATTTCTTTAGAGCATCTCTCTGCATTTCAATATGGCCCTAATTTGGTAATTAGAAATGTCTTCCATACTGTAACAGTGT
Source organism: Teinopalpus imperialis (assembly GCA_029286865.1). NCBI lineage: Eukaryota > Metazoa > Arthropoda > Insecta > Lepidoptera > Papilionidae > Teinopalpus > Teinopalpus imperialis. Next base: position 1,821,153 of record JAGSMU010000039.1, read on the forward strand.
AATAATATGTAAATAATATAATATGTAGAGAAATAATATACATATTATTTAAAGTCATATTTATATATTGGTATTAAGTAGTTATTATTCTATGTTTGTTTTACATAATAACAATAAATAAAAAAGAATAAATAAAATGAATAAATGGATAATAATAAAAAGAAGTATCTGTACATTATCTATTATAGAAGTCTAAGCGGTTAATTAAAACGATTTCATCCACAATAAATTGTTTAATCTTATAGGCCACTAATCTATGGATTGGCGCAATGTCTGCATGGGGAATTAAAACACTGACAGCTCTAAAGACTTCTTAAGATACTCAATGTCTGATTAACGTTTTGAGCAGGCCACCTTTTCTCGTACTGACCACAATTTGTATCTCAACGGATTGGACGAGATCGTTTAAGAGCAGTATCTGCCATATTAAATTGGGTGTGGGCATCATGAGAGCCTTAGCTCAAACAAGCTATGTTTTATTATTATTATGCAGACATACATAACAATAATAATACATACAAATATAACAATATTTTTTTCATATTTATCAGCTACAAAAAAATGTATTTAACAAACTATCTTCAAGTAGATAAGAACTTTATAAAATTGTTAACACAAGTCTTTCGAAATTTCTCTCCTAAAACGTAAATAACACACATAAATAAGCTTCGCTATAAATAATGTTTGTAGCACTTTCTACACGTTTCCGTATTCAATATCGGTTTCGTGGGGCTTTGTTGTTTGTTCATTTGCCGGGGACAGCGTATTAACTAAGTTTCCACAAGGTGTGAAATTCTCCAAGCCAAAAGCCGAGAGCACTACCTTACCTCGCTACTTCACTGTATTTTTATTGCTTTCACTTGTATGTGTGAATTTTTTCTGCTTTTGTTATTGACAGTTACTTTTTTATTGCATTGAGGGTGACAAAAGAGCATACAGTTCACCTGATACGTCGCCAGATTCATCTGTGGGCTAAAATACCAAAAATCAAATGCCTCGTCACCGGTAATAAGGGTCTCCAGAACTCTACACTTACACTTATAATAATACACCAATGCAACAAGGCGTTGACCTGTTGTCCAGCCCCAAAAGTGGAATTGTGGACAGAGAGGAACAAGAAGAGAAAAATAACTTGTAGGTAGTCAAGAAAGGCGCGGAGTGGATGCGTACTCTCGCGGTTCGGCCCGTATGACCTGAGGGTTGATGCTGCTATAGGAGGTGGCGGGTCAACAAACGCACCACAGTAGCTTTATGCTACTTTACTTTTTTTTTATAGAATAGGTGGACAAAAGTGATGGTAAGTGATTAGCATACCCATGAACATCCGCAACACCAGAGGAGACGCAGATGCGCTGCCGGCCTTTAAGAAAGATGTAGGCTCTTTTCTTGGTGGTCCCTAAGTCGTATGGGTATGGTATTACTTGTGTCTACAATAAAAAATATGGTAGAACCACGTTGGAGTTTGTTTCTAGCTGCGGCATTAATAGGCCGGTTCTTAGAATAGTAGGAGAAAATAAAAGCATAACGCTGTTGTGTTTCGTTTTGTGAGTATAGCCAACCGGAAGCTGATCTCCAATTCAGTCCTCAGAGGTGACCACATCATTTGTTGAACAAAAACATCTGTTGGACTGTGTGCTCGATTTTCACCCTTAGTTTAAAAATAATAGGGATGAAAAGAGTCGATATTTGTTCTAATAAAATACGACATTTATTACACATAAATATCAAATTCGCAATAGAGTGTTAAACTACATAGATTTCTTCCATACTAGTGAAGTTATCGTTGTAGATCCTCGTAGTCTATGGACGAGTGATTACGATACATTAGGCGACTAGAGACTTGATTAATACTGTGCTTAAACTTACGGATTACAAGTTTCTACGCACCGCCAGAAAACGTGTAAAAAAATGTGTCAAGATTTCTTTCCTTCTATCTCTTTTTAATACAATTTGATAATTTTTGAATGTTTCAGATTTTTTTATCAAAATAATTTAAAATGTTATAAACGTAATCCTTTTTATAAAAGATGTAACTTACTTCATACATTACGACAGTATATAGCAGATATAGAGATTAGTATAGTACAAAATTGATTAGACCTTCCCGAACGTTTAAACCGAATAAATATGTCATTGCAACTTCATCAAATTATAGATAAAAAACTTTTTCTGTCGCGTTTCTTCTTCTGTGAAACAATTCTTAGGATTTCTTTTTAACCCTTTTTTAGTAATAGTTTTTTTTTAAATAGCTTGAGTATAAGCATTTCCACTTTTAAATGCTACGGCACTATACAAGAATTATTCTGTATTACTAATAAAGGACAATAACGAGAAATAATATAGTGAAAACATTTTAATGGTTATATATGAAAATTTATTTATATATTTTTTATAATATAAAGCTTATTGTTTACAAGTACACTTCGTTTTCGTTCGGCCGTCAATTCAAATAATATTATTTTTATAGATTTCAATAGATCTATGATTTCTTTAGAACTAGAAATTAGAATTACTTTATCATTTCAGCCGAACGCGATAATTCTTGGCGTATTGAATTTCAAATTGATATTTCATTGCCATGCAATTAAGTTCATAACACAAATGAACATAGAGTCCGAAGTATAAGCAATCAAATTCAGGTAAACGCTGCCGCTTATTGGATATCTGCATCGAGCGTCTTGTTCGTACATTGTAATGTCAATCAGGAACTGATATGGGACGTGAATAGGGTCTTCAATTGTATAATACTAACCTGTTAGCTTCCATGACGATATATCGGTGCAATAAGTACGTAAGGCAAATAAAGAAAAATATACTATTGGTATCTAAAATAATAGTAAAATGTATTATTTATAAGTCATATTGAGAAATGGATCATACTGTACAAATAACATTTGCCAACGAGTTGTGTGATGGTATGATTAGAATAATTTGCCTACCCTGTTGCGGTTCCTTGGTTCGATTTCTAATAGAGGAATTATATTTGTGTATTAAATGTAGGTTTTCAGGTTTGGTTTTGTTATATCTATATCCCCGTGACTGCATTTAAGCCATCCGTCGATATTATTATATACACCGGGACACAGAATAAGACGACGAGGTCGTGTCTTTGCATTTGTGCAGACGCTAATATAATTTTAATGTATACACCGTAAAGTACTAACCGGTAGAAATCAATGCAGTGAAAAATCGGCGGACAAAGTCATCAATGTCGTAAGGAAACAAAATTTATATATATTTGATGATCCGGAGTTCCAGTTACTGGTACCCACCAGCATTCCGATGTCCCAAGAAATAACAATGCAAGTGCATTTCGAAACTTTGCTAAGAATGGATTGTGAATGGATATTAAGGGATAGATGCAGTCGCCTCATACCGTATTCTGAATAGTATATTCGATTTTCACCCGATGAAAGACACTTATTGAAATTTGTAATTTAATTTACGTATCATTTATTAAATATGATACGACCCATATTTCATCGTTATCATTACATTCTTAGTCCAATGCTGAATATCTCATCATATACCTCTCCCATAGATTGACACAAAACACGATATCGAGTCATCTGCATCTATCGACTTCCCACAAACTTACATAAGTCGTGGTGGCGCATCCGTTTTATAATATAATATATTAGTTTGTTATGTGTTGATTAGGCTGAAATTTGACTTTATATGCTGTGCTTTTAAAGAGCTGTTTAGACGAAGCCGCCATTTCGTGTTTATTTCTCTAATAGTAAGGACGTCTGAATAAAATTATAAACAGTTATTAGTGGTAAAATTATAACAGTTTTCGTGACCTCACGGCCGCTCTTAGATGTCATATATTTGTATATATGAACGTATATACTATTTTTTTATATTCATAAATGTAACTCGTGTTCTGTATCTGAGCAAAGCAAAGACGTATCAACTTACTATATACTACTATGAGCGTTATAATTTATGTCGACAACCGTCACCAAATTGTTATTATGTTTTCCCATTGCCATATTTTAAAATTATCTACAAATAAAGTAGCTAAACTATAGTGTCATATAGAGTACCTGCTTCATCTTTCATTACTCTCGCGGTTGACTGTTAGAGAATAGTTGTTAGCATTAAGTGCGCCTCTCGATTGTCTTTTTTATGCAACTTATGCAAAATGCAAAAAAGATTAATTAAACAAATAAAAAAAAACTATAGAGTATACTAAAATATCTCTTTTTAGACTTCGAATACCACAAACAAAATATCTTCGCTCCAAATAATGTTTGTAGCACTTTCTACTCATTTCCGTTTACAATATTGGTTTCGTGGTGCATTGTTATTCGCGGTGTAGTAACGTTATTTATCGGGGACAGTGCGTATTGAGTTTCCACGAGGTATGAAATTCTCCAAACGGTAAGCCGAGCGCACTACGTTACGACACTACTCCTCTGTTTTGACGGCTTAGTGGTTAGAGTATCTGGCTGCTTTATCACGGATCCAGGGATCGGTAATCAGACGACAAACAATATTTTGCACAAAAATTGGTGTTATTCGGGTCTGGTTGTTATCTTAGTGTCGTGTCGCTGACATTGCGTCTGAGCCTTCCTCCAATCTTATTAGTTGAGTGGGTAACTCTGCTTACAGTATTATAAAATATTCGCAGTTGATGTAATCAGGCAAAAGCCGGAGATATCGCCGTGGTCTCGTGGAAATCTACCAAGAGGCTCTTTATCGCTCCTCTGTTTTTGTTGCCTTTTCTCGATATATGTCACTTGTATCTACTATCGAAATTGTTACGCATCTGCTACAATGAAAGTAACAAATAAATATTAATAACTATCTACGAATAGTATAATTGTTTTTTGTATGAAAGTAAAGGTAACATTTCTCTCGATGGTTAGTGACGATTGCGATTTATAAAATCTAGATTCATCCTCAATAAACCCTAATGTGCAGTACATGTGCAGTCATGTGTGTCTTGAGGACTTAGATGGAATACCTAGCTACCAGTAACTGGGTCTCCGGTTTCCTGCACTAATCATACGATACATGAGGTTCACTTATAAGTGTCAGATTTTTTTTTAAAATACCCACAATTATGTTGATATTTCCTAGCATCGCCATAACGTTATTAAATTTTCAGTTGGGTTTTATGAATTAATTTTGTCATCGATAATTTTCTATGTCCTCTTCCCTATCAACACAGAAATGTTTTTTTTAATTTTAAATGTCACAATTCAACATCTTATCCCTGAACAGAATGAACCAAGGATCCGCGAAATTACAGAAGTAATATGTGTAACTTTGTCGTTTCCAATATAACTTGGCTAGTACCGAGTAATCTCAAACACACCGTGAATACGAATGGAAAAGCATGTACTTTTGTGATAAGCTTTGATAAAGTTAACAGAAAGCTTTTAAGTTGGATAGGAAAATGTAAAAAGAAGAAGCTTACAATAAATGTTTAAGCTACATAAATATCTATATTCAATATATATAATGATATATAAATATATATAAATGTCAATAAATAGAAATTTCGAAATTTGTATATATAATGTAAGTTACATTCAAGTATTAAGATGCAAACTTAATAAAAATTTTGTATTACATGTGTATCGTACCACCACAACAACGTAACATCCAAATTTGAAAATAAAAAGCTTATAAGGTTTTATAGGTCGCAAATTTGTAAGTATATATGTAAACACAAACTAAATAAACAGTAGGGGTAAACGGCAGAAAAAGTTTTAGAGACAAATTAGGAAACATGAGAGTATATATATAGTTCAGCAAGCTATATAAGATAGTTTTCTGTTTCTTTCTTTGGTTTTCTCTCCTTTTCCCTACTTTTAGTGGCAATAAGGTTACATAGAGTAACGTTGCACTCAAAATTTACACCTTAAAATTTTATTCTCTTCGTGCCCAATGTAGTCTCACTTAAAATATTATTGGTAATAATGATTATTTCCTCATTATAACCATCATTATCACTAGTTGGCTGCCGTTAGGCCTCGTATAATGACCGCCATGAATCACGATTCAGGGCCACCTGATTTTATTGCTTCACTAAAACATGCCTCGGTCGTCATTCATGTAATGAAGCTCGTGATACTTGGAAATTTAAAATTATTTCTATGCAATAAAGTTAAACGTAGTTTTCGTAGAACCTGATGTAGGTAAGTAATCAAATTCAAGTTAACGCTGTCAGTCATTGGACCGTTTTAATTGAACATTGTCATATCAATCAGTAACCGATACGGGACGTGAATGGCGTGCTTGGAATTCTACTGTATCATACTGACCGAGTATTTGTTTAATTCATTATACGTATTGTTAGTTGAGTTTTTTAAAAAAATTAGAAAAAAAAGTTCCATCTGTGCCGTCCCGTCCGCACGCTAAAAGACAGTTGCAGTTGGGTTTCTAGCTGCAGAAAGAATGGGTCAGCTCGACCTAGGTACGACCACGCTCTCAAAGAATATCAGCGCGAATTAGCAGCATAATGCTGCTGTGTTTCGTCTGGTGAGTGTAGAGATCCGGAGACCTTTATTACTGGTGACGAGGCATTCCATCTCAACCCTAAAGGGTGACATCACATCTGCATTATGATTCCTTGTTAAGGATAAAGTAGATGTCATGGGCCGCAGGAATCACTTTACATCACAGGGGAACCGTGTGCTCGTTAGGTACACTCAATGCAGTAAGAAAAAAAAGCAACATTTAGTCAATGCTACATAGCGGTAAATACCACTATACATATCGTCGAATCATTAAAATGAATGATTCAATCATACAACTACTTATAACATATCGAGCTTTATTATTCAAATATACATTTATGACAACAAATACTTATTACGATTTTAATGCTTATTGTATAATATGACTAGAAAATATTATACGGAAAAATGTATTTTTTTAGAATTCAATGTGACAAACGAGTGGAAAAAAATCATAAGAAAGAAGTTTCATCTTATAGCAAGTCATTCTTACGGCTCATGACATAGGTACACACAGCTCTGAGAATTGTCGTGAAATGTTTTGCCATAAGAAATAGGGGTCTCCGTATCCGGTCCTTACCATTCGAAACAACAACGATATGCTGTTACTCTAAGCTAGTATGGTGGTCATTCAAAATTCGGGTCTACCCTTTCATGCTGTAGCTAGATGCAACTTACAGCGTGGCATTACCTTTGTTATCACTTTCTCCACGAAAGGTATAGTATATGTATATATCTACATGTATGGTATATGGCGGTCACCAATAATTTACCAATGTTGGACTATATATTTGTTATGTTGGACTATGGTTATTTAAGATTTACGAAATTTATTAAGGAATTATAATTAAATCAGTGTTGCTTTTACAGGAAAAAATAATTTACAGTAAAAGTGGTTATGGGTTTAAAAACATCCGATGTGATTGACAAAGTTCTTTAAAATATTACAATCCATTATTGCAAAATACTGAACAATTTTACCTTAATCGCATTATTACGTTCCGTAAAATCTCAGGGATCAATTTCTCATCAATTTATTATTCTATTGTACAACTTATCGCAGAACGAAATACGTGCGTTACTGGAAATATTTTGGATATATTTCTATTTCGTAATAACTTTATTACAAAGCAAGTACTTAAGTACAAGTTAGTAGAAAAAAATCGAATACGTTTTAAATGTTTTTTTGGGTAATATCAACAACATACAGAGCTTCTTTTATATTTATTAATTACTAGCTGACCCGACAGACGTTGTCGTGTACTAATTACAATAAATTTGTTTGTAATCGTCTTGTGAATCTTTAAAAATTAACCATAGTTAGAATCATGAGTTATGGTTTTGGGTTCATAACTAAACCCATATAAAAATAACTTAGAATTTTTCCCAAATTCACTAATAATCCAGGTACTACATTTGTGATTTTTAAAAATTCATTTATAGCTAAGATGCAAAAGTGATTGATGATAAACCCATCGCTCATGCTACTAGGTTATCAACCGCAATAGAAAAATCTGATACTACCCTTCCAGGAAACCCTAAATCAATGTCCAATAGCTCATTACACAGTAGTGGCGACGCTTTATGCTTGAGTGTGTATACAATATTATATTCGTGAGTACACACTATCGACTTAGAGTCAGCGCAGACCAACGGAGGCTCAAGCGTGATGCGCTCAAACCTTACAATAGTTTCCTGATTCGTCCGCTTATATAGCTGCATGTCTTCAGCGTAACAGTACGCTGATTTAAAATTATTTTCTTTTGTATTATTTATGTTTTATGTGATTATGAATGCTTTTGTTGTTTTTTTTATTTATTATATATATTATTATTACATATATATTATATGTTTGTAATGGATTGATTTTTTTTCGCCATATCAATTTAAGTCTTATGCATGAGTAAATTATAATTTCTATAGTTACTAAAATAGTCGCTTCTCTCCGTCGCCACTCTGTTGGTCTACGTCGCCCTTAGATTCCACTATGTGTATTATAGACATATCATTGATTACAAGTCGAGTTATTATCGGATTCAACATTCATCATTTTGGATCATATTTTGCGATCACTTTTAGTTGAATAATTACGTTTTTTCTGGTAATATATAATTTTTTAAGAAATTCGTAATGATATAAACCAGTATTACTTTGAATAATTATTGATTTCTTTTAAAATGACGTGCACCATGGTTACTCTATGTTTGAATATTCGCTTTCAAGCAACAGATTTCGTCCCCGTTGTCAGCTCCAATTGCTAACTGCACTTTTAGCGTTGATTTTTGTTTCGCGATGTATATGAATTTAAACATCATGCATTTCTGACAAATAAATAAAATAGCGGGGCTATGCTATCAGAACTTTTAGGCCTATGTGGAACTTATGTAATATATAGACTAATACTTCAATTTACTTTTAATGTCGTGACATTCCAAAGAAATATATGTAATTTACATAAAGTCAGCTTTAAATATATCACATGACCAGCAATTTAAAGAGATTGCTTCCATATAAAGCAATATATTTTAAATAACCGTTGTCGAGTTTGCTGTCCCGTGCGGGTCGGAGCGAAACTTTGCGAAGTTACCGAAGTGTCTAAAGTAACTTCTTCTTTTCCAATAAAACTTACCAGCTCCAGAGTAATCTCAACACGACTTGAAAATCCATACACAATTCGGCACTGTCAATTTGCAGAGAAAAAATCGAATTCATTATTTCGTGTAAAGTTATGCAGAGTGAGAGTGTTACTCGTAAATCACTAGCTGCGTCATAATCCTAGGTGGAGTCAAAGTAGGGGGCTTGTCTATGTTTCAGGAAGTACATTTGAACTTACTTTCTTTATTTTTGCACACGCCAAGCGGACCAAGAAAGGGAAAATGAATGAACATGAAACGTGAATGGTTACCAGCACTATAATAATTTTAGGGTGTGTACACACGTGCACACATTTATTATTCGTTATTTGCACAAGTACAACAACCATTACAAAAAGGTGGTATTAATGCTAAAAGACATTCCCTACCACTTACCTTTGGGTTGAACAGAGAATATATTGTGGGTGCAAGCAATAATAAAATATATTAATAGAAATTATATACATAGTAAATAAATTTATCTGTAATTTAAATATTTGTTTTACAGTTCACCTGATGGTGAGCGACCCCTGCGGCCCATGACATGTACATTCATCCTTGATAAGGAATGCATGCGTTGTTACCCTTGACGACTGTGATGTAATGCCTCGTCACCCGTAATAAAGGTCTACGGATCCCTACACTCGCCGGACGAAACACTCGGTGGGGAATCATAATGCGAATTCGTTTTCATCCCAATCCCAATGGACTGACATCGAATACCTCGTTACCAGTTATTATTAAAGAACTTCGGATACCTCTCGAACTCACTAGTTTAAAGAGAGTCTGAGTGTATGCACACAGGTACAGAAGGTAAGTTTAGAAATTCATGGAAAGAAAGTAAATCTTATCCTCATCATCTTGATGGTTGGCAATCCACCACTGTGCGCTTTATCCAGGTTTTCTGCCGCGCACAACTACTCTGTGGAGTTAGCTGTCGCCAGTGGTATTTTCGAACCGATATTACTTAGTGACCTTCAAGAACACCTACTACACCTTTCTTAAAGCCCGGCAGCACATGTGTGACTCCTTTGGTGTTGCGGATGTTCATGGGCAGTGATGATCGCTTACCATCAGGTGATGTTGCTTGCTAGTTGCTTACTTCTCACTTATGATATAAAGGATATGGAGAACATATTGCACAAGGCCAGTCTGACAACCCTCAGTAAAAAAATATTTTTGAAATAACTCTGTAAAATTAAAGTAAGAATATATTATACAGATGCATTGTTCGGACTTCTGGCCCGTTTCAAGTATTTAAGATACTTGATAAAACATTTACGCGCAACGACTGCTTTCTAAATAACAAAACTTACTACTAAACTAGCACGTTGTCTGAAAACTCAAATTTTGTAATGTTTTCGTAATTAGAATAATATGCTCTATTACCATGCAACAAAGTAAAGTAAAATAACGCATCGTATTAACATATAAATTATGTATAAGCAACCATATTTAGGTTGGTACTGTCTGATCATTGTGTCAATGCAGGTAGCATTTGTGTCTTCTAAGCTATGCTTGATGTTTTTTAGATTATTTATTTATTTAACAAGATTACATTGCTACGTATAAGAATTTAATATTGTCCGTTATTCACGGTAGTTAGAATAATAATAATAGTAAAGAGATACAGAATTAATTGAAGGTAAAAAAAATTAAAATGATGAAGACGATATATATATATATATATATATACATATATATATCGTATATATATATAAATATATATAAACATAAAAAATGTGTTTTTAGACAATGTGTTAGTTTACTATGTTTTGTTATTTAAAAAGCAGTCTTTCCGCCTAAATATCCTAAATACGTGAAACGGGCTAGAAGTCCGAAGAGCGAGTGCTCGAAATGACCGTTAGTGAAAATCTTAGTCACAATTTTAAACTTTTACTAGGTTTTATATATCAGAGACAAGATTTATGTAAAATATACATTTTTAGTGAATTGTAATTTTAAGATTAAGGTAATATTAGGGATAATAAACGAGTAAACAGTTGTCCATCCTGCCACCCTGAAGTACTAATATGGAACGCCTCGCTACTTGTAATTCGGTCGACAGACTCACCATACGTGGTAGAGCAGAGTAAAGTAAAGAAGAGTACGTAGTAGAGTGGAGTAGAGTTAAATATACAGCTTTTAAGCTCGTATTCTGTAACGGCCTGGTCTAGTTTCTAGCTGAAATGTGTATTAACAGTTAACAGTGGGAGAGAATGAATAACATTTTAAAAGTAAACTTTTTGGCTAATAAATTGTAACAGTGGTAGAGCTACGCTGCAGTTTGTTTGTAACTGCAGAATGAATGAGTTAGTTGGTCCACTTCTGTGTTCCATCTGTTGAGTGTAGGGATCCGGAGGCCTTTATTACGGGTGAAGAGGCATTCCACCGCAGTCCTCAAGGGTAACAACGTATCTGCATTGATTGACTTACCTTTAGGTGAACTTTTACTAATAATGTAATTATAATAATCGGCCTATACGTAGGTATAATAAAAAAAATTAGTTACCATTGTTATGAAATGTAGTAGATTATTAACAAATTAAAATAAGTAGGGTATTTACATTAAGTTCGAGTAAGCTTTAAAGTAAAATAAGCTCTTAAAACAAACATTAAACCACTGCTTATTATTTGTCATTATTAGTGCCACTCACAGTTTTGGATTGTATCAACACAAATTCAAATTTTGGACGGACTAGAGTAATTAAAGCTTTGATGATAAATATAAACACTATAATAAATTCATATATATATATATATATATATATATATATATATATATATATATATATATGATATATATATATATATATATATCATATATATATATATCATATAATGTAAAATAATTACAATACATAAAATTACCATCAAAGGTCTTGGACGAAATATTAATATGAATTTTTACAAAGTAATATGGTACGTAAAAATAATATTCCTATATAAATTTTATAAAAGGTAAGGAATTCATTAATTTGCCTCCCTATATTCACGATTAGTTAAGAAATATCTATGGGACGTTCGATTTTTGATTAAATATTATCAATATCGACTTTCGAGCTTCGCAATATATTAAATAATTGTACCTTTTTGAAGACGGTCTTCACGTGAATAAATTCGTTAAGAAAGTGGTTTTATTATATCGGGTTTTATAATATTCATGAAACGGTTAACGTGACGTCCCATACTTACTTCCCAGGGGGGACAACACTCGTGTATGTTGAATCTTTGTTGAAGATCGATGGACATTGCACTGCGGTGATCATTACTATCAGGGGTGGACTGTGAACTCGTTAAAAGAACGAAACCTAACGACCATGCGAACAAACCTAATCTAATGTTACAACCCTACAGCATTAGTAATTGTAGTGCCATGTTTTGCCTCTGTATGCTTTCCATATTGGTTTAACGAAGGTTTGTTTATTATATATAGAAGGTAAAAGGCTATTTTGAAATAAAAATGGGAAATATAAATAATAGCAGGTCAGCGCAACACAGATCGGAATTCCCAAGAGAAAGGGATCATTAAAGGATAAGTGACAGCATACAAAACAATGAACTTATTTTGCAAATATGCCAAATGTAAGTGAATCCCAATTGTATATGAGACAACATAAGTTGGTCAATAAGTCGCAAATTGGTTAAAATCCCAACTATACATGAGATCTAATATATTATTATATTATAATATATCTATAAGTACTAAAGTACAAACAATTCCATTGTACTTTTATAAATCTTTTTGATAATTTAGTAACTTTATAAAAATTAAGGATAAAAAGGTAAATAGCAATGACAAAATCAATTAGGATAAATTTGGATTCTATTTTCATTTATTGATTAGGAAATTTCTTGTTTACGTGATTGCTAGCTAGGATTTTCTGTTTCAATGTTACAGAATGATTGATTTTCTTAAACTTACTATACTTTTATTAAGTGAATCTGGTAAAAGTTTTTAAACTTTTTCTTAAGCCATCGAAAACTCTTTGAATCCTTCCTATACAGCATTAACCTACTTTCTACGGGAAAACTGTATACAAAAATGTAAAGCATTCAATCCTCTACTTTGCAGGAAAGTATTACAAGTATAAATTCTGCATTAAATAGTTTTAAATTGATAATGCAAAGTATACTGCCTCATTCAAATTTAAACTGAGCTGATCTATATTAAATATGATAAAGATTATTTCAAAATAACAATAAAACAAAAATAATGAAGGCGCGTGAAGCTATTTTCATTTTCTTACCTCGGAACAGAACTAACTCAATTTCCACAACGTGCGAAATTATCGACGCTAACCGCAAGTAATTCATTTAACTATCAGATACCGGGTTTGTTTGAAAACCTGCACAGATTTGAAGATAAGATGTAAAATTGGCTCGGCGACGTTTGTTTTAAAATTATATTAAATATAATCTAGATAACTTTCACTGTTGAATTAAATTACTAATTAAATTAAGATGTTAGAAGATATACAAACGACAATTTCTTAAAGAAATATAATAGTAACGAATATCCTAAATAATAAGAGAAAAAATATAAGCATATACTCGTATGTACACAATTATCTGTACTTAAAACAGTAGCATGGAGGCTAATTATCCATTTGTTTGTGAACGCTAATCATAATACAACTGTAACAATTTGTTTATTGGGTATCAGTGATGCAGTGTTTGTTACAATTACGAAAAGGAAAAAATCTAATTTGTAAGGATAAATTTAGAATTGTTTCAATATCGGTTTATGATACGAGATTGTTTTGCTTTATGTGTTTAAATATCTAATTTGCTTCTCTGTAAAACATTGTTTTGATAAACTGAATTATGATTAGTATTTGAACCGTTTTACAAATAAAGAGATGTCAATTTTAAAGAACGTCTCTCGCGCGTATGAAATACTTGTTGCGTGTTTAATGTCACAGGCATAGCTGGTAGCAATATAAAAACCTTGTCACTATGATCACACTATATGTAGTTTATTGTTTGATCTACATTAAAGAAACAAATTGGGAATGCTATCATGTTGCATAGTCTTTCAATATTATAACAAATAGAAGTATCGAAAGTAATTCATTCAAGTAATTTTCAAACACTAAAAATATCTTTCTATATAGAAATCTATATACTCTTTTATATACAATTATTTATACTTTTGTATTTATGTATATGTATATATTAATCTGCATTAAAGAAACAAATTGGGAATGCTATCATGTTGCATAGTCTTTCAATATTATAACAAATAGAAGTATCGAAAGTAATTCATTCAAATAATTTTCAAACACTAAAAATATCTTTCTATATAGAAATCTATATACTCTTTTATATACAATTATTTATACTTTTGTATTTATGTATATGTATATATTAATCTGCATTAAAGAAACAAATTGGGAATGCTATCATGTTGCATAGTCTTCAATATTATAACAAATAGAAGTATCGAAAGTAATTCATTCAAATAATTTTCAAACACTAAAAATATCTTCTATATAGAAATCTATATACTCTTTTATATACAATTATTTATACTTTTGTATTTATGTATATGTATATATTAATCTGCATTAAAGAAACAAAATTGGGAATGCTATCATGTTGCATAGTCTTTCAATATTATAACAAATAGAAGTATCGAAAGTAATTCATTCAAATAATTTTCAAACACTAAAAATATCTTTCTATATAGAAATCTATATACTCTTTTATGTACAATTATTTATACTTTTGTATTTATGTATATGTATATATTAATCTACATTAAAGAAACAAATTGGGAATGCTATCATGTTGCATAGTCTTTCAATATTATAGCAAATAGAAGTATCGAAAGTAATTCATTCAAATAATTTTCAAACACTAAAAATATTTTTCTATATAGAAATCTATATACTCTTTTATATACAATTATTTATACTTTTGTATTTATGTATATGTATATATTAGAATTTATATTATATGTTTTACAATAAGAAATGTTTTCGACGTAATATTGATAACAAAAGCGGTTTTTAACAAAACAATCAAAGCTAAATGAACCTTCTTGTTATTCATGAATGCATTTGACTAATTGCAAAAATACATTTTAACAATTTGTAAGCCTGTATTAAATAATTAGCATAACAAAATCATGCCGTCTATCACAAAGTACTATAACGCTCGGTTTAACTAAACTAACAAAGCCGATGAAATTTTTCACATTACGAGCTGTGTAAACGTCACTGTTGAGAACCCCGTTAAAGAACTATTTCACATTAATTCCGCGAGTTATATTTTTAATTGTATCCAAAGGTAAATTATAAATCACCAGACGGAAAGTAACATTGTGCTGAAATATTGTTTGTACGAATTGTGAGTTAAAATAAACAAAAGGTTCTGTTTATTTTTTTTGTAAGATTCTATATGAAAAAAATAAAACGGCCAGATGTTGACGGTATTATCATTAAGCCCCGAACCTCGATCTTGAACCACCTTTCAACTTGCATGGGTCGTCCTTCCTTGGATTAGCGAATACTAGTTTGCCATTTGACAACCGTTAGTACCCACCGTTATAAAATACGCGTGCAAATCAAATCTAGTACGACCTCCGGTGCCAACACCGATGAAGTTATTACTTTAAACCTAAGATAAATATTTCACGACATCCCCACATCCCAAGTGGACTCTCGAGAGAGAAAAGACCAATGCCCAGAAGTGGAATCTTTATATTGCGTGTTTTTGATTTTTAAAATTCTCATATAATTCCTTGTCACTTCATGGAAATCGGCTATAGACGTCCACCACGACATATCGAATTAAACGAACAGTAAAAATTTTGCTATAACTGACAAAATTACATTTTTTTATGGCAAATATTAATTCCATGATCACTGATTTATGCGATTTAGTCTTAAATAACATTGCAACTAATGGATGGTCGACATGAATGAGGGCTTTTATTAAGCATTCCGATATATTCGTTCATTACATACCTACGTTATTCGATTTAACTACGCTGATGAATGAAAGATACGTGTCCTACTTACAGACACATCTGGCGAAGTGGAATTACGGAATCTGGAGAGACTTATCTCGCAATGATATAACGTAATAATCACATTAATAATAAACCTACTCGGATATCTTCAAGGGGTTGGTAGACTTCTATGAGACATACCAAGTGAATGTCCGACTATATTCACCTAATAGAACATCCACAGAACCTGATGACATGATTTCTACAGCGACCCTGCAGTTAGTTTCTGACTGAAACATGAATGGCACTGCTCAACCGGTAAAGGATCACGCCTTCATAGAATACCATCTTGAAATATTTATAAAGAATTGGCTTATTAAGAATGTTAAGTATGTATCATACAGATAAGGTATCCATAAATTTTTCAGCTTAAAATTGGAAACAATATCCTTAATATAAACTAACGCAACTATATCTATTAGACTATTATACGATTCTTTAAATGCTTTATTATCTTTAATTCCTTCGATATTAGATACTTCTTTAATGTCCAAATCTTTTATATAATATAAGAGTGAAAGGCAATCGTGTCCTCCATTGTCCTTTAATCAAACTTCTTAATTACTTTTTGAGGCTCAGCGGATTATTTATTGAGTAAGCTCAATGCTCGACTCTGGTCAATGAATTTGGCCGCCTTTTGTTTTGGTAATAGTCTAAAATGAACCCTGGATTATTTCTGCAGGATCTATCAGGATGTTTAGACTCTCATATTAGAAAAGATCAGGCATTAAAAGGTTTCAGTTCGACTTGTTGCCATCAATAAGTAGAAAAAGAGAGTAGAAAAAATAAATAGTTTTGAATATTTTAAATGCTTATCTAAAAATGGATCCGATTAAAAAAACATATTTATTATATTAGTGCAAACGACATGTAGAATCTTATCAGCATTTCATTCATAGCTATAATTACTAGCTACTGCCTACAAAAATATTTGTGTACCACAAATTGTTAGTTGGTAGGCATTTGTGTGTTGTATGAATGTCTGGTCTTGACACTGTATCTGCCTCCGATCTTATTGCACATGCATCAGAAAGGGAAGGGGACGATGAGTGAGTGCCTGTTTGCGCAAATGCATACGGCACTATGAAATAGTATGCGAAGTTATCATCTGACAATAACCAGATGATATCGCCGTGGTCGAAATGGACCAGGAGGACATTACTTTGCTGCCGTACACTTCTTGTGAAGCGTCTAGAAAAATAACAACAATAATGATATATTATTGTTTTGTGAAAGAAATCGAAACGATTGTGTTGTCACCAAGTCTTGCTTAGTTAAATTTATTATTATATTTTGACCCTTGTCGTGTTTTCTTTTAGACGATCTCTATATTGACAATGATTCCACAAGGATTTCCTTCATACCAGGGATTTATTGCTGCTTTATGGCTATTATATTATATACCTGCTTAGATTATAGTACCCCGGTGTTTCAAGTTATAAAGATTAGCAAGCTTAGGTGACAATGGCACTATAGCTCGTAGAACCGGATAACAGATGGGATAGAAATGTTCTTGAGTGGCAAGCTTGGCGACCAATGCAGGGATGCAGATGGCTCAGGTATGTTCTTTGTGACCATTTATGTTCAGCAGTACAGTATGGATAGGCTGTGACGATGATGACTTTATAACAACAAAATACGCTTCAATCTGCAATGTAATGAACAACCTGTTTAACATCGAACTAAGAGCACCAAACAGATATGCAATCACAGCCAGATTTGCGGCAGTCGCTATATGTATGTCCGCATAGGGCGTCTTGTTCGGACATTGTCGTGTCAATCAGTAACCGATACGGGACTTGAATGGTGGCTTTAATTAAGTAATACGGATCGCCCGTCGGTCAGGGTACGTGTATCGAGTTAATTATGACGATGAATGAAATAGTATATGCAATAACAATACTAACAATGTAAGACGTGGTTAATAGAATTAGGCGTATCTTTACGAATTGTTACAATAAATTACGAGACGAACATTCGAAGCAAGTAGAAGTAGAAACGGGTTCAATAATAATATTACAATAATGCTTTTCGATTTAAGTTAGTGCCAATAACAATTCAAAATACAAAGAATGATGAACGTATAGCAATGCCGGTTTAGTTGTATATAAATTTAATTACATGCTATGTTTTCCTGTAATAATATTATGTATTAGTAGCATACGGTCTTATTATTATAAATAATTTGAGCCGATAAACGTCTTGTGTGAACGTTGATTGTAATTTGTAATAAATAAAAGAAAAAGCAATAAAACAGTAGAGTTTATAATATTATAATATATAAGACCGTACCTGACGACCAATAGACTTTTCAGCCTTAACCGTATTAACTTCCAGACAGTGGTTGGCAGAAAAAAAGGACGGGACACGGTCATATATTAAATACCTATTCAAAATCAGTGGGTAACCCTGATGGGCGTGAGAATGGCAAAATGGAGAGCACAAATCCTCAACTCCTAGAGATTTTTCCAGGAAGCACACAACGCTTCCAGGAGAAGTCGAGCTGGTTAGAATTGTCAACCATTTCCTTACGTATAGTTCACACTAGAAGGTTCCAAACAATATGATCTTATTTTGGTAGCAATAGTAGAGCTACACTGCAGTTTGTTTCTAACGTAGAATGAATGGGTCAGTTTGACCGGGTAAGGAGCACATCCTTACAGAATACCAGCGTCAAAAAGCAGAATAATGCTGCTGTGTTTCGTCTGGTGAGTGTAGGTATCCGGAGACCTTCATGAGTGGTGACGAGGCATTCCATTACGATTCCTTGTCAAGGATGAATGTAGATGTCGAGGGCCACGGGAATCACTTACAATCAGGTGCTCGTTTGTAACTGACAATGTAATTTAAAAAAAAACACCAATTTCAGAATCATATGTACAAGTAAAATTAAGGTAATCATTTTAATTTATTACAAAATTTTTCGCTATGTCGCCCGTCTGTTAGTCTGGGCTAAACTTTAAATAGAGAAAGCAAGTGTTATTCACATTACGCTTACAATTTATTAAGTGCGAAATGCGACAAGTGTATTTATCGCCGTGCTCTAGGTAAATCTTTTTAACAGCACTTTTAGTGACGTAAGAAATCGGGTTCAATGTTGGATAATTGATTTTTCCCCAACTTCCGTACATTATATCTATATCTGAATTATCGCTGTATATATATATATATATATATATATATATTTATTGTAATTGCTTTTTCGTAATGATATCTTGAATACTAAAAGTGATAATTAAATTAAATTTAATATTTATACCCTCAAACAGTGTCTTTAACTAATGAGATAATTTGAATGAAATTTAAATGAAATATTAATCAGAAGACGCTTAACTAGTCACAGGTAGCAAGAGTAATTAGCACGACTACCTTATTACCTCAGGCTCCGAGCTTTTTAGCTGCCCCTTGAATATAACGTTGACGCTAGGACAGACGGAGTCATAACTTTTTATTATAAAAAAAAAATATTTCATGATACTGAATACATAGTAGGAAACACAATAATTCATGCTGCTCACAAATTTTCACAATGGTACTCTGTGAATGCGTGGAAGGACCACGTGTGGTCAGTGACTTTCTATAGTTACCCGTTCGACCCCATACACTTTTCAATGTGATAACGTCACATCGCATCAATAAACTTCCTATAGCATTACTAAGCCCCGTCGTCTGAGCATGGACCACATTCTTACAGTAATTTTCCTGAAAAAGAAAATGCGCTGCAATGTTTTGTCTGTTGAGTAAAAGAAACCGCACATCTAATTTCTAGTGATAAGATAATACTTTGAAATCGTTTGAATTACGATTTCTTATGAAGAGACACGTCACAGTGTCTCAAGAAACACTTACCATGTGCACGTTAGTTCTAAGAAATTGTTCGGATTATTTACAGCCACCGAGTTTAAACATTGTACATCACGACATTCAAAATTTCATCCTCATCATCTGGATGATTGGCAATCAACCACTGTGCTACGGTATCAACAGTTGCCAGTGGTATTTCCGGATCGATATGACGTAGGAAGCTTCAAGAAAAGAGCCTCCACCTTTGTCAAAGGCCATCATCGCATCTGTGACTCCTCTGGTGCGGATGCTGATGGGTCACTTACCATCAGGTGAGGTGTACGTTTGCCACTTATTCTTTTAAAAATTTATACTTCATACTCTATACAAACTTAAGTAAAGTTGTAAAATATCACAACTTTACTATATTAGAAGAATTCGGTGAAAACATTATTATGTCATGTAGATTTTACCTCCTGTAAAGGTAAGATATAGAGAATATATCGTCGTGCCTTTAAATTATCCAGAACTACGCCCAGTGGTAAAGCCAGCTGTAGCTTGTTCCTAGTTGCAGGATGGGTTCTTTCCATCCGTGAAAGACAACGCACTCTTGGAATAACAGCGTGAATAACTAGCATAACGCAGCTGCATTTCGTTTCGTTTCGTCTTCGGATTATGAAGTTCCCAGTTAATGTCAACGAGGCGACTCTGTCCTCAGGGGTGACAACGTATATGTTGGTATCAAAGAGTTTAAGTATATATCATACATTTTTACATCTACCATAAGATATAAAAGTACATTATTATTCCATTGACTATTAGTATATAATTTTTTTAGTATAATTCATACACAACCGAAGCCAATAAACAATCCACTTTAAAGTTCTAGGAACTTTAAACGCGTGTGAAAATTACAAAAACGCAGGGCAAGGCAGATCCCAATGATCAGGGCCGTACTCATCGTATAATAAATAAATAATACTGCGGAGCTTCATGATATAATTAAAAAGTTTAATTAAAGGCAACGATAGACATGATTTGAGTTAAGCTGGAGAATTAATTAAATGAACAACCGTATTATTGTATCCGAATTGTATAGAATGTAACCCGAAATTCTTATAAATGTAGGTAAAATTTTCTCGGGGGAACTTTTATGTTAGTCTTTTCTTTTATATTTAGAGTCACTGTTCAGTTAGTTCCTATAGCAAGAATGGTTTTGCTCAAACGGGGGAGGCTCGCGCCTTCAGAGTAAGTAACTCTTCAGTAACTGGGAAACTCAGTATCCCAAGACCTCCTAAACGAAACACAGCTGTGTTATGCTGCTAATTCATGGTATTATTCTATGAGGGCGTTATTTTTCGCGGATGGAGAGAACCCATCCTGCAACTAGGAACAAGTTACATATGGCTTTACCACTGGGCGTTGTTCTGGGTAATTTAAGGGCACGACGATATATGCCTACTTTTACTGGAAGTCGAATATACACAACATAATAATTTTGTCACCAAATTCTTCCTTTTTAGTAAATTTGTGATATTGCATGACTTTACTTGAGTTTCTATAGTGTACGAAGATGAATTTTCTTATAGAATAAGTTGCATACGAACAGCTCACCTGATGGTAAGTGATTATCGGTACCCATCAACATCCACAGCATCACAGGAGTCGCAGATGCGTTGATAGCCTTTAAGAAAGGTATAGGTCCTTGTTTGAAGCTTCCTAAGTCATATCGAGTCGGAAATACTGCTAGCGATAGCTGATACCACGGATTAGTTGTGCGTGGCAGAAAATTTCAAATTTATTATTAATATTTATATAATATATATTTATATAATATATTTTAATTTTTTTTAAAGTGGTTGATTGCCAACCATCGAGATGATGAGGATGAAGTTTTAAATGTCATGATGTCCGATGTTTAAACTCAGTGGCAGGAAATAATCCGAACAATTCCTTAAATTTACGAGCACATGGTAAGCGGTTCTTGTGACACTGGCGTGTCTCTTCATAGGAAAATATCATTCAAATGATTTCAAAGTATGATATTATCACCAGTGATTGGATGCGCGGTTTCTTTTATTCAACAGACAAAATATTGCAGCACATTTTTTGTCAGGAAAACTACTATAAAAATGTGGTCCTTGCTCAGACGACGGGACATAGTAGTGCGTAGTCAAAGTAGCGTGTCAAAAGGGTAACTATAGAAATTCACTGCTACCACAATACGGATTTATTATATTGATGTTTATTAAATATAAATTTATCATACAGTAATATTATCGCAGGACGAATTCTATTATAGCAGAAAACCTAAAATAATATTAACGTAACGGACTTTCGACATGGCAATTATTAATCCAGAATGGTGGATACGCTATAATGTTAAGATATATCATTATTGACATAGAGTTGATAGTGGAAATTGTATTTTTTAATAATTATTATTTTGTTTTATTTGTTAAAGCCACGCTGCAACTAGTTACTAGCTTCATATACTTGAACGGTAAGTAAGTAATCGCAGTGTAAGAAACAAAGATCCCATTACTAAAGCATTCTCAGTTCCCAGATGTGAAAACACATTTGCACCTTGAATCTTTATTGAGGATGGATGAAAATGTCATGCGTCGTAGCCCTTACTTACCTTCAGGGTTAGTCAATAATAATAGAGATATTAATTTAGATAATC
Organism: Teinopalpus imperialis; assembly: GCA_029286865.1. Lineage (NCBI taxonomy): Eukaryota > Metazoa > Arthropoda > Insecta > Lepidoptera > Papilionidae > Teinopalpus > Teinopalpus imperialis. Next base: position 1,843,746 of record JAGSMU010000039.1, read on the forward strand.
CATAGTCAGAAGCAACTGACCGAGCCGAGGTGCCCTCTCGGGCACCCTCGAGTCAATCGCTCTTGCGTAACAGGATAACGGTCCAAGCCGAGGCTCCCTCTCGGGTGCCCTTGTGCTAGCTACCCACTAATAGAGGTCTCGGCTGAGCATCTTGAGCACTCACCTCTTAACTCGGTAAACTGTAATAGCCCTCGGACTAACAGCGGCCATTAACCCGAAAAAAAATTACCTTCAGGAGAATTGTTTGCTAGTTTGTCACATATAATATTTAAAAAAAAAAAATTACAACACCCATACAATATGAGTCATTCAAATATCCATAAAACGTGAGCTCAATAAAAAAAAACTTCCATAAATCGCCGGCATCCTTTATTAACTTGGCAAGAATATAATTTGACAGTCACTTCCATAAATTCGAGGAGCCTTTTAAAAATTATAAGAAGACTCGTCTTATAGGACGACACCCGACGTATTATTACGGGGAAATTTATATGGCGGCCGATGGCAAATTATCCTCTTATGAGGCAATAAGAATTATGTAAAGTGACCCCTGACGGCGATGCTGTAAATAGCCGCTTTGTACGTAATTATAAATGATTTTAATAATTCACCTCATGATTTCTCTTGCTTGACTTTTGTTTGATTATAAAAAATCTTGTTCGTTACAATGTCGACGACCTCTAGATAGACTGATATGATTGGTGGCTGGATCACGGGTTGCCGGTGAGTAGGTAGAGTAGGTTCGAATTCTAGATGAGAGACAACAGTTGTGCATTAGTAAGGTTTCATATCCCTGACACTGCATACAAACTATCCTCGGACCTTGCATCCCCTGTGCAATTGATATTAATTGACAAACAAAAGATGCCAATACTATCGAAATCAACCAGCAACGCATTATGTATTATGATCAAGTTACTCGCCGTTCTTTTCGGTCGACTGGACATTCAAAACAGTGACGATCCTTAAATGGTTTATGTACGTTTTTAAGAAAAAAGTACATTTTGATTTGAGTTCAGAGTAACTACAAACTCCTCATGCTTCGTGAATACAATATTATGGTTATAACGAAAGTTAAAATTTCGTACATATTGGTTTGGATTGATTTGAGTTCAGAGTAAGTACAAACAACGAGGAACTCTTTCCAGAGTTCAATATAATGCATACATGGGAAATTAAAATGTTGACTCTCCTATGCAATGTAAAGTATATGTGACATTTTTCGTAAATATTGGTAAATGTTCGAAAAGCAACCAGGACTCTTTGTATACGAATGTCTCTATATTATTTTTATTCTAAAAATATTATCTACATTAATTTCTAATCCCTAAACTTCGTAATAAAGGAAACAATGAGAGTTACGTAAAAATGTTTTTTACCTGCAGAGTTTTGTAACTAAACCTCAGTAATAGGTATTCCACAATACACGAAGCGGCCTCCATCAAACTTTTTCAATTTCTCTGGAGGGTCTCGGAAATAGGTAAACGAAAAATCGAATATAATACAGCTTATTTCAATAGAGAGCCATTGTATTAAATTCTTCTTTTCTCTATACTTTGGTTAAACATTATGTTCTTCATTAAAGGAAACTCTGCTTAAAATATTTATAACAGATAACAAAATCTTTTTAAATTCAAAGAGGAACAGTATATATAAGTTTAACAACAGATTGTTTAAAGGGATCGGCAGACTTCCTTTATAACTTTTTTTTGGATAGTTTAATACGACGTTTTACTTCACTGCTGAGCACGAAAAGTTATTTGAATCATTTTCCTGTTTTAAGACTAAGCCGAGCGCTTGTTAATAAGGATTCATTTTAAGTAAATAAAAACCTCTTTTTTATTGATGCTAAGAAGAAGAACAGGGATACATATCATCTGATGGTGAGTTTTGACTGCGGCCTTGGAACAACTACATCTATCAATCAAATCTAATAACAAAGGGTGTCATTCGAGCACACAGTTCACCTGATGGTGAACCTTAACAAAGATCCCAAATGCACATGCGTCGTCACAAACGCCAGGCGTTTAAGAAGTAATACCTCGTTGCTGTAATTGAGACCCCGTATACATCATGCGAAACACAGCTGCTAATTCTGCTATTCTACCCTTGTATTCCGTGAGAGCGTAGTCAAGTCCCAGTCAGAGTAACTCATGCATGCTTCAGATAGTAACTATGTAGCTGTACCAATGTATTTTCTAACATCATCGTTATGCGTAATTAATGTAATTTCAAATTTTTGTCTATACTACTATAATCCCGCAAAAAATAGGACGTGAAGATATAAATATAAAAAAACTGTTTCCGTTAAGCATCCTCAAAGCATTGATAATATAAACAAATATTTGACTAAAATAATATCATAGGAACTCTCCAAAAGCCAACGCCATTCCTCAATTTTCCAGGAAAATATTCTAAACATTCCCTAAGCATTCCTGCCTGTATTTCGTGAATTTATCTTTTTTTGAAAGTATAACGAACTTAATCATAAATAGATATATGGGAAATATCTTAAGTTTTTCTTTCTCGTATATTTTTGAAAAGGGATTTCTAATACACGTCCCTATAACAAAGCATCAAAGCATAACTCTGTAGATGAATTAATGTTATTAAATATTTTTGCTTCTCCTCTGTATTCCTAAACCTAAAAAAATACGAGAAAACCTAACATTTTTTTTATGTGTGATGCTGTTGATCTTTATAGCTTTATCGGAATATATTCGCGAGCAGAAGGACCGCTGAGTAGTGACTCTAACATTGGACATGCTAGGCAATATGATTTTGTAAGCGTAGTCTCTTAATATACTACACTACACAATGAGTGAAGAAGTATTAGAACCAGTAGAGCCCCGTTGTAGCTTAATTATAGCTACAGCATCAATTTATATGTTCGACGCCACACCGAATGCCATCTTGAAATGGCAGCAAAACGTTGCAGTATCGCATGATGAGTATAGGGAACCGGTGATCCTAGTACAGGAGAAGCACTCCATCTCGGTCCTCTCTCATGTGCTCCTTTAATCTTTGTGAAGGTTGGATATAGGTGCCGTGGGCCCCACTCATTGCTTACTATCATTCGAACTGTGAGTACCTTTGTCAGCCGTATTAGATAAAAAATAATTTGTTTTATTGATGTGGTTTCCCAACTTTAATATTTAATAAATTTCAAATGATATACTCATTTTTTTATATTAATTACCTCCATCACTAGGGCCAGAAAGAAAGCCAGGTTCAAATGGATTTTCCACCATTCAAAAAGCATAAATCTTTTAACTTTTTCGTGACATCATACCGACGCGAACTTCATTCTCAACGAACCACCACTTGCACTCAAAATGGCCAATCAAAGTTTGTATATTATTATTACACGCCATTACCATCGTTTAGTGATGATTTTTCATCATTAATATCTTCGTCATTAAAGCTCATCACTCAAAACGTTGATTAAAATTATAATGTAATCATCATCTTCTAATAATATTTAAATAAAGGTCAATAATAATAAAATATTCTTATAAAGGAAAAATTTGCTTGTTTAACCTAGAAACAAAATTAAAAGGATATACGTCTGAGCCGAAGACCGCGCTCATATAGAATACAAACATAAAATAGGATGACAGTACTGCTGTGTTTAATATGGTGGGGATATGAAAACGATAAATCAGAATAAGTCGCCATACTAGAAAACGGCCAGAAGTAAATAAAGTGATACAATATAGAACTATTAAAATGTTTTAATACATTAATACAATTGGATAAAACTGGTTTACGATAAATCCGTAAAGTTAGTTTTATTCAATGTGTTGTATTCGGATAAATATAATAATCTATCAAGCTTTTAAATATCATAAGTTAATATATCCCAGAAAATAAATACAGGAAAATCTTCCTTTTTTTACTTAAAAATAAAGACTTAATTTCTTTATTTTTATGTTAGATACAAACGAAGGCATTCCTCATTCATTAACTAAATAAACGATAAATCTCTGCCATTTCTTTAAGAGTAAGGAGCTTGCAGAAGTGTGACTTTACTCTCTATAATTGAAATGATGGAAACGGGTAAGATTACACTCAGCTTATATTCAGAAATAAACAGTATCACTTACCTACAAATTACTGACTTACGGTGTAAAAATCATATGTGGTTCGTATGATTATTATTTTTCTAAAGGATAATGAAGTTCTACATGTATTTGGTGTAGAGACATACAATATATATATAAATTTATATATCAAAATAATTATTTAAAATTAAATGATTTTAAGTGACATCTTAAAAATATCATTCGAACAAATAACGGACTTTTAACGAAAGGATCATATGAGATTATTATTATTCTAAATCCAAAGTATGATTTTTCATTCATTCATAAATTGGAACAAAGTTTCTTAACACAAGTTCAGTGTTGGAATTTAGCGCACGAGAAGGGAAACGAGCGAACGCGGTGTTGCAACGCATCTCATTGGATGGGCAGCGCGTATTGTAATTCCTTAGCATGAGCAAAAAATACTACAAGAGAGTGAAAGTAGAGACACTAGTTATATAATATTCGTTAATTATTCACAAATAAATCGATATTATTATATTTCTTAAGAAAACCATTCCTACGTTTTTTCTTTACCATTACTTCCAGTTATAATAGCTTTCTTTGATAAATTCGATGTAACATACACGCATAAAAGCTTTATTTCTGTGAGTATCCCACGATAACTCACTTAAACATCAATAATTGGAAGTATTTGGCATTACAACTAGTAAAGAGGTAGCAATTAAAATAATACTTAAATATTTAATAACGCTAAATTGATTTAGTTTCGTGCTATATCGCGTCATAATGCCATAGGTACATCTGATTTTGAATTAATTATGCTATAAACTTTTCTTAAAATTGAGTAATACTCCTATGAACTATACGGCCGTTTTAATGTAAATTTTTCAATACCAAAATACTTTGATTCAAGAAGATATATTTTTAAAGCATAATTCATTTAACAAGCTTTAGGATAATATAATATTGAATAAAATAATATCATCCAATATAGGAATAAAGGAATGTACTAAATTAATATAAAAGTTTGTAAGCAAAATTACTTTTACACCTAGCAACGTGCCGGGTAAAAGCTCCCATAGTTGACCACGTTGACCATCACTTGTTTTACTCAACATTTTCCGTGAGGTTAAACTATTGAAACTGAAATTAAGAAAATCTTACATAGCTACATACGAAATAAAAAGAAAATTTGTGTTAAAATTTAACAGATAATGAAGAGATAATTATGTCATCTATTATGAATATATAAGGACGGTAGAGATAGTACTTATGTAATAAATGATATTAAGGTATTGAACACTTATACCTTTTCCTTAAGTAAAAATTACACGGTATGTTTTGAAATCAATAAAAAAGTGAGAGCGATATAAATAACGGTATCCATAAAATATGTTATATGTATCAACGGAAACCCTAACAAAACAATCGGAGCTGACGGTTCGTCAATCATTCCAAGCTCTGTTTTCATTTCATTTTTCTCCTCGCTCAATCGAGCTCTTGCCACCTATCAGCCCAAAACCACAAAGCTTTCGAAACAAGAAAATAAATTTTCATACAATATTAAACCTTAAATATTTATTATTAAGTATTCATGTCCGTTATCTATAAGCATTATAACTTTGTCGTGTAACAAAACCAGCTTCTATACGGACTGTATGTTGCATTATTAATCACGTACCTTTCCCTGTATGGTAAAGAGGATTATAACAAATTACGGTCTAGTTATACATTTAAGCCTGCGTCATATGGGCAGCAATCAAACGGTAGTTCTATCTTCATCTAAGACACGTTCTAATTTAAGTACACTGGTACATTGGGTTGATCCCATGGGAACAACATTCTATCGGTTGTGTATTTTTTATCGTTGTTTGTAGCATAAATATAAATTTTTTTTTGAACAATGTTTTTACTCCACTTCATTGCTGTCTTGAAAAGTTGTTTTGACATTATCTCTAATATAAGTAACCTATTAAATAATCATAATCAAATTATACGGATTTTATTAATATATCTTTTTAATTCCTGTCCTGATGACTTTCATATCCCGGACTACGGTCATCTGATGTAGTTTTCATTACTTCCTTCTTCTGTAGCATCCCTAGCTGATGATATACCACCTAGCCATCTTCTCGATTGAACTTAAGATGTTTTCTAGTTTATATAGCAATCTTTGGTGAGAACCGATGTTCTTTTGTAAGGATTTATGGTTTATTAAATACGATGTGGTGAGAGCGATCTAAGTTAGGATTACAGACTGAATACGGTCTAGAATTTTGATGTTTCAATTCTGTTATATGTTCGTTTATTTATTTATTATGAGATTCTATCCAGTTCATATTTTTAGCTATGTCAAACTGAAAATATGAACTTGATAAAATCTCATATTGTAATGTACATTGTATTGTATTGTAATACACATGTACCAAAAAAGCTTTGAATTTTATTTAAATTTGTTTTTTTTTTCTGAATACAATAAAGGTTCGTATGAAATCAGACCTATCCTGATTATTTCAAAAGTCAGGATAACTTTTGGTAATGTATTGAAAACGTATCAGACCCACACCAAAGCTTTTGCATGTGTGACATGCACATTTGTAAGTAATTACACACGAATGTGCATTACCCATTTGATCTTATTAATATTCATTATATTTCGGAAATCCCTAGAGCAAATTGATACAGTTAAATCCATTACGTATTCCTAAAATCAGATGTTTAATTACATTTGCATAAACACAAACGAAACTATGATTAGTGATCGCTGGCACAATATTGATAATGTGGTCCGGGTGGAAACATCGGTATATTGAATTAGTGAAATTGCTATGCCCATGGCTGGATAAACATGTGCCAGATGTGATACAGTAACTATGTGTTGTTGCTAAACTGAATTGACTTTTGTATCATGTATACAAACCTATATATATACATATATTTTTTTATTAGTGTTCAATACTTTTACCACACCACGCAAACACAAAAGTTAACAAACAAATATGACAGAAGAATTTTCGAGGTTTCTAAACTAGTGTAACTGTTTGAAAAAATATCTAAAAAGTTACTTAACAAGATGATTAACAACTAATAAACAAAATTGAGAACAGGGACAAAATCCCGTGCATAATGAAATCAAGTGCACTTAAATGACTTAAAACTCTCCAAAAGCTCATCGTTTCTTTGCAATAATTGATAACAGTATAAAGTGAAAACAATAACTTTCTTACCTTTGAACAGCCTGAGGATATCCAGAAATCCTTGTATCGCGTTTCTTTCTCCTATTATCACTGTCCACTCTCTTATCACTGTTTTCACGTATAGTATGATAACGCGGTTGGTAACTTTCAAGTTGCGTATATAAGCGCGCTCTTGGCGCGTCGTTCGGCACACGTTGCGACATGGGGTCCCCGCGTCCGTATTCAGTGGCGGATGGTGCCACACTGCCGTGTATTCTCTCAGCCACCCCGGGCGACGTTTTTCTTCAGCGAAAGCCACTCGCGGCGGCTTCGGTTGCATTAAGCTGATTTTCTTTTTCTTCGCCGTTGACGTTACGTAGAAGAAATAACCGTTGCGGTCCATCTTCGGTGCGGTGGCCTTTACCTGAAACAACGTTTATTGTATTCATTAGCTTTTCTATATAAATAATGTAAGGAAATCTACTGTTGGTTTGTTTTTACTATTTTTATTTATTACATTGAGAATAACAAACGAGCACACAGTTCACCTGATGGTAAATGATTTCGACAATAGATTATGATGCAGAAAGACATCATCGTCTTCATCATATATAACTCCCACTGCTGGGCGTGAACCTAGAGAGGATGTTGGAGTGCAGTCCACCGTACGGCTCTACTGCGGATTGGTGGACTTTATATGTTATCGACATATCGTGGTAAATCAACCGGCACCCGAGATCGAACTCGACTTGTTCTCGTACCGTGAATTGTGATCGAGAATTGTCGGTTCGGTACGATATTTTTTATAGAGTTTTCTAAGAGTCGAATTCGAAATACGCTCATTTTATTATAATATTTATTTTGCCAATACAGCCAAGCGTAGCCACGTAAATGAAATAATCGTTTTGATTATTATAAAATGTACACTTAATTCTGAGGCACTTATTAACAGTATCACGTTGCAGTTAGTTTCTCGCTCTAATAGTCGGTTAAACCGGGGAACCACCACGTCCACATAAAATATAAAAGTAAAAAAGCAGCATAACCCTGCTGTTTCTGGAGACTGTCCAGGGACCCAATTAAAGGTAAGGGGCATTCAGTCTTATATCTCAGGGCCACATAAATTTATATAGATGAATTGTAGGTTTTTGTGTCAAGCGTAATATTATAAAAAAATAGAATTGATGCTGTCCTTCTTGTTGAATCCGATCACGGCGATATCTTCCAGTTATTGCCAGGTAACATCGACTAGGCAGAATATTTTATAGCACGGTAAGCGTTTGAGCAAACACAGAGGCCCTCATCCAGCCTCCCCTTCCCTGTTCAGATATAAACCGTTTACAATAATATTAGAGGAATAATAAGAAGTATTGTCAGTACAATACAGTGGACAAACATGTGCCTGATGTGATACAGTCGCGATATATATATATATATATATATATATATACATATATAGACCCGGAAACCAACAATTTGTGTTGTACAAATATTGTTTCTTAGCTAGGAATCGAAGCCGGAACCCTCGGCGGAGTGGCCAGTTATTCTATCCACCGTATCTGGCGACAGTCATATAAGATATAATATTATCAATCTAAATGTATTACACTGAAAAATCACTCGTCATATATCCACCCTGAATTTTGATTATAATAGCAAAACCAATCAAAATTAACATTCTATGGTTATTCATATTGGTTAAAAAATGACGACAGACAAAAGAATTAAGATTATCTTATCATCTACAGCTTTTCTTGTGCAGTAAGAAAATCATTTGTATGTAGGGCCCACGGGATTCCATCCTTGAATTATTATAGAGAGAAAACTTTTCCAGAAACAATCTCGTCATTGACCCACTATTAGCCACTAGGCTACGAATAATAAAAAATGTAAATAACTACGTAAATAAGTATTAAATTAAAATCAAAAGAAGCTTTATTGAAACAATACAAACTACATACATACATGCACTTGAATCTTCAAATTTGCTACTAGGACTCTACCATACTATTAACTATTGGAATTCTATCCTATCTATACGTACTATATTATATCTATAAATATTTTATCATTGAAAATCATGTCAACAATTTTGCATCGCGATACGAGCCTTACCTCAATAATTCCGAAGTCAAAACAACAATCGTGTTATCAGAAACTTTTCAAAAGTAACAAAAGTGAATACAACTTTTTCCATTGTAAAATTCTCCTGATAACGTAGCTACATAGGATTGACAGGCAGCCTAGATAAAAAGTTTTTGTGCCCGTATTTTCATGGCGAGTATTGCTTGTAAAGGTAGAGAACATTGATGGAGCCAAACTACAGCTTATTTCTATCTGCAGCATGACTGGGTCCTCCACTGAGTACATGTGAAAGAGCAATATAATGCTACTGTGTTTCGTGAGTCAATGCATACATCTCAGCCCTCAGGGATGACAAGTCATGTGTAGTTTGAATCGTTGTTGAGGATGAATTTAAATATTTAAAGATTTCTTATTAATATAGCATGAATGTTGGTTTGTACACATATATATGTATATATACATATATATATATATATATATATATATATATATATATATATATATATATATATGTCTGTGTATACCATTATAGCAAAAATCATTGTCATCCCGTAACGTCATTGCAATAAAAACAATAAGCGTTCTTTATGAGCATAGTGCCTAACTTAATAGTAATTAATAGAAATGAATCCCTTCCATGTAATATTCCTACATTATATTATTAAGGTTTAAGATTCTTAAATGCAGCACACCGAGGTAAAATATTTGCAAACAGGAATAACCTTACGTGCCGAGATTTCTCTTCGCAAATTTAATTCATATATGAATACCGAATGAGTTCCGCTGTTACTCTAATATTTAGATAACTGTGGCTTTGCAGTTCTCTTTACCTCTTACATTTCATACTGAACTAAGAATGTATAAATATTACATCTAGTAGTTTTTTGAAAAAGAGAGTACAATAGAAGAAAATAACAAAATACCCAACTACTGGTAACTGGGTATTCCATCTTAGACCCATAGAGCATATGCTCCTTGAATCTTTTTTTAAGGATGGATGAGAGAATTAATAGGACGCTGTCAATGATGATGGTAAGAGAAGTACCATCAGATAGACTTAGGGTTCATTTGTCATGAAAATGACTTCTTCTGCTTCTCACAAAAATAAAACGTCAATGTCCTGTATTGGACAAATTATTAGCTGAGACGAAGAAAACCATGAAGCTCTTTCATCCTTTTTCTTTTTCGGCATTGGTGCATTTGTTAGGTGATAAAATTGACAGATCAACCATCACGCACTTGCAGGCTGCTGTGTTAGTTGAAATAGTAGAGATTCGTAGATCATATCGTAACGTAGGTCTACGTATCTCTACATTCATTCAGAGGCATTCTATCGTAGTCTACAGGGGTGTGGTCACGTGCATCTTGTATCTTTGATGAGGGTAGGTTTGTTTAGACTGAAAGTAGTCATCACCATAAGGTGAAATACATAGTATATAAAACGAAGACCGCTTTGTTTTATGAACTTTGTATTTCATCTTATGGTATAAAAGAAGAATATGAAATAACCTTTCTGCGCGTAAGAATTCTAAACGGTATTCTTGTTAGAGAAGACATGACGTGAAACTATTGGATTATAAGTTCGTCATTCTCCTCACCAAAATTAAAAAAATTGTCTTAAAATTTCATTGATAGTTGACTCAAATTATTTTAATGGGAAATTCAAGGCTACTAGAATATATTATGAAAAATATAGACTACACTAATTCCCTAAATTTTCATATCTTATTCATTGTCATTTTTTTATCTTTAAATCTAGTTGAATGTTAAATCTAATGCAAAAAATATTAAGACAAGAAAGTCTGGAACGACTGGTAACGAAACCCAGTGCTGGGACTCGAGGGATATTTTTTAACTTTCAAAGTAAGTTTTGACCACGATCCCACCTGATGTTAAGCGGAAATGCAGTCCTGGATGGTAAGGCGCACTGAGTTACAGTAAATGCCTATTCACTGTACCCTTGAAAACACCCACATTGTAATCGGAGGGAAAGACAGACGCGGACAAACTATTCCAGTCAGTCAGACTTGGTGGATACAATACCATACTATCTAAAAACTAAGAGCAATTGCACATTTTTGGTTATGGAACTCCTGATGGTTGGTGATGACTGCGGCCTGTAAAATACAACAATGTGGCCTATAAAATACAATTGTACTATAAATTAAAATCCAAGATAACAAACACACCTTGTCATTGCAAAAGACTGAGATGAATTACCTCACTACCAAGAGATCTCTGGATCCATACATTCACCAAACAAAACACAGCAACATTATGTCGCTATTTAACTTTATTCTTTTATTTATCGGTTTGAACGTTCTTCTCATCGTTTGATGACATTTTATACGACGAAACACATATTAAAAACGTTAAGTGAGTGTCACGTGTAAAAGTCTAAAATTTTATTAGGGAAATATTCTCAGAACACTCGTCAACTATTTTTAGTGTAATAAAGTTGTAAAGAACGGGAATGAAGTTAAGTTTCGCGTCAGTGGTTGGACCATACTTAATGAGAGTTTCATCCGGAGTTTTCAGAGGCAAGTTCCAAAGTTGATATCAGAGATGCATAACTGCAAACTACTTGGAGGCTTAAATATTTTCCTTTTATTTTGATTGAGAGAGTTCCTTAAGTTTTGATTATACCGGTAATATACTTTATTACTGTTTTTTAAGTATCTAAGGATGACAAACGAGCACACAATTCATCTGATGACAAATGATGGTTACAACCCTGAAACACACTCATCAACAAATGATTCAACTCATGAGGACTGAGATCGAAACACTCACAGTAAGAAGATCTATCTATGTAATATAGGATCCATACACTCACCACACTAAACATAGAAATTTTCTGCTAGTCATTAGTAAGTGAAATAATACAAGATGTATTGATATACATTTTCATTAGGGTATGGTCTTCAAAACTTAAGGTTCGAATCGCCCATTTGACTTTTGCCATGAACCATCTTCTAGTCCCAACATTTTAAGCTTAAAGTCGTAAACCAGATTGTTAGAAAAGTTAATAGCGCTGCTAGCGTTCTATATGTTAAAAAGTGACGTGATGGTTTAGTTTTAAAACCGAAGATCTTATTAATTAAAATCATATTATGCCATCCCATTTAAATCCTTCGTGGTAGCAATGCATCTAGTTTTCAATATACAGTTCTAAAATCAAATATACCAAACTGATAGCTAACCTTCTGTAATTGGAGAGGAATACAAAGAATATGTATGTACATATATTTAACGCAGGAACCCTTTTTATTTTTTTTATTTATTTATTTAAGCTTCATATACAGTTATGTATGTATAAACGCTTAATGGTTGAGGCATACTTTACTAATTAATGATGCGGAGATGAAAGACTTTATGATTAATATACTATTATATTATTTATAAAATAAAACAATATATAATTAATAACAAAACACATAGGTATAAATAGATATATATCTGTGGTCATAGATCAGACAATGATAAGTACATTTTTGCACAGTCTGACTTATTAATATATAATATATAGGTATAATCGCCAAAAAATGCTCTTTCATTTGGTCATATCAGGATAACTACATGCAAAATATTACTGTTGTATTGAATACTAATCAGATTATGATAACTTTTATATTTCAACTTTTGGCGATTATACCTATATTAATGTCATACTGAGCAAAAATGTACTTATCTTTATCTGATCTATGACCACAGATATATAACCAATACATAATTATGTAATGTTGATCATTCTGCCAATTTGAGGTCATCCAAATGCCATAAAACATTCTGATGCACATAAATTACATTAAATACTAGATATTTACCATTAATTTTTGAGAAATCAATAATGTAAATAAATATTCAAATTGGTTTGTCCGTTACTAACATATGCCGCATGCAATGACAATACTGCAACGAATGTGCCATCCCATTTAGGTTCGGTTACCGGCTCAGTTGTTGAATAGACCGGTGCACTACACACATACGGATGGAACAAAAGCTGTGTTAAACTAAAACAATTAATTTCCAATATTTTATATTTAGTACTAAAAATTCAACGTCTCAGATAGTCGTACGTCTTTATACCATGCTTATAACATATTTTATTGTAGCTTTATTTAAAATATTTTTGCTCGCCTTTTATGTTATCTCTATGTGTTAGGCGGCGCAGTCTTTTATAATAAAGCCAGCGATGGTAAATTATGACTGTGGCCTGTACCATCTACATCCATCCCCAATAAAAATTCAAGATTTACATGCATTGTCATCCCTAAAGACTGTATCGGGACATGTTAATATCAAAAGTTATCAAATCTATAAACATATTAATGGATGCAAAACTAAAAGTACCCGAATTCAACGAAAGTTTAAAACTGTAAATTTACAAATTTCAATAACAAAACTCTTTCGGATCAATTGATATGAACCTGCGCTAGTGAATTTCGCTAATTGCAGGCTACGTACGTTCCAGTGCTCAGACCTAGTTTGGTTGCAGCTGTGTTTGTGACATAGTTTAAGCGAACAACTCCCGTGTTTGTTGATGCGGGGCGTAGTGCTGTAATTTTGAATTTAGGGTTGCGCGCTATTATTCTTATGTTGATGATTAATGAGCTTATAACTGTGATAGAGCTACTCTGCTGTTTGTTTCTAGATGCAGACTGAATGGGTCTGAAACTACCAAATGCCAATGGCATCGCTCAGGAACTTTCGTATCGTGGCGAGATTAAAAAAGCTCCCACATAACTGCTGCTTTTTATCACCAGTGATCAACATTTCCAAAAAGATTAGGTTTCATTACGTTTTGGCAGTGGTAGACCTACACTGCAGTTTGTTTCTAGCTGCAGAATTAATGGGTTAGCTCGACAGGGGAAGGCCCACGTCCTCACAGGATACCAGCTTAAAGTTGTATCATAATACTGCCATGATTCGTCTGATAAGTGTAACTACCCGTAGACTATTATGACTGGTGACGAGGCGTTCCATCTCAGTCCATCTCAGTTTCTTAAGGGTGACAACGCATCTGCATTGGGATTCCTTATCAAGGATGAATGTAGATGTCATTGGCAGCTGGAATCACTTACCATCAGGTGAGTTGTCTGCTCGTTTGTTACTCTTAATGTAATAAAAAAAAAGTTTTATCGACATGTTTGCTTTTTGAGTCGTGTTAGCTAAGCTTTTAATTCACGGTACTCGAGCAAGTCAACTCCGGTGTGGGCAGCGATAAAATTGAAGTCAGACATTTGGAGTCTAGTGGACTTCACATGTCTTCACCAGTATAGTCGCGCTGTGGATCATACTCTAACACCTTCCCTAGAGAGATGACATATCATCAGAATTGGTAATAATAAATAAATAAATATAGATTTATTTCTCAGACATGTAGATAACCTTCCTTATATTTATTTCCTACACCACTACACTGGAATTACAATTAGCATCTTAACCAGCCCGGCACCCGGGTTCGAACTCGGTTTGCTTGCGTACCTAAAAGAGTGTGGTTAGACACTGAGTTGCCAATACTTCAAAATATTACTTGTAGAATTTTACCATTACCTAGCGAAAAAAAATTACATGGGATGGATTTAAAATTTTGACGATCTCCTCAAAAAATAGCCTACTTTCAGTCAAAAGACGCAGCTTTTGCAATCCTTAGGGTCCGTATACAGCAGACGTCACGGTAAGCGATGATGTTATCGCCCCCTTAGCCCGCGGCGTCTTTCTGAATGCTAACTGGACGCTCTGTGCTCGCAAAGGATCTATCTACTACATCTATGTTATCTCTACCAGGTATCCCTACTTTGATACCTCTCTCTTGCCTTGAGCTATTTTTCTGTACCATTTAGATTGCCGTCTCTACTTAGTGTCTAACAAAGGACCTGTTAAATGAGGTGTTTGATGTGCTAGTTCTGATACTTGGTCTAGGTGGGTATGTTTACATCTGTTCCCTCATACGCGTTAAACTCTTCGACATATTTTGACAAATGAAATTATGTTGATTACGTCTCAATATTTCATAAAATACAAAAACTAAAAGTTATCCCAACTATTTATTTTTTAGTATTGGCATCACATAAGGTAAGACGATTATATATTTAATCTTTTTTATTATACCTTTAGAATTCTTATGTTATTAGTTTTTAATATCCTAAAATTTGATATATTTTATATAGACTTTGTTCTTACAAGTAAAGCAAATGTACAAAACGGCGGACTCAATGCCAAAAAACAATAATATTAGATGTTTATTGTATACAATGATTAACTTTAATTGCCTAGTGTTATGTTGGAATTTGTCTTTAGAATTGTTTAAACGGAGAGCATAAAAAATAATTCAGATTTTTTAGTTATTTTAATAAAATCATTACATTGAGCATGTTATAAAGTATCACGAAGAAATTTAATCAGATTTTTATTTTGATCATATCAGTGATAACAAACAAGGCCACAATTCCCGTGATGGTAAGTGATGACTGATCAACGTCATCTAAGTCCATCCACATCAAAGATTCAAGATGCACAATCGTTGTCACCAGATCTCCGGATCGCTAAACGCACCAAACTAAACATAGCAGCATTGCTGGTACTCTCTCCGGAACTGATCCATCACCGGTCGAGTTGGCCATCGATGTTAGAGTCAAAAACTAACACAGATTTGCTTTTTGTATACTTACTTAAAGGGCCGAAAACAGAAATGATTTTGAAGTTCCCTATTTCTCATAATATATATTTATAAGTCAAAAGTAAAGTTACGGCTTATATGCATATATATAACAACAATCTCACTGTTGGGCATGGACCTCTTCTCTAAAGAGTGTTAGAGTATAGATCGCAGCTTCACTGCGAATTATCGGACTTCACATGTCTTTGAAATATATTTTTTATTTCGAAGAAACGCGGTTTTCTTAGCACTTAAAATTGCAATAAACAGTTTCTTCGGGCACCCGGGATCGAAGACGGTTTGTTCGTATACCGTGAATTAAAAGCATATACTACGTCAAAATGACAACGAAATGCATGAAACCAACTCTTATTTATGAAAATGAATGTAAATATTTTAATCATCTCAATAACCAAAGACATGAATGAACATATTCAATCACTAATGAATGATACAATAAACACTGAGACTCGATACATCCATGCTATCAATTTCGTTCCAATAAGCGTTTGCCTAGCAAATTACAAACCATATGAGATATTTTGAGTTCTCGTGCCTTAATATAAGGTTCGTATTCAATTGCACCACATCTCAATCTTCTTGCGATAGATAACGGTTGCAGAATCTACGTGAACCCTATCATAAAACACATCTCACCGCAACCGGACGCAATTCATTCGGAACCGGACGGAGAGGACGGCAAACATCGCTTTAAGCATAGACACAAAGGCAAATTTACCACACGCTCCTTATAATCCTAACATGTCCGACGGTTCTGGACACCGTTTTACAAATATTAAATCTACCATTGTTACTTACCTTGCTGAGTGGTATGAGATCTTGTAAGATTGAATGTGTGTATATATATATATATATATATATATATATATATATATATATATATGTTATTAATTAACTTTATATAATTATTTAATACTTCTTCCTTCAAAAGTGATTTCAACGCCTAATGCACTCTCACAGGGGTAAATTTTTGAAAAACGCCGATATACCTACGTATATATTAATTTTTAAACAGAACAGGTAAATTAGTGGATGCTTAAATATAAAAGGCATCAACTGTCAAAATTTCAAGTTTGTAACCCCAGCGGTCTAGGCTCTGCGTTGACGAATGAGTCAGTCAGGACAAGTTATTATAAATATATGTATAGATTATGCGTTAATAAAATGAAACTAAAAATTATTTAAAATTCAAACGCTATATTAAATATTAGCATCCTAGAAGGTCCTACTATATACTATATATATATATATATATATAGTTTTTTTTTATATTTGTATTGACTAACAAGTAGATATTCACCTGATGGTAAGTTATGTCTGCGGCCCATGTCATCTACATCCATCCTCAAACAAGATACACCTCTATGGACTGAGATGGAATGCCTCCGTGGACCATGGATCCCTCCATAGTTCATCACCTAGACCGTACTTAAAGCATAGTCCATGATGGGCCTGTAAGAAAAGACCTTGTACTTTTCATAAACGCCGGCAGTGCATATGCGATTCCTCTGCTGTTCGGATGTTCACGGGTGGCGGTAAACACTTATCATCTTGTTTAAAACATTTTCCATAAAAAACTATCATAGAACAATGAAATATGTACACTGTACCTATTTAAATTGATTTGTTAAGAATTTTATTATAAAGCTCTAACAATGACGCTAATTGAAAGAAAATTAAAAATCCCATTCCGAACCGTGTACTTCACGACGCGTAGAATGCGAAAACTCAATTATAATAGCCGAGTGATGGGATAAGAAAAATATAATTAAGACATTTTAGATTCCGGCCCTGAACTCACAGGAAGTGCCTACTTATCTGCGTAATTTTATTACAATTATTAAATTCCACGAAAAGCTCGCTCCGGGAGAAAACCGCCGCTAAAGCGGCACTTAACCTCATTGGCCTCTCAGTATAATTAGACACGTCGATACGGCTAATGTGCGGTAGATCACTTAGTGAAGTACATGCTATGGTGAATTATGTAGGAACCTTACCTTTGTCTAAGACTACATGGCTTGTTTTGGGTTGAAAGCAATGTAAACCGCATTATGTCATATATGCACGTTTGTAATAGTGTTAGAAGCATGTGACGTCTATGATGATAACTATGATATATGATTTTGTGGTAAAACACCTGGCTGCGTCGCTAGTCCTAGATTCGATTCCTATCCAAGGAACAATATTTGTGCACCCAAAATGTTACGTTTCGGGTCTGGGTGTATTGTATATAAGTTCCGTGTGACAGATGATCTTCACACTGGAATGGAGGAAGGGACGTCGAATGAGTTCCTCTGTATTTGCACAAACGCTGAAACGCAAGAACCAGAAAATATCGCCGGAGAAGAAATCGACCGGGAGAACCTCGTCATCATGAGAGCCACGCAGCTGCTTATTTCTAGTATAAATGTTCTTGACCGGAGAAGAAATATGCAATCACAGATTACCAGCGTAGAACAGCATTGTAACTCTACTATATTTCCCATTTCGAGGCTACCCGGCGGCCCAATAACATGTAACAAATCATTCATTCACAGTCCTCGGTTACCTTTTTTTTTATTTATTTTATTAATTTATGGCAAACATTTTTTTTAAGGTTTTACGTATTTATATAACGATTAAAAACAATATCGTCATTTTACACGCCAGCAGTGAAGTGTCTTAGATCTGTTGGGCTGTTCCAGTTGGAATAGTTTGATAATTAAGAGGTGTGAACAGTTGCCGCCCCGGTTCTTATATCATAAGAAACGAACAAACTGTAAGACTCATTAGAAATGATTATACTAATATGAATCATGAAATATGCTCTCTTTACGTTCTTTTAGAACATATTGAAACCATTTTAACAATAAAACCTACGACTGTGTCAAATGAAAGGATAAAGGCTTTTATTGAAAATCTCGCATAAGTAGTTACTTTTTGAGTATTTTGTGTCAGTAGCACAGATATTCTATTGTGTAGGCGACAGTTTTTTGCAATCTTTTCTTTCATTTCGATGGCATAGATTTTGAGTGAAATATTTTTTTTTAGTGCTGTAAAATGAAGTAAAGTAACAGACTACATATACAGTATATATGGATAAATAACTGACATAACTAAACGAATAAGCAAACTGAAGTGGCAGTAGATAGATCATATATGCGGCAGAACCGATGGCCGCTGGGGCTGAAAGATTCTTGAGTGGAGACCATGAATTGGAATTATCGTACTATCAACAGATACAACAACACTTCCTCTATCGAAGACCAGGAAAGATCAGGGCGGCCGCGTGCTGTCAGAACTACAAAGGCTGTAATGCTGTAAAATCGTGAATTCGTAGAAACCCCAGGAAGCAAAAAATCTTATCGCGAGAAATAAAGATTCCCGCTAGGACTCTGTCGCGTATTATAAAACAAGACCTGAAGCTCGATGCTTATCGACGATATACAGGACATGCCCTAAATCAATCTTTACAATTAAAGAGAGTGGATCCATCAAAACGCCTTCTGTTGCGATACGCTGGTGAAAGGCACAGAGATATTCTCTTTACAGATGAAAACATTTTCACGATTGAAGAACACTACCATAAGCAAAACGATAGTACACTTTATCGTTCGCTCACAGTTCTAAAGAAGCAGCTCAAGTGTTCGGAAAGGTACAACGTGGTCATCATCCTGCGTCAGTGATGGTTTGGTGGGGCGTGTTTAATCAAGGAGTCACAGAACTACATTTTTGTGAAAAAGGAGTGGAAACTTCAGCCAAAGTGTATCAAGATACAGTCTTGGACCATTTTTTGAAAACTCTATAGCAATATACTTTTTAAAAATATACCGAAGACTTTCCAGCAGGACTCCGCACCTGGTCACAAGGCACGAACTACCCAAGCCTGGCTTGAAACCAACGTTCGACTTTATAAGAGCTGAAGACTGGCCCTCATCTAGCCCAGACCTCAACCCTTTAGACTTCAAATAATGGTAAGTTTTAGAGGACATGGCCTGCTATAAACGACACGGCGACATTGAGTCTCTTAAAAAATCTTTGGAGCAAGCACTCGCGAAATTTCACTTGGAAACAGTACATTAGATTCGTGGCCAAACAGATTAAAGGCCTGTATAAAAGCCAAAGGTGGCCATTTCAAATAGAATATTTTTTTTATTCTTTGCTGAGACTAATAAATATGTAGGTATAAATTTTAATAATATTATATTACTTCATTAAAAAAAATGCATTTTCATTTGTAACAGAACTTTTGGCCGGAGTAGGTATATATATATATATATATAATATATATATATATACCTTTATTGGTCATAAGCCTGCCCGTTCGGATGTACGCGTGATCGTGAAAATATAAATATTGTATGTCCCGTAAGTATCTTGACAAACTTAAGGAGAAAGAGGTCGATGGTTCACCCACCAGACCTTAGTAAAAGTGTAAACATTTTCAAAATTTAGAGTTTTTTTTATTTTTTCGAAAATTACCAAGAAAAAAGTAATCAGTGTTACAAATTTCTGAAATCTTTATTAAACAGATAATTGATTTAAGCAATATGCAGCAGCAGCTCAGTACATTTTTTTTTCACCGCATCAGATAAAAGTTGACTAAAATTATTTATGAAATATTTAAGAAAAATTCCTGTATCGTTCTCAACTTTTTCCAAAAATTTATCAAAATGATTATTTTATATAGTAGAACAATTATTCGCGAGTATTAAAAAAATAATAACAAAATGATCGGCCGTTTTGTACAGACAGTAACAAATGCAGTTCGTGGGGTATTTTTTGAAAAAATAAAATATCTCAATAACATGAAAATGTTGACTATTTTTGTTGTCTGCTAGGTGACCCGGCAATCTACTTTTCCTTTAAGTTTGCCGTGCATGGAACACTTTAACCAGATCTTGAGGAATAACCCAGCCAATCTTTTCGTTAAAACAAAACTCAAAGAACACGGTAACGCTTGTCCGCGCGAAGAGGCATGCAAGAGCGCAAGATAAGTGGCCCTACTGCATTCACGGCTGCGATATGTAAATCGAAACGCTCTAATCCTCATAATGTAAACAAGATATCATTATATTCCTCGAGGGCACTTTAAGCTTTTTATTTTGCGTATTAAAGCGATATTTCACGGCTTTTGAGCAATGGTGAATTTAAAAAGAGAAAGCTCATTTTTAACTGTTGGTGTTTTAGTTAAGAACTTGAAATGTTCATTAAATAAGTTTTGTTAAATAATAAAATTAATATAATAAGCACACTTACGAAAAATTAATGGACGTATACTAGTATATATATAAATGGATGTATACTAGTATATATATTAATGGACGTATACTAGTATATATATTAATGGACGTATACTAGTATATATATTAATGGACGTATACTAGTATATATATTAATGGACGTATACTAGTATAAATATTAATGGACGTATACTAGTATAAATATTAATGGACGTATACTAGTATATATATTAATGGACGTATACCAGTATGAATATTAATGGACGTATACTAGTATATATATTTTTGAAATGCTAGAAATT
Source organism: Teinopalpus imperialis (assembly GCA_029286865.1). Taxonomy (NCBI): domain Eukaryota; kingdom Metazoa; phylum Arthropoda; class Insecta; order Lepidoptera; family Papilionidae; genus Teinopalpus; species Teinopalpus imperialis. The sequence goes on from JAGSMU010000039.1 coordinate 1,865,262, forward strand.
ATATTATCGTTACTAACGTTACCCACTCTCACATCTATCCTTGGAGAGGCAATCCTAGGCGCATAACACCAGTACCTAGCCGCAGACAGCTAGGACAAGTCATCATTCTCGACCACCCCATCCCATGGGTGAACTCGGTCTACTACCTAAGGGTCGCAAACTAAGCTTCAGCCCGCATATAAAAAAGTGAGGAGAAAGGCCGCGTTCGCCACGAGCTCTACTCGTTTATCTGCATCAATAGTAAAATGTCCCTAAGACATAAACCATTAAATTAAATATACACGTCCTGCCAGAACAGACCAATAATGGCCTCTGCCAGCGTCGTGTTCGCCAATGTAGCTACCGATGGCCGATAGATCACAACGGAATCCGGACCGATACATACCACCAACACAACGAGGCGAGGGCGGCGCGCATTCGAGAGTGCCGTAATCTTCGCAACACCGCGTACACTCGATACACCCGCTATACAGCGCGATTCTCATCCGCAAAGCTTCCGATATTAATTATAAACAGGTGGCAACCGTCAGAGGCTAGGTCCGCATACCTAACCTCGGATGGTAAATAGCTATTCTAGCTATGTATTATTAGCAACATTGGTGGCACTTAGAGAGAGCACAAACAGACACACTCAGAGAAGGAGCACATCTTGGTAGGTAAGAGAACCAAAATTTAGCTAGATTTTCCGCCCTGGATTCGCTGAAGCTGTAAGAGCCGCATACGCTAACAGCATTGACATCCACAGAACCTAGATTACCCACTCTTACTAAGCTTAAATGTTTGTGCTAGGGGTGGGTTTACGACAGTAGTCTAATGGCGGATTCAAACCTAAGATAGTTACGCAGACCATACTCAGACCATAAGGCTATTAGATGAGCTAATGGATTCCTTATCGATCATACATTTTTTTGTCATAGGAAGCAGGGATGACTCATAATCCAGAGGAATATCTTTATTGAGACTTTTTTTGACTTTATTCACTTGATTTTATCCAAAACAATTCAAAATGTCATAGCGATGAAATCTTAGTATTAAATCTCTAGGTATTAAACTTATAATTTGACATCCTCTATATTTTGATTTTTATGTGTACCTAAGAGTACCCCCATACACATTACAAAACTTTTTCCCGACCATTTTCTCTACTGGTAGAGTTTAAGATATAATTTATGTGGCAAACTCCAATTAAATTTATCACTGCCTGCCACGCATCAAAAGATAATTGAAGACGTCACGTCAAAAGACTATCGACGTCTTCATATAAATTTCGTGAACTTTTAGGCAATACACATATACATAATATAGCATGGGATCTTGTTGATGGCTTTTCATATGGTTTTGTTCATATTAGAAAGAATTTCATGTAAAATTTTCCAGACATTTATTACCTTAAAAGTCCCCCAGAGACTTTCTTGTTTTGATATACGAAGTGATATCATCAAACAATAAGTCCCCTCGGTGGCTATCGTCAGAGCATTGCCAGTGGCTCCCAGATCTCATGACGGAACCGGTGTCCCCCTTCACTCTGCTATTGCACGTCCCAGGAAATGCAATGCTTTTCCGAGTAATCTTGCTGGCCTATGTACCTTCAGTGTTGATATTCCCCCCGGTTTCACTATAATGGATGATCAAAGCCAACATGCTGATCGTCCATGAACCCAGTCCTATTGTACTACAGGCGGGGACACCTTATCCCTATTCTATGTACAAGTCTGCAGGCTTGAGTCACTGAAAACTTTTACATTTATGTATTAAATGTAAAAGTTTTTAATTCTGAATAAAAGCTTATTATATTCTTATTCACCTACGAATCTTAAAATTAGCGTGTAGACTCTTCGTATAATATTTTTACAAACAGATAATGTAAGAAAGACATTTAAAATTACCTTAATTCGGCCTGAACTGAAATAATAGGGCGAACTCCAAAAACGTTTTAATAAACATCAAAGGGAGAATTTCATAATAAGTTCATAATTTAAGAGGAGTTTTTTGTAAGTTACACAAAGGCATCATATCTACCGTTGAAAGATAAAGATGTAGCTTGTAGTTCAAAGGGGAATATTTTTAGTCCAAAATAATAAGTAATATTTAAATTTAATATACGTAATTCTACTTAGTATTCAGTTTATTTAGTACATAATATAAATTGCCTCACGGCCGTGTAGGGTAGAGTACTCGCTGCGTCGCAGCAAATTGGTTTCTAGCACTGTCAAACTACTACCACTAAACTTAAAATAAAATTTTGTATATTTCCGATTAATAATAATCCCTAATAAGTAAAGTGCAATTAAAGTTCAATCAAAAGCTCGCAAGCTATCAATTTCACATAAGCTTTCTTGAAAACGTTGCTTTTAATTTACAAGTAACAAATCATTGCATGCAGTCAGGCAAGTAATCGGCTTGCACATTTAAGTTAGCTTGTTACATACTAATAAGTCTCGAGGCGTCCGTACGTACTTTGTAATATTGTAGTCAACAAGCGTATCATAACTTTATAACTTACTAGCGATGTGTTACGTACACTTACTTAATCAAAATTATATATAAAAATTTATAATAAAAGTACAGTGGAAAAGTTTACAGCAAACTGAATTAAAAAAATTAAAGTCGCGCTACAAAAGCACAACGACAGCTTCGTCCATTTTTTTTTATTATTTTATTTCCATTTGTTTAAAATGGTTGTAAATACGAGTTAAAAAAAATTATAGCGCACCTTTGCATGAAAACTATGCGTAATCTAATAATTATTTTTTTAATATAAATATACTACACAAAATCTTTTTTGGCTTATGACTACTGTTTGCCCGAGGGCTTTTACATCTTCAACGGGTTGAAAGATGCAAGACCTTTATTAATGGGTAACCAGCATAACGGTAACCCTGGGTGCGAAAGCAACTGACTCGAGGGTACCCGAGAGGGTCGAACCTCGGCTCGGTTAGTTACTTCTGACGGATTAAATAAAGTAATAACGTTATTATTATTTACAACATCCACCACTTCCGACCGCGAAATGAAACCTAACGGCTTATGGTACGTTCCGCGAAACTTTTAAACTTAGTTGGGATCGTTACGGGGCATTTCAGTGATGTCAGTATTACTAGTATTATTTAAAAAACAAAAAAAAATGGTTTGCTCATAAACAAACATAATGAATACAGACTAATTTGTTTATATATATATATATATATATATGTTAGTGAATGTTCGACAATTTTTTATTGCAAGATATAATCCAATACTATGTTATATATTCTTGCTGGACTGGACTGAAATTTACCAATATATAAACTGTGCGTTTGTTTGTTATCCCTAGTAACAAAAAAGCCTTTCTCTAACATGCCATAAGTGCATAATAATAGTGAAGTATTTAAAAACAGAAGTAAAGTCGGGGTAAGCAAGCAGTCATTTCTAATCGCCATAACTCCATTTCCCGGGATGGATGGAATCACGCGAGAAACTCATTAGAGTATGCCTCGCGGGGAATATTGTATGCAGTTGCGGTTAATTATTGGATCTCTTGGATCACGTGCCTTCAATTTTCATAACGGAAGTCGTGTACGATTAGAACCTTATTTAATAATATTACAGGTGTGAAATAAGCACGCAGTCTATAATGATGGTGTTTTTTCTGACAACCAAATTTATTTTATTGTATTGTGCTGTATTAAGGGTGACAAATAAGCACACAGTTCTTTTTTTTATTACATTGAGATTAACAAACGAGCACACAGTTTACCTGCTGTTAAGTGATTCCTGCGGCCCAAGACATCTACATTCACCTTTGACAAGGAATCATAATACAGATGCGTTGTCACTGTTGAGGACTGAGATGGAATGCCTCATGCTGCTACATTGCAACGGCAGCATTATGCTGGTATTATATATATAGGACTAAGATGCTTTAACACCAGCTTTAAGGTTATCTGAATCCCTACAAAATTTATCCACAATAAGGAACAATAATACAGATGCGTAGTCAAGACCTTATGTCGTGAATGATGAGTCATTCCATCTTAGCCTTCAAGGATGATAACACATCTGAATTATTCCTTACCGAGAACCATCAACCATTCAACCATCAGGTGAACTGTGTTCTCTATTTTTACCCCAGAATAATAAAATATATATACATAAAATTTTACTGCTATATTTTAAGCCGTTAAGGTAGTAATAAATAACAGTTTTGTTTTGTTATCAATATAAATATTTGATCAAGGTAATTTTATGATCTTTATTTTGCTTTTTAAACTTAAACCTCAATCCTTCTCAATCTTAAATCTCAAACTTTAAACCTGAATCCTCATAAATAAAATTTTTAGAAGTTTCTACAAATATGGTATAAATTAAAAGATCCTTTCCTCCGTTCCTTAAAATATCGAAGAGAATTTATCTATAATAATAGACATTTATTTTTATTTATCTAACGAAGTTAAACTAAAATTTTAACACACGTTAACATAGAAAGCACCTGGATTATGATTATGGTATTTCCAAGGCGTCTTTGTCTTCTAATGTTTGATCTCTTGTTTCGAGCCGGCCCCAAATATTGACATACGGACCCCTGCGGATGTGGAGAGCCCCTTATAGACAAGCAGTACTATATTTAGTTCAGTTAAGGCATTTTTTTTAAATAGGTGTTTTTTCACATTGAAAATATATTTCTTATAAATATTGTGTCTATAATATATAAGTTATTACAGGGTATAAGTTATATCTTAACTGTGATACAACCTAAAGTTTAGCAGATCGTAGTTGTTACCTATCTTGAATTCTAGAATCGATTACCATATGAGGAACAATATTAATGCATTGCAAATTATTGACTACACATTTGAGTTACACGTATGTACATACCTCCCGTGTCACATAAACGTCTCTATATTTCCTTTTTTACACGTTTTAACACCATTTTTCAACCACCTATTCTAGTATTCAAATAACAAGTCAAACAATTCAGTGCCCGCCGAAATGAATGTTGTATTCGAAACATCGGAAATTATTAAGTTAAAATAACCACAATAAAATCCGTAAAGGTTTATACAATAAACTGCATCTCATTTCTAGCTACGGCATGAATGGATCGGCTCGAGTGTAAAGATACGGATACTATGAGAGTAAGGATACGCCTACTAAGAGTGTAAAGATATGGATACTATGATTATAAAGATACGGATACTATGAATGTTAGTATGAGTGAAAGGATACGGAGCCCTCGTGGGTGACGACGCAGCTGAATTATTATTCCCTATCGAGGTTTAATGTGGGTGTCATGGGCAGCAGGAACCACTTACCATCCGGTGAACTGTATGCTCGTTTGTTACACTAAATACAAAAAAAAATGGAAATTGTCAACTCTTTGATAATGAACTCGGCATGTATATTTATCGATTCGACTTCCTAGTTTTAAGTAAAAATAATTCTGATACAAGTAGTATATACGTTTGACACTATTGTTATAAGGTACGATTGGACTTATAGGTCCTTTGGGACTTACGCTCCAAATTAAATTAAGATTAAAAAAATCTCACCCTAATATATAAACGAAATATGTTTAGCATTTCCAAAATTAGAGCATACAGAAGAACAGACACGAGGGGATGTTTTTATATGAAATTAGGGGTGATAAATGAGCACACAGTTCACATGATGATATGTTTGCTACCCTGACGGCACCCCTGAGGAGAAGCTAGAATGACTCGGTACCAGTGAAAACGTTTCCAGTTTCTGTTACAACGAGAAGTTTATAATAATATTTCTATCAACTTTGGCCCGCTAGATCGCGGCGAAACATCACAAATATTTTGAAATCAAACTCAACATCTTTCAGTGACGTTTCCTCATAGAGCAGCGCTCACGTGACTTATACCAGTTGCCGCATTTTCGAATTATAAGACGCACCTTTTTTTATAGTAAATGGACTCAAATTTTGGGAGTATCTTATGGTCCGAAGGTCTAAGCTCTAAATTTGAGATACGTCTTATAGTCCGAAAAATATGGCACGCCACTGAAGGTTTTTTTTATTATTATTACATTGCGAGTAACAAACGAGCACACGAGTTCACCTGATGGTAAGTGATTCCTGCAGCCCATTACATCTACATTCATCCTTGATAAGGAACCATAATGCTGATGCGTTTTCATCCTTGAGGACTGAGATACATAGATTGCTTCGTCACCTATACTGCACTCACCAAACGAAACACATTGGTATTATTCTGCTATTTCACGCTGGTATTCTGTGAGGTCGTGGTTCTTCCCAGGTCGAGTTAACCTATAATCTGCAGCTGGAAACAAATTGCAGCGTAGCTTTACCACTGTTAAAGGTGGGTATAACGCAAGTTATCTCAAATCAAGCGGGGGAATCACCGATTTACCCATACTGTTTGTCTTTGACCGTCGATAGCTAGTAATATTATAGTAATACTATTAGACACGAAAAGCAAACATTTGTGTTATTATTGAAAATTGGGAATCGCACTCTGGACCTACACAGCACTCTGATCTCTAGACGATACGACTTTCTAGGTAAAATATTTTATAAATAATTTTATGTAAATTTATATGTTTATATAGAGATCTATTAGGGTCTCATAAGCTCGAAGAGAAATCGTTTATTCTAGAGTTAACATATGTTTTATGTAACCCGATACATCACAAATTCACCGGCAAACATCCACAGAGCAATATCGTATACATAGTCCCAGGTTGTATGCGTAATCCGAAATAATGATGAATCGGCATTGTACAGTCACGACCATCAAAGTTAACGCATGAAAACCTTATGAACCCTAACACATCCCCTTAAGGTTCCAAAAAGTACTAATGCACGTGACTGTACATCTAATGCCTTCAAGGGCAAACTTTCCGGGCGTCCCCGCGCTATTTGTTAAGGCAACACAAAGGAAGCAAAGTATTAATCTTCTGCTGCTCGACAAGCATCGCAATAGAACCGTCGACCCCTGTAGTGAGCATCCAGATTTTACTTGCTACTCGCTACCCTGTTGTTTTTCTTCCCTACGTATGACACAGTGCTGTTTATAACGCCGAACATACATATTTGTGTGCTAGTTTTTTTATTATGAAACTAAAAGTGACAAACGAACACACGACTTTTACCATGTGGATCCAGGCTGAAGTCCGTCCCTGGCTACAGCCAAGCGATTATGTAGCATAATCGCGTCGACTACGTCCTCACAGAATACCATAATGCCTAACGCTGTTGTGTTTTGTTTTGTGAGTGTCGAGAGACCCCTAAAAAATCCCATTTCTGCGGAGACATTCCATCTCCTGGACGACTCAATATTAATGTATGTTTATAAATTTAAAAAAAATGTATATATATATATATATATATATATATATATATATTCAACTTGGCCCATTAATTTATTTTCTTTTTGTATATTTTAAGTCTAATTAGAACTTAAGGAAAATTAAGAGAAATATCAAAATACAATTGTAATTAGTTTTAATGAGTGCTACTTCGCCAACAAACTGCATCAACAGTTTGGCGAATTTATTATATAAAAACAATTGTGTTTACTTTTTGGTATTAAGTAAAAAAAGAAGCTTCATATCCGTAAATAATATGAATGATTTTTTGTGTACAGTTTATAGTATTATAGTCTATTGTTAGTTTAGTTTATTTTGTGGTATGACTTTAATTTCCTAAAAAATAAAAAATAAAATATTTTTCTGTTATTTAAATCTGTACAGTAGCAGTAATCAGTCTTTTCCATCAAAACGTTTATATCGTTATTATCCCCGAGTGCTATGTGTCACGCAACGTAAGAAATCAACCCTCACTGTCCTCTCCCAGCTGCAATTTTTAAGTGATTTCTTTTATTACGAGGCACGGACACAAAACACCGAATATGAAAAATCCATATCGCGAGAAAAGTGCACTTTTACGGCGTAATAAAAGGTGGAATTGAATTAAAACTCATAGTGACTCTCGGGTCAAAGATTAAAAATGCTGCTTCTTTTACAGAGAGCACAGATAGCGGTTAAAGTAGTGTTGAAGGAACCTTATAGTTATTCCATTGTGAGTAACAAACGAGCACACAGTTCACCTGATAGTAAGTGATTCCTGCGGCCCATGACATTTGAACTCATCCTTGACAAGGAATCATAATGTAGATGCATTGTCACCACCCTTGAGGACTGAGATGGAATGCCTCGTCACCAGTAAATAAAGGTCTCCGGATCCCTTTACTCACCAGACAAAACAGCAGTATTTAGCTTTATTTTTACGCAGGTATTCTGTAAGGGCCTACCTCGGACTAGCTGACCTATTCATTCTGCAGCTAGAAATAAACTGCAGTGTAGCTACACCATAGTAATTCTGTTTTGAGTGTAATAAACAAAAACAAAAAATATTCTGATACCCATCTGTTTGGTCTTCTAATCTGAGGTTTATACCACAAGGCGTTTTTATTAGCGGCGAGATAGAAATTTTAAGATTAATAGCCATAACCGCCCGTCGTTGTCGCATTTATGATAGCGTAAAACTGGTAACCGCACGATACACTACACTAAAGTATTGCGAATACTCTTTCACACTAAGCTTTAAATCAAAGTAACGCCGAAAACAAGTTTACATAACTGTGCGTCTGCGTCTTTCTGAAAGGTAACGAGCTGAATTACCTAGACACTATTGAATATTAAACTCTATTCCCTTCTTCTATCCCCTCTCTACCACGAAAAGTGAAACTAAACACTTTTTGTTAAATTTAGAAAGTTACTATGTATTCATATTTAGTAAATTATTTCTAACTACAGCCTAAATAAATAAAAATTATTAAAACGAAAAAACTTACGTAAACACATAAACATACGCGCACACACAACACACTTTTTAATAAGACAAAGATTTCTAATAGCGATCTTAACACGAGAGGGAACGGAACGAGAAACAAATTCGTTTATTTTCGTTATATTCTTATTAAATTAGTTACAACTATGGATGACGTTAAAAATCATTATCAGTGCCTCATTTTGACCCACAGATTGACACTGATTCTGACCTACTTGTTATATTCACTGATATTTGGTAAGGTCGGTTAATATTGTCATTTAGGTAACTACTAGTATTCTTAAGTACAAGGCACGATGGCTTAGAACAAGTTAGAATTACTTCTACACGTTTCATTAATAGAGAAAAGAAATCCTTTTGATATACGTACCTTTTGGAATTTTAACGTAAGGTTCAAAACTAATTCAGGCTAATCATAATCCATTGCTGAAGAAAGGTGTAACAGACAAAGCGTCACCAATCGATTAATTCTAAATAAATTGCATCAATAAATTTAACACAGACATGCAAAGTTTCTTCTCATTACTCTATACTGCATATAGCCAACGATTATATTAGCAAGATTTTTTTATAACAATATAGTTGACCAACGAGCACACATTAAAATATTGTTAAACATGCAATACTTTTATTTAATAAAACTGTTATACTATATAAAATTTGTAATATAAATAATTATTAGATAGATAGATTTTGACCACTGCGCAGAATTTTTGATATTGCTACAGTAAGCATTCATACGAACATAGAGGCATTCATTCTTCATATCCGTCCCTGGTCTGATGTAATGCATGTGTAAGTAAGTACGATATGTAACTTTTTTTTTATACTTTCAAAGCAAGTGCTTGACCACGATCCCACCTGATGTTAAGCGGAAATGCAGTTGTCGATGGTGAGGCGCACTAGCTCAATGCCTATTCACTCTACTCTTGGAAACACCCACATTGCAATCGGGGGGAAAGACAGACGCGAGCAAACTATTCCAGTCCTTTGCTGTACGAATAATGAAAGATGAAGCAAAACGCTTCGTTCGGCGTTGAGGGATGTTCACAATAAAAGGATGAAATCCTTCAGTGCGTCGCGAGGTCCGATGGTGGAACGGGAATGGGGGAATTAGATCATGTAGGTCTGCGTAATTTATAACTGCATATATTGACATATTAGAGTATACTGTAACTTTTTTTTATTACATTGAGATTAACAAGCGAGCACATAGTTCACCTAATGGCAAGTAATTCCTGCAGCCCATGACATGTTCATTCATCCTTGACAGGGAATCATAATGCAGATGCATTGTCACCCGTTAGGACTGAGATGGAATGCCTCGTCACCGGTAATAAAGGTCTTCGGATCCCTACACTCACCAGACGAAACACAGCAATATTATACTGATACATTCTATAAGGGCATGGTCCTACCCCGGTCGAGCTGACCCATTCATTCTGCAGCTATAAAAATCTACAGTGTAGCTCTACCATAGTAATTATTTTTTGAGTATAATAAAAAAACCAAAAAAATATTCTGATTCCCATCTGTTTAGCCCTTTAATCTAAGGTTTATACCACAAGACGTTTTTATTAGCGGTGAGATAGAATTTTTTAACCACCCTGTGTTGTCACATTTATGATACAGTAAAATTGATAACAGCACGACACACTACACTATAGTAATGAAATAATGCAGTATTTTGAGGTAAAAGACATAACAAAACTCCCAATATGCGTGTATTTGTAAAACCTTCTAGGACCACTATAGTATCAAATTTTAAAATATGTTATAACTAAATTTTATTGATTAATATTCTACTTATAGATTCCGACAAATACAGTTTTTTGTTACTTTAATAATAATAATTAACATCATCTTAGCAAGATATATTACACTAATAGCGCTATATATATGCGTAAATACAGGTACCCTTATTAGTAATAACCCTTATAAAGAGACTATGTAGCTCTCTCTCTCAAAAGTGAACACTATTTAAAGACGTCTGATACTAATTAGTACGGTAAATTACTGTTGTCATTGTTTGTTATATGTTTAATTATGTATTGCTATTTATATGTAAATATATTTATGTAGTATATATATATATATTTATCAATAAGTATGCCATAAAAAGATAGGATACAAAACAAGCGAAAAAAATAGTTACATTAAATTGTCTTAAAATAACGTTAGCGATCTTTTTGTAATTTAATGAATCCCACTTACTCGTGGAAATACAATGTATATTACAAAATATTCTTATTTTGCCGATAGCCAAAATGATTTGTTTTGAGTTGGGTCATTTTCAAACCAATGGTTCGGTATCGTACTATTTATAAATTTATCAATTTACTAAAAGGTTTACTACGCCAAGCCTACCTACCAAAGTCTTTACTAATAGTCACATTAGGTTGTTGTGTCATGCCTGATACCGCGCTTATTTACTAAGAACAAATATAGGTGTATTAGGTTATTAACTTACTAGAATGAACTTCATAATTGTCATCTGTGTGTGTATTACTAAGTATACACACGCGAAAATAGAAAAATAATGAATCAACGTTACAAGTGGCCAATTGCCACGTCATTGTTTAATTCGGATAAAGAAATCTTGCGTCCCTTTCGGTACAAGGAAGTATCCGAGGTAAAGGTTCTTATTAAATATGAGATTTTGAAATATTTACTCAGACTTTGTTGGTAGGTAGGGTTGGTAGGTCAATAATCTCTTGATCATTTGTTGTTATGAATTAGGTACTCTTATCCGAAACTAACATTTGCTAGACTAACTATAAAAATAACTTTTGACGACCACGCGGCGTATGAGAGCAGAGATACTGGCTTTAAGGCTCCTGGAAACCCAGCGGAAGTACCTTATTTCTTTAACGTGATTACATCAGTCTTAACAAATTAGTAGCTTTCTGGAATCTTTTAATAAAAAGCCATGATATGCCAATAATCAATAATACACATATAGATATATATATATATATATATATATTTGCGTTACAGACGATGAGGAATGCTGAGCGTGCTAAATATACAAGTAGGTATATCTATTTGAAATTTGACTGATGTCGTAAACCATCTCCTAGCATTTTAAGCTAAGCTTAAGTAGCTAACCGGAATTTTAGTAATACCAATAGTACTTAAATACCATTATTTATTAAAAATATGTCATCCAACAAAATCTGATAATATCCCTATAAACCTGGCACTAGATCTGAGTCCGATTCAAATTCCCATATCTCCTTGCTCAAAGTACATCTTGTAACTTGGCATATGTACTAACAGATCTACATTATGAGTCCTCGGTGAGGAAGTTATGAATATAAGTGTTGCGGGTCACAGGAATCCCTTACCACCCAGTGAACTGTGGGCTCGTTTTTCATACTACACGAGAAATAGGTTCTTCCGATAATTTACGCTATATTATGGGGTCTTTTCCCAACTAATTTCTATATCAATTTACAGGGTAGGTCTTTTTACGTGGTAGAGCTACACTGCGTTTTACGTTACTACAATCGTTTCTAACTGCGAAATGAATGGGTCAGCTCTACCAGGGTAGGACTACTCCCTCACAGAATACCAGCGTAAAATAACAGCATAACGCTGCTGTGTTTAGTCTGGTGAGTGTAGGGATCCGGAGACCTTTATTACTGGATGGTGACTAGGCAGTCCACCTCAGCCCTCAAGGGTGACAACACATCTGCATTATGATTCCTTGTCAAGGATGAACGTAGATGTCATGGGCCGCAGGAATCACTTACTGAACTATGTGTTCGTTGTGACCACTGTAATAAAGAAAATTCTATGTATATATTTGTATAAATGTAAAACATATGGCGCCTGATTTTCACTAACGTTATTTTAGTTTCTAAAATGCTACTAATTATCTTGAAGATATTAAATACAAAGACATCTTTGTTGAAATAGATAAAAATCCAAATATAAACCAATATACTCTTTTAATTGTTCCTCATTAATTACTATATAATTCATAAACTTTACAATTTGTAAACTATACAGTATATATAAACTACAATGAAGTTATTGATCAAATATGTTTATATATTCGTTCAATAAGTTCGAATACATATTTCTGCCACCCAACTAATCACGCAGTCGTCCATCAATTAGGGAGCATAGTTTTTGCTAAAAGCATGTGTGGTTGTCAAAGATTATGTACAAACAAAAAGAGATATGCCCTTTTCTAAGATATTTTATTTAAATGTAAACGAACTATTTTTATCACAAAAGAACAATAGGATTTTGCTAATTGTTGGATATAATATACGATTATAATCCAAGGATGTCTTCCTAGCCATAATTAAAATGTCCATTGCTAAGTTAATAAATCGATGAAATACCAGTAGTTGAATGTAATAATCTGACTGCCTTATTTCCTGAAAAAAATCGCAATACACGAAATAATAAAAATCCTCTTACGCCTAGATTTGTTGATAAACGATATTAACTTAAATATTTTGCAACTGGAAATTACAGCAATAAAATAAATCAATGCAGTTTAAGGCAATAAGACAGTCACATCTTTAATCTCTTTCGACACGGATGTACATTGCCCATAGTAAATCACATACAACGAAAAATCACAACAAAATCTAGATGGTAATTTAAAATTTAAAATACCAATGTATACAAAGATTGATTACAAAAAAAAATACCACGAAAAAGAACACGTAACATATGGATTAGATAGTAAGTACGAGTAACAAGATAAGTAGGCCAATGAAACGATTAACGCAACTGACCCATAACATAAGCCAAATTTCTTACACAGGCTTACATTAAATATAGTATAATCTCTAGTATTAGCGACGACATCTCTCTCGACATGATCTCTTTTTATCGTGGAGATGGTAAATATTTTTGACATTATCATCTTACATGGTGTAAAAATCAAATCGAACGAATGATTTTATTTTGAATTTTTCTAATGGAACTGTAGCTTAATTATTGTGTTTTGACTTATGGTAAAAAAGAAAATAGCAAAAGTTTTAATAAATATGAAAATTACTCTATTACATTATATGCAGCTGATATCTGACAGTTCTATATTATAATATATACGGAATAACAAACAATCACAATGTTCAGCGGATGCTATGTAATTTCTGAGGCCCATTATAAATGATTCATTCTGAATAAGAAATCATATAGCAGATTAACCCTCAGGACTAAAATGCAAAGAGTCGTCATCAGCAATACGACTTCCAGTTTCTTTCTTTCACCGTACTAACGATATGTTTAGACTGTGATTTCACGTCCGTATACCGGAAAGGAAAAGTCCTAGTTAAAAACTAAGATACTTCTTATAGACTCGAACATAATTTCTCTCTGATTTAAAACCTGCTAATATTTATCAGGTGATAAACATAGGATCAAAAATTAACTCTCTTATTCATCATTCAGACTACTAAAAAAGTATAAAGTAAGCAAGCAATCCTTAATCCGATATTGGAGAATATAACAACGATTCCAATCGTCAATAGCCTAATGGTTCAGAGTACAAATCCAACATTCCACTAAGCTTTTAGCTGGAGTTGTTTACCGGAATATTTGTTATGTTAATAGCACCGCTAGAATATTTTTAAAATAACAAAAAAAACACATTAGGCAAACTCACATCAAAAATATCGCGTCTACATTTGGGCGCATTTATTGCCTATTCTAAGTTATTAACAAGTTCTCCGCAAACTTTCCCGCGGCTGCCTCCCCTGCTATTTGCTCTTCCTAATTCGTTTCCCAAGAAAAATATCGTGCGTCTTAGTCTGGAGCACATTAAAGGAAGTCGGTATAAGATGGTTTTATTAATATTACTACTGTATTTATCTTCCTTTATTTGAGATATTGTATAATATTACAGACGACATCTATTTTTCGAAACCTTAAGCAAATTACATTATTTAATTAATTATTTAAATTATAATCTTTTTAATCATTAAAATGGAAAACTTAACACAAAAACGTTAAAGATGTACTCTAACTTTATTATCGTATTTATCTTCCGACTAATCTTTTATTATCCCATGTATATTTATTCGTCAAATCAGGCCCTTTAATACAATGCTCTTGAAATTACCGATATATAGAGGATATAATAAAAAATATACTCGTATATTAGGGGATGACAAACGAGCACACAGTTCACCATGGTAATTGATAACTGCGGCCCATGACATGTACAAATACAAGATAGATACGCGTTGTCAGCCCTGAGGACTGTGTTAGAATTAGTCGTAATCTTTAATTCTGTCTCCGGATCCCTTCCCCATACTATACACAGCAGCATTACGTTACAATACACGCTGGTTAATGTAGCAGCTACAATCTAGCTGCAATGTTCTTCTACCACTACCAAAAAAAAAACCAACTAGAAACATCGTCATACATCTCATTTGTATTTAAATCTTCCATCGCCTCCAAAACAATTGAGTTTATAAAAGTTCACCTAGATGTCTAAACCCTGCGGGCGTTTAACAAATCAACGTCAAGGGCACATGCAGAAACTTATAATTGGCGCGAATACAATCAACAAGACAAACTGAGCTTAATTAAACACTGTCGCAAATTAAACATCCGCGGATCAAGAATAAATGTAAGGGTAACTCGGCGTTAGGGGCTGGCGGCGTTTCAGAGTGCAAATCTGTGTGGCGCATCTGTTGATAGGCGAAAAGTTTATAACCTTCGTCTGTATAAATCAATTTATAAAACAAGGCACACAGTGATCTGAAAATTTCTAAGTTAAATCTGAAATCTCGTAAGCAATTTGCATCACAACGTATTTATTTTATGTGACAGCCTATGTATGAGTATATAAATCCCACTGCTGCACATAAGCCTCCTGTCTACATAGTTTTAGAGCATAGACTACCACGCGAATCCACTGCGAATTGGCATCACTTGTTTTCGAAATATTTTTTCTTTGAATTATTTCTTAAGCATGATGGTCGATGTTTTCCTTAATCTCCTATCAGCACTATGAATTGTTATGAACAATTTAATCGACGCGATCGAACTCACGCCGTGAATTAAAAGCGAGCGCAAGCCCCTAAGCTATTTCCACAGATTTATTCGGCAATACACGCCTAGAAATAATATTTATAAAGTAGTTAAATATAGTTTATTATATATTACGCTCAAAATAATTCTTGTAGATATCCACTAATGAACACTGGACGTTATAACGACGTATGAATAAATATATATAAAAAAATAATATTTCGAAGACATTCGAAGTTCGCGAAGCCAAGAGAAGGCGCATGGTGGACTCTAAAACCTCTCTAGGTGTCCAAGCAGTGGGATTTATATATACAGGCAATTTAACAGGTGACAGTGGTAGAGCTACACTGCAGTTTGTTTCTAACTACAGAATGAATGCGTCAGCTCGACCGGGGTAGGACTATTCCCTCACCGAATAGCAGCATAACGCTGCTGTGTTTCGTCTGGTGAGTGAAGGGAACCGGAGACCCTTACTCTTGGAGAAGAGACATTTCATCTCAGTCACCAAGGGTGACAACGAATCTGCATCATGATTCCTTGTCAAGGATAAATATAGATATAATGAGCCGCAGGAATCACTTACCATCAGGTGAACTGTGCGCTCGTTTGTTTCTCTGGACACAATAAAAAACAACACTTTTACGTTACTTTGGTTAAGATCAAGAATTTAAATTATAGTACTAAATATGTTGTTGTGCAAATATTTGCTAAAATATGCCCTCGATCAGTTGGTTCCCCAGAATAGAGGGGTGAGTGAGCGTAGGAACGTTAACTAGATCACACTCCCCTAACCTATGAGCGGGAGATTTATTAATCAATCTCCTAAACGCGTTTTAACTGGGCAAATTGAAAAATTATGTGCCGACATCTTAATCCCCTCCGTCTGGTGGCGTAGATGAGGTGCCGTTTCTATTTCGTATATTTCACAATATTTCAATGTCGTGTTTGTACCATCTGTTTATTTTTTTATTCTTGCTACGTCTTCTAGTATCTGTGTTTTCCTTCACCGCCTAGCACATGGTAAATCAGAACTTGAAATTGTTATTAACATTTAACACTGGAGATCGGACTCGGTTCGCTCGAGTGCCGTAAATTACAAGCGAACGCTTAATAATGAAAGTTGATATAAATAAGTACGAAATAATCTCTGAAAAATCGATTGGACAAAAAAGCAAAAATATTGCGGTTATTTCCGTATATCCCAAACGCTTAGTAAGGGTAAAGCAAACTCCCCTAGTGGATTGAGCACAGTACGAAGGGTTTGTGGACATTGCACTCATTGGACCTCCTGCGATGGACAATACCGCCGAATACAACCGAAATCGCTTACCTCCATTGTCTGTGGGCATTTTGAGATGATACGCGTTCCGGTTTGATTATCGATATCTATTATTTACTATAGAATTTATTGATACTGACGTGTATGATATTTATACAGGATTTATTTATTTACTCTTTATTGCATTAACCTTAACAAAATTAAGTTTCACAAAGGGTGTACTTAATGCTAAAGGCTATATAATTATATTATATTATATATAATTCTCTACAAGTCATCCCAGGCAAGATATTGTGATAGGTGTAGAAACAAACTAATTGTTAAAAGAAACGTCAAAAAATAGCTCATATAATATTTATATATATATATATATATATATATATATATATATATATATATGCATACATACATAAATATATATACAGCCGAATTAAGTAAGTACCAAACTTTTGAAATTATTTTTATTTTTGACAGTGGTAGAGCTTTCTTTGTCAAGGATGTAGACTTCATGGGCCGCGGGGATCACTTACCATCAGATGGACAGTGTGCTCATTTGTTACTCTCAATGTAATATTTTAACGAAAATTAATTATCAAATTATTTTAACAAACGCTTCTACATGATAAAATATGATATTTTAAGCCCATTGCCGAATAAAGTTGGACATGTGATGGAAAAGTGGTCCGGCGCCCCAGGTGTCCCGATATAGGTAACGTCATGGTGGCCGTTGGGGGTACCTGGGGGAGGGATCAATGGAATATTAATTGCTTTTAAAGAGGCAGACGGATTATACGAATAATTGGACTGTTGATGGCTTCGTATGAAAGGGTTGTTTATTGAAAAAATATCACTGAAATAATCAAGCCTTTTACGGATCCGTGGCCGAGGTAAAAAAATACTGTTGGATTATTTATTTATTCCTTTTGTCCTTCAAATAAGGTTTACTAGGACGGACTTATTGTCCAGTAGCACTATGTGCCAATGTAATGGGAAAACGTAGTAAACTTGCTAAGTTAGATTTGAGCGTCAATAGCCTAATGGTTTCGGATACGGTCTGTGAAACTTGGAAGTCGGTTCGAACCTGCAATTCGACTAATATTGTACAACCATCTCCTAGCACAAGCCATTTTAGCTTAGTTGGCTTGGGTAACGTAAGAAAAGTAATATTAACAGCACCTCTATCAATCTTTTTACAAAAAAAGCAACAGGTAGGTACTTACTGGTTTTATTACTTACCTTGAATCCTCGTTGACGATGGATTTAGATGTCATGGGTCTCAGCCATCACTTACCATTAAGTGATGACACATTGACCTAGTTTACCAATCTAAGAAAAGTTAATTTAAAAAACGAAACTTTAAGAAACGTTTGTAGACTACACAAATGAACATAGATTTATCTAAATCTGAAAAATAAATACATATATATATATATATATATATATATATATATATATATATATGCAGGTATATATTTGCATACGCGAAAACGCGGTGTCGTTTTATTTATACATTCATTTAATTTCAATAACTGCTTCCAGTTTCATTTTGACACGATTTGGTATACAATACAAATTTTAGCCACAAACATACAAAATTATATTTTCACCTACAATAGGTTGGTTTGTAATGCATATAATCAATTACATAGACACGTCGTCCAAATCGACGGCCGAACGTAAATCTGACGTTTTGTCAACGCACGACAACGTTTTCACGGTAGGTTTGACGAAAATAAAAGCCTCCGCATGTAAACGAAACGACCAGTAATGAAAACACATATTTTTTTATTTTCACTTCGTGGCCACCGATGTTGGTTCATTGTGGATATGGTCTGATAAATTACATGACATCATATTTTGTATATATTATATTGTAGCTAATCGAGTGATTGTATATAATATGCATCTTTATATTCGGCAGAATCAATCTTAATACATAAATAAGATTATCAAGTAAATCTTTTTACACATATTATTTATTTTCCTCAACCCTAACAAAAAAAAAAGATTTATGGTATATTTTTGCGTTCTGGTGTAGTTTTGGAATAAAATATTCAACTAAAACAAATTCAGTGAAATATGAAAACCTACATTAGTATTACTGTTATATTGCATGGAAGGTGTAAGAGTCATTTATCAACAAATGCACTGATGCAAATACATACATTCATTTATCAACGTGAAATATCAGTATAACACTGTTGTTTTATATTTGGTGAGTTTAGGGTTCTTGAAACTCAATTACTGGTAGTGAGATTTTTTTGTTTTTTTTATTAGGGCTGATAGCCGCCTTTAGTCCGAGGGCTTTTACAGTTTCGCCGGGTTGAGTGACCGAGCGCTTATGGTGGTCAGTCAAGACCCCTATTAGTGAGAAACCAGCACAAGGGCTCCCAAGAGGGAGCCTCGGAGACATTTCCACTCAGTCCTCAGGGTTTTTCCATCCAGCGTGGCCAAGCATATGCATCTTAATATTATGTCGTGGAATGATGTAAATGTTTGTGACTATTATTTATTAACATCAGGTAAACTGTGGACTCGTTATCGCTAGTAATTTTATAAAAGAATATTTATTACCTTTGCCATATAATCCACTGTTGAATTATATAATATATTAAACAATTTTTATTCTACAAAATTAATAAAAGATTGCTCTGTACAAATTATCAAACGTGGAATAAAAATATAAAGACAAGTCCACACCAACCTAGCGTTCAGCGTGGAAGTTATTCATGGCACATTTTTCCCCCGACTAGTCATAATCGCTCGCACCTGTCACACGGTGCGCGCCGCCCGCTCCGTCACTGTCCGACCGAACACGCACACAAACAAACATCCGTTGTGTCGAAGCTTTTTGTGCATTTTAAAATTTTACTCTATAAAAGATGGCAAGGTTTTTTATTATGATAACAATGCGGGGCCTATTAACACTTAACAGCTGTTAATTGGTCACACATTATTTACCTCTTTGCTTTGTCGAGTTCAAACTAAAGACCGAAGTGAATGACTTAATTATATTTCCAGTATGGAATATTGATATAATTATTTTTTTATTTAATATTTAAAATCGGGTCTCAAGTTATAGATTATTTTACTTACGATGACAAACGCGCACATGCATTATCCAACGGTAAGACGTACGAGATAAGATGTAAGAGATATAGAGAGACGTACAGTTAACGTCCATTTGGAAGGCAACTCCAAATTGGCTTCTAAAAATCTGGGCGTGTTTAATGTAGCTAGACAGTATTTCGTGTCGGCCCATAGTATGCAACTTTACAAGCCGCAAATTCACATGAAATACTGTTCTTATCTTTGGACCGGGGCACTCTAATACCAACTACTTCCAGGTACTTTCTTCTGATTGATTCTCTGGCGTTGCAAAGAGATGAATCATCTCTATGCATTTTTAACTGAATTTGCCATTGGGATATTGGGAGTATTCTAAGGAGTTGTTTGGATTAATTCCACTCTCTGAGCTTAAACATCGTACATCAAGATACCATTTATAATTTCATCCTCATCATCAATCATCTCGATGGTTGGCAATCTACCACTGAAATTACCACTTACGTGAAATTTTCCACAACTACTATGTGCAATCAGCTGTCACTAGCGGTATTTCCGAACCGATACGACTGAAGAGCCATCAAGAAAAGCCTACACTTCTATGGGCCAGCAGTGCATCTGCGATTCTGGTGTTGTGAATGTTGAAGGGTGGCGGTGATCACTTACCATCAGCACTTACCATCACTGAATGCTCTTTTGCTATCAATTCTATCAAAATTTTGACTGAATGTGATGACTGCAGCCTTATTGGCTATATGACAAAGATGGTCATTTTATCAGCTGCAATCAACAAAGATTCAAGGTATATCCGTTATTACTCCTGAGGATTGAAAGATAATGCCTCACCAGCTGGCCGGTTCCGTACATTGACCATGCTATATGTTATACAATAATGTTGGTAGGTAAAAAGGAGCTCTATCACTCTATATATCATATATAAATATATATTTACTTCAAGAGCTTATAACGGTTACTACGTACTCTTTTCATGCTTTAACTTTAAACACAGTTATCCTAACAGATTGTCCATAGTTCATCGCTGAACAATGGCCTACTTTATTATTACATTTTCATTACATTGAGAGTAACAAACTTACTCACTGTTCACCTGACGGCAGGTCAATCGTGCGGCCCACGACATTCATCCTTGACAGGGAATCATAATGCAGATGCGTTGTCATCCTTAAGGTCTGAGATGGAATACCTCGTCACCAGGTCGTCATAAAGGTCTCCGGATCCCTGCACTCGCCAGACGAAACATAGCAGCATTCCATGTCCATTTTACACCTACTGGTGATAATCTACAACGCGGCCATATCCAAAGGCACCTTCTCGAACTCCTGGAAGGAAGCCGACGTCATACGGATTCTCAAGCCTTCGAAACATATAGCCTATAAGACTACTCAATGTCTTGGGTAAGGTATATGAAAGGCTCATCCTCGCCCGCCTAAAAGACTTCCTGCTGCCCCGAGGGCTACCAATCAATGAGCAGTTCGGGTTTCGCACCCAACACTCATGCACACATCAAGTGCACCGCATCACGGAGCACATTCTCAGTAAACCGCTATGTCACTGGCCGGTTCTTTCCAGTCCATACAGATAGAAGCGTCGCTGGAGTTTCTTGAGCCACTTCTTCACTTGCACTTCTCCAGCACCCACGCATACCGATATTAATTTAGATAATCCTCTGTCAGAAGCAAGTGACCGAGACGAGGTTCAGCCCTCTCGGGCACTTTCGAGTCAGACGCTCTCGCGAAACAGGGTGACGGCCCTTGTGCTAGTTAGCCATATATAAAGGTCTCGACTGAGTGCCATAAGCGCTCGGTCACCTCTCAACCCGGTGACACTGTAAAAGCCCTCGGGCTAACACCAGCCAACAGCCCGGAAAAAAACAGCAGCATTATGCTGCTATTTCACGCGTATTCTGTGAGGGCGTGGTCAAGCTGACCCTTTAAGCAGCTAGAAACTAACAGCAATGTAGCTCTACCACTGTACCTCCCCCCATAGATTTACACACAGCACCTGAATCCATGATTATTATTATTACCATGAAATATATTGTATATTTATACATATATCTATATATTAGTTATTTCTTTCTTCTTTTATTAATAAGTTTATTGCTACATCCATCATATTCATATCTCGCCACACCTTGGGTTGACTGGTAGCTAATGCCTTTGGCATTAAGTCCGCCCTTTCAGGACTTTTAACTTTGTTAAGATTAATGCAATAAAGAGTAAATAAATAAATAAATATTTAAACCGATTATTTCTTTGTTATTTAAAATTAATATTTATAATGTTTTAAAACTATTTATATAACTGTGTAATGTAATTTTAACAATAATACTTGAAAATAGTAGCCGTGTAATGCAATATTATTTTGTGTTATCAAATAACATTCAATCGTTTGGATATATTCCATCTGCGCACCCTTTTTTATACAATACGTTACTTAATTGCGGCTCAGGTGCACTCTCTCGCAGTAATATGCGCCGAAGTCGTCAACACTCATCTGGCGTTGACTAATCCTAAGGCAAGGAGCGTGGGAGATGATCGGAGCGATGCCGGAGGGTGTAAGTATTTACAAATGTCTTGTTATGT
This sequence comes from Teinopalpus imperialis, assembly GCA_029286865.1. Lineage (NCBI taxonomy): Eukaryota > Metazoa > Arthropoda > Insecta > Lepidoptera > Papilionidae > Teinopalpus > Teinopalpus imperialis. The sequence goes on from JAGSMU010000039.1 coordinate 1,888,036, forward strand.
AAGGATTATGCAGTAAATATATTAGTCTACGTTTAAAAACAATGTCCCTGATAGATATAAGGTTGGCAACTAAGTTCTATCCGTTTTTTTTTTAATTTTTAAAAGTTTATTTTTCAATAAGAATTATATATTTTTTTAATCAATAATGTATTCTCCAATCGTTCATAACCAAACTGATCTTCAATACCTCGTTGGTAGAAATCACAAAGTTTCGACTCGAAAAGTTCATTCAAACGATATCTCATTTCTGTATCAGTATTAAATGCGACTCCGCGCATAGCATTTGAAAGAGATAGAAAGAATAGTATATCCACATGCAGGGACTCAAAGAAAAAATTAAACTAAAATTCCAGTAGAACAAAATATCCCCTTTCAAACAATTCTAATCATTATGCTTAAAACATTTGGTGACAAGCGGAATATAAAATTTTTAAAAAAATGGAAAAAAGTTAATACATACCTGCTACTTTTATTGTGTAATTATTACGACTGAGAAATCTATTTATAAAATGTTTTGAATAAGTTTCTAGTTTTAAGTTTTTTAACAAATGTTACTGAATTATTAATGTTTATTATAAAAAATCGCTTTTTTATAATATTTATTTTAAATAACAAAAAAAAATTCTGTATAAATAACATGGTAATAATCATTATAAAATGAATTACTTTGGAATGAATTGTAAGCAATCATTATGTAGATGGCGACTTAAGTAAGTCTGAAAGAAGTTGACAGATGCAGGTACTCAGGGTCGTGATTCAAATGTTCAGCAACGGCTAAATAGTGGACAAAGATGATGATATTATGAAGTAATTATTTACTAATAATGTGGCAATTATTGGAGAGATAAACTGAAATTTAATTGTTACTAACACTGGTAACGAAGCATGGCCATCTTAGCTCAGAATGGATGATGGATGGCAGATGCCCCAGCGACGAGTGATTGTCGTTTGTCAACTTAATGTCGTAAAAAAAACTTTATATCGCAATTGACGGATAAAAAATGTTTTTATAGCTCTCGTGGCTTTAACAGTCGGCGGTGTGTATAATTTATCCGATCATAAACAAAGACCATTGTAACCGCACTCCTCGTGTTGTGTTAGGGATCCAGTGAAGAACGGCGTCAAAAGCAGGCTCCGTGGGATTACTGCAAAATTGGAAACGTGTCGCGCCTGCCGTTTCGGGGGCGCCAATTAATCCGAACATCTCTTTCCTCTATCCACAATGGCAATGTTTTCTTTCACTTTATACCAATTAAGTTTTTGGAGATTTCCGATCGTACGGATTGATTGCGCAGGCAAATGTTTGGCCACACCGAGAAAATTATGAGGACAGTTACTAATTTTTTTTTAATAAAATTTGATGTGACAAATTTACACGTCAACATTATGCTGCCATTTTATGCTGGTATTCAGTGAGGACGTGGTCCTACGGTCGAGCTAACCTATTCATTCTACAGCTAGAAACAAACTGCAGTCTTGCTCTACCACTGTCACTGCTGTTTTTTATATAGTAGGGACTCAATTACAGGTCGATCGATTAAGCACCCTGAAATTATTTTAGGATACACATAGATGTCATGGGCCGCATGCCACCCATATCATAATAAAAACGAATCTAGGACCACTACATATAAACATACTTTAAAATATTAATAACAAATAAAAGCACATTCGCAACGATATGGAGTAATTCGCATCAATCCGCATGGCCGCATCGCTTCTGGCGCGCGGGCGGCAAATTGGATGCGAAATCAAATAAAAAACCATCCGCACTCATCTCCGCGGATGGGGGCGGATCGCGACGGCTTACACGAATTATGAAGACGTCTTTACGGTTATGTGATCTGTAGTTATCTCTATTTAGAGGCGGGACAACTAAATTGTGTGATTTATAAGTCATATCCGCACCTGCGAACATTGAGTCAAATTGAAATCCGATTTGTATGTAAAGGATTATTTGTTTGTAATGGTGTTATATTACAGTAACTTAACGATTAGAATCTTACACCTGACTTCGCTTGCAGAATCGTAAGACATATCTTGGCTTCCTTACCGTAAAATATAAATATTATTTGTGTATAACAAATTGTTGTATATTTGTGTATTTATACAGGGCGGTCCATAAGTCATTACAATAAGCGGCAAGTGTGTTCTTATTTTATAAAATATATATAATAATATAATAAAAGATAATTTTCATAAAATAATTCCCATTTTATGTTGTTGTATTTTTTTTATTGTAATTATATTATTTATTAATACTTTACATTTCTAAGGACTTTGAGCCACCCTGTATATATCTCGTTACCGTGACATTATATCCACCGTCTTATCTGATTGCACATGTATTACATCAGACTTGGGTAGAATACGACGGGTTAGTTTATAAAAATGCTTAAGGCACTTAAATATATTTTGCGCAGTTGACGTCATCTGACAATAGCCGGATGGCATCTAGCCATAGTCGATTATTTAACTAAAGATGACTCACAAACAGTTCATCTGACTGTAAGTGAATCGTGCAACGAGGATTCAAGATGCACAACCGATGTTGCTTCTGAATACTGATATGGAATGACTAGTTTCCTGTAATCTGATCTTCGGATCCCTACAACACGGCAACGTCAAGATACTATTTCGCGCTGATATTCTATTAGGATTTGCGAGGAGGACCTTACCCGGCCTAGCCAACAAATTCATTCTGCAGTTAACATTTAGTTACAGTGTCTCTACTAATGAAAAATTATAACAATATCCACGATATTATTTTATTTAGAAACTTTTTTTGGTAACATTTGTGTAAATACTGAAATTAAAAACTAAAATAAGTATAAAAGAGTAAAATGCTCTACACTCTTTAGATACGTGAGGATTTTCTATACAACATAGTTAAGCACAACATTTAATAAACATTCCAATGTGACGATCGTACTTGATTTAAAAAAAAAAACGGTACGTACTCCATTCGCACTTATGAAAGGTGAAGCCATTGAATATTTCATAAACCAAGTCTAAGTACCGGGGCAACATATGAAACGGAAAGGTGTAAAAAAATGTAACACATTAAGAGGGACTCGAATTGAAACCCACATCGATATTATGGTAACACCCGTGCCGGTGTTGGCGAAAACCAAAACATCGCGTTTGAGATCAAAGCGACAATGGGGGAGGGTGAATTTGTCTAGGTGATTGTACATCAAGGACATAGAGCAGCTGGAAGGGAGACTGTTAATGTTTGTGTACCTATTATAATATTATAATTTAAGTGGTTCAAGTTTGTTGTTTTACTGTAAAAAAAATGGGAAAAAAATAGCTGTATCAAAAAGCTTTTGGTATATCAAATCCAATTACATTGTTGTTAAGTTACATGTTATTCAAAAATTTTGTAGGTTTTTAGAAATTACGAAATTATGAATTGGAAGACATTGTTGATAATTTTATTGCAGATGAAAAAACAAAAATAAATATAAGGAACCAAATAACAGATATAGAAAATCTATAATGTGCGGCCAAAAAACATTTTCCAATAATCACTAAACGACCGCAATCACATTTAAAGATTTATATAAATTTTACGGATCGCCAAACACGCTTACTATCATGAGAACAATGAGTATTAGCATAAACCGAAACTATTTTTTTAAATATATCATAGCCACATCCAGTATCTCTATAGTTAAGAGATACACTAATAAGTGCGGTGAGCGATACAGCGCGTACGTCATTACGGCACAAAGGGCGCGATGCGTCGCACCGCGAGTGTACTGTCAGCAGCCCTTTGTGGGAGAGTTTTATCGGCCTCTCTATTTTCCTTCGGCCTCTCGACAACTCTCCACTACGAGACAATTATTTATCAATTGAGTACGTACTTGGTGCTTTAGAAAACTGCAGACTTTAATGCAATACATCAAGTGTTAAGGGTAAACTGAGGACTTTTAAAAGATAAATAATCGTAACATTCTTATGAAGTCTGATTGTTGACCACGGTGATATATTTTGGTTCTTCTCAGTTGAAATTAATTGCTCAAGATATATTATAGTATCGTAAGCGTGCGTACACGCAATAAGATCGGAAGAAAGTTAAGATGAAGACAACACAATCAGACCCGTTTGTTGTTAACATTTTTATATTTCTGTAATTACAACTTTACGTTGTAGCTGATTCATTTGAAGAGATCCAGCTCCCTTCGATTACCCATAACTAATATATTTTCTTTTAACAAATTAAGAATCCATGTTAGTGACCTTTTTTGCTTAATTTTCTATTTCTAGTGATTTTTAGATTTTTTTTATAGAATTGAGTGTGACAAATTCGTGGGTTCATAGCAACCTCTTAATATAAGGTGTATATTAAGAGGTTGCTATGAACCCATGAAACCCAATTATTTATCGATAAGGAATCATAATGATGTCTTGTTTTCACCCCTGAGGACTAACATGGAATGCCTCTTCATCTATAACAAGGATCTTCAGACCCTAAATTCACCAGTCAAGTCAGCTGCGTCCTCTACTCACTAAGTCAACGTATTCATTCTGTAGCTACAAACAAACTATAGTTTGGCACTACCATTATTAAAATCTGTTGAGTATGTTAATAACAATTACTCGCAATTTAATAATTTTTATTAATATGCACAAAACGAGTATATGGACATGTATAATTTATGAGAAGAAACATAATACATTGCAAAAAAAACTCACTGAAATTTAATAGTGAAATTTTGATGTGCACCAATTATATTAAATAGATTTTTCAAACGATATAATTAATACTGCATTAATGTTATGACTATCATATAATAATTTTTAATTTGTAATTGTACATAAAATGGTACACAATAAAATTTATTCCAGCAACTTCTTTTGACAAACAGTGTTGTCAACAATCCAAAATCCAAAAAAAGTTGGCAGAAGTCACTTTTGCTCCATCAATTTTACTGTCTACTATTAGACCAGGTTCAAAACCTTTGGGAGCTGTTAGCTGATGCTAAATTGTTTTCTTGTCAATCAGCAGATGGTAAGTCTACGATATTGTTTTGAACATCGGTCCTAGTTTACACTAGCGAGGGTGGGGCCAGCTGCCTCAAACCAAGGTGTTATTCACGAAAGGCGAAAACGATGGTGCTGCGATGTGAAACTGTAGATATGATTATCGTTAATCTCCCTCTTCTTTTTAGCAACACTTTATTTGTGTTTAACAGAAGCAGCATAATGGGAATTTCTATGTGTGAAGAAAAGCGAATATTTAATTACTGGTAATGCATTCTATCTTAGGGATGACAACACATATGTAAATTTTAGTTCTCTGTGGACGACTAAAATTTCAAATATTATCAGTCCATTCGGTTCCGTTTTTATGTATCATTGTAACGTGACTTTCTGACGTAAATAATTAAAAGTCTATAAATAAAATAAAAAAGCGACTTCTTTGAAGTCTATTTATGAACACACTGACGTTAAGACATCGAAAATTGTTTGTGTCGACTTTATTGAAATTGATTTTTGATTTAACACTCGTATAGGATGGGGATCTCACAAAAATTTAAACGAACGAACGCGACTATGCAACGCACCTCATTGGCTACGCAGAAAGTATTGTCGCCCATATGAGTGAAGGAGACAAAGTGTTACTAGCGAAAGTGTAGAGACTGTAGAGACACTTGTTTTAGTGCCTCCTGTTTATATAATTTTAATATGTTTTTTTTACTTTTTTTTATTTCCTTATATATTTTATACCTACGATAATTACCATTTTAGGTAAAATGCCTTATAAGCTGCGTATTATTCGGTATCCCACTACACCTCAACTTTTTTTAGAATATTTTTTTAGATGTGACTGAAACAAATATCTATTCAACCTGACGATGAAAGATAAATTTATCCTGTCCAACCACTCCGTATGCCCTACAGTCTGTATCTATTAAAAAAACAGTTTAAAATAATTTTAAAAAATCTAATCGCCCCACCCCGATCGGAATAGCACCGCCTAGCTAGAACATAACAAATGATCGTTCCGCATCAATTTGTCTGGCAGTCGTTAAAATCGCGTTTCCTCTTATTAATTTTTGCTCCCCCTGTGCAGCACACTCTATATCCGGTCGGTACAAACCGCTGATGTACTTATATACTGAAAAGGTACTTGTAAACGCTCTATTGATTTCGAGCTAGCGTGCAAAAGGATTGCTTTGGATGGGCTTTAAAAAAATCTTTTTTCGACTGCGTAATTTTGAACTTTATTGACTATATTTTAAATTAGCTAAATATCAAAGACAACCATTCTCAGCTTTGTCGGTCTGGAAGTAAATTAATTTTCTTTCAATGTCTTTAACATGCTTCATCGTTTAGATCGCAATTATTCCGTATAAAGACTCTCTTTAAGGGGAAATTCTAACTTTCGTCGTGTTGATACAAGAAATTTACAAAAACTAAATTTCCCATTTTTGTTGTGACTAAATGTCAAACAACCACACTATTCATCTGATGGTAAGTAATATAAAGAGAGAGAGACGTAAGAGTTGTATCATTTACCATTAGGTGAATCTCACTTAACGTCCATCATCAATTTCATCTTGCGAATCGAGACGGAATGCTTTTTAATAGTATAAATATATCTGATAATTAAAATTTAGTTCTTTAAACAAGTATTGAATAACCACTAAACAACCATCGAGTTTAATACACTTTTAGTTACATTGCGCAGACTTTTAGATACATAAAAAACAATTTTCTTGATTACATCATTCAATTGACTTTATAGTGATGAAGCAGTTTTCAGTACCGTTTAAGGATACATATAAATTTTACAACTCAAGTACTATGGTTCGCTCCGTAAAAATTTTTTTCGTCCCAACCATACGGTTCTATTGAAGTTTAAATATACTTTAATGTAATTAAATAATTCTCCTTATATAAAGCTCTCTGTGCTTGCATTTCATTACCACGGCGATCATTCAAATACAGTATAAATCATACTGCAAACCGATTCGCACTGTAGGTGTATTTCTTTTAAGATTGCTAAATCGTCAAACACTTCTGGACCCTACCACAAGCTTCCGTAAATTAAATTGCGTTGAATTTTGACTGTGACATATAAAAATATTTATTTAATATATTTATGTATGTATGTTATATGTATTTTATCTATTATTATGTACCTATATCAAATATAATTTGTTAATAATTAGGATCATTTTGTTATTGACACATATAATCAATGTTTCTCCATAACAAGGTTTCAATGTTAGAAGATGCCAAAAGACATTAAGTCCGCCCATTGTACCCTTTTTTTATAAAAATAAGGTATTTACAATTGAAGATTAAATAAATGATATAAATAAATCAATAAATAATTTAGAATTTAAACAATGGTATAGTCATGCTGTAATGAATTTGCGTTACACGAATGGGTTAGATCAGTCTGGAAAGAACCACACAAGAAATAACAGCATAATACTACTGCATTTCATCTTAGTCGTAAGGTTCAAAGACGCATGTGCATCTTTAGGCTTTGTTAAGAAAGGATGTAGATGTCATTACTTCCCGTTAGGTGAACTGAGTAAAAACACTATTGTTTATAGAACACAAAATAACATAAAGTATATTATATAAGAAACAAAACATTTTGTTACATATCGCAATACGATTTATTTTTCTTTTAAGTTATATCATAACAAATATAAGCTTAATATAGTGGCAATGTACCGAGAATGCTTCTTTTATACTGCATAAAAAATCATAAATGTACTTTTAACATGACGTTTATTTATTGCTTAAAACTAAAATTATTTTTTTTTGGACTCGCCTAAACAAACTCACTTCAAACTCGCTCCAAAAATTCGTAAGAGCATTTCATCTTGGTACCGGAACCGGATCTACTCCCCCAACACAAACTTCCGACACCATTTGAAATTCATTCTTCACAGGAACGTGTGATGTAATAAAAATAGCGTTAGATAGAAGGTAGTGGCCTCCAGATGATAAATTATGCACCCCACGATTTAGAGATTGCTCGCGCGATGCATTACGGCCTCCCCTTTGATATATTTTTTTAAAGCTGAATGGGAGTCAAACGTGTATTACAGCGTAATAGAGCGATATGATTATGCTGGATGCAATTGAAAGTATCGGTCATTTTCCGCATATAAAGTCCTTGTGAATGAGCGCAATGATTGATTCTTGAATCATAAAATCTATTTAATACATAATAGTATAACTTAGAAATGGTGTTCAGTATTTTTTTTTTACGATCACCAACATAGATGATGATGATGTGAACAATAGATCAGTACCACTACAGTTATTGGCGAAGACTGCATGCAAGTATAATGAGCAACAATGTAATAATTAATAGAATAAATTAACAAATATAACAAACCTAAAATTTAAACATTTCAGCAAATTTGACATTAATGTTGTTATAATTTAAAAAAAAATAGTAAAACTTAAACTAAGATTCGTTGAATTTCTCTAAATTTTGCTCAGTTTATACTATTTCTAAAATTAAGAAAAAAAAATAACGATTTGTGAAGTATTGTGTCAGTCACTTAAAATAATAAAAATTTAGTAAAACACTACCCGTTCTGTTCGTCCGTTTCCGTTATCGTTAGCCGTAATTGAGGCTATCAACCGTAACTCTCGCCTTACGAAACACAGCCGAGTTATGAACGTGGATCCTTCCTCAATAAAGATTCAAAGTGGACATGCGTGGTCACCCCTGGGGACTGAGATAGAATTTTTCGTTACCTATAATTGGGGCTTCCGACCACAATTCTCGCCATTCGAAACACGGCCACGTTATAGACGTGGATCTATCCTCAATAAAGATTCAAGATGCACATGCGTGGTTGCACATTTGGTCCCCGGATCCCAACATCTGTCACACGAAACAGCAATGTCGTGCTTGCAGTTCTCGCTTTTTGGTATTCTGTGAACATATGCCCATTAATGCTCCAAATTCAAAAAAGTCTTTTTTATATCGAATATGCAAAATATTCTAATTAAAACGAGTAAATTAATATTATATGATCTGTTATCTCACACTAGAAGTTCATTCAGTTTTGAGAACTGCGTGATACCTCTTCTTGAGAGTGCGGAATATCAGCGGTATTTAGTGTAATATAATTTAGGACGGTGCTAACCAAAACAATTCTTTTTTTTTATGTTATTATATAAATTATTTATATAATTTATATAAAGTTTTTGGGATAGATTTTTTATATTATACAATCTATGTTTCATGTCTACTTGGAAGAGTCTACAGCAAAGATCGACTTTTAATAGAGTACCAAATATTACTAGCAATTGGTTACGACCCCGTCTTTATCTTAACTCTCACGGGTGTTAGGTAAGTTAAGGAAGGGCATAAAGCATTAAGCTACCTATATGTTTGATAAATATATTATAGTTTTAGAGTAAATTGATGCTTTAACGTATTTTAATGACTTATTAGAGATAGATCTCATAGGTCACAGAGACCCTATGTCATTAAGAGAACTGTTCGCTACCATTCTTAATGCCATAATAATTACAGTCCCATACGGCGGGAGTAGGGTGTAACACTAGGAAAGGGACTCTTTTTTTTCTCTCTCCGCCTTTTTCATCACAATATTAAAAAAAAGTCATCATTAACAGCATCTCAGCCCATCACCAGTCCATGGTTGATCATAAGCCTCACTATATAAAAAATGCTATAAAGCAATATTCTGAGCCACCTGCATCTATCGACTTCACCATCTGTTACTGGACTCGTTCTCCACTGCGTATGCTAACACAAGGATTACAATCGAGAATATTCATTCCCCATCGTTCATCGGATCTACAAGCTATATGGCCGGCCCAGTGCCATTTCGGCTTTCTGGTCGTTTGAGCTCTGTCGATTACCTCAATTCTACGGTGGTAATTCACGTTTCAAATTCGATCATGTAAACCGATCAGTATAGCCCCCTCCACAGCTAGCTGAGTAACTTTGACTTTTTTCCAGTGAAAGACCCCGTCTCAATAACGTAAGTCATACTGGCAACACGCACTGATTAAATACTTTTGCACTAAAGAAAAATATTTAACTTGAATTTTTCATTTCATGCGAATATAGAACAAAAAGAAACGAAAATAAATGATTCTATAAAAATTACTAACACTATGACTTAAATCGTACTTGAAGTTAAAAATGTTTGAACTATGAACAAACCATTTAAAACTATCCCCCGGAAATAATTCCACAAAAATGCGTCTAGACTAAAACAATTGCCTCTTAAATCCAGGTATACTTTATAACTGTATATGAGGAACGATCATCGGTGAGCTTAAAGCTCTGGCGCCAGGGGTCGCTCCACCTCTCCCTAATTCGGTGCCATTTGCTGAATCACCGCCGCCTAATAGAGTGTAAATTTATTTATCTCCCTCGGTTTGGATGACTGTCTTTATTTGGTGTTAATGTTTGGACTCGCTTATTTGATTTAATCTAACCGTTGTCTATTGTTATAAGTTATTTGTATCCATGTATTAGACGTATTGTGAATGGAATTGTGAATAAAGAGAATTCAGATTATTCACTCGATACAATTCAAACAATAAATAACCAAGGTAGTAATACGTTATTCTGATTCCTATAATACTTCCTACTTTTTACAAGAGCTCATGTGCGTTTTACTTTGTGATGTTTATATTATTATTTATAAGATAGACAAGGATTTTGAATTGAGGGTGACAAACGAGAACCCAGATCACCTGATGGCGAGTGATAACTGCCGCCCATGATACCTACATCCATCATCGATAAGGAATCATCACCTCTGAGGACTGAGATAAAATGCATTATCGCCAGTTATAAGGGTCTCCATATCCCTACACTCACCATACATAGCGGGATTATACTGATATTTTTATATTTATTTATTTATTGGAAAACCAAACAGCTGTTCTTAGGTAACAATAGTTCAAAAATATAGCACATAATAACACAGCCAAATTAAGGTTTCCGCAGATTAATACAAATGGTAGCAGACATCATGTCACAAAAGTAAATAAAAAAAATGAGTTATATTATTATTACAAACTACGTATATGAATGTGTGTGTGTACGTGTGCCTATATATGTGCGAGTATGTGATTTCAGACGAACGGTAAATTCTACAACGTAAAATGCTTCGTAGAACCATTCACGACAAGGCACTACCTTGAGAAATTTTTACATTGGTGATTGATTGATGTTTTGTCCATTACATACTACTTTCATACATACATACAGGTAAAGCTAATAAAAACTTGCTGAATATGATAAAATATTTAAAAAAATAATATATATATATATGTTAAATTCGATATAATATATAAAAAAAAATCAATTATAATATAATAAATGCTGGTGGTCTACATATAAAAAAATACACTTATATTAATTTTGTTAAAAATTCGATCGGTAAAAGCAAGCATGCATTAATGCAAGAAGACGGTCTCCCGTACATTAGTTCATTGTAAGGATTTAGAGATCATCTCTAGCGGAAACTGCGGAGGAATATGATGAATAATCGTGATTTGTTACCTGTCGCCAAAAGATCGGTCAGTGCTGTTCAAACTTACTCCTAAACTGTGAAGAGACTCAACATTATTTATTAATACTTATCTCAAACCTTTTCAACAGTGGTACGTCTTTATTTTTTTTTGACAGTAGATTCTCGCTGCAACTAGATTTTACCTGTAACAGAGTCGACCGAGGTACGACTACCTCTCACAGAATACGCGAAAGAGCAAAATAACTGCTGTGTTTCGTTTGGTGTGTTTAGGGATACTGAGACCCAATAAGGATCTGATTGATTACGAGGCACTCCATATTAGCCCTCAGGGATGACAACGCATCCGCATTATGATTCCCTATCTAGGATAAATGTATAATGGGCTGCAGTCATCACATACCATCAGGTGTGCTGTGTTTGTCACCCTCAATTCCAAAAATAAAGTCTATCTTAAAAAGACAATAATATGAGTCCTGTATGGTGAGTGTCGGAACCTGGGAACCTGATTACAAATAACAAGGTATTTGTTCCCTTCCTCCCTGTAGGTTCCCTCGAGGACTGAAATGGTTATATTTCAGTCCTCGGTGACCTGTGCATATTTATTGAGAAACGATGTAGATGTCATGTGCCGCAGTTATCACTTACCATCAGGTGAACTGTGTGCTCGTTTGTCACCCTCAATTACATAAAATTAAACTCTATCAAAGAAACAGACCAATATGAGTCGTGTATGGTGAGTGTCGGAATGCGAGAACTCAATAACAAGGTATTCCATTTCAGTCCACGGGGGTAACGTGTGCATATGCAATAAATATTTTGTTAAACGATGTAACTTAACTATTATCACTTACAGACAGTTATCACTCACTCATTTGTCACGCATAATCTAAACAAAAAGTTTGAGAATCTGTGGCGTAGACGTTTGAATAATTCAGAGCAATGACTAGTGATTGTAGCGCTAATGAAGCCTGCGTTTAATTGACTATGAATGGACCCTTTTGTACTGTAATGGCACCTATCAATGTTCTTGGCGTCATTTCACGAATCAGGGTTGACTTTTGCGGGGACTTTGGATGCTTAATGTATTAAAAATTATTTCTTTTTTTTTTGACGTCAATAAGTTATTACAATTGTTTTGATTAACCGACTGTTTGTAATTGAACTTAATGAAATATTTCGAATTTTCAAAATCTTTAATAATTTAACAACCTGTTTCATAATCTTTAATTCAACTATTCGTTAATATAATTTATTATGATATCTCTCTCTTTATTATATTAGTTGCTAAAAGTTTAGCAGCATAACGTTGTTGAGTTTTGTATGATGAGGGATTCGGAGACCCAATAACAGTTGACAATGCATTCATCGCAGTCATCTGGGGTGACTACAGAGATGTTATAGTCTGAGTAGATGTATTACTCGTTTATCAATACTGATCAAAAGGATTATTTGATGTCAATGTAATCAGACCCTATTCTGACAATAGCTCAATAACACTATGGTTAGAATATGGTTTAGCATAATGGCCATTAAAAGGAATAGTACCCGCAGGCGAAATGCTGGGATTCAAAACAACGCCTTACTAAAGCCTAGTACATTCACATGAATAACCATATGAACTCAAAGTGGAGCATAAATCAATTAATACTGAACTTACACAGTCCTCGGTAATCCTAGGCATCATAATTCGCTTTCAGAACGCTCCGGCTCCAGTCCAAGGAAGTATTAATGATAGACTGACTTTGTGAAATGTCGAACATTCTCCATATATGCCGAGAGAAGTTACGAATATACCGAGATACCGAGTCATAAATATTAATAAAGTTTATGGAGTTTATATTAACACAATAGTTTACAATTCCAATACAGAAATTTTGCAATAGAAATAATGAAAATATTTCTTGTGATCATAAGTAAAATTAGTACTCACATACATAGAGTGTAATCTCGTTAATTCCTAAAATTTTTTACACAAAGATTTTTACACATAAAGACGTTATTCATGTATTTATAAATTTTGATGGTTTAATATTAATTACGCTTTGGCATTCTCTACCAGAGATGGAGAAACATTTACTATAGGTGCAAAAAACAAAAGAATCGTAAATATTAACAATATATGTAGCATACATGATATACATTATAGATCTTACATATATAATATTAATAGATATTAAATATCCAATTCAGATATTTTACTTTGAACTTACTTGAATCAGTCTTTTAAAGTTATTCTTATAAGAAGCTCGTTTCAAGTCGTAGTTTCTAGATGAAGGTCGGCTTGACTGGGGAAGGACCAAGAATGTAATAGGAGCAATGACCACGGAATAGTAGCATAACATTGCTATGCAGCATATGGTGACTTTAAAGATCGAAAGAAGGGTTACAGGTAACAAGGCATTCCATATCAACCATCAGAATGTAAACGTCATGAGTCATATATTGATGACGATCCGTCTAGTCGATTTCGATCGTAGTGATATCTTCTGATTATTGCCAGATTGACATCCACTGCATAGAATATTATATAATGCAGTAAAGTTTCTTTTTAAAGAATGCTAGTATTCCTTAGCCTTACTAACATCCCGGTTAATCGCTTAAACTAACCAAATGTTTATGCTAGGAGATGGTTCACGACATTCAATCCAAAATCGCTTCATGCGCAAGCCCACCGGCAAGCCGGGGATTTCGCAAAATGAAAATCTACACATATATGTTGAGCTCCCGACCGCCGATACTTTGACTCTGCCGTCAGACACCCAAACCCGCTGATTGTGAGTGACGTCACTTACTAACCCGAATATCCCCCGCATCCAAAGGAGACCAAGGCTCGCCAGCTACGTCCCCGACGACGTGACCACCGCGACCACCAGAACCGGCTAGGGTTCACTGATGAACACACTACACTTCAACACTCCATCTCCCATGACGAGGACGTCGCAAATAAAATTATTTGCGATACCGCGATGTCACAAGCTAGTTTTCACCAGTCAACAGAGATAGAAGCGTCGCTGGAGTATCTTGCGCCACTGTTTCTCCAGCGCCTACGCATTCTGAAGTGGTGGTACGGATAGTTATTAATTTAATAAAAGGTTCACGGCAATAGTCGAACGGTGGATTCGAACTCACGACCTAAATTTACGCAGATCGTACCCTAACCTATTAGGCTATTGACTCTTACGCAATTTTCGGCGCATACACAAAGCCACTCACACTTCCGCCCCTTCCATAATCCGATTTGATGGCGTTACTACGTGTATATTACAAAAAAAAAGAGATTAATCAGAGACTGGCTGTTTCCTACCTATTGCAGAAAATAATTTTAGTATTTCATATATGAAATTTCACAGATGGACTACATTTATAACAATAGAGGAAGGAAGGCGTACAAAGATGGTTCGGCGCCATCGCACTAAAAGGCCAACCCGCGGCAATCGCCTTAATTACTACACAATGGAACTTAACAAAGCCACACAAGATGTGCTTTTACTATGACTCAGATCATATCTCAGACATTTTATACTGTCTGTAATTCGCTTGAAAATAAGGAGGATATTGAACTATGCTTCACTGAAAATTATGAATTCGAAAAATATTAAAAATTTTTTTTATTTTTATATTAGTAACTTAAGTATCATATAAAGCTGGCATAAAGCTAACAAACCGATCAATATAGTAACTGTTACCTCTGAAGAACCATTGCAACCCTTCCGCGTATTTTTAATTAAAAGCCACAATAGGCCGGATTACGCTTGTTGGCTTCGAATAAGGACTATATTTTTATATTAAAACTAACAAGGGCGCGTACCAGTCTCGTGTGTTATATTAATTAATAATAGCACCCCCTTTACGTCCAACAAGACTACACGGGTCTATATTTATAGAAATAAGGGCGAGAAATATGTAGAGTTCACCTGACGCTAAGTTATTACTTGGGCTGACTCTGACTCGATCTGATACGAGGATATTTTCTTTTTTTTTAATAGTAGACGAGGCAAACGATCACACCAGA
This sequence comes from Teinopalpus imperialis, assembly GCA_029286865.1. Taxonomy (NCBI): domain Eukaryota; kingdom Metazoa; phylum Arthropoda; class Insecta; order Lepidoptera; family Papilionidae; genus Teinopalpus; species Teinopalpus imperialis. The sequence continues at coordinate 1,903,558 of JAGSMU010000039.1, forward strand.
GCCAATGCTAGTGCGTTAATTCAGTCAAGAGAGGCATGTCTCTTTTTTTTGTCTAAATAAGGTTTGGCAATACGGCGACAGATGATTCCATAATGTAATACTGGATATCTTCTGGCTCTTGACAGCTTGTTCAGCGGCCAGAGTCTTACCGCAAGATGAACGGGTCGGCTCGAGGGAGGATAGACTATGCCCTCATAGAATACTAGCAATTTCATGTAGTATAACAATAAAGTGTTTCACTTGCTGAGAAGGATACCGATGAACCAGTTAGTGATGACGCGGCAATGCATCGCAGTCCTCAGGGGTGACGACGCGTCATGAAGTTTTTTGTTCTGAACTTTTACGTTTAAAGTTTTTTTTTTTTGTTTTTGTTTTTTGTTTTTGGTATTATATACCGTAGTTATCATTTACCATTATATGAGCTATTCGTATGTACTCATTTTTCATCGGGAATTCTATAAAAGTTAAAAAAATTGGGTATTTTCGTCTTATGAAGCCACTCACTATATAACATGCAGCAACGTCACTCTTGTTAATTACCAGACAGTCAAGATGATATCCTCGACTTAGACCACGCCGTGGTAACTATGGTTATTTCCAGATGACATCAACTGTGGAAGGTATAGTTCCCTAAGCATTCGCGCAAACATAACTAACTCACCATCTCCTTACTAAGTCCGATAAGTGCATTCAAATCGAAGGAAGGGTTATATGCATTTTCAATGATACGTCAACAATTTGCTCTCCGGGAATGGAACCCCCCAGTCCCGAGAACGCAGCAGCTAGGTACACTAACCACTAGGCCACATCAACGGCACCAACACCGGTCGTAAACAGTGATAAATATTCGTTAGTTATAGAAACTCAGACGAATATAACATACAAAGGCATATTCGTCCTCTCTTCATTCGACTCAATTATCAAACTTGTCATCAAATATGCGTGCGGAGCTAACAAGGGACTAATCCAAGCGAAACGTACAGTTCCAAAACTCCACGTCTATAATCCACATGCAAACTGAACTGTGTAATTATAATTCATAACTAGCAGCCACTGTTGAGAGACGTAAGACTCGAGGTACGCGAGCAAATTGAGTCCGATCCCTGGTGTCGGCCCAATGAACATTGTTAAATGAAATTGTAACTGCTAATTTACTACGTACTCGACGGTGAAGGAAATTTCGTGGGAAAACCTCACTCAATTCTATCTAATGTATGTAGTGTAATGTGTGAATACAGAGGTAGAAAACTGCAGTTAGTTTCGAAATGCAGAATGTATGGGTATCAGCTCGACCAAGGTAGAACCAGGCCCTCACTGAATACCAGCGGGGAATAATGCTGCTGTGTTTCGACTGGTGAGTGTAGTGATCCTGAGACCTTTATACTATACTGGTGACGAGGCACTCCAGGACTGAGTCCTGGGTGACAACGCATCTTGTCAAGGATGAATGTAACTAGATGTCATGCCGCAGAAACTGAAAGGAAGGTGAACTGTGTGCTCGTTTGCAACTCTCAATATATTAATAAATATATATATATTTATAAAAAAATATTTCGAACACAAGTGACGCCCATCTATCCGCTGTGGAGCTATGGTGACTATACTCTGTCATCCCCTCTAGATAAGAGGTCTAAGTCTAGGAGTGGGATTTATATATGTAAATCTATCGACTATTACTTTGCCTTCTAGGCACTGTTAACTTTATCACGGGTCCGTCAAAGTTTTCAAAATGAATTTCAATTTTAGTTTTCGGATCTAGGTGTGTTGTGTCCCGTATTCTTGAAACTGAATTGGAAACTTTCCCCGATCTTTTGCACATGCATTTATTACATTGGATTGTGATTGGATTACGAAATTAGGAATATATTTTTACGGATACTCCCTCGGTAGTGATAATAACAGAAATTACTTATATTACGTGCATTATAATAATTATGTTTATATTACGTTTATTTTTTGTAATTTATTTAACATCTAAAAATAAATTTATCATTTATTATCCTTCAGCTGGTTGAAGTTTGTACGGATTTTGCACATTCTGTTATCGTCTATCTATACTATATTTAATTAAATTGTTAATGTAAATACTTTTAGAAAGTAAGAGATAAATATTGTATTAGCAACGTGTATTAGTACAGTAGTGTTATAGGATTATATATATATATATATATATATATATATATATATATATATATATATATATATATATATATATATATATATATATAGTTATCGTAGTAATTATTTCTTTTCTTTAGTAACTCTTCTAGCTTTAAGAAATTAGCACTAATTAAGAATAGATACTTGTATACATATAACTGCTCTTTTTGCATTATATAATGTTGTTATATACATACTTATGTTTATTTTTACGATCATACTATCTATCATTTATTAAACTATAGTAGGCCATCTTTGTAAATACTTCAATCAATTAAGCATGTTAAATTTGTGTCTAAGCACGTGCCGCCGCCCTTCCCGGGTTGCGAACGGTGCATCGCATCTGACTGCGAGCACCACTGAGCATGCGGGAGCGGCCTCGGCACAGTTTAAAATTTTATATATATATATATATATATATATATATATATATATATATATATATATATATATATATCATATTGTTAAAAATATTTTAAGAATTTTATCGCATCAGTTTTCGTAAACTTAACGTTTCGAATGTTTTACAGGACCCATTCCTTGAACTGATTAATTTTCTATCATGGAGCTCTACTATTAATTGAAATTAGATTTAATTCAATATTATTATCTCAATTTGTAAAATTATGTTACAAGAAAGCTAAAAGAAAGAAAGTATAAAGGACTGTGCATATACGAGGATACTAGCAACCTATGGGAATAGTTATAAACTTTGAAATCTTTAACTCCTAAGTAACCATCATTATACTCATACTTAACATGATATTAATTTATATTGTGAGAATGTAAAACGAGCACACAGTACACCTGATTTGATTGTGACTCCTTCAGTTCACGACACCCCATAATGAATAACAATGCAGTTATCACCCTTGACGCCTAAGTTGGTATTCCTCAACACCAGTAATATCTCAGTAGGCCTCTGGATTAGTATCACAACAGCGTAACTCAGCTATTTTACTCTAGTATTCTGTGGGGGCGCGGTCTTTCCCTGGTCGAGCCGATTCCTGCTGAAGCTCAAAGTAAACTGCAGCATAGCTCTACTATATTATTTAGTATCCTTAATATAGAACACCGATCAAAAATAAATGTATTATCCCATCGCTCGACCAACACTTCTACTTCTGTGTCCCTCTCAAAGTCATTATCAATTTTACTGTTTTCTATTTTTCTATTCCTTTGTTCAATCCGTTCTTATCTCTTCTCGAATGTCGACTTTCAAGATAAAATTTCTGGCGTTATTCTGTAGTTTGGCAGAATCATCTCAACATTATCTTATTATGTATTTGTATATATAATTTATATGTGTTTTATAATTAATATAAAAGTATTTTAATAGCGTCATAAAATTTTTAAGCATACATCTACATCAATTCATCTCTGCTCCACGCTAAGGTTGACTGGTAGAGAATGCCTAAGGCCTAAAGTCTGCCTTAATACATATTTTTATTATATTATTTGTGATACATACAGCTCACCAGGTATAAAATGATTGCTTCTACACATAATGCCCACATTCATACATGAAAAGGAATCTTGAAATGAAAGGAATAATGCAAACGTGTTATCACCCAGTAAGGACAAGATGGAATACCTCACCACCTGCTGCTCCAGAACACTGCACCAGTCGAATTGCAACAGAATAAGGCTACTATTGCTAAAATGCTGCATCTCCAAAACAAACTGCATTGTGGCTATACCACCGTCATTATACATATTTATTTTTATATAAATTATTGTCCTGACTGACCGACTGATTCATCAACAAAGAGCTTAAGCCGCCGGGGTTACAGTATTGAAATTTTTGGCAATTTATAAGGCCTTTGTAAGCATCCATTTTTGTAAATTGCACCTCTAAGGGGACATAGGGGATGAACGGTTGTATGGAAGTCCGTTATTTTCAAAGTAAGAAACATGAAATGTTGTGTTCTATTTCTGTTTAGAATTAAATGAGTACATATGTATACCGGCGTAAAAAGTTCGAAATTTTACCCATAAGTTAGTGAATTACGTTTTAAACACATTGAAATTTGAATTTTTATTGAAATTACATTGAAAGATCGTCCGATCGACCTTTGAAGGAAGAAGCGGGAAATTCTATATGAAAGCTTCTATAATGTTTAAGAAAAAAAATTATGAACAAGTTTATGTCTAAGTTTCTGAATCGTGATATCGTTTCGTTACAAAGTTTTCAGCCTTTTTTACTCAAACTAAGAGCCACATTTTAATATACTTATATCTACGCATGCGATCTGTGGGCAACAGCTAGTTTGTGCATATAAGCAGACATTTGATGTTTATACCGATTAAAAAGTAAATATATTTCAACTCCATTGTATTTATTATATTTAAGATAATCCCCATCAAATAGAAAATGGGTATCTTCATTAGATTAGTCTCCGAGCGTTCACATATGTATTAATATATAATAAGCTAAACTTCTCGACGCCGATTCGTCGTGTTTATCTTACGCAATAATCCCTCGAGATAACTATGTTTGTTCTGTATCCACTACAATCCTCTAACGAGCTCCTCTAATATAATTAATGTTATAATTTCGTATAACGAGATTTGATTATATAAGTTACAATAACTAGGAATATAGATGAGAATGCTTGAAGTTAGTTTTGCTTTCTATGCTTTTCTTGTATTGAATATATGAGTATGTATAAATATAAGTTGTTATTTTAATAAAAGTAACGTAATACAATTGATGCTATAATTTCATATAACGAGATTTGATTATATAAATTACACTAAATTAGAATATAGTTGAGAATGCGTAAGTTAGTTTTGTTTTCTATGCTTTCTATATCTTTTTATATTATATGTCTTAAATTTAAGCAAAGTGACCTAAACTCATCGGTAGACATCAAGGCTTTTAATAAATTCTTAAAAATACTTACGGCATTAAGAGCCTCCATTTCGTAGGGGCTCAATTTGTATGAAGCATCAGAACCGACCAGGCGTGGGGTGGATCTGAAAAGGAAATGTTATATGAGTATATAGAAAAAACGTTTTTTATTATCTTACATGCATAATCTTATCGGTAGAGACACGCTGCAGTTTCTTAGTACCTGCAGAATTAATGTCTAAGCCACGCCCTCACAGAATAGCAGCGTAATATAGCAACATAATGCTGCTGTGTTTCGATCCTTATTACTGAGAGTGACGAGTCATTCCATCTCAGTCTCTAGAGGAGAAAACGCATCTACATTATGATTCCTTATCGAGAATGAATATGCGTGGTGGTATCGTTTATAATCAGATGTACGGACTGCTAATTTATGGTGACAATTCAATTAAAATACAACATAGTGAATAAATGATATTATTGAAGACTGAACTTAAAGTGAAATAAATATTGTAGTTTATAACGTTACATAAATATGTTTTTTTTCATTATTGAGGACATTGCATAACCGCACTTAAAATTGCAATTAACTGGGGTATCGAACTGTGCCCGGACCACATCAGAACGTCCTATAAATTAAAAGCGAGCATTTTCTTCAGAAAATCCGATGATGAGCTACCAGCTACTCAGGATATACCAGGGACATTACGCAGGATACTTGTCTGCACATCATGTGGTTGAGACAATGAGTATACTCCAACACCTTCTCTAGCTAGGAGATTATTTTCTCTTTTTCTATTTTCGGGCTGATGGCCGATGGCTTTCACAGTTTCACCGGGCTGAGAGGTGACTGACGGTGTGACCTCTCACAGCCGAGACGTCTATTAGTGAGTAAGCAGCACAAGATATATATATACATATATATACATGTGTATGTATTTATGTACGAGAAAATTAAATATAAATTATTCGCATTGATCTACTAAAGTTAATTGAAAATAGACGTATTTTCGTCAAATGCAAATCATTTTATTAAATGCCTTAATTATTAGATTTACATATAATGTTGCAGTTCCTTTCTGGTCTAAATGCTCTCAGAATAACCCTCACACTAGTATGAAATAACAGCATAACGCTACGGTACTCTTAACATAACGAGGCATTCCATCTCAGTCCCCATGGGTGACAACGCATCAATGTATTGATTCTTTGTATAGGATAGATGTAAATTTCATTGACCGCATTCACATAAGTGATTAATAAAATCAGGTGAACTGTGTGCTCGTTTGTCGACCTTGATATTATTAAATGATCTTTATATATTTAATATATTATATATTTACATACATGCTTGAACGTGCAAACACATTGTCATAATGTCTACGTCGAAAGACCGTATTACAAGTCCTTGGGTGTCCGACTTGTGCTAAAGCTACTTTTTACATGAAGTATAATTTTTTTTTATCACGTTGATAGTAACAAACGAGCACAAAGTTCACCTGATGGTAAACGATTCCAGCGGCCCATGAGATCTTCATTCATACTTAACCTTGAGGAATCATAATGCAGATGCGTTGTCACCCTTGACGACTGAGATGGAATGCCTCGTCGCCAGTAATAAATGTCTCCGTATCCCTTCACTCATCAGAGGAAATTACCTTCTACATTACCATATACTCAAGACGTCGAACAGTTGTGATGAATAAACCTAGGCAGCATTCTGAATAACTTTATTATGATTATGACTTTATTATAACATTTGCGCAAACACAGAGGTACTCACTTGTCGTCCCCGCCCTATTCCGATATAATACATGTGCAATAATATCGGAGATAACTTCAGATGCAGTTTCCGAGACACGGAACATACACACAACATACTCACACTCGAAAACCGACAATTTGTGATGCACCAATTTTTTTTTGGCTAAGCATCGAACCCAGGAACCGCGACGCTGTAGTACTCTAATCACTACACAACGCGGCCGTCAACGTTGTTATACTGGGTCGCCATAAAGATAGGAAGACCTACCAATTATTGGTCGTAACAATGTAATATTCATATATGATACCAGAAATTTGACAACCTCTTTCACACCCACTGTGTAAGTAATATGAAAATTGAGGCTGCGACCTCGTTAATTATTGGTAAGTGAATTTATGAATTTATAGGCTACACTTAAATGTGTGGTGCGAGATACAGCGGATTTCGTACCGGTCAAGCATAAAGTACGTCATTATCTATGACACCAATGAGTTGCTATCAGAAAATCTATACAATTAGCATACAGCGCCTAAAGGTGCTTAGGATATCGACTATGATAATATCCGAAGAAATTTCTAGTATACTCTTTGGGTTTTCACAATCCCTGTACACGTGAAACCTATTTACTTCAGGTAATCAGTCGTGGTATTTATTAATTGTTTAGCCTGTACTAGTAATTGAACCCAAGATCAACTAGCCAGCGACTCTGTTGTCGGACAATTTATATTATAACTTGAACGTCCATATCCAATGCTCACATCCAAAAGAGGATTTAAGTTCGATATGTCACATCAAATTAATAGTAATTTTGCTATTATAATACCATACCACTAACTTATTTTCACAGAATATCAGCGTAAAATAGCAGCATGATGCAGCTGTGTTTCGTCTGGTGAGTGTAGGGATCCGGAGACCTTTATTACTGGTGACGAGGCATTCCATCTCAGTCTCGAGGGTGACAACGCATCTGGATAATGATTCCTTGTCAAGTACGATTGTAGATGTCAAGGGCCGCAGGGATCACTTGACGTCAGGTGGTTCTTCAATAAAGTTATGTTAAGGTCTTAAACAATGTGCAATTTAATTTTTTATTAATTTTAGTTCATCATATAATAAACGATGATAGCGGTCAATGAAGACCGATATCCATGACAGAAAAGATTCTAAAGCATATGGGTGATTACCACCGAGTACTGGGTTCTCCGGTTCCCTACTCCCACCATACGAAATACGGTAGCATTACCTTACGTTATTACTCTGGTATTTTGTTGGACGAGGAAGAAACTATGGGCATACCGATTAATCTTGCTGCAGCTATAAAATATCGGCAGCTTGGTACCGGTATTTATGCAAGAATAGAAAAATACGTGTAAGATAAGATGTACATGTAACATTACCCAAGAGTAGAGTGAATAGGCATTTACTGAGCTAGTGCGCCTTACCATCCAGGATTGCATTTCCACTTAACATCCGGTGGGATTGTGGTCAAGCACTTGCTTAGAAAGTTTAAAAAAAAATCTATTTTGCTCATTGTGCATATATGCAATGTGTGCATGTGCAATAAATTAGCTAATAACATGCACGATTAATTTTTTTATGAGTATGTACGTGGGACACCTATATACCTACGACATTGTGTAAAATGACATTAGGTGGCATTAGTATGAGTTTCTATATAATACAAAAACCCTCCCGTTTTGTGGCCCAGCCCGTGCAGGTAAGACAAATACGCTCATTTCCTGCAGAGAGCGCGCCCAAACGTCTGCGCCGACAAATTGTGTCTCACGGCCTTATTCTTAATATTTTGTTTCACGCGCACCCTGTTAATAATATTATACCATATTACTGTATACTTATGATATTATAATTATAAGCCATGATTTCCTGAAGCATTATTTATTAAATGCTAGAAAAGTATAATATTTTTCGAGCCTACCTAGCCTATAGCTAACTAGGGAAGTATGTTATATCTCAAAAATCAAGTTTCACTCTAAATACGATCGATAGTTTAGTGTATCCGTATGCCACTCGAGTCGGAAGCTCTCGGCAACGGTCCAAGCCGAGGCTCCCTCTTGGGAGCCCTTGTGCTGGTTACCCACTAATAGAGGTCTCGATAGAGCGCCATAAGCGCCCGGTCACCACTCAACCCGGCGAAACTGTAAAAGACCTCGGGCTAAGGGTATCTATCAGCCCGAAAAAAGAAAAGCATGAACAGATTTAAAGCGCTTATTTTAAAGTCATATTTGGTACATAACTATACACTACAGTTGGTCAAAGACTTCTTCACGGATTGGCGGCGGTCTTCGAAATTTTTTTCGTCCTTAAACATGCAAGGTCACGTACCGTGAATTAAAAGCCAGCGCTTATACACTAATCTACCTCGACTCAAAATTCTTATCAGCCTAAAAAGCTGTATCGTTACGAAATCTCAGAATAAGCCACTTTACAATCTCGCCGCTCGAATGACGTAAAGTTTGCCGGTTCCTCTTATTTATTACTCTCATACCGCAAGAAATTCAACGTGTTTTTTCCTCAGCCTTCTGAATGATTGCTTCAAGATATGACTTAAAGGCGTGTTTGATAAATCGCAGCTTCTTAATCATTTCGCTATAATGAGCTTTTTTTTGAGATGCGCTATCGACATCTGCCATTAATACGTGATTTTACATTCGGGTTTTCTTTATATGTAGTAAAGATCATGATTATTAAAACACTTAAAAATAAAAATAAAATAATAGAAAGAGAATAAAAAGAATAAAAAATATATGTACACAATACATATATCATCGACATGAATTCTGTTTCTACTTTATTTTAAATATTAAATTTTGTTTCTATATATGTGTATGTTTAAATAGATACAAATCAATGTACTTAAAAGGTTTAATGTGGATAAATATTTCAACTTTACATTCCAATTATTTTTAATAAATTACTTCTGTGTGAACTAAGAATGGCTTTCCAGCCTTTACATTGGAAATTCTTAAGGTTTCTGGTATTGGCCACACTTACATTACAGACAAAAATTAGAAAATTAATTTATATTTTTATTATTAGTGTTTTTATTATTAATAGAATTCTCTAACTATACAACATATTTTATTTTCTATGAATAATTTATTAATTTGACGCGTTTATGATACGTTAGGTCGTGAATTTTAATCAAAAAATTCTTCTCTATTATTTTTTACTATTGGCTCCATCTCGTTGCTCTCTATGCTTCGATATTTTCATTTCTTTTTTTATTTACTTTTTATATTATAAATAATGAATTATTTTATGAATTTAGAAGTATTTGTCTCTATGAATTCACGGAAGCGCAGACCGGCGACAGCGATATTTAATAAAAATATTGAACGAACAAATTCAATTAGATATTTGAAGAGTGGAAAATATTATCCATATATATATCTGAAAGTTACAACACTTTGCACAAGATAAATACCGCACATCTGGAATGTTAGAATTAATAAATGCATTGATTATTTACAAATTCTTACAATTCAAAAATGTACAGTGGTGTGGAAAACTGATATTAAAATGTGACGAAGGGAAAAGTTTAGCAGTGTATCATATCGTGACAGGGGACAAGCTGGGTGTACTGTTATGAACTTAAAAGGAAACGAAAGTTAAGTAGAAAATACCACTGGTCTGAAAGAAATAAACGGTTGTTCGTCACGGTTGCTTCTTTTTTCGACAAGAAGAAATATTGAACCACAATGACATATATTAGGATTCCGTTGTCAAATGGAACCATCTGGATGCGTCTGTGTTAAAGAAGAAATTTGAAAGGAAGATGAATCACTATACAATAGCGACAAGAAATGAGAAAAATAGATGACGTGATAACTGAGGGATGAAAAAATAACAATACACAAAGTGTAGAGTACTCTTAAATAGGTAATAAAATTATATTGAAGTTCTAAAATTCCATTTTTTTATTTATGTCAATATACCCTTCAAAAGTCGTAAAAAGTGTTAATCTGGCTGGTTTAGCGGTTGTAAAAATCTTCAAAGAATGCAAAAGTGTTAAAATATTCAAAGTATATACACAAAATATAAGTTACTAGTTACTTAAACTTTACTAAAATGTAACGATTAATAGATATATCTGAGAATCTCTTTTTCCTTAAGCGCTATTCTCGAGCACGATGAATTGATCATAACAAAATAATGAACATTTTCATGCAGCTAAACATAACTGTATTTATTAACTGTACATAAAATTTGTAAACATATTTTATGGATTAAAGCATATGTTGTAAATTACAAAAAAATATTTTTATTTAACTTTATAAGCGTCAATAGCCTAATAGTTTAGAGTACGGTCTGCGCAACTTAAAGAGTACATTTAGCATGATTCTCGATTGTATCAACAAAACTGCAACAATCACTTTGAAATTAATATATCATATCATAAAGTTCGGGATTCCTTGTATAGACTAAGTAATGCGAAAATACGATTTCAAAAATTTTTAAAATCATGAAGTTACCTCCAACTCATACAAATATTCGCTAGTATTCAATAAATACTTTAAATTAGATCTTGAAACTTGAAACTAGAACTTTGTAAAATATCGTAGTTTCGAACACGCTATAGGACTATTGTCGCTAACATCTTCTCGCACAAGCACTTTAAGCTTATCAGGATTGCTTAACCGCATTGTTGGTAAGTAAAAAAAAAATATTACCAGTATAGCTATCATTCAATATTAATATAAATCATCATTTCAGATGTTGATAATAACAATATAAAACTAAATCCACGAAAGCGATTCGCAATTTAAATTTGTATGAATACCCCCGACGCCCAATTGAAATACCTCTAGACTATGAAAATATTTAATACAACGAACGGACACGTCCCTCGGCAGTTAGAACGTGGCAAGTAACCGTGTTAGACTCCGGGAAAGAGCTCCTAGTTGAATTTTGTCGAGTTTTGGTTGCAACATTCTACATACCCTTACTTCGAGTTGGAACCATTGTTCACACTTTTCAGTTATATAAGTAACTACTAAATGAATAGCATAAATATATATTTCATAGATCCCACTGTTGAGTATAGACCTCCTCTCTAGAGAGGATATTGAAGCATATTCCGACGCCACTCGAATGCGGATTAGTGGACTTCACACAGTTGTGCGGATTTATTACAGCCACTGAGTTTAATATCGTATATAACGATAGAATTCAAAACTTCATCCTCATCATCTCTATGGTTGGCAATGCATCACTGTGCGCTTTTCGCGAAATATCCTGTCACGCACAACTTCTCTGTGGAATCAGCTGTCGCCAGCGGTGTTTCCGAACCGATACGACTTAGGGACCTACAAGAAAAGAGCCTACAACTTTCTTAAACGCAACGCATTTGCGACTCCTCTGGTGTTCATGGGCGGCGGTGATCACTTACCATCGGGTGGGCTGCTTGCTCATTTGTCACCTATTCTATAAATAAAAAAAGTCTTTATGTATAATATTTTTTTTTATTTACCTATAAAGTACAGAAGTAATCATCACAATGTTTTCATTCACCTCGAATCACGTGGTTATTGCAACACTCAAATCGTCTGTCGGGCCACGTAATAACTAATAAAACTAATTATAAATCATCATTATTAGTAGCCTCAAGTCCCATTTCTAAGTGTGGTCTGGCTAGAACGTCGTGTCCTTCAATCCGTCGCTTCTTTCCGTTAATCACCCGAAGATACTTATTGCTGGTGACGAGGTATATATATACCTCAGGGGTGAGAAAGCATCTGCATTATGATTTCTTATCGAGTAATCTGGTTGTCAAGAGTCAATCTCTGAAATCATTTACCATCAGGAGAACTTTGCGCTCGTTCGTCACCTGTACACATACTTTGAAAAAATCCACTTCCACTACTTCATATAATTTTTCCACAATCCGTCATGTCCTTGGTCCTTCTCTCGCATTGTCTTTCGGGGACAAAATTCTTTCATTCCTCCTCATTACATGTCCAAACTAACTAACTAGCTTAGTCTGTGTTACTTCTCATTTTTCCCATCACGAGCGAAATTTTCAAACTATCATTTAAAATGTTTATTCCGGAAATAAACAGCTTTTTGTTCGGATCATCATAGATAAAGATCATTATAAATCAACAAAATGTCTTTCTTAGAATCTTTTTAAGAAAATTAAATATCCATGGTAGGGGACAAGTGTGGTCACATGGGGCATAGAAGTCGACCGCCCGCGGCCGTCTGGCCTCACTTATTAATATTCCGACGAAGCTCAGAAACGAGACGCTAGTATTTACCATTTAAGTGAAAATTCTACAAATATCAATTAGTCTTAGTTACGGGAGCTACCTTGGAATTAATACTGAAAAAATTAATAAGGAAAACTATATATGCCTAACTTTAATATTGACTGGAAGTATAGAATTGTTTTTTAATAGTCCCGTGCCAAAATGGTCGAAGTACCAGGTACCCTACCAGAACAATATTTATACAATACAAATAATTAGTTTTTTGGTCGGGGTATGCTGTACGTACCGTGACTAAGACACTTCAAGTGAACCTACATTCGATGTTTCGCACATGCATTACATCTAATTAGGTCAAAAGGCCACGTAATTGATGTGATGGTAATAATTTGATCATATAGTACGAAATATACTAATACGACAATATATAAGCGGTTTACGGAAATCAATTAAATGAATAGGGGAATGAAATAGAAATCTTTTACACTGTACCAAGCACATTTACTCTTTGTAAAAATATGAAATACAGAGGTAGTTGCCAACGTCTAGGAGTCCATAAATAATTTTGAGATATTTCCCGTACACGTCACCGACCGCTTCGCTCAGAAGAAGTCAATTACAGGTTGATTAACAACGACTTCATAGTTTTAACACAGATATAATATCAAAAGTACATAGTAAAAATAAGTGTCTTTAACAGTACATGGAGACAATAGAAAATCATAAGTACTTGAAATAAGAAGAGAAAAATATGCCAACAATTGTAGAATTCAAAAATCCACTCTTTTACGGAATGAGCTAAGAGCCTATCAACTTATAGTGTGTCTTACTTATAATGTCCGTAGAAAGTCTACGGGTCGCAACGGGTGACAATGCTGCATCTGCATTATGAGTCTTTATCAATAAGGATGAATATACTTGTAAGGTCGTTTTCCATCTCTTAATTTCATGAAAAACCAAAATATAAAAAAACATTTTAATTTAAACTACGAACTAAACCTTTATGTGTAAAGTACTTCTAAGAATGTGTCAATATTCAATACAACATGTGAAACTTTAATATACACATATTAAATAGTTTTGACATTTTCACTAACGAAATCAAAACACGAATTCATCGCCCGAGAGCATGTCGTCCACGAATACAATAAAGAGGCATGCCGTTAGAATTTTCCACTTTAAACTGATTAACTTTTGTTAAAATTATGATTACTTAAAAATAGATCTTATGCCATATAACTTATGGACTACACATAACCATAACTAATTTCCCGTTGGATAAGTTAAGTTTGTCGTTTTATTTCCAAAATAAACAAGGCACGTGTGATGGTGTTAGGGTGACATTAAATTTATAAGGATATTATTAATAGTAGTACGTATAATTTAACATATTATATTTTTGTAATAATATAAAAAATGTTCTGGTGAAACTAATGAGTAACAATGGTTGGACTATATTCCGTACACTATATCCACAACTCCTGAGGAGTCGCATATGCAATACTGGCCTTTAAGAAAGGTATAAGCTCACTTCTTGAAGGTCCTTAAGTCGTATAGGTTCGGAAACACCGCTGGCGATAGTTGAATCCACAAAGTAATTATGCGTGGCAGAAAAATCGCGTAAAGCACACAGTGATGGATTGCCAATTATCGAGAAAATGAGGATGAGATTATAAATTTTGTAGTGATATTTAAACTCAACGGCTGGAATCATCATCATGGTAAATTTGGTAAAAATTGCATAGAGATGCAACATCTCTCTGCCAGTGAATCAAGCCGATTGGAAAGTACTTGGCCGTCAACGATTCGAGTTGCTATTCGTTGAATGCGGTCAAATAGAAGAAGCTAATAGTATGACACAGATATGAGAACAGTATTCCATGTGAGACCCAACTTGCACTGTGTGAGGTGGAAAGCAGTAGGCCGACATAAAATATGTCTCTATCAATTTTTTAGAGGCCAATTTGGCCTTACCCTCCAAGTGACCCCGGAACTGAACGTCGCTCGTTATTACAACCCCAAGGATTCTGATACTAGCTTAAGTAGGAATGGGAGTGTTTTCAAAATAAGGAGATGCGCCGAAGGTGTTCTTTTTAGCGGTAAATTAGCTTGGTCTTTACAAAGTAAGCTTTTGCTGGCAACATTTTTACTAATGTGCTTAACATAATTATAATTTTCTCTATTTCATCGAAAAATTTATTACAATTTTATTAATTCTCAATACCACACAGGAAAATACTTTTAAATTACCTGCAATTTAAATATATTTTTAAAAACTTAACAATATGTTTAAATTAATTTTTGTTACATCAATCAGATATATATAAAAAACGAAGATCGAAATTAACACACTATTCTAGTTGTTGTTGGATTGAAACTGTTTTTATATGTGATCTTTTACTATCCTAATCTTACGTTGTCATAAAAGGTCGTGTGGTCACAATGGTCTCATGGTGCATATTAAACATTGTCGTTGTCACGACCTGTCCTTTCCTTCACAAATAGACGTGCCCTTTCAACATTTTGTAATTCCTCTATCATTGTTATCATAGTTTTAAATATACATATATTTGTCGTTAGTCACATATTTGTAAAGATATACTACTAGGCAAGTAGTGTATCTTTATGCTATATTTAGTAGGAGTCACAGCAGGTAATAACTAGGATTTTTCATATGGATTTCGATTCTTTCTTACTAAAAACACTTGTTTACGTACGACAGCTGTACGTTAGCTTCAACAAACAAAGTTGTTTGTGCAATAATAAAGTTAAGGTTTGAAATAGATATTACATCTTTCTAAAATAAAATTAATTTCCACTAATTGGTTTAATTAAATGTATTAATTAAATTTAAATACTAAAACTTTTTTCTTTTTAGTATATATTTAACGGGAGTAATTAACAATGGTAACACCAATCCTTAAAATGATTTACTATATACAATGAAATTGAAAAAGCGCAGAATTAAAGTAAAGAACAAACGAATGTCATTTTATTATGATATTGATGCCATTTACAAACACAAAATATTGACGTCATCTTTCAAGGAAAATATTATTAACGAACTTCTCTAAAAAGCGACACTTCCTTCATCCCATGAGGCAATTCGCTTATAACTGAATTTAAAAGCGAGCGTTATAGCGAAAATGAAAATTTGGCTAGTGCAATTTTGACAAATGACCAAGTCTGCTACAGTTGGACATCGCGATAATTTCAAGTTTAGAGCCGACAAAGCGTACTCTGCTAATTGACACATCAAAGTCTACTGAAGAGGGGGGCCGTCGTAAATTCCCACCCTGTTACGAAAATAACTCTCTCCGAGCATCTGTCACAATATTTCCACACTAAATACTCGGGTCTGTTCCCTTCTCGCGGTTATACTTGCTGAGTACACAATAAACGATTTGGGTGACGAAGCATCTGTCAGTGAGAATTACTAATTGGGTTCCGTAGTAACGAAACGTAATTGATACTTCGCGGAGAAACGAAAAATCTTAATGATTATTTAAATTATTAATAAAGTGGCGAGTGTTCCCTGCGGCAAATGACAGCTACATTCAACATAGACGAATAACCAAGATGCAGAAGTGTTTTCGGCCCTGAGGACTAAAATTAATTACCTCCTGACCACAATGTACGCAAGCAATAGGTTGCATATAAATACTAGCCATACCAGAGGTATATAAAGACTTTATGACGACAATTTTATTGGTGACAAATGAGCACACAGTTCACCTGATAGTAAGTGATGATTGCGAATAATAATATATACATACATACATACATACATACATCTATCCTCAAGAAAGATTTAGGATGGATATACATTGTTGCACATGGGGACTAATTATGAATGCTTCGTTGCCTGTAATTGGGTTTTCGGGTGCCTACACTCACCAAGCGAAACACGGCAGTGTTATGTTGCTCTTTCAACCAGGTATTCTGTGTGGTCGTGGCAATATCCCCGTTAAGCGAACCCATTAATGTTTCAACTAGACCACTGAGCATCTGTTTAGAACGCCGAGTACTATTTTATATTTTATTTACCAGATTACGGATGTTCAAATAAATTATCTAATTAATAGACATATTTTACATATACTAATATTTATATGAACAAAATTAATAGAATAAGAAAATTTATTTTGCAAGATAACTAATAGTCGTGGTTATCGCTGACTACCACGTGAACTTTGTGTTTGTTAGTCGCCACTAATAAAAAAAAACTTAATGTAAACTATTTCTGCAATTGATCCGCATCGTAACAGGAAACATTGATATCTATTTCACATTCGCCGTGACCTTGCGAACCCCTATTTATTTTTGCAGGTTCGCGATATGTGACGGCTCAGATTTTTTTGTCCCACAGGGGTAATAATATAGTTCAGGAATATATCGGGGAAAACTTACTAAATTTATGTCAACGACCATGTTCAAAAGATAGAAGACGCATGTCAAAGTAAAAATATTTTTTTTAACTAAAACATTTAAAAATAAATTGCCGTTCTCATTTCCGAGGCGGATAAGAATTTTACTAAAAGAAAAATAATTAGCTTTTAAGATATTTTTTGTTAAATCAAGACTTGTCTTACAAATATCCAAAACCATTTTAAATATTGATTAGAAGACTTGTACAGTTGCTTTTCCGACTCTTTTATTTTTGGAAACGAAAATATTAAAAACCGACCAATGTTCGCTATTCCTATTTCATGCCCAATTTATCCTTTTTTTATAATACCAAGGATAACGAACGAGCACACAGTTCACCTGACGGTGCTAAGTGATGATTATGGTCTCTGACATCTATATCTCCCCTCAATAAAGATTCAAGATGCACATACGTTGTTATCCGTAATTAGATCCCCGAATTACGGCTACCATACAAAACATATTAGCGTAATATATTTTTGGTGGATGGTCCCGTAGATGGCTGGTGTTGTCCCGAAAGCTTTTTTCACTAGTTCGAAAGGTGGCCGAGCGCTTAAGGCGTCCAGCCTAAACCTTAGTGCGATAAACAGCACAAGGGCCCCCATGAGAGAACCTCGGCTTGGGCCGTTACCCTGCGCGCGAGTTACTGTCTCGAGGGCGATGGAGGAGGCTGAACCTCTGCTCGGTCAGATACTAATGACGGATCATGTTAGGGTATTATTGTTATTTCACGCTTATATTCTGTTCTGTTGGGCATGGTTATGCTCGGATCTAGCCTACCCATTGGTCAGCTAGGGACTACCTGCACTGTGGCTATACATACATGTAAGAAATGCTTATACCATTCGGATTAAATTCACTTTTTTTTATTTCATTGAAAGTAACAAACGAGCACACAGTTCACCCGATAGCAAATGATTCCTGCGGCCCATGACATCTACATTCTATCTATAAAGGTCTCCGGATTCCTACACTCACAAGACGAAACACAGCAGCATTATATTTCTTTTTTATGCTGGTATTCTTATGAGGGCATGGTCCTACCCCGGTCGAGCTGACCCATTCATTCTGAAGCTAGAAATAAACTGCAGTTTAGCGTTACCATTAATTAAACATACTTAATTGAATATATTTTATTCTGCTATTGAAATGTATTTGAGGTATTTAAAACATAATTAACCACTCAGCTCGCATTGTTAGCTGGAGGGACATATATACCTGTTCATGAAATTGTTTTCGAAATTGTTTTATACATAAGCGAGTATAAAAGTTTCAAAATGTGCTAAAACAGATATTGTTTATTCCATGTTGATTGAATTAATATATTATTTATAATTATAAATTCATACCTTATGAATACTTTAAGAGTGATGTATAATATAGTCGAGGAAAAAGGTTTTTTTACACAATTTTTTTTTTTAAATTATAGTTTATTTACATTGATTATAATATATATGCCATTTTGTTGTATAACTTGTTAACTTGCTTACTTGCTTTAGAAATTTTGAGTCTTCTGATCAAAAAAAAATTGCGACAAGTAGTTTTGACAGTCCTCTCTTAATGTTAGCAGCACGATGTAAAACCACACCCTTTCTGTTGATCAATTCCGGCCGTTTTTTCGCTTGAGTCTCATCAGCTATTGGCAGCAAAGATCCGAATCGATGGCCCTTCCAATTCTATCATACACACAGCATCATCTTATTGCAAGATAAATGAGGTTTCGCTATAGTCTGTAGAACTTGACTGATCCTTTGACCATGATATTTTTCCCACGGTCTTGTCGCAGATAATCTACTTTTCATAGTTCATAGTTCATCTATTCAAAAACTTTTTCCCCGACCCAGATTATAGCTACTAGTAAAGCTTCATAGGCAGGAGACATTGCCGAATTCTGAAGCAGTAACTAATTGTTTTTTTCTATCTATGTATCTAAAGTGATCTAACATTATTTTAACAATAAGTTATCTGATATTAGTTAATTTGTATGTATGTCCAACTCTATACTTATATGTTCGTATGTGTAAAAATATTAGGTATATAGGTATGTTTAATAGTACAGATAACTTTAAGTTTTATATATATTATTTCTATTCATATATTAGTTTTTTAATTAAAATAAATTTATTGCATCCACAATTATTTCTCTGTTCAATCCAAAGATGGTCTGGTAGAGAATGCCTTTTGGCAATAACTCATAATTTTTATACAAAGTTTGTTATTTACTTGTGCATATAAAGATTTAATAATTAAATAATTATTATTTTCACTTAATACCTGCGTAAAATAGCAGCATTACGTTGCTGTGTTTTATTTGGTGAGTGTGTATCCCTTATAACTGGTGGCATTCCATCTTAGTCTTCGGTGGTGACAACGCATCTGCATCATAGTTCCTCATTGAGGGTAAATGTGGATGCCATGGGCCGCAGGAACTCGTCATCGTATCCCCTAGCCTAGTAATTGTATAACATTGGAGGAAATTTCAATATTTTCCATTGGAGGCGTTGTCAAAAGCACTGGATACGCAACACTCATACCCGATAACCAACAACTTGTGATGAACAAACATTTTCTTTAATCACCCACCCAGTCTAATGTCGGCCTAATATATGAATAACACACCAAAAGAAAATATACAAACATACAGACACACACGTACACATACACATCTATAAGTACATAAATATATTTAGCATTTTGTTAATTTCCTTATTATTGTGTATCTTTTCTTATTATTTTCGTTTTGTATACATAACGGAAACACTTGTATACTAACTGCTCTATCTTTGAACCTATTTGTTGGGGGAAGGCGCGAGTGTCAGTCACACAGTTTATACTATGACTGACAGCATCTCTATCTATTTCTATGACAATTTATAACAGTGTAAGTGATTCATATTGTATATTATAGACAAATTGTATAACTACTGGAAGTAAAGAAATAAATAAACACATAATAATACTGGTTATTATAAGCACAACTAACAAATTATACATCGAAACCTTCCTCAAGAATCCATCAAACCATTAAAAACGCTTTTTTAAAACTTTCTAAGCAAGTGCTTGACCACGATCCCACCTGACGTTAAGTGGAATGCAGTCCTGGATGGTAAGGCGCACTAGCTCAGTAAATGCCTATTCACTCTACTCTTGAAAACACCCGCATTGTAATCGGGGTGAAAGACAGACGCGGACGAACTATTCCTGTCCTTTGCTGTACGAATAATGAAAGACGAAGCAAAGCTCTTCGTTCGGGTTTCAGAGATGTTCACAACAAAAGGATGAAATCTAGCAGTGCGTCGTCATCCTATTTATTTATTAAACAATCTAGATAAAAAATAAATATATTGGAAGTAAAATTATTATAAATAAACATATTATACCAAAGCGAAATCGTCAATATTTTTCTTTATTACTTTTCCTCGTTCGAACAATCATCTCGCAATGGGGAAATCGTAGTGATGTTCCCGAAAATCGTCATGTAAGAGTTTAATAACACGGGGAGTAATATCGACTCATTATTATAGGGCATGTGGGAGAGAGTCTAAAATAGCTGAACTATCACGTCTTTTTCTCAATATCGTCAACCATTTATTTCTTACGATCATAACAATATCGACACATTCTATATTATTTCGTTTATACATATAAGATCTGTGCTATTTGAGATGTATATTTTTTACATATTTTTATATATTAGCACACTATTCACCTGCCTTCACGGCCTATGATGGCTGTAGTCCATAACTTACTTTTGGACTAAGACGGAATGTCTCGTTATTAATGCTGTTGTAAGAAACAAACTACACTGTGGTTCTACCATCGTAAAACATCTAAGCATATTCCAATGTAAGTAATACGCGATAATGATGTCCTCTAATCTCCTGAATAAAACTAAGCATCAATTTCGGGCTAAAATCTGACTCGATATTATACAGTGCCATAAATGTTTGTACAAATACAGCTATAGATAAGGTATGAAGAAATGTCCGCTAACGGGTCGATATTTTTTTTTCATTATTTTCGTATCATAAGGGTGACAAGCGTATGACTTAGAGTCCAGAATCGTCTATTTGATCTATTAAGCCAATGATGATAAATGAGCACACAGTTTACCTGATGGTAAGTGATGATCGTTTTAACTTAAGATGGTTGGTAGGGTCTCGGAAAAGGTTATAAAGCTCATGCGCTGTCACCCGTGAATACTAAAATGGAATGTCTTCCTACATTCCCCATACCAAATTGCAGTGTTATGCTGGTAATTCAAACTGATATTAAACCTTCTCATTTATTCCGCAGTTTGTCTCAACGCGCATGAAATTTATATATGCAGTACATATGTATCATATATTTGTGGTTAGAGAAATAATTGTATTTCTGTGCGTGCGCAAATTTAAAAATATGGTTCTAAATTACAAAGAAACTAATATAGGGTATGTTATGTCTAGTTCTACAATTCTGCAGCAGAGCCTGTATGATCGATGGAGAAGCGCATCGCGTCGCATGATGTATAGAGGCTCAGCGTGTCGTCGCTAATGAATTTTATTTTTAATTTCTGAGATATGAGATAAATTGGGATTTAAAGAAAGATCTTTCTTAATGTTTGTTACGGTATTTTTCTCTATATTTATATAATTTTAACTACATTTCTCGTAAGACATATTTTCACTTACACGAGAAAGTTATAGCTATTCGTAAAATATATTAAAGCATTTGGGCTACTTTATTGATCCTTATTGGTGACGAGACATACAACCTCAGTCCTAAATGGTTCCTTATCGTAGATGGATCCAGGTGTCACGGGCCGTAGGAATTATATACCATCAGGCGAATAAAAAATAATCCCAAAAGACAGTAACAAAAAAAACAAACCATCAGTAGCGTTAGTATAGAGACCAACAACGCGACGTTTAGCGTAGGTTTATTGTTTTTAATAATAAAACAATGAAAATAAAAATGAAAAGAAACGACAGGAAACTCATCTAGTTCTTTTGTGACTTTCTTTTATACTATAAGTTACAAGATGTCCAAGAGTTGTCTAGTATTGAACCCAGAGCTTAAAGCTTAAATATTCGTCAGACAAATATTCTTAACAAAGAGCAGTAAATATTTTTGATTAGTTGGTTTGTAACCAAAATTTTAAATCTGTTTAATAGCAAATCGATTATTATTTGCGGAATTTTATTAAATATGTATATACTATTGACCGCGAACGATTTTTGATGTTAAGTGACGGTGGTTGATCCATGATATCTTTCGTTCTGAACAAATTCGTTGCATACGAAATATAGCTACGTCATGCTTCTATTTTACGATAGTATTCTATGAGGGCGTGTTCTTTCCCCAGTTGAATAAACCCGTTTGTGATGCAACTACTAACTAGGTGGAACCTCGTTCTACTTCAGACTGTCATCTATTGTGGCCTCTTGTCTTGGGGTGTCTTAAAAATAAAGGCGTAATCACACTAGTGCTCATCGTTGTAGAGCAGCGATAACAAAGGGTCGCTTGTGTATAAAGTCAATGAAGTTACGCCCGATTGACCGAATTAGGTTCGTTTGATTTTATTAACCACTCCTCAATGGGTTAACTCCGACTACACTTTGTTAAAACGTATTAAGCGTAATATATTTTTGGTGGATGGTCCCGTAGATGGCTGGTGTTGTCCCGAAAGCCACTAGTTCGAAAGGTGGCCGAGCGCTTAAGGCGTCAGCCTAAACCTTAGTGCGATAAACAGCACAAGGGCCCCATGAAGAACCTCGGCAGGCCGTTACCCTGCGCGCAGTTACTGTCTCGGGGGCGATGGGAGACTGGTCTATCGGTCAGATACTAATGACGGATCATGTTAGGAATTATTATTGTTATTTCACGCTTATATTCTGTTCTGTTGGGCATGGTTATGCTCGGATCTAGCCTACCATTGGTCAGCTAGGGACTACCTGCACTGTGGCTATACATACATGTAAGAAATGCTTATACCATTCGGATTAAATGCACTTTTTATTACATTGAAAGTAACAAACAGGCACACAGTTCACCTGACGGTGCTAAGTGATGATTATGGTCTCTGACATCTATATCTCCCCTCAATAAAGATTCAAGATGCACATGCGTGGTTGCACATTTGGTCCCCGGATCCCAACATCTGTCACGAAACAGCAATGTCGTGCTTGCAGTTCTCGCTTTTTGGTATTCTGTGAGCATATGCCCATTAATGTTCCAAATTCAAAAAAGAATTTTTTATGCAAAATATTCTAATTAAAACGAGTAAATTAATATTATATGATCTGTTATCTCACACTAGAAGTTCATTCAGTTTTGAGAACTGCGTGATACCTCTTCTTGAGAGTGCGGAATATCAGCGGTATTTAGTGTAATATAATTTAGGACGGTGCTAACCAAAACAATTCTTTTTTTATGTTATTATATACCATTAGTTTTGGATAGATTTTATATTATACAATCTATGTTTCATGTCTACTTGGAAGAGTCTACAGCAAAGATCGACTTTTAATAGAGTACCAAATATTACTAGCAATTGGTTACGACCCCGTCTTTATCTTAACTCTCACGGGTGTTAGGTAAGTTAAGGAAGGGCATAAAGCATTAAGCTACTTATATGTTTGATAAATATATTATAGTTTTAGAGGAAATTGATGTTTTAATATTTGATATTTTAATGACTTATTAGAGATAGATAGATCTCATAGGTCACAGAGACCCTATCTCATTAAGAGAACTGTTCGCTAAATTACCATTCTTAATGCCATAATAATTACAGTCCCATACGGCGGGAGTAGGGTGCAACAATAGGAAAGGGGCTCTTTTTTTTCTCTCTGCCTTTTTCATCACAATATTAAAAAAAAGTCATCATTAACAGCATCTCAGCCCATCACCAGTCCATGGTTGATCATAAGCCTTACTATATAAAAAATGCTATAAAACGTATTCTGAGCCACCTGCATCTATCGACTTCACCATCTGTTACTGGACTCGTTCTCCACTGCGTATGCTAACACAAGGATTACAATCGAGAATATTCATTCCCCATCGTTCATCGGATCTACAAGCTATATGGCCGGCCCAGTGCCATTTCGGCTTTCTGGTCGTTTGAGCTCTGTCGATTACCTCAATTCTGCGGTGAAAGTGATTCGTTTCAAATTCGATCATGTAAACCGATCAGTATAGCCCCTCCACAGCTAGCTGAGTAACTTTGACTTTTCCAGTGAAGACCCCGTCTCAATAACGTAAGTCATACTGGCAACATGCACTGATTAAATACTTTTTGCACTAAAGAAAAATATTTGGCAATTTTCATTTCATGCGAATATAGAACAAAAAGAAACGAAAATAAATGATTCTATAAAATTACTAACACTATGACTTAAATCGTACTTGAAGTTAAAAATGTTTGAACTATGAACAAACCATTTAAAACTATCCCCGAAATAATTCACAAAAATGCGTCTAGACTAAAACAATTGCCTCTTAAATCCAGGTATACTTTATAACTGTATATGAGGAACGATCATCGGTGAGCTTAAAGCTCTGGCGCCAGGGTCGCTCCACCTCCCTAATTCGGTGCCATTTGCTGAATCACCGCCGCCTAATAGAGTGTAAATTTATTTATCTCCCTCGGTTTGGATGACTGTCTTTATTTGGTGTTAATGTTTGGACTCGCTTATTTGATTTAATCTAACCGTTGTCTATTGTTATAAGTTATTTGTATCCATGTATTAGACGTATTGTGAATGGAATTGTGAATAAAGGGGAATTCAGATTATTCATTCGATGCAATTCAAACAATAAATAATAGGAGTAGTAATTCGTGATTCTGATTCTATAATAATTCCTACTTTTACAAGAGCTCATGTGCGTTTTACTTTGTGATGTTTTATATTATTGTTTATAAGATAGACAAAGGATTTTTTGAATTGAGGGTGACCAACGAGAACCCAGATCACCTGATGGTGATAGCTTTACTTATGATCCACCTACATCCATCATCGATAAGGAATCATCACCTCTGAGGACTGAGATAAAATTTTTTTTCGTTACCTATAATTGGGGCTTCCGACCACAATTCTCGCCATTCGAAACACGGCCACGTTATAGACGTGGATCTATCCTCAATAAAGATTCAAAGAATCCTCTGTCAGAAGCAACTGAGCCAGGCCGAGTTCGGCCCTCTCCAGGCGCCTCGAGTCAGACGCTCTCATGAAACAAGGTAACGGTCAAGCCGAGGCTCCTCTCAGGAGCCCTTGTGCTAGTTACCTATATATAGAGGTCTCGACTGGGTGCCATTGGCGCTCGGTCACCTCTCAACCCGGTGAAACTGTAAAGCCCTCGGGCTAACAGTGGCCTTCAGCCCGAAAAACAGTTTACCTGATGGTAAGTGATGATCGTTTTAACTTAAGATGGTTGGTAGGGTCTCGGAAAAGGTTATAAAGCTCATGCGCTGTCACCCGTGAATACTAAAATGGAATGTCTTCCTACATTCCCCATACCAAATTGCAGTATTATGCTGGTAATTCAAACTGATATTAAACCTTCTCATTTATTCCGCAGTTTGTCTCAACGCGCATGAAATTTATATATGCAGTACATATATATCATATATTTGTGGTTAGAGATATAATTGTATTTCTGAGTGCGCAAATTTAAAAATATGGTTTTAAATTACAAAGAAACTAATATAGGGTATGTTATGGATAGGTCTAGTTCTAAAATCCTGCAGCAGAGCCTGTATGATCGATGAAAGAGAAGCGCATCGCGTCGCATGATGTATAGAGGCTCAGCGTGTCGTCGCTAATGAATTTTATTTTTAATTTCTGAGATATGAGATAAATTGGGATTTAAAGAAAGATCTTTCTTAATGTTTGTTACGGTATTTTTCTCTATATTTATATAATTTTAACTACATTTCTCGTAAGACATATTTTCACTTACACGAGAAAGTTATAGCTATTCGTAAAATATATTAAAGCATTTGGGCTACTTTATTGATCCTTATTGGTGACGAGACATACAACCTCAGTCCTAAATGGTTCCTTATCGTAGATGGATCCAGGTGTCACGGGCCGTAGGAATTATATACCATCAGACGAATAAAAAATAATCCCAAAAGACAGTAACAAAAAAAACAAACCATCAGTAGCGTTAGTATAGAGACCAACAACGCGACGTTTAGCGTAGGTTTTATTGTTTTTAATAATAAAAACAATGAAAATAAAAATGAAAAGAAACGACAGGAAACTCATCTAGTTCTTTTGTGACTTTCTTTTATACTATAAGTTACAAGATGTCCAAGAGTTGTCTAGTATTGAACCCAGAGCTTAAAGCTTAAATATTTGTCAGACAAATATTCTTAAAAAAGAGCAGTAAAAATTTTTGATTAGTTGGTTTGTAACCAAAATTTTAATTCTGTTTAATTTTAATTCTGTGTAAAATCGATTATTATTTGCGGAATTTTATTAAATATGTATATACTATTGACCGCGAACGATTTTTGATGTTAAGTGACGGTGGTCGATCCATGATATCTTTCGTTCTGAACAAATTCGTTGCATACGAAATATAGCTACGTCATGCTTCTATTTTACGATAGTATTCTATGAGGGCGTGTTCTTTCCCCAGTTGAATAAACCCGTATGTGATGCAACTACTAACTAGGTGGAACCTCGTTCTACTTCAGACTGTCATCTATTGTGGCCTCTTGTCTTGGGGTGTCTTAAAAATAAAGGCGATATCACACTAGTGCTCATCGTTGTAGAGCGGCGATAACAAAGGGTCGCTTGTGTATAAAAGTCAATGAAGTTACGCCCGATTGACCGAATTAGGTTCGTTTGATTTTATTAACCACTCCTCAATGGGTTAACTCCGACTACACTTTGTTAAAACGTAAACTTACTAACCAATATCTTAGAGATGTGGTATCATGTTTGATGTTTTAGAGATGTGAATGTTGATGTTATTTTTAAACTTTTCAATTCAATAAAGACTACTGATATATTTATAAAAAAAAAAACCATTTATTCGCATCACACATCGTTAATGATCACGATGACGACGTCCTCGAGGTTGATTTCGACCACGGCGATGTCTTCCGATTATTGCCAGGTCACGTAAACTTCGCATTATAGTTTTATAGTGCAGTAAGCATTTGCGCAAACACAGATACATTCACTCGCCTCATTCCCTAGTTCTCGAGTTCGATCTCTAGTGACGGCGCCTATGAAATTGTTAATCGCTCATTTAGGTACTGATTTACCACGTTCCTCCCGGTGAAGGAGAAAATCGTGAGGAAACCCTGCACGTTTAGGAAATAATATTAAAAAATATTTTTCAAAGAGTCCCGTGATGGACTATACATATATATATAGACTGTAGCTTAACTTTTTAAGTGCACAAGTTATGTAAGTAATCTTAACTTAACGCTTATCAAAGTAATTTTATATCGAAAATTCACTAGAGCGTGGTAGATAATATTCGCGGGAGCATTTTGAGATGATAGGTTTCGTCTGCCCTTTGTGTCGACGGAGAAATGAGCTCCATCAGAGCACGAGCGAATGCAGTACAATAAAGCTGACTGGAGATTTATTAGTTGCAGCTATGAGTTGCTTCCTTGGTAATGGATGTTGTTAGATACTTGTATGAAGTGACACAGAGTGAGCAAAGGCAGAGGTCAAAAGTCACTAGAAAACGAGCTTCATAATTATAATATTTCTTTCTTTCTCTTTCCCTTACTCACAATAATTCTTTCTCTGTCCTTCCCATTAAGTGTCGATTGTGTAAACCGATTGAGGGACTCCTGTCTAGTTGGTCTTATCTGTCTATTTTATTGACTAAAAGGATAAAATAAATATCAATAATAATAATAATAATTTACTCAGGCTCTACTGGCACTGGACCATCATTACGGACAGGATTATTCTTGCGAATAAGCCTGATATCGTTTTGATGGACCGGGCATATTATATAGGATATTTTTGGTCGACCACCGTTCACATCTGTGTTGGTTCTCACGGGAAGTGCCGAATCTGACAAAAAGACAGAATATGGCATACGAGGTGTCGGTCGGTCGGGTTGTATGCCGACCGAAATTATTCCTGTTGTCGTATCTGCAAACGGGCTAATACCAACCAGCCTCACGAATCACCTGCGGTGGTTGGGACTCCGGGATGGGCAGCTCCGGGCTCAATGCAGAAGGCGGTGCTCCTAGACACCACTCGTATAGTCCGCATGTTTATCTCCCTTTCGCCCTACCCCTCGACCGTTTGGACTCCCCTCTCTAGGGATTCCCGTCTGGTTGGTCTTTATATATGTATTATATTTGTTTTATTATATTTATAGTACGTATGTGTATATATATATATACATACAGCATTTTTATTTATTAATTAAATAAAAACTATATAGTATATATAGTATTTATTTATTCATTTATTGTATTGACCAACTAGGCGTAGATAAAAAAAATATCCAAAATAATCATTTTGATTTCAAACCATGTTCATTGGTAAAGCAATAAACATGGTTAGTTATATAAAGCAATAAAAGCTTAGTTGTAAGTAAATTTAAAAAAAACGTTAGCAGGTTAGTACAAAATAAAAAAAAAACATATTATCCGAAGACACTATATCACATGGAGTCAAGACCAATTTCAAACAAATAAGCTGCCAATTTTTTTGGCTTATTCGTTCAGGATGCCATCAGTACTGCTGTGGATTTCTCCTTATGTCTGAAGAGCATGTATACAGCACGCTTTCGCAATAGCGAGAAATCTATTCACTCAAGCTTAACAGAATCGTGGGGACCCGATCAAAATTCTGACAACACCGTTCTCTTACTCTCTCAAAGCCTTGATAAGCTCTCTGCTTTTATCGTACCTTCAGTCTATATGTGTAGAAAATTTGACAAAATGTCTTGAATATAATCTGCCTTAAACCGGTTACGGTTTAGTATTATATTTCATACTTTTACTTTTCATTTTTTTTTTCTTTAATATTCATAATCTCGCAACGTAATTAAATAAATCTTCTATAACCACATCCAGCTACAGAGATTAAATTTGCGTATGTTCCCGACACTTGCCTTTTTACATCCATGCAGGAACGGATGATCATTATGAAATTATTACGAGGATTAACTAAATCCATAACTCTTTCTACAAATTTCGAATTCATAAATTAAAAAACTAAACTTTTTTTATACGATTGAACTAAACTGAAACCAGAAATAATTGTGGTTAAATTAATCTCGCTTCTTGTCATGTTTGGAACATGTTTCATGTTAGCTGTGGATAGGGAAGTACGTACGGAAGAAGTAGATAGGGAAGACTTCAGTCTTCCTCGCAATATTTCAATTTATTGATATGAAAATATAGGATATTTAAGAAGCTAAACTATATGGCAACTTTTAAACATTCAACATAATCCCACTTAGCTTCGTTACACTATGGCGTAGTGTAAAGTGAACACTTGACCGTGGGATATATTGCGATCTGGCAGACTCGTGCCTTGGCCCGATGTCTTGTCCTTTGTCAAAATTATTACGTTTCATCGAAGTGCAATGTTGTCTTCTCTACGTCCCAAGTATCATAAGACTTTTCCATCTGTAACGCTTTTAAATTTTGCAACATTCAAAAAGAACATCAGTATTACATATGAAAAAGGAAATAGATACAGTGGCCTTACTTTATGATATATTTGTGGTTCTTCAATAGTGAATAGTTACTTTTTAAAATAAATTGACGCACTTATTAATACAGATTACCGGTGCTTTTAAGTTCGAAATACATCAGAGGCTAAACTTTAGAACGTGTAATTGTTTGTAACTATAAATCGAATATTTTTTAGAATTAAAAAAAAAATAAAAACATAGTTATGAAACTTTTATTTGTCACCAGTTCTTAATGTTGGCCAAATTTCAAATTATTCAGACGTCCGGAAGTAAATCAAAAATGAATAAAAAAATCATCATTACATAAATACAAAAATATATACAGGTTAAGCTTATAAAAGCTTATTAAAAATGAACAAAATATGTATTGTGAGACTTAATACCGTACCAGCCTATGGTTGACACAAAATTAGAATAAGCTTTTTTATTTCAAAAATTAAAAAATAACGCTGACGCAGGAGCTTTTTCGTCGCAAGTTGAAAATAAGGCGAGGAATAGTGAATAAGTTATATAATTCAACTATAAAGATGAATCCATAAGATTTATAAGAAAAACAAAAATATTCGCAAACCTATTTGATACTAAGGGTGCTAAACGATGGTAATTGATTCCTGCGGTCCATGACACCCTCATTCATCCTCGATAAGGAATCACAATGAAAATGTTTTATCACCCCCACAAAATAAGATACCTCGTAACGAGAAATATCGTTTTTGTTGCTTTCTTAAATGGTTCTAACCAGCTCACGGACCCCTCAATTCCTTGAGCCCTGGGTCCGATGAAGCTGTAAGAGCCTATAGGCTAACAGCGTCAACATCAGCAGAATCTGGATCTTAAATGGTAGCCTTAAACTTCTATTTTACGATAGAATTCCAGATAGCGCGATCCAACTTCTGTCAAGTCAACCTATAGCACTAGCTAGTTCATAAAAGCGACATGACTCTATCACATCAAAAGTCTTTTCTATCACCAAATTAAAGACTAATTAAGGCAAATAATGAAGTGATTAGAGAAACCCCACTGATATTTGGCCCGCATGTTAATAGACGTACTTTTTTTTGTAAATAGTACTTAATTTTTTTATAAAAGTAAAATGAAATTATATATAAATAATAAAATGATAATTACAGATTTTCACCGATCCTGGTCACTGATTGACCAACCTATTTGTTTATGCTACAGGTAGTATCTAACGGATGAGTGGAGAGCCACACTTGGTAGATACCGTTTAAGCAATTATGTTGTCATACAATCCGAAAAAATTTGAACTAAGTTGCGGTTTGAGAGTTGCATTCATCCGGTGAGATCAATCAACGTAATGTAATAAAAAAATACAATAAGAAAAAGTTTATAGTAGCTGACATCTATGACCTAACCTTAGAACTATAGTCGTGTCTATCAGATCGCAATCAGCGCCATCTGCCGTATGTTCATTAAACATGTTCGATGTTGGAACTTTAAGACTAAAATACAATCATTCGCTAGATGGCTCTTCTTGCATATTGTTATTTTTTAATAATTTAATTATTTTATATAGCAGTTTTATTCATAATTAAATATTTTTTGAATTATAATCTTTATTACGATTGGAAACAACTCCTTTGGTTATTTAAGTAGTTAAGTAATTAAAAGATGGAGACGGAATGTTTCATATTTTATATGTTTTATTGTAAAGTTAATTAACCAAACTGGTCATAACGTATATAAATTCTTAAACTAGCAACTTTCATTGAAAAAATAAATATTCAGAAAGACAGAATTTCGGCACAACCCTCTCAAGCACCCCTCAAACAACAACGCCAAAAAGCTCTTCAACGTAAACCTTAACCTCGTTGTCATAAAGCATACGAGATAAGCATTATGTGTGCAATTGTTACAGTGAGTGCGACACTGCAAGTTTCCACGGTCGAGTTCGGGCACGTCTGACTGCAATTAAGCGCAATTCGCACCCTCCAAGGCGACCCCTTCAAGATGTGTACACCGCAGTGTATGGACCGTGGGAATTGCATGTGGACATAACATTTTTAAGATGCCAGTTTAGAGATGCATTCACTATATAATATATTTAAAAGTAAAAAAAATCATGTTCACGTGATTAATTTTTTATAATTTAAGGGGGACAAACACGCACAGAATCACCTGATGGCAAGTTATGAGTGCAGGTTGAAATCACTACATAGTTAATTCATTATTCCCAAGTCAGGGTTGTTACATATTGTTACGCGTTTAAGGTGAAAATTCAGGGGCTATTTCTTAACATATTGGCAGAATCATCTCAACATTAGATAATTATATGTTTATATGTATATGTTTATATAATATATATAAACATTTATGGTTGTATTTGTTATACATATGTAGAATTTTATCTGCAATAAAGTTTTTAAGCATACCTACTAAGGCTGACTGGTACGGAATGCATAAAGCATTAAGTCCCTCTTTATACGTACTGTTTATTTAATATGTAAATATTAAATAAATAAATACATATTTATATATTATACTTGTATCTCATAGTTAGTTAAACCAACCTCGATTATATATGTACATATTTTTATGTCAAAAAAATGCGATGATCGTTTTATGATACTAAGGGTGACAAATAAGCACCGTCTGATATTGTTCTTGTGAATCGAACCCAGGACCCACAGCAGCCTGGTACACTAACCACTACACCACGCGGTCGTCAAAGCCAATTAGATATGTAATAAATAAATATAATAAAACAAAATTTAATTTTTCATTTAATATAGGATAGATAGAGGCCTGGTGGCATTTTTATGTGGCAAAAAAATTAAAGGAAAAAAAATAGTATGTTTACATAAACAAGTCATATTAAGATCCAGGTTGTATAATAGACTGTAAATAAAATACACTTATCAGGATTAACTTACTAATTATGGAACACAAAGACCGTAAAAAGGAGACAGACGTTTCGAGATTCCCACGCGGCCAATCGTTTTCATGTTAGCTTTAGAACTATAGACAGACTTTAGCTCTGAATATTTACTTTGTAATTTTATTTGTTTAAAAATTTACTATACTGGCAATGGGTAGTGGTTAGATTTTGGAAGCATCGATAGCCTAATGGTTTAAGGTACGGTCTGCGAAACTTAAGGTCGTAGGTTTGAATCCGCCATTCGACTATTGTGTGAAACATCTCCTAGCACAAGCATTTTCAGCTTAGTTGGCCAAACCGGAACTAACCGGAATATTTGTAATGTTTATAACATTAGGTTAGCTAATTTTTTTTAAAAAAAAGAGTATCTGACTGGTGCGTCGCGGGTCCTAAGTGCGATGCCAAGCCGAATAAAAATGTATTAAAAAATAATGTACATAAAAAAAAATTATGTCTCTTGTTCTGACGTTACATTTAATTCTTCCAAAGATCATTAATAAAGGTCTCCGGATCCCTACACTCACCGGACGAAACATAGCAGCGTTATACTTCTATTTTAGGCTGGTATTCTGTGATCCTACTAAGTCGAGCTTACCCATTCATTCTGCATTTAAAACAACCTGCAGTTTAACTCTATCACTGTAAAGTAATTGATAACTGCAGTCAAACATACATACATGCGTCAACGCAATCCCTGACAAAAGATATGGGATGCCTTGTTTTACTGTTATTGGATCCCCTATAATTTTGGTCCTCATTGGTTCCTCAGTATTTTATTCTGTAATAAGAAACAATCGGGATTGGATTAACTACTATGAGATACAAGTATAATATATAAATATGTATTTATTTATTAAAGCTTTATATACAGTGATGTAAAAAGGCGGTCTTAATGCACTTAGGCATTCTCAACCAGCCAAGCTTACGGTGAGGCAGAGATGAAATGAGGTAGGTATGTTTAAAATACTAGATATATATATAACAAATACAAATATACATACTTATATATGGTAAATAAACAAATACATATAAATACCTAATTTTGAGATGATTCTGTCAAACTGCTATGAAATATCCCCCGAACTTTCCTTACACGCGTAACGATTTGTAGCTGCCCTGACTTCAGGAATATTTAATTAGTTATGTAGTAAAGTTAATCTACATATTAATTAACGAGAATGTATCATTCATGCCGTAGCCAGATATAAACCGCAGCTTAGCTCAAACAATGTTAAAAATAAAGTGCTGAATATATCTGATACGCTTTATTCAGTAATTTCCAACAATAACCATTAAATATCTCCCCTGCTAACGTTTCTCATTTAACAAACACTCCCAAGACCGGATCCACGTGGCCGCAGATCAAAGTTAAAGGATGCTGTCGAATTCGCGTACATTCCGCATTTCTATAAACACAGTCATAAGGATTAGTAGGTTCGCCAAGTATTTCATACTGCTCAGGACATTGTTCTTAGAAAATATTAATCTCATTACATCTAATAAACTCGACAGCTAGAATTACCTAGGAAGCCGTGTGTCTCGGGTTCTTCATATAGCTGACGGTAATATTTATGCAATACAAAATCTTACTTCGCTGATTTGCGTGTGGCCCTACAAGTTCTGTCAACCTGACACTGCATCCGATTTTTAATCCGGTTTGACAGCGTATATATCAGGCTAGCGAACAAGTGAGTGTCATTGTATGCATATTCTAAACATCCAAAAAATGATTCCATGTTCGAACCGATCAGGAGGATATCGTGTAATTAAACTGTTCATCTCGCTTGGGGACAGCAGGGGAGTAACAGTAAAACTAGCAGAGTATAGCACTATAGGAACGCTGTTTAGAACGTTAATGACCAAGAATATTTTTTATTTATGTGCAGATTTATTAGTAATACGTTACGTTGCTGTTATATGTCTTGCGTTAAGTCTTTTTTTATATTTTTACAGGAAAATTATCACACTACCATTTGTAATTTCTGAACAAAACGGTGGAGAACATATTATGGTATCGGAATTTAATAACATGCTTAGAATGTAAAATAAGACACCGTTGATATTATACTAAGAAGCTATTTCTCGCTGGTATTCTACCTATGGTGGTCTTTCTCCGGAGACTACCTTAGCTGTATTGACCTTAATGATTTCCTCGGAGTAGACACATAAAAGGTAGGCCCCAAAAATAAGAAACTTGACGATGCTATCAACGATGTCGGTGAATCAACGCTCCAATGCCGCTAACTTCAACCTCTGTAGGTGAAGAGAAGAGAACAACAGACCAGGTGGAGAATAGGCAGCGGAGGAACTCTCGTAAGTAGGTTCTAGTCCCCTATCAAAAAGAAAGAAAAACGACCATCGAAGAAAGAGTATTTTTTATCCGAGTGCTTGTTATATATAATACAATACATATTCTTACAAAGGATTCAACAGGAAAGCAGTCTACATCAAGAATCTTGAGCGTGAACTCCCTCCTCCAAAGATACGTATTGAGTGTATCTTGAGAAAACATTAGAAATATAATTATATCTACAATAAATCAGCTGTTAAAAAATTTATATCACATATTTGATCAAACACATCTGATCGAACCTTTTACTTAGCTGTTATAAAAAAGTCTTTGATATTTACTTCTTTATTCTAAATTATTTATTATTATCTAGATCATTTTTTAACATGTGATTGTTAGTTTATATATGTTTATATGTGCAT
Organism: Teinopalpus imperialis; assembly: GCA_029286865.1. Taxonomy (NCBI): domain Eukaryota; kingdom Metazoa; phylum Arthropoda; class Insecta; order Lepidoptera; family Papilionidae; genus Teinopalpus; species Teinopalpus imperialis. Next base: position 1,939,278 of record JAGSMU010000039.1, read on the forward strand.
TATTGTTATGAATAAATAATATTTTTTTGTAAATATATTAGTTATAATCATATACTATAGATCTATATATCAGAATAACTAAGTTTTTGTTATATTATTTTTACAACTCTTATTAACACCATTGAATTTAAAAAAAATTAAGGATTGTTACATATTTAATTTAGGTTAACTAAATACATAACGGCAAGTACAGATTTTAATTACAAAATTAGAGAAATTATAGTGAATTATTTATATATTTCATAACTAAAATCACACGTCATGCATTGTATATATTGTATATATCACGCTGTAAATTTTAAGAACGCGGTATGAAATCGGTGTACTTCTAGTCTTGCTTATGAACCCCCATTTGTGCCGGAGTACCACAAGGCTCCGTCCTAGGTCCTACTTTGTACATACTCTACACCAATGACATGCCGCGCACTCGCGGTGTAGAGCTAGCCCTTTTCGCCGATGACACCGGCCTCTACGTGTCTGGATTTAAACCAGACGCTCTCAACCCGGTGAAACTGTAAAAGCCCTTGGGCTAACAGCGGCCAAGAGCCCGAAAAAAAAAAAAAAATTATGAATGACCGTTGAAATAACATGAATATAGGGTTTGGTTTGGCCCGACCCCGTTTATGTCAGAAATTTCTGTGGCGGCCTTTTTGTTGACTTTACTATATTTTTCCTAGCATTACGTGTAGTAATTCAAGTTTATATCAAATGCTTATGGTGTTTGATACTGATACGTTTTAAACCATTCTAATTAGATAAAGCTGTAAAGATTTCTCGACCAACAGCAATACTCACACACAGAAAAAGGAAATTTTAGTAATGCCAAACCTTGGCCAGTAGCATTTTTTTAATAAAAAAAAGGTCCAAGAATTAAATTAATTTAAGAGTTTTTATCAATTCTAAAAAAATATTTCTAAAGATTAATGTCCCTAGACACGACAAATGGTAGGAGTCCAGAAGGTATCCGAGCTATGAGCAAATTTAGAGCGCGCAAGATGGAAGCTAAGGATCGGGATAATTAAAAAATACTGGGGGAGGCAGGCTCTTACAGAGATGTAGCGCATCTGAAGAGTAGAGCAACACTGCAGTTTGTTTCTAATAAATGGGTCAGCTCGACCGGGCGTAACCGGGCGGAATACCAGCGTAAAATAGCAACATAATGTTGCCGTGTTTCGTGGGGTGAGTGCGGGGATCTTTATTACTGGTGACGAGGCATTCCATCTCAGTCCTCAAGGGTGACAACGCATCTGCATTATGATTCCTTGACAAGGAAGAATGTAGATGTCATGTGCCGCAGAAATCACTTACCATCAGGTGAATTGTGTGCCCGTTGGTAATAGAAAAAATCGATAGCAATAAAATAATTTCGGGACAATACATGATGTAGTTTTTAAATTTAAGAATTATTAGTATATTACTGTCTTAATATTTTAAGTTTTCGTGCGTACACCAATAAGGTAATATAAATAAAACGTTGGGAGTCTTAATTCCGTATAAAATTATCACAAAGTTAATTTTAGCTCACTCAAAATTATTTAGGTCGCAGTTGTTACACTCCAATCCAAGAACAGATGAACTTTTTAAGGTGGAACTTATACGCCACAGGCAGTTTCTTGTGTATATAAAGAATTACTTTATAAAAATATTTGCTAAGGGTAATGAAATCGCTGATATTATAATATTTAACAGTGACAGAGCTACACTACATTTGGTTCCTAGCTACAGCATTAATGAGCCGGTTCGACTGGAGGATCACTCCTTTACTGAATACCAGCGTAAAACTACAGTGTTCCGTTTTGTTAGTGTCCAGAGAGCGGATTACAGGTAACATTCCATTTTAGTTCTCATGGGTCATCGCATATGTATTACGATTCCTTATCAAGGGTGCACGAATGTGTGCATGCCTCCTTCCATGCCGCAGTCATCACTTACGACTTACTTAATTCAGCACGTAAAATCACCATCCGTAACTTTTAAGTTTAAAAAAGTAAGTATCTAAGAAGATTTCAGATGGAAAACGGCAATTGGTGGATGAATTCGCTTATCGTGTGGATGATCCAATCTTGTTGATAAACACAGGCACAATGAGGGTAGGTTTTAACAAAGAATTTACATTGATATAACACTAATTAATAAAATAGATAAATAGTTAGTGAAGCCTTAAGCTAATGTAGCTTATTGCCCAGCCTTTCGATTTATTAAAGTCACTTTGACGCGGTGCTCTAGAGGATTTCGAATGTCGACTTTACTGGAATTATACCGTCCCATATAAAACAGATGGAATTAAACACTTCTTTGGAAGTATAAAACTCGATTTGTTTAATCTTATCGAACATTACGTGAGCATTTTTTGATCAATCGGTCAAAAGTGTATGCGCAAATACCTCGATACAAAGGTACTAAAGGAGCCTTTTGTTAGAACAAGCAACAAACATCCGTTTAAAACTTAATCCGAAACATATCGACTGCGCAACGAGTTACTTTAAACGTCAAAGCCCGCCATTGTATTCGCGTTTAACTCATCGATAGCTCTAAATATAACTCCATTTACAACTTCGACCGTCATAACTCCCAGGGCCACCACGAGTTTGCAGAATAATATGGGACAAGATTGTTCTATAAAATATCGTTTTTTAATTTCGCTTTTGAAGTACTCCATCGAAATATCTATCCCACAATCTGTACAATAAATTAGGTAAGATATTAATGAATTAATATATAGTCCGAACGGTTAGTATAAATTAGACTTACAAACGTTATCTACAATTTTTTATTTATTTACCTTGCATTCATTTTGAAAAAAGTTGCGCTGAACTACTAGTATGAGTTAAATCTTAGTAATAAATATATGTATTTACAATTAGTAGAATAGCGGACAACTAATTTCTTTCAGTGTTAGTCTTAGGAGTTTGGGCTAATGTTAGAAAATTTCTCGTAGCTTTCGATAGACTATATATTGATTCTAAAATTATTAGGTCGTTTGGCTTTAAAAACCATTAATAAGTATTTTTTTTCATCTTTGTGTTCAATAACAAATCAATATCAGACGCCTGGTGACCCTGATCGCTAACAGTATTTGCACGTGCGCCGGCGCATCACCGGAACAATATGGCCGACATCAAAGGGTTAACCGGACGCAATGCCGACGCCATTTTCTCGCGACAATAAAAATCTGTGGGGTGTCTGTTCTGAAGATCAAGTTAGTAATATAGATTTTCTAAACAGGAGGTTATAACTGTAACTGGAATTTGTCATAAAACTGGTAAAATTTATTTCATAGTATATTATATATAGGTATATTATATATATTATATATAGTATAGTTTTTACACAGTTTAATAATATTACAAAAGTATTATTCGGATTTTAGAGAATGACCATTTCCTACCTTAGATTTTTATACCCGACTCATTTCTCTGAGTAATAATAAACACGTGATAACATTCCTACAGACCAATCCGCAACTCAAGTGATATTATTTGACTTGGTCGATGCCCCAAATTGTTTAATTACTTACGGTACCTAATTTTTTTTTTATTATTATTACACTTAGAGTAACAAACGACGACACAGTTCACCTGATAGCTAGTGATTTATGCGACCCATGACATCTACATTCATCCTTGACAAGGGAACATTATGTCGATGCGTTGTCACTCTTGAGCACTGAGATGGAATGCCTCATCACCAGTAATTAAGGTCTCCGGGTCCCTACACTCACCAGACGAATTATAGCCGCATTATGCTGCTATTTTACGCTGGTATTCTCTGAGGGCGTGGTCCTACCCCGGTCGAGCTGACCCATTCATTCTGCAGCTAGAAACAAATTGCAGTGTAGCTCTACTACTGTAAAGAGAGAGTTGACAATAATGCGCATGGCATTAAATATATATATATATATATATATATAAGCTTATCTGTATCTTATTCACGACATAAACAAATACTCTTACTTGTTCATTCTTATCAGTGCATGCGTCACAATGCACTTTAACACGAATGCCTTGTTTATTAAAAAATAACGGTCGCATCGATTCTCATTGCATGTATTCTCGTATTAATATATTTCGATAATTGAAGACTGCGATTGAATACCTGGTTACCTGGCTATCTATAACCGCGTGGGTGACTTCGCTCTAAAGTCCTCTATACGGAGGAGGCCTATTAATAATTAATATTCTTACTATTATGACGAATTGTAAATATGTACCAAGATTTGCATGAATTTATTGTATACTTTTTTTATAAATAATATGTTATTTTATAATATAATTATTAATCATTATTTTTTATATATATAGTTTTTCAGTTTTTTTTCCCCATTTCATATTGTTTTTTTTTAATTTTGTTTTGTATAAATATTTCCTCATAATTAAGGAAGCATATTTTTTTACTATATTGCTGACGAACCAAATGAGAATCTAACAGTTAGGAAATAAGATTGGATTTAGTTTAAGTATGTTATCAAATATTTTCACCTCTATAGTTCCAGGATAACTAGCGTCACTAACGACAGACAGACATCGTTATAGGGAACATAATTCTTGAAATAATTTGAAATAACATTTTTTTTAATTATAGTGATGGACTACTTGTGATTTATCTTAATTTAATTGCAATTATATGTAACGAAAAACAAATATGAAAAAATCAAGTTTATCTTTAACATTGTGCATACTTTTGTAACTAGTATCTAAAAGAAAGAGTTTATAAGGAAAATTACATTAAAAAAGCTTTTGTCAGAAGTGGGATTCGAACCCACGCCCACAGAAGTGGACTGCGACCTGAACGCAGCGCCTTAGACCGCTCGGCCATCCTGACATTGAAATGTTGTCTGAAATTTATGAATGTTAGGTTCAAAGAATTTTAAAATTATTTATTTACATCGTAAATTTTTATTCAAAATGTTTACTAAATACAACTTATGTCAGATAATAATTGGCACTGATAAATGAACATTAAAATTGTGAACTTTTGATATTAGGTTTATCCTTACATATGAAATTAGCGTAGTATATGTATTAAATGTACCATTATTTTCTACGCTCTTCCATGATACAACTGCTTAAATGAAGTTTTGGGAGCATTGGGAAATCAATAAAATCTTTGAAAGCAGTTTGGACCGCCTCATCGGAATTGAATTTTTTTCCTTGCAAGAAATTGTTCAAATTCCGAAATGGTAATCTGTTGGAGCATGGTTCGGGGAGAATGTTGGGTGTCGGAGACGTTTCAATTGCAGCTCTTCTAATTTAGCGACCGTCCGTAGTATGGGGTCTAACATTGTCATGAAGCATCAGTTGGCTGGAGCAATTGACCAGTCTCGGTTGTTTAACGGCTAGCTTTCCCATCATGGTTTGCAATTGTTGACAATACAGATCTGCCGTAATCGTGGCCAGATCTTAAGAACATGCAGTGTATGACACCAGTACTGGTCCACCAGTACCTTTCGCTCTCAGTCAACTTTTGAGCGTTTCCAATTGTCGTATAGTACCCGTTTCAATACAAGTAACGTTACATATCACAATTCCTTCATTATTGTGACGTTTGTGTAATGGAACGCATCACTGCGTATTTATGTGTGCTTTACTCAATTCATGCGGTACCCATTTCTCAAGCTTTTGCTTTTCCAATCTTCTTCAAGTGAATTAAAATTGTTTTGTCACTCACACCGAAGCCTGCCGCTAACTCTGACATGGTTTGCGATGGATCCGCTTCCACAATTACCTTTATTTCTTCATTGTCAATTTGGGTATCTTGTCGTCCGTGGGGTTTGCTTTGGGGTTTAAAATCTCCAGAACGAAAACGTTGAAACCAAAAACGTACCGTGCTTTCGTTTACACTGGCTTCCCCATACCCATCATTAATCCTTTGGGCTGTTTTTGCAGCGCTGGTGCCACGGTGGAACTCATATTCGTAAATAACAAGATATTTTAAGTTTTCCATTTTGTTAACAAAAGGATTTAAAAACAAATGGTGCGAAAACAAATGAATCATTAAATTCGACACACAAATACACAAGCCTAAATTTGAAATACATACATTTGAATTTGAAATGCCTAACTAAACGCCAGATTGTATGAGATCAAAGTGGCCAGTTCGACGAAAACCTATTAAATAACTATATTCTAAATCAATAATATATAATAGAAATTTCAGCAACGCATTATTTTAAATTTTACTTATTTACTTCACGGCTTGTCTAACTTATTTTTATTTATATTTGTTATCAACTTTAGTTATTGTGTGTAAGTTATACAGTCTGTAGAGTAGGCCTGCTGTGTTTCGTCTGGTGAGTCTAAGGATCCGGAGATTTTATTACTGGTGACAGGGCAATCCATTTCAATCTTCAAGGGCGACTCATCTGCGTTAGGATTCCTTGTCAATGAATAATGTAGATATCATGGGCTATAGGAATCAATTGCCGACAGGTGAATTATGCTCGTTTGTTACTCTCAAAAAAAAAAAAGCCTGGAAAGTCTTCACCGTAACACACGAGGCTATAACTTAACAAGTTGTCACAGACCACGGTCGTAAGCCGCCTGATTCTTCGTGTAGCAGCGGAAATTGTAAAGATCGTTGCCTTATCTAGTATGCCCACATAATTACGTTGTTATACATATCGCTCGCCCGCCCCACCTGCTCATAATGCATCAGCTGAATTATGAACGAGGCCTCTTGGATACTGGCGATAAAAGCACCAAGGTGCCTTTCTTAGAAATTGCCGCGGTTTTCTTTTTACGTTGCGGTTCCGTTTATATTGCCACATTATAAGATGATAAAGAATAGCATATAGACTAAACTTAAAAATATTGAAGAATATTTGTTTCAAAATCAAATAACGACTAACATTTATGAACATAAGAAAATATTATTTTATCTAAGGAATATAAAATATTTAAAACTTTCAATCGAGGAAGAGAATAAATAGAAAAGATAAATATTCAGTCAAATATTCCGTCGATTTGTAAGAAATAATACATAGAATACAAAATTTTGTGGATTTTATGGCTTTTACTTTTTTTAACTAAACGTTTGTTTTATAAAATTAAATGCTAGTGCTTTACGTACTTATAATCATTACTTGACCTTAATGTGTAGTCATCCAATAAAAACGCCTAGCTTAGGCTTAATTGGTTAAGATATAAAATTATTAGTAGTAAATTCGAAGGTAAAGTCTCTAAGACATATGCTATATTTTTAGATCATTTAAAAAACTTTTCGGTACTTACTTTACGGGTTCTTACAATTATTTTGACAGAACAGTCGTTTCTTGTTTTGTATTGATATGCCGTCGATGTTTCATTTCCCCATCGCTACAGATAATAATGGAATGTTCAAAGAACGCCGTTCTTTCCAGTCCCCACAATATACGTATTGTCCAGAGAGTGCTTCTATTATGGACGCTTCAATGGTTAATGCAAGATCAGGATGGAGCTAGCGATAAGAATAACTAGAAGCGTCATAGAATTCGAATCGTATTTATAAAAAATAATTTATATAAAAAATTTAAGCATACTCGCATAATTATATGTTTTCGTAATTTATTCTTATAGTTAGTAAATTGCTTGACTTGAAAAAAGATAGACTTTTCTTTTAATTCTATAAATTATTGTTAATTATCAATTTTAAAATTTTGATGTGTTTCATGACTACGCCTAAACTAGTATACAGTAATATATAGTAGCACATTTTGCATAGTCGTATATATGGGCATGTTTAAATTTACACATCATACAAAGGTACATGTAAATAATAATAGAAATATACTCAGTATTATAGTATATATATATATTAGTATTACTCAGTCAATTATCATATATTATGCACTTATTTACCTCGCGCAGTATTGCATCTTATTATATATTATTTTCTCTCCGACATCATTGCTTGTAAACAATAAAACACAAAATCGTGTGCAAATCCATAGAATCTTCACTCCTTGTACGAACCATTTTTAACCAAGTAATTTTTTTTTACGTGTATCACTTCCATATATGACTTTAGATCTGTGTTGAAGTCGTAAGTCAACGTGGAGCGATGGCACTTCACCCGATGGCGTGCGTTTAAAGAGCCCAACAATACGGCGCGGGCTTCTTGACTCCCATCAGAGCTGAGGAGTTGCGGGTCTATAGCTGATGTCTTATTACCTTCGGGTGAATGGTGTCATGTGAAAATAATGTATAGAGCACCGTTGATGCAAGTTTCTGTGTAAACATTTTAGCTAGTTCTTATACCGTACATTAAGGATGAGGTGCCTTCTATAATAAATGTTTCAGTTTTTAGTTTTACTTCTTGTTATACATATACAAGTCTCTCCCTCAATAGGTCAAGGTCAAAATCTTTGCGTATTCCTATGTGATTAACCAGCACATAGTCCACTCCACATGGTAACTGGTAACAACCCATCCTCCACTAAATCCATCTTCAACAAGAATTTGTGGTCACACTAAGGACTGAGATAAAACTATCACCTTACCCTTAATTTAGTTCTCGGACACTCAGCGTAAGAAACAAAGAGGAGTTATTTTTCAAAAATAATCAAAAATAAATAGATCAACACCAGTAAGTTTCGAACCTTGTCCTGTCGAGTACAAATTTTTAACGACTGCACTATGCCTTTTATAAAACATAAATACGCTATAATTGGACATGATCATTAATTGGCATAGTTTTGATTACACATTCTCTCCGAAGCCTGACCATCGCTTGCATATTAAAAAGGATATAATGGACGAAGAACTGAAAGGACAATGTCTTGCCTTATTTGCTTTCGTAAGCTACCACAGATCACAATGTTGTTGTCTACTCGTTCGTAAGGCTAACTAAACTAACGTTTGTTTAGATGTAACCTTTGTATTCGTTTAATATAACTTGTATTAAATATGTAAATCGTTTCTAGACAAGCCTGATACTATGTAAGAGAGACTTAAGTATTTAATAAGATGTAACTCTTGTTTTTATTCCTTGAAATAAATTAAAGCAGCCATTTTATTTCTATTTATCTAGATTTTTTCCTCAAATTCGTTTACGCGTTTTATATCTTATTATTATAATTTATTACATAAATACCCTAACTTTGAATGTGGTTTGAGCTATATGAATTATTTCTATAATAGAGTTAATAATTATTTATTTATTAACTCTTTATTGCATTATCCCTAACAAAGTCAAAGTTTTATAAAGGGCGGACTTGAATGCATAAGGCAATCTCTACCAGTCAATCCAAAATAAATGGTAAAGTGAGCTGAAATATAGATCTTGTTATTAAACGAAGATCAAAGAAGTCTACCATAAAATAAAGAAAGACATTGGAATTTATCTTTAAGATAAGAAGGTGACGGGTTATTTAAAATGGAGAAGAGAACAAGCATAACGCTGTAATTACACCTTTCTTGTATGGAAAGACAATTAAGCTGAGATCGATATTGGGAGATACGATCATATTTACGAAACTTAATTTAATCGAACGGAGTTGTTCTACAGGAACTCCAGCAATATTAATGTTTGTACAAGTATGACCTTTGCTTTCATGGGAAGGAAATGCTTTGACGATAAAGAGACTGTAAGGTGTGAAGTGACTTTGCAGCTAATTTCTGCGACTTATATTCGCCATTTAAAAGTGTTGTCAATATGTAGACCAAGAATTTTCGTAGAATTATTAAATGGTATTATATTAAAATATTACTATAAAGATAGGAGGTAAATTTAAAATGTTGGTCTTAGATAGCATCTTCGGAAAATTCAAATATCAAGCAATGCTCATAGGTCTACCTAGCCTTGCTTGATATTTCAAAGAAGTGACAGTGACTCCAAAGGTGAATCCTAACAGTTAGGAAATAAGATTGGATTTAGTTTAAGTATGTTATCAAATATTTTCACCTCTATAGTTCCAGGATAACTAGCGTCACTAACGACAGACAGACATCGTTATAGGGAACATAATTCTTGAAATAATTTGAAATAACATTTTTTTTAATTATAGTGATGGACTACTTGTGATTTATCTTAATTTAATTGCAATTATATGTAACGAAAAACAAATATGAAAAAATCAAGTTTATCTTTAACATTGTGCATACTTTTGTAACTAGTATCTAAAAGAAAGAGTTTATAAGGAAAATTACATTAAAAAAGCTTTTGTCAGAAGTGGGATTCGAACCCACGCCCACAGAAGTGGACTGCGACCTGAACGCAGCGCCTTAGACCGCTCAGCCATCCTGACAATGAAATGTTGTCTGAAATTTATGAATGTTAGGTTCAAAGAATTTTAAAATTATTTATTTACATCGTAAATTTTATTCAAAATGTTTACTAAATACAACTTATGTCAGATAATAATTGGCACTGATAAATGAACATTAAAATTGTGAACTTTTGATATTAGGTTTATCCTTACATATGAAATTAGCGTAGTATATGTATTAAATGTACCATTATTATCTACGCTCTTCCATGATACAACTGCTTAAATGAAGTTTTGGGAGCATTGGGAAATCAATAAAATCTTTGAAAGCAGTTTGGACCGCCTCATCGGAATTGAATTTTTTTCCTTGCAAGAAATTGTTCAAATTCCGAAATGGTAATCTGTTGGAGCAAGGTTCGGGGAGAATGTTGGGTGTCGGAGACGTTTCAATTGCAGCTCTTCTAATTTAGCGACCGTCCGTAGTATGGGGTCTAACATTGTCATGAAGCATCAGTTGGCTGGAGCAATTGACCAGTCTCGGTTGTTTAACGGCTAGCTTTCCCATCATGGTTTGCAATTGTTGACAATACAGATCTGCCGTAATCGTGGCCAGATCTTAAGAACATGCAGTGTATGACACCAGTACTGGTCCACCAAACACTCACCAGTACCTTTCGCTCTCAGTCAACTTTTGAGCGTTTCCAATTGTCGTATAGTACCCGTTTCAATACAAGTAACGTTACATATCACAATTCCTTCATTATTGTGACGTTTGTGTAATGGAACGCATCACTGCGTATTTATGTGTGCTTTACTCAATTCATGCGGTACCCATTTCTCAAGCTTTTGCTTTTCCAATCTTCTTCAAGTGAATTAAAATTGTTTTGTCACTCACACCGAAGCCTGCCGCTAACTCTGACATGGTTTGCGATGGATCCGCTTCCACAATTACCTTTATTTCTTCATTGTCAATTTGGGTATCTTGTCGTCCGTGGGGTTTGCTTTGGGGTTTAAAATCTCCAGAACGAAAACGTTGAAACCAAAAACGTACCGTGCTTTCGTTTACACTGGCTTCCCCATACCCATCATTAATCCTTTGGGCTGTTTTTGCAGCGCTGGTGCCACGGTGGAACTCATATTCGTAAATAACAAGATATTTTAAGTTTTCCATTTTGTTAACAAAAGGATTTAAAAAAAAACAAATGGTGCGAAAACAAATGAATCATTAAATTCGACACACAAATACACAAGCCTAAATTTGAAATACATACATTTGAATTTGAAATGCCTAACTAAACGCCAGATTGTATGAGATCAAAGTGGCCAGTTCGACGAAAACCTATTAAATAACTATATTCTAAATCAATAATATATAATAGAAATTTCAGCAACGCATTATTTTAAATTTTACTTATTTACTTCACGGCTTGTCTAACTTATTTTTATTTATATTTGTTATCAACTTTAGTTATTGTGTGTAAGTTATACAGTCTGTAGAGTAGGCCTGCTGTGTTTCGTCTGGTGAGTCTAAGGATCCGGAGATTTTTATTACTGGTGACGGGGCAATCCATTTCAATCTTCAAGGGCGACTCATCTGCGTTAGGATTCCTTGTCAATGAATAATGTAGATATCATGGGCTATAGGAATCAATTGCCGACAGGTGAATTATGCTCGTTTGTTACTCTCAAAAAAAAAAAAGCCTGGAAAGTCTTCACCGTAACACACGAGGCTATAACTTAACAAGTTGTCACAGACCACGGTCGTAAGCCGCCTGATTCTTCGTGTAGCAGCGGAAATTGTAAAGATCGTTGCCTTATCTAGTATGCCCACATAATTACGTTGTTATACATATCGCTCGCCCGCCCCACCTGCTCATAATGCATCAGCTGAATAATGAACGAGGCCTCTTGGATACTGGCGATAAAAGCACCAAGGTGCCTTTCTTAGAAATTGCCACGGTTTTCTTTTTACGTTGCGGTTCCCTTTAGATTGCCACATTATAAGATGATAAAGAAGCATATAGACTGAACTTAAAAATATTGAAGAATATTTGTTTCAAAATCAAATAACGACTAAGATTTATGAACATAAGAAAATATTATTTTATCTAAGGAATATAAAATATTTAAAACTTTCAATCGATGAAGAGAATAAATAGATACGATAAATATTCAGTCAAATATTCCATAGATTTGTAAGAAAAAATACATAGAATACAAAATTTTGTGGATTTTATGGCTTTTACTTTTTTTAACTAAACGTATGTTTTATAAAATTAAATGCTAGTGCTTTACGTACTTATAATCATTACTTGACCTTAATGTGTAGTCATCCAATAAAAATGCCTAGCTTAGGCTTAATTGGTTAAGATATAAAATTATTAGTAGTAAATTCGAAGGTAAAGTCTCTTAGACTTACATAAGCCGCATAAAAATTTTTAGATCATTTAAAAAACTTTTCGGTACTTACTTTACGGGTTCTTACAATTATTTTGACAGAACAGTCGTTTCTTGTTTTGTATTGATATGCCGTCGATGTTTCATTTCCCCATCGCTACAGATAATAATGGAATGTTCAAAGAACGCCGTTCTTTCCAGTCCCCACAATATACGTATTGTCCAGAGAGTGCTTCTATTATGGACGCTTCAATGGTTAATGCAAGATCAGGATGGAGCTAGCGATAAGAATAACTAGAAGCGTCATAGAATTCGAATCGTATTTATAAAAAATAATTTATATAAAAAATTTAAGCATACTCGCATAATTATATGTTTTCGTAATTTATTCTTATAGTTAGTAAATTGCTTGACTTGAAAATAGATAGACTTTATTTTTAATTCTATAAATTGTTGTTAATTATCAATTTTAAAATATTTTTTTTTTGTTTTATGACTACGCCTAAACTAGTATACAGTAATATATAGTAGCACATTATGCATAGTCGTATATATGGGCATGTTTAAATTTACACATCATACAAAGGTACATGTAAATAATAATAGAAATATACTCAGTATTATAGTATATATATATTAGTATTACTCAGTCAATTATCATATATTATGCACTTATTTACCTCGCGCAGTATTGCATCTTATTATATATTATTTTCTCTCCGACATCATTGCTTGTAAACAATAAAAACACAAAATCGTGTGCAAATCCCATAGAATCTTCACTCCTTGTACGAACCATTTTTAACGAAGTAATTTTTTTTTACGTGTATCACTTCCATATATGACTTTAGATCTGTGTTGAAGTCGTAAGTCAACGTGGAGCGATGGCACTTCACCCGATGGCGTGCGTTTAAAGAGCCCAACAATACGGCGCGGGCTTCTTGACTCCCATCAGAGCTGAGGAGTTGCGGGTCTATAGCTGATGTCTTATTACCTTCGGGTGAATGGTGTCATGTGAAAATAATGTATAGAGCACCGTTGATGCAAGTTTCTGTGTAAACATTGTAGCTAGTTCTTATACCGTACATTAAGGATGAGGTGCCTTCTATAATAAATGTTTCAGTTTTTAGTTTTACTTCTTGTTATACATATACAAGTCTCTCCCTCAATAGGTCAAGGTCAAAATTTTTGCGTATTCCTATGTGATTAACCAGCACATAGTCCACTCCACATGGTAACTGGTAACAACCCATTCTCCACTAAATCCATCTTCAACAAGAATTTGTGGTCAAACTAAGGACTGAGATAGAACTATCACCTTACTCTTAATTTAGTTCCCGGACACTCAGCGTTAGAAACAAAGAGGAGTTATTTTTCAAAAATAATCAAAAATAAATCGATCAACACCAGTAAGTTTCGAACCTTATCCTGTCGAGTACAAATTTTTAACGACTGCACTATGCCTTTTATAAAACATAAATATGCTATAATTGGACATGATCATCAATTGGCATAGTTTTGATTACACATTCTCTCCGAAGCCTGACCATCGCTTGCATATTAAAAAGGATATAATGGACGAAGAACTGAAAGGACAATGTCTTGCCTTATTTGCTTTCGTAAGCTACCACAGATCACAATGTTGTTGTCTACTCGTTCGTAAGGCTAACTAAACTAACGTTTGTTTAGATGTAACCTTTGTATTCGTTTAATATAACTTGTATTAAATATGTAAATCGTTTCTAGACAAGCCTGATACTATGTAAGAGAGACTTAAGTATTTAACAAGATGTAACTCTTGTTTTTATTCCTTGAAATAAATTAAAGCAGCCATTTTATTTCTATTTATCTAGATTTTTTCCTCCAATTCGTTTACGCGTTTTATATCTTCATTATTATAATTTATTATACAAATACCCTAACTTTGTATGTGGTTTGAGCTATATGAATTATTTCTATAATAGAGTTAATAATTATTTATTTATTAACTCTTTATTGCATTATCCCTAACAAAGTCAAAGTTTTATAAAGGGCGGACTTGAATGCATAAGGCAATCTCTACCAGTCAATCCAAAATAAATGGTAAAGTGAGCTGAAATATAGATCTTGTTATTAAACGAAGTCTACCATAAAATAAAGAAAGACATTGGAATTTATCTTTAAGATAAGAAGGTGACGGGTTATTTAAAATGGAGAAGAGAACAAGCATAACGCTGTAATTACACCTTTCTTGTATGGAAAGACAATTAAGCTGAGATCGATATTGGGAGATACGATCATATTTACGAAACTTAATTTAATCGAACGGAGTTGTTCTACAGGAACTCCAGCAATATTAATGTTTGTACAAGTATGACCTTTGCTTTCATGGGAAGGAAATGCTTAGACGATAAAGAGACTGTAAGGTGTGAAGTGACTTTGCAGCTAATTTCTGCGACTTATATTCGCCATTTAAAAGTGTTGTCAATATGTAGACCAAGAATTTTCGTAGAATTATTAAATGGTATTATATTAAAATATTACTATAAAAGATAGGAGGTAAATTTAAAATGTTGGTCTTAGATAGCATCTTCGGAAATTTCAAATATCAAGCAATGCTCATAGGTCTACCTACCCTTGCTTGATATTTCAAAGAAGTGACGGTGACTCCAAAAGGTGAATACCTACTCTGAACAGCATTTAAGTTACAATTTACTTTATTAATCCTGTTATGAAGATCCTCAATGTGGGATTTTACATATACATGCAGATCACTAGCGTACAGATGGCACGCGTAATCAATGTTGGAAGTGATCAGATTAATAAAAAAAATAAAAATTAAAGGAGAAAGCATACCGCCTTGCGGCACACTAGTATCAACGTTGGCTAAAGTTGACTAATTTAGCCGTACATTAACTGACTGCTGACAATCGCGAAGATAATATGAAAATCATTGCAAGGCAGTAGGAGTGAAGTTGTAATGGAAGATGATAGGAAGAAGGATATCATGATCCACTGTGTTAAAAGCATTCGAAAAATCAATCAACACCACCATCTTTTTCTCATCCATACCCTGTCTAATGTCATCAGTGACCTTACATAGAGTAGTGGGTACACATACTTCATACTTACTGTGACGGGTGCGAAAACCCGACTGATTCAGTAGAATATGTTTTGAAATAAATTCCATAAATTTGAACAGAAAAGGTGGAATAGATATAGGCCAAATATATTTGTACACATGTTGGTACGTTAACCAGGATATGGTTCTTTAGGTAGAGGGTAAACAAAAGCTTTCTTCTAAAGTGAAGGATATTAACCAGAGTCAATAGAAAAATAATCCTTTTTTTATTAGTATAGGCGGGAAAAGAGTATGCAGACCACCTGATGGGAAGTGATCACCGCCGCCATCCGCAACAACAGAGGAGTTGCAAATGCGTTGCCGGCCTTCAAGGAAGGTGTAGGCAAATGATGATATGGGTTATTGTGAAGAGAAGGTGCTCTAAAATAGTTACAACCATAAACCTACTTCTGTCATCACAACTTACTGCCCTGGACTATATGGCTAAAACCACTTTTTTAATTTCATCCTGACTAATATATAGTATAGGATATAATATAAATATGTATATAATAAGCAATTATGTACAGTAAAAATAATATAAGACGGCTCAGCCAGGGAAGTATTTTAAAATTAATTTTAATGTTAAGGAACCCTCACGGAATGTCAGCTGGAAATAGCACAATAGCTCTGTTGTGTTTCGTATCGTCCGTGTGGTGGTGATCTGCGGATCTATTTACAGGGAACGAGGTATTCCATCTCAGTCCTTAGAGGTGGACAGCATGTGCATCTTAAATCCTTTTGAAATTTATGTGTCGCTATTACAATGAATTTAATTAATGAAGATTTACGCTCAATAACTTTTAAAATTTTTGCTGTGGCTTAAGTCAACAAGAGATTCGCCAGAGACTTCAATTGGCATTCATTAATTTGAAAGAGCCAAAAAAAATGTCAGCAAATTCCTACTGTGTTCCCTAACACAGTACGAATTTGCTGGAATGAGACAAATGCAAAATATTTTGCTTTTTTTGTCACCCTCAATACAATAAGAAAGTAATTTTTAAACTCATTTAGCATTCTAACTCTTTAACTTACAGATGTGAGAGGACTATACGACATCATTAAAGTTAAAAAATACCATTACCTATTGGTCTAATCCATACAATAACACGTATGAGTTACAGTACGAAGTCGTGTTCCGCAATATAGTATGTGGAACAGGTGTCAAAATTTTAATATTTCAGACACAAGACGGGAAGGACTCCGAAATGATAAAATATTTAGAACATGTATGGAGTGAAATTGAAAAATATACGGTTAAATTAGGAAAGTCTTTAAACCGTTAGAAGCAACTGACCAAACCGAGGTTCGGCCCTCTCCGACACCTTCAACTCACTTTCGCGCGCAGGTTAGATATCTTAGCCGAGGGCTCCCTCTCGGGAACCCTTGTGCTGGTTACTGTTAATGTTGATTTATGGACTGGATATGGACTGGAACTGCAGTGCCTCGATTAGCTTGGCAATATTTTATATAAAAACAAAAAAACAGTAATAGTTAAGTATGTATTTACTGTACTCTATACCATAAGGCTAATGAAGTTCCAAAAGTAATATATATATATATATATATATATATATATATATATATTATATCACTGTTGGTCAGTTTTACCACGTTTAAATGTGAGCATGGGTTGAAATACGGAAATGTCGACTATTGAAATTGGAACGTCGCCTTTTAGATGTATTCCTACATCGACACAGAATTGGCTAATCGAATAATAATGTACGGTTTACGTCAAGACGTATTGTGTTTTACTGTAGCTAGATAAATGTTTTTTTTTACTTTAATATTATCAAGTAGTTTAATATTAGCTAGTTGTTGATATATTGTTGATAGCAGCAGTAGTAGTTCAAGTAAGTAATAAGTAAGTAAGTTATGACGCAAGTACAATTGGATCGTTAAATTGCACATTGGTAAGTCCAAGGAAGGACCTCGCTCTCGCGTTATACCGGCGTAATGAGAATCACAACAACATTACTCTGCTGTGTTTGTATGTGTCATGGGGACAGTCCCCATACAAAACACATTAAATCTTTTAGGTGACACCACAAGTGCCTTTGGATCTCTGATGAGGATGTCATGGGCCGCAGTCATCACTTACCATCGTTCCTCACTCCTAATAATATAAATAACCTCTTATATCATAACTGGGTTAAGAAGAGGTTTTCCACACAAACTGTCAAAGCATGACTAACATATCACAAATAAACAAGCAGACATACGCGCGTGCACTCACACATACGAGTATATCATACAATGGAGTTAAATATGGAACTTTATAACTTTCGGTATTTTAATTATTAAATGCGAAGTTTTATTTGTAGAATAGGAGGCAAACGATCAAGCAGCTCATTTGCTGGTACGTGATAACCACAGCATGAACATCCATAACACCAGAGGAGTTGCAGATGCACTGGCGGCCTTCAAGAAAGATGTTTTTTTTAAGTTCTCTAATTCGTATCGGTTCGGAAATACCACTGGCGACAGCTGATTCCACAGAGTAGGTGCGGGAATATCGCGTAAAGTTAACAGTGGTGGACTGCCAACTATCGAGATGATGAGGATGACATTTAAGAACTGTCGTGATGTATGTTTAAACTCAGCAGCTGGAATTAATCCGAACAATTCTCCAGAACACTCCCCACGGTAAAAAAAATGCATAGTGATGCTACACCTCTTCGCAATGCCCGTAAGTCAAGTCGATAGGAAAGTACCCGGTCATCAACAATTCGAGCCACTCTTCGATACTGCAGTGCCCCGACCAAGAGAGGGGAACAGTATTTCATATGAGGCCAAATTTGCGCTCAGTAAAGTTGCACACAGTGGATAGACATGAAATACTGTCTTACTCTATTAAGCACGCCCAGTTTTTTATAGGCCAATGGCCTATAAAAAGAGGAGGCCTTACCCTCCAAGTGACCGCAGAACTAAACGTCGCTGAAATAAACATAACAAACCCGCTGCCCTAAAGTTGTGAGTGAAAACTTCGCAAGTTTTCACTCGGTGCCAAAACGTTTTTCATGTACGCATAATTTTATATCGCAACAAATTTCCATATATCGTTCATATGTAATATTTTAAAACTCATGCGACGCTAGCATTTAAAAATAAAAAATAAACCAGTATGAAAGGGGACAAGTAAAGTAGAAATATTAAATTTATTTTTAAACTGGCGGTATATTTAACGCCAAGCGACACCGAACTTCGGCACTATTCTGATTACGCAGTGTCTGGTCCAAGCTAAAAACGATGGTACTACAAATAAATAAATTTTAATTTTAAACACTTGCTTGCATATTTTATAAAATATAAAATGTAGTAATGGCATATCATAATTATATCATAATATTTTAATAATCTAAATGTAAACCTTATATATTATACTCTTAATATATCTTTACTAATACTTTTTGATAGAAGTTTCGAGAATACACAATCAGTTATCATATAGCAGAACTATATATATAAAACATTTGTAAATAAAAAGCGATTTAAAGACTACAGACAAAAATAAATTGAAACACAACTTTAAGATAAAACTTTATAACTCCTAACTAATGTATAATTTCTATTTTTTAGGATATGTTTGTACAAATAATCCAATATTTCTATATATAAATTAATATATAGAAATATTATATCATAATAATATTATATATGCACATTAAATATCATAATATCACAAAAAATTGAATTAGAATATGTTTGTCTTGGATTTTGCCCCAAATTTATGAATTCTATGAATTTTCACTCTATAAAATAAGCATTATTAATACTCAAAAACGCTAATCTCTTATGTCTCAATGAATCTAAGCACAGAACACACGTGCGTGTATGTTTATTATTCGCTGTCATCGAGAATGCACCGTGTTTAACTCCGCGGCTCGTGTGAACTGCATTATATCTTACATATCACACTAAAATATTTACGGTTTGACGGTCGCCGGTTAGCGGTACGTGAGTGACGATGCAATGCGATGGTTTCGTTTGTCTATAACATCGTTTCTGAGGGGTTCGCAATCTATTCAATAAAGAATATCTGTATGCAATAGATTAGTTTATTAAAGGATTAATGTAGTTTTATAAAGTGAAATATTACCATGTAAGAACTAAATGAAAAAACAAAATCATTAACATAATTAATGTATGTAAGTAATAATATAACCATGCGAAGTTTAAGTGTATAAGTAAACTATTAATCAAAATGTTATTATAATATTGTATTGATCGCATGGCTTTTTAAACACCTTATTGGTAGTTTTGTGGTCCCGACATGAAGATGATTGAGAAACATTGGTCAATACCATTTCTTAGAGAAGACTTGAATTGTTTTTTCCAACTGGCTATTGTACAGATGAAATGCTATCGCTACATAAAACAATTAATACCATTAACAATTATTATCTAATGTGCCCTATACACTACACGAACATTAACGTAAATAGCATCAGAAATTTGTTTACAAAGTAATTTTAGAAAATTAATTAATTATTTTCTAAAATTACAAATTTTAATTATTTGTGAGAAATCATTTTATTATTAACACCTGTAGACGGTACAATATAAGTTCTTAGTGTTACCCAGGTTCTAACAACAAATGGCAATGCCACACGCACAACTTCACGATTTTCAAGAGGATATATTTTGGTGAGTGTACATAATTTATTAGGTCATCCCCTTATTATCATCAAACATTAAGACGCTCTGCAGATTACCATCCCTTCATCGAATTGTCGAAGTGGGTCGAAGCTGTAAGGTTTTTCGTTTTCAATGCATACTAGGCAAAGGACTGGAAATCTGGACCACATAAGTCTGTCCATCCGGGAGTGTGTCTTCAAGAGAAGAGTGTCCTATAGACTCATCTCTTCATAAAAGAGCACCATACTATTATTGACTACAGCATCACTTAACACCAGGTGGAATTGTAGTTAAACACTGGTTTACAATTTATTAAATAAGACCCCAAATATACTTCAATATTAAAGAGTAGTATTATTATTACATACATACAAAGTTCAAGGTTTTTTTAAGAAGAAAGAGGAGACGTCATCTTACCTCACGTGATAATTGATAACCAAACAAATTGATTTTGCTTCCCATGAGCATTGACAACACCAAAAGAGTTTAGTATGCCCGGGAAATGGGGACATCCCCTAGACTAGTAAATCTGCATAAGCACTTTGCCTATTTGCTAAGCCTCCTCACACAAAAGAGTTCCAGGTACTATCACTGTTATCTATCTTTAATAGATTTCCGTGTTTATCCCTTTTTTATTGAATAATTACGTCAAATACGATATATACTTTAATCTAAATACTGTCATGTCATCCATTGAGTCGATAACTTAACCGACATCGTATGTTATTAACTGCACGCCTACAAGTGCGGCTTCAAGTTACGGATAAGGAATTTTGGTTAACGAAGGGTAACGACATACTTCAGCAGGACGTTCTACTGCTATCGTTAACCCAAGTCGTACCGTTTCATCAATATTGGATTTCATATAAGTCGTAATCGTAACCGCTTGGCTAGACTGCACACGCCTTCAATCCTTAATTGACTCCAATCGCATAAAAATATTTATATTGATGTTACGTATAAATTATTTTTACTAAATCCTTTTAAGCTTAATAGACCTTTTAAGATTAAGGAGTAATACTAAACTTACTCGTAACTATTATTAAAAATGGCGTCTTGTAGCTTATAAGGGCCTAATAGTAAACAAATTTTATAATATAACATTTGAGTTGTATTATAAGATTTGAGTGTTTTATTTATTACATAGTTCTTTATAATATTCTGTTTATATTTATTCATTTATTTATTTACTATTAATTGCAAAAGTAGAGGAGGGAGGCACAATAGGCGGACTTAATGCAAAATGCATTCTTTACCAGTCAACCCAAGGTGTAGTAAAAGTACTAAGATAAAAAATATACAAATAAACAATAATACATACATGTACACACATAAAATACGGAATAACGGTCATCGTTTATTCCATAGAGGATGAACTTTTATGACTACAGGTATTTTAAATAAGTACTCGTAGTCATGAACCTTATAATATAAGAAAATAACCATTTATTACTGATCTTTCTGATGTCATCCGGCAAGGAATTACGGAGTAATGCAGTTTGGACAGTAAATAAATTAATAATCTAATTTCCAAATTATTATCATCGTGATCGATAAACGAAATTGGTTAATTTATTATGATCCTTATCTTATTTCTCGGAAGTTTCATTTTTTTAAATAGTAACAAACGCGCGCACAGTTCAGTAAGTGATTATTATAAACTGCAGTGTACCTCTACCATTGTCAAGTGCCACCTTTGTCTTCTTTATTCCTCGATGATGTAAGGCATCATTGTATAGCTCATAGTGGTCACTTGACATCGAGTGATCTCTGCCTAACAGTAATATTTATTTAACCTAAGTTGTTATATAAATATTATTGCAAAATTGAGTTTTTGTCTCTCCACGGTGATCGCCTTGCACAAAGTGGGTATGGAGCCGTCGGTCATATTGCAGACACTTCAAAAGCTTCAAAAGTATCAGCCGTATGTTAGTATATCGTACTATTGACAGATACAACAACAATTCCTCTGTCGAAGACCAGAAAAGATCGGGGCGGCCGCGTGCTGTTAAAACTACAAAGGCTGTTAATGCTGTTAAAGCCAGAATTCGTCGAAATCCCATTAGTAAGCAAAAAATCTTATCGTGAGAAATGAAGATTCCCGCTAGGACTCTGTCGCATATTATAAAACAAGACCTGAAGCTCAGTGCTTATCGGCGATATACAGGAAATGCCCTAAATCAATCTTTACAATTAAAGAGAGTGGATCGATCAAAACGCCTTCTATCGCGATACGCAGGTGAAAGGCACAGAAATATCCTCTTTTCCGATGAAAAAAATTTCACGATTGAAGAACACTACAATAAGCAAATTTATTATATTATATTATATTGTGTACGCTCACAGATCTAAAGAAGCTGCTCAAGTGGTCTGAAAGGTACGACGTGGTCATCATCCTACGTCAGTGATGGTTTGGTCGGGCGTGTCTTATCAATCAGTCAGTCACAAAACTACATTTTTGTGAAAAAGGAGTGAAAACTTGAGCCAAAGTGTATCAAGATACAGTCTTGGATCATGTTGTGAAACCTCTCAGAAATACACTTTTTAAAAATATACCGTGGACTTTCCAACAGGACTCTGCACCTGTTCAAAAGGCACGAACTACCCAAGCCTGACTTGAAACCAACGTTCCGGACTTTATAAGAGCTGAAGACTGGCCCTCATCTAGCCGAGACGAGCCCTTTAGACTTCAAATTATGGTCAGTTTTAGAGGATATGGCACGACAACATTGAGTCTCTTAAAAAATCTTTGGAGCATGTAGCGGCGAAATTTCCCTTGGAAACAGTGCTTAAATCCATAGATTCGTGGCCCAACAGATTAAAGGCCTGTATAAAAGCCAAAGGTGGCCATTTCGAATAGAATATTTTTTTAATTTTTTGCTGAAACTAATAAATATGTTGGTATAAATTTTAATTTACTTTTATTTTACTTTATTTAAAAAAAAAGCATTTTCATTTGTAACAGAACTTATGGCCGGACTATTTATATATTAAGATATATGTATTTGAATAATTTCATTAAAAAATGTAACGGCGTTTTAGTCGCAAGTTTTTACGTTCGTTCAATTTGCAATTTAATCTTTCGAGTGTTCAGTTTGAAAATTCTTTTAACGACCCTTGTTCGGTGGAAATTTCCCAGTTTTTAACACGTCCAAGTGTTTATGTCTGTACTCTTGACTTTACGAGTGAAATAACTTTAAGCTTGGGTCAACTTTTTTATTATTTAAAAGCTCTAACGGTTTTAAACTTTTCAAATAACAAATTGATGAAATGAAAGGTATAAATATATATAATCATAAGAAATTCATATTTAACTCTTTTGCTTTTGGAATTTTGTAAAGTGCATATTACACATTATTGCCGTCGTCGCTCCAGTCAATGCAGAGGCGTCGCTGGAGTTACTCGTGCCACTACTTCTTGAGTACCCACGCGTTTCAAAGTGGTGGTAATAATAATAATAGTGATATTAATGTAGATAATTCTTAGTCAGAAGCAACTGACCGAGTCGAGGTTCGGCCCTTTCGGGAACCCTCGAGTAAGACGCTCTCGTGGGACAGGGAAACGGTTCAAGCTGAGGCTCCCTTTCGGGAGCCCTTATGCTGGTTACCCTCTAATAGAGGTCTCGACTAAACGCCATAAGCACTTGGTCACCTCTCAACCCGGTGGTACTGTAAAAGCCCTCGGGCTAACAGCGGCAATCAGACCGAAAAAGAAGAAAAAAAAATCGTTTTCATGTACGTTGGTTTCGTAGCGTGCTTCGATAAAAACTGTTATAAATAATTCTCTTACCAAATAACACACTTACCGTCCCCTTACCCTGATGTCAAGCCTATGCGATAATTGGAGGGGGTTTCGCACTAATTACTCTACTTAAGTGACAGGATAAAAATTTCTCCACGGATCACAGATTACAAATCTCACACAGATTATTGGGCTAAGTGGGGACAGAAAAACTTTTTATGTAACGTAATTTTTGTTCCTAACGCTGTCAAAACATTGAATAATAGGATTCTTACGAGATTGAGTATGAACTCTTAGTGAGTTTATACTCAAACTCGTAAGAATTGACGACATTCAAAAACTTAATGATCTCTTTGAAATTTATTCTTTATGTTGTACTGCATTATTTAAAAGTAATTTTTAAAAAATACACAGATTTTAATAACAGCAAGATTTTCTCCTAGTTTAGATGTTTCTAAAAATTAGTCAGGAGTTGTTGGAAAGGCATAATAGAAATCGCTCCGAGTGCAAAGGGTTAAATATAGGTGTCCCTAAACAGAATAGTGTGTTAATTTTTATTTAAATTTACTTCATGCATTTCATTCGATTAACTTTAGTAGAAATAATATTAATTTCGAAACTCTTTTGTTCCTTTAGAAGAATAATGTATACGCATAGAAAAAGCTATTGGGAACAACAATCAGAGTTATCGCTGGCTGTAGAGTGATACATCAAGAGTAACAAAATATCGATTCGTTCTAGAGTTTACTAAAAAATTAAAACTGCGTAAAATGGTCACTCAAGTTTTATTTTTTATATTTTTACACAAACCAAATATAACTAGCACATACTTCAGCTGATGGTAAGAGATTTATTCAGCTCATACCATCGCTCGAACCATCCATCCTTAATAAGGATTCAGGATGCACATGAATTTTAAACCCTGAAGACTGAGGTGGAATGCCTCGCAATTTAGTCGCCAAAACCCTACCGTGTGAAACTGTGAGATCGTATTATCGCCCCCTGTTGTCGTCGACGTTCTTCGTCCATAGCGGTCGGAGTGCACGGTTGTGCAGCAGCAGTCTCCGAGCCAGCTTCGCAGCATCGTCGAAGTCTACTTACTCAGCGGGTCTCCCACTTGCGAGTCTCATTCGATAAAGCTGTCTCTGGACCAACAGCAGTTCTCAAAAAAAAACCAGGGAATAGTGGATCCCCAATCGTGTAGATTCAACCTAGTCATATAGTATATTATGAATAGCTGTAACTTGGTTATCATTGTTAAAACCACCACTTGACACGTGGACGTATAAAATAACAAAGGGTTTTCCCCATGTGCCACTTCAACCATGGCCCCACACAAGCGATTTGTTAATGATACGTGATACTGTTGATAGAGCAGACATATCATTTTCAAGATGTCATGTCATGCTTGTGTCGTAACATGTAATAAATTGTCCAAGCTTAGACCAGATGCTACGGCGGTTCAATATGGTACTAGTTTGATTGTGATCCGATCTGATCGGATTTCTTGGGAAAAAGTCATGATAAATCGTTTTTGAATTCTCATTAAATAACTTTAAGTTAACAGTAATTTTCTCTTAAGATTTCAATTATTTTATATGTTTGCCTTTATATTGTAATATATTGTTAATTTTTTTTTATAATTTTTATTGAGCTTGCAAGTCAGTTGACGGTAAATGATTACCGTCGACCACATATACCAGTAATACCTAGGGAGTCGCTGGAAACTCAAATATCACTTTTCATGTAGATTCCAGTCTACCGATACCGCTGCCAGTTGTTTTCATAATTTGGCAAAAATATCGAAAGACTAATTTGTGGTAGACCGTTAACCATCGTGACGGTGAAGATGAATTTTGGATGAATGTAACCAACGCATGTGGTGAGATGGGCTTTAGTATTTAATCAAAAATCTTTTCTTAATATCATCTTGGTACAATCGGTATATTAAGAGACGTAATCTATGGAGACGTAAGACGAGCTCTTCATGTTTTTTTAATAGTATTATATTGACGGTGACAAATGAACTCTGTAGTTAACTTAACGGTCACTGTTTCCTGCAGCCTAAAATCATCCTCGACAAGGGCTAATAATGCATTCTTGCCAGTGAGTACTAAGAACGAATGAATCATCACCATTATTTTAGGTTCTTCGAGATCCCTACATCCACTAGAAGAGATATAACAACGTTATGCTTCTATTATCCTCTAGTATAATGTAAGACGACCCATTAATGACATGGCTAGTATCAAACCACAGCGTACCTCTACCACTGTTCTGTTCTTCGTGTAAATGGATACTCTTCTTCTCCATCCGTGCCTATTTCCCATGTCTTAGGGGTCGGCCCTTCTAATCTAATTACGTTATTTGTCATGTCGAACTTTAATCCCACCGGTTTCCGCTTACTGTTCCCATCCAAATGTTTAATGGTTTGCCGCGACCTATTTAAGGATATTCAATTTCCATGACTAATGTCGTCATGTGGTCATTTTCGTTGCGTAACATGACAAAGCCTATGTATGGAGTGGTAAGAAAATAAGTTATTTTAAAGATTAACAATGAAATAATTAGTAGTGGAAATGTAATATATGTTATATTTATTTACTTTAGATTAACTTAGTATATAAATGAAAAACATGGTAACTCAATATCTAAGAGTTCACATTTAATTCACGGCACACGAGCAAACCGCATTCAACCCCGGTGCCAGGACCCATGAAAATAAAAAAAAAACGTGCTCAGCGATGAAGGAAATCGTGAAGAAACCTGCATGTCTGTGAAATATATAAAAGAAACTGCCAAACCGCAGTAGAGCTACGTTGTGTCTACAACATTATTTCTAAAGAGGAGGCTAATGTCCAACAGTGGGATTATGCGTCAATAGCCTAAATATTTAAGGGTATGGACTGCGAATCTTAAGATCGTAGGTTCGATTCCACCATCCGACTATTGCCATGAAACATCACCTAGTACAAGCATTTTCAGCTCAGTTGGAGTGTTTACTTAATATTAGTAAAGTTAATATTATCAATAAATATATAATATATATCTGCATTATGATACCTTGTCAAGAATGAATGTAGATATCATGGGATGCAGGAATCACTTGCCATCAGGTGAACTGTGTGCTCGTTTGTTAAATAAAAAAAAATACAAACTTTAACTTACTTTAATATAACTAAATAATATAACTTTCATAACAAAAGAGACGTTCTATTATTGTATATTATTATTTATATATAAAGATATTCTACGTTTTATATAACATTTAATAAATCATAGGTGACTAAGTTATTTCTTTCTATTCTAAACAAGTAGGTACGTATAATAAATGCTCAGAGAAAACCGCATCAAGCTAAGAAAGAAAGTTCCCACAATTCCCACGGCACCCTCCTACTATCAGTCGAGACCTTCATTACAATACTATTCTTGAATAGTTGACATCCTTCTCATCAGCACAAAGCATTGTCTTACCTTTCTATAACGCTACCAAGACCTCCAATAAGACCTACCATTGTACAGGATCCAGTATAACTTGAGACTTGGAAACAAAGTTGAATAGTCCGTATATATGTCAGCGGGATTTCTACCCTGGATCATATCATTGTCTGGCATTGATTGCGATGAAACATTGACCTACTTTTAATAAAATAAAAAAAAACAATCCTGCTTGAAGTCAGCTATATCAATTACAGATACTCTATATACCTATAAACCGCAGATGAAATGACGGTTTTTAACATTATGTTTAATGAAAAACTAAATGGCTATAATGAACTTAGTGTTTAATTTTGAAATATGCAAATTTTCTTGTAAGTTGTGGATAGATTTTCATAAAAATTCGGACGTTGATCACTCCTTTAATAATTATAAAGAAATGGTTTTAATAGTAAAATTGAATAGGGTTCTATAGTAGTACTTAATTCCCAACGTAATAAAAATGGACACAATTTATTCGGTCTTTCGAGAGATATTGTGTTTTTACGTACGTCGGTCGTACGATTGACGTCCACATAAAAAATCGATAAACTTATTTTTTTTCAAATCTAAATTAAATGATTTTAAATTATTTGAAAATGTTAAAAAGAGTGTTTTCTAGATAAAAATAATCTTTCTTTCCTGTTTTATTAAGTAAGTATTGTATGAAATATGTGGAGATGATAGAAGCTTTATAAAATATTTTTGTTTAGTTGTTTGTTTTTGTTATGTTCTTTTTTAACCGATTTAAAAGCACAACCTCGGCGTCCGTGGTGTGGAATAATTGATACTAAACTATATTTTTATCTATCATTAAGGATAGAATACATTTTGGAGAATGTGCAGTAGTGTTACATAACATGATCGTCACATCCCCGTTTCATCATCGGACAACAAGACGCACGGCGGGTTTCCTTTCGTTGTGGATATTCGTTGCATACGGACGAAGCGATACGCTACGTCATTTTTATAACGAACATCGAGGGTTTGGTATAATTTGCCTGCAGCCTTCTTTCTTGCCGAGTATAATGTGGATGTCTTGAAGAGAAAAGTGAATAGGCATTTATAAAGCTAGTGCGCTCTACCACTTAACACCAGATGGGAGGGTAGTTCTACCCTTACAATAGTTCTAGCTTGCAATTAAAATAACAGTTTTCATATGTACATGTGAATTATTATTTATTTATGTTTTGTTCAGGTCATAGCGACTGTATGCATGAATGGAAAATTCGAATTTTTTATTCGTTTCAATTGTTTCCTCTGAATATAAATTTCTAGTATGATCTAGGTCAGAAGCACTCTCAATTTTTCGTGGAGCATGTAATAGCGACAAAATAAGCAACAACTTCAGAAGTGAGCCGCAAACTAGAGCATAAGTTTCGCGAAATGAAAAGCTCTATGATAGATTACTTTTGATTTTGTTTCAAAACGAAATATGTCTTAAAAAATATACATTGATAAATTGAAATAAAGCGCATCCCGATGATGTGTTAAAAATCTCTGGTGATTTGGAGAGATTCGAATAAATCCTCACCGAGCTGTCACGAAATGTTCTCGACCACGGAAAAACAGTGTCAAGAAAAAGTTATAGCAACGCAGCAGTGTTTCTTAACGAAGCGGGATATCTGCTATCCTGGCGACGGGGATGGATTTCCACCTAAGTCCTCAGGCGTCACAACCCATCTATATTATGATTTCTTACGGAGGATGAATGCAAATGAGCAGTGGGAATCATTTATCAGCCCTCATTACCATAATATATTATAAATAAAAAATATTTTTATGATTATAAAAGAAATATGGAATATAATGCGAAAAAAGAAGAAGTAAATAATTCCAAATTTCACTATTGTCGATTGGCAAAGAAAAACATTGTAAGGATTCCTTAGAAAGGGGTAAAATATTATAGAGAATATTGAATTCGGAAAATCCGCGTGGATAACTTTTCTTCGTTACGCACACGTTTCCTAGAGAACGTATTTAGTGTTAATTTAATATACGGATTTTTTAATAAACCCGGTAGTGAGTGATGAATTGTTTTCCATTCGGAACGTAAAGGCGGCCCTTTTATCCTTACCTTAAGTTATATTTATACGAGAGACTTACACTACTGCATCCACTATAATATTTGTCACTATTCTTACAACTTTCTACACTACATACTTAAACTATGCCAACCTCCCATTTCTTAATCTTAACAGCGCCACTTAACTGACTCTTTCATATATAATAAATTCTCATCTCAACCGAAACCAATCACATAACTATATAGTTCTAACGATATCAATATATCTAACCTATTAATATTATAATAGTATTTTGCATTAGTCAAAATTAAAACGATCGACAAATGTAAGAAATAATTTTACAGACAATTCACTATGATTCGAATTGTTACCAACTTACGAAATTATACCAACCTGGTATATCATAAATATTCAAACGTCGATAATCATTTCTACAAATGAAACAGAAATCGATACTTACTCCAACACAACAAACAAAATACGTAAATCAGAAGGCAATAGTTTGTTATTAAAAACCATAACTTACCTATTCGTGTGCTGTACTTCCTTCGGAGGGGGCATGGGGTGGGGATCCTCCTGCCCCCCCTCATCCCTCCTGTACTCATCCTCTCACTCGTAGTTTACGTCGTATCTGGAAAAAATACAGAATTCTTGAAGACACTCTAAGAGGATGAGGTATGGAATTAATTATGTAACCAGTTCAAATTGTAACAAGCGTGCTCTTGTCCTTTTTTAAAGGTTAGTTAACTCAAAAAAAAAGTTCTTTTATATTTTCAAGAGTTCAACATACACTACATAGCTCTTGTTTAGTTTTATATCCTGTTGATGTTGAGATGGGCTTCGTGAAAATATCCACTATATTTAACGATAGAATGAATTTATACACTAAGCAATTCCGAAAACATATATTATAAGTATAATTTGTTACATTTTTTTTATGAAATAAAATCCATCCTCAACAAAAAAATCAAGATGGACGTCGTCGAGAATTAAGAATCTCTCATTACCAGCAATAGAATTCCCCGGTTCCTTGAATTCATATGAAATAAAATAGCTAAATTAAATTGCTATTTCACGCTGGCATTCTGTTTAAGAGTGGTTTCCTTTTTTTATAGCTGATGGCTTCTGTTAGCCTGATGGCTTTTACAACTTCACTGGGTTGAAAGGTGGCCGAGCGCTTAGCGCACTCAGTTGAGACCTTTATTAATGGGTAACAAGCACAAGGGTTCCCGAGGCCGAGGCTCCTGGTGCGAAAGCGACCGACGCGAGGTAACCCGAGAGGGCCGAACTGGCTCGGTCAGTTGCTTCTGACGGATGGAGCGGGAACCACTGCTTAACATTCTCGCTTTTACAACTAGGAAAATTCAATAAGGCAGTGTTAAAAATATGCAGATTAAATTAGCCTAATAAATATCAAATGTATAATTTGCGATGGTTTTAGTGTATTTTCCACGGAGCTCTTAAATGATCTAAACGTAACAAGGCTCACAATCCTATCGCTTACACCGGTTTAAATAGGTATGTTCGTGATTGTATTTTGATATGTTTGGCAATTGCAATGATATAGACTACTTGTATTTCAATGAATGTTTCGATGGAATGTTATTTGAAACATAGATAATTCGGCAAAACAAATTGATAGACTGCCAATCTATTTAAACTATTAGTCTGTTCAATTTATTTCTTTATTATTTACAATAATTTTTAGTTTCTTATACTTACAATTGTATGTTTTATTAAAAGAAAAATACTTTATTAATTTAATCTGGTATTTTTATACGAAAACAGTTACACAAAGTATATAAAACAAAAACTCAGTTCATCACAGCCATCAAACATTTTGAGATCTCATATCACACTAAGCTCCACCAATCGATGCAAATAAATACTGCAAACGTAATGAATGCTAAAAAGGCTATCTTTGCTTTTCACCTTACCTGTACTTTATTACAAAGGTGTAAGAGTGCTTTTGGCCTGATAGCTGATAAGTTCTCGCAGAAGCCATGATAAACCCGTCAAAGGAAGGGGGCCTGGTATCAATTCTATTGTAACAACCCTCAAACCCCCCGCGGTGCGAATTATCTTTGTCTGAACAAATGAAAGTCTTTATAGAAATTTCGGTGGAAAGAAGTGACGCTTTTTTTTTAATCTCTCAAAACAATTAAGAGCGACAGACTGAGGATTAATTTAAATCGACTATTTACTCTTTTATAAATTGTAATTGTATTGAAGTCAAATTGTATAATATATGTAAAATACTTATTTAGACGAGCACTAAATTATAAGTTAATTATTTACAAAGTATAAAAAAAGATACAGTTATATATAATATTATTTAGATCTAATATAGACAGAAAATAAACTAAATAATTGCGTTTAAATTTTCCCTAAGCGTAAAATCATGGATTTATTGTATACTGAATTCAGCTTATTTTTTTATCTAAGACCTGAGAAAATGAACGTATCAAACGCCCTACCGGCAAAGAAACGGCAGTTTTGTAATGGTGAATTTACCTCAGCGCTGATATAAGAATTTATCCTGTGATGTTAGTACATCGCGCTGGTAAATGCTGAAGCCTAATGCAAAAAGTGAATATCTAAAAAAATAGAAAACATCTTCACATGTTTTCTATATCTATTAACAATGGATGCACTCCATTCATATAATACCGATATAAAAAGCAAAAGATAATTTATTTTGCAGTCATTACAAAGAGGACAATGAAATACACCCAAAGCAACTGCAACATGCTTGCAAGGAAATGATTAGTTTGAAACAGAAAATAACACGCATGAAAGGTACGAAGAGGTCTAAGTACTACCGGGTACTATCAACAGAGCCCTGGCCCTCATGGACTTTATACGATAAGATAATACAAAGCAAGGTGAAATATAATATGCCAAATTAAGATCCTGTTGTCTCAAAGTTGCGAACGTCCCTGTCTAACTTTGATGAGCAAATCCAGCATCGTCTTATTTATATTCATTACCGCCATACATTAACATAATATTGAAAGACAATGTTTTAATACCAGGCGTTTCTTTCCAAACTCAATTTCTTTATTGCAAATGAAAATCTGAAAATTTAGAATTATACAATTTAAAAACAAAGCAATTTAGTAAGAGCGTGCTTATAATTGAACGTAAAAAATAAAATGGGATAAGATAATCTTTATTATTATCATGGGATCTTTCTTGTTTTTTCCTCGTGTACCAAAAGTTTCAAATCTTGTATTTTTATCTACCGAGCTTAAACGGTATAGAAAATTCAATAAAAGTTAGTCATACTATACTCATGTATGGTGATATAAAGATTTCCGTATAAAAGTATACTACCTTATTTTTATTATAATAATATATAACGTCTATATCAACAAAGATATGAAATGCGTTTTCACCACTGTGGATTGAGATGGAACGCCTGTTACCTGTAATCGGACAATTGAATTCCAATACCCACCATATGACACACAGTAGCATTATACTGCTATTACGAAAATTGTATTCCGTTTGTATTGTATTGATAAACAGATTCCAATCTAGGACGTTAAGTTTCGCAGACTTAAGCCATTCTAGCCGAACTACGCTTACTTTTAAGCTGGTATTCTGTGAAAGTATAATCATCTCTGGTCTTATTTATGAAACAGCTTGTTTATAGATACTAGGCCTAAAATTAACATGAGACGTGGAAAACGTCTTAATTTTTTTTATATATCATAATGATGACTACATTGTTAACTGTACTGTTAACCGCAAAGCAATTCTTACTTGATTCATTTTATACGTTTCAAATATAAATAAAATCTTCTAGTTAAGTATTTACTGTTAGCACAGTGAAATGAAATATAGAATTCTACATTCGAACACGCAGTGTTATACACGTAATAATACTTCGAACGTTTCCCAATCGTCACTGATAAAAAGCTACAGGCGTGATGAATACTAAACAGCCCTCCCAGGCTTTACAGTTTTCATACCCTTATCACAAAGCGTTAAGGTCGGTTTTGTTCCAGCAAACTGTAAATTTTAGCCAAAAGCTGCGATAAGTCCGTCAAAGGAAGGGCGCTTGATATCAGTACTATTGTAGCAGTTCTATCGAGCCTCCTGTGGCGCGAAGCATCTTTGTCTGAACAGAATACTTAACGGGAAATATTACGACCTGATGAAATACAGCGACTTGCTTTAATCTCGACAAAAACTGTTCCACAATCTTTCACCGATTGTTAATCGGTAAAAGATTGGAGTCAGATGCAGATTGAAGAGTTACTTTGAATGTTTATTTTTTGGTTGTATTTTTATCTATAAAATAACGTGGGTATGAAAAATTTTATATAACAGCAATGGCTGTATGTATATTGATATCAATCCTGACAAAATATACAGGTCCTTCTTTGCTCGACGTTGCTCTGGACAGGGCTGGTATCATCTAACCGTACAATAGATGCATTTACTACCCTGTTGTTCTGTCTAGCCCGGTATACGCTTATAACCTTTAGGCTAAAATTACGAGAATAAGAAGGCCTAGACAATAATGCAGATGAAATAGACTCTTTTAGAAAGAGTTATTGTTCCTTTTGTTGTTTAATATCAAATCTTTTAAGTAAATTGATGCCGTATAACCAATAATTGAATTACTTCAGTTATATTTCTTTCTATTTATATATACTTTAAATAAAAAGAGAATGCTAGCAATTCTATAAATAATAACTTAAAATAACTTTCCATTAATTACACCAAGTAAAGTAACACCCTATATATATATTGATCACAATGATGGGATTAGTATGTACTCGAATATGCACAGCAGGCGCTCATCTTCAGTTAAGTAGTAAATCGACTATACAACTTTTTCATTAAAATAACTGACCTAACATTACCAGAAAACATCTTAAAAAATCTGATATGCATACATACTATATACTTCTTTATTTTAACTTTAATTATTATAAATTGATAATTTTTGTTTGGTAATAATAGAGGCAACATACGCGCACACAATTCATCTGTAGTTAAGTGATGTCTGGGGCCCATGGCGATTTATCTGTATTCAATAAAAAATTTCGTTTTTTTTATTATTATTTTTAAGATGCACATACGTTTTCAATACTGAGGAATAAGATTTAAAGCCACGTTGCGTCTAATAGCGGTCTAATACGGGCCTCAAGGAGTGATTCTTTTTAAGAAAAGAACTTTAACGTAATGGAATATGTGTATATATTTAATTAATACAATTTACTTTGGTCCTAACAACAGTGTTATTCTGGTTACAAGACTTGTTAAAATGCAAACAGATTAAAAATTGGAGAAAACGTAATAAGAAGAGAGGGAATAATTCTCTTTTGTTAACAGAAACGTTACACCCTGGAACTTTATAGCAAAGCTTAAGATATATAATATCTATATTTGTAAACAATGATCAGTCTTCTATATTTGTATTAACAGTTTTTTCATTCATAAATATAATATATTTTTTTATTACATTGAGAGTAACAAACGTGGGTGTCAGTTCACCTGATGGCAAGTGATTCCTGCGCTCCATGACAGCTATATTCATTCTTGGTAAGGAATCATAATACAGAAATTTTGCGATTACAATAAATACACTGAACTATAATACATTGCACAACCTCAAGTAGTGCATAGGCAAAGATCTGAAGATGTAAACGTAATTGAATTAGGCTTAGCTTACAAATTATTGTATCCTCTATAATAAGTCAAGTACTGTCAAGTTTGCTTTGCGTAAAACAATGAAAAAAGATGGTGATTATTATACAAACAATAAATATGATTGTAATGCTATCCTGGTAGATATATATATATATATATATATATATATATATATATATATATATATATATATATATATATAATACAACACAGTAGCCGTACCTACCAATAAATTCCATATGTGGATGATAATTTTTTTACTTTGTTATAATACCAATACATACATACATAATACCAATATATATATATTGGTATTATGTACATATATTATGCATTTAATATCTATATATGTATGTATTATTCTTTACTTGTATTAGTTATTTTTAGTTTTCTCTTATTAATTAGTTTACTATAAATTTATATTTTATTCCTAGAAATCTAATCTATAATTGTATGAAATGAGGAAATATAAAAATGATTGTTTATTACTAGGGATTAAATAGATCAGTTCAATATTAATTTACATAGTAGTATTTGATGTTAACAAAATACATAGCGGAATAAAACGAAATATATAGCGAAAAGAAATACATAGTGGTCGAGGGTTTAATTTAATACTTTGACACTCTCCACAAGTGCCTGAGGACATTTAATAATAATATAAATAGTCAAGTAATATGTTTATTTATGGTAAGCGATGATGCGGCATAATGACAACTATCCATCGTAGATCACGACAGAAAAAAAATTATCGTCATCTCGATGGTTGGCAATCCACCACAGTGCGCTTTACGTGAAATTTCCTACCACGCACAACTAATCTGCGGAATCCTCTGTCACCAGCGGTATTTCCGAACCGGTACGACTCAGGAACATGAACCTTTCTAAAGGCCGACACCGTATTTGCGACTCCTCTAGTCTTGCAGACGTTTATGGGTGACGGTAATCATTTACCATCAGGAGAGCAGCTTGCTCGTTTGCCATTTATCCTATAAAAAATACTTAGCAAAGATTTAGAATACACAAACGTCATCACCCCTATACTTGCCTTGTTAATGTAATTGAGTGTTCAGAACCCTTAGTTCACCAAATGAAACAGAGCTATACTGTTAATTCACGGCGACCCATCCTTTTTGCAACTAGTTTCTAGCTGCAGCGTGACTCCACAATTGTTAATAGTTTATCAGATAACCTCCGACTGACTGAATGAAACTTAAACTAAAACCATATCTAACTAAAAATTTACGATGAGCGATAAAACTGGTTCGCATTTCAAATTGAAAATTAAAAATGCGAAGTCGGTCGTAAAACAGCTGGACTTGGATCTGGTATTCAGTAGAACATGAAAAGACGCCAGATGTTATCTCTAACGGTATCAAGATGTGACCTGCTCGCTTCCAACTTACGGAGAAGGCTTTCCTTTTCTTCATATCTGTTTGGATGCCATGAAAGGGATTATTCTACGGAAGATAGATATGCTTGTATGTCATGATATTCCAAATTTGGTTGTATGTTTGGTAGGGTCTTTTAAGATTTCTAATCTGTTTTCTAAATATCTTTTTATAATTTCTTGTAAATCACTTTTAAAATTTCTTGTGTTTTTAACTATTTTAATAAACAAAACATCTAGTCATTTTTGTTTATTGTTATAAACGCTCTCCACAAAAACTTATATCAAACATTTAGGCATCTGCAAATTGATTTATTAAGTTAAATAATGCTGTAAGTAGATTTTTAACAGTTTTAAAGAAGCTGATTGGCTTATCCTTTTGTAAAACTATATAATAACATTTTCGTAATGTCGTAGACACGAAAATAACCAGTTCTGATAAATTACTAATTCATTGTACATAATTAAACTATATATATACATATATATATAGTTTAATTAAATGTATAATTATAAATATATGTATATATACTCTTACTTATCAAAAAGTTATTAAAATAAGTTCTAGCTTACTCATAATTATGGTTATGAACACATGAATGGAGTAAATAAAATATTCGCACACGCTTTAAATTACCCATCATATCTGACGTTTCACTTGCGAGTAATAAATATTTGACGTGCTACGAATACTTAACAGCTTCGGTTTTACTTCCATCCAATAACAACCATAACGCAAGGATATAGAGTGGTTTTTCTAATAGTAGTGGAAAAGTTGTATAGTATGTAAAAGTATCTATTAGACTGAAGTCTCTAGGCATTCCGTTGTTATTGTGATATCTAGCCAAGTATAAAATCAAAGGTTTTGATTACCAGATACCAATTTTATGCTCGTAACATTGAGGTCTCCTATCCGAAGAATAGGAATATTTTTCCCGAGTTTTGCAGGTTATGAATATCGTGCGTAGTCTGGTGGAAAACTTTTAATAATAATGTCATATAAAAAGCACTTTTTTCTATTTTAGATAAAGCTTAGTGCGCGGTGATGTTCGAAGACAAATAATATCCCCGACAAAACTATGTTGGTCATATTACTAATGATATATCCTTCATTAGTAATATGTCCGACATTGTTAAATTACATACATTAAATTTATTTAAATTTTTATGTATTAAGTTAAGTGTGAATTACTTTTCTTCCCGTGATACAAATAGTATCACATAAAATGAAATGTAGTACGAAGCAGTTGCTAAGTAATGAAAAATTTATATGAGCACTTATTCTGAAATTCGATCGAGGCAATTTCCCGTAAATTTCCATCGTGGGAACTGAAATTTAAACGATTCAGTTTTTAACTGTAAAAAGAAGTTGCTTTTCGCATGTTCTCTAAGGAGACCATTGTTGTTGAAAATTTTAAGTTTACAGTGAAGTGTAGTTTAGTATGAAGTCAGTTTAGCATGAAGTAAGTGCTTCAATAAAAGTTGTCTCCTACTTTAATTTAAAAATTATAAAAATAAACGGTAAAGGTATAATGAATATTATACTTTATTTTTTAAACTTTTAACTGAGTATTCATTTTTTAAATTTCGTTAAAGAGTTTTAAAATCTAGAAACAATATTTTTATCATAATATTGGGGTGGCAATCGAGCACACAGTTCACCTGATGATAAGTGATGACTGTATAACATTGTATCATCTTCAACAAATATTCAAAATACACATATCTTGTAAACTAGGACAGATAGAATGCATCACTAGCTGTAATTGAGACCCCCGATCTCTAAATTCATCATACGAAACGCAGCAATATTATACTGCTATTTTACACTGATTCTCTGTAAGCAGTGGTCTTGCCCATGTCAAAACAATCCATTAATGTCGCCACAGCGTGTCTCCACTAGTGTTGATACCTATTTTTTAAAGTCAAGAAGTTATTTATTATTTAACAGCACCCCATTAAATAGTTCAGTTTCCGGAATATGCCCGACCTCCTTAATTATTATGACGATTAAAAATAACTTTTATATCAAATTTATAAGTAGATTATTATATTTTGGTTCGTGTTGCCGCTGTCGCTCACCGAAACACGAGCGACGGAGACGCGTGAATCACGATATCACAGTTTCTGAACAACTACGTGTATATACAGAGCGCTATAAACATCGGAGTATTGGACAGTCAGATTGATTGATCAGGCTTGCCATTTAGATTACCACGAGAGCTGCCCTTTCCATACAAAATTTCATTTCTTGAATGAACTTAGAGGAAGGAGCAGCATACTTATCCTCGATAAAAAATCATAGTGCAGATGCGTAGTCACTGCTGAGCCCTGAATAGGTAAGCCTCCTGACCAAAAATAAAGTCTAACTCATATGTTAATATCGTAAATTACAACAGAATTCAAAACATCATTCACATCATTTCGATGGTTGGCATTCCACAACTGTGGGTTATACACGAAACTCCACCACACCTTGTGTACTGTGGAAAGCGGCTACCTCCAGCGCTATTTCCGAACTAATATGACCTAGGGATCCTTCAAGAAAAAAACCTTCTATATTCTTAGAGGCTGGAAACGCACCTGCAACTCTTCTAGTGTTGCGGTTGTTTATAGGTATGGATTATGCCACCTAATCTCAAAAAAAATGTTAAATGTAATCCATAACTTTATTTTTAATGTAAGTAAAGCTTGGTTACGTTAGCTTTAGGGTTAGCCTGAGGGATTAATCTGCCAACAAATTGAGTCAAGTATCAACCTTCGCTTAGACCGTTATCACTAAGCGTTCGAGATTCACTTCTAGTTAAGAAACCGTGTGTAAGCTTTAGGCAATTTTCCGTCTCGGCAAAAACGCTATTATATCATAAAGAGATCCGATCTTAAAATTTATCATATTCAAGTTTAATTACTACATAATTTTTCTTTGGCATATACCTATTAGCATTCTAATACCTTCTAATAACATTTTATCCCCACCGCTTATAGTATAGAAAAAGGATTTTTGGTAGGAAAGAGATAATTCGAGTAAATTTAGTTTAAATTTAAAATCCTAAAGTGGATCTTGAAAGAATAAGTTCCACAAATATGAAAACTAAGATCCACTAATTAAAAAGCCGTGTATAGTTTAGTATAGTATAGTTTTTGAAGATTTTCTGAAGCACACCCATCGGTTGTGAAAAGAAAATAAATTCAGCATGTATTTTACATAAAATAACCGACATGAGCCACATATAGATCGGTTTATTCATTCAATAACAATTTATATTATAATATATTCGATTATTTCTACACACTAACTACATATATAAAGCGACAGTTCAAAAGAATTGTACGATTTTTTTCGAAACCCAATTATGTATGAATATAGATTTCTTAGAATATCGTCGACCACTTCAATAGCGTGCATATGTTAAAATATTACCACCAATCCAATTTATGGAATTTAACAAGGACTGATAATAAGAAAATATTCTAATTAAATGATTAAGTTGTTCGGTAGTTTCAGTGAATGTTTTTATTGGGTGCATTGAAGGATCACGTTTAAGCTGGACATAAGAGATGAAGTTTGTTGACACTCATTAGAACTGATACATATTAGAAAAGTTGCCCAGCTGCGATGGTAGGTGTGTCACCGCAGTTTCAATACCCTCGCCCCTATAATGTTGGTGGCACTGAAAGTTTTTAGAACCGGCCAGTTAGAAACATTGACAATTAACACTTATTTTAATTTTCGATTATAGAACTCTTTGGTTACCTAATGTGATATATTGCATTTATTTGTCATTTGTGTTCGAGAATTGGCGGCAATTACAAAAGTCTTGTTACACCTCAAAATGGATGTGAGAAAATTTTCTCTCCATGATTTATTACGATTTTAGTTGTGGTATTAATTAACCACAGAGCTATGATAGACTTCGATTGACATTTAATTATGAAGCCCCCTCTCCCAGACGAAACACAACAACGCTAGTATTTTATGCCTGTATTCTATGAAGGCGTGGTCATTTTCCGGCCTTGATCCTACCCCATTCATACCAAAATTAAAAACAAATGGTTATAAAAAATTACCTATACTAGAATGGTGGAAAATGGATCTATCTACCCACTGGGTGAATATGTTGTCTCTTCCGGATTTTTTTTTTATAGAACACGTGGCAAACGAGTGAGCAACGCATCTGATGGTTAGTGGTTACTGCCCTCCATGAAAATTCGCAACACTTAAGAAAGTTGTTTGGCTCTTTTCTTGAAGGCCCCAAAGCCTTATCGGTGCGACACCGATGGCGACAACTGATTCCACAGAGTAGTTATACGTGGCAGAAAGTTTATCGTTAAGCGCACAGTGGTGGATTACCAACCATTGAGAAGGTGAGGATCACGGCGTTCTGTCGTGATGTACGATGTTTGAAGGTTGAGTTTAATTTTTGTTTAAAGTTTGCTGGAATTAATCAGACAAACTCAGCAGACCCACTATAGACCAGACTATAGATTTTGCACACCCCTTATCGCGTTAACTCGTTAAGATTCGTTAAAGTTTGGTGCTACACGAGGATA
The DNA here is from genome assembly GCA_029286865.1 of Teinopalpus imperialis. Lineage (NCBI taxonomy): Eukaryota > Metazoa > Arthropoda > Insecta > Lepidoptera > Papilionidae > Teinopalpus > Teinopalpus imperialis. The sequence continues at coordinate 1,980,452 of JAGSMU010000039.1, forward strand.
TGAAAATAACTTGAACACTCTCGACACTTAATTTAACGTAAACGAAACGTAATTAAGTTGCATCGGTCATGATACTACTTAACCATAACATGTTGCGTGCCTATGCATAGCCCGGACTTTTTATAGTTTCTTGACTTAATTGGACATTACCCTTTTAAATAATGAGTTGAGGGGTCCGTCCTCATGAATGGCGATGCGCCGAGAGCCCGAAGTGTTTCCTGCTTGCAAAATAAAATAGTATCCATTGCTAAAATCTGTTTCATTTAATTAAAAGAAATTCTATAGTGTGTTCAGGTTTTAAAAAGTTCATGAGATGTTTTATTTTTTAATTAAAAATCTATTTGTGTCTTCCAAATACAATAATTAACTGGAGATCGTGTAAATATGACATTCTTCGATTAACGGCGGATAAAAGAACCAATGTGCCAGACCTTAGATGAAGAACAAAAGTATCTAAATTATGAAGCGTCTATTTCTGCTCTTAGAAGAGTTACCATGAGACTTAAAGAGTCCCGTACCAGCTCGTCTGCTAAGTGCTCGTCTGTTAGACCTATTTTAGATTTTTCTATTTTTTTATTTGATACCATTTGATAATGGTAAACATATAAGGACTGCCCGTATCATACTACGATAATCGATCGCTTTTAATTCACGGTACACGAGCAAACCAAATGTGATCGTTGGTACCGGCACCAATTAAATTATTAGTTTCATTTTCAATTTTAAATCTGATGTACCGTATATATATATGAATCCCACTTCTGGGATGTGGGATTTTTTATATTTTTATAGACTACTTAACTTTTTTTATTACAATGAAAAAAGATTATTTTTAGAGCTTTAAATACTCGTATGCTTCTCAACCGATATTCAGTCGAAGGGTGTTTCCAATATTAGATTTATACGATAGATAGTTCGCGTCATGCAGACAGGCCAATTTGTCTAAAAATTTTCAATATTGCAGCAACGCAGAACGAGGCTACGGAAATGGTATTCTCGTTCCTTGTCAATGAAATTGCATCTAATTCCCTACCAATCTAGTCTCCGTCTTTGTGCGCAAGTAAGAGCTGTAATCAGTTCTATATAACCCACAATGAGCCTTTGAGTTGTGAAAATTGTGTACCAGGGGTGGAAAATTCTTCTGTATTATTTATTCCATCCTTGAATTACTTATTGCGCACTTGTCGAGGTTATTCTTTCAGTAAAGCTTAGTAGAGTAAAAAGTAAACTAACAATCATCAGCGTGATGCATGAAGTTGCATGCATGGTATGGGTAAATCTATATCTCTAAGAAATAAAATAAATTGAAGACAATGAATGAAATCCTCCCATCTCTAGAGTGGAGATCTATTTCCAGTAGGGGGTTGTAAATATAAACGATAATATTTTACTTTACTATGATAAGCATTCATAGTTATTCTGCTTTGCAACATTATGCTGTTTTATTTATGAAATAAGAAAAAGGAAAATGTACTTACAGTTCATCTGTGAGTGATCATTGTGGCTCACGACAATTACATCCACCCTCAATTAGGAGTAGTACAGATCTGTTAACAGATATCTAACTTGGATTGCTTAATTGGGAATCTGTCTATCCAATCTATCTGCAAGTTCGCAGATGTGAGAACAAACATCTAGAACTGAGTAGGAATATTTCATTTCCAACTATCTGCATGTTTGCAGATTTTAGGACAAACATCTAGAACTGAGTAGGAATACTTCTTTTCCAACTATATGCCAGTTTGCAGATCTCAGAACAATCATCTAGTATTGTGTAGAAATGCTTCATTTCCAACTATCTGCTAGTTAGCAGATCTTAGAACAAACATCTAGGACTGAGTAGGAAAGCTTTATTTCCAGCTATATTCGCCCGAAATACTGCTATTTCAGACAGGTAGTATGTGCTTAGCCCTTTCTTTTGTCGACCTGAATTCGGAAGTTTTAAGCACTTGGCTCCAAGTAGAAAATCAGCGACATCAATGTTTAAATTTATTCTCAATTATAGTGTCATATGCCAACCATAAATATCAGCGCACTTTGCTCACAAACGGATGGCTAACGACCCGCTGAAGGCTAAAAGATTTCTCTATATACCATAATTAAGTCTTTCGTTGTATATAAGTATGATTTCTGATAGAGGACAAATGTTTGTTTCTAGCTTCAGAATGAATGGGTCAGTTCGACCGGGGTAGTACCACGCCGTCACGGAATACCAGTGTGAAATAGCAGCATAATGCTGCTGTGTTTCGTCTGGTGAGTGTAGGGATCCGAAAACCTCTATTACTGGTGACGAGGCCTTCCGTCTCAGCCCTAAAGGGTGACAACGCATCTGCATTATAATTCCCTGCCGAATTACCGTCAGGTGAACTTTATGCTCGTCTGTTACTCTTGGTTTAATTTTAAAAAAAACTCGCTTTTTTTTGGTAGGGCTAAGTTGTAGATGAGGGATTTAGAATTATAAGAATACAAAAAAGCGAAGATTTTATTAAGATGTATTTCATTATAAAATTTAGGATGACAAACAAGCGTACAGTTCATCTTATGTGAAGTGACGACAGCGATACCTAAACACCTGTCTCCAACCTCTACAAAGATTCAAGTTGAATAAGCGTTGTCACCCCTTAGGACTGACAAAGACCTGTTATTTGGTGTCTGAATCCCTAGCGAAAGATAGTAGCGTTATGATACAATATATAGCTATATTCTGTGAGGAAATGGACCTTCCATATGTAAGCTGGCCCTACCGTGGTGCAAAAAAGGTAAATTTATATTTAGAACTGTCATGTGCTTTTAGCGAAAAAATTCTTTTTATTTTAGAATTTGAAGTATGATTTAGTATTTTATATTTTAGTTATACTTTTACGCTAAGATCAAAGTTATACTCAGCCCATTTGTCCATTTCTGAACATTGAATTGCTCCATAGACGATCGTTAAGGGTACGGTATGTGAAACTTAACATCATCGTTTCTGATTCACCATACGTCTGGTTATGAAAAATCTCCTATCACAAGCATTTAGCTTAGATATGACTTCATCTAGGCTTAAATGCTGTGTTAACAAGAAAGTAAGAAATTTTAATAAGATATAGTCCATTGATGAGATTGAACCCATCTATCGACTTGCATATTGCATTGCTCAATATAACACGGGGTATTTCTATATTTCGTTGCCATGGTTTACTCGGTAGTTAACTAGTTATTGGGTTCAATATTTATTTACATTATAAACTGAGGATACGGCGAGCAACACAGGAAACGTTACAAAGTTGCAGTTCATAGAAAACTAAGTAGGTGCGGTGCATAAAAGAATTTCTAAACATCCAGTGTGTAGTAAAACTTATGACTGTAATAATAGACCAAGTTTTATGTATTCTTCTCATATTACCTGAGTTCTGAATTGCAAGTCTTATCTTTGGTTTGCAACCGAGGAACAGCATATGTACCTACAGTTCATATCCGGAGCTCTAGACGTGTTTGTGAATGTACTGTGTCACCGACACTGCATTGAAATCTTTCCTGTAATCTTTTTGTCAATTATGGAAGGATATGAAGAGTGAATGATGTTTTGACGAAGTAATAATTTCGGACGACTCTATCCACAATATAGAACTGATAATTGTCTATGCCTGTGTAATCTACCCCTCGAAATACGTAGTTACATAGAAATATACATCAATCGAAGCGGATAGTTGCTAGTTATTCAGTCTATTTTTATAAAGCTAAGGGTCACAGAGAGAGTTATTTAGATTTTTATAGAAAGATTCCGGAGTGAATGACTCAGACTGGCAGTCAAAGTGTAGTACGATCCCCCATTAAATGGAGCCGCGACCTTGCGAGAAGTCGAAGATGCATCCTTCGACTTTTCGCAATCTTGCGTAGGTGGCTCAGGATAGTGATTCGTGACAATCTATGTTCAGCAAAGTCTATAAATAGATAGTCTAAGATGATGAAGGGTGACAAACAAGCACACAGTTTATCTGACGGTAAGTGATGTCTGCGGCCATTAAACAAGTATATCCATCCTGAACCAAGCTTCAAAATGCACATGCGTTATAGCCTATGAGAATTGACATTCTTTCCCTCGCCAACAATAAATGTTAATCTATTAAAATAATCATAAATATTACCTATGTTCACCAATGGACTAACCTATGAATAGACGGTGATGATCATGTTTTAAACTAAATCAAAATTAATTTACAAATGTATTAAATAAGGGTAAAGGCTACACACGCCGTTATATCGAACGCTTGCCTAATACCCCCTTTTAATTTGTAACATAAAGCTGTTGGTAAACACTCGATGCACTTGCAAATATTTCCCTCTATTTGTTTAGGGACGTCAATAAGCGGAGCATTCTTTATTGATGTTTACTTAAAAATCTACTCACTTCATGTGGGAGTAAAATTGAATCGTATGCAAATATTGCTTTAAATTCATGATGATTCTGGTTTAGGAATTTAATAGGAAGCCACGCTACAGTCTTTCAGCTAAGATATGTGAATGTGTCGGCTCGACCGGGAAAGGAACACGCCGTCGCAGAATACTAGCGTAAAATATCGGAATAACGACGCTGTGTTTCGCCTGGTGAGTGTGCCGATCGTAGTTACATCGAAGCATCTGCATTATGATTCCTTAACGATAATGTATTCGGGTGTTTATTTGCCAGCTGTAGACTAATGATGGGAAGATGAACAGATTGGTACTACCGTTTGATATTTTTTAAAAGAAACCTAGCAAGTCTATAACATAACTAAGATTCCAGTCAACCACTCCAACGAACCTTAAATGCTTAATACACGACGATAGTCGAATGGCGGACTCTAACCTACAACGTACACTTTCGCAGACCGCACCTTAAACATAAGGCTATTTAGGTTTCAGTATTGATCAAACAAATTATCAAAGCTAAGTTCACATGAACACAGACTTCACATGTGTTCGAAATTATTCTTTTCTTAGATACAGGTTTCTTCGCGATGTTTTCGTTCAAGGGAGAAAAATTGAGTTCAGTACTTAAAATTGCAATTGACAATTAAATTGTTGCCGGCACCGGGGTTCGGATATGGTTGCTCGCGTAATTTAAAAATAAAATCGGCTCCCGTACTGAGCTACCCCACGGATCTGATATATTATTAATCGTGCAAGTTCTAAGACGTAACAGGTTGTCTCCAAGGATAAGGTGCTTAAGATACATTTACGAAATTGTGAAAGATGAAAGCTGGAAAAAAAGGGAATGGCTTTTGATAAATATTAAACCTGTCATCCGTTTATATTTTATTATATGCACAGCAATTTATACTTAGTGAATTTTTTGCTTGATTTTAAATATTAACATCCTCAAAGAGAGTGAGAATAAATAGCTTTCATGTAAATGCGTGTTGATGTTAAATTGTTCAGGTTATATATTTATATTATATGGGTCGGGGAAAACGGTTTTCGTATTTTATAAGTAAAATACTGAAGTAAAATATCTTTGGTTATAGTGTTGGTATCATTATATAGATGTCATTTTAAAAACAGAAAAATAAAACGAAACTATTTCCCGCTGTTTTTCTATTGTTTTTATGTCCGACAAAATGAGTGAATCTAACTAAGAAATTTATATATACATACATTTTGAAGTTTTATTACAAAAAAGGGAAAAATGTGCCACAAGTCGTGAAAAAAATTTTTTACGTTTAAAGACTTGACGCGGTGTCAGTAAGAGTAGCAAAAAATTGGTTCAAGCGTTTTCAGTCCGGGAATTTTGATGGTCTGAAAAGCTAGAGGTTGACTGCAAAACAGTTTTAATCCTTTTAAAAGGTTGGATACACAAAAAGATCGATATTTGGGTGCCACACGAGCACATTGAAAGAAACCTAATGAATCGTGTACTTATTTGCAATTTATACAATACACAGATTATAATATTTTTTTGTTTAACAAAAATGTAATTTGTATACTCTGTAGTGCATCAACCTTAAAATTAAAAAAAGCTCGCAGGCCGCAGTCAGAGAATTTACGATGTGTGAAGCTTACACAAAAAAAGTGTTATAAAAAATACAAAATATAGGCACTTAAGTATTTATTTGTGCATTTTGGAAGGAGATTCTAATAATATATTTACAATATTCTACAAAATAAATTGAATATAAATGCATCTAGGAACACCAGCAAAACTTATTGTAACCGTTCGAAGTTGTTGAAATAAACATTTTTGATATTTCGTCTTTTTTAAATCCAAAAATGATTGACGAAAACTCCCTATTAGAATATTTATTATATAATCGTCCCTTTGAAGGCAAAGAGGTGGGTATCCTACGCATGGATGGTTTCGTTCAAGTACAAGCACGTATTTCCGAATTGAATATCCGTAGGAGCCGGGCCCAGGAGCTCGGCGTGTAGAAAATCAAACGGTTGATCGAATTTTCTCGTAGTTACAAATCGACGGATTTAATATTAAATTCTTAATAAATCTTCTTAGAACATGCATTGTAACTACCACCAGAACAAACAGCGGTCACCGTGCACCTCTTTATAGAATGTGTACCCTCCACAATAAAATGCTCAACAGTGTAGATATGTTCTCATGCTCCCGCTCCACTTTTAAATCCCGTGTCAAAATGTTGCTTCACAATTTATAGTATTTGATTTAAATTTGTAATTTTTGTCCAATTTAGTTCTTCTTGTTTGAATACACTTTCATTGCTTTCTGTAAACTCAAATACCCATGATTGCTTTGTATTATTACTACTTCTGTTGATATCAATATTTTAAAGAACTCAATATGTCGCTGCAATTACTTTACATGTCAAATAAAAACATACGAAACATTATAAGATACCAAATATGTTCGCAGTGAGGCATTTTAAAGGGAACAATTGTAAATAGTTTTATATACTATATATATATTTTGCATTTTTTATTTTATCTTTTGTTTATGTTTGTCTCCAAATGAAATAAATAAATAAATAAATTTACTCGAACTTATTGGAAAACGTCAATTAATTGTCAATTAATTAAGGTCATAGAAATTGCACCAGTAATCTTCATTTCATATTCGTCTTGATGTACGAATACAATTTGGCTTCTAAATAATGTAAGCAAATATTATCTTTTCCAAGAATACGACCCATAAACATGTCGTTATTTCTAATCACCATTTTTTCATCTATTTACAATAGGGCTAATTAGACATTTTCATGCCCTATAAAATGGTAATATACCTGACCTGTTATCAGTAAGTCATGAAACGTAGACTGTTACACTTATTCCTTATTATTAAACACAAACATTTCCTAAAAATGGAAACGTCTATTGAAGAAATGGCTCAAGCGGTTACCTTATCGGAACAAGGCTAGACTCAGCGAGAAATGGCTAGTTTGTTAAACATGAGTCAGTTTGCTGTGTCCAGAGTTGTTGGTTGCTATAACCGAAGAAGTGGCAGAAGATGGAATGATCGATTTATCGTCAGGACTTCGCTCAGAAATCGGTATCTCTCTGGTGTTGAAGTCAAACAGGAACTCAGAGAATACGCGAGAAGTGGCTGATACTGGCTGGACATACTGAAGAATACTAAACGACGGCTAACCTGACCCCAAAAAGGGCAGCTACTGTCTCTAAGTTGACCCCAGCTTATTGAGCAGACCGACTACCTTTCGCAAGAGAACACATAAACTGGACAGATGAACAGTTGAGCTCTGTTCTCTTCTCAGATGAAAGCTCCATGGCAGCGACAAACGACAACGAGCCTGCAGAAGACCTGGTGAGCGATTTACCCAGTGTTTCATAAGAATAAGGGTGGCATTTAGCGGAGATTCCTGGATGATGTGGGCGGGTAAACCAATGAAGTCAAAAACTGAATTGATTTGGCATCGAAACTAATGACAGATTTGGGGGTGTGACGGCAAACTGTCCACGTACTGCAGCTTCTATTCGGCAGTACCTGCAGGAGGTCGAAGTTACATGGATTTACAAGAAGAGTACATGAAGTGACCAACACGTAGTCCCGATTTAAATGCATAAGAATGGGATGCCGTTTTTCAAGAAACAGTGAAAAATATTATCCGGTTTATGTATAATATACCTTTAGGTAAGAACTGATTAGGAGCTGTAAATACAGCCGGGCGGGGGGAGGGGTACACTAAATATTTTATATATTTCTATATATCTTTATAGCCAATGTATATTTTATGTATTTTAGAGTTTAAGGCGAATTTTGTATAACTATTTTTTTTTAAATAATGAAAAATATAGAAATATGAATGTCATCTCAAGTTAAACCTAAAACCTTCACTAATCTGATATAGACAATAAATAAATCTTAGCAACAGATTTGTTAAGGGAATATTAATAATACGTTTTGCGGTCAAAATAAAAAAATAAGGTACCTATCAAAATATTTCACCACATCGTGGGTTGGCTGGTAGAGAATGCCTTTCCCTTAACTTCGTTAAGGTTAAGGCAATAAAAAGTATATAAATAATTAAAAAAAAATCTATGTTTCCCCCTTCCACTCCTTCCCAGGTCCAGCTCGACTCATCCATGTTGTAGGAAGGAAAAACTATTCAACAGCGTGACTTCCACTGATAGTCAATTCAAGAGTCTGTAATTTACTAAATTTCCTATTAGTAAGGAATTTAGTCACTATTAAAAACAATATCTAAATCTGGCTTCAATTCAACACTCCAACCTATTAGAATACGCATTTGTTTTTATTATATAATATAATATTAATGGTGACAAATGTGCACACAGTTATTTTTATTTACTTAACTTTATTGGGTCCACCTTACAAAAAGGGGTACAAAGGACGTATTTAATGCCTAAAGGGTTTCTCCATCAGTCAACCCTCATACATTGTAAAAAAAATAAAAAATATATTATAATAATTTCACATAATTCTACTAATAAAAGCAATATACCATTTAAATTAAAGTTCATTTGAGAGTAGGTACTGCAGATTAAATCTACTTTTAATTCATCATCAAGAAAGATTCAACACGGAATGTATCATTACCTGTTATTGGATCACCGGATCCATACACTCAACATACATCCATTACTCAACACAGCAGCGTTGTACTGGTATTCTTTGAAGGTGTTGTCCTTCCCCAATTGTGCAGACCCATTCATTTTGCAGGAAGTTAGATGCAGTGTGACTGCAACTGACTGATAGATTACTGTGGTCTGTGTTCAGCCATTTTCACCATTGTGACAAATTACATACCCTATGATATTAAAATAAAAGATAGTGACGGCAGATTTAATAATCACCACCGTCCGAGTATTTTTATTTGTTCCGTCGCTTATGCAATAAAAATCCCACATAGCTGTTCCTCGTAACCTAAACAACTGGGCGACTGTTTTTAGTTTTTTCTCCGCAGCGGCGTTTAAAGCGATACGGTTCAACGTCTGATCTGTTATTCTTGCACCTTGATAGAGTTAGACTTGATTGTAAACATAGGGGGCGCTGGCATCGCTTGTTTACGCGGCGTGCCGATTGATCTGCGGACGAATGGTATCATGGATAAACAGCCGTGGTTCCCAGATTCGGTGGTAGTGAGAATAATGGGAAATTATTTTGGTAGCATTGGTTTAGTTGCAACTATCGTTTTGAATCGGGAGTAAGTCCAGTTGAGAAATTTTTATTGTATCAAAAGATTTTTGTTGAATATTTTAAATACAATCGAGTGATAAACTAGAACCGAATTGGTAAAACCCTAGTGGTATTGGTAAATTATTTCTGCAGTCCATGACACCCACATTTATCCTCGATAAAGTATCATTATGCAGATGTGTTGTCGACCCTTAACGACTAAAATGGCTGGTAACATGTAATATAATCTCCTGTTTCTTTATAATTATATGATATTATATACTTCTTTCAATAATATGTCATAGATGATAAACGACATACATACATACAGTTGATAGATGACATACAGTTTATAGATAGATGAAAATGAATCACTGCAGCCCATGATTTACAATATCATCAGTTAATCACAATGTCTCGGTACCCGTAATTGAGTCCACGGATCTCTATACTTACCACATGAAATGCAGCAGCTATATGTTGCTATTTCATACTTGTATTGTTTGAGGGCTTGGTCCTTTCCAAGTTGATCTGCCCTATTCATTTTACAGTCAGAAACAAATGCAGCGTAACTTGGTCTCGGTGATGATCAAAGTATTCAGGTTAGCACCTATTTTTCATCACATTTTATATTTAGATGTCTGAGCTGTTCTGTGGTGATTTTTTCTTGGTGTTGCCAACAAATTCATGTTGTAACTATAAATTATGTAAAGTGGTTATCCGTGGTATTGAATAGGGGATGAATCCATATTTTTTCTCTGTACCATACTAGCAGGTTTTGCAAGTTGAAAAGCTTAGTTTGATGTTATATTACGCCAAATATTTATAGTAACCAAAACAGTTAATTAATCATCTGAAACCACGATGACACTCGTCATTATACCTCTACTGAAAACCTCGCTTACAGCGGCCTTTTAAAGGATGAAGCTACCAAACGATTTTCGACCGTCTACGTAGGCAGTAAATAACAAAATTGCATTTCGCAGTCCTTTAATAATATGCATAGCAAATAACAAAGTGGATTATTGGTTTGAACTGTACAGCGACGGGAATGTAACGTTGATAAATAGAGTTGGAGCGTGCATCTCTATTGACATAAACAGACGGCCATATTTTGTTTATATGCTCCACCCTTAGTACTTCATTCATCTCTTTGGCTACTCGAGTTTTGTTTCCTCACATACATAATATTTCATTAATATAAAGTTATTATCAGATTAATTAATAGCATCAGATATAATAATATATATGTACATGTTGTAATCAAGATTAACAATGATAGAGTCGTGCTGAATTTATAACTGCAATGAATGGGTCGTCTTTACTGGAGAAGGATCACGCTCTCACAGAATACTAGCTTAATAACAGCACAATATATATATGTATATGTATATATATATATATATATATATATATATATATATATATATATATATATAGCTATTATCTAGCTCAGATTGGCAGTCGCAGTGTAAGTACATCGACCTACTAGATGCAGCGACGACTTATGCAAGTTTGCGGGAAATCGATGGATACAGGTAGCAAATTATGTTCCCCTTAAGTTTGTTTAGCTACTTACTGGACGTTCAATATTTTTATATATATATACGTAAATCAACGGTTTCATCGTTTCAAAGCAAACAGTGGACCATTCTATACTAACGTGACCCACCCCGTTTTAAATTTCAGTCGTGGGGACATTTTGCGAGCCGAACTCAATGCACATGGGGTGCATTGAGTTTTGTCAATGGTCTCTTTATGTTTGATGTTTGACCTGTCTGTGCTTGGTGAATGTGTTTCGCAGATTACAAGCCACTAAATGCGTGGAGGATATTTTTGTACTTTAGTCGATACATCATTTCTGCAGACGAGGCTGCGTTATCATTCCTGAGAGCTGTGATTTATAATAATGATTATGTCGGTTAATAGAGCTATCTCTATTAATATATAAACGCGTAAATAATATATCTAAGTAGTTTCGTCGCTCGGCATTTTATCGTAATTTCTTAAAACATTATATAAGTTTTCCCTTAGCCATTGTAGCTCATTTTCTAGACGTTTGTTATTAATCACACTGTACGCATGTAAAACGGATTCCAATCCTGGTGCCAGCACATGAAAAACATCGTTATGAATCCTGTAGGTCTTACAGATAATAAAAATCAATAACTTGTAAAGTCTCAGTTTCTAGATTCTGTTGATGTTGATGTAGGCTAACAGGCGTATGCGGCTCTTGCAGCTTCATCGGACACAGGGTTTACGGAACTGAGGGGTCCGTGAGGTGGTTGATTAAAGTCTCAGTGGAGCTCCGTGAGAGACTCTGCTCCAATGACCTCTCTGGAGAGATAGCAAATTTCGAATTTAATTCATTAATATCACAAACTACAAGTGTTACAAATAAGAGAGAATGATTTTGTAACCGGAGACTATTGGGACGTCGTAATCACGTTATTCGTCGTCGCAACTGTAAGGTTATGTAGCGACAGTTACTTGTTACGAATAATAACCAATCAGTGACCGTGACGCCTGAATCACGATATCACAGTTTCGGACCGACGTTGTAATAGGTATATATAAAGAAAGCATCGCAACAAACTATGGGCAGGTCCGCCCCGGTTTAACCACCTATTGTTATTTATGATGTGTGATATTTAATGAACAAATCGTTTAATATATAACAAACTTCTTTTAAATTGTAAATTAATTAAATGCAACATAAATAGACTCGCAGTGACATCTGTTCAGGCAAATATATCTGTATTTATCTGCATTTAGTCCGGAAACGTATAGAGAAAGCGTGTTCACTTTAATTAATTGACTTTTAATATGATTAATTTGAAAAACTAGTGGTTCTCTACATGAGGGGAATTGCTAATGATGGCTGAAAGCAAAACCCGCGGATGATTTGTTGAAAAAAATTCACGTGTTACCTAGCTTGATTTAAACATTTTAATTATCAATTTTTTTAAATTTTCTATTATCTGTCGTATTTTAATGGGTTATTTTAAGACTTATTATCAAATTAGTCTATGCTATTTTTATTACTAACTTACTTAAACTAATTAAAATGTGGTACTATGTCATTGAGGAGTTGTTCTGATTAATTCCAGCCGCTGAGTTTAAATATCATACATCAGGACAGAATTCAAAATTTCATCCTCATCATCTCATGGTTGGCAATCCACCACTGCGCGCTTCACGCGAAACTTCCTGCCACGCACAACTACTCTGTGGAATCGTCTGTCACCAGTGGTGTTTCCGAACCGATACGACTTAGGGACCTTTAAGAAAAGAGCCTACACCTTCCTTAAAGGCCGGCAACGCATTTGCGCCTCTTCTGGTGTTGCAGATGTTCATGGGTTGCGGTAATCACGTACCATCGGGTGAGCTGCTTGCTCGTCTACCACCTATTCTATATAAAAAAAAAGTAAGTGAAGTCTGCATCTTCAATGAAGATTCAAGATGCTTATGCATTGTCACTCTCTGGTGTTGCCATGGCGACGGTGATCATCAGGTGGGTTGCATGCTCGTTTGCCGCCTATTAAGAAATCTAGTATATCATAGTCTTAAGTTTCGTATAATAGTTTAATTTCAATTAGTTTTAGTAAGTTATCAAATCAAAATATGGATGTATAGTTATTCAAATTAAATAAATATTGTGTTTTAGCATTGCAGTAATGAGGATGTCAAAGGGTATTTATGATTAACTTCTATAGTTAAATGATAGTAAGTTATAGAATTTAATTCTAAAGGCATCGCTCACCAACTCTATATCGTTTAGAAATTATTTTAATTCATTAAAAGATTATTTTATTAAATGAGAGGGTAGTTGAGTTGAACGGCAACTCATCTGACAGATGCCTACTAATGACTTGTAAATTTTTCACCCTTATAATAAATGAATTTTACAAATACAAATTATATAAGAACTAAACTTATTACTAATAAGGACTTTAAAGCGAATTTGATTAAACTTAAATAATAAATAAATTTAATTACTACTAATAATTTGATTTATTTTTTTCTGATACATCTATATATAATTAATAAGATCGTAAACAGACGTCTATTAGTTAGTTAGTTAGGCCCGCAAAATCCACTTCCAGCACCGCGAAGGAATCATAATGCAGACGTCAACTTCGGCAGACTAAAACGGAATTAGGTGCAATTTCCAAAATGTCTAAATCAATTTGGATGTATTTTTCAGTGCATAATTAAGATTATATAAATTTAGTGCTTGTTTAATTGAAATTATCAAGCACTGGTTGTGAAATAAAAAAAGATATGTGACAATTTATAAATGCTAGTAAAAAATAACAGTTATATGTCTGTAGTGAATGTATCACTTCAAGCTTTTATGTAACACAGAATTCTAAAGCAATAGACATCGAATACGAATATTTCATACGCAATATAAATACTAAGTATTCCGAAAGCAAAATCAAAGCCGTCAAAGCGCGGCTCGAGTAAAAAATATTTTTTTAATGAATCCACTAGTTCAACGTATAACTGACAACACTAAAATAGACACGGTGTCGCACCGGATGTCAATTAATGAAAAAGAACATTCATTCCGGTTAACATTTCAAGATTGGCTCTTGGTCACAGGTGTTTCACAGTCAAATCACACACCGTGTGTCACAGCTGAAATTATAGCAGTCATATTTACCTCAATAGACATACATGTCGGGACGGGATTAATTATTAATGTCGCACTTTATATACGAGTTCATGCAGACTCGTTGCTTTGAATATTATGAACATATCGCGAATACAAATTTGTTGCAAAGGTCGTTTATTGCAAAAGCATATATTTGGATTCGTGTAACTCATTTATCTTTTAAAAGCAACTCGTCAAAATGATTATAAATTTCATACTTTAAATACGAGGCCATACAGACGTTGCTTTGAACATTTTAAACAATTCGCGAATAAAAAAATTCGTTTCTAAATCATTTATTGAAGTCATTAAAAGCACATTATATGTATATCGAAGTCGTCTAACGAAAGATGTTTTTTTTACTGAAGCATATCGAGATAGATTCCCTAGTGCCTGCACAAATGATAGTGGTAGAGCTACACTCCAGTTCGTTTCTAGATGCATAATGTATGGGTCAGCTCGATCGGGGTAGGACCAGGCCCTCACAGACGTAAAATCCCAGCGTAATATAGCAGCATAATGCTGCTGTGTTTCGTCGTAAGTGTAGGGCTCCGAAGACCATATTACTGGTGACGAGGCATTCCATCTCAGTCCTAAAGGGTGACACCGCATCTGCATTATGATTCCTTGTCAAGGATGAAATGTGTGCTCGTTTGTTACTCTCAATTTAATTAAAAAATATTTGTTATTTGCAATTTTTAGTGTTGATATACATCTTGCTTGGTGGTGAAAGAAAACATCATTAGGATGTCTACATGTCAAAAGAAATTATAATAAAATATGTTTGACATGTCATGTCCGCTAAGAAATCCGCCAATCCACATTGGAACCGCGTGGTGGACTTTGCTCGAGCACCCTCTTTACAGAGGAGGCCTACGTTCAGCAGTGAAATCCATATACATATAGACACTGTTTATGTACAGATTTTATACAAACGCGTCGACTTTCTACCACATTCTACTTAAAAGGAAATAAAGTTAAAACACAAAAAAAACGCGTTATATATTTGACGAATATTTTGCAAATTTTAATACAGCAAATTAAACTAGGTGACAATAGAACTTTTCAATTTCAAACCCCTACCTACGCTACGCGAGGAGCGCGTTACAAAGACGGGTATAGTGGAAAAATGTCAATGAATGCGGAGTGTGAACGCACCTTTGCTTAGTGACGCATTAATGCGTGTTTGTTAAAGCTGTGTATGCACCACAGATTGTGTTTAAAAATTTGCGCTATAACGTTAAAGAGGTAACGCGTTAAAGGAATTTAACGTGCATTTTAAACATGGACTTGGTTCAAAATAACGATGTTGAAACTATCCTTTATAAATTTTGTTCATTATTTTATGTAAAATATTGTGAAAATCAACGATGCATGTTAATTAAAAATATAATTGAACCGACGATACGAGAATTTTACTATGAAGTTATACTTATAACGGCTATGAAGATATATTTTTTTAATTTTTCTATATTTCACCATGACAACGGTCATCACCATACCAGCCGTTATCAGCAGAATGTGCAGTATAAACACCGCTCAAATTAATTGATGGTATTGAAAAATATCTATTTTTATATTTTTAATAGCGATTTGCGATTATTGTTTGAGCAGCTAGAATTCGTAGACTAGCTAACGTATTAGATATTCTAAAATATGTATGTATATGAAAATACATTAAACAATGGTGTAGCCACACTTCAGCTAGATTCCAGCTGCAATATGAATGGGTCGGCTTGAGCGGGGAGGACCACGCCCTTATAGTTTAACATCATGCAGACGTCTTTCGTATAGTATAGTGAGTGGAGGTAAACAAGGCCCCAATCACAGTTAACAAGGTATTGCACCTAAGTTCTCGGGTGATAACTCACGTGCATCCAAAATATTTATTGAGAATAAATGTAGATGGTCGCTGTTAACAAATATCATCAGGATAACACTATGCACGTTTTTTTTTGAGCTCATAGTTCCTGACGGTAAGTGATTCCTGCGGACCATGATATCTTATGTAATAAAGGTTTCCGGATCCCTACACTCACCAAACGAGACACAGCAACGTTATGCTGCTATTTTACGCTGGTATTCTGTAAGGGTGTGCCCCCCCCCCCCGTTCGAGCTGACCGCACTCGTTCTGCAGCTAGAAATAAACTGCACTGTAGCTCTACCCCTTCTGGCTGCTGTATGATGGATCGACCGGAGAAGACTATGCCCTTCCGCCTATCTTAAGTAAGTAAAATAGCAACAAGACGCTGCTGCTGGTCAGAGTAGGATCGGTAGACCCTTATTACTTAGTGTCTTACTGGTGACGAGGCATTCCAGTCGTCAAGGGTGACAATGCATCTGCATTATGATTCCATAACGCATATGAATGTGGGTATCGTGGGGCCGCAGGTATCACTTTCCAACCATAATATTATAAAACAAATAAATATACAATTTATTTTTAACAAATCTAGGCAAACGTCCTTACTAATCGTAGACACCATTTAACTGGTAAATAACTAGTTCCAACATTATTATAATAACAATTAATTGGCAAGTACTTCGGTGGGATGCTCGTCGTACTGTCAACACTCTTGACGTTTCACTTTGACATGCGCCCTATGAACGGTTAATGAATATATCAGTAAATTTATGGTTTATTAAATTATTATCACCTTTTACACGCGTATAAAGTGAAATTATATCTATTAATAGAAATATGAATAACGAGATATGCGCAAGATATACTGGATAATAAATTATGACTAAATAAGTTATCTGAAACAAGCTTAAAAAGCTTAGAAAAAGACGGCTAATAGGTGAAGGGAGAGGCACTAAAGGCGGAGTGAAATATTATTATTACTTTTTTTTATTACATTGAGAGTAACAAACGAGTACATAGTTCACCTGATGGAATGTGATTCCTGCGGCCCATGACATCCACATGTATCCCTTGGCAAGGAATCATAATTGATGCGTTGTCACCTATGAGGACCGAGCTGGAATGCCTCGTCACCAGTAATAAAGGTCTCCGGATCCCTATACCCACCACACGAAACACAGCAGCATTAAGCTGCTATTTTACGCTAGTATTTTGTGAGGGCGTGGTCCTACCCCGGTCGAGCTGACCCATTCGTTCTGCAGTGTCGCTCTAAACGGTTACTCGTACAGTAAAAGATGCTTCAAAAATTTTATAGAGTGAGGAGGCGTCCTTAACTTAAATCGTAAGTTTAGCGAAAGAAACGAGGAAAGCAGAATAAGAATAGGCAACTAAACTTGAATATAGACAAGTGCATATGCACAAATATGTATTGCACTGTCAGATACCTGCTTAGTCTTTTTATTGACTAAT
Source organism: Teinopalpus imperialis (assembly GCA_029286865.1). NCBI lineage: Eukaryota > Metazoa > Arthropoda > Insecta > Lepidoptera > Papilionidae > Teinopalpus > Teinopalpus imperialis. The sequence continues at coordinate 1,998,026 of JAGSMU010000039.1, forward strand.
ACAATTCTTCTTCTTGAAGTAATTAAGCAGTTTCTATCTCTTAATGAACTCTAGGATGACATATAAGCACAGGGTTCACTTGATGGTAAAATATGACCACGACCCATATACACTTGCATCCAAAAAAATTATTCTCGTGAGATTGATGGCTGGGATGGAATGTCCTCGGAACTCACCACCATACGAAACACAGTACGGTTATGATGCAATTTTGTTTTGTCGCGCTGGCCCATTCGAGATTCAGTGCGACACCACCACTGTAAAATATATTCTTTGTAATATTTTTTTAATCATAACATTATATTAGTACTGTTGTTATATTTGTATATACGATTACTGAGCTTCCTAGAAGCTCAGTGTTTAAACGCTCGCTTTTAATTCACGGTACGCCATCAAACCGCGATAATCAGTGACGGCGATTGTTAGTTGCAATTGTAAGTGTTGATAAACCATGTGCTCGGCGGTATAAAACATCGTGAGGATATGTTTAAGAAATAAATAATAAAAATAATATTCGAAGACATAAAGTCCGTCAATAAGTAGCGGAGCCACGAGTCGGTTGAAAAATGGCATTTATGTATATATATGTCTATATTACTTAGCCCGGTATTAGGCTGGTTAATAATACAAGTTTTAAATCTCAAACTGCACTATTGTAAAACAATAAGATATCCTAAATGTTTCTTTTTATTTAAACATACACAAATCGGAGTATCGTAGCGAGTTTGATCATTAATCGTTCTTAACACGTTTACCAGATTAAACAAGGTTTAGTAGAGCAACGGTTTCGATAGGGGATCGTTATTGGTATTTGCAACGAAGCATTCCCACGCTTCGGAAGGCACGTTAAGCTAGCAATCTGGGTTGTTAGTACTTTTGATAGCAGTCGTTTGGTCGTGTTGCAGACTTTTGGGCCGTCTGAAAATTATGACACTAGCCACAAATATGATAGGAATATTTTATAATATGTGGGATAGTAGTCGTTAAAGAATTCATTACCTCATATTACAGCAAGTCTTGTAATAAAAAAAAAGTTATCACTATTAAGTTTAAAACAAAAAATTTTTTATTACATTGACAGTAGCAAACGAGCACACAGTTCACGTAACGGTAGGTGACTCCTGCCGCCTCTTTAATATTTCGTTATAAAAGGAATAAATATTTTTTAATGTAATTATTTAGTATTATTTTTACCAGCTTTCCACTCGTACACCATCTTTACACCATCATTTAGTTAGACATACTCTCAAACACAACAGTCATATTAAAAATAAAATTAATATTAATAATCAGCACCAAATGAACCTGAAGCGGAACAAAGTTAAAAGACAATTTAGGTAGTTTCTTTTGAAAGATGGAAAAAGCTCGCAAAGTTTCCGTGAAATACCTTTGTTCTATATAGCGAGTTAAAAGTTAGAATAGACAAGTGAAATGGAATTTGAAAGAACAATTATTGTTACATTTTACTAAGATAATTCGAATATGTTTAGAATCAGTCATGTAACAAAATGTCATCATAACTGTGATGATAAATCAATTATTTTTAAACTTTGATTTATCATCGTCGTTGTCGAGTCGTTTAAAATAGAGGATATTACAAATTGAAAATTATTGTAGGTTATGTTACTTTTTGTGATTTATTGCATTACGTGTACTAATTTAAATTTATATATATATATATATATATATATATATATATATATATATAAGTGGAATGTGTTAAAGAGCTGTTACAAAAGTCGCCTTGTGGTAATAAGTTAGGTATCAAATATACCTATGTTGTGAAGATGATGCCCGCCCCTTTGGAATATTTCGCCCTCGATACTTTAAGAACAAAGTAGTTTGTATTTTTCTTTGTAATTTTTCTTTTAACATCAGCGATGGCAATCTAGCACACAGTTCAGCTAATGGTAAGTAATGACTGCAGCGCATGACGTCTACATCAATCCTCAACAAAGATTTTGATGCACATGTAGACTAAGATGGAAGCCTCATTACCAGTAAACTGGTCTCCGGATGCACAATCAAACGAAACACAGTGGCGTTATGCTGCTATTTAACGTTGTTCTGTGAGGGTGTGGTTTTACCACTAAAAACATTTACTATGATATGATCTATTTTAGGTTTATAATAAAATACTTTATACCTTACATAGAGATTCACTTCAAAATGATCAAATAAAACAGTCATAATAAGAATACAAGAAAGTAAATATTAATACTTGACAGCGAAGAAATGTTAAAAAGACAATCTAAACATTTCCTTTTAAGAGAGAAAAAAGCTCACAGTTTCTGTGTAAAAGCATTTTTCTACGTTGTGATTTACAACTTAACCTACTCAAGAGTTATATAAGTTTACAAAAAAATATAATTATAGTCGTATTTTACAGTTAATTCTTTCATTTTTATTATGTAATTTTATAAGACTGTAATTACTAGTATAATTATTATCACGTTACGAGAGTAAACTCGAATTGACCATCGCTGGATATAACGATCTATAGTCTGATTTTTAATTTGACAGGATTATGACAACTGTCAATCTTTAACAATTCAGATAATATATGTAAACCTTTTCTGCTTTGAATTTTTTAATAAAAATTTCTTGAATATTTTTTTTTATGTTAAGCCAGTTCGGCTGATCGTCAATCGTCTTGCGTTCGTCTTGAATTATGCCTATTCCTTCAAACTTTGCTTTATATAAAAAAAGGAACTTTATAGAAAAACGGGGAGAATTATAAAAAAGAATCGTTCTACGTAACTTAAGTTATGAGTTAACAACTGCCATTCGACTATTGGCATGAGCCGTCTCCTAGTACAAGTAATTTAGGTTAGTAGCTAAGGGATTGTTAGTAATAATTAGATCATTGCTTGACTTTCTAATAACAATTATGACGTATCAAAAGAGAAACTTAAAAATCAATATTTACCATGTGTTCTGACAATTATATTAGTAGCTAAAGTGTTAACAAATTGTTGGTTAGCCATTCCAACGAAGCCTAAGAAGCTACCTTGGAATGGTTTATCGGAATAGTAGTAATGTAACAGTTGAAATAAAGTTAAACTCTATAAATGATTATGTGTATAAAACCAAATATCATCGTATTGCTGTTTATTAAGCTATCGTTGATGAAAAGAGTAAATCATGAATTTAAAAATCTAGTTTCGTTACGTGTTTTCGTGTTTACGTGTGTGATTACATATCGAGTTCGTATTTCCAACGCCAAATCAAAGCAAGGATTAATTGCAGTAAAAAATAACGATCCTGTGAGTTCAGCGTATCATTAAAGTCAGTAGCGATGCACTTTGGTATGTAAACTACTCTATCTTTTTTATTCATATCGAAAGTCTATTCAAAATGAACTTTCATTCTTGTTTACGTACATTTCAGGTTCAATTCAAATGTATCACAAATTGCATTGCAAAAAAGCATGTGTCGTTACCACTCTACGAGTAATTAATTATGTCACACTCGCGTTATATACTAACACATATAGTTACTTAATTTCGTCTGGATATTTATATATTACATATTTTATTAGAATATATAAAATATAAATAAGCTGTGCCTTTGTATATACTTTTGTTATCTTAGTTTCCCCGTATAAATGCTTTGTGTAAATAAATAAACATAAATAAATAATAAATTGTAAGATAATAAGATTATTTTGTATACATATATTATTGCATATTGTGTTATTTTTATTAGTAAATCTTTATCCGTTAACAATTATTTAGTGACTTAATATTGCACCGTATCTGTAGTATTTTGGTGTCTAAACCCTCACATTACGATACGGTACCGGCACCAATCAAATTATTAATTGCAATTTTAAGCACTACTAACACATATAGTTATTTAATTTCGTCTGGAATTTAACTGATTGCGATTACAATTTTTTTCACGATTCGGTTGACGTCAAGTGATGAATGCAAGTGTCATTGCTTCATCATATATACTCAAAAAAATGTTTAAGATGAACATTGATTGACCGAGCATATGTTCGAAAAATTGTACTCTAACAGAGAATTTTATTTCAGCGCATATTATTTCTTGTTGTTTAGTCAAACGTCCAAGTTATTGAATAAACTTTGCCTGTACCGAAATTGGTACAAGAATTCTACGCGCAACATTTGCGATATTTCATGTTGGTTTCTGTAAGAGCGTGGTCCTTCTCCAGCCGTGCTGACCCATTTATGTGCAGCTAGATATATGCTGCAACGTGGCTCCACCACTTTTAATAATAAACACATTTCATAAGTTAGTAATACGGGTTAAAGTGCGAAACGATCGTACGAGGCATTATTTGATTATAATCTAGGACCGAATTAGAAAAAGTTATAATAGATGTTGATAATTTACCTGTTCCCACTACCTAGATTTTAGAGTAAGGTGCTGTTCATACGAGCAGAAAATCTATTTCTTTATTTAGTGATTTTCTTATAACAAAAAGTGTGGACGCATCTTTGCTTGACGCATTAAGGCGTGTAAGGTGTAATATATTGTATTTTAATGTACTTGCAACTTTACGTACAACTCTACTTTTATATTTATTAAAAAATAGAGTCCCCCCGTACCAAACATGTCATAGTACGTCTTTATTGCACAAGGTCACTACACTAATTCCACATAGAATTCTGTTCATACCTATAAAGCTCCCTTTCATCGTGTGTACATGTTTACAGGCAGTAAATCCAAATTCAGAAAGGAAATCAATAGTTGGTATCCTGTGTATGGATCTATGTGTATATATCTAGAATCTAAATTAACTAGCTAATCATCCACTGGCTTTTCGAGTGTTAGGACACATTTATTTCAACAATCACGCTTACACTTAGATAATTAAGGAAAACCTTTTAGGGCCTTACTTTTTGTTTATATTATTTATTTTGGTTATTTAAAATAACACTGTTGGTTTTCTTTATAATAAATAATAAATAAATAAATTTACGGTTTACCGCTTACTATCAGGTGAATTGTGATCTCGTTCGTCACCCTTAGTTCTATAAGAAACCCCACACTTTCTCCCTTTGTGAGAATGCATTTATTCTTTCACATAAAGCTTTCCATACATAGCTTTTCATAAATATTACTTAACAGGTACCATTACAGGACAGCTTAAGATAAACTATAATATTAACAATATTATGTGCAAAATTTACGCAAAACTTGACTACGATTCCAGTAGAGGGGCAGAGCGACATTGTAGTTTGTTTCTAGCTGTTTGTGTCGGCGGCTCTACCGAGAAAGGGCCGTGCCCTCACAGAATACCTACTTTAAAAAAAGTATACACCTATATGTATTTATATATATATATAAATAAGTATATATATATATATATACCTATATCATATGTAACCAGTAACGACCCATACCACCCAGTCATTGAGAGTGGCAACGCATGAGCATGTTGAATCTTCGTTGAAGATGCAGTAATCTCTTACTTTTTTTACATATATAATAGTTGGCAGACGAGTAAGCAGCTCACCCGATGGTAAGTGATTACCGCAGCACCAGAAGACTCATTTAAGAAAGGTGTAGGCTCTTTTCTTGAATGTCCCTAAGGCGTATTGATTCGGAAATACGGCTGGCGACAGCTACACTTACACTACAGAATAGTTGTGCGTGGCAGGAAATTTCACGTGAAGAGCACAGTGGTGGATTGCCAACCATCGCGATGATGGGGATGAAATTAATCTCTCTCAGAATCCTCTCCCCATAGTCAATTCGGTAAGGGATGCAACCTGGTCATCAACGGTTCGAGCCGCTCTACGTTGAATGCGGTCAAACGCTAGAATCAAAGTTACTATCAGGTTGACTGTGTCATGTTCATTAGTCGTCGTTAATATTATTAAAAAAAACAATTGCTACGCATAGACCTCCTCTTTAGAGGGTGTGTCTATACTATTTACCTATATGTGAAGTATATTCTACCACGCTATTCTGCGGATTGGCGAACTTGACATGTACAAAAAATATATACCGAAAGTATATATTTTTTATTAATTTCATGGGCATGCAGGTTTCCTCACGATCTATCCCGACGCCGAGTACGTATAACATTTTGCCAGAACATATTTATTCTTACATATAAAGCTATCGATACGTGCAAGCTTTTCATAGACATCACTTAACACTTAGGTCAAGCTCACAGTTAATTGACGCACACAGCAACGGCTCACGCATCATTCAGCCAACGCTCGTAAAACTTCACTTTTCGAAACGTTTACTCTTACTAATAGATATACGATTTCACCAGATTGTACGTTCGTTTTCTGATAAGCATTCGAATACTACACATTGATTGAAACAATTTTTATTGATTTTATCGACATTATTTTTAAAAACTCCATCATACTGACTTCTTTTTTGCTTGCTTCTTTTTCATTTTTTTAATTGTAACAAATGAGCACAGAGTTCACCTGATCGCAAGTGAGTCCTGCCGCCCAGGACATCCACATTCATCCTTGACAAGAAATCATTGCAGATGCGTTGTTTCATTTGACGGCCGAGATGAAATGCTTAAATACCAGTAAAAAGGTCTCCGGATCCCTACACTCAACATACGAAACACAGCAGTATTATGGTGCTATTTTACGCTGGTATTCAGTAAGGGCGTGTTCCTACCCCGGTCGCACGTGAATGTGGGTACCGCAGGAATCACTTACCATCAGGGGAACTGTGTGCTCGTATGTTACATGATACAATAAACAACAATACTCCAAGAGTTTACCTTAATTGAACTAAATGCAATGTGTTGAATTATGATAATAGTGGAAATGTATCATAACTTAGAAATTGTTATTTTGTGAAGTTAAAGGTGATAAACTAGCACACAGTTCACCTGATGTTAAGTAATGACTGGGGCCCATAAACACCTATATGCATAATCAAAATCAAAGATTCAATATAATTAGACCTTAACTTTACTAAAAAAAAATTTAAATTATTGACTAAAATATGCGGCACTTTCTGTTTTTTAATATATTACTGATGTACGGATTCTCTAGATATTTTAAAACCACCTCATCCGTTACTTTTAGTCTTAAATAAAACTCAAGGTAAAAATTAAAGCAAGATAAATGATATTAATATCCAGTATAAAACCACCAGAGTGCGGAGTAAAGTTGAAAAGATAATTTAACGAAGGAAGAACCACTTTTGAAACACGGAAAAAAGCTTGCAGAGTTCCCGTGAAATACCGTTGTTCCACATAACTGGTTAAAACTAAAAGTAGTGAAGAGATATGAATTTTAAAAGAATAAATATTACTGTAGTATTGTACTTGGAATTTATTAATTTTTATATTAAGTAGAAAAATCATTTTAATTATTATTACCACGAAAACTACTAGAGCTTATATATATACCTGCATATATACCCTGCAACCCTTTAGACAGCGATCCGAGTCGAGGTTTCCTACCTCCTTATAAGGGGCCCTCGGATCGTATTATCGCCGCTCTCTTTTGTCATCGACGTTCTTCGTCCACAGGGGTCGGACTGCAGCGGTGGTGCAGCAGCAGTTTCCGTACCAGCTTCGCAGCATCGTCGTTGTCTTCAACTTAAGGCCGCATTTGCGACTCCTCTGGTGTTGCGGACGGTTATGGGCTTACCATCAGGTGAGCTGTTTGCTCGTTTGCCACCTATTCTATAAAAAATCGACTTCCTGCAAACTCGTATAGATATCTGTTCTTCTAGTATGGAGTCGTCCTACACTGCCACTACCTTTCAATAACCTTTCTTGAAGTTTCTTAATGACAGAGTGTGAGCTGTTTGCTCGTTTGCCACCTATTCTATAAAAAATCGACTTCCTGCAAACTCGTATAGATATCTCTTCTTCTAGTATGGAGTCGTTCTACACTGCCACTACTTTTCAATAACCTTTCTTGAAGTTTCTTAATGACAGAGTGTGTGCTGTTTGCTCGTTTGCCACCTATTCTATAAAAAATCGACTTCCTACAAACTCGTATAGATATCTGTTCTTCTAGTATGGAGTCGTCCTACACTGCCACTACTTTTCAATAACCTTTCTTGAAGTTTCTTAATGACAGAGTGTGAGCTGTTTGCTCGTTTGCCACCTATTCTGTATATAAAAAAAAAGTGTGACAATTACAACGTTTATTTTTTTTTAAATTAATTTACTTATAATTTATTTTTTTGTATAAAATTGAAAAAAAAATATTGTTTTTGTATAAAATAAGAAGAAAAATCAATTCTTGTAATTTTTTGTCGTAAGATTCCTAATACAACAAAACTGTCAAGACTGTAGAGGCGTTTACTCTTGTCATTTCGGTGAATTTACGTTTTGCCCTAGCATTAAGGCGAACCCTACGGACAAGAATGTAAAATTATGATATCTTTTTAAAAACAATAAATTTAATATGTATAAACGTTACTATGAAGTAAGTAAAAAAAGAAATATTTAACTTAATATGATAATCAAATATGATGATCACTTTATTAGTATTCCCAGTTTGATTAACTAACAGATAAAACTTATGTTTATGTACACTTAAAATCGAAATCCATAAATATCTTTTCAGGGCTAGATTCTGTAAACATTCGAATATCAATTTTACATATTTCAGGTATCATTTTTTATTTAATAGCTCCAGTATCGTTCAAACGTAAGACAGTATTATAAAGGTAAAAACATATTGGAAAGAGTAAAAATTAAAAAAAAAGTAAACACCACAGAATTAATGGGTCAGCACGCCCTCACAAAATAACAGCGTAAAATAGCAGCATAATGCTGCTGTGTATCGTCTGGTGAGTGTTGGGATCCGGAGCCCTTATTACTGGTGACGAGGCATTCCATCTCAGTCCTCAAGGGGGACAAGGCATCTGCATTATGATTCCTTATCAAGGATGAATGTAGATATTATAGGCCGCAGGAATTACTTATCATCAGGTGAACTGTATGATCGTTTGTTACTCTCTATGCAATAAAAAAAAGATTAGATTATAGATGGAAATTCACCATAAATAGCAGTCAATTGTACACGCGACCTTTTTATCAATAACATAGTCGTAACAGATGAAATGCGGGCGTCGCTATTTGCATTTTCCACATAAATGAACTAAAAAGTCAATGTAACATTCCCTGCACAAAGAGCATGCCGGTGGATAATAGTTGCCAATAAAATATTGAATGAAAAATTTAAACATTCCGGCATACTCATACATGTAGCTTATATTTTTTCGACTGTCTGGCCTAGTGTTTATATTAGTTAGGTAAATACAAATTATTAGTTTTCTGGTCACACTTTGTGGTAAACTCACTTATGCCCACTCATACATCATACCTCTGTGATGAGTAAAGATTAATATCCATTTTCATCCCTAAGGAATGAAGAAGAATGGCGAGTTAAGTCAAGAGAAATTTATCTTACTGTAGTGTGCTTAGTAAGAGTTAGGTCTTTTCTGAGTTCAGCCAATTAATTCGTGCCACATTTAGTTTATATTTGCAACTACTACGTATTAAATCTTGGTCTTAATTTTTATATGTAAAGCGATTTATGGATGGATAACAATTTTATTTCATCAAACATTTTATGTTGTTCCGATGCAGGAGAGCTATAAAACTCAATCAAGTTTTTACAACGTCAGCGAGATGACGTACTAAAATGAACTCAAACGCCGAATCTAGTTTTAATGTCTGCCGTGCTGAATGTTTTTTTTTTGTTGGATCGAATTTTATGGTTACGCTTGTATTTTCGTTTGTTGTATTGAAGCCTACAAAAGAACATTTAGAAGCGATACATTGAATTATAAAAAGTGTAAACATTTCTGTATGAAGTGCCTTTAATTTTTTTAATTGGATCAGTGTGGTGTAAATCGAGAGATATCACCATACAAAGAAATTGTTCAAATGTATGCAACAATAACAAATGACGATTATTCTTTTACAAACTTTTTTATAATTCTAGCGACTAACGAATATACAGATTTTTTTCATAATAATAGCAATGACAAAAGCACCCAGCTTACCTGTCACAAAGATTCAAGTGCATCTAAACGTTGTTGCACCGCGTACACTCGTTACACCCTCGTGTCAGGGCGATTCTCACCGCCCACAGCTTCCGATTGACAGAAAACAGTTGGCATCCGTCAGAGGCTAGGTCCGCATACCAAAACCTCGGACGGTCAATAGTCATCACCATCCACATTCTCCACTCGGGAGAATCTTTCGATAGCTAGGGAACTGGCAACTTGGGTGGCACTAACAGGTAGGTACGAGGCCAGAGCAGACCGACACGCTCAGTGTATGAGTGCTTTGAGTAAGTAACAGAACCAAAAAATACATAACCAGCTCACGGACCTCTCAGTTCCGTGAGCCTTGTGTCCGATGAAGCTATAAGAGCCGCATAGGCTAACAGGATCAACATCAACAGATTCTTGATCTGTATAATAAAAACTATACTATCTGTATATAGTTATAAAGGCAGAAAAGTATAAAGGGAACGATGGCAGACTACGTAAGAATAGAGCGAGAGAGTTAAAGAAAACGTTTGAAGTTTGTTGTAGTTTCGAAACAGAGAAAATAAGTTTACAGAAAAATGAACAAAGTTTTTGCTAAGTCCTTCATTGTAAGTTAGGAATTTTAATTAGTCAAAGAAATATTTATTTAAAACAGACGTGGGTTTTATGTTTATTGGAATATTGTGCTGGTATTATATTTTTATGGTATTGTTACAAAAAATATAAGATTAGAAATGGTTTTTATTTCTCCACCACAAATGTGTTATAGGCTTAGTAACAGAAGAAGTATTAAATAGTTATTGAGAGGTAAATCGCTGTACTTCAGGTCTCTAGAACTAAAAATTCCAGAGTCAGTAATAAGTATATCTTTTTTTATGATTAATCACCGTCCATAACGTCGCAGAATAATTCTATAACAACTTCTCAATAGACTAAATATTACATAACTTGATGATGTGATGATCCCATGAAATTATACGAGTCGAAGTATACGAAGGATACAAAAGCAAAAGTGGTTTACATATCTATGGTGAAACCCTATGATCAGACTAATATATACACTGTGATAATGATTATAATTAATAATTTTATACAGAAATATATTTATATATACACGAAGCTAAAGGTGTAGTTGTATCAAATGTCAAATAATCCTCGATAAATCTAAAAAAAACCGAGGTTCTAGTTTCTCATCCGGTTTGGCGACAGAATATGTAGTTTTATCCGTTTCACGCATTGCCAGGGTCACACTTCAACATGGCCCATGTAAGCTTAAACCACAGACCCCGTGGAATATGGTCCTATAGGGCATAGAACCAAACCCAAGGTACCAAGGTATATTACCCATAGTTTTTAACAGTAGTAAACCCACACTGAGAGAATACGCTGCAAAATTATTGGGTCACCTCTACTGAGGGAAGATTACGTTCTCACAGAATACCAGCGTGAAATAGCAACATAAAGGTGTTGTATATCAAGCATTCCATCTTAGTCCCCAGAAATGACAACGCATGTGTACCTTTAATCTTTGTGGAAAATTTACTTGTAGGTGTCAGGGGCCGTACTCATCGCTTCCCACTAGGTTAACTGTGTACTCGTTACCATTAATATATAAAAAAAAATTAGAATTCTTTATTATAACTCAAAATTCTAACAAATATTGTAACAAAAGTGTATTGTATGATAAGCTGGGATCCTGGGGTCCTCAAATCCAGGTTAGTTCCACAGTTCACCTGACAGAATAAATAGTAGTGTGTAATATAATATGAGTTTTAAGGTCAATCAAGGCAATTTTCTTGGTGCAAATTGGGCCGTTATTTTTAACTTCTAAATTACAACACAATCTTTATATTTTTTTTACTATCAAAAACGTCGTAAGAGCTCCTTAAAACCTACCTGGAAAAAAAGAAAGAGACAAAGACAATTAAGAACTACGCCACACGCTAAATAAATAAAAACTGTACAAAGTACATCTGTTCAAAACAGTTAACTTGTGGACTGGAAGTAAGTCATAATTTACATAAGTTGAAGTGAATTAAAAAAGGGAACTCGGTGTGGCGTTTTAAAAAAACATAAAGTATTCGCGTATCGAAACCTTTGATACGACCCTTTCATTAATCCGTTCGTAACTGTTGACTGCAATCCGACAACTCTTTTTACTATATCCTCTCCCTGAGAGGTGATGCAACGCAATTTTTATAGCAGATATGAAGTTGCTTTCCGTACAAAAAGAAACTCTCACATACCATATTCGAGGATTTTTTCAATGATTTCTCTTTTTAATTCTCCTGTATAGAGCACTGAGCATGAAAAATCCACGCATACGACGCAAAAGAACGGCAAGTATACATTTATGAATGATCTAGAAAACATCATCATTATATTTTTTTAATTCATTTCAATAGAATATCCTAAAACGTATTGAAAATAATATCAAATGTTTTTCTTGGCAAGAATAATTTTGTTTATTGTTCACTGACCTAAAAACTTTAATGCACACGACAGATATGTTTTTTTTTTATATTTCCACATACTACTAACTTTGCTGTTCGTATTATTACTATTTTCAATATTAGCCTATCCAGAAGGTTGCAATTCAAAACTAGGTTAGTCTTAGAAAGGCTACATTTTTCAAATAGTTATTACGTCGCTTCTTTGTCAGCTAATTGAATGTTTAAGCTACTGCGCTAACTCGGCTATTGAAACGCGGGGTAAATGGAAACACAAGACATCGACGTTAGACAAAAGGAAAATAGACTTTTGAGTGAGTTAAAGCTAATTTATTACAAATTCATTTTTCAGTTTGATCTGGAATATAATTTCGCAATATCTTTTAAACTTTAGCTGAATAAGACAAAGTTTAAAAGATATATTTACTATACTTATATACTGGTCAATTTATTGGACGTTTAGGCTTAAGGTTTATCGTTATTATTGGTGATATTAACACAATATGTCCATCTCTTTACTTGCTACTAGTGTAATGGAAAGTTTACAGTTTAATCATATTATTAATTATTTTTTAACTTCGGTAGCACATGATTATACACCTAAAATCTAGCAGCTGAATACCAGCATAATACTACTATATTTCGTATGGTGAGTGGAGGTATCCAGGGACCCATTAATAGGTAACAAGGCGTTTCATCTCAGTCCCCAACCCAAGAAATGATAACGCATGTGCATCTTGGATCTTTGTTGATGATTGAAGTATATATATATTTTTTTTTATTACATTAAGAGTAACAAACGAGCACACAGTTCACCTGATGGTAAGTGATTCCTGCGGATGATGACATCTACATTCATCCTTGGCAAGGATCCGTAATGTAGATGTGTTGACACCGATGAGGACTGAGATGGACTGCCTCGACGCCAGTAATAAAGGTCTTCGGATACCGGCACTCACCAGACAAAACACAGCAGCATTATGCTGATCCTACCCCAGTCGAGTTGAGCCGTTAATTCTGCAGCTAAAAACCAACTGGAGTGTAGCTCTACCACAGCAAAACTTTAAGCATTGTAAGTAATTACTTACGATTAAGTTAATAATTCATTTGTATGCAATGATAGTATCTGTCAAGCACTCATTTTACTTATTTACAATCAGGGTAAGCTATCCCTGCAAAACATTTGGAATAACAAGATGCAGATTTTTTGTACCGTTGAAAAGATAAAATGCCTTATTATTGGTAGACATCAATAGTTTCACCGAACACGCCTTGCCATTAAACAAAAGCATTTAACTGCTATTTTAACCAAGTATTCTACGAAAACATTGTCTTCGTCCAGTCGATTCGACTCATTGATGTTAAACAGCTCGTTTTTAAGCTCGAGGTTGCCTTAAACACCGTGTTTTTCGGTCCTCATCATTCACTTTACGTCAAACGTTAGTCATATTTTACGATTCAAGTACAGGAATAGAGCTCGGTACAGTATATTCTTCGTACAATTTGGCATAGGACAAAGAATACCATAGACCAATTTGTATATTAGTTATGTCACTTGTAACCAATTGAGCGATTTTACTCGACATCAATTGATAAATGACCACCAATCATAAACTCAATTACCTACTGACCCAACTGTTCAATATTAAAGGGTCCTTTAGATATATTTATTTTACCGACATATGACATTTGATCTCAACAATTCGGGATGATTATTTATTCTCATAATTTCAGATATTATATTTATCTGGGTATCTCCTCTATGTTTAGAACTTATTCAAACACAGCGACAACTCTAACAAACTTGTACTGGAAGTTATAACAGATTTAAAGTATCATATAGCTATAGGTATTATAGATATAGACCAATACTATCTGGGCATAGGAACGGGAAACAAAAGCAGTGGTACATATTAGATATTGAACAACATACTTATAATATATGTTAAACGTGGATATGTGTTGTGTGATTTTATTGACTAAATATAGTATTAACTCTCTATTATTTTTATTTTTCTGTATTGTGTCTTTGAGAAACCTGCAATGCAAATTTACAATTATAATATTTTTTGGGATATTTATTACTATATTTGCTTGGTTGGTCAATAAATAAAATAAAAATGTAATAAAACAAATATATAAATACCAACCAGACGGGAATTCCTCGACAGGGGAGCCCAACGATCGAGGATTAGGGAGAAAAGTGGAGAAACCTACGGACTATACGAGCGTTGTCGAGGAGAACGGCCTTCTTTTTTGAGACCGGACATGCCCGTCCCGGAGTCCGGACCGTCTCGGGTGATTAGAGAGGCTGGTTGGAATCAATCCATTTACAGATATGGCTATATGCATAATTAAGGTTAATCAGTATTATTATTATTATTAATCCTACCTATCTTATTACGACATCACTTATGAAATTACACATAGCACTTGATTCCTTTTATCATTGACTCTTTTGTCTATTCAAACGTGCCATCGCATACTAAGAATATTTTGAAAAAGATAAGCGTGTTTACGTTTAACTCATAAAAAGTTACTCCATCTACACACAGGTTAAAAAATGTATTTGTATGATGGTACTAATATTGCACAGTTTAAGAGGGAAACCAAATAAAGTCGAGTCTAGTCGGTAAATTGAAAGGGTGCATCACTGAATATGGCTCCCCTTTTTTATTATGAGACGCTTAATAAATACAAATAAACAGCTAATATTATTCAATAAACACGTTTTTAAATAGAAACGTTCTCTGAATTGATTTACTTTTTGGAAAATTAATAACAGATTGTAGTTTTATCGGTCTAATTTTCCATGAAATGCTTTATATGGCGTTAATGATGAAAAATTATGACCGGAATCAGCCGTCGCCACTGGTATTAACGAAGCGATACGACGTAAGGACCTTGAAGAAAAGAGGCTACACCTTTTTTCAGGTTTTCTAAGGTCGGCAGCGTATCTGCAATTCCTCTGGCATTGCGAATGTTCATGGGCAGCGATGATCATTCATATTCATACAATCCGGTGAGCTGCTTTCTCATTTGCCACGTATCCAATAAAAATAATTATGAATAATAATTATGAATTATGAATAATTATAAAATATTTATGAATAATATTGTCATCATCAATAATAATGACAGTAAATATTCTACCTTTCCGATTCAACATAATAATTGTTAAAAAAATTACTAGATTTGTTTTTGAAATACGATTTAATAAAATTAAAGAGGCAACTCGCTCCACCGTTCATCATTCATAATGTATCACAGCGTAGGATAGAACCCCCCACTAAATGGAGTGATGACTTATTTAAGCCTGCAGGAAGGTGGATGATGGTGTAGACTTGGCCTCAAATATAAAAATTCCGATTGGCGACAGCAGGTGGCGTCCGTCAGAGTCTAGGTCCGCATACCAAAACCTCGGACGGTCAGTAGTCATCACCATCCATTCTCCACTCGGGAGAATCTTTCGATAGCTAGGGAACTGGCAGCTTGGGTGGCACCGTCAGATAGGAATGTGATCAGAGCAGACCGACAACTCAATTCATGAGCGCTTAGTGTAAGTAAGAGAACCAAAAACTACTTAACCAGCGCACGGACCCCTCAGTTCCGTGAGCCCTGTGTCCGATGAAGCTGTAAGATCTGCATAGGCTAACAGCATCAAGATTAACAGAATCTAGAAATATGAACTGAAAGCTATCATATTTTATCTATGCTCTCCAACACCTTAAGCGCGTAACAGACCCACCGACAGCTCTCACAGCATATTACTCGTATGCTTACTCGGGAAAATCTTATGCCTTAGTTTTATAGGGAAATAGCAGTGATATTAATAAAATATTTATTCTACAAAAGAAATGTATCAGAAATATAGTTAATATAGACCAAATCGAATTTAGAAAGCCGTATTTCATCAAACATTAGATTTTAACCGTCTTTTCCATGTATATATTTGAATCTAACTAATGTAATGTAAATTCGTCAGGAAACATATATATTTATACACATCAAAATCTACAACTATAATTAAAAGAAATGAACGCAATCAAAATCGTATTCTAATGATCGTATTTTATGGCAGATTGTGGGGAAGTCTGTTCGACAGTGGACTAATGATGGACTGAAATGATAATGATGATTGCCGATTCTAGATATTTATTAATATTTAATTAAGAGTAACAAACGAGCACACAGTTCCCTGATGGTAAGTGACTCCTGCGACCCTTCACATCTAAGTTCATCCTTGACAAAGAATCATAATGCAGATGCGGTGTTACCCTTGAGGATCGAGATAAAATGCCGTGTGAAGTAATAAAGGTCTCCGGAGACCTACACTAACCATACGAAACACAGCAATATTACACTCCCATTTTACGCTGGTACTGTATAAGGGTGTGGTCTAGCCCCGGTCAAATCTAGAAACAAACTGCAGTGTAAATTTATCACTGTTAATCATTCATCATCAATCATTATCTCATTGATTTTTTATTATTAAGGTTATTTTAACTACTTACATACATTTAAATAGAAAAACTATATATATAAAAATATTTGAAAATAAAACTAAAACATATTGAAATTGCTAATTCATCGAACGTATGTGCTATTTATTATAAAATTTCATTTATGTGTAAAATGAAATAGAGACCGTCGAATTGCATTTTTAAAAAAAAAATCCAAAAAATATCTATGAAGCGCTGCTCTTTGTAAAAATATTTTTGGTTTAAATTGTATGATTATATGAAATTAATAATTGATGAAATGACATTGATAATTATGACATTGTTTCATAGTGAAAAAGTTTTATTTTACTAAAAGTGATACACTGTAATATACCGTGCAGGGAATCAATACAGGGTACACTAATTATCGATGAGTGCACCAACAATTATAGCGACCTCAACGATTCAAACGTGTAATAATAAAAGGGCCGTGAATTTACATAGGATCTCAGTGGAATCAGCAAATACTGTTATAAAAACAATGGCGTGATAATGAGGGTCAGCACGCCGACAACGCTCTACAAGGAACTTCGCAAACATTGCACTTTTTTGTACATAGCACACGCTTCTGGACCCAAACCGTATACGAGACGGATCATATTTGCATATGGATGTAGGATAAAATTAAGAAATGTTTTGCAAACTGACGATGGAATCCTTTGAATTTTATCTAAAATATAAAGACAAATATTTCACAAGAAAATTCCTAAAGCCGTTCCCCGTAATCACAACATCACCTCTAGGTAGAGTAAATTAAAAGTCCTTTGATCCTAAAAACCAGTTAATTATTATTGAAATGAAATAAATGTTTACTACATCTTAACCGCCTGGTGGTCAATACTAAAAATCAATCAGTTAGTTTTATTTTATGCCCCTTTAATATTTTATTCCTTATAATATATTGTTATTGTTTTGTCATTTTGTCATTTTTATGATAACCAAAAAGTCTTTTTATGAAAGCAAGAGTGACAAACGAGAATTGATATTTATCCTGAATATTGATTTTTTGTTTTATCATTGAGTTACAAACAAGCACACAATTTGCCTGATGGTAAGTGATTCTTGCGGCCTATGACATTTGCATTCATTCTCGACAAGGAGTCCTAATGCAAATGCGTGGATGGAATGCCTCGTCACCAGTGATAAAGGTCTCCGAATCCCTACACTTCACACTGGTATACTGCGAGGGCGTAGTCCGTCCCCAGTCCCAATATATATATATATATAAATAGCTTCATAAATGAATGCTCTATTAACAAAAAAACACTTCAAACTTATTCAAACAGGAAGACAAAGTGTAAAAAGGACAAATATAAAATATATAAGTAAATGTTATTAAAAACATAACCATCTTATACTCAACATTACGTATTTGTCTGATCATTCTCAACCAGCAAAAAACAAAATCAAATCAAGCAATAGGCCTCGAATTAATCTCCTTATTTGATTTTACACCATGTCTTTACAACATTTTTATTTCATTACATATACAAAAGAGGGATTTAAAGTTGCCAATAAAAAATTCAAATATCGATTGTACCGTACCGAACTTCCAATTGAAAAGTCTTTTGTTTACTCGTAGAGGGTCGCGGGTTTATCCCCAAAACACCAGCCCTTACAAATGAGCTCTTTTAGACCCCACTTGATGATTGACGGGTTAGTACGGTCGCGTGCGCATCTAGAGCGTGTTTTACACTAACGGTTCTCAACTAAAGTATAAAATAATAAAAAAATAATAATAATTATGAATTATTACCTGGGATCGTTTCCTTGGTCGGTTTCTATTTGCTCTAAACGATTTCGGTGACAAATACATATCTCTTGCAAACATTTGTACTCAAAGTAACTTTTGTGCGTAAAAGTATATTAAAAATTAGGAAGTAACTGTTCTTAAAAAAAATATATTTTTACTTTATTTGCACGTCTAAAAATATACAGTGCTTACAAAAAGATGGGCTAAATGCTTAGTAGCACTTACTCCCTGCTTACATTTGGCTTGAGGAGAGAATATAGGCTGCTAAAGAATTCTTTTTGAGAATTATGTAACTTTTTGTGCAATGTCTGTCTTTTCTTGTGTATAAAATAAGATAATAAATGAAGAGTAATAAAAGTAAATATATTAAGGGCTAAAAAAAGATACTTATATTTAATTTTTAAACTATATAAGACTTATGTCTGATAATACAATCAATCACTGCTGCAACATTAGCTAACGATCTCAGATGAGACGATTAAATGAAGCTTGTCTTGCTGTTTAATGTGTTTGGTTCATTGTATATTTGGTGATAGCTAACTCCAAAGTCTAATGGCATGTGGAGTAAGGATATAAATAGTTATAAGACACCAGTTTCATAAAAACAAGTGAAAAGTAAAACTATCTGAAGAGACAAACAGCGTTAGCACGAGTCACCCCAATTTTAAGAATTACATTTTAAATATTAAGGGGCAGATGGATAGTTCAAGACAATGAATTCAATAAGGTTAAGTACTATAAAGAAACTACGATGTGTAAGAGATTTACACTAAGAAAGATGTAGGGATATTTCTTCATACTTACATAAGTCAAAAATGAACCGTATGCATTTATTGAGATGCTGATCCAATTTGCTTAGATGTTCTATAGCTAAAATCAAACTATATATAAGCATTGTCTTTGTTGTTAGAGGCAAAAAGCTCTTACGGCAATACAAACGTATAACATAGAGCATTGGTAACTCTACTCAATGATGTGAAGACGCCAATTGAGTCTTGTCAAATAATAGTCTAAGATCCTTGACTATAGTCGCATACGGAACCACAGTACTACTATATGACATTTACGGCACCAATTTAAAGTTGAGTTTTGTGTGTTGACCAGCATTGCCAACTATAGTTGCTTGACAATTATTGCATAATAGCGTAATAAAATAGCACATAAAAACATCAATGAAACTTTACTTATGTTGCTCCTATCGAAGATGCTATTATGATCGCAGTTAAGCCCATTAAACATATTCTCAATATTGGTGGATTCATAAATTCGCAAGTCATCGGCATAAGGATCAAAGGAACAATGAATTTAGGAAGTAATGAGATTTATTAAAAAAATAAAGAGGAAAAGAGAGAGAATTCTGCCTTGCGTTTCTCAGGGCGGAATTCTCTCTCATTGCAGCCTATGTGAACTGCCTACAGATGTCCACGAAGATTCGTGCAAGCAAGCAGCAGCAAGCAGTCCTGTACTTAAACTACAAAAGACTAGCTACAAAAGCTACAAGCTACTAAAACTATAGCATGAAGAATGTTGTGATCGACGGCATTAAACGCGTTAGAGAAATTGATTAATACTATTACTGTCAGTTACGTCTCCTGCGTATAAATAAAACAGTGTATTACTATATATTTATTTACTCTTTATTGCATTAACCTTAACAAAGTTAAAAGTTCATAAAGGGTGGATATATATATATATATATATATATACATATATATATATACATATATATATATACATATATATATATATATATATATATACTATGTATATATACATGCTACTACAATATTTCATAAATTTCTCTTTTCCTTTACCACAAAGTTTTATTTTTGCGTTCATAACAAATCTAACATTGAAATCAGACCACTTACTCGGTCTATTGACGCGTCATCCGAACGCAAGCTGTCGCACGAAAAAAATTCCACAGTGTAAACACCGGCTAACTATTGTTCCCGGTTTTCAATAGAGCCATTGTCAGGGAGTGCGTTGTGAAAAACTAATGGTGCAAACTCGAGAGCAGAGCGGGATGTATGCAGGGAATACATAGGTGCTCCTATGTTAAAGCGAGAAAGCACTTTTAGATTGTTCTTCAAATGTTTGCAAGTCTTGAATAATCTTGGTGGTGAAAAAATTAATACTTCTAAATTTATTAATACTATCCATTTTTTTTTATTAAATATTTTTTAACAAAATTACAGTCACGATGACAAATAAGAACACAGTTTCCTGGATGTTAAGTTACACAACATTCATCTGCAATAACACCTTGTGTTTTTGATTCTCATCACATGATAAATATCAGAATTAAGATTTGTTTATACCAAACTAAACGGTGAAATAACAGGCTCATATTGGTCGTCGCAGTGCAACACTACCCTCTCCTAGATGGAATGTCAAACTATGCAAGTCTACGGGAAATCTATGATTACAGGTAGCTCAGGATCGTACTCTATGGCAGTCTGTGGTGGACGCATGTGTTCAGCAGTGAAGTAGTGATAGGCTGAGATGCTGACGATGATGTTGAAAGGTTAAAAGGTTTTCTATAAGACCGTATCACTTTCCGTTGTACCAGTACACACTGCAAACTACATACAATACAAAGTTGTGACGCATGGAATGGATTTCCGATGGATAGAATATTCTTAATAATGAAAGAAAAAAAGGAAATTAAGAGATTAGTGACATCTACATTCATTCTTGACAAGGAATCATAATGCAGATGCGTTGTCACTCTTGAGGACTGAGATGGAATGCCTCGTCACCGGTAATAAAGGCCACGTTGTACAATGGGCGTTCTTATAACACACACACACACATCATCAGCCTGTACCAGTCAACTGCTGGATATACGCCTCTTCCATGGCACGCCACTTAGCGCGGTCTTCAGCTCTTCTTCTCCAGTCTCTGCCCGCTGCCCTACGAATATCATTTTAACAATAGCGTTCTTATAGTTAAATGAAAAGTAAAGATTTTTTTTTTACAAAGCTAAGGGGGACTAACTAGCATACATTTCACCCGATGGTAAGTGACGACTACGGCCCATAAAACTTATATCTATCGGTAACAAAGATTCAAGATGCACATGCGCTTACACCCCTGTGTAGTGAAATGAAATGTCTTGCTACCAGGTAGTGGGTCTACGGATCCCTAAACTCACTAAACGAGACACAGCAGAGTGATTTTTACCGATACCCTGAGAAAGCCGACCTATCCATGCTAAGCAGCAGCTGCTAACAAGCTACAATGTACAATCTACTGCTCTTAAAAATGTCTCAGTTTAAGCCTACTCTAGCTTCATTTTCAACATTTAAATAGGCATCAATTCTAACTCGATATATATGTGCCATCGTTATGAAGAACGGAATTGTGGTAGCTTCTTTAGAATTCAAGAAGTCCTCGTTCATGGGCCACAGCTCGTTATATTTTGATTCGTATTTAGTTATTACAGTTTAGTGAACTAAAACAATAAAATATTACATTATTTCAAGATTTGAGTTTAATATTTAAAGCACTCACATATTTCAAATTATGTCTTGTTTCAAAGATATGAAATGGAAACAGGAAATATGCTTATAATACACGTATTATGACTAGGACTATTAGACAATATAAAACATTATTTTTCGACAATAATACTTTGAAAATCCTATTATTAACATGCCTTATCTAGTGAGAATTCTGTAGAAACCATAGACAACGATCAAAGAATCAAATAAGAGACCACACAACGTCCGCGCGATGCACCTAAAGTTCACGCGAAGTTAAATTTTACTATTCCTGCGAGTAACAAGCAGCGGAGAATAAAAATGATTCGTTCTAGTAGAGACGGATTCGACTCACGCCGACGCCCGGTTGTTTCGACCGCCTTGAGGAAAGCTTAAAAGTTTATGCACAGACCAACTTATAGACAGAGAGTTTTGTTTGCCCCATAAATAATCGATTATATATGTATTGTTTTATAATTACATCTAAACACACTTAGGAGTCCCTCCTGTATCTGGGGTTGTGGGTTTAAAACTAGTTACTTAAAATTTGCCTGGGTGTATCGTCCTAAAAAAGCACTTCATAATAACACTAATAAACACTACTAAATTATGTTATATAATTTGTTAAATAAATGCCAAAATGGGGTTTCCTTAATTATTGTGAAAGTGCATGTGTGTGCAAAGCATATAAACAAACTAACTATGCCTATATAAAGCAACGGTTTCTTTTAGAACTTTTAAAAGGGAACATGACGGACCGATACATGATTTTTACGTATACTTTAGCCGGTTACTCAGTACACGCAACAAAAGTTCTCAAAAGAAATATTTTTCCCGTTTTTGTAACATTTTTCATTGATGCTTCGCACCTATTGGTCGTAGCGTGATATTATATAGATTTCTTCGATTTCTTCGATAAATGGACTATCCAACACAAAAAGTATTTTTCAATTCGAATCAATGGATCTTGAGATTAGCGCTTTCAACCAAACAAACTCTTCAGCTTTATAATATAAGTATAGATATAACACTCTACAAATCAATTGCTCTGTGGACAAAAGTAACTTGGCGTGAAGTCCAAACTTAGCGCTAACAGTAACGTTCGCTCATTTTCTAACATTCTTAAAACTACCGCACGTGAGAGCTGAGTTTAGATCAAATTTATTTATTATTGCATAAACATTGGCAAAGCTCATCGAATAGTTATTTTCATTCGTTTTACTGAGTTTATGGCGACATACCTACTTGATAATAAATGATCATGCCCCCCATGGTAACATTTATCCTCGATAAGGAATCATAATGCAGAATGAATATCTAGTCGCCCTTATAATAAGGTCTCCCGTTTCCTTCACTCCTTAACTCAACGTTGATATTTCGTAAAAATGTGATCCATCCATATCATGAACTGTTCCGTGAATTTATCTCGTACGATGCGCTAATTTACTCACTGTTATTATATTTATATATTTACTGCCATAAAGGTAAGATTTTCTGTCTTTTATGTCCAAAATTCTGGAATCCAGTGTGCACAAGCAAATTTCCTTATTTATATCTAAACTTAACCTGCTGAGTCCCTATCAGTCGGGTTTTCGCTCCGGTCACAGCACTACCACTGCTTTTATCAAAGTCAATGATGACATTAGACACCCTGTCTAGTTGGGGTGTTGATTGATTTTTCGAATGCATTTAATACAGTGGATCATCATATCCTTCTTTCTATCCTCTCCCATTACAACTTCGCTGCCTTGGAAGGGTTTTCTTCATATCTTCGCGGTCGGCTGCAGTCAGTCAATGTATGCCAAAATTACTCAACTTTGGCCGAGGTAGATACTGGCGTATACTTTCCCCTTCAAATAAAGTAAATTGTAATTTAAATGCTATTCAGGATTGGTCATCTCGTTTTGGAGTCACCGTCAATCCTTTGAAATATCAAGCAATGCTCGTAGGTAGCCCCAAGATACTAGCTAAGATTAACATTTTAAATTTACGGCCTGTCCATTATAATTATATTTTAATATAATTTAATATTTCTGTGAAAAATCTTGGTCTACATATTGACAACACTTTTAAATGGTGAATACAAATCACAGAAACTAGCTGCAAAATCACTGCCACCTTACTATCTCTTTATTGTCTAAAGAATTTCCTTCCCGTCAAAGCAAAGATCATACTTGTCCAAACATTAATATTGCCTTTAATTGATTATGCAGATGTGTGTTACCCGGACCACTCCCTTGAACTTCTTAACACACTGGAGCGCCTGTTGAACAACTGCATTCGATTTATTTTTAGTTTACGTAAATATGACCATATCTCACAATATCGATCTCAGCTTAATTGGCTTTCCATACAACAAAGGCGTAATTCCAGAATTTTGCTTATTCTCTCCTCCATTTTAAATGATACGTCATCACCTTATCTTAAAATAAATTCCAATGTCTGTATTTATCTCATGACAGAATTCTTCGATCTTCGTTTAATAACAAGATTTGTATTCCAGCATATCTCAGCACACCTTGGGTTGACTGGTCGAGAATGCCTGTCTTCTCTAGGACAGCATACTATGTGTAAATATCTCGTGTCTTTATTGCGAATGAATGGATTACAATCCGTAAATTTTTGAATGGTGTGCTCAATTGTCACCCTTGATATTAAATAAAAAAAAGGAATATCAAGGTTTCAATGTAAATTGATATAAATGAGTATATACATACAAAACTTATTCTCTATAGACATATGTCTAGGAAAGTAAAAAAGTAGTAACAGCCTAAATATATATAAAGCCCACTGCTGGGCGAAGGCCTCCTCTCTAGAGGGTGTTAAAGCTTTGTCTACGCGGCTTCACTGCAGATTGGCGGACTTCACATGTATTCGAAATATTTTTTTTATTAGTACGTAATACATCGAATATAAGACCGTACATTTTTATGTGTTTTAACGCGTCTGTATTCATTATACGTCTTATATTCGATGCAGGGTATTGACTACTGCTAGATATAATGGTACGCAAACAAATGACGTATGCAGCCGACTTGCAATTACTGTGCGTTAACGGTCTATGACGGTCAAATTTTAAAAACGCTGTCTGTACCTTTATTATTTATAATGATATCAAAAAAAATACTTTTAAACTAAAAGTTTTTGTTTATGCTCATCAGAAAGTGAACATGATCGTTCTTCTGACGATGAAAGTGTTTGAATAATAAAATATAATTTTCAGTTCTTTAAGTATATTCATACGTTTGTTTATTCAACACTTTATAATAAGAATACTTAATTCAGGTTTTTTTTTATTTCTAGCTTGAAATATTTGGGGTGCGTCTTTTAATCAGTGACGTCTTATATTCGATGTAATACGGTATTTCTTCCACATGTAGGTTACCTTACAATGTTTTTCTTCACCTTCGAGCAAGTATATCAGCACTTAAAACTGTTGAGCCGAGGATAGAACTCGGTTTGATCGCGTACATTAAAAGCGAGGGCTTAGATACTGAGCCACCATATCAAGGAATTGTATAAATTGACTTAAAACTATAAATATATTGAATGATTTTTATAATACTAATATTATATAGTACCTCAAAATTCGATGTCGAATAGTAATTGAAAACTCCAGACGAAGTCGGTTAGTAACTTAAAACTAAAGACGAAATCGGATAGTAACTTAAAACTAGAGACGAAGTCGGACCGTACAGTCAAATTGTTATGTGCACCAAGCTTAATACGTAATTAGTGTCATCTGAGACTCTTATTATTGTTGACGAGGGATCCCATTTTATTCCTCGGGGATGGCAACGATCCTGCATTATCATTCCTTATGGAGGATGAACGTGAGTCATGGGCCACATGGATCACTTTTAAAAAGCTGAACAATGTGCTTTTTTACCACCCTCAATTAAACCAAAGAAAAGAATATGTGCATCACGAGTAGATAACAAAATAAAGGGACTGGGGAAAAGAGTTAAATATTATCAAAAGGCTACTGTGTTTCGTATGGTGATGCCACCATACGGTGGTGGTAAAGAAAGATGTCAGAGAACTTATTTCTGGTGATGAGGCATTCAATCATAATCTGCAGAGGTCAAAAACGCATCTTATTACGATGATAATTGATCACCCCCGTCATAAAAAACTTACAACAGCACCAATGACTAAATATATCGTAGATAATCTCATCAAACTATTTTTTTATATTGAGGGTGATAAACGAACACACGGTTCGCTCCATGACCATCCAGCTCAGATTCATAGTAATAAGGATCAGCCGATCCCCGCACTCACCAGTCGAAACAGTATCGTTATTTACGCTGATATTCAGTGAGTCAAGCTTAACAAAGCTTAGTATAGTAAAGCTTTTGAAATATAAATGCCGTAATATAATGCCGGTACTCGTATAATGGGGCTTTTTTGGTTAAGCTATTGTGGGTCTAAACAATTAAATGTGTGACCGCTTAGCGAAGTTTAGTCGTTGACCATTACGTAATTTAGTTAGTACATTGCGAGAGATGGTGCTTATTGTAACCGCTAGATGGCAATAGTTGTATGCATAAAGCTCCACTAATGAGTTGGCTTGTGGCCCAATAAAACCACAATTATTATTTATATAAAGCTTCATATAAAGTGATGTGTAAAGGCGGAATTAACGCCTTAGGCATTCTCGACCTTAGGAGGCAGTCAACCTTAGGATGATGCAGAGTTGAATCGAAGTTGTCGACTTTACGACGCGATAATATATATTCATACTTACATACTTACATATGGTATATATATAATAAAAATACATATCAATACATAATTATCTTATGTTAAGATGATTCCGCCAATCTGTTTAAAAATAGCTCCCGAACTTTCACCTTAAACGCGTAACGATTCGTAGCCGCCCCGACTTCGGGAGGATGAGCGTTCAAAAGAAGAACGGATTGAACAAAGGAGTGGATAAGTAAGTACTTATGAGAGAATACAGTGTAAAGAATTATTACCAGATTTTGTAAAAATTGTGCTTTATTTAAATAGCCGCTAAGGAAAAGGATAATAGAAGAATAGAATGTTATCAAAAAATATTACTGTTAGTGGGATGTAGGAAATTGAAAATAAAATAGAGACAGTATTTCAATGATATTAGGCGTAATAAACGAGCACATAGTTTGACGGACGCGTGATTTAGAAGAAGAGTAGCTTGAATGCCTGACTACGTCGCGGGTCACATGTGGGTTCGATTCCCAGATGAAAAATAATATTTTTGGGTCGCATTTTATTGGCTTTCGAGTCTGCATGTGTTGTATATATGTTCCGTGACCCTGATACTGCGTCTGAACCTTCCTCCAATATTAGTGCACATCTCCCGATTCTTTCTTTCATCATTATTGAGTATAAACTGAAATATACCAAAAAAATAATAGTTATAAGATTATTTTTACTACTTCTAACAATATATAATAATATAATAGACGTCCACGTGTTTATTTTATTTATTTATTTATTAGGTATGCCAACAGCAAAACATATACAATAAAATACTTGAAATTAACATTAAACCAACCTTGCATATATGCTTGCCAATTACAGGCACACACAACTTTGAATAACAACAAAACAGAAACTAAACAATTACCAATTAAAATTTACCCAACTTTATAATAGGTATGACAATAATTATTAATAAACATAATTAACAACATCAAGAAAGTAAGTGTATATTTATGTAAGATAAAAAATAATAAACTAAAATAAAAATGAATAGTAATAAAACGTGTACGAAAGTAACCTGCAGGCCAATTAAACTACGTTAATTAATGATTTTCAGTACTTTATTTCTAAATATATTGAGGTCATATGTGTTTAGTTCATTATATTTAGAGCAGATCCTGGAAATTGGTTGATGAAGTCCTAGGTTAGTTTTAGACTTAGTCCTAGGGTATTTTAAAAATTTTAGAGATTGGTTCACGGGGATAATTGTAAGAAATATTGAAGCCTATTTTATCTATTATATATATTATCTATATTATATATATTATCTTATATTAAGGCTAATACTTTTGATTCTACCTCTTAAAGCTTTATAAAGAAACATCAAGTCCAGTAACGTTAAATTGATTGAAATCGATTGCGTAGGTGTTTGTAGGTATTTATTGGTTTAAAAAAAATGTATTCGTAACTAGCCATCGCGGTGTACAGGCTCGCCTAGTACGGCGGATGCAGTCAACAATGAGGGTGAATAAAAAAAGCATTGGATTTTTTTTTCTCTAAATATGTTAACTTGTGTTTCTTTTATCTGTATATCTCTCTAGTGCTGTAATAAATATTTTTTACTAATTTAACTTTTTTTTACTTGACGAAACAGTATCGCCAATATACAATTTTACTTAGAAAACGAATAAGATCATCCCTTAGCCAGTTTAAAACTGCGGCGTCACTCTACCACATCTAGCCTTATTCAATCCCACGTCAACAACCATAATATGATCTTGCTTTATCTTAATTAAAAATTATGGATATATACTCAAAATGTAGAATTTAAAAAGGCGTTAATAAGGTAGATAGTACGTATAGAACTTGACAACACTGCCTACCCCATTTGAGATAAAAGTATTACCTTATACATTATGTATAGTCCTTGAAGACAGTGTCTAGACTGACGTCATGGTCACTAATTAGCTGGTAGAGTTGATGTAGCGTGACAATTTCAATTTGTCGTCCCATTTGTACGTGTTTATTGTTGCAATTAAAACTCAAACGCCACATGACTTGTATTTTTTTACATCAATGTTCTTAACGTGTAGCACACATCAAAGTGACCTATAATCTATTTTAATTCCCCTTTTTTATATTGAGAGTAATAAACGAACACAATTCACCTAGTATTTAACATTTGTATTCTGTCATTCGTAGAGCTACACTGCTTGATTCTAACTGCACGATGAATGGATCAGCTCGACCGGAGTAGGTGGTCCTACCCTCACAGAATACCGGCGTGAAATAGCATAACGCTGCTGTGTTTCGTCTGGTGAGTGAATGGATCCGCAGACCTTTATTTCTGGGACGAGGCATTCCATTTCAATCCTCAACGGTGACAACGCATCTGCATTATGATTCCTTGTCAAGGATGAATGTAGATTACATGGGCCTCAGAAATCACTTAACATTAGGTGAACTGTGTGCTCGTTTGTAACTCTTAATGTAATAATAATAAGTTAAAAAAAGGTCGTTGTCCTCCCCGGTTGAGCTTTAATTTTCTGCCACGTACAACTACTCTGTCGAATCAACTGTCCTGATCCCGCGTTATTTTCTTAGCAATACCACTTAGGGGCCCTCAAGAAGAGAACGTACACCTTTTAGAGCCGGTACCGCATCAGCGACTCCTCTGATGTTGTTAATGTTCATCACCGCTGTTATCACATCAGCAGCAGCAACTCGTTCGTTTGCCATATGTTCTTTAACAAAAAAAGAGCCAACCCATTCATAAAGTAGCTTGTAAGAAACTACTGCTTACCTGTTAAATATTCAAATACATATGTCGCGCTGCTTTAAGGCTTTCTCTGAAGTTCTTTTAAAAAAATATACTTTTTAACCAGTCCCGAAAAAATCTGTGGAATTATTTCCTCATAACTTTTATTTAAATTTAATAAAAATAAAAAGTTTATAACAAACCGGTAGGAACGGCGTGTGCGATATGCACGGATATGGTTAACCATATTCTGGTATCTTTGCAACATTGATTTTAAAATAAAAAAAGTACAGTAAAATGACAGACCTATATATAAACCTCACTGCTCTTAGGTCTTAGAATTAGAGGTCTATGCTGTCTCAGCGTAGACCTTTAGGTCCTCTCTGTGAACGAAGTCGACAGTGCCAATCCACTACAGATTAACTTCGGAATATTTTTTATTTATTAGATATACATATGAAAGCATGGTGAGGAAACCCTCACAATACTTTTTCACCGCAGAGATAATAAATACTTTTAATTTTTTTTAATTATTATTAGCAATGTTATTAACATTACTAATATTCCGGTTAACCACTCAAACTAAGCTGAACATGCTTGCTGCAGGACAATAGTCGAATGGTGGATTCGAACCTACGACCTTAAGTTTGCAGACCGTACCCTAAGCCATTATGATATTGACGCTTCGAATTCTATTGAATATTTTTCATTACTGCCGGCGCCGGGAACGAACTTGATTCGCTCGCGTACCGTAAAACTAAAAGCCAGCGCTTAAACACGGAGCTATCACGGCTATTATGTAAATAACTTAATCTGCACTTTATACGAATTAGGAATGAACAATGACGTTGATGTGTTTAAAGCTACGCTTTTCATGAAATTTGTACAAATAAAATAGTTGAAAAACGCTGAAACCATTGCAAAAAGAAATATTCCAATTAACAAATATTTCATTATTATTTAAAAATTCTTAACTTTTTTAAAAATAGTAATTTTTCAGCTATTAGTTCTAGTACGTACGGCATGATAGGTTCTCGAAATACGTGACGTAAATTGAAATGACGTAGGTCATATCATTTTTGAGTTAGTTTCCGCGAGGCTTTCAAGTATAAAGGAACAGTATTCATTACGTAAAAATACGCCTTATTAGTGAATTTAAGTTGTTGACAAGACAACAATCGCGGACGTTGGTCAAGTTGATTCCCATATGATGTAAATCGTAACAATTGACGTATTTTTAAGGAATAGTGTAATAAAATTCTTCGACGTAGCTTGAACGGCTTATATTAAAATGACGTAACACGATAACTGCTACAGACATACTAGAAAATTTATAAATTTGTTTAGATACTTACCCACGATTACCACTTATACGATTGACTTACTTTAGAGCTTATTTTTTATAACCTCCTCACCAGCACTAAGGGATCCCTGGACTCACCAGACGAAAGCACAACACAGCAGCATTTTGCTGATATTATGAGTGAGGGCGTGGTCACACGCGGTCGAACTGACCCATTCATTCCACTTGCTCTACGGTAGTCTCTAAGGTGAAACAAGCTGATACTGTCCATAAAAGAATTATACAAATCATTCTTATTAAACATCAATCACATATTAATGTTTTTTTTTAAAATTGATGGCAAATGAGTATGCAGTTCACCTGATGATAATATATTACTGCCATCCATGAACATTTGCAGTACCAGAGGAGTAGCAGATACGTAGCTGGTATGATTATTGTATGTAATAAAAAAATAGGATAAAAAATGAGAACACAGCTCACCGGAAGTGATGACTGCAGTACTTCACATATATATGGTTCCTCAAAAAGGACTCAAGATGCGCCGGCAGGGCCATGAACTCCAGGACTGAGATGGTATATCTCGTTATCAGTAAGTATTCCCGCTAACACATGAAAAGCTGTCATGCACTTCCCTACTCCTGTGTAAAGCATGTGTAAAAAGACCGGAAGAAAGCACACCCAAAGTTCCTCGACTGAGAATCGAACCCTGGACTCGCAGGTACCTTAACAATACGCCACGCTGCCATCAATGGATACAAATATTACCTTTTCGATTATATTAAGCACGTACTGGTCGAACTCAAAACCTCCAATTTTGATGTCGGTTAAAAAAATATAAAAGGGATCCATAAACAACTACAATTATATTTAATCCGTATTGTATTATAATTATGACGTGTAGACAAGTGTGTGCTTTATAAAAACTGCGGTAGTGTCTATTGTATAATGACAATGAATGTATTCGATTTAAGTAATTATTTGGGGAAACCATTTGCATCTGTGCAAATACTGTACTATCAAACAAAAGTATTTTAAAAATACTATTATATTTGTAATAGAGTAACAGCCTATGTAGGGCACTTCTAGCCATAGGCTTTTTTGCTTGCTTGAAGAGGATAGATGAGGGCATTCCTAAAAGATATAAGAACTTCGTCTTATATTAGCAGACCGTTGACGTGTAAATGGCGATATCAAGCATATAATTTTGTCCGGAAAATGTCCCTTGTCGTGTGGAGATTAGTAATTGTTTAAACAGTAATTGCTGCCATAAACGTAAAAAGTAAGTAAAAATAATACTGCTTTTCGTACAGTAAGTAAAAAGAACTAAGGTGTAAATAATTAGTAAAAAGTCTAAGATTTTATATCTATGGCGGCATGTGACATATTGTCTAACTGTTTCCTCTAAAGACAGTATTTTTAATTAGCAGAAAATAAATGCGGTATCCCATAGAACTTGTAAGGAAATAAAAATCGATATGGTAAACGTATCGCACAAAAATGCTAATGATTGGTGGCAATGACAAAACAAGATGATGTTAATTGTTTCCGCCGTATTATTCATAGATCGCTCGGCAAGGTTTCGTTTATGCAAATCTCCCCCAACCCCGCACTGTTGCTTGCTTGAATCTTTGTTGGAATTCTTTTTGAGATTTTATTTTTGAAACAATGGCACCAGCATTACAACCATACCGACTAAGCACTCCGACTCAGTTTAAAGGCTTGGTGTCAGGAGATGTACAACAATAATTGAATGGTGGATTCGAACCGAAACCTTAAGTTTTGGAGATCGTATCCTAAACCATCAGACTATTAACGCTTCAGTACAAGCCCACTATTTTGATATGTGATATATTTCTAGTGATTGTGATTTGAACATACAAGACTAAGATTATGTCTGAAGTCTATAGCGGTTGTAGTTTGGCTTCGATGCTCCCATTACGCTCTAAGCTGTCGTCCTGTATATTAACAAGTTCCTAGGGGAAATAGTGTGCTTCGTTAAATCCAACTTCAACCCAGGGGTCAATCGACGGTTCTAATTTCGATTCTCTAATTACGGGAAACTGTGATACATCTTCTCACCCAATATCCTAATGCTTATAGAAGAAACGCTTAGTTTAGTTAACTTATTCCGATGATAACTTATGGAGTCGTTTCTCAACCTGAGGTACACAAAAGAATCTTCAATTAAAAGAATGAATTTTAATGTTTTATATAATTTAATATTATGTAATAACAACATAAAAAAAAACTTGCGTGTTTTTACGTTCGTGGGTCCCGTCATAAAAATGGTTAAGAAACAATATCTTACAGTATGGAGACGTGATCCTTCCCTCCTGGCCGTATGAGAAAGCTCTATTCAGCGTCCTACGCTCTCCACTAATCTTTTTTAATTTGGTAGAGAAAAATAGATTCGATTTCTACTTAAAAAATTCAAACATTTTCAGACCAATTCAAATACCCATCCCCAAACCAAAGAAAATAATTTGTGTGATTAATCGGCGGCTACATAACTTATCTATGTGTAACATTCACTAAAGGCGAGTTGTTTAGGTTTTATATGCGAGGGCGACTGCATATGACGGCCGCAAGCAGGGGCTTGCTGGGGTGAACCATAGACTACTTTAACATTAGAGATAAAATCGTTCCGTAAAGCTTATTATTGAAGAAGAAAATATTATTATTGTTATTACTGTAATTTCGACATATAATTAATGGCTGTTTGGTAAATTACGGTTGTTGGCCAGCTTACCGGTTATGTGTAAATTCCCTCAGTCATCAAAACGTAGCAGAAATATCGTGTTATATTAAGCTGTTGTTTTTCCTAATAATGATTAGTGATAGTTTCTTTTTTTATTATGTTAAGAGTAACAAACGAGCACACCCCCGGTCGAGCTGACCCATTGCTTCTGCAACTAGAAACAAACTGCAGTTTAGCTCTACCACTGTTGATAGTGCCAAACTGCTAGTTCCTCGCTGCAGAATTAACGGGTTGGATCGATCGGGGCAAAACCATGCCCTCATAGAAAATCTCATGAAATTTGGAAACCCAATTACAGGTTAATAGACATTCCATCTCAAACCTTAGGGATGGCACTGCGTGTACATCTTGAATGTTGATACTTGGTGAACTGTGCGTTCACTTGTCCTATATGTCCTGATGCACACCTAATATTATAGAATATATATATATATATATATATATATATATATATATATATATATATATATATATATATATATATATATATATGTATATATATATATATATGTATATATATATATATACATATATAAATGTACTGTGCCTAATGGGTTGGCACCCTGAAAACTGGGTTGAGTCAGTTAATAGCTGCAGGGTGAGAATCGTAGTCTCTTTTTAATAATAAACTACATAAATCATTTTTTTTTTCATCCAATTGTAGAAGTCTGTTGAGCTAAATTACTAAAATAGTTTCCCTATGGTTTAAAGATCAAGACTACGAAATTTCACAAATGTATTAACCATTAAATACGGATTTACGCCGAACTTTTAGAGGTAAGGCTCTTTGAAGATTGAAAGCCAATAATCCCACCTAAGATGCGATTGACGGAGGTCGGATTAGAACCTTGTTTTTCCGTACCCTCTATTATATATTTAAGATTCTAAGGTAAGGAAAACCTTATAAGAAAACTTCAAACATATACACTATCTATAATAAACTAAAAACGTTATATGAGGCAGGCGTTACGACAAAATGAATTGTTTTTTTTCATGTATAATAAAAGAGAGTTAAAAATGAGAATAATTTATCTGATAGTAAGTGATGACTACGGCTCATGACAACCAAAGTTATCACTATTGATTGAGATGGAATACCTCGTTACTATAATGTGGGTTCCCGAATCCGTACATACAGCACGAAACACACGTTGTGCTATGTGTCTCGTACTGTATATAAACATTTAGTAAGTATATTTAACGCTGTTATTCAGTGAGGGCCTGGCATCCTGGCAGAGGGGAGAGCTTCGTAAATCAGTCGCATCGTAGCTCTATCCCAGTGTCAAACATTTTATCATGGACTATATAGAATAATGTAATTATTTACATTCATATAAATTCACCTACAGTATATATACAAGGAAGCCCCCGGCATACTGTCTATCTGTATGACTGCGCTAATCTCAAGAACCACTCAATGGATTTAAGTGCAGTTGTCACTGCTATGATGTTCATATCTTAGGGAAGGTTTACATGTATCACAATTTGCTTTATCAAAAAGCAAAGTCTACTCTAACGAATAATTTAACGTAACTTTGTTACATATAATAAAATTACAATTTTTTTATTCAAATCGTACGTGTATAAATAAGTCCAATGACTTATGCACGCTGTACGGCAAGATGCTAAAAAAATAATTTCTTTAATTATTTTAAATAAAACCCTATGAGATGTGTTTTCTTAACATGCTCGTAAAAGATGTGTTTTTTTTGTTTATATTTCTCTGTTTGGTAATATTTGTACCAGTTCTTTCGCTCAAATTAATTTATGATGTTATTTACTATAATCCTAAAATGACTAATTATAAGCATTATTATTATTATATTGTTTGGTTATATTTATCTTGTTTTTATATTATTAGAGCAATAAAAAAATAACCAAAGTTTATAACCTTTTTCTTCTCTTTCAACCCTTACGTGTCTTTATTTCTGCCCGTGACCACTCATATTGAAGGGTGAGTTTAACAGCGCGTATAAGTTGGAGAAGCAACTCTTGAAAGATAAAAAAAACTTCAGTCTTTTATTTTAATCGGGGAAGGCAAAGACAACTAGTGGTATCTACTTTTCACGTGGAGCTTTTGAAGTTCTGAGCGTGAGAAGGGGTGAGGGTATTGCCGTACATCGGGCATAAAGATAAATTTTAAATAAAACTAATATTACGGATTTATGGCGTTAATTTTAATTTTTATTTTTCCGACGATTCGTGCTCGTTACCTCTGCGACCATGAATGCCGTAAATGACTCGAAACTTCGGGAATTAAAAAGTACAATTAGTTATATTCAACGTGTAGGATTCACGTAACGATAAGATTAAGGTAAATTGTTGTTTACGTATAGCCATGTTTTAGCTAGTACATAGTTGGTAAGGACACCAACCACCCTCAGAGAATACTGGCGTAAATTACGAGCATAATGCTGCAATGTATGGTGAGTGTATCGGATCCCGACGGCACAATTACAAGTATTCCATCTCAATCCTCAGGATTACCAACGCGCATGCATCTTTAATCACTGTTGAGAATCGATCTAGATATCACGGGCCGCAGTCATCAGTGGTAAGGCTACACTGCAGTTTGTATAGCAGTATAGCTGCAGAATGAACGGGTCAGCTCGACGGGGGTAGGATCTCGCTCTCACAGAATACCAGCGTAAAATAGCAGCATAAAGCTGCTGTGTTTCGTGTGGTGAGGTAAGGGATAGGAACCTTTACTGGTGAAGAGGCATTCCATCTCAATCTTCAAGGTTGACAACGCATCTGAATTATGAGTCCTTGTCAAGGATGAATGTAGATGTCATCGATCGCAGGAATCACTTACCATCAGGTGAACTATGTGCTCGTTTGTTACTCTCAATTTAATTTTTAAAAAATCGCTTACAATGGTGAACTTACTACTTGGTTCGTCATCTACAATAATAGAATAAAATACCAAATATCAGTCCTAAAATATTTTCCCTCTCTTTCAGAACAATACAGACCAAAAATTAAAACACAAAAATTACTGGTCAAAAATAAAAATATAACAATTGAACAGTAGTGTAACAATGTCGTTCTGGTGACAGACTGTGTTGAGTACTTGACGCCAGCCGAAGTGTTTCAGCGAAGAAAAAATGTTATCTCTGGCAAATTGACTTCTTTGTCTGTGGCGCATTGCTTTTTTATTAGCATAGACTAACTCGCAAACGAAAAAAATCATTGAGAGTGCAAATTATCTGTTGAATGAAAAGAATTTTTGATTTAATATCATATTATTTTACATTCCTTTGTTATAACGAGTATATTTCACAATTTTGTTTTTAATATTCATTTTTCATTTTCTATAATGAACTAACAATCTTAACTAACATGGTTAAAAAGAGAAGTGATTTCAAAATACCAATAGAACAATAACTTACGACGGTTTGGTAGAAATTTTTCATTTACTACCGATAATTTTTTATCTACCTATATGGTTTTTGATGATACTCCAAGCTGCTTCGATCCTCAATACAGGTTCAAGATGCACATGCTTTGCCAGCCCTGAGGTGGAATGTCCCATTTACTGTAATTGACTCCCTGGTTCCGTACACTTATTCCAATTTCAGCAGCTTTAAGTTACTATTTAACACTGGTATTCTATGGAGGCGTGATCCTTCCCCGATCGAGCCGACCCATTCACGCTGTTTCAACAAACTAGCTTTACCGTGATTGTACCTGACGGTAATAATTTTGATACACGTAGTTTAATGTAATAGTATAAATTATAAAATGACGCTAACATATTTTTAATCTTTAATATGAAATGAGAGTACTCTAAAAAGTTCTTTCTAATCTTGTTAAACTGAAACAAAAATCTCACTTTTAATAATTGACCGCCAATTAACTAAACTGGTTCACCTCAATTAGGATTACGTTCAAGATTCAACTCGGGTATTAAAAAAATCTAGGATAATAATCTCGTGATTATTGACGTAATCAACGAATTATTTTGGTGTTAGGGTAATATTTTCCGAGAGCTTGAGCGAAGATTTTTAATTAAAAGAAATTTTAAGGGATAAAGAATCTTTATCATTAGTATTAACTAGAAAGTAAACCTGGGGAAATATTAAAATAAAAAAAACAAAAGGATTTGTATCCAATTTTTTACATGATAAGGAACGTTCGTGTGAAGATGAAGCGTCAATAGCCTAAAGGTTTAGAGTAGGGTCTACGAAAATTTAAGTAGATTCGATTCCGTCATTCGACTATGATCGTGAACCTTTCATATCTCTTAACATCTCTATCTCCTGGCACATCATTTAAGATGTGTGGTTAATGCGAAAACAATATATTTTTTCGATACGTAATGATATTATATATATTAAAAAAATCGATTTGCTCCCACAAAAATAGATCCAACATATATACACGATGTGATAGGATGGCGGTATTTTTTATGTAAAGTGGAATTTCTTTGTGATGATTTGATTTACGAAATCTCTTCATTTATTTTTTCTCAAAATTAAAATGTTGCTTATTTTTTTCCCTCAAAATAAGCTGGAATTAATTGAAAAAGGTGCTTTATTAAAAAATATATTAATTTAAAAGTTCCCGGTCCGCTCTCGGGAAATAATACCGCACTTATATCCTACATAGCCATCAGTAAAAATATCAATATCACAACTAAGGGTTAATCGTGGTTTTCCGTGTAGAATAGAACTCGGAACGTACCATTTAAATTACAAAATTATTTTACGTAACAACAGATAACGAAAATATAGACATTTTTGATTACAATATTGGAACATAAATTTTCTAAACACGCCTGGATATCGAATCAAGGATCATATTCGCAAGGACAAAAGATAAAAAATCTATTTTATTTATTCCTGTACTTATTTATATGAAATATTTAAAAAAAACGTCAACTTACCTTTAAAGGATAATACTAGGAAATCAACAGAAAACTCTACTCACTCACATAACACTAAGTTTTAATACTATTTTATAAACAAAGTCGTTTCTCGATTCGTATAGCTGAGCGAAAGTAATATGTTACATCGGTAAAGTTCGAAAGCGCGAGTATGCCAAGAACGTACAACACACACGCTCCCGACGGACCGCACGCGAACTCTGCCGGGATGATAGACTGGAGGGAAAACGCGCGCTCCAGACGTCAAAAGGTTATGTTTTTATTCTCGTGGCACAGATAAAATAAGCGGCAAACTAAATGTTTTGATGGTTAATAAAAATTAAATTGTCAAACGGCATTCATTTTAATTAGCTTTACGTTTCTATTCTGGATATTTTTACGCATTTCTGCTTACAATTATCAATCGCGGTGTATAATAAAGAAAAAAGTACTATATTTCCTGTGGTTTCTATCTTTGGATCTATTCCGTCGCGGAAACATAACTATTATTTTTTTGTAAAATTGTAAAACACTCAGGAGAACTGTCCAATACAGCTTATTAAATTTAGTAAAGTTGAAAACATAGAGTTAGAAGTAAAACAAAAAATCTAAAGACATGACGGTGGTACAGCCACGTTGATGTAAGTTCCCAGCTCCAACATGAATGATTCGATGATGATGCCGGACTAGACACACGCCCTCAAAGATCAAGAGCATAATGCTGCTTTGTTTCGTATGGTGAGCGTAGGAAACCGGAGACAATATTTATGTAAACCAGGCTTTCAATCTAAGTCCTTACGAATAGCAACGGATGCACCATCTTGAATCTTTATTGAGAATGAATAAATATACTGACCACCACTAATTAGTTCAACGAATCACCATGCGAAATACTGTTGATTCAATTTCATATTCTGCGAGGGCGTGGTCCTTACCTAGTTGCGCTCCCCATTATTTTGTTCATTACCTACTAGCCCTAGCACTCTAAAACCGTAAAGTTAGCAGATAAAGTACAATATTCTTTGCAGACTTCATGCTTTAGAATTGTTACATGGGTTCAAACATCTATATCTGATATTTCCCATTTCACTCTTTTGTAAGCACATCAAGTCACTTTGTAATTATTGTCCTTCTAAATTTTACTTAATTTCGATACGGAAATTATTATAAAGAGAATAAATAGTGCCGGTATAAATATTCAGGTTCATAGTATTTACATGACTTGGCGTTATTGTACGGATCTAGGTCTAGGATTGTCATTTATGAGGAATGAAACGATGAAATGTCTCTTCGCTAGTAATAAGGTCTCCGGTTGATTTCTTTAAGGAGACGAAGAACAGTAGCGCTAAACATCTATTTGACGCTGGTACACACCAAGTGATATTTGAAATGCGTGTACCAGCCCCAATACAGCAATAACTGTTCTTGTTACAGTTAGCGACGTGATTCCACAGCGTATTCTTGTGGTGGAGCTCACCATTGTACCTCATGCTACCGCCACCACAATGACCGTGTGGTGTAGTGGTTAGAGGAACTGGCACTGGTAACGCAACAAGCTGAAGGTCATATGCTCGATTCCCAACCGAGGAACGATATTTGTACATAACGAATTGTCTCGGTGTGTCGTCTATGTTCTGTGTCCTAGACACTGCATTTAAACCTTCCTCCGATATATATATATATATATATATATATATATATATATCGCGCCGAATATAATATACTATAATATATTCGGCGCAGTTGATGTCAGCAGAAAATATCACCCTGGTTAGAATTGGGAGAACATCATCCTCATATTGCTTACTAAATACTAAAATCCTCGATTACTTTCTGACTAATTAAGGTAACTGGCATATGGCGATAATTTTCCTTTTTCTACCAGTCCAGCATGGAAAAAATTTAGCATTTTGCCGTTTGAATAGTAGAACACTCAAACACACACACGTAGCACACCAGCTAGCATTACTTATTATTTTGGTGTCTAGAATAATACAAAAAAATGGTTCTCCTATTTAGAGAATGTTTATAATGTTGATAACCAAATGAAATTGTAGTAAGGTGGCTCCTAATTCAAGGAAAAAAAAAAGTACAGGAGTCTCGGATGATTGTAATCATAAAATTATTATTATTATCATTTCTATTAAAGTAATTTAACTGGTATATGGTTTATATAAATTATAATACGTATTAACGTACTTAAACTTCTTATAGTTCCAATGCCATCTAACGGAAAGTTTATGTACTAGAAAAGCTGTAAGCTCGTGTTATAGCGTGACAGAATGCAGCTTATTTAATTCATTATGTTGTTTCATAATAAGACACGAGATGGCGCGGAATGTTTTTATAATTTAAATAAAATTAGTGATTTTCATCTTACATAAGACTTCGAGTATGTAATTGTTTGATAATTTATATAATGCCTTGTGTAATTTAAAAGAGTGCTAGAACTAAAACTATAGTATAACAAACATTGTTTACTTCTTTTAATGAAGAATCTGCGAAAATAATGAAAACTGAAGAACAAATTACTTATTCACTTAAGCTTACACGCGCACACGCGCGCGCTCGTAAACTAACTCGATGTTTACGCTACCCTTTATTTTACATGCATTTATTATTATTATTTAGTTGTTTTTTATGAATTGGCCTATAGTCGCAATAACAGCAGATAATTGCAAAATTGTAATCTGTAATTGTAAATGTACACAAATTAGGTGTAC
Organism: Teinopalpus imperialis; assembly: GCA_029286865.1. Lineage (NCBI taxonomy): Eukaryota > Metazoa > Arthropoda > Insecta > Lepidoptera > Papilionidae > Teinopalpus > Teinopalpus imperialis. The sequence continues at coordinate 2,039,298 of JAGSMU010000039.1, forward strand.
TCAAAAATGTACTCCTTTTCATAAGCAGGCTTTAACTCGTGCGGAAGTCTGTTATTTTTAAGTTTATCTTGTATTTGGTTTATTTCCAAATATTTATAAATATTATATAATTAAATTATAATTATGTAAATAGTATAATTTATGCAATATTGATCGCAATCATAAGAACGTAACAGTTTTAGAGCCGTAATTAAAACTTCATTAGAATAATTATTATTCTTAAAAGCATTAAGATTAGTGGATATAATGTTATTTAGATTTTAAATAACTTTTCTTTAAAACTGTATATTCAATTTTAATAATAATAGTAATTAATCTGATATACCATATCAAAAACTTTAAAATTAGTCACTTCTCGTGTTTAATGCGTTCGTTAATTTACAATTTCCTTTTCAAAATGGAAATGAAATGGAATTTTTATTTAAATAGAAGTGAAATTGTTATAACTGTTTATATTTCATTATAACAACGCCGATGTATCTTGTAATTTAGATATAATATTATTATATATTAAAACAAAATTAGATAATTATCGAACACTGCCCAGCGATCAACTGAAATTGATGTTTTATGGTTTAGTAGTACGTTTAGTAGTTTAGTAGTAGTAAAGTAAATACGGAGATAAATGTTCAGCTTAGTAAGTGATTCCTGTGGCCCATGTCACCCATATTTATTCTCGATAGTCGAACCATAATGCAGATGTGTCTTTACCCCTGAGGACTAAGTTCGATTGCCTCGCCAGCAGTACTAAAGGTCTCCCTACACTCACCAAACGAAACACAACAGAGCAACTGCTATTTCATGCTGGTATTTTATTTCTATGAGTACGAGGTCCTTCTTTGGTTGAGCCGACCCATTTATGCCGCAGCTAGAAACAAACTGCAATTTGGCTCTGCCTCTGGTAAAATGTACTGTATCTATCCATATAATCTCGACATATTTAACGATTTTTGTACGTCAGCCAGTACCTATCCCCATTCTTAGGGGAACATGACCTTTATTGAAGAATAGTGAATATTCGTTTTTATGATTACAGTGGATTGTATAGAAATCTCGGTTCTACTTATGATTGATCACGTATCCATTCTTGCTTCCTTTCTGTTTCTCTTCTGTTTAGGGTAATACGGCATAGATATTTTCACCAATCATCTTAGAATCGAACACATTGGATTTAATATCAAAAACTGTTGTCTAATATTACAAAAAAAAGTTTAGCCTCCCAAGACGCGGTGACCGCCGCCACATATAATATATGGTACTTGCAAAGGTTGATATGCACTGAAGCTTGTCTCCCCGTACCCAAAAACCCATACAAACCAACATACCTACCATATTTTTTGGACTATAAGACGCACATTTTGTACATAGAAAAAAAAATCAAATTTTGTGCGTCTTACGGTAATAAAGGTAAATATGCAGCAAGTTATTTCAAGACAAACGGGGGAATCACCGATTTACCCACACTGTTTGTCTATGATTGTCGATAGCCAGTATTAGGTTTAGCCTTTAATGGATGAGGCGGAAATGAGATTATGTATAGAAAAGATGGAGGCAAAAAGTCCTGATGCATTGTTTACAAAGCCTGCGATGTTAGTGTGGAATCGAATCACAGTGTATAGAACAAAATCAACCATTAAGCTTCTAAAAGGAATCAATACTAGTTTGTAGCTGGCTAAAAAAATTCATGGGAACCGTGAAAGAAGCTGGGTGCGTAACATGACAATATTTTTTTATCTAAATTTCTTGTCTCATAGGTGCGTCTTATCGTCCGATGCGTATTACAGTCCGAAACACTTTATATACCGAAAATATGGTATACAAAGGGTATCCTATAAAAAAAAATGTAAATTGTAAACGAACGCAATTTAATGCGAACATCGCATTCCGTAAGCGACCTCGGACAAGAATGTTGGAACAACGTAAGGGTATGTAAAACGAAGTTTGCCTTTTAGAAATATATCATAAAAGTATGATAATAGAATTTAATTTTGAATAACAGAATAGGTCTTAATTAATAACAAGCATAGCACTTGTGGGGCTTAGCGGTTCGCGTCTGTTTAATAAGTACGTTATTATGTATATAGCGTCGTTAATACCCTTTGACACGTAAACTCTATCTGTGAGAAATATATATATATATATATATATATATATATGTATATATATATTTCTTTATTTAACCCCCATCTGTACTTATTGTATTTAACACACTTAAATGAAGTACTTTTACGTACCAGAGCCACGATATAGTAAAACCACATAAAGGTAAATGTCTTACATAGTGGGACCTACATAAATCATCAACAAAGATTCAAGAGTCATCTTTTTATATTCATTTACATTTTTATGCTTTGAACTTGTAGACAATATTTTTAAACTTGAACATTAAAAATATGTTCGTACATTTTACAGGTCCAAAAACAATGTTTCGTACATTGGTCTCAACGCTGCCAACATGATAAAAAAACTAACAACATTTTGACAGCCACCATTTTGTTTACCTTATCTTATTCTTCCTTGAAGTTTTGAAGTATTCCTTTGCGTCTATTGTCCAAAAACAACAAAACCTCTAACTTGAATTAAGTACGAAGCCTCTTTTAAGGAGGGATTCATTAAGTGACCTCGTCGCGAAGGAATGATTGTACATTTAATTATAATATAGTAAAAACTTTTGCCATCTGGGTCGTACAGTTGACGGCATTATATGAAAAACGAAATTATTTCATGCTTTAGCTTTGATAAAATTGGTTGTATGTTTTATTTTAAAAATTTCATTGATAACTTAACCATAAATTTATACCTACATATTTTCGCTAGTTTTTCTTATTGTATTTTGTTCAGCGGGTTCAATGAATAAGTCACATAACATAACATTTGATTGTTAGTACATATATGTCAAATACAATAACCTATAAAACAAAATTAATCTTTAAAATATTATCACCATCTCTGTACTACACTACACTAACTACTTGTGTTTATGTAAAAAAATGACAAACAGATTGATATGTTGCTTCATTGCACCATCGAATGAGCACAAAGAAACAAACAGACCAATACCGCTTTCGTATTTACGAGTATGATATGGGAAGTCGATAGATGCAAATGGCTCTGCATCTTTGGACGGCTGTCTGTTTTTTAGAGGAGGCCTTTGTACTGGGCGAGCAAAACGAGAATATATATAATATAGAATTACCAATATACCTATTCAACAGAAACAATTATTCGTAGTTAGTTAATTGAGTGTTACCAACGAGCACATAGTTCATCTGATGGTAAGTGATTCCTGCGGTCCATGACATCTACATTCATCCTTGACAAGGAATCATAATGCCTTAGACACCCTTGAGGACTGAAATGGAATGCCTCGTCACCAGTAATAAAGGTCTCCGGATCTCTGCACTCACCAGACGAAACACAGCTGCATTATGCTGCTATTTAACGCTGGTATTCTGTGAGGGCGTCGTCGTACCCAAGTCGAGCTGACCCATTCATTCTACAGCTAGAAACAAACTGCAGTATAGCTCTACCACCACCAGTTGAAATTACTACATTTACGTAATCATATCAAGCACTAATGATCTGTTAAACTGCAATAAATTGAAGTGACAAATGAAATCGCAACACAATTACCTCTCGACGCAGTATTTACTGTTATTTGGCTATGTTATGTACGTTTGACGGCCGTTTAACTAAGTTTGAGCTTCGATTCCCAGTTAAAGCCATTCGTCAATACAATAATTACAGTTCTTAGTTTATTTTACTTACCCCAAGTCGCGACACTGCGTCTGGAGAGGAATTTTTCATTGAAGTACACGTATGTGTGACAAACGAATATATGTCTCATCAAAAGACGCCAAGGTTTTTTTTTGTTAAGGTTTCTTTATTAAGACAAGAAGCACACATCTATAAACACCTACATCCCACCTCCACTCGTCCCTTGATCATAATGCACTTGCGTTGTCAGATCCGAGGACAGAGGGAAGTGTCTCGATACTAGTAATTGTTCTACGGTTCCTCCCCATTCGGATCACAGCAGCGCCATGTTTTTCTTCTATGGACCACTCTCCCCGGTGGCCGGTGTTACAGCTAGACACTAGCTTTAGCATATCTCTAACATTTTCGAAACATCCTGGGAAAGCAGAGTAAAGGTGAACGACAGACTACTAAGGAATGAAGATGACGAGGTCCTTTGTATTTTGTTTTATAGAATAGAACGAGCAAGCATCTCACCTGATCTAAAGTGATTACCGCCGCCCATGAACATTCGCAACGTAAAAAGGTGGAAAGGTGTAGGCTCTTTTCTTGAAGGTCCCTAAGTCGTATCGCTTCGGAAATATCGCTGGCTGATTCCACAGAGTAATAAAGCGCGCAGTAGTGGATTACGAACCATCGAGATGATGAGGATGAAATTTTGAATTCTGTCGAGATGTACGATGTTTAAACTCAGCGGCTGGAAATAATTCGAACAACTTGTTAGAACACTCCCCATAGTAAATTCGGTAAAAAATGCATAGTGATGTTATGCATTTGACGATGATGACAAAAGCTCTTGGCAATGCCTGTGAATCCAGCCGATCGGAAACTACCTGGTCATCAACGAATCAAACTACTCTCCGTTGAATGCGGTCAAATGGATGGAGCTGGTGTGGGGTGTCCCGGCCCAGAGATGAGAACAGCATTCCATCTGAGGCCGCACTGTACTTGAGGCATTTAAATAATCCTGCAGTTGTCATCTTCTCATAATAATTTATTTAAATACTGGTATTATCAGTATATAAGTATTGTACAATCTTTTACATAAAAAGTAATAAAGCGTAAATACTTTCCGTGCAATGCGATTGCGAAGAAGCAGTAAATATTTATAATTATATAGGAAGTTAAGTTATTTATACAATGATTTCTTTGTCTTATGAGTTTAGGGGTCAATAACCTATTGGTTTACAGTACGGTTTGCGTAAATCAACTTAGTAGCTTCGAATCCGCCATATGACTACTGACGTTAACCACAAGCAATGAAGTTTAGTTTGAGTAGTTAAATGTTAGTTATGTTAAATGTGTTACTAGCTTATTTTTTTATTTTAAAAATATAATTTTCCCTGCACTGCAACAGTTCAAAACGTCGTATTGCGGTACACGGATTACCCACGTATCAACAAAACATTGTTTTAAGCTAAAATCACCCCAGGTATGAAATAAACTTAGATAATTATGCATCGGCTACTTAAGGGATTGTGAAAACCTTATCACTTTATCGTCAATAGCCTTATGGTTTAGAGTCTGCTCTACGAGACTACAACAGTGGTAGAGCTACACTGCAGTTTATTTCGAGCTGCAGAATTAATGGGTCCGCGCAACCGGGGTTGGACCACACCCTCATAGAATACCAGCGTAAAATAGAAGGATAGTTCTGCTGTATTTCGTCTTGTGAGTGCAGGGATCCGGAGACTTTTCCATTTCAATTTCAATTCATTTATTAACGGATAACAGTGATCCATTTATTAGTCTTGACGAGACGATTCGATTCCATCTCAGTCCTCAAGGGTGACAACGCATCTGCGTTATGATTCCTTGTCGAAGATGAACGTAGATATCGTGGGCCGCAGGAATCACTTGCCGTCAGGTGAACTGTATGCTCGTTTGTTACTCAAAAATTAAAAAATTGTTTTAATCTGTCATTCGCCTAATATCGCGAACCATTTCCTAGCACAAGCAATTATGCTTACTTGTTAACCGGAATGTAAGTGACGTAAATAGCAGTGCTGGCATTAATTTAAAAAAAGTCGCTTATTTTGATACGCAGTGGAGCCAGAGAACAGAGCTCCCGTAGGGGGCCAGGAAAGCTGGTGCTTCCGCTATCTCTCTTTAGCTCCCATACCCTCCTCCTAGCCTCCGGATGACGGCTTTGCGTTTCTTTCATTCGTGGTTATTTCGATTAGTAAACCGTTATATCGGACTTGCCCCTCTAAGGACTGGTATATATAATCTCCCCACTTATAAAAAATAAGTAATATACAGCCGAATATTTGATAGCAAATACTTGCTGTGGTACTTAGACCATCAATTCAAGATACACGTTCGGCCAACAATTATAATTAAGATAGAATACGTTTTATAAAAGGGCTAATATTTTTCGACGTTTCTTTTATAGAATATGTTACAAACGAGCAATCTGCTCACCCGATGGTGATCACACCAGCGCAGGAGTCGCACATGCGCTGCCGGCTTTTATAAAGAACTACGCCCCAAACAAAATGTAGCGGAGAACAAATATGTCGGATAAGAAACATTCTTGTACAATGAAAAATAGTATTATATTACCCTGCTGTGCTTCTGGTGACAAGGATTAAGATTTGAATGATAAGAAGGTTTGTCAACAGCGAGTATCAGTCCACTGCTGGACATATGCCTCTTACATGGCACGCCACTGAGCTCGGACTTCAGCTTTTCTCCTCCAGTCTCTAACCGCTGCCCTACAAATATCATCGATTGATTTCTTACCGCGGATGAATGTAGTCGACATGGTCGTCAGTAAACAAAAAGTGTACGCTAGTAATATTTTTTTTATATCATTGGGAGTTACAATCGAACTCCAGATGGTAAGTGATTCCTGCGGTTCATGAATGGATCAATCAATAGAATTATAATGCACATGCCTTATCACCCTTGAGGACTGAGATGGAATGCCTTGTCACCAGTACTAAAGGTTTCTGGATCCTCACCAGATGAAACACAGCAGCGTTACGCTGCTATTTTACGCTGGTATTCTCTGAGGGCATGGTCATAGACCGGTCGAGCTGACCCATTTATGCTGTAGCTAGAAACAAACTGCAGTGTAGCTCCACCACTAGGACAATTAGTATGAAAATCTCGTCGAATGTCGCCGACGTCGATTTTATTAATTACAAAATTAAATTATCCAATTTATACGTATATATCTCGTACGTTTGTACATGAATTTAATTAATATTTAACGTCAATATATCTATTATATAATTTATAATACATACATTTCATTATACTATTATACATTATAAAATAAAAGTAAGTATCGTATAGTATCTCTTTTCGCACCTGTAATGTATTCCTTCAAATATTTCTAATAAAGTTTATTATTATTATTCTCTACCCAAAGGTTAGGTGGGAGCAAATAGTTTCCGGCAATAATTCCGTCTTTTTATAGAATGTCTATTTTTCTTGTGCACTAAAAGTAAATAGAATAACAAAACAAACGCAAAATGAATCCGAAAGCAAGTGAATGGCTCTTCGAACAGTTACGCCACTATAATGTATTACAACATTTAACATCAGATTAGGTTCCAGTTACAGTCTTATTTAAAATAAAAAAAATCAATAAAAATCTCGCCGTGGTCGTAATCTATTATGAGGAGCTGTCTAATAAAGCTTTACTTTTTTGAGAGTTTCAGACCAACCATCATACGAACAAGACCTGGCTGTATGGACTAAAGTCCTTTGCCTTTCCTATTAGGGATAAATTAATATCATCATCATTTACTTTTTTGACATGTTTACAAACGACAATGATATCGCGTTCTTTTAATATGCAAAGGTAAGGTCTCATTTCTATTTACGTAGCAAGCTAGTGATGCGACATCTATGTATGTCATGTCAGCTAGTTCGGTTCCCATCCAAGATTGTGTTTTTATACTAGTTTCGTCCTTTTCCTCCGAAATGTGATTAGATCTCATTGGGTTGTAAGGCGATTAAGGGCAAGTGCATCTTTAATCGTGCAAATACTTATCCTATAATCTATTCTGAAAATTTGAATCAACAATTCCAGTTGGAATCGATACAGCAGAACATAAATCAGGCTAGAATATTATTTAAAATATGGCTATAAACTAAATTAATTTATAACAATTCAGTTACACTGCGCTAACTGCTATTAATGTCAATTTACGCTAATTATGCCGTTATATATAATATGTTTCATTAAAAAAAAATCAACTTTTGAAAATATCATAGTTAACGACCTTACGCAATAAACGTTAAAATGTAATTAACGCTTAAAAATTGACGCGTTAACAACCCTAGCTCGATCACAGTGTAGATAGTAGATACGCGCATGAGCGGTCGAAACTGTACGTACTATCTGTAAGTATTCCGTTGAAATAGGCTCAGTCCGCACGCCGCTGTCCGTAGCGCGGCCGCGCGCCGCTCGCGACTATAAAAAAAACAACTGTCACTTGTGTTCCACAGATTGAATCAAAGTGCGCGTGATTTTTAGTGAAACGTTCCTTTTTATGTTATCAAAAATGAGGCGAAACGTCAAGATTTTATTCCTCGTCGCTGTGGCGTGGTTTTTCGCGCTGTTTTACTTCATGCAAACCGATTCCGCGCAAGCTAAGGTGAGTGTTGATCGCTAAAGCCGGACTATTGTTGTTTATCTGATATCAGCTGTTAGGTTAGGGACCGCTGCAATCTCCGGCACTGCACTGCGCATGACCTGTGCTACCCACGCGTTATGATAACTGCAGGGGTTACGGTTCTGATAATGGGTCATTTTTTGTACTTATTTACCTTTAAAACTTAACTTTTATATATTTACTACACGGAAATAGATCGTGTAGTGAATTTATTTTTATATATTTTTTTCTTAATTTAAAAAGAGAAATATGTATATAAATACGCTTATAGATATCTAACAATAGTTTTCCTCATTTATTGCTAAAATATTTATTGTAATCATAAGTCAAACTATGTTGCATTAGCATCTCGTCTATATTTCCGTAAAATAAAAATACTATTATATTTAATATTATAATGTCCATATACGGTAGTTAAAACTATACTAATATTAATAAAATAAATCGTAAATAAAATATGCAATTTAGAAAAAAGCTTAAAAACAAATATATATACTACATATTACAATAAAAATAAATAGAAAATTGTTATTTTCATCAATCAAGTCAAGTGTAAAATGTTAGAAATAGAATGATCACGGTAAAGGTAGGAATAACATAATTGAATTTAGAATATATGTCATAAATAAATTCTTTTATTATTTCTGTATCTCACATCTGAATTAAATATTACATAATAATAATGATCCAGTGAAAGTGCATGATTTTTAAATTTTTCGTTCACCTTGACCCGGTTCATGAGCATCTAAACTTTGAGAGCATTCCGTGAACGCTACCGTTACGGTATGATGATATTTCACAAGCACGGCCGCATGAGACATTTTTTTTCTTAATCTTTATAAACGGCCAGTAGTAGTACGTGAAATGGATCGTGGTTCACGGCCTACATTTTTTTAGATCATTAACCTACAATTGAAAAAAAACCTACGCGCTTGAAAATTAATAATATTTCTTTATCTTTTTGGATCGTTCTATTCATAATTTTATTTTTATTATTTTTTCTTAAAGTTGTTATATAATAAATATTATATGGATTATGCATTACATGTGTACAGTAAAAACGCATTACAAACATTTTAAAATATATATATTGTTTTAAAATTTTTGATTTTTTGCATTTAATACATCTTGTAGTAATATCTATTGTTGTGTCAATTAATACAAAAAAGCCGGTCTCTATAGCCGGAACTATTTTCCGTTTCATTGAATAGTTACAGAGTTTGTATTAAATAAATATTTTGTATTTCATTTTTCATCTGTCATATTTTTTTTATGAAACTTAGAACATTTCACCTAATGATGAGTGATGACCGCGGCCCATAAATACTCAACAAATATTTTAGATGCACCAGTAACTAACTGGTTCTTCGAATCCCTACACTCACCAAACGAAATACAGTAGCGATATGCTTCTATTTCACATTGGTTTTCTGTGAGGTCAAACACAAACAACGTCAGGAAGATATAGATTTGATTCTAATCGATTTCCCACAAACTTTCATACTAAATTGCAAATGATAGAGGAATATTACATTTTTTAAAATAATATTCAAACTGCCAATAGCCAAACTGCAGCAAATTTTTAGCAGGAACATGAATAACCATGCTCGGCCGGCGATAAACCGCGCCCTCACGGAATACCGCCGTGAAGAGGCAGCAAAACGTTGCTGTGGGCTGGATGTGGGGTTCCGGGGATACAATTACAGGTAACGAGGGAGGATCTTGAATCTTTTTTGGGGATCAATGTGGATGTCATTGCTCAATCATTTACTATCAAGTGAACTAAACGTTTGCCACCCCTAATCAGGTGAACCACGAGCTTGTATGTAATATTATAAAAATAAGTATATAGGTAAAAAATCGTAGATCTATAAAAGCTTCAATTAACTTTAAGCACGCTTATATTTTTTAAAACAAGTTTTGAATATCAGTTTTTTATCCGTCGGTATATATATTCATAGCTAACGTGAATTTTATTTTTACTCTAATGAATTCTGTTCGTATTACGTATTTATAATGTTTGTAATGGTCTGATATAACAAACATGTATTTTTAAATTTAAAAATTATATAACATAGAAATTTTATGTGGTTATAATGCTTTCTAATACATGTTTTTTATTTTTATAAGATCGTTTAGCTTTTTAGAGTGAGAATATTGGGACCGGTGTAAGCATATTTGTTGTTTCCTAATGTTACCGCAATCAGCCATGCTTACGATTCACTTGTAATAAGCAGTTTCAAGCTGCACGTGACGGTCTCAGCTTTTATTTTATATTGATGTAGAGCCTAAAGTTCGCTGATTATTTCACTTATCTGAACTGCGGTTCCCGTTTATCATAAATAATTTCGAGAATTTCACATTAGTTTTTTACTGGAACCCTAGGTCTAGTTTTTACTTCACCGCACCGCAACGTTGATAACTTAGGCCTGTCCTATTATGAGAAACTTCCGTACATACTACGTAGATCGATGATCTCAATTGATCCAATTAATTCTTGTATTACAAGATCCAAGCGGCCTGTATAATTATAATTAGTACATATATGAGTTAATTTACAATCTAAATTAAAAATAGTTTAAATTATTCGAAACACAGCAGGGCTACACTGTTACGGATTATCTCCGCATTTTGTAAGGACATACATGGTGTATATACAAACTAGCTACAACGTAGCTCGATAGCTACAAACAAACATAACACATATATGTCCATTTAGATGTTATCAAAACTCAATTTATGTAAGACTATTGTTATTAGGACCGTACGGGAAAAACCTCACAATTATATTCGTACACGAAATGAATATGAAATATTAGTTATTAATATTATTATTCGATTACCAAGGAATTCTTTAATGGTAAACTTCAATTATTAAACTAGTTCCTAGCTATAACATGAATGGGTTACCATACGCAGCATATGAACAAAAACCACTTTCGTTCACTTTCAATCAGGTGAAATGAGTGCCCGTTTCTCACTCGTAATATAGTAAAAAATAATTCATTGTTTATATCTACAGTTTGATCTATATATAGTCTTTCGTATTATGATCTTGGGGGTAAGGAAACCTTCCTTTTCAGATTAGTTTCATATCACCGTAATATTATACTGTGTCAACGTGTTCATTTGGAAACTTTTTACTCGATCAAGTAACGGTACGTGAGGAAAAATTTAAAAGAATGTACTTATTGTATGGATAGAATGTAATTAAATTAAATCGGTTTAAAATGGACATGAACGTTTACATATTACTGACCTAATAACAGATTGTTTCTGATAGTGCTTTAAAGCACTTCTCCTGATTTGGGAAAGAAAGATTCTTGAGTGGCAACCTCGGAGTAGTAGTTGCAGCTCAGGGTGACTCTCAAGATGGAGCGACGACTGATATAGGTTTGTGGGAAGTCGGTGGATGCAGGTGGCCCAATATCGGTGACAATCCATGGGGGAGGGGGGCTATGTTCACCAGTGGACATTCTTATCTGTTTTTCGTTGTTTCTATTGCTTTAGAACACTTATGGTCACAGGAGGACTGAGGTATTTGACGTCTTGATATGGCTTGGTATCCCAAGCCATATCAACGACGATTGTGATTAAAAAAAATCAATTCCAAGCCAAACAGCCGCTTCCGCATAGATGGATCATTACTGCAATATTTATAAAAATACGTTAGCCTAGGTTTACGATGCTATCATGACGTTAAACAACTCAATTGCCTGTAAACGTTTTCTATAAAGCATTCGAAACATCGGGAACTAAGTTAAAAATGAAACGCGATAAAATTATTTATTTAATGAGTAGTATTCGCGTAAATATAATAAAGCATTATAAAATGATTTTTTAATATCTTAACTGTTTTACATTTCAGATTTATGACTCACTTCCAGAAACCGTATACAAGGTAGTTAAATTCACATTTAAGGGACATTAACAGTTTTCTGTACGGCTGGGAAGCGAAAAAAATATCGATAATATATTTACATTGTCGATATTTCATACAGCGCTATAATTAGCATAATCAAAAGAACGTTAATTAATAACTTATTAAATTTATTTTTTCGTGAAAGCTGTGGACTGTTAGTTTTTTGTTTAGGTTTTTAAGAATAAAATCAATACCCTATCAAACTGCTTAAAAATAAAAAATAAAATTCTCTATTTTAATCTGTAGTATACAGGTACCATCTCCAACTTTAAGTGTAGGCGTCTCTCTTCTTTTTTCTTCTGGAAATGAAATACAATCAATTTCATTATTACAAGAAGAATATCGGACGTTGCCGTACTCGAACCAAAAGTTGAACAACTGATATTGGTATTTATCCATATACCACCAATTCGACCGATTCAGTTACATTTTGCGTAAGGACCACCTTTTCATACAATAGTATCTTATTTGTGTATTTCGTATGATGAGTAAAGGTAACGGTGACATCCATTTAAGTCCTCAAAGGATCACCTTACGGTTTCTTATCCAGGACGGATGTGGACGTCTCTGGATTTGGTCTTTATGTTACGTGGCAGAAGTACGATGTATTTATAAACAGCTACTTTAGCAAGGATTCATCCGACCGATCGGGATAGGAACACACTTTCCGGAATACTGGCGTAAAATTGTATTTTAACGCTGCTATGTTTCGGCTGATGGGTATAGGAGATCGGTGATCTTATCTCTGGTGACGAGGTATACCAGCTTATCCCAGTTAGTCCGCCTGACATCAAGTATGAATGTGGGTTTCATGGGCCGGAGGAATGACTATAGGCGAATTTCATGGTCGTTTCTCTGCCTTAAGAATGTATATCAAAGCGTATATAAAATGTACGTTATCGTTATATATATTGTCGTTCTTTGTGTTTATTTATATGTATATCATAGCGTATATAAAATGTACGTTATCGTTATATATATTGTCGTTCTTTGTGTTTATTTATATGTATATCATAGCGTATATAAAATGTACGTTATCGTTATATATATTGTCGTTCTTTGTGTTTATTTATATGTATATCATAGCGTATATAAAATGTACGTTATCGTTATATATATTGTCGTTCTTTGTGTTTATTTATATGTATATCATAGCGTATATAAAATGTACGTTATCGTTATATATATTGTTGTTCTTTGTGTTTATCATTTCACAATGTGATTTGATGACTTTGTTCCTATCGAACAGTATGCAAGCGACGCACAAAGCTCATGAATCGTTTAAGTACTCATAATTCATCCGCAGCCCGCCACTTCCAGTGTTCGCGTGCCATAGAAATATTAATGTCGTACATTGTACAAGGATCTACGTCAACTGAATGCGACCGTTGGTATCGTATTTTTATTATATATCGTAGTTTTTGGTATATCACTCTTACCCTATTGGTGGTAGGTTAAGTGGTAGAGCCTTATTGCAGCTTGTTTATAGTACCAGCATTGCCTACCTAGGAATGCCTACGTTAATGCTTATTGTTTATTTTATTAAAACTAAGAGACGCTAACGAGAGATCACCTAATGGTCACCTGCGGCCCATGATATCAACATCCATACAACATAGATTCTAGATGCACATGCATCGTTACCTCTAATTGAGTCTACGGACCCCAACAAAATACAGCCTTTGTGTTCTGTAAGGGCGTGATTGGTGTCGTGCCATGATAAATGCATACTTCACCGTCAGTATGGAAAACAGGAAACATTACCGTAGAATGGAGAATAAAAAAGTAATCAACAGATTAACTCTTTTATTCTCGAAGCCGGATATCCGTTATCAAATAGATATGGCCACGCAAAAACCATGAAAATAATATATGCTTAAGATCGGGTGTTTACTTTCACTTACCTAAGTTAGTTTACTAGATTTCACTAGAAGTTATAAACGATTTCAATAATTAAAAATCGAATTCAATAATTGTATAGTCAATTCCCCAACATTATTAAACGCCGGCGGCGTATCTGCGACTGCTCTGGTGTTGCGAATGTTCATGCCCAAAACTCCCACATTCATCCTAAAGCATCCCTGAAGACTAAGATCGACTGCCTCGTCACCAGCAATAAAGATCTCCGGATCCCTACACTCACAACACGAAACACTGCAGCTTTATGCTGGCAGCCCACCATCATATATATTGCATCCATTATTAACTTGTAAAGACAAAGGTCAGTTAATTATCCGGACCAATCACAATGTAGCCGAAGGGAGCCCCAATTTGCGGCGTTTCGTGAATTGACGAGACAAGCGTGTTCAATCATAAAGTAATTTACACTTCACACGGCCACTTTGCTGTGTTTGCTCAGTGAGCCGACCCATCTTTTACATTTGTGTAATGTTTTTGCGGTTTCTTTGTGTTAATATTAATTCCATTTATCTTCTTTACATTTGTCGTATATTTTAAGGCTATTAGCTTGAAAAGGAATACTCACGACTTGTGAAGGTGGCCGGAGCATCAAAGGCTTATTACATGAAGTCCTTTTTTTATTAAACTGAGCGTAACACCGTGCACAAAGTTCACCTGTTGGTAGGTGATTCCTGCCACCCATGACATCTCCATTCATTCCTCGACAAGGAATCATAAAGCAGATGCGCACCCTTCAGAACTGAGATGGAATGCCTCGTCACCAGTTACATAGCTGCACTCACCAAATTAAACACAGCAATATTTTGCTACTATTTTACGCTGGTATGTAATCTGTGTGGGCGTAGTCCTACCCAGGTCGAACTGACCCATTCATTCTACAGCCAGAAACAAACTGCATTGTTCTCCTACTGTATTTTTCTGACAAAATATGAAATCTAACAATAACTTGTTCGTAATTAAAGTATGCACTAAGAATTATAAATCTTTTTGATAGTAAGTTATTCTGTATTGACGGCCTATTGCTTAAAATATACTTAAAAAGTTTTTTGGACTTTAAATCACGCTCAGGAAGAGAAATAGGTGATATATTCTGTTTTACTTTCTCAGTCTAAAATGCAAGAAACATGTTTTATTAGAGATTGACGAACGAGCACAAATTCTAAATAATTTATAATTTATAATAATTCTAAATTAATTTAAATTCTAAATAAATAATCCCAAAACTAAACCATCCTGTATAAAGACTCAAGATGCACATGCCTTGTCAACCCTGGGTACTTAGATGGGAATATCTGTGTTACCAGTTGGGCCGGGAACACATTCCCCTAATCGGGTCTCAGTACCCTACAATCACCATACAAAACACAACGATATTACGTTGCTGATATATATATTGATATTCTGTGTGACCTTGTCAATTTTTAAATATTTAGTTTCTATTATAATAATATGAAGTTGGAATTCTTCGACTGTATAAAATTGTTAAAATACAATTTCAGAGGAGTCCTGTTAAACATTTTCAATTCCATTTGATATTATTTAGCATTGTCAATGTGTACTTTGTCAAATAAGCCGGCATTTATGTGTTAAAAAAGCTTTTATTCCGAAACATGCAAAACTAATGTTATTTACAAAATTGTTGCAATAAAAGGCGCTTTAAGTCCTTTTTTATCATGCCATTAAATGAGTAACTGTGTTATGCCTAAATATTTAAGTCGATAAGCTCCTGTATTCAACGTCCTTTGTACAAAGGGACATCTCCTGCTATGTTGATATTTGCACAAAGGATGACCTTCCTTCGTGGACAGCTGTGAAGTATGTACGAGCCATTTTCGGAAACCTGTGAATAATGTACGTAAGTGGTAGAGTCACATCGTAGTTATGTATTAGTTATACCATGAATAAGTTGACTCGAACGGTATAGTTCCACGCTTAAAATAGTACTTTATTACTAGTGTTTTTCGATTGGTGAAAAAGTAAGAAACCTTATTACTAGTTACGTGTCATTTAATTTTAATCCTTAGGTGTGAAACGCATCGATATTATGGTTCCTTATCGAGGATGGGTCGTAGTATTACTTACTATGAGGTGAACGTTTGTCATCCCTAATTAATTAAAAAGTATAAAAATATACTATACTTTTTTTTGTATTTTCTGTTTTTATTTTTTTATATAATTATTTGACTGCCACTGTTAGCCCGAGGGCTTTTACAGCTTTACCGGGAGTAAAGGTGGCCGAGCGCTTAGGACACTCAGCCGAAACCTTTATTAATGGGTAACCAGCACAAAAAAGCGAAAAGCAGCTGACTTAAGGGTGCCCGAGAGGGCCGAACCGAGAGAGATAATATTCGTGCAGACAAAAGTATTATGTAGTTTACACTTGATATTATTTTTTAACGCTTGGTGAATATCCACTACTACATATATATGTTTAAAATACACTAGTACTAATATGATATATGTAAAATTATAACATATCGCGGATATACCGAAAACATATGTACATGCCATAAACTTGAAAGTTTCGTCTGGTGAGTGAAGGGATCCGGAGACCTTTATTACTGGTGACGAGGCATTCCATCTCAGCCCTCGAGGGTGACAACGTATCTGCACTATGATTCCTTTTCAAGGATGAATGTAGATGTCATGGGCCGCAGGAATCACTTAACATCAGGTGAACTGTGTGCTCGTTTGTTACTCTCAATGTAATAAAAAAAATTACTCGAGGACCCAATTACAAGGCGTTCTATTTTAGTCTTCAGGGATTACTTACCATCACGCGAGCTGTGTGCTCTTTCGTCACCATCGATATTATAAAAAAACACCACCTATTATATTTAAAAAGAAACTGTTCAAAATACTTTACATAGTAGAACCGGAGTGCTGCTCGATGAGTAGGCTCTTCCATCAGATTTACATTCCCGCACGAAGGGCCGGCTTCGAACTAGATACTTATAGGCATCGAGGCATAATAAAGTTACTCGTATACTTTGCACGCAACTTTCGCTTTTATATCTGAAAGCTATAAGAGTTATTACGGTACATATTATTTAATTTAAGTAACGAATGTATATGCTGTAAGCGTGGTCACGTTATGTATCCTTTCGATGTATTTTGTGTTTGTATTATTTTTATTTGTCTTGAGAAATCTATGTTCGATAGACGGTGCTCATACCAATCAAATTTATTTTCCTAATTCTTACATTTTACATGCTCGGCGATGGACGAAAATATCGCGAAGTATTTTTTTTACTATATATAGAGTAACAAGCAAGGACACAGTTCAAGTGATTCCTGCAGCCCATGACATCTACATTCATCCTTGACAAGGAATCATAATGCAGATGCATTGATACCCTTGTGGACTGAGATGGAATTCATTGTCACCAAATAATAAATGTCTCCGGATCCCTACACTCACAAGACGAAACACAGCAGCATTATGCTGCTATTCCACGCTGGTATTCTGTGAGGGCGTGGTCCTACCCCGGTCAAGCTGACCCGTTTATTCTACAGCTAAAAACAAATTGCAGTGTAGCTCTACCATTGTTAGTAACCTATGGAATTAGTAAGGGCATGTAAAGTTCGGAGAAAGACTTTGGTCCCTCTCTTGAGACGAAGATTATGTCCAGCTGTGGGACTCGACCTACCGGTCGGTAGCATACTGCACTTTATGGCATTGGTAAAGATATAATTTTTTTATGTTAACTTTCAATTGAATCATAAATGGGAAACATAACATATATGTAAAATTTATAAAAGTTTCGTCTTCAAGATCTTCAAAGTATTGTTACCGCAACTTACAAACTGTATTAAACTTTATAACATTATATGTGAAGTTTTTAAGGGTATGCGATCTCCGTATGGCTTAAGGGTATGCGAACTGTAGCCGCAGGCCTTTATCCCGGAATACGTTAATATAACAAGGGCATAGATAACCACATGATAACCAAAGGTTTAGGGTACGGTCTGCGTAACAACGTTGTAGGTTCGAATCAGTCATTCAATTATTGTCGTGACCTAGCAAATCTTTAAGCTTTATTGAAGTGGTTAACGTGGATATAAATGGTAGATATACGTACGTATATCTACCATTTATATTTTTCTATTTATATTTATTAACATTAGTATAACCACGAGGCACTTACTTTTTGCACAAGTTGAATACGTCAGAAGGAAAACGCCCCACGCAGAATACTACACCTTGAAATAGCAGTATAACTAAGCTGTGTTTCATGTGGTAAATGAATGTGAAAAATGATCTGAGGACATACTAGTACCGAGGCATTCGATTTTAGTCGTCAGGGTTGAAGCCGTGTACATTGACGGATGTAGATGTCATGGATCGTGGCATAGCTCTAATGTCAATAAAAAACTCCTTAACGCCAAAATGACCAAATTAAAAAAAATATAATAAAAACAAATATATGGAAATACGTAATGTTGTATTAGGGTGAATATGAGCACTCGCGAGCTTCATTGTATGTATGTGTGTGTGTGTGTGAGAGTATGTAGGTAATTGTATTGTATTGTTTACGCGTTACAAACTTAGAACAAGAAGATAATTGCCTCTCCGGTAGAGGGTATGCATAGGATACTAAAACATTATATTAGTTGGCTTAATTTTTGATACATATATTCATATTGATATATTTATATATATATTTATTTATTACTTTTATGTACCTCACAAGTACATAAAAAAATATTACGTTCTAGGGAAGATAAAACACTCCAACAATTATTACCAACTATCAAGTAGCTTTTTTTATGTTTATCTGCCAGTGTGCCTTTCCTTCTTTTTACATGTTCAAATTTCTCACGGCGTCTGGACCGTAAGGTGGTTGACCCATTAGTTTCACATTTGTCACAGTTCGAAACTTTTTATATGTACTTAGAACGTTTTAATGTAATGTGCTACATATTACTAGTTCAGTAGATTCGGAAACAATCAATACTAATACTAAGCAATGTCTAACCGCTCTTTTTTAAGAAAGCAAACCGATTTCGAAATCCGGTGCCGACACCAAAGACATTGTTAATTGCAATTATAACAACTAATTTTCTACGTGTTCGGCGGCAACAAAATATTGTGAGCAAATCAGCATGCCCAAGAAGTGAATTAAAAAAATATTTCGAAAACATTAGAAGTCCTATGTTTTACCATCCTATTTAGAGAAGAGGTCTATATATACATAATATACGTGTTATATACGTACACAATTAGATTTTATTTCCATGATATTTTAAAATTATGATAGTAAAATTGAAATCTCTTCAAAATTTTAATAACATAAGTGTATTTAGTAATTTAAAATTATCCAATTGTTATTAACATAGTTTCAATTATATAATAATGTTTATTTAAATGTGACGATCAAAAACTTTTAAATTAACATTTGTTATTTACAAAACAATTTTAACTTTTTTCTTATTTATTTTTTTCTTAACTTTTCTCCAAGAAACATCTCTATTGTTTAACTGAACAATATTTGTTTTGTATTATGTATTATAATTGTCTAGCATATGATAGGGTGGAGGCCTGATGACCCGACAATACAAGGCCAGAGCTTAGTTTGGCGCATCAGACTCCCTGTAAATATTATTGTTTTAACTTAATTTAATTAACATGTATTGTGGAGAGAAATAAATAAATTATTATTATTATTATTATTATATTATTATTAATAAATTGTTTTATGAAATAAATAAAACCAATCTAATCTGCTACGTATTTTACTTTCTTACTTTCACAATACGTTCGATCGTTACGGATACGTTCAGGTTATTTAAATTAAGCATTCAAATTATTTAATTTACGTGTGACGCCACACATAAGCTAGTATATATACATAATAGTCTAATTATATCATGAATGGGTTGGTCCTACCAAGGTTTCATTGTGTTTTGACGTTGATACTCTTTGAAAATGACAATATTTTTCTCAATTTGTACAATCCACCACTGTGCGCTTCACGCGAAGTTACCTGCCTTATTACTCTCTGGAATCAGCTGTCACCGGGGGCGTTTCCTCACCGATACGACTTAGGGACCTTCAAGAAAAGAGCCTAAACACCTTTCTTAAAGGCAGACAAGGCATTTGCGACTCCTCTGGTGTTACGGATATCCATATCTGGCAGTGGGCGCTTACTTACTAAAAAAAATAAAAAAATGTTTCTATTGTTTAAAAAAGGCAGCATTCTAAGGTGGGGTAAAAACTATTTTAGCCGAGTCCAATGCAAACACATTTTGATGAAAAACATAACTTTTATTTTTTTATTTTTTCTGAATTTAAATTTCACCGCTTGTGTAATTCTCGCGTCTTGTCTATTACTTGGGATTGTTTGGTATTAAATTAGTACCTATTAACTTTGGCATATGCGCGACTTTCTCTTCGACATTATATAAGTGATAACAATACTAAAGGCTACTGAAATACTGTATTGTAAAAAAATGCTTTCACCTTTCAACTGAACGTTTCTTTAAAATGGAATTGCCCATCTAAAAAAAAATGTCTCAGATTGTGCAAAATCGGTGTATTCTTATAGGAAGTTTTGTATGATGAGTTAGAGAAAATTTTACTGTTACTGTTACTGAGATAGAGACAGTATTAGCATTGGTATTCTCAGTATAGGTTACATTTTAAAAAATGCTCTATTTTTCCTACATTAATTTGAATCTGCTAGTCTGCTGTAGGCGCTTAAGGTTATTTACAGTTATCAGTAACGTAATGTGATTCTCATTCAAGTTCTCATTTTTATTTGATCGAAATAAAATTGGCCGCGTAAAAACGTCTTAGTTTATTTTGGTGATCTGTTTTTACTTGATTTTTGTGGTGTACTATAAAGTATATACAACGTAGGTGACCCGACAGACTTAAATTGCCAAATTTAAATATTTTTGTTTGTGATCGTTTTGGGAATTAGTAAAAATTATACGTTCAAATTGCGAAGAACAACTTTCAGTTTTTTTAATGAATTTGTCAATTCTCCTGCCAATCTTTCCAATTTTTCTATCCGTAAAAAACATAATTTGGACTTGGAAATACGCTTACCAACGTACAGCATTATATTTGACTTATATTATTTATACTAAAAAGAATCAGGTGTATTCTTGAGTTGATGCTTTGTCATTTAATGTATTGAATCAAATACCCCGACCTGCACGTTGTACAAATCCGTACCAGGTTCCATCCGAACAAGGGGTTCCGTAGTGAGGGGCTTCGTATGAAATATTATAGATTGAAGAGGGTAGACACCCTCATTTGGAGCTTATATTTAATAAATCAGCATGAGTTCTATCGCATTTTCGCAGCTTGAAATTAGAAGCATAATGAGATACTGTAATAAACTATGATAAGACGTGGCTTCCGTAGCTTCGAAAGCTTAGCTTACGAACAACCTGCGTCAAATTATGATTGCCACACATGAAAACAATCTTAATCCATAATACATAAAGTCCAATCTGATATATTAATGATGAACACATCAATTGTTATAATTAACGGTATCCACGATTTACATGAATTAATCCACCCTTCCCCTTTCACCAGAGATCGGAGAGATTCCATCCATACGTTATCGACTTTCCGCGTATTCACACCAGACACTTTTATACCTTATGTTAACAGTTAGGAATTGGAACTCTCTATAGCACCTGATGTCCGACCGATATGATACAGAGAACTTAAAGACAAAAGTGAATAGGCACTTTCTATACTAACTTTTACCACCTAGCGTCACGTCATAGCTTAACATCAGGTGAGCGAAACTGTGGCCATATAGTAAGTATAATAAAAACAAAAATCAGAATTAAATTATCAAAATTAAATAATATAAAATAAAATGAATAATTAAATGAGATTTTAAAATTAAATTAAATGAGTCACAATCAAAGTTAAATTAAGTGGGAATTAAATTAAATGTCAACAATAACCCTATTCAATATAAAGATTAAACAATTTTATAGCGATTAAAATGTAAGTGAAAGACAACTAAATGATATAATAAATTTTTTTTTATAAATTGTCATTGAAGTAAATAAAAAATGAAGTAACATTTATAAACAGCAGCCGCTAAGCTGGCGCTTGGATTGCTTTCAGCACTTTACGCTTGAAATCAATTGATCCAGATTGCCCAGTGTTGATAATAACATCTTATTCGCGCATCCTTTCTGAAAATAATGCTCATTATAATTGTGCTCGTTTGTCATTATACAAAAAAATAATATGATATAATATCATTCATGATGAAAAGGGAAAAATTGTTTCCTAAGATAAATAAGACAATATTAAAAGAACAATCACAAGTGAAATACTGCTCTAGCGTGCGATACCATCGTGAGAAATAGCGATAAAAATAAAATCTCTTATTTTATATTTAGCTCTTTTTATAGCAGTAATCCTTTACTTATCTTTAACACAATAGCGGAGAAAGTGAAAATGCAAAAACAAGACGTTGAGACAACTCTTTGAGACAGGAAACGTGCAATTCAAAGTAACAAACAAGTTCCTTCATTAAAGTCCTGGGGTTTAAAAGGTTAAATGTTGAAAATTGGTTATTTAAAAAAAAACTTTTATAAGAGTAAGACGAGATTTAATAAGATCTGGCTGCCTGTCCTGGATTCGATTCCTAGCTGAATAACAATTGTGCTTTTTACAAATTGTAGATTTTTGGGTCTGGATATATCCCAGGTGTTTTACACAGCATTTGAATCTTTCCCTGATCTATTTTCACATGAATGACATCGGATTTCGGGTGCTTCTGTTTGCGCACATGCATACGGCACTATAATACATTCTGCCTCAATGATGTCTTTCGGTAGATATCTGTTGTATAGACAGCTGTTGCATGACGCTACAATGCCAAATTACTTAACGACCTTTTTTTTAAATGTGTCAAGCCTGTGCTTGTCTACAATCCC
This sequence comes from Teinopalpus imperialis, assembly GCA_029286865.1. Taxonomy (NCBI): domain Eukaryota; kingdom Metazoa; phylum Arthropoda; class Insecta; order Lepidoptera; family Papilionidae; genus Teinopalpus; species Teinopalpus imperialis. The sequence goes on from JAGSMU010000039.1 coordinate 2,062,449, forward strand.
ACCTGGCGTTACAATTAACGTGATGTGGACGTAGATTTTTTTTTATTATTTCGTAACAAACGAGCACACAGTCCACTTGATGGTAAGTGATTGCTGCAACCCGTGACATCTACATTAATTCTTGACAAGGAATCATAATGCAGATGCATTGTCACCCTTGACGACTGAGATGAAATGCCTCGTCACCAGTAATAAAGGTCTCCGGATCCCTACACTCACCAAACGAAACACAGCAACATTATGCCGCTATTTTACGCTGGTATTCTTTGAGGGCGTGGTCCTACCCCGGTCAAGCTAACCCATTCATTCTGCAGCTAGAAACAAACTACAGTGTAGCTCTACCACTGTTAAAACATTATACTCGGACGGAAGACCGCAGGCAGTTGATACCAAATCTTCGCTGTTCGCATTAAAATGCTATTCCGAATGCAAGGAATATCCATCACCAAAAGATGGAAACCCACAGTGCGTCTTGTCTGATAATGAAGAGGGGATAGCAGAATCATATTAAGTAACTCCTCTGCACAATATAGCCTGCAAAATATCCAAGAAGCTGGCTACCTTTCGCCTGTGCTCAAGGCTAAGCAGGTTGATTTTAACCAAATCTGAGTCATTGATATTTGTGTAAATAAAATAAATAAATAAGTCAATTAAAAAATGGAAAACAAAATAATCTCAACGCAGAATTCTAGCCTACACGTATGGTACAAGATAGCTACATAGCTACATCCGGTTATCCATCACAAAACCGGATACCAAAAGGTTCAACCCTGAAATCACATGAAGTTTTCTGCCATGCACAACTACTCTATGTGGATCAGTTTTTCCAGTGGTATTTCAAGACTGATACAACTTAGAGATCTTCAAGAAAATGGCCTATATTTTTCTTAAAGCCCGTCAACGCACTTGTAATCATTTTGGTGTAGTGGATGTCCATGGGTGGCGATGATCACGTCAGATAAGCTGCTTGCTCGTTTACCACATATTCAATAAAAAAAAGTTACATTTGTTACTACCGTGACAAAACTATTTATTCCATCAGCAATTTCTGATCCGTACTGTTATAAAAAGGTTAATATACCTATTATGTACAAAATAAATGTTACTGAAACAGCCAAGAGCTTAACAAAAAGGATCGCAGAAAAAACAATCTAAGTTCAATTACTTTTCCTCTACAAATATTGTATTCGATCCCCAAACCAAAGTTGGAACGATCTAAAAAAACACTACTAAACAAACTCACCTCACTCATAACAACTCTCAATTACGTCAGAGAAAGAAGGCGTTTGTTAGACAGAGACGAATAGATGTCACCAGGTCAGCCCTAGGGCATAGTTTGGATCAATATGTAGGGGTTGTTTGCCTAGGGTGAGCTACCGACACGGGGGTTAGATAACTTATTTAAGTTATTTCCATTCAAGGGCGAATTGTGTTTCCCGTACTGCTGTCACTTGCAGACTTGTCTCCTATTTAAGTAGGAGATAAGTGTCTTTGTATTTTTTGTGTGTATTGTTAGAAGTAGATCAGTTTTTTAAATATTTTTTAAGCACGACATGAGAGTTTTTTATATCGGAAAATAGTAAACCACTGTAAAATCCATAAAATAAACCTTCATTAGTTTTCTCAAGTAATAAACCTTTATTAGTTTCAGTAATTATACATCATACTTAAATTTATTTCCATTCTGTTTTTATAGCTAATAATAATCAACAAGTAAAATATTTATAAAAATAAATACATAACGGAATATTTATTAATAATTTATTGAAAACATTAAATTTTACTACACCCGCGAGTAAAGGCACTCTGTTTTTAATGTTTATCTGCCCATAAGAACTCATTTAAAAAATTAAAGGGGAAAAAAATCATTAAAACATTCTTACTCAGTGGTCTTTTGTGATAGAATAAGAGTATATAAACAACCCAATATTGAACACTGACCTCCCTCCGCTCTAGAAAGGGCTTTGGAGAATCGGTGGCTTTTAATGGAAGATCTTTACATGTCTTTAATTCATTTTCTCTTATTTATTTGTGCAAGTTTCTTTACAATGTTATTCTTTACAATCCCGAGGACGTGTTTGAGTAATTAACTATTTGATCTTTGACGAAATTGAAGATCAAACTCAGGTTGTCACGTACAATGAACCTTAGAGATATCGGCTGTATTCTGAGATAATGAATCTCGTATTCACATATATAATAAATAAAGCCTGATAGAAATCCTACCATAAAGATGGTATATGTATTGTAACACTTTTTACGAGTATTCAATTCAGATTTTATTATCTTAATTAATCGAAATAATATTAAAACTGTTGTTTTATTGTATTAAGGGTGATTTAGGGCATGAGTCCACACAGTGGAATTAATGATAAATGGTTGCCGAGGCACTTGTGGGTATAATATATACGGAATATTAATGCAGATACGTTGTCACCCTCGAGGACCACGATGGAATGCCTCGTCACCAGAAATAATTCGTCCTACACTCACCAGACGACACACAACACTGCAAACCAGTGAATGCTGGTGATCCACAAGGCCTTGTGCTATCTCCTTCATTGCTATGCGGATGATAGCACAGGGGTGCGTTGTACTGCTACATTACCCTGGTATTCTTAGAGCGTGGTCTTTCATCCGTCGACCGGATCCATAGCATCCCATTCACAATACCACAAGAAACAAACTACAACGTGGCTCTATCACTGCTCTTTTTATTATAATATACAAGTACGAGTCTCATTATGTACATGCCTAATTAGTTTCAATTATATTACACTTGGAGTAATTTAATTATGTTCGTAAGGTAGCTGGTATTTTAAATACCGTATAGCTAATAGCCAGACAATTAAGTGATAATAAAAATTCCTATTCATTTGTCAATCAACCTGTAATTAGACGAACGTGGTTAAGGACATCATCCTTCTGGTCAATTTTAATCACGGTGATCTTATTGCCAGATGACATCAACTGCGCAGATATTATTATAGTGCCGAGAGCAAACACAGAAGCACTCACTCGTCGTCCCCTTCCCTAGTCCGATGTAATGAGATTGGAGGATGGTTCGCATGCACTTTCATTGAAACGGGGCATACGTACAACACACCTGGACCCGAAAACCAACTATCTGTGATGTACAAATATTGGTAGGCTGTTAATCGAACTCAGGAACCGCGGCGTAGTAGCCAGGTACACGACGCGGTCGTTAACTTGGTTTATAATTCGTCAATATAAATCAATTACTCGAATCGATTAGATACACATTGAAATAATCATTCAATAAAAAATGAAATATAAAAAAAACGATAAACAGACTCACCTTATGGCCAGACATTGTTTTACCAGTGGTTTCACGTGGGCCCCGGTTACTAGTTAGACATGAATGGGTCTGGTCTAATCGTCCAGGACCCCTCCCGCGTAGAATACTAACGTGATATGGTAGCATAATCCAGCTAATTAAAAAAAGAGTCATCAAGTATTAACGTCACTTTTACACTTATTCTATTGATGGTGTGACAAAAAAGCACACAGTTCACTTGATAGCAAATGATTCCTGCAACCCGTGTGCATTTCATTCTCGGTCAGGAATCATAATGCAGATGCGTTGTCGCTCGTGATGAAAGAACAGATTCAAACCCACGATCTGTATTTCACACGTACATCCGGGACCAAATGTTACGGTGAACGATTGATAAACACATGTACGTTACATAAATATCGGTAACATTAGATCAGACAGAACACAAGTGCGCCGTCCGAAAACCGGTTTAAGCAACTTTTGCTTTTTATCAATGTCGACTTTTTGTCGAATATTATAATTTTTCGTTTTTCAAACGGACTGATGTTTGAATTGTTATACAACGAATAAGTTGTTAAAGTTGTTTTAAATTTTATTTCAATTTTATTCTTATATGCTAGAGTATTCATTTTCTTTATTGCTTTTTTTTTGTGTATGTCTGATGCTATTGGTCCAGAGACCTTTACATCTTTATCTAAGTAGATTCGCGAACTCGCGGGAGGCCCGCTGAGTTTCTTTGTTGCATTGAATGTGACAAAACGATCACACGTTTCACCTGATGATAAGTGACTGCTGCCTTTTAAGGAATCATAGTGCAGATGCGTTGTCACCTCTAAGATAGAATACTTCACGTCTTCAAATTGTTTTTTATCATAATTTTTTATTTCTTCTCCACCTTGATGGTAAATTACCACTTAAAATTACAATTAACGATTTTCGAATCGGAATAAACCTCGGTTTGCCCGCACATCGTTAATTAAAAACGAGGCTTCGACAGTGAAGTATTAAAATGATCATACTAAACAATTATATAATTATACAATACATGAAACGTTTACAGTCTTCGTGGGTTTAACCCAGAAGCAGACAACGATTTATATATTTTTTTATATCCATTACATATTTACTAATCAGGGAACATTTAATAAGTTTTTTTTTTATCTAACTAAGGGTGACAACACTTAAAAAATAAAAAATAGAAAACGAGGAAGACATAGGAGCAGATGGGCTGACGACATTGAAGGGACGGCTGGTTGAATGTGGAAAGAAGGCGCCACAGATAGAGACTACTGGGTATCTTTGGAGGAGGCATTTATCCTCAAATAGAGGGGTTCACGCTTGTTTAAAATTAATTAAATTCTAATAATTCAATAATAATATAAATTTAATATTTTTAAATTTTAAATTCATTTCATGATAACTTTCATTTTCCACATTCAAGTATAAGTATTGATAAATTAAAATATTGTATACTAAAACTACTCTAAAATTCTGAATATGTTAAATATTTCAATTTACTAAGTGTGAAATAAAAGGCTTTTTTATTTTATTTTATTTATTTTAAGGGTGACAAACGAGCAAACAGTTTACTCTATATGCTGTCTATGAACTCAAAGGAGTTCCTCCATCTTTCAAGATTCAAGATGCATACATATGGTTGTGATGTTTTTTGTGTGTGTATTACTGACCTGGCAAACGAGCAGTTCACCTCATGGTAAGTAATCACCGCCGCCCATGGACATCCACAGCAACACCGGAGGAGTAGCTAATACGTTGCCGTTCTTTAATAAAGGTATTTGGCCTCTTTTCTTGAAGGACCCGAAGTCGTGTCGGTTTGAAAACACCGCTGGCGACAGCTAATTCCACAGATTAATTGTGCGTGACCGGATAAATGGAGGTCAGGTCGAATTTTACACTGGTAGAGCTACACTGCAGTTTGTTTCTGGCTGCAGAATGAATGGGTCAGTTCGACCGGGGTAGGACCACGCCCTCACAGAATTGTAAAATAGTGTGAGGGCGTGTGAGTGTGAGGATCCGGAGACCTATATTATTGGTGACGAGGCATTCCCCAAACCAGTCCTCTAGGTTTTCCAGAGACGTTATATTGTATAATAAACTAAATTGCATAATAAACTACTAATAGGGGGTAATTATATAGCGAACAGGAAATAATCCAACCATTGTTTTAAATAAATTAACCTGTTTAGCATTATAATAAGTTAGTATGACATTAACGGATGTTTAAATAATTGGTTCTCCTTTCATATTGTTCAGGTTTCTTGCCAGACAGGGTGTTAGCCCAAACTCATGGACGGTTTCAATGTATATTTTTGTAATCAAAGACGTAGTATTCTGTTATCAAAAATGAAACGGGATTTAGCGACTTTTTATTGTGCTTATGTTATAAAGATAATAGAACATTCCACTGAACTCATAAAATTATGATATCGTTATAATTTCATTTATTCAGACTTTTATTAAACAAAAGTCAATTTAATTTTTTTTCTTGGACGTCAGTGGGTCTTTGTGTGAGCGATATTTCTTGAAGACATCAATGAAACATTTTGACTTTAATTCTATGGATGGCTATTGAAATCCACTACTTTAAACCGTCACGTTCATTAAGAATTAAATTATGGTCGTAGTTTTTTATTTCAATTTGAGCGATCGAGGCTCAGTTTTAAATTTTCCATTTTTGTTTTAATAAGAAGGGTTACAAACCAGCACAAAGTTCATCGGATTGTAAGTTACTCCTGAGTTGATATAAACGACATTAGTACACCATAAGGGTTCATAATTCAGATGTGTTTTACCCTTGAATATTCATCGGGAATGGAATACCTATCAACAGTTATAAGATAAAGCAATTATAATATCATAAACGCTTTTTATAAATAATTAAACTATTAATTTACAAATGTATCCTACTTCCTTTACATCCTCTCTTTGATTTTGTATAACTTACCTCGAAACTTTTAACTTGACTTGTTAATTCTCTTAAAAATTAAGGCCAATTAAGTTTACTGAAAAAGTTAAACTAAATATAGAACAGATCGTGCAAACAGAGAAATTTACCTTTACAAATTGTTAATAAACACATTTATAAATGTTTTATTGTGGACTACGAGAACATATATTTTATTAACAAAGTAATGTTATCTCGTCACTGTGTAGCTTGGAAACGTATATCGATATAAAATTAATATAAACACACATTACTAGGATTAAAATGAACACACACTTGGGTTGTTCAAAAAAAGAATGATAGATATTCTTTATTTGATGCAGCGCCACTGACGTATACAAAACACACACAACATACACAAACAAGATAAAATAAAATATACTTAAATGACCTAAATTCTTAATTACAGCTATTTATATAATAGGTTAGCAACTAAAGTTATTTCTGAATTTTGAAACATTTTAAGTTTTTTTTATTGATAATGCATACTCCCTTGTAAATTTTCGTATCGAAAAATTGAACCAATCAAGATCTCATTTCCTTTCTCTGCATCTGTATTAAACGAAACTCCGCGTTTAACATATAAAAGAGATCAAAAAAGGTGGAAATCGTCATAACGGAACTGAAACAGAAACACAAAACATAGATCCCCTCTCAAACAATCTAAACATTATTTCAATGTTATTTAAGACGGAATCTAAAATTTAAATAAGTATGAAGAACTCAGTTGCCAATCTTAATACTGCAATAAACTAATTATCGTTTGAATATTATACGTAACTACGAGAAAGATTTACGTATAAGTTAAGTCTTCGGATCCATTCACAAATGCACATAATTATAATACAAAGGCTCCGAAATTTATTTGTTGTTCGCAAAAATATAGAAACCCGCTGGATCTCGATCCTTAGAGTCTCGAAGTGACTTGAGCACTTAGACAGGCAACATAGTCACTGGTAACAATATTATGAAGAAAACAACAATTCCACTTTACTACAGCGGAATACTGATTAGTACGTAAGCTCAGATTAGCGACCTATTATTCCTTTCACGAATAAGAAAGTACTTGCCCACTTAACGGGCGAGTTAGCAGGCAAGTTGAAGGCAAGTCACGGTGCGTCTCAAATTTTGATCCGTTAAAATTTTGGAGGAAGGCGTACTTACTTTTACCGTGGGACTTAATTTGATAAGTTCAACGAAAGTATACGGATTTACTTACTTTACGATCGTGATCATCAGAAATAACTTCGAAGTTGATAAAATTATTATGAACTTCGAAGTGAGTTCGACAAACAAATTTACGTAAGGCAATAATTGTTAGCGCTGGGGTAAATTGATTATTTTCATTGTTATTTCAAAATTTATTATTCAATCAATTAATATTTTCACGTGGTAGAGTCACAATGTAGTTAGTAGTTAGAAGACTAGCGTAAAACTTTAGGTTAACGCTGTTGCTTCGTCGGATAAAAGAGGGAAACTGAAGAACACTGCAGTTTATTTCTAGCTGCAAGATGAATGGGTCGGCTCGACCGGGGTAGGACCACGCCTTCATAAAACACCAGCGTAAAATAACAGTATAATGTTGTTGTGTTTCGTCTGGTGAGTGCAGGGATCCGGAGACCTTTATTACTGGTGATGAGGCATTCCATCTCAGTCCTCAAGGGTGACAAACCATCTGCATTATGATTCCTTGTCAAGGATAAATGTAGATTTCATGGGCCGCAAGTATCACTTACCATTAGGTGAACTGCGTTTTCGTTTGGTACTCTCAATGAAATAAAAAAATAGTCTTATTACCGGTCACCAGACATCCTCTCTGAGGGATGACAACGCATGAGCAATATGCGCTCATATGTGCTCAAGCAAACCGGATGCCAGCATCAATTAAATTATTAATTGATTGCAATTTTTAATAACGGTTTACCACGTGGTCGACGTTGTCTTCCACTTTGAAATCTATAAAGAAATATTTTGAAGACATGCGAAGTCCACCAGCGTGATGGATTATGCTCTAACAACTCTCTGTAGAGAGGAAATCTATTCCTACTGGTGGTATTTACATATATATATATATATATATATATATATATATATATATATATATATATATAGGGTATAACTTTTTACTTTAACATGTTCTTTTCGCTTAAATTTATAAAGACAGTGTATTGTGATATTTAGGAATTGCTATAAATAATCGCTGTGCGTCCATGTGTCCCACTATGTAATTAGGAGGCTTGACAGTAAGGCAAATGAATAAAACAATTTTTTATGGATTTTATTGCGTTTATTTTTAACTTCTTTTATTCTAAGGGGAAGGTTGCGGTGTTTGGACGAGTCAATGTTCTTAATAGAAATTCAATATGACGAAATCGCCGGACCACTTAATGCATAACAAAACGACCCGATTACGAAAAACTAAATTCATTTTGGGTTACAAAAACAAGGCTTTGCCTTTCTTATCTGTCATTCTAATCTTTATAGCGTTCAACATATTTTAGACTACGTAGAGACGTGCTTGGTCCAGAATTAGATTAGACTGACGTTGAACATCGCTATCTTAGTCTTAAATTGTGTACTAAATACTAATTAGTGTGTCTATGTACGTGACAAGTTTCGTAAATGATACCAATAAAAACCACTTCTAAATCCCGTTACCTAGAAATTTGTATATATTTTATTTTATTCATTTATTCATGTTTACAATGAAGAAAACCACCAAAGAGGTATTACCCATTTCTACGATCATAAATCTCGCTCGGCAGAGCTAAACACGAGAAATTAAAAAAGAGTTTATATATCTTTATATATATACACACCATCTAATACATAATGTATGAAAGAATATTCACTAAGCGTAAGACATTTAGCTAAAATTTGCCAAACTCTACAGCTAATTTGTCTTCTGTCCCATTTTAATTGTGTTTGTGGTCTTTCATTCAATGACTTTGTCTGACACAAGAAGAATACAGTATGTATTGCAATAACAATCGTCATTTGTTTTTTGGGGTCTCATTTTATTTTAAATAATGTTTAAATTTCTAACATTCAGGTTAACCATTCAAATTAAGTTTAAAATGTGCGGGAGATGGTTCACGACAAAAGTCAAATGGTGGATTCGAACCTACGACCTTAAGTTTGCAGACCTTATCCTTAACCATTAGGCAATTGACGCTTCAATTTATTAACTAAAGTATATAATTCCCAATGTTGGGCACAAGATTTTCAGCTTAGTTGGAGTGGTTAACCGGAATATTCGAAATGTTAATAGCATTGCTGATATTCTTGTTTTTAAATCCTCTAGGTTACTAAAAACGTTAGGTCTGCCTTGCAGATTTCAATAGGTAGATTTTGCTCGGTATATTTTGCTGATTTCTAGAAACACTAAACTCATTTGACAACCTGAGAGTAGTAGTACGTTTATAGTCAATTGTAATCCACACATTCAAGATTTAATAGTCACTGACAACAGATTTTTTTTTAATTCTTTTTTACTTTGAAATCTTATTAGATTATGTCACCCTCATTGTGACAACAATCTTATAGTGAATATAGATTAAATTATATTAAATTACCTCTAACTCCTATCTAAAGTTTATATAATACCCTTGTAGTCTCCAAAATGGGACTTGCAAGAACACTATTACATCCTCCGATGTCATAAAATTCATAATTGCTAAATAAAATTTCTCCTCGTCGGCTCATTCCAGAAACACTTCATCATTACAGGATACAATTCGATAATATTACACTTAGTACAGGTCCGTGAGTCCAGTGAGTATTCACACGTTCACTATTTAATAGTCATCAATAACAAATATTAAAAAAATTAATAGTTCAATAGTCACTGACGATAAATGCCATCAAAAATGTAATATAATAAAAATATTCTTTACAATAATAAAATGTAAGTTAATACTAATTACAGGCCTAAAGACATTCAAGTCATACGATAATCTCGCAATCTAATAATAATAATCTATCAAAACTATATTTAGAGGAAAAGCGTTAGATTTAATTCATTCTTTTCTGACCCTCCAACTCTCAACAATCCCTTTATGATTAAAGTTAAAAAAAGCAAATAGATGTGTTTTTTTTAAAAAACGATCCCATTAGAAAATGAAATTTCTTTGGAGCTTGAAATCGATTCGTAAGTTTATAGTTAAAAATTATAAAAATTTGAAGCTAAAATAGCAAAGAGTTAGAGAGTGAGAAAAAGAAGGAAATAGAAGAGCAAAATAAGCCCAGTAATATATAATATAGCATAGCTTCAATAAAACAAAAAACAAACTTCATTAAAGTCGCATGGGTCGCAGACATTTAAAAATCGATTAGACTTCATGTGTCCAATTTTTGTCTTAACTAAACTTTACCTATAAATATATATATTATAAGTTTATAGATTTTATGCAAAACATACAATTAACTAATACTCTTTAGAAAGTTCCATTGTCTATCACCGATGATTCTTCACCTTTATAAAAAAGAATATAGGACTACACTAAAATAATATTCTTCCAAAAATAAAATAAACGTGATTTAAATCTCAATTTATATGTCAATAGGGTAAAACGAAAAGAACAGAAAGCAACACATTTCTGCATCTAAAAAATCCATTCTTTTAGTTGCAGAAATGTTTAATTTTGAAACATATTTGTTCAAATGTTATCGTTGAAATTTTAGTTCCATGGAACCCCGAAAAATTCCACCAACTAATTCAAGCCAGTGCAGAAATCCCAATGATAATAAAAAAACTTACAGTTAAGTTGCGACCCTCCTTGGTTCGGCCATACCAAAGCTACTTTATTTGCAATATCCGGAATCGGCAACATTAGACAGGATGACGCATTGCTTGTGGCAAAGTATTCATCTGTTGTTAGTAAGCAATCGGATTGTTCATTTTCACTTTTACGGCGTCGGGACTGCGTAATACGCCTATAAATTATATGCTAGATAATTTACATTTTATGAATGGGTATTTATTCTGTTCACAGATATAATGAAACATGCCGAACATTCCTAGACGTATTGATGCTAACGAACTGACGGTAAATAGAAGTTTTGGAACGTCGGCGTAGATATCAATTCGTTTAAATACTGGCAATTTCTTTTTTCAAAGATTTCTAGCAATGCTATTACTATTCCTATCAACGCTTGTACGCTTTAATGCTTGAGCTAGAAAATGGTTCGCGACAATAGACGTTAGAATTCGAGCCTTAGTTAAATTTCGAAGACTGTACGTATACATATATAACACTTTTCCGTTCGAATAATTTGGATTTTTGTCAAGTAAATCCAGAAATATACTAATTTGGTATCATGTAAATTGTGGTGAAGTTGAGATGAGCTGTTAATTTCTAGTACCGAGCATGTAGGGCACTCAGCCGAGACCTTTATTTATGGGTAACCAGCACAGGGGTCCTCGAGAGGGAGACTCGGCGTGGACCGTTACTTTGCACGTGAAAGCATTTAACTCGAGGGTCCGAACCTGAGCTCCATCAGTTACTTCTAACGAGAATTGTATACACCATTTATGTCTTTTAGAATTTAATATTTCATAAATTGTAAGTGTCTGGTTTCGAAATTTAACCGTGAACTTAGGCTCATGCTATTTATTTATTTAAGTATCATATACAGAGATGAATAAAGGTGGACTTAATGCCTTAAACATTCTCTACTAGTCAACCTTAGGATGATACAGAGATTTATTTATTTTAGATTTATAGAAAATTAGTTTAATAAACAAGAATAGTTTTAGACAGTAATAGGCCGGCTCGACCGGGGTACGGACACGCCCTAGCAGAATGCTCGTGTAGATTAGGTGTATATTGCTGCTGTATTTCATATAGTAAGTGTATATGTATACGTGGACCCGATTACATGCAACGATCAATCCGTTCAATCTCAGTTCTCATGACATGGTGACAACTCATGACTATGCTGAAATTTTGAATAAAGATATAGACGTTCTTGGGCCGCAATCATCATTAGCCATAAGGTTATTTAAATGTATTTGCAACACGGTAACCCAATGGTACAAGACGGTACATATACTCCACCTCTATTATTCTTACTTTTCAATTTCTGTAACAATAAGCAACCTGTCCATAGTATTCGTTCACCTGTGAACAGTCATGTCGCTCAACAAATCGAGCGTTGAAAATCGCTTTAACAACGGTCTCACTACTCAGACTTTTTGTCTAACTGTGTTGTTCGGGAGTTTAGGCCAACGACCGTCGATGTTTGCACGTAAAAACTTCCAGTAACTCAGATCTATAAAATAAAAAAGGGAAACGGATAAGAAATATCAACTAGGAGTCCGGTCCAGCGTTGCCCAATTTTTTTTTGTATATATAACTTCTAAGGCAAATTGCTTCAATAATTCCGGTAGATATCGACTACGATATATTTATTATCCTTGGAACCAGCATGTGCAGTTTTCAGTATACATAATTTCTAGAGCAAATCCAAATATGTAGTTGTACCCTAAAGCTGTCGAGTTATTCGGCTTTCTCAATAATAATATTGTTAAGAAAACCGAATAAATCGAATTGTAGTCTTTCCTAAATAGAAATGATTTAGAAATATATAGACTACGATATATTCATTAATTGTACATACAAATCTTCCATGGAATTTCCACCGTTGAAGGACCTCACAGATTATCAGTAAGAAATAGCATCATAACACGACTGTCTTTCGTATGGTGAGAACCAAATTCGAAATTCAAATTTAAATTCACTTTATTTGCGATGTGTGTCGTACACGTTACGAGTTATAATTGTCTAAATCACATTAGGACATTTTTGGCGTGCAAATATTTATTATTATATAATAATTATATAATTATGTCATATTATACAACTATTTAAAAATCTATAGTCAAATGATTATTACTAATTATAAAATATTAAAGAACATTGATTTTTAAATCATTCAAAAACAATATTTTTCTTAGAGGTACTGCCCAACGCTATAGTAAGTTCCGTTGTAGCAACCAGTACCGTAGCTTAACCTTTACCACGTAACGATGCAATCCATACCAATCTTCAGGAATGGGCAACGCTGGTACATCTAGAACCTTTATTGAGTTTAGGTGAAGTCATTACTCTCGTTATATTAGAAAAAACATCAATAAAAACAGCTGAAAACTACAATACATTTATTGTTCAATAGTTTTCAATATCATCAAAAATGATATTGTAATTATATAGTTATTTTTGTACAAGTTTGATTTTTATATTAAAACCGACACAGAAACCGCTTGAGAATTTTTGATCATTAAAAACCAATATCGAATAAGGTTGGTAGTTTTACAGACAATAAAAGGTTTAAAAATTTTAGTAACACGAAATTTCCAAGTAGAACGGGAACTTTTAAATATAAATTTGAGTGTTGCTGTTACTTCGGGCTTTTGAGTTTCATGAAAAAGAAAAACACAATCATTATTTGAGTCCATCATTTGTCTTTTGACGAACGTAAGTGATGTTAATTTATCTTTTTAGTAACACTAAAATAATTTATTAAGAATATTCAGGAATTGTTGTCACTGGTCGTGTTATAATGGAATATCATGCATTAACGTTTAACAGTAACCACAAAGACGTAGATGAGAATGTAGAATGACAATTAAAAAATTAAAAAGGCTTTTTAGAGATCGGAGAAAGACCATGCCCCATATGTTTTATAGGGATCCAGAGAATTAATTACGGGTAAAACTTTTGTGGGAGATGAATTTAAATATCATGAGCCGCAGAAATCACTTGCCATCAGGTGCAATATTTGCTCATTTTTCACCCCTACTATTAAAACAAAGAGATTCCTAGAATAAAGAAAAGAAGAGAGAGAAAACCTAATCATAGCGGTCAACACAATCAAAATAGCCAAATAATTGTTTCATTTTGATTTTGACGTATCACTTTTTTTTTATTACATTGAGAGTAACAAACGAGCACACAGTCACCTGTTGGCAAATGATTTCTGCGGCCCATGACGTCTACATTCATCGTTGAGAAGGCAAAATAATGCAGATACTTTTTCAACCTTGAAGACTGAGATGTAATTCCTCGTCCCCATCATAAAGGTCTCCGGGTCCTTACTCTCACCAGACGAAACACAGCAGCACTATGCTGCTATTTTACGCTGGCATTCTGTGAGGGCATGTTCCTACCCCGGCCGGGCTGACCCATTCACTCTGCAGATAGAAACAAATCGCAGCGTAGATTTTTATTCTTTAGTACCGTACAAAACTGTGGATCCATTTTTCTTAACTCCAAACAGACGTGAGAAATGGTCGCCCGACTATCGTTTATTGATAGACCATCGCTTCGGCGAAATACCGTCACGTAAACGGAAAACGTTTTAAAATTTCCAAATGAAATTTCGTCGACACACAAAGAACGAATTGTCTGCGGGAATAGTTTTAAAATAATTAACGGTTGGGTTTTTGTTCTCTCAAAACGGTTGGCATTTTGTTTCATATTAATGGACGAGAGACGCTGCAGTTTGAAGACCATCGTCGACCATCCCAGCGCAAAATATCAGCATAACGCTGCTGTATTTAGTCTGGTGAGTGTAGGATTCCCGAGACAGTTATTACTTGTGAAGAGGCATTCCATCTTGGCCTTTAAATGGCGAAAAATAGCATTGTGATTCATTATCGAAGATTAATGTAGGAATCAAGGGCCGTATAAAATATTTATTATCCATGAAGCTAAAAATACTCGATATAATTATAAAAAAATTATATACATTTGGTATGTAAAGTTATAATGGTCTTAGTTGGCATATAGTGGTAATAATAATAAATCGCTATTCATGGATCGTTATGATGCATACAATGTCTATTTCCTGTTTTACACTTAAAAGTCAGTCAATTCATAACAGAGTTGTTTATTTTCAAATTTCGAACCAGTTCGGTAATTATCAGGTTAAGCTTTAAATATATCTTATAGCTAGTCTAT
The DNA here is from genome assembly GCA_029286865.1 of Teinopalpus imperialis. Lineage (NCBI taxonomy): Eukaryota > Metazoa > Arthropoda > Insecta > Lepidoptera > Papilionidae > Teinopalpus > Teinopalpus imperialis. The sequence continues at coordinate 2,077,675 of JAGSMU010000039.1, forward strand.
TAAAAATCACATTGATAAAATAAGGATTATTTTATTTAAAATAAATTGTCTGCTTCATTTAGCCTCATATTGGGATACATACATCGATATTATTTAATTGAATGACTTTTTTATGTTTTAAATATACGGTCACGGTTTAAATAAAGCGTTTCGTTTTCTTTTTTCATATAACAAATTTGGCTTACTTATGTATATTTGACTTATTTTTATAATTTTATACTTAGCGAATGTTGCATTAGGACTATTAAAACACGGAACCCATCGGAATGCACTGCGGGTGACCGCTTGCGGGTTTTAAAGAAACGTAAAGTGTATTCCACTGCTGGGCAATAACCAGGGAGGACCTGAGGTGTTAGATCATAGTTAACCACACGGGTCCACTGCGTATTGGCAGACTGTACATGTCTTTGAAATATTTATTATTTCTTAGACGGTATCCCCACGATGTTATCTGTGCTGAAGACATGGTGAATAGATCAGCAATGAAAAATTGCGAATAAAAATTTCATTGGCACCGGCACTGGGGATCGAAATCGGTTTGGTTGCATACCGTGAATTAATAACGAGGGATTATACTCTGGGCTACCATGGCATGAGGAGATTTTAGTGGGAACAAATACCACAACCTAATTACCCATACAATAACCCCTGTCTTCCTACCAGAGGTAGGTGAGCTGATCTTTTGAAGATTTCCTCCACGACATCAAAAAAGGAAATAAAAAAGATAAAAAATAAATGACATACTGCTAAAGTCTGAACGACCTATTTTATGTTTGAAGTTTTTTATATCATTCAAAACGAATAGTATCATTTCTTCATATTTGTTCATCGGTATATACTAATGACAGAGAGACATTATTTATTCAGATTTTTCTTCGCCTACAACAAGACGGTATATGGATTTTTTGAAAGATTTCTAACATTCTAGTTAACCACTTCGATTAAGCTTAAACACTTATACTGAGATCATTCAAGACTACGAATTAAATCTACGACGTTAATTTTCTATTCATTAGGCTATGGACGGTTTGAATAAGAATTATACAGACGTTTGTTTGGGAATCGAAATATACTGATTTATTATTGAAAAAAAATAGTGGTGAGTGGTGGATGAAGGGATTCAAGGACCTAATCAGTGGTGATGAGACATTCCATCTTAGTCCTCAGGAGTGAATCGTGAATCTTCGTTATTGAACCGTAGCTATCTATCACTTGCCAACTTCAAAATAATAAAATCACCATTTCTGTTCACAACTAAAAATAAAAATTATTCATCATCTTGATATTCATTAATTGAATATATATTAAAAACAATTTCAAGACATACAATGATACATGATTTTATTTTTGGTTGTGAACAGATTGATTCTTTTTATCAGTCACCTAACATAAGTGCTATTATAAATAAAGGTATGAATGAGTGACTGTGCGAACGCACCTATTGAAATAATTTTTCAGCAATTCAAATGTGGATGAAGAGTGCTCGAATTTTACTCGTAGCCCAAAAACATGATACATGTTAAAAAACATACGTGGACCTGCGCCGAGAACAAGAGGAGTACTCCAAGTGAACTGTATGCTAGTTTATCATCCCTAATAATATAAAAAAAAATAGAGTGAGATTTTATATGAAAGAGTCGTAGACGCCACTTGCGCCATTTGAAGTTTTTTTTAAAATTGTAAGTGTCGTGCTCCAAATTTTATACGTGAACAATTATTATGCACTACAGCCAGCGTAATGAGGTCGCTATGCGCCTAAAGTTTAAATGAGATAACGGTTTTAATTGGTTTTAGAGCCAATCTTGGATTGCGTTACCGTTTATGCTGCTTGAGTTTTTTTGTATACCAAGATTTCCATATGCAAAATGTACATATATTAAGCGGTTAAATTTGATCAAGAACGGGGTCACCTCGTAAGAAAATGATGTAAACTAGTGTATTTATATTTATAAATCTAAGTGTGACAAATTAGCACACAGTTCACGTGATAGTAAGACTGCAGCCCATTTACAAGTGCATCCATCTTCAATAATGATTTAAGATGCATATGCGTTGTTTCTCTTCAGGAGTAATATTGAATTATCACTTTAATTGACTACATCTCTGGACACTCACCAGGGTTATTTTACTATTTTATTGGTACTCTGTAAGGACATGATCCTTCTACCGCCCCATTATGTTTGTGTGTTATAGATGTTTCTAAAAACTTGATGAAAAACAGAGACTAACTTAAGGTCGTAGTTTCGAATCTGCTATTCAACAACTATGATGAACCATCTCGTAGCACAAGCATGTAGGCTTAGTTGGTGTGGTTAAGGGAACGTCAGTAATGATAACATTCCCTAGATTAAATAGATAAAAATGCTGGTAGAGCCACGCTCGAATTTATCTCTGCAACATGAATGGGTTAATTCGTAGGCGACAGGGTATTTCATAATTCGTAGAGTAAGGATCCGAGGGGTCAAGTGCAGAACATTTGCATCTTGAATCTCTCTTGTGAATATATTTAAGTAGTGTTATGGGCCGCAGACATCATTTACTATCAGGCGAACTATGTGCTCGTTTATCACACTCTAATAAAATCAAAAAAATAAAGTAAAATCATATTTTCCGAACAGCCGTGGTAGGTTAGTATCTATACAACATCTTTTAGATACTGCTTAATTCATTTCACACGAGCTTACTCAACATGATTCCCGGTGTCGGCGCCGATGTTATTGTTAATTCCAAATTCAAGTGCTGGTTTACGACGTACATCGCGGGGAAAGCGAAAATCACGCTGTTTAAAATGAAGAAATTAAATAAAATATATTTCGAAGATATGGGGAATAGGAAGAGAGACCTATAAGATTTACAAATACAAGCATATATGTAGGTTGCTACTTTACCTTTTTTGTATCATCCGTTGTACAATTACTAAACAATAAAATTGATTTATGAACGAAACCGAATCAGTGCGTGACAGATAAAAAAGTCAATTTCGCTTATGCAACGCTTGAATCTAAATAAATCAATAAATGATTCGATGCGATCGAGAGAATCCTCGGTGCATGGACCGTAACAAATCGCCGTATTAATTATGATTTGCGGTCTATAGCACGGTGTAACTCTGTTCTTAAAATAGATTATTTTCATAGGTAACTACATCAACTAACAATTATAAAATAAAGAAATAATGTCAAAATACAGCTACTGTATCTGTACTCTTATTTAAATAAGTACTAATCTTGAGCTACATTGTATCTCCCAGGAATCTCCCGTGCAGGGATTTAATCCTACTATATATTATATTATATAATAAACGCGAAAGTTTTAGTGTATATGCATATGTTACTCAATCATATATAAATAACTGAAACGATTTATATGAAATTTAATATGATAATAATGAAAGATAGAACCTGGATAACACATAGGATTTTTATCCCCATGGCTTAACGTCTGTTATCAATTTATATTAAAACTAGCAACTGCCCGCGACCACGTCTGTCGAAACGCTTAAGTAACCTACATAAAGTTGACCATGTGAGAAGCAAAAAGTACTCTAAACTTACACGTACTGGCGGAAAATAATAAATCATACAATTTCTTAGATATTTTCATTTCTGTCTGAACTCAATTCAGAAGTCCACGCAGGTGACGTCGCGGGACGTTGCTAGTAAATAAATATATCAATATCTGAGGTCACTTTCCTTTACTTTATTAATAAAGTAAAATAAGAAGTTTCTTGATGGTTTCTGAGATAGCTGGTATGCCAGATCATGATGTCGAAAGTGTTAATAACAGTGGTAGTTCCACGTTGCCGTCTCTGCGTAATGATTCCTTGTCAAAAACGAAGCGGATACATGAGTATTGCAGGAATCGCGAACCATCAGGTGAACTGTGTGCTGTTCTTTCTCCTACAATAAAAAACAATGATGGAGCTCTGATCGTCGTAAATCCCTCTTCATCATAAATCATTCAACTAATCGGAGAAATTCCATCCATTGTAGAATTGCCGCTGATTCACACTATATCACACTATTTTCATTTATAAAGCACATAGCTACTACTCTGCACCACCGACTGTATTTCCCGACCATTATGATCTTTAACGCAAGATTTTAATATCGTCTATAGTCTACAAATCTATTAGTCACTAGAAAAACAACGCGGTATATTAGAATCCGTCATTCAACTATTGTCGTGAGCATTTAAGCTCAGTTGGAGTGGTTGAAAGGAATGTTAGAATGAATAGCATCTCTAGTATTCTATGTTTTAAAATGTGACTTAATATCTAAAATGTGTCCATTGATATCAGGCGACGTTCAAACGTTGGTCTATCGTGAATTAAAATCCTGAAATAATACGAAAACAGACAGGCGAGTTGCATTTAACGTTGGAGTATTCTGTGGACATATATATCTCATACTAAACATAGCATACCCGAGTATAACACGTCATAATATAGCTGCGACGATTCATGCACAATCAATTTCTCTTTACACAGTATTTTACTCTACCAAGATTTATTTTACAAAGCTGTACTCGCCATAATTATTTAGCGACAAAACAATAACGGCATGGCAAAAAAGTCACGATTATATAAAATACAATGAGTTTTCATTTTATTTAGTAGCGATTATCAAATTTTCAAATAAAATTGTTTCGATTTTTTGTTTATCTTTTTCAGCTATTAAATAACATTAATTTTATCATTCATTTCTTGTTGCAGGTAATCATCTGTCTGGAAACAAGTAGAAAATATTTATTTCGGTTAAACTAATTTGGTTGGTACTCCTGGGTAATTATGTAATTAATATATAACTTATAAATAATTTAAAAATAAAACATATTTTCTTAAAATTCTTGTCTATTTGTATTTTAGCTTAATTCATCAAACGGACGAAGCTTTGTGTTTCGACCAAGACGGTCCCGGTTTATACTAGTAAGACAATACTCGTAAGTTATGTTTACTTAATAATGGCCGACTTGGCACTGGTTAGTTTCATTCAAGCGAACAGATTTGATTTATAGTTCTTTTGTAATTTAATTTTGATTTAACGAAAAAGGTTATTTTTTTTCTAGTACGTTCTTTTAAAGTTTTTTTTCGTTGACGTTGCAAATTATTATACCCATTAATAATAATTATTATAAATAAAAAGTAAAGTAAAGTAACAGCCTTTATATATTGATCCCACTGCTGGTAAGGTCCTCTAGAGAAGCTGTTAAAGCATGCTATGCGGCCCTGTGGATGTGCAGACTTCACATGTCTTGAGTTTATTGTTATTTATCTCTGAGACAGACAGGTTTTCTCACAATAATTTCATTTATGTAATTTATATGTATTTAGTTAATATATGTCCATTTTATTTATTTATTTTATATATATTAGTTAAGTTTGTTTATACATTAGTTTGTTAGTTTATTATGTACACGCATCACCCACTATTCTGTAATTCAATTATTCCGAAGTCTAAAGGTTGTCTGGGAGAGATCGTTCTTTACCGATAATACCGCCTTTTTATATCTTCTTAGTTATATATATTATTTTTGTTATTTGGTTATATTTTATTTTTGTGGTGTACAACAGTAATATATATAATTTCCTTATATTATCCTCTTGCTACTATTTCCTCGTGCGTTTAGGCACGTGTTAATTCAGCAGCAAATTTCAATTAGCAATTTTATCAATCCTGGCACCGAGTATCGTACTCGCAGCAAACCGAGATTGAAACCAAGCGCACAAGCACAGACCTAGCACGGCTCTGTCAATAAGTATAAATGAATTTAACAATTTAAATATTGTCTAAATAATCTACAAAACAATTTCACGGGTTAGTAACTAAATACACTTTAATAGGCGTAACAGCTTGTTTTCAGGTTATCTCGTCAAAGCATTGCGTTGTTAAAGATTCTTTTGCGGACTGTAAAATTAGCGATTTCACGCGAATTGGTCGTGGTAAGGAAGAAACGAACAAATTTAGTTTATAGTACATTGCGTTGTGGTTACCGTCGCTAAATTTTTAGGTAACGTTTATAGATAATTATTTTTCTGCATAAATTAGGTCACATATAATGAAAAGAAACTCTAAATAGGCCGCTGTATCTAGGCTGTTACCTTGTTAGTTTCATTTTTTATATCAAACTAAAGGTGGCAAACAAGCACGCAGGTCACCTAATGGTAGGTGAAGATGCGTTAAAACATTTACATCCGCCTCAACAAGGATAAAGATAAGCATGCATTTTAGACCATGAAGAAAAGATTAATTGCCTCAACAACTTCCTTAGGTCGCCGGAATTTAAAAAAAACAACACAAATTAAGACTCTTATATATATATATTTGCATTTTATGTATTATGTTATAAAGTAATAAATCAAACTTATTTATTACTTTATATCGATAAAATAAAACCTATTAATAATATCAAAGGCTTCGTGTTGAAAAATACTTCAAATTTTTGTTTGAGCAGCTTTCAATGTTTTGTACAAAGATATCAAGTATTTTGCGTCACTTTTAATAACAATTTTTGTAGGCGTATTTGACTTAAGTTTTTATACATCGAATTAAGTTATTTAAACTACAAAATGATATTGAAATATTAGTATGATTCGACATTCTTTTATAAAAACTTAATTAAAATAGAACAAATAGGTGGTCAACGAGCAAACAGCTCTCTGATGCTAAGTAATCACCCTGATTGGAAATGGATACCTACAACCCCACGCCGCAGGTGCGATACCGGCCTTATACAAATAAGTAGGCTTTTTTCTTGAAGGTCCCGAAGACTTATCAGTTCGAAAATACCGCTGACGATAGCTGACTTCACAGAGTTTATTTACAAAACACAAAAAATATCTTATGTAACAATACCTATAAACAAAAAGGATACCTAAAATTAAAATATTAATACGGTTTTATTACTTGCGTTACGGTAACAAGAACCTCAACCTTTGAACATGGAAGCAAAACCGGAGACTGGTCGGTTTATATTTAAAATATAAAAAAAAAGATTGATAAATTACAGGTAATTTGCTACGCTGCAGTTTGTTTCTAGCTACAGAATGAATGGGTCAGCTCGACCGGGGTAGGACCACTCCCTCACAAAATACCAGTGTAAAATAGTAGGGATCTGGAGACCTTTATTACTGGTGACGAGGCATTCCATCTCAGTCCTCAAGGGTGACAACGCATCTGCATTATGATTCCTTGTCAAGAATGAATGTAGATGTCATGGGCCGCAGGAATCTCTTACCATCAGGTGAACTGTGCGCTCGTTTGTTGCAATTAATGTAATAAAAAACGCATAGTATACCAGTGAGAAAGAGTAGCATAACGCTGCAGTGTTTCGTATAGTGAGTGTAGAACACAGGCTTACTTGCTGACATCGAGACATTCCATCTCTGTCCTCTCAAGTGACCAAGCGTGTGCGTCTTGAGTGAATAGCATTTGTTGAGCTATTGTGTTCTTGCATTTACGGCTACATCACCACTTTACACAAAGTGAGATTGTAGCAAACACCGACTTGTATCCATTAAAAAAATCTCGGTTAAGTTATATACATAGATGTTATGGACTGCAGAAATCACCATTACGTGAACGGTCTCCACCTTTGTCATCCAAATAACATAAAAATATCATGATCATTAAACGTAATTCAAAATAAACGCTTTTTGTATAGATAATATTTCGAATGCTATTCACTCCCATAAATAAAGAATTTACGTCTTCATCAATCATCATAACTTTATTGGAACTCGCGGGCAATTTCCTTACGTTTCATCTTATTTACAATTGCTTACGTTCCCGCGAGATGAGAACAAACCGGGAAACGAGATAAATGGACCGCGAAAATTCAAATGTCTTGTTTACTTAAATCTTATTTTTTATGATATTTGAGCGTAACACCCACACACACCTGCGACTATTTCCACCCATATTCATGCACGGTAAACGTAGAAGTGCTAAATGGAGCGACGAACTTTGCAAGTTTGCAGGAAGGCAATTGATGCAGATACCTCAGGATCTTGCTTTGTGGGTATTTATGGGAGACGCCTATATTCAATAGTGATAGTGATGAAGTATGGATGTATATTCCTCGGATGTTGGTCTTAAAGCCATGTGTATAGCAACTAAAACTTGTTGAATGCGGCTAGTAATGTAACGTCTCAGTCAGTCGACATCTTGCCGTGAGAACCAAACTAACTTAATTTGTAACTGTTACTGAAATTTGTGTAATTAGTGTCGAGTACTTTATGTATGTTATTGTTGAGCAAGCCTCTCGACATAGGAAATTAGGCTTCACAAAGCAAATGCACGATCCACCCACATGAGGACTAATATTGAATGCCTCGTCACCGGCAGTAAGATCACCAGTTTCATAAACTCACCAGCTACCATCCATCTACATGGTAGAATCTTAGTTTTTAACTGCATCAGGAAATATAATAGGTCGGACCGGGCAAGGACTACATCGTCACAGAATACAAGCATAACGCTTCTGTGTTTCGAATTGCGAGTGAAGGTATCTAGGAGCCCAATTTCACGAAACGAGATATTTAATGTCGGTCGTTAGGGTAGACAACGAGTACCACACAACTTAATTCTTTGTTGCAGCTGAATATAGATATCATGGGCCACAGTAATGGCTTAGCATCAGGTGAAATGTGCGCTCGCATGTCACCATTACTACAAAAAATAAACGAAACACAATAAGCATTAAGTTACTAATTAATGCAGTTATTCAGCAACCGCGTGGTCTTTTCCAGGTCGAGCGGAACTAATTGTGCTGCAGCAAGTTGATAGCTAAGCCGTGCCTAATATATTGTTGCAGTTATAACATTTCCTACCATTTTTAAATTTAATGGTGGTAATAATATTATATTTTATGTAATATCTACATACAATTTTCAAAGAATAGAGTCGAGTTTTTTTTAAAGTTTAATGAAGATTTTTAAACATCGAGAAACATCTCTACGTGGATTACAGATAGTAGATTACATAGATAGATCGTAGATTACATTACAGTTTATTTAGCCAATTAGAGAGAATATTATTAGGTATTCATTATTGGAACTCGAGGATAAACAAAAAATATATTATCTCGTAAAATAAGAATATAAATTGACATTTTCAACCACTCCTAGTTTCCATTTAAAAAACACGTTTTTTTTATTTGTCTGTACGTTAATTCTTTGTTATTTGTAATGTCGATACGTCACATTTTCCTTCCACTTTGGTATTCGTATATATGCTTTTAACCTTAACTAAAAAAAAAACTAACTTTTACTTGAATGTTTAAAAAAATTCAACAGATATATGGCGCGACTTATTTCAATGACTCTTTATATTGATATATAAAATAATGCGTCAACTTTATCGTCGATACTATGTTTAATTACGGACCATAAGCGTAGTAAAACAATATTGGATTAATATCGAAGTCGGATTTGCTTAGTTGCTATAAGGTATCCTTTTAGGTTTCCATTTAGGTTCGGAAATAAGATTACAAATAAGCTATTATACTTGAAGAGTTTTTTTATGAAGATAACTTACAATGTCCTTTGAGATTTTACGCCAAATTCGGTAGGAATAAAAAAACTGACGGGATTTTCTTTTACAATATTAAAGGTGACATACGAGCACACACTTCAACCCGTGATATCTACACCTAACCTCAAAAAAGATTCCAGATTGTCACCCCTGAGGTCTCACTACCAGTAACTGGAACCTCGAATCTCTACATTCAAAAGTACAGAGAACGGGAAAGGACTACGTCATCAAAAATTGCCAGCGTAAAATATCATTATAACTCTATTGTATTTCGTTATGAGAGTACAGTCATTATTAGACTTATTTACAGGTGAGTTAATGAGGAATCTTAGTCCGCAGAAGTGAGAACGTATGGCCATCCTAATCTAATGTCTGTCTATCACACGTTTGCCTACCCTAATACTACAAAAAAACTCTCATCTAAGCGTTATCATTACATGCAGTACGGTGCGTTAAAGATCATTAGTTTCACTTCAGTGAGAGCGACATCAATCGAGAATAGTATAGAAAACAAGTACATTTCACTTGATTTGCGGAAACTCCATTTGCATTTTCCCATGAGCGATGATTGAATGGTTGTATTTATAAACTTAAACGACAGAGTACATTAAAAGGAAATGATCGGAAGTTCTTTACAGAGAAGTTAACGGTGACAAACGTGCACACAGCTCAGCTCATGATAAGTGAAGACTGCAGCCCTGGAACAAAAGACCAACTAAAGATTTATGCTTCTATGCTGTTCTCATCTCCGGGTCGGAGCATCCCAGTACCAACTCCTTACATTTGACAGCATTCAACGAAAAGCGGCACGATTCGATGATGAACAAATACTTTCCAATCGACTTGACTCTTTTCACATTCACAGAATTGCGAAGAGATGTTGCATCTCATTGTTTTTTTTACTGAATTTACCTTGAAAAGTGTTCTGAGCAGTTGTTCGATTCAATTTCAGCCGCTGAGTTTAAACATCGTACATAACGACAGAATTCAAAATTACATCCTCAATATCTCTACGGTTGACAATCCACCACTGTACGCTTTACGCGAAATTTTCTGCCACGCACAACTACTCTGTGGAATCGATACTATTTAAGGAATTTCAACTATAGAAAAAAAATCTACACCTTTCTTAAAAGCTGGCAGTGCATCTGAGCCTCCTCCGGTCCTGCTGATATCCATGGGCGGTGGTAATCACTAACCATCACGTAAGCCTTGTTCGTTTGTCACTTATTGTATAAATAAAATAGATTTACAAACTACTATGTCACGTTAGTGTTTTATGAGGACATGGTCCTTTTTTAGTCGAGTCAAGTAACACGTGTTATTACCAAATGGCATCAACTGCGGAGTGATGAGGAGTATATCATACTACTATAAGCATTCTTGCAACAACAGAGGCACTCAAGAGTTGCAATGTCGAGGACACGGAATATAAATAAAACTCATTCAGAACCGAAAACCCCCAACTTGTGAGACCCGTATATTGACCCTCTACTGAGAATCGAACCCAGGACTCGGGATACAGCACCCAGGTACTCTAGCAACTATGCCATACTGCAACAATGTGATAAGCTTTTCGAATAATTGTACTATGAATAGAGAGAAACGCGTAAGTGAAATATAACGTAATATAAGGGCATTTTAAGCATTTATAAGAACGCTTAAGAAAATAAAAAGAATTTAGCGACGTTTATATTTGAAAAGAATCAACTGTCATCTGCATTTTCAGATAAGTTCGAGTCTATTATATTCACGCAGCCCTTTCATCCCTTTGTGCGACAATCAGATCGTTCAGACGGCCCTTGAACCTTCTTTGGGATCAGTTAAGTTATAAAATTGGGAACCGTCCATTGTCCGCTTTTACATACATATATGTGAAAAGTAACGGCCTATAAATATATATCCCACTGTTGAGCGAAGACCTTTTCCCTAGAAAGTATCCGCACATTATTTCTTAGACGTGCAGGTTTTCTCACGATTGCTTCCTTGGCATTTAAAATTACATTGTTCAATGTTCATAAGCAGCACCTGAATTAAAAGCGAGCGCTATGACACATGATCTGTATATATATATATGTATATATATATATATATATATATATTTATCATGTGTGTTCCACAGGCGTGATGAATGGGCTTACTGCGTGCTGTAGAGATAAAATATCTTTTTAAATGTGGTACGAGTAACATTCCACAACAGACAAAGAATTAGTACGGATGCCATAACTGATATGAGTAATTGTGTTTATGTTATTCATTTTACTTTCAAAAATGTCTTGATTTGGCATAAATTCAAAAATTAAAAGTTTCAAAATTTAATACACATTTTGAGTTTTCATTTTGCTATCACTTTTCTCGTCATTTCTTTAGTAGCTGTACGGTTTTTTTTACGTAACGTACGTAATTATTTTGTGATTTTTCTCTTCTTTTTGTCTTATTAATTGTTGCCTTATTGTTTTACTCATTTTTGACACATACTTTTTTTTTTATTATGAATTTTAATTGTATATTAATATTACTTCTCGAAATAGTTTTTATCTGTCTTAGTTTTTTCGTAAACTGTTCCAACTACTTGATTAACAATCAAATTATTCTCATAATAGATTATTGCATTGTAATATTGCAAACTCCCACAAAATTACCATAATTATAGTAAACGTGTAACGCATCCTACATCCCAATGTGCAAACCTTGCCAGGAACCAGACATCGCTGCATTCTATAATAAATAATATTCAAGAATTCTCAAGTGTATTTATTGCTTGAGTGAAAGGTACTGACGTTGATTGGCACCCGTGATGTATTTAAAAAAAAAGAAATTATCTTTTATTTGACAGCACGCGTTTAGCCAATTATTTATCTGTAGAAATTGTGTTGCTCTATATATAAATATCGTCTATGGAACCATTGAATAACTTATTTAGCAGTTGTATATTTTTAAGATTTTCGAAGACTTTTATAATGTTATTTCACAGTAATTTGACCGGATCCCCATATTGACGAATATACAGTAACACAAGCGTAATATATATATATATATATATATATATATATATATATATATATATATATATATATATATATATATATATATATTTATTATGCTTGTGTTCTGTGAAGACGGGGGTCCTTCATGGTACGGCTAGTTTTAATCCGTGTCGTGTCTATGCCATGTATAACTGTAAAGTGAATCAATACAATGTGAGTTGTTGATGATTTCTAAAAAATAATTACGTACTTATCTTGAACATTTAGCTTGCCTACATTTATTACGCACACGTTAATCCAATTACAACTGAAGGTGGTATATTGATTAGTATTTTTTTTTAAATTATATTTTATGGTAATCGACGACTATGGCCTAAAAACCACCTTTATTCAAATAAGATCAACTTAATTGATATACAATGTCCCGTTCCAATAACAGGGTCTCTGAATCTACTCACCAAACATTCACTGATACCAAAATGCAGTGATATGCTGTGTCATACTGTTATTCTCTAGAGCGTAGTAATTTCCCGGTAGAGTTTATTCGCAGCTGCAGGCTAGTGAGCACTGATTCAAGCTCTAGCAGCAGGCTGGTAACCACTAATTCGTGCTGCAGGTGCAGGCTGGTAACCACTGATTCGAGCTGCAGCTGTAGGCTGGTAAGCACTGTTCAGTTAAATCTACCACTATACATTAATTATATGTCAAAGATCTATGGTTGATCTTAGCTGACGAAGTATGAGTGGATTCACTAACAAATTAATATGAAACTCATCGCTTTTTAAATATCTGGATATAAACAATATGCAGCGTGGCACTATCTTTTTCTTAAGCAATATGTACGTAACAATATAAATTTGCTTTTTTTTTTAACAAAATAGTGTTTAATTAAAATACATATAATTTCTGCTATTAAAACTTTGAACGCATTCAATTAACATGTCAATGTACGAGTTTTGGCTAATCATTCAGTTCAGGCTAAAAGTTGTGCCTCTCAATTTAGTTAGACTATAGTGACCATTTTACTCCATTCAAATCGTGTAAACTTATTCCGAATTATTTCGAGAATTCTTGTATGTTCCCGAGTGAAGTAGCTTAGTTTTATTTATTTTACTGTAGCTCAGTACTAAACAAAATTGAGATAACCTTTTTCACGTTTACGTTCATACAATAAAAAACAGGCACATGTTATAAATGCCAATTGTAATTATAAATCGAAAATGTTTAAAAGACTCATTTGTTTTCTTTTCAATAAATCTCACGCTATGTAATGTTGGTAATACCCCAATATCCTCTCTAGTGAAAAGGGCCCTTTATTATACTATGCTCAAATGAACATAATCTAGAAATCAATGCGTTGGATTTGGAGAAGTTAATAATGTTATTAGAGATATAAGTCTTGCGTGATAGAATAATCTATTGTCATAGAACAATGGATTAATTACCTTCTTATCTATCAACCAGTGGTCCCGTTTCCACGACTTTGCGACATTTTCACAGTCGCCCATTTCATTGTCGTGAGATCGAGCTAGTCGTGTTATGTCTTCGGATCTTATTGTATTTTTACAAAACATGGTGGGAGAATTATGTTTTGATAGAATATTTAAATGAAACGTCAATAAAACGGGTGCTCTTTAATAAATTATATATATATTTTATTCCTTGAGAGCAACAAACGAAAACAGTACACCCGATGGCAAGTGATTCCTGCGAACCTTGACATCTACATTCCCCTTTGACAAAATTATAATGTTGCTACCCTTGAGGACTGAAATGGAATGCCTCGTCACCAGTAATAAAGGTTTTCGGAACCCTGCACTCACCAGACGAAACCCAGCAACGTTATGCTGCTATTTTACGCCGGTATTCTGTGAGTGCGTATTCCTACCCCGGTCTAGCTAACCCATTAATTCTGATGCTGGAAACAAAATGCAGTGTAGCTCAACCACTGTAAAAAAAATATTTAAAATTAATTAAATATTGTTAGTTACTATTAATATGCAGGAACCTCAAAGTCACTAAGCGAACTATGGAGAGGGCTTGCTCGGTGTTTCTATGCGTGATCGAATAAAAAAACGCGGATATCTACAGAAAAACTAAAGTAGCCGAAGGTAACCTCAAAGGGTCAGTAAGCTGAAAAGGCAACGGGCTGGCCATATAGCTCGTAGAACCAATAACTGATGCGGAAGCCTAATGGTTTAGAGTACGGTCTGCGAATTGAAGGTCGTAGGTTTGAATCCACCATTCGACTATTGTCGTCACCATTTTCCAGCACAAGCATTTTCAGGTTAGTTGGAGCCATTTTTATTTATTTTATTTATATATTTATTTTCTCTTTCACAAAGATACACAAAATTAATACAGCAATATAATACAATATAAAATATTCCTTTGTGAGAGACTGGTATCAGCACTAGTTGTCCTTGTTTGACAGATCACCAGGCCCTTGACGAAATAACAGATATATACTAAGAAAAGCGAAAAAAATAAAATAAAAATAAAATCGGGAAAAACAAAAAGCGTCTAATTGTGAGATGAGTGAATTGCGTGTGTCCCCTACTCAGCGGGGATCCCGCTCGCGAGTCTAGTTAGATAAAGATGTAGAGGTCTCTGGACCAACAGCAATACTCATACACAAAAAAAAAGCGAGTGTGCGGTTAACCGGAATATTAGTAATGCAATATTAGCATTGCTAATGTTCTTTAATAAAAAAAAAGGTTCTCGAGTGGCAACCTCGTATTGGCTATCGCAGTGTAGGACAACCCTCCACTAAATAGAGTCTGCATAAAGTCAGTGGATGCAGGTGGCTAAGGATCGTACACTGTGGCAGATATTCAGCAGTGGACTGGTGATGATCTGAGGTGATGATGATTTAATAAATTAGCAGTGAGGAGTACCAATACCTTTTCTTATTATCTTTAGGGTTTTTATTTTTTTATTTTTATTTTATTGTCAATTACAACAGTACATATTTTATCTGTGCGCTGAAAAATTTTATCAATATGAAAACGTTACGTTTGTATATTGATAATTCCTCCCTTTAGATATCTCTGAGTCTAGGTTTCGTACCTCCTTATGAGAGGCCCTCGGATCGTATTATCGTCCCCCTCTGTTGTCGTCGACGTTCAGCAGTGGTACAGCAGCAGTCTCCATGCCAGCTTCGCAGCATCGTCGTTGTCTCCCTACTCTGTGGCCCTCCCGCTCGCGAGTCTAATTAGATAAAGCTGTAAAGGCCGTGAGACCAAAAGTATATTGATAAAATTATAATTTTGTTTAAATTGACAAAAAACATGTGCACGTATTATGTTTTATAACTTTATAAAAATCGCATTCATTTTCATAAATTTTACGAGCCCCGTTTGTTTGTTCATAACGCTATTTGTAAACAATTAGAGCACCGACTTTGCCACTTACAAGTGAAAAGGTATATAAAATAAAATATTGATTTACGAATCTGTCATTTTTTATATATAATTTGCTAGAAATATAATAATTTAGAATAACATAAACGCATTACAACTTTTACTTTTGACTAAAAAATACGTAAACGCGTTAATAGATCTTTAAAACGATTATATAATCGCTGAAGATGTTAATCTTACACACATTATTGATTGATTTAATTTAATCATTTTCTTATCTTTTGAAACAAAGTCAACAAACATATTTTCATAGGAACATCATTAATTATCTGTCATTTACAAGTCGTCCATTTCCGCCGACGCAGTTACGAAACGCAATTTAAGAAAAACTACTGGCGCCAAATCGCTTGCCAACGCGAAAGAATTAAGATGCGTTCAAGCCGAAAAAGTAAATTAGTAGCGTCATTTTATTATTAGATTATGTAACAGATGTAGATTACTTTTACTTGCATTCTAGGTCAGATTTTTTGTGTGCATAGATATCTCCAATTTACGACACCTCATAACGTCTCAAGAGGTTTTAAACTGTAGGTTGGATTGCTAAAACAGCATTGTGCGATATCTTAAGGTGTATACACACATCATAAATAAACATTTTACAAGGTGCTACATTTTATAACATATTTTTTGCTTGTTCAAATCAGGGTTATTTTCGGATAGATTAAAGTTTAATTACAGAGTTTATTAGTGATGTCATTACGGTCGTTATAATTATTTCAATTATCGATGAACAATGGTACCGATGCAATGTCAAGGTCACGTTGACAGTTCAAATTTACAATTCAAATCTGATTGCTGGGTTTGTATGTTATCGATATATCGATCTTTTTTAACAGCAAAATAATTTTTCTTTTAAACTAAATGTATTTTAAAGCCACGTTTATTGTGATTAATAATCAAGAACGCCGCATGACAGACTGTATTTCTTTCTTATTGTATTGTCGTGTCTCTGTATTTCTTATTCTGTATTTTCTTAGTTTGTTTTATTTTACTTTTGAGAGAAGAACCAGCCCTCTTGTCACAAGTCGAAATGAATAGTGGCTTTAGTTTTATTAAAAACTTTTTCTCTCAGAACTCCATGACAAATATATTATATATTTGATTGTTTGCGTTATTTACTTGTATGGCCTCGGTGACGGGGCTCTGGTAGAGGCCTATATATCGTGCAAAGGGATCAAAATCATAACATCACATCTCATGCCATACTCTCAAAAAATCCCGCAAGATTCTAAAACCGTATTTGTGCGTTTTTAAAGTATTAGTTTTCTTTATAATGCAAATACTTGATACAAGACCTAAAATCTTATTACGTTAAATATCCAAGATTTCCTAAAGGAAAGCGTTTACGTTAAAGGAATACATAATTATCTTACACTGTATGGGTAATATAGTAAAGTGGCCATTATTGACCTGCAACCCTTTACGACATCGACATCGCTAAATGCAACTAAGTTAGAAAGTAAGGCTTAAGCAACCTAACTAAACAGAGAAAGCCCATAGTTCGCCCGAATAAATCACTTTCCAAAGTACCAACATTTATTATTCACCTATTATTTGATGTTACGTGACCGGACTTCCCCATCAGGGCCGGAAATGTTAGGCAATTTAACGAAATAGGCAATTAAGGCTCTCTTAATTCCCCATAACAAGGTTATAGAAACATCCAAAGGCACAGTGTCTTGTACAGATAATTGTGGACCTAAAGAAAACTTTTTCTTGTATATTACCAGATGACATCATCTACGCAGAACATATTATAGTGCCGTAAATATTTGAGCAAACACATCGGCAGCATGTGCAGTATGATCGGCAGAATGTTCGAGTGAAGTTTCAAAGACACGAGAACCACACATGACACTAGACCTGATAACCAACAATTTGTGATACCAAAAATATAATCCCTCGACTGGGGACCCGCGACTGAGCAGCAAGGTATTCTAACTACTAATCCATGTGACCTGACCGTGACTAAGAAACCATTTGTATATAGTACACATTGACATGTGTACTATATACAATGGTGTATGGGTACGTTATTATTTCTTTATTTCATTGAGAGTAACAAACGAGCACACAGTTCACCTGATGTTAATTGATTCCTGCGGCCCATGATATCTACATTCATCCTTGACAAGAAATCATTATGCAGATGCGTTGTCACCCTTGAGGACTGATATAGAATGCCTCGTCACCACTAAATACAGGTCTCCGGAACCCTAGACTCACCAGACGAAACACAGCAGCATTATGCCCCTATTATTTTTACGCTGGTATTCTGTGAGGGCTTCCCCCCCCGATCGTGCTGACCCATTCATTCTGCAGTTAGAAACGAAATGCAGTGTAGCTCTACCACTGTTCAAAAAAGTTAAATATAAAATTAATTAAATAAATAACTTACTATTAATATGCAGTGGAGGAAGCTCAAACGCTAAACGAACTATAGAGAGGGCTTGCTCGGTTGCCTCTTGTCCCCGGTCGAGCTGACCCATTCATTCTGCAGCTAGAAACAAAATGTAATGTACTAGACTCTATCACTGATAAAAATTCTTACTCCCAATGTTATAAAAAAAAGAATCCAACTACTATTCATCTACTCCGATATAAGCATACACGTATTGAATAAAGTTGTTATTCAGTCTATACATGTATCCTCCATAGTTTTAGTTACAAACAGAACACGTAGCACCTCACGCACGTGGTCACGTTGTCATGAGACCACGTCGGCCTTCGCCTCTAACATCCGTGTGAGATCCGACGTCAAGATGTACTACAAGCTAGCATGTTAATATCTATATATATAAAAATTTAATTCCGTTCGTTGGTAAATTCATCACACGAGAACGACCGTTATAGTCCGAATTAGGTTTTTATTCGTGAAGAAAAATCGGAAAAGTTACGCGGAAAATTGACAAATACGAGAAAAACTAAAAGTTGTTTGGGCGTTACTCATGATTCGAATGATTGATAATCTTTTACAAATTCACATAACGATCACATAAATTTGTTATGAATAACGAATAAATATATTTGGAGGACAATGTCGGGTCAGCTAGTTGTATAATCACAAACACTCCCACACACGTAAACATATCAATAAACATCCTCTATACGCACACACAAACACTCCCACACACGTAAAAACACAAAACTAACAGAATCGACAGTTATCAATACTGTTCATAAATAGCTTCAAACCAATCCTGTAACTCCGATTTGGTTTAATTTATTATAATTAAACATTTTATTAATCCTTTCATAAGTCGCAGTTGTATTACTTAATCAATAATTATCTGCAATGTACCTACTCATTAATTTATTTAATTAATTAATTACTGTCGATTGCCTTGTTTATCCGTTAGCGAAAACTATTATGAACAACTAAAATGTACCTTTGTTTATAATAAAACATTTTATCCATTTATGTTTTATATTGTTATATATCCGTAAGTTTGAGCAAGTTAATCTTCACAATAGCTGAAGCTATTTTGATGAGGCTATCAGTGATGTATTAATAAAAGCTTTGGCTTCAGTGTGTCATACTAGAGCCAGGCTTCATTTTGCATTTTATTTCTAACTGTAGCATGAATGGTTAACCTCGGATAAGGACCACTCACAAGCAGCATACGATTGTGTTTCGTCTGTCGAGCGTTTTACTGGTGACGAGGTATTCTATCTTGGTTCTCAGGGCTGACAAAGTATCTGCATCACGATTCCTTATCGACAAGGTATGTCATGGGCCATATGAATCACTTAATGTTAGAACTGTGTGCTCGTGTTTTATCCTTAATAAATAATAAAAATGATAAGATTAACAAGTTTCCCTACATATAAGTATATACACCTAACAATGACTCTTCCAACCATCCTGACGGTGAACCCAAGATTTAATGAGTAACAGGATCCCACGGTAAGCTCTAGGTAACAGTTTCCAATTTAGTTGTCAGCAATTCAGGTCTCACCGGACAGTGGTTCGAGAACTCGGCTTACATTGACCAAGACGAGGTTGTCCCGTGACCATTATTTAACCAATTATTTACGTATTACCGTCAGTTTCGTTCAAATATTACACACGACATAGTACAAATGTAATAAACGTCTAGAAGAGATAAATCACTTCATGGAAACTAACCCGATTTCCATCTCAATGGACTTTCACAAACATTAACATTATTACTGATAGCAACATTAGCGCCAAATACGAGACGTTACGAAATTGCCAATTAACTCGCTAGTTGCCCTGGACCAGAGAATATACCGGTTATTTGAACCGGGTACACAATGCTGACAAAGTGTTGAGTGTGAGAAGAGATTTAATATCAATTAGTTTGCGATAAGTTTTATCGCTATTAAAACGTGATATAGTATTTATATGAAACATAAATAACAACAATTTAATTTAATTCAGACATTAAATAATACGAGTCCATTATGATGTTAGTAAATAACTTAGCCTATTAATTTATTTAACTTTTATGTACACACAGTATTTATACAAGGAAACTAAGAAAAGGAAAGTGTACAAAAGCACAGCTTATTTTAACAATACAAATCTTTTTCAGCTGGCCTGTTGTTGGACATATCATCGGAAATAAGAAACAGTACACACAAAAAGATAGAGAAAAAAATAAATAAATACATATTCATTTACAAACTATTTAAAAAAATTGTTATGCCTATTTTATTTAAATAAAATTATATACCATATAGTATGCACATGTGAATACATCGTGCGACTTAGAATGAGGCAAACTAATTTATCAGCTTTTAACGTCTGGAAACTGAGAAGACAAATAAGCATGTTGGTATTTTTTTTAAAGCTGATAGCCACTGCCAGACCGGGAGCTTTTACAGCTTCACCGGGATGAAAGGCGGCCGAGCGCTTAGGGCTCTCAACTGAGACCTTTATTAATGGATAACCAGCGCAAGGTTTCCAGAGAGGGCGCCTCGGCTTGGACCGTTACCCCATGCGCGAAAGCAACTGACTCGAGGGTGCCCGAGAGGGCCGATCTTCGGCTAGATCAGTTGCTTTTGAGGGATTTACTAATTTAATAACATTATTATTCACGACCTTTGCCACCACTTTGGAATGCGTTGGTGCTGGAGAAATAGTAGTGCAAGAAACTCCAGCGACGCTCCTTTCTATACTTTATATGTACATGTTGCTAAATTATGATATATATCATAATATAGCAACATGTATATATACATAGAAATCCTTTGATATTTGACATTTCATCATCAAAAAACATTCAAGATACACATTCGTTGTCAATCCCGAGGACGGTGATTGAATGCTGTAACATGCTATGTAACTTCAGAGGTAAAGACTCGGGTCCTGTGTAAAGACTCGGGTTTTGTGTAAATAATCAGGCACAGTAACCTAACTTTAATTAAATTCGAAGCGTCAATAGTCTTATAGCTTAGAGTACGGTCTTTTTTTTTTCTTTTTTTTTTCTTTTTTTTTTTTCGGGCTGATGGCCGCTGTTAGCCCCAGGGCTTTTACAGTTTCACCGGGTTGAGAGGTGACCGAGCGCTTATGGCTCTCAGTCGAGACCTCTATAAAGAGTACGGTCTGCGTAACTTAAAGTCTTTTAGGTTTGCATCCGCCATTCGACTTTTGTGGTGAAACATCTCCTAGCACTTTAATGTGTAAGCAAGAAGTAGAAACTTAGTTGGATTGGTCAAAAACAATAATAGCACTGCTTCTATTATTATTGTAAAAGAAACATAATTATGAAATTCTAACGATATTTGCATTTGAAGTTATTTTGAGAATATACTTAAAGAAAATTATATTTATTTTATTAAGATGAATGTAATTATATACTTTTTATTATATTATATACTAATTGTAATTATATACTTTTATTATGGTATTACTAACTGTTATTGGCACGTCTACGGTTTCTTTCAATCACTAAACGAAACAAAAATGCTAAGGTATTAGAGCGTTAGTCTTCTTTGAAGCTTGGACCTTCCTTCATCAAGCTTCGTGCGTAAGCTAGTTTACAAGCGGATCATGGCTTTACCGCGTATTCTACGCTTTATAATAAGTAAACATAAAACAAGAATCAAACAAGAATTAAAAAAAATAAAAAAGAAAACTGATGTTGTAATTTACTAAATTAACTGTAAACGTTTTTCTAGCCTGTTGAATTATATTACTGCGCCTTCTTTGCGCAAACAAAAAGCACGGGAAAAGAGTTTTATTTACGAATCGTTGGATGGAATAAAACATAAATAAACATCGTAACCTGGTTAATTTATTTTTCTCAATAGTTGTATTAATAGATACAATGCTTTTTAAAAGCTTTCACTAAACTTTACCAATTCTTTTCATAATTTACGCGTTACACAGTTATTAAATTATTCGCAGAATATTGTAAACCGCGTTAAAAGATTTTGAATTGTATTTCTATTCGATCAAGGTTTAAAATACGTGCATAACTTACCACATCGCAAAGACACCCGTGGAGATTGCAAAATTGTTAACGACTAGTAAATAGTTCGTTTACATATTACATTTATATAAACAGTCTTTAAATAGAAATATATTTTATGTAACAATAAAATAATTTAACGTTTAGTATATAACATAACTGCGCAAATTATAATTCGGCAAGTTTAACCTTTGTAGTAAGTTTAACTTCTCCGACTTTACTATTCCAATATTACGCCAAAGCGATAATGGATAAGTCGTTAAAATTTTTGTACAACTCGTTTCTGGCTATATGATAAATGAATCGAATCGACTCCACTGAAAGAACCACGCCCTCTGGTATTCAGCACCAGCGTGAAATAACAGCAAACCACTGCTGTGTTTCGTATGGTGATTTTAGAGATCCGGTGACTTTATTACAGTTAACGAGTTATTCCATCTCAGTCCCCAGGGATGAACGTACCACCACACACTTTAAATCTTAGTGGAGAAAGAATTAGGAAGGGCCGGGGTCAACACCTATCATCAGGTGATTGTAATTGATGCAATAAAACCGCGTGCTCATTTACAACCCCCCCAAAATAAATAAAAAAAAATGTATTGTGGCCACTTTATATTTACTAATATTCGATTTAATGCGCAGCGATAGACTATTTGCAAGTTGATAAGTTTTATGACTTAATATTTTCTATATGTAAGAACAAAGAAATGCATAGAGAAGGCATTCGAATATAGTTACTTCCACTTTATTGTACGCAAAGCAAAAAAGATAAGAATTCTCCGCCATCGTGAATAAGTTCCGGTTTCTATAAAAGATGCATTCAAGGTACAGTTAAACATCTTTCTATACTTCCACATTTTATATTATATATATTATCGTGTTATGATATATCTCCGTTGTCATTATTATGTGTGTCTGTGAATCTGATATCATGTATGCAATAAGATCGTAACAAGTATCAGCCACAAGCTGTATAACAAGCATGAAGAAAATAAAACAATTTATGTGGCACAAATATTGTCATCTCTCACCTTGGACCCGCAATCTCAAAATTGGTACTCTGACCGCTGGGCTACAGAACTTCAGCCAAGCGAAGAAAAGGTAGTAATCTCATTTTATAGAAGGGAGAGACGAGATGTTTGCTCGTTTGCCCGTGTACAAACGCAACATCATGCGAGTTGCTGGTGTGTTTCCAGTTCTTAGGAAAGGAGTAGACTCTTTTCTTCCGAAGTTTCTCAAGTCGCATCGCTTCTGATATAACGCTGGTGATGATTGATACCACAAAGTAGCGGATCACCTACAAGATGACGAAGATGCTGTTTTGAATTCTATATTCTACCCATGTACGATGGTTAAGTCAGCGGCTGGAATTGATTTGGACAATTCTTCAGTACAATCTCCGTAGTAAATGCGATTAAAAATGCAAAGAGATGCAACATCTCTTCGCAAAGCTGCTAAATCAAGCAGATCAGTGACGATTCGAGCCCTTCTTCGTTAAATGTGGTGCAAATGGAACTAGTTGGTGTTGCCCTACCCAGTAACGAGAGCGGTACTTCTAAAGTTACAAGTTGTAGAATCCACAATGTCATAGATATGGGGACAATAAAACCAAGGTCAAGGAGTTATGCGTCCGCTTACTAAGCACATAACTATGAACATCCGTACATGAGCATCTCATTAGGTAACGAGTAAGGTATGTATCATAATAGGTCATTGGTACCATAATGAAGACGTTTACGCGGTAGAGTCCAGTTAGATCCACCAAAAACTTTGCTAGAGCCATTCCGCAATTCAATTCTGGCTGTGAGATGGATTTCCTTGACTGGAGAAGGAGAAGGACGACGCCCTAACAGAATATCAGCGTAAAATAGCGGCATAACACCCCTGTATTTTGTCTGCAATCTAGGGACACAGCAACATTTATTGCTAATAAGAAGACATTCCATCTTAATCTTTAGATGTGATTAGGCATCTGCAATATGGACATGAAATTATCAAAGGAAGTGTCATGGGGCGCAGGAAACAATTCCACACTTCCACTACATGTACATCATCAAGTGATATGTTTTGTTGTTAACGAGCACACAGGTCACCTGATGGCAAGTGATTTCTGCGACCCTTGACATCTACATTCATCCTCGACAAGGAACGCGTTGTCACCATTGAGGACTGAGATGGAATACTTCGTCACCAATAACAAAAATCTCCGGATCCCTTCACTCACCAAACACAGCAGCGTTATGGTGTTATTTTACACTGATATTTTGTGAGTGTGTGGCAATACCCTGGTCGAGCTGACCCATTCATTCTGCAACTGTGTGCTCTTTAGTTCCCCTAAATACCTAGTATATAGTATTCAATTTTAGGTCTCAGCGCTAACAACGCAGCTGCATTTTAATATCTTTATTACTTTATGGGTCCCAAGGATCACTTGCCTACAAGCGACTTTAATGTTCTATAATGGTTCGGAATCGCCAATAAGATTGGAAATAGTTAAGAATCAAACCCAAGATTCGGACTCGTATTAGTCTTGTGTTGATAGACGAAAGATACATTCACAGTACAGGTACATTTACTTAATAATTAATAGACTTTGTAACGGGATTTTATCACAAGAACCTTGACTCCGCACAGTTCTGTTCGCAATTGCTTTCATAACATTCCGGCAGTCACGAGGAGTTGCACAACGAATCGAACCCGGAACTCTAAGGTCGCGAGCACTTTAGCAAATTCCAACGGAATATGCTTTGCAACGGAAGATATCGGAGTCCTTAAAAAAGTATGATTTAAATTTAAAAATTAAATTTTTTCTCCCACTCGTTTCGTAATTTTTATTATTTCGGTTTCCTTTTATGTAACATTGGATTTTATTTTAAAAAAAAACTAATCAGAACGAGGTAGTTCACCTTAGTCCTCAGATGTGATCTTTTGTCACATTTACGTCTCAAACCCACATACTAAACTACTTTATTGCATAATTCAGACTGTGGGAAGAGTTATGTAATGGAGGCAAAGTGTAAATATACTATCGTTTCAAACTTATGTTTCTCACGTGATTAAATAAAGATATTTCGGTTCATTGCAAAATTGGATCATTTCGAATTAAAGCTGCAATTTTACATTGGTAATCCGAAAGTTCGTGCCACAGTATAACCACATAGCAGATGTACCTCGAATAGTGGACCCATTAAGAAGATATAAAACGGAAAATAAATTTTAACTAAAACTAAACTAAAAATATATTTTTACCCCTTGAGTCCCTTTTATGTAAAATTTAACAACTAAACTATGTTAACAATTAAAATAACTTTAATACAAAAATTATATTAAAACCCTAATTACTTCGGTTAAGTTCCAAGCAAGGAATTGTTTCCATGTCATTTCAACATCCTAGATATATTATAAACCGCATTACTTAGGTGACGAATTATAGGTTATTATGTTTATATAACTGTAATAAAACTTTTGTATCGTTCAATCTGTGCACAATAAGATTACTGACCTACAACGCCCACGCTCCACGGTCTACTGCTAATTGCATGTCCAATAGAGACGCTGGATGTGGCTGGATATAGACAGAACGTATGCGAAAATTATTACAGTATATTTAATAAATATCATTATCAATATTATGAACGATAAGAAAAAGAAATATTTCATTGATTGAATATTGAATTTAACTCATTGTTAATATTGTATTTTCATATATTAAATTTATTATTCACGTAGTCATTGTGAATGAACGTGTAATAAGTGTAATTCTTATTACATGAATGAGTATGTGAATGAATGAAAATGTAAAATCGACATTTGGTTTAATTTGATAAATTTGTTAATAGCCACTTCCAGCGATTCCCTTATATCGTTCTTTAATCGAATGCAAGGAGTATATCAAATATACAAGTTCAAATAGCGAGCTTTAATGCTTTAGAGCCACGATTAACGTTACGTAATCGATGCGAAATCCAACACTTAATATTTTCATCGATATAAATAAATTAACGTATTTACTTTTTAATTTTGTTATTACAAAAAAAAATTGAAAAAGAATGGATAAATAATTAAAATTTAAATTTATTTTACTTTGGCAAGAATTATTCGAAAACGAGTTTTTATATTTTTTATCTGTTAGTTTGCGTGCCCAAAACTTTGCTTTTTTGTAGTAGACTGGGGCTTAGAACGGGGATGAAATAGGCCGCTAAACTTACATATATTATTTTTTAGTTCTAATAAAGATGAAATCCTATAGAATATATCATGTTACGGTAAGATTATCAGGTTTAAAGCGAAAAATCTTTTTCACATTATCGCAACGATTTACTAATTAGAATTTCTACTTAATTTCGGCACCGAAGCAATTCTTGAAAATTGGTAATTTATTGCTCCAGTAATATTTTCATCAAAGCAGAACCTACCGCTGATTATTAAACCTCGAAATGATTATATTTCTTTTTATATTTTATTATGTTTATTCGTTTATGTTCGTTTAGTTTGTTATTTTATGTACTTATTTGACTGAAGTGTATTATATGTATATGTATATTGTACATAGAAAACCCATAAAAAATCATCAATTTGCTAAGCGCAAATATTGACTTGGAACTCTTTGAAGAGGTACTTAAGTCAATTACCTCTCGAATTAATAGCCACTGAGTGTTTTACGACCCATGGATGTGTACAATGCCCACGTATACATCCAATCTGCTAATATGTAGAAATAAAAGGGTAAACAATGTAGTTAATTACTAGCTGCATCAGGAAGAATTCGGATCGACCGGAGAAATACCACTCCCTAATACTACCATACTATTGTAAAATAATAGCATAAAAGTGTATCTTATATAGAGAGTGTGGGGCTATGTTTTTTTTTAATGGCTAATGGCCACTGCTACCCTGAGAACTTTAACAGCTTCATCGGGTTGAAAGGTAGCCGAGTGCTTAGGGCACTCAGCCGAGACCTTTATTAATGGGTAAGGCAGCATAAGGGATTCCGAGAGGGAGGCTTGGACCGTTGCCCTGGGCGCGATAGCAACTGACTCGAGGGTGCGAGAGAGGGCCGAACCTCGGTCAGTTACTTCTGACGGTTTAAAAGGTACTGAACAGACATTCCATTTCAATTAAGTCCTCTAGCATCACCACGCATATGGATCTACAACCTTAGTTGTGAGAATGGCTAAGAATGGAATGTCATGGGTTGCATCACTTGTCATAAGGTGAACTGCATTCTCGTTTCTCACTTCTATATATAACGGCAACAAACTCGACTAGCTGCTCTTTTCCTTCTTTTTCATTTTTAAAATAATAATTTACAAAATTACAATGATTCAAGACTTGTTCAGTACAGAACCTAGAGCTCAAAGCTTAAATCCAAGCAAAATTTAACCAAAATTTTAAATCTCTTTAATAGCAAATCGATTATTATTTGCGAGATTTTATTAAGTATGTAAACTGATTACCCGAGAACGATTTCTGTACCTTTTTAAATGAAAAATAGGTCACAAGTTTTGTTTCTTGTATTAATAGCGTGTACATCAGCTTTCCGTAGAATATTTTTGTAAATTCTTACGTATAAACAATATATTGTTCTGAATATGCTTTTAGATAGACGTTAATATGCCTATTTTGTTTTAATTTTTCAATTAATTTATACTATATAACCACAGCTGGTGCCTTCCGAGTCCTATCTTGACGATTCAAAAGTGTTTGCATCGTCTAGATAGGACTACATACCTTGACCTAATTATTTGAATAATGCTTCTTTTGGTTTGATTCGATTTATATATACATAACATTTCGGTACAATCATTGTGTTATAGTCTTATCGATCCTCAAACAATTCTACAATCGGCCTCATTTATTTTACGGTTCAAAGAGCTCGTTTTAAATCTAGAATCTCTAATTAGTGAGGCAACAATAGAGCGGGCATACAAGTAATTCAGGAAATTACTCCGTATTACCCTATGGTGTAACTCCATTGTTGCGAGAACGGTGTGCGGACCGATTTCGCCATTCGACAAAACTATTATCTTTCTCGTATCTCGTTTCACATCACTACTAGTATTCTTTTTTTTAAAAATAATGGCCTAATGGCGTTCTAAAAGTGAATCAAAGAATATTAAATTATATTTTACGAGTACTTCTCGTTATACTTTTTTTTTTAATACATATCATTTATTTGATGCAATTATACTTTCTTTCTATCCTATTTTTTCGGATAGAAAGAAAATATAATTCGCACTTTTGTTGTGCGAATTTCACTCATTGTGCCATAATCTTTATAAATTACTTTTGCTATAATAACAGAAACGCTTGCGATGCCACGTCCAATAGATTAAAATTTTGACATCGCCTAAATACTTATATATAAATGGAGAACAGCAGTAAACATATGCACTATCTGGTAACTGCTTTCCGTCCTATTTGCGGCAAAAACTTTTTATTAAACATTACATGAAAAACTTTTTACTAAAATTCGACCTTGCAATTGTACTCTCTGCAATAATAGCACCCAATGAAGTTTCACATTAAAAAGTGAGTAATCTATCGCTCTACTTCGGCCATTAACAATTGTTTTTAATATACGTAATAATTGAAGTAAAGGAAGGATCGTAAATGACAAACACTTGATAGTAGTAGCCTAAATAAAAAAAAATATAAATCACCCTAAGAAGGTCTTCTGCTCTTTTAGAACTATGATTTTCTATAAGAGTAGTCCTTCTCAGATCGAGTCCATCTATTCATGAATAAATCGACGATCTATGCCTGCAGTTAATAGTTAAGATATGCATTTACCGTTATTGGTTTTAGCAGCATTTTACCTTAACTAAATAACTTACCATAACCATACCATTAACTCTGCCATATACCTACATTATACCTTAGGTATCAAAATATATAGATGCTCAATTGAGCAAATTGCGAAGACTGAAACCGAAATATATTTATTCAACTTTCCAAAGGTCAAATGACTGGTTTCAAAATAGGTAAACTCTCCTAAAACGAACCACGGAATAAACTCGGCTCGTTGTGTTAAAGCGTTACCTTTTTTTCCACATATTTTTGTCTTTCATTCAATAAAGTCGCAATAGCGCAATGGTTTTGGTTTGGTCTGCGAAATATAACGTTGTAGGTCCGATTATCCATTAGATTGTTGTCTCTTAGTACATGCATCTGAGTTGAAGTGGTTAATGGAATAACACTCTTGTTCTAATAATAAAAAAAATGTTTAATCGAAAACGGGGCTTTACTTGAACACTTAAAGTTGATACAAAAACTAGTGTAAACGTATTATTATAAGATGAACTCTAATGTATTCTGCTTTCCATACAGTTATTCATATAGCTTGTCTGAACTTAACAAAAAAAAACTTAAGGCAAGATTCCAAATGGTCTTAATGTATTGAGCCTATAAAAATAAGTTGATCGGATTAAGCACAGTCAATGGAAGTGAAAGTCAAGTTTGAAAGTGAATTTATACGAATGGTTCACTAGTTAATCATTCCGACATACCGACAATTTGCTGTTAATGGTATTCAGCTTGATTTAGTGTAGTGAATTGAAATTGATAGCGCGGAGATAGAGTTACCTTTTGTAGTTTGAATTAGGCTTCTAAGGATAAGGTATTCATTTTGTTTAGTGGTAAAGCCACGCCGTTTATTTAATACGAACGGGACGGCATGACCGGCGTGGGGCGACGACCTCACGAAAAAACCTGGACAACCGTAGGAGATGAGGAATTACATCTGTCCTCAGTGAGACAATGTATGTGAAAGTTAGAGCACCCCAATCATCATTCACCATCAGGTAATCTGTCTACTTTTTTGTCACTCTAGGTACTTTAAAAGAATATTTACTAGTTGCGGCCTAGAATTGTCATTAACTATTCCGTAGAAAATGAGTCCTTAAGTAGGGTGCCCTTGCCATTGTTACCGTGCATGGCGTGCATTTGGTAAATCTTTATCGTTACCAGATAACGCGAGGGTATCCCGTTGGATCCGAGTTGCTAGCGATACATTAGTCAATATTTAATGTGTAACTTCTTTAGGTGCTATAATAGCAGAGAGTATAATTGCAAAGTCGAATTTCAGTAGTACAACGTTTCTATATGTTTAATAAAATGTTTCTGCCGCAATTAGGACGGAAAACAGGTACTAGGTCAGAAATATAAAAAGCGTCAGCTTACGCTATATAATGTGGTTGCTGGGCTTATTTTCGCTGTCCTCTTTCCGCTTTTTTCCTTCTTTACTCTAAATATATTTATATATTTATTAAGTGTTGTTTTTAGAATTCAAGATCCCGCTGCTGTAAATAGTGGCATCTTTATACATCTCTCGCCTATAAAAGAATTGAGTTACCCAATGTAAAGTGATCCAAGTCTTAACATCGAAATGCATTCTAATTAAATTGCCAACCTATTCTAATATCCTCTCTTTTTGCCAACATTTTCGACCTTTGTTTTAGATGCTGGTCAGTGTTCCTTTTAATTATTCTGCCTTATGGCACTCAAAGCTTCTAATGACAAGTGGATGCAAATTCCAATCAGCAGTTGAAACGAGCGACGGCTTAAAACTTCGCCGTATCAACATACACTGACTCACGTTCATAAATAACTTCGGAACCAACAATAAGACAATGTGTTTTATATTTAGGTCACTACTCACTACTTAGCGGCTCTAGACAAACAAGGGGCAGTAGCCCCTATTAGAACGTTCCACGTGACAATCTATTTGACTTTAGAAAAAGTTGTATGAAAATTGTGTTTACTCTTTTCCAGTGACTAAAGGTAGCAAACGAGTCTAATTCACCTGATTATAAGTGATAGCTGACTAAGATGGATTACCTCGTTGCCAGTAGTTGGGTCTCCCTACTCTCAGACCACGTTCAACACACGCAACACAGCATCAAGCTACCATTTCACATTGGTTTTCTGTGAGTGTATGTGGTTGTGGAATTAATTCTCCTATACGGATGTCCTTTCTAAAGCCTCATAGTGATTGGGATACTTAGGTCATACTAAAAGTTTCTGGATTATGATAAATAAGACCAGATATTATATTTATGATACATTAATTGTTTTTCAAAGTATACGCTACACTTTTGCATTCGTTTGTGCATCCAGCCTTCTGTAGAGATCTCTTCAATGGCTTCGTGGAATAGTGAAAATTGTAAAAAAACTATTGACCAAAAATTTTCACGAGTATAATTCAGTCCCGCAAATTTAAAAGTATTTTTCGAATTCCTTAATCGCTTTTCTATTTTTTTGGTGTAAGTGGCCATTCTTATAAAAAAAAATTACAGAAACTTTCAGTATACCCTACGTATAAGAAAATTGTCGCGGGAAAATGAAACGCTTCGAACACATTAAGACATTAATGATCGAAACGCTAGAGCTAAAATGTTACGAAATATTTGTAGGTCCAATGGATCAGCTTAAGATGGTTACAAATAACACTGCACATCTCATAAATGAATAAAAAGTATATTTCTTACGTTGCATAGTGAAACCGCGTGGCTGTGGGATATTGTTACGTTATCGTGTAGGCTGTTACTTTTTTTATAAAACATAATATTCAAAAAAAATGGAGCAAACAAGAAAACAGAATAATATATTTTTCTAAGATTGTAGCTTGTTATTATAAGAAGACCGCAAACGATCAGTCAAATACGACCCACACTGACTACACAATTTATAAATAAAATAAAAAAATATTTACTCATAAATAACATGTGTAAAATAAATTTGATTCATAATCGTTGGCGCTATATAAAATAATGTGTTGGGCGGTCCCCATCTGGAAGGATCATTAACACATTACGAGACGATAGTGAAACGATTATTTACACTTTTTTTTATATGCAAGTGTGACACTTGAAAATACACTTGACAGATAGTGTCCACTTTATTAAACCTATGAGTCAACGAAGTGTAAAGATGCAGGTACGTAGTCAGCCTTGCCAACGTATCGTACCAGCTTGTTTCTAGCTGCAGAATTAATGGATCAGCTTGACCACTCACAGAATATCCATAAAATGCTGATGTATTTCGTCTGGTGAGTGTAGGGATTCCGGATTCCTTTATTAACACATACCATCAGATGAACTGTATCCTCGTTTGTTACTCTTAATGTAATAAATAAAAAATAATAATTATAAAAAAAGGAGAGATAAATATGAAATGTATCGCTAACACGATGGACCAAAGTTCGTCAATAATGTATTTGCATTGTCTTTCCAATCTGCAACCTTTGACCTAAAAATAGTATTGGAGATGTCATCAATATTCCTACGAAACTACAATAAGAACTAAAGTAGAAAAGAACTCAATTCATGGCGGACTTTCTTCGTTATTTAATTAGTATAAAAATATTGTTTTTTTCCTGGCTACATTAATGTAATTAAGAATGCCATTAAAAACTTCTGGTGCACGTTATGAAACACGAAGTTGACCAAAAGGCGACACCCCGATTTTCCATATAAATCGACTTAATAAAGAGTCCAATTTGAGGCATACTATTAACCTTACTATAAATGGATACCAGTTGGAAAAGCTACAATGTCTCCGAGGAAAAGAAAAAAAAAACTATTGCCAATTAGATACCTCCGTCCACAACCGTGACTAAGATATGAGAGAGAACTGTGTATAAAAAATATTTTTAAGACATGCAAGTTTCCTCTTGTTTTCATTGAAAGTGTCCTTTAAATGCTTTTAAAGATTATACTATAAATATGTTATCTGATCCGTGTCGTGCCCGAATCGTAGCGACGTAAAAAACATTTAATTGTTTGCTACATGCTACTTCGCTACACTTTGCTTCGAGGCGGGTTACGTTAACCGAGATCCGTGACGTAACGTAAAGAGAGTAGTTATTCGCCTGTCTCGAATGTGGGTCACCTCTATATGAATCTGGGTATTAGATTAGACAACTTAATGTATTTCTGGGTAGTAAATATTTGTTATATTATTTGTTTCTTATTGGACTTGTAATCTATGGCATACGAAATAATATGGTAGCCAA
The DNA here is from genome assembly GCA_029286865.1 of Teinopalpus imperialis. Lineage (NCBI taxonomy): Eukaryota > Metazoa > Arthropoda > Insecta > Lepidoptera > Papilionidae > Teinopalpus > Teinopalpus imperialis. Next base: position 2,111,071 of record JAGSMU010000039.1, read on the forward strand.
TCATTTACGTCCACATTATTCAAAATACAATTCGTAAAGCTTTTTTTCGTCTGCTAAGTGTAGGACTGAATAGCAATAAAACGTTGAGCTATGTTATGTTACTGGACTGTTCATATGTTAACCATTGCACTAGGGTGCATATGACAGTAAATAAGTTTTAATCATATGTAATTATTACTAACCCTAGATATTAAGAGTGTGATTACTAACAATATATGAGTCTTATGATACTTGAAATAAATGTTTATTATTATTATTATGTAGCGTGTGGTGAGAGTGGGGATCCAAGAACCCACATATAAATATCGTGGCATCCTATCGCAGTCCTCTGGGGTAACAACGCATACGCATTGTGAATCTTTGATGAGGATAAATATATATGTCATGCGCTACTGTCATTGAACTGTGTGATCTTTTGTCACCATTAATATCATAAATAAAAACTTTTCTTCTACATAGTTCAAACTGTTTTAACACTACACGATAATAAGAAAATAGGTACTTAGGTTCAACAAATTTCTATAAAGAACATTTCTATAAAAGAAGTCCACTAATAACTTGGAATAATGGTCACAATAATAAGCTTACAGGCAACGATGATGAATTTCTTTATGTAAATTAATATTATGTTTGAGTTGAGCCACCTCAAACGTTAAATTAAGTTTATATATATATTATTTCATATATTAGAAGTTTTATACTACGTAATACGTAATACAATCCAAAAAAATACTTCTATTGTGAAAATTTTAAACATCGAGTTTTAACGTAACTGTGCAACTCTGTAGCTTGTTTACAGCTACAGCATGAATGCATCGGCTAGGTGAACGGTGTGCGCATTTGTCACATTTGAGATCGTTGTATTCTTAAAATAAAAAACTATCAAATTTATATTTTTACTAATGTTTATTCACAAGGTAACGTCAGGAAAGTAATTTTAACAAAACGAAAATAAACTGTGTTTGCTCTTTACTTACTCAATCTCCAACAGCGTCAATTAAAACATCACCATATTTCAACTTTAACCATAGTCTCGACCAATGACATAATTCCATCTATTCAAACCGAAAACAAACTGTATATAACACCTTTTTTCTCATCTTAGAATTCCGAAAACGCACAATATAAAAATACCTTTTTTCCATAGTCCATTAGAATTAGGTAATCGAGAACTGAGTCTGGATCGTGACTAGAAATCTGTAACGAGTTTGTCACACTGTACTTTCCAACCCGTTCCTACTTTCAGCGCCATTTCTTATGGGAAACAGGTTCCGATGGTACGCTAAGGTTTTATTTGATGCCACTTACAATCAATATTAATAAAACAATTTATTTACTAGAAACACTGTTAGTTCTAAACTATCATGAACTCGCGACACCGCGGCAATTTTATTGAAATACCTGGCTGATAAACCAACTTGAAAATAAGCAAAAAAATTAAAGTAGTAAATTTAAGAGAAAGGTAGTAAAAAGAATAGAACAACCTATGTATATAAATCCCACTACTGGGAAAAGGCGCGTTTCTAGAGCTGTTAGAGCTTTATTTCCCAAAGTGGTCTACGTTGGTGTGACAAAAACATGGGGGTTCACAATTCGTAAGCGGGAGTCCACGAAAATTTACTTGCTTTCGATAGTGAAGAACTAAAATGTTGGCTTGACTTTACGGATCAATGGATATACTAATTTTCTTTTTATTTTACCACTCCGAATGGGGAGTTTTCTAAATGAAATAAGTGATAATTGTTTGGTTCCTTGTGCTGTGAGTGAAAGTGAACTGTGCGTGTACTTATTTTTCACCCCTCATTTGATTCCTCTCTAAACAAAAAAAAGGTATCCGCTCAACTCAGGTCCTATATCGCTAACTATATCTATGCCAATTAAACAAATATGTCTCTTACTTGTACTAATACATTTTAAAAGGGACATTATAGATAATTCTATATTTAAAACTGCTTCGGGAATATAGCATGCTAAATATAGACGCACTCGATAAAGTATACTTGAAATAGCCACAGACGTAGACCCAGTTGACAGCAAGTAAGATTTACGACGACCGAGCTAGTTGGTATCGTATGACGGTCCAGTTGACCTTTCACAGTAACATAAAACTATTCGAAATTATTACGTAGTGACATTAAAATCAATTTATTTCTAGGATTTTGAAACAATTTGTGATTTATTATATTGATATGACAAACGAGCACACAGTTCGCCTGATGGTAAGTGATCAGTGGGCCATGATACCCACATGTATCCTTAAGCCATATGATACAGTTGCGTTGTCGTCCCTGAGAACTGATATACAATACCTCAGTATCTGTAATTGGTTCCGCACGTCGCTACTATTTCACGCCGATACTCTGAGCGCGTGGTGTCCATCTCTTAACTTTGTTTTTTTATTACATTGAGAGTAACTATCGAGCACACAGTTCACTTGATGGTAAATGATCCATATGGCCCATGACATTTACATTCATCCTTGACAAGGAATCATAATGCATACGCGTTGTCAACCTTAAATACTGAGATGGAATGCCTCGTCACCAGTAACAAAGGTGGATCTCTTCACTCACCAGACGAAATACAGCAACAATATGCTGGTATTCGGTGAGGCCGTGGACCTACCTTGTTCGAGCTGACCCATTAGTTCTGCAGCTAGACACAAACTGCAGCGTAAGGTCTTAACTTAAACTAGGCGGCAGCGGACCGTGGTATGGTAAATAATTCATGCAGCTTCTGCAGCAAATCTTTTATCTTCGTTGAGGATGAAGACGGTACGGGTCACAGTTATTGTTTACCATTAGGACAACTGCTTTTTTGTCTACTCTAATATATAAATATATATACATTTAGAAAGCCAGATTGTTGACAAACTACACTTTACCGAAGTGTACACACTTTACCGTACACGACTTTACTAAAAGGAAATTGAATTGGATTATACTGATGGGTGTTCCTAAAGGCAGCTTGCTCGGTACACTAATGGATATTGCATTTGCTCTGCACTACAACGCAGGTACCACACTTTTATACTTCCAGTGCTGTTAAATGGATCTGTGGCATTATTTTTTCGCTTTGTGCTAAAGAAAATTTTAGTTTGGCCTCAAAATTCTAATCACCTCATACATTGGTCAGTTTTTTATTATATATTTTTTATATATTGAAAAAACCGAAAACCTACAATTTGTGAGCATAATTATTGCTCCTCGGCTGCGATCAATACCCAAAACCTGTACGCAAGAGTCGTAGTACTACGTAATTCGTCTGAGTATGCAATAATAATAGCTAATTTCAAACAAAATAGCAGTTTTGTAATGAATTTATTGCTAAATTGACAAATTCGCGAACTGAAAGTTCTTCTTTGATGATGGATATAAACTCAAAACGATTCGAAGAATGGATAATTTTTACAAATTCACAAGCAAATTTATTGAGTTTTGAACAAGACGTCTGTCGGGTCAGCTGGTTAAATATAATTTAAAACTTAGACATACATACATACTTAGATATATATACCGTTTTAAGTTACAGATTTTATGTTTAAATGACGCAACATGACTTTAGAATATAATGACTTTTATGATAATAAAATATTTTAAAAGATATATAACACTAGTATCTCTTTTAAATGTAAAATTAATATATAGTCTGTGAAAAAAAAATATCTGCTGCTTCCCTTTCCAAGTAAAAGTCTGTAAATAAAACGTGAATCAAAACTTTTTTTTTTGTATGGATTATACAGTCAACTTCAATTTATTCAATTTAAGTTGACATCGAAAAATATGAATATTTAATACAAAAACCCGCCACTACTAGTGTATCGAATTCAAATGAGATGAATGATGATTTACTTCATAATTACTTTAGGCTTTTAAATTCACAACTGATCTTCACTGGAGACCATCGTCTGTCCAATTAAGATAGGTAACGAGGAATTCCATCCTAGTCTTCAGGAGAGATCAGGTGTGCATCTTGAACTTCGTTGAGGATAAATCTACATTTTTGAGAAGGAAGTTATCATTTACAATCAGGTGAACTGTGAGCTTGTTTGTCACCATTGGTTTATTGAAAAATAATCGCTATAATATTTGTAAATCTTCAATTTTCATATTTACGTCATGTGTCATCGTGCATCACCGATCACAATATATACCATAACCACAAGGCCAATATATTTTTTGGCCTTGACATGAAATGTGTGTCATAAATCGACGTGAATTGTGAACGTAACCTTGTAGCCTTGTGACAAGATCTGAGTAAAATGTCAACGTTATGACGTGACGACGGAAAGGTCATGTCAGAGCGGAAGTGGAAATTTGTCTTATGTTTCTTATTTTTTAACGTAATCTTATGTAGGATAATGGTTACAATGTCAGTCTGGGTGCGTAGACGCCATGGGTTTGAATTTTACACGACTGTAATAGTACGTATCTATTCATCGCATTCTTCTACAAGGTCAAAAAAGTATTTGCTGATATTTACGTTTGGTTCTTTTTATATCACTAAGTGTGATAAACGTGATGGTTTTTTTTTTAAAAAAAATATTAGCAATGCTATTAATCAACATTACTAATATTGAGTTTCGTTAACCACTCCAACTAAGCTTAAAATACTTATGCTAGGAGATGGACCGCGACAATAGTGGAATGGCAGATTGGAGCCTGCGGACTGCCTGGAACCTTAAGTTTCGCAGACCGTACCCTAAATAACCGTTCCATATTTAGGCTATTAACTCTTCATGCGGTCCCCCTTCAATCCACGTGGTGAGACATGTAAACCCATGCTCAAAGATTCAAGATGCGCATGTGTTGTTTTTTTTTAATATATAGAATAGCTAGCAAACGAATAAGCAACTCACCTAATGGTAATTGATTAGTACTTCCCATGAACATCCGCAATATGAGAGGAGTGGCAGTTGCGCTGCCGGCCTTTACCCCTGAGGTGGGTCTCTCGTAGAAATGTCTTACTATCCGGGGAGGATGCTCGCATTCACCATACGAAAGCTATTAGTTGCTATTGCTGGTATTTTTTTTGCTTGAGCTATAATTTAGTCACATCGTAGCTCTATCACGACGGTATACCCTTTATTATGACCACCGAGTGAGAAAAAGGTTCACGTTAAATAGATATAAACTTATATTAAAAACACGACAGCTGATTAATTATGTTGTTTACTATTATTTTTCTGATTACTGTCAGATGTTGAGTTTAGTATATAACGGCTGTAGAATAAAGGTGACGTAAAAATGGAACTTTTTATATTTTTACGACGTAAAAGAGAAAGACCGTTATCAATCGTTACAAATCCAAATAGGATTTTAATACACGTTCACTATTATATTCTTATTTCAAACGTATCATCTTAGGCCATCACTTTTCTTCGTGTGTAAGTATTGCTGTTGGTCCAGAGACCTCTACAGCTTTATCTAATCGGACACGCGAGCGGGAGGCCCACTGAGTAGAGCTGAGAGAGAGAGGAGCGAAGCTGGCGCAGAGACTGCTGCTGCACCACCGCTGCACTCCTACCCTTGTGGACGAAGAACATCGTCGACAACAGAGGGGGGCAATTATACGATCCGAGAGCCCCTGATAAGGAGTTACCAAACCTCGACTCGGATCGCTATCTAAAGGGATATTACTACGTACGACAGTTGTTTTTTTGTTAGGTGTTGATTTTTCGATAAACTGTTGTATTCTATATCTTCATTATTTACTAACTATATCGTATACATATGGAGTAATATTATATCACCACCTTTTTATTAAAGATACTATTTGAACATAATAAAATAAAAATATGTAATTCCTATACCCATATAAGTATTTAAATTATATAACAAAAGAACGTTATTACGTTCGTGTGCATTTGTGAAAGCAGTGGCGTCCTTGGTGTCGTAGTGACGTCAGATCCGGTTCTTAACCGGACCGAACCGTTGTTGATCTCGATGACGTAATCTTCGTCTTCAAAGTCGTGTCAGTAAAAACAGCTGATTTGATTTTAACAAGTTGTTTGACTTTCAAAGGTGCCGTAAAGTAATTGTAAGATAACTTTACCTAATTTATATTCCCATTTGAAATGCAAGAAAAAGCTGATGGTTTTTAGATAGATGGTAGAATAACTATCTTCAATGCGCACTACTTATTGACACAACCAAATTTGGTTATATTTTACACAAAGGATTAATGCCTAAAGGCATTTTCCTAGTCTACCTTTAGCTTAACAGAGGGTATATTACGGGTGCAAGCTGCTTATTTTAATTTTAAATGTATGTATATATATACATATATATGTATATATATACAAATATATATATATATATATATATATACATTACAGACATATTACAAAAAATTATTAAATCTTTAGCCATTACACAACGAACCATATATCATATCTATATTAGCATATCTCTATATAACAGTGTAGGCATCGTACTTTAAGATGCATCTTACGCGTAAGATATGATGCAAAAGCACCATTCTCCCAGTGGATTACGCCTGTAGTGTTCTCGACTGCCTCTTAAGACGCCAAAGCGCAGGATTGCAGCTAAGCGAACCCTTCTTACCCTTCGAACCGTACGCATTTGTAATTTCTCTATTTTAAAGACGGCAATAAAATGTTGAATGTTTCTTCCTGGTCAATTCTGACTACAACGATATCCATTTTTGTGTTAAATTCTCCATCTACTGTACTAAATATACCATAGTGCCGAACGTATTCGCCCTAAAACAGAGACATTTACTCGTCATTGGTTTCTTAATCCGATGTAATGAATTTGCAGGTAAGATTGGGAAAAGTTGAATAAAAGTAATTAATACGTAGAAAATAAATAAATAAAAACTAACGGTATGTATGTTGACTGTGACATTAGGACAAAAACCTCCCCCCCTCCCCACCCGCATGTAAAAATACCATAAAACATGGGGTTCTCAAAAGTTAAAAATAACCACGATTAAATCAATAAAATTTCGTTTTCCTCAATGTTTTAGTTTTCGTTAATGTGAGAAACCATTCGCGAATCAATGAATCGAGATGAATTACAACCACACGCGCTGACCCGAAAACCAATTGCCAAAAAGATACGGGATATACGACGCACTCAACTGAAATCTACAATTTATAATACACGTATATTGTTTTACGGCTACAAATCAAGCCAAGGATGTACAACGCAGCAGCCATAGACTGTACCCACTGCGCTTCGTGGCGTAGCATAGGTTTATATAGGGAGTAAAGGATAACACTGAGATTTGATTCAGAAATATATTTAGTGGTGAGTGCTTAACCGTCAAAAAGTTATTATCATTAGCCAATTATTAAGCAACTGCTGTCCGTTCTCTGTTTTGAAGGTTTTACTATAATCCGCACGCGTGGTACCTTGGAAACTTCATCCTTTCACCGGTCTACATAGTTGTTTTTGTCTAAAGAATACGAAATTTAAAATTTATGTACTGCTCATACACACTTATATTTGAAATAAATAAGTCTTTTTTTTTAATAAATTAGAAAATGTAGGATCAGAATTAAATCCTACATAATCCTGTTTTCCTCCTTAGATGTAAGATGATTTTGGAAAATTTTAATTTCATCATCAGATAGTACTTACTACCTACGTGACAGACCTATGAAGATTTGTGGGAAATCGGCTAATGCTGCTAGCTCGCACTTCACAGGACTCCTAATCGAAATCAAGTATTTTTTTTAAAGAATATTAGTCATGCTATTAACATTACTAATATTCCGGTTATAGTCTAATGGTGGATTCGAACTTACGACCTTACATTTCGCAGACCGTACCCCAAACCATTACAGGTCCTGATTTCGATAACCAGCCGAGGCACAATCTTTTTTTACATTAAAAATTGTTAGTTTTATCTGGTCTGGATGTACTGTGTGTGTTTCGTGTCTTTGAAAATGCACCGGAAGATTCCTCCGATCTTAACGCACATGGCATAGGGAAGGGGACGTAGTTGATATCATCTGGTAATATGAGGAGATATCACCGTGTTCGAAATCAGCCAGGAGGACATCATTGTTATTATTTTTCTGGTCTGGCATCTGATGGCCCGACGACTTTTACAGTTTCACTGGGCCGATAGGTAACCGTGCGCTTATGACGCTTATCCGAGGCCTCTATTCACTAGTAACACAAGGATTCGGGCGAGAGGGAGCCTGGGCTTGGATCGTTAGTTAACCTTGCGCGAGAGCGGCTTACTCGAGGGTGCCCAAGAGGGCCGAACCTCGGCTTGATCAGTTGCTTCTGACTATGGATTATCTAAATTAATATCTTGACTAAGCATTAACATAATCAAGAAAAAAAAACAAAGAAAACCGACTCTAGCATTGAACAATAGAAAAGTAACTCTCATGTGTTATTATTAACATCTAAATCCTTTGTACTTCAAATTCCTTTGTCTGTAAAGAAAGTGAGATGCGATCCGGCAAATTTTCCCAGACTAACCTTAAATTGTCTCACATTCACGCCTCCGCGTACGTCACGCCAGCTGAGCGTGACATTACCACGCGCTATATGCTTACCGTACTTCTACTTTCAAAGGAAACGGAACATTAATCAGCCGACTTCTGTTTCGGAACTGGAGTTAAGATACTGATCCAATTCGTCTTGAAGCTAGGATGTATACTGATTTCTCAAAAACCTGACTGATGAAGAACACGGGTCCTAGATCTAGATTATTTACGTAACACAATTTAGACTAGCTGTACTAAACATAACTGTTAGTAAAATTATATCATTATAATTAATAGGACATTTGTACTAAATTGTATGTTGCTTTCTTATTATTTAATTATAATAATTAAATAATTTACAACAAATGAATTACCGAGTGACTAATTATATTGTTTTACATACTGACGTCTTCAAACGATACTTTTTAGTTCTTAACTAAGATGATACAGATCTGTAAAAAGCCAATGCTGAGCACTTGATAGATAACTGTTGATAAATCAGCAGTTTAAAATGCAAATAAAAATTTAATTAGTCGGCACAGAGGATTGAACTCGGTTTGCTTGTATACCATGAATTAAATGCGAGCGTTTAGATACTGGACTATCATGGCAGATCTTTGATTGTTCCCATTCCCACATCACACATCCGATTCCCACTTAAATTTGTTACTAACAATTATACTCGTGTAGAAAACAGGAATCAAGTTTTGTTATATATTGCAGACTATATTTCAATTGCGCATCACACTTAATTATAAAGTAATCTTTGATATCATGACCACCTTAAGGCGGATTTTATATACAACCATCGTTCATTAAAAACGTTCGTTATATAATTTAGTGACAAAAGTATTGGCCAGAAGCTTAACTTTTTCCTTAACATTTGACGTCTAAATGGAACACACAGATGCTGTGTCAGATATGGAAACGATAAATCTTGAAACGAAAACCAATAACCATTATACAACTCGTAGAGGAGAAATTTATTACAACTACACATTTTTGATATATCTCACTGGCTACTAAAGTTTGCTCTCTGCCAATTATTACTCCGTATATTTTTTTATTTCTCGAGGCACTAAATCACATCCAATGAGTTGTACGAATTAATCTCGAAGCAGTTTTTGTGAGTTTCACTAAGCGTGACATACGAACACACATATCTTGATAGTGATCAATCCTCAACAGAGATTCAAAATTCCCCGTTGTTCTCATCCCTGAGGAGAGTGTAATCTCCCGCTTTTAGTAACTGGGTCACGGCAGCTGCAACTGGTATTCTGTACGGTGTTGCCCTTCCCTTGTTGACCCATTCCTGCTGCAATTAGAAGCAAATCACTGCATGTCTCTTCCACAAAAGGTTTTTGTTTACGAGGTGAACTGATTCAAAAGATTGCTGAATAAGTACAAAATCTACTAAAATCTCAAGATGAAGCAAGGACGATCAGTTTAGAGTTGGGCTGTCGTTCTGATTGATTTTGACCACGATAATATCTTCTGTTTATTATCACATACTAACTTCTTAGTATATATCATTGTGTTGTGTTTTGTGGAAACGCACTCCCTTGTTCTCGTGCCGAGTTCAATGAATATCGAATGCATATTCAAGAAGAGGAAAATGAATAAAAGAATTTGGTGGTTATATTAATGGAATTATAAAAATAAATTTAAATTGAAATAATTATTTAATTAAGCTATCAAATCGGAATAAGTGTATTAGTAGATGAAAATTAATTTTTCCTTCTACTAGGTTTCCGTATTCGATGAACATTTAATGTCATACTAATCAATGTGGACAATTTTGTTTCCAAGTTATCTTCAATGTTTATTTCTAAAACCACTGTATATTCTTCTATGCCTGTTGTTTTAGTTTTTTTTGCTATTGTACAATGCGTGTTGTTTTAGTTTTTGTTGCTATTGTACAATGCGTGTTGATTTAGTCTTTTTTTGCTATTGTACAATGCGTGTAGTTTTAGTTTTTTTTTGCTATTGTACAAGTTTACAGTTTTACAGTATTGTACAGTTTTAGTTTTTTTGCTATTGTACAATGCGTGTTATTTTAGTTTTTTCTGCTATTGTACAATTCGTGTTGTTTCAGTTTTTTTGCTATTGTACAAGTTTACAGTTTTACAGTATTGTACAGTTTTAGTTTTTTTTTGCTACTGTACCATGCGTGTTGTTTTAGTTTTGTTTTTGCTATTGTACAATGCCTGTTGTTTTGGTTTTTTCTTTTGCTACTGTACCATGCGTGTTGTTTTAGTTTTGTTTTTGCTATTGTACAATGCCTGTTGTTTTGGTTTTTTTTTGCTATTGTACAATGCGCGTTGTTTTAGTTTTTTTTTGCTATTCTACAATGCGTGTTGTTTTAGTTTTTTTTTGCTATTGTACAATGCGTGTTGTGTTAGTCTTTTTTTTGCTATTGTACAATGCGTGTTGTTTTAGTCTTTTTTTTGCTATTGTACAATGCGTGTTGTTTTAGTTTTTTGCTATTGTACAATGCGTAGTTTTAGTTTTTTGCTATTGTACAATGCGTGTAGTTTTAGTTTTTTGCTATTGTACAATGCGTGTTGTTTTAGTCTTTTTTGCTATTGTACAAGTTTACAGTTTTACAGTATTGTACAGTTTTAGTTTTTTTGCTATTGTACAATGCGTGTTGTTTTAGTTTTGTTTTGCTGTTGTACAATGCGTGTAGTTTTAGTTTTTTTGCTATTGTACAATGCGTTGTTTTAGTTTTTTGCTATTGTACAACGCGTGTTGTTTTAGTCTTGTTTTGCTATTGTACAATGCCTGTTGTTTTGGTTTTTTTTTGCTATTGTACAATGCGCGTTGTTTTAGTTTTTTTTTGCTATTCTACAATGCGTGTTGTTTTAGTTTTTTTTTGCTATTGTACAATGCGTGTTGTGTTAGTCTTTTTTTTGCTATTGTACAATGCGTGTTGTTTTAGTCTTTTTGCTATTGTAAAATGCGTGTTGTTTTAGTTTTTTGCCATTGTACAATGCGTGTTGTTTTAGTCTTTTTGCTATTGTACAATGCGTGTAGTTTTAGTTTTTTTGCTATTGTACAATGCGTTGTTTTAGTTTTTTGCTATTGTACAATGCGTGTTGTTTTAGTCTTTTTTTTGCTATTGTACAATGCGTGTTGTTTTAGTCTTTTTTTGCTATTGTACAATGCGTGTAGTTTTAGTTTTTTTTTGCTATTGTACAATGCGTGTTGTTTTAGTCTTTTTTTGCTATTGTACAATGCGTGTAGTTTTAGTTTTTTTTTGCTATTGTACAATGCGTGTTGATTTAGTCTTTTGCCATTGTACAATGCGTAGTTTTAGTTTTTTTGCTATTGTACAATGCGTGTTATTTTAGTTTTTTTGCTATTGTACAATGCGTAGTTTTAGTTTTTGCCATTGTACAATGCGTGTTATTTTAGTTTTTCTGCTATTGTACAACGCGTGTTGTTTTAGTCTTTTTTGCTATTGTACAAGTTTACAGTTTTACAGTATTGTACAGTTTTAGTTTTTGCTATTGTACAAGTTTACAGTTTTACAGTATTGTACAGTTTTAGTTTTTGCTACTGTACCATGCGTGTTGTTTTAGTTTTGTTTTGCTATTGTACAATGCCTGTTGTTTTGGTTTTTTTTTTTGCTATTGTACAATGCGTGTTATTTTAGTTTTTTTTTTTGCTATTGTACAATGCCTGTTGTTTTAGTTTTTGCCATTGTACAACGCGTGTTGTTTTAGTTTTTTTGCTATTCTACAATGCGTGTTATTTTAGTTTTTTTGCCATTGCACAATGCGTGTTGTGTTAGTCTTTTTGCTATTGTACAATGCGTGTTGTTTTAGTCTTTTTGCTATTGTACAATGCGTGTTGTTTTAGTTTTGTTGCTATTGTACAATGCGTGTTGTTTTAGTCTTTTTTTTGCTATTGTACAATGCGTTGTTTTAGTCTTTTGCCATTGTACAATGCGTAGTTTTAGTTTTTTGCCATTGTACAATGCGTTGTTTTAGTTTTTGCCATTGTACAACGCGTTGTTTTAGTTTTTTTGCTATTGTACAATGCGTTGTTTTAGTTTTTGCCATTGTACAACGCGTGTTGTTTTAGTCTTGTTTTGCTATTGTACAATGCGTGTTATTTTAGTTGTTTTGCTATTGTACAATGCGTGTTGTTTTAGTTTTTGCTATTGTACAATGCGTAGTTTTAGTTTTTGCTATTGTACAATGCGTAGTTTTAGTTTTTGCTATTGTACAATGCGTAGTTTTAGTTTTTGCTATTGTACAATGCGTGTTGTTTTAGTCTTGTTTTGCTATTGTACAACGCGTGTTGTTTTAGTTTTTTTGCTATTCTACAATGCGTGTTGTTTTAGTTTTTGCTATTGTACAACGCGTGTTGTTTTAGTCTTGTTTTGCTATTGTACAATGCGTGTTGTTTTAGTTTTTTTGCTATTGTACAATGCGCGTTGTTTTAGTTTTTTGCTATTGTACAATGCGTGTTGTTTTAGTTTTTTTTTGCTATTGTACAATGCGTGTTGTTTTAGTCTTTTTGCTATTGTACAATGCGTGTTGTTTTAGTTTTTTGCTATTGTACAATGCGTTGTTTTAGTCTTTTTTGCTATTGTACAACGCGTGTTGTTTTAGTCTTTTTTGCTATTGTACAATGCGCGTTGTTTTAGTCTTTTTGCTATTGTACAATGCGTAGTTTTAGTTTTTGCTATTGTACAATGCGTGTAGTTTTAGTTTTTGCTATTGTACAATGCGTAGTTTTAGTTTTTGCTATTGTACAATGCGTGTAGTTTTAGTTTTTTTTTGCTATTGTACAATGCGTGTTGTTTTAGTCTTTTTTTGCTATTGTACAATGCGTGTAGTTTTAGTTTTTTTTTGCTATTGTACAACGCGTGTTGTTTTAGTCTTGTTTTGCTATTGTACAATGCGTGTTATTTTAGTTGTTTTTGCTATTGTACAATGCGTGTTGTTTTAGTTTTTTTTTCTTCAATATCACAGCCTATCCATTGTCCATGTCGTGCCATCTGCATCCATCGACTTCCCGCAAACTTGCATAAGTCGTTTCTCCATCATATTTTTTTTTATATATTATAGAACTATCATATGAAATTATGGAAATTTGCACAGCAACCTAATGTAGCTCAAATGGACATCAACTAAAAGGACCGTCATTTTTTTATTCCATATTCGTTTGATATATTTATATATTTTCCCAAGCACTAGACTACCAGACATTTTCTGAGCACTATTTGTAACGAAGTACACCACGATTTCTTGACACCCTAACTCATTTGAAATGGCATGCATACATATTCAGTTGTTGTTACGGTAATCAGCAAATTAAAGTGCAAGTAATACTTCCTCGTATGACTGAGAGTGACTGTCTCATTACACGGCTCACTGTGCACAATGCACTTACGCTTTCGAAGGCATCGCGTTTTAACTGCAATAATCATTGTTGTGCTCCAGCGCTTCATTCATTCACTCGTTCCTTGAACTCGAATGTAACAGTGACAAGTTCATTCATAACAATTAGGGTTGGCAAAAATTCGAATGATATAATTCCATATTTTTAACATGGTCTTATATGTACCGTTCATAAAGCGTTAATAGAGCTTTTTTGGCCATTTATAAAAAAAATATATAAATAACTGCGTCCTAATAACTCCGATGCCCAAATTTCGGTATATTTTTATATCACGACGTAAATACTGTGTGACATAAATATCATTCAGTGAGTTTGAATATGTATATGTTGAAATATATAATGTGTGTAAAAGCCCGTTATTTGTAAATTAGTTTTAGCACCACTGATTCTAACACAACGTATGTGCTAGAATTAGGGGAGCCTTTTAGGGATGGACATAATGAGACGCCGCTGTCGCTTATCATTAGGTGAATAGATTGGACGTTTATCATCCTAATTTCATAAGAATAAGACGCTTACGTGAAAATGAATCAAAATGACAATGCATCATGAACCTTACGATTACGATGGAAGCCATTTAGCAGTTAATTTATTTTACATATCCCGTCTAACATGTTTCGGAATATTTGAGTAAAATTTTAATATTTATTATGTTCTTGTTTCTTTTCAGGTACTTGATGTCGAATCAAAACACCTTGACACTTTGGAAACTATTACAGTTAAGTTTTGTGATCATTTCTAACCATTATTTTTATCTTAATCATAACGTGTGTTTTATATAGTTGGGATAATTATATTATTACATAAATATTTAATGATATTTATATTTATAGTCGGTTAAGGTTTCGTTTGTTCGTTGTTGATTTGGATACGTTAAATCGCTGTACCATGTGACGTTATTTCTAAACATACCAATGCCTCTATCTAATATACAGTAAGTTAATAATCTAATTAGTATGCCAACTTTTATTTTCTCATTTTCGAGCCAATATAGCCTTAATGAGCTATGGTTGCGATTCACTTTGTTTTATACATTTCACTTGACGGTAAATGATTCCATTTCCCCATTGCATCCACATTCAGCTTAAATTAGAAATCACAATGCAGATACGTTGTCACCCCTAGGGGTCAACATTAAATACCTCGTAACTTTAATTATGTCACAAGTGAGCCTAACCAAACATATATCATCGTGGGCTTTCTGCGATCAAAAAATATTCGTGCTGCAGCTAGTTTTCAGTCGCGACGTGTCTCTAGGCTAGACCTAGGCTACGATGTCGAGTGATTTATGATCTGGTAACCTTGCATAGATATGCATAGATTTGTAATTTAACAGACGAAAACTTTGTTTGGATAGAAATGAAATAGCATTTACGTATTAATAGCACTAAGAAACTTGTTTTATCGCGGCATTTGAGAAAACAGCGGGAGGCAGGATGTAGACGTTTTAGATATATATAATAATAAGAGTCTATTGGAAAACGGGTTCTAGGAAAGTGGATAATGTCTAGCTGTATTAGCCGTATGTTGAAAGTTAATTATTTTCACTTCTAGTGTCTTTGACGCTATTCATATTTAAAAATTCAAACCGACGATTGCAGTTAAAGACATTTTCATACATCCTTAATAATTATTAAAAATAGACATTTTTATTATAACTTGTGTATTAACTTCTAACTTATATATTTACTTATAACTTATTTAAATTACACTAGTTGTAGGATAGGTAGTAAACGAGGAAATAGGAAGAGCTACGCTGCAGTTTGTTTCTAACTGCAGAGTGAATGGGTCAGCTCTACCGGGGTAGGACCACGTCCCCACAGAATACCAGCGTAAAATAGCAGAATAATGTTGCTGTGTTTCGTCTGATAAGTGTAGGGATCCAGAGGCCTTTATTACTGGTGACGAGGCATTCCATCTCAATCCTCAAGGGTCACAATGCATCTGCATTATGGTTCCTTGTCAAGGATGAATGTAGATATCATGGGTCGCAGAAATCACTTGCCATCATCATGGCATTCTGTGTGGTCTTGGTCGAGACGCGAAGCGAATTAGTTACAGTGATATACTCCGAATAGATTTCGACCACAGCGATATATTATATCAACTGAGCAGATTATATTATAGTGCCATAAGTATTTCCGTAAGCGCAGAGCACTCACTCGTCAAACCTTCTAAAGTTTGTACAATAAGAAAGGAGGAATCTTCAGATTCTGAATCAGAGATACGATTGCAACACATGCAAACCTGAAAGCTAATATTGTTTTTCGACTGGGAAAAGAACTCAGAACCAATAACTCAACAGCCAGATGCTCTGGACTTTCACACCACCAGAATTACCTGTGGATTGTGACACCCACGCTTACCTCAATAAGCAATGATAGCTTAAATGCATTGTCCAAATATGGAAAAGCTCATCATCAATTATAAACAGTTTCTTTCACTGAACATACAAAACATGGCAGCTGGCGGCACCATCAAAAGATTTTATAAAAAACTACGACCCCTACCCTACTTTTACTACCCTTTTTCCTTTAGTACCTTCTATTAAAAAGATAAAAGAACATAATCAAAACAAAGTTTTTACAACTATCTTCCCGAAAATTATCATTCATCACTAAATCTCCGTAATAAGACCGTAATTGCTGGAAAAAACATTTAGAAAAAAATTACGTAACTTTTTCACATGACATTTGTACACATAACATTTAATCCGCTTTTTAAATATTTGAGTCGTGAATTCCGTTATAAAATATACGTTTTAAATTAATGTCTGAATTCAAAACTACTTTCGTTAACAGCACGCCTACGCTTTTAGCCTCCCTTTTTTAGATTTTCATTCCATTCAATACGCCAGCTTGGATACATATTTTAAAATGAAACGACGATTTGTGTCAGGCTGTTTGTGTTAAGTAATGTTGAAATGAAATAATTTTCGAGTTTTATCTAAATCCCTTTAACTATTATTAATTCATATATAAATTCTGTCGTTGTTCACGATAGCATTAAAATTTTGAGCGTTTTGGCACTGAAGAATAATTGCTTTTAATGAGGCATTCCGTAATATTTCAGGAACGGGTCAACTTCTTTACAATTGTGTTAAGTGTAAAGATAACAAAAAACTTACAGTTTATCGGTTTATTTCTTTTAATCATTAAATTGGTGACAAACTATCACACAGTTCACCCGATGGTAAGTGCGAATTTGATATATGGTCATATATCAAATTCATATTCAATATTTTTTTAAGTTAATAGGCAATGGTTAAGGATACGGCCTGCGGAACTTAAGGTTGTAGGTTCGAATCTGACATTCGACTATTTTCGTGATCGTATTACGAGCATTTTAAGCTTAGTTGGAATGGTTAACCGGAATGGTGGTAATGTAACATTACTAGCATTTTAATTCATTCGTTGTCACCCCTTAGGACTAAGATGGAATGCCTACTTGTAATTGGTCTCCGAATATCCTTCCCTGCCTTATCATACAAAACACCGCGTTATTACTGCTGTTTTACACTGATATTCTGTGAAGATGTAATCCATACCCCATGTTTGTAGCTTGTGGCAAGTGACTAGTGCACTAGAAGACTAGAAGAGTGACTCTACCACGTAACGTACCGTTTTTTAATCCCTCGGTCAAATCGGGAAGATTCTCGTATTTCCCGTGCAATCACTAAACTGTACGCAATTCAACATAACAAACTGAAAATTAACATTCTACGTTTAGTTCGAGCACATTAAAGAGCGCAAGTCGAATCTTAATCTCTTGAGAAGTGCACCGAGTTACCGCCAATAAAGCGTAACCAGCTAGAGACTAACGAACCGTTGGCATCGTCACTCGTGGCAGATGCCAATTGTTTTTGAGTTACTGGGGCAGCTAAATTTAACTAAACCCCTATATCGAGGATTGTGTTGCAATTTGCTAAAGGAAATGGTTTCAATTACAATATCATCTTCTTACTTTATATTTAAAAATGGAAGAACCAAGACATTAAGTTGAGATTATCGATTTAGCAATGATGGTCGCGATCGAGTGTAGGTTGGTTAAATCGCACAACGCAACAACGCAAGTTTTTTACTGAGTTCATATCCTTTCATTTTTGTTATATTTAAATCGACATTACGAATAAATTCATGCATAAGTATTTTATTTTGTGTACACGTGTCGTAGACATAAAATTGAAATGAGCAAGCTGACTTCGATTCCCTGCGCCGACAAAAATGGTTTAATCGCAATCTTAATGTCTAATTTACTTTCTATTTAATAATATTTGGGGTGGCATACGAGCACAAAATTCACCTGCAGTTAATTGATGGATTTGGTCCATGACATCTAGATTCATCCTTGACAAGGAATCATAATGCAGATGCGTTGTTACCCTTGACCACTGAGATGGAATGCCTTACCTGTTATTGGATCCGCTGATCCTTTCACCATTTAAAACACAGCATCATTATACCGATATTTTATTCTGTTATTTTAAGAGGGCATGGGTCTTCCTCGGTCGAGATGACTTATTATCGATTATCGACTTTGAATTTTTAAAACTTACTCACAGTACTATTCGAATAAATATCAAAAGCCTCACAACCCTAAGTTGAAAGCCTAAAACCGGATTATACGACAATGAATTTTGGATGTCAGCCCAAAGCCTTCCATTGCGACAGCTGCATTGCGAATTCAGTTTTATTGATAATAAAATGGTCCACTTCCCCTACAGAATTTTCTATTACTAAACGAGTACTTCCTTGAGAGGAAGTACTTTGGCTCTTCATTATTGGTTTCCTTTCTGGCACTGGCTACCCACTAACTAGCATCCGAATTTTCATCCACCTTATTACGAAGGATTCACACAACGTTCAATATATGAAAAGAAAGTCATCAAGAGAATCATCATCGAGTTGATGATATTCTCCTGTTTGTTTTCGACCACAGCGGATATCTTCTGGTTATTGCCATTTGCCATAAACTGCACGAAACATTTTTTATAGTTCCGTAAAGATTTTCGCAAACAGAGGCACTTTCTCGTCGTCCCCTTACATATTCCAATTTAATGCATGTGCAATTAGATTGGAGGAAGAAACAGATGCAGTGTGGAATATGGGACATTCATACAACACACCCAGACCAACAATATAAAATAACTTTATTTGCCTTAAATATACATAACATCGAAACAAAAGAAAAACATGTTGGATAATAAACAATAAATAAATTTAAAAAAATCTGAAAGTGAAACCAACAAATGTAGTGAGAGTACATAACGGCAAAAAGGTAATAAGCTCAGCTAACTTTGAGAAAACTTCTCAATGCTGATTTTCAGCTTATCCTTAAATTAAAAGTTTTATGTAAAGCTCAATGTATAAGAAGAAAAAAAACTTGGAAAACAGCACCGCGGTAATTGTTGACTTACTTCGTATACTCAGTATATATTCATACTATTAAGAAAAATAAACGTTGTGGGTTTATATTTCAAAACAAAAAATATATATTATAGCACAAACCTGACATAAAATAAATAAACACACACACACACACAAATTATTACATAAATAGAATTTTTTCTTTTTTCACAATTTTTGTTTGGCAAGTATGTAATTTTATGGACATAATAATTATAACTAAAATCAATGTACTATTAAGAAATTAAAATTTATAATTTGTAGGTTTATAAAAGCAATAAATATAAATTAAAAACAATATATATATATATATATATATTGTTTGACCAAAGACGACTTCTGCTTAGCAAATGCCTATGACAAGCCTATGTTGTTTGGAGAAATGTATTGCTACATACCTGTTCGTAGTGGAGGCGGTAAATCGTAAATTTTAGATGCTTTACACCTTTACTACTCCTCTATGTTTAGGTATATCAAGTGCACTGTTTTGGCCGCCACAGGTGTGTTTAGATAGCCTAAAAGATAATTTATTGAAAAGGTATTCTGGCCTTTTTTCTAATAATACCTTGCGTACCATATTGGTTTAATTCAATTCTCGGCGCCTAAACATTTTTATTATACATTAAGGTATGGAGTTACGTGAGCCCTCCGTGGGATATTGTAACAATATCTCGCACAAGCATTTTGGAAACGCTGAATCGCATTTGTGATACACAAATCTTGTTTCTCGTCTGGGAATCGAATCCAGGACACGCGACGGTGTAGCCAGGTACTCTTAATCGCTACACTTCGCGGACCTCAATGAAAATTTTTAATCATGTTTACTACTGTCGACAATTGTAACATGCCCATATGTATTTTAAGATTTTGTTGAAAACCCTAATGTTATCTAGTATCTATTTAGGGTTCACTATTTTAGAGGATTACTTAATTACCTTTCAATCATCTTAAGTAGTACTTATCTTGTTCTATTTTTTATGATATTACAATACAGAAACAAGTAAACAATTTACGCGATCATTAGTGATTCCTGTGGAACATGACCTATTCATCATTAATCACGAATCAAGTTCGCAACAAATTTGCTGTTAAAATACATACATTTATCCACAATAACTTTATACACAAATAAATAAATACTCGACATTTTCAAGTAATAAAACAGCTCTTTTTTTTAAATTCCAATCCAGTCTTTATATTCTCTGCTTTAAACTATAATCTATCTGACAGTTCGAAATATATGGACAAGTTTATTAAAATGTCAAAGGACTTTTGCCTCCATTTTGAGTCCATGTTTGATATTTGATTTTATCTTGGAATACTAAATAAATCCGTGATACAGATAGATCTTTTAATTGAAACTTCTCGAAACTTCACGAAAACCTCTCTCTGTTTTACAACACCATTACACCAACAAATTTTAAATTATAAGTTAATACATTGTAGAATTTTACGACTTTTAAGTATAAAAAAATTTTTCTTTTTAATATAACATTAAAATCTACTTAATTTAATCTTAATAAATATTTTATCATAGAGCCCCGTGGCGAACTATGCTACAATACCCTCTCTAGAGACGAAGCAAATGCCCAGCAATTATGTCTTTATAATATATAAGCTTTTATTTTACATTTGTATAAATTGATTAAAATTTATTGACATATGTCAATGAAGTCCTATAAAATATTTAAATGTATGCGCTTATTAAAATAAATTAAAACACGGACGTGTCAACTGTAAGATGAAATAATGCTTTGAATTCAATGAGGTGGGGGTTTATATAAATCAAAAATAGGAACAATTTTTTTATTTAGTTACATCAATTGACTTCCAGTAACTTGAAAGTTTGAAACTTCCAGAGGGGAGCACTCCATCTGCCCCTCAAGCACTGGGATTATGTCGATTATGTATTTCAAATATTATACATATCTAAAACGATAGTGCCCTTTTTTAATTTCTAGCTTTATGTACTACAATGTTTCCGAAGAAAATATACAGAATAATTTACAGAAATTTATAGAAAAGCCTTAGGTCGAAAATATTTAAAATGATATAATAATAATTAATATAGTTCATTATAACTATTAAAAGAACACTTAGGCAGTTACTTTACTTTTTACTTTTATAAATAAAGTACCAGCTATTGAGATGTCGGACAAGAAAAAAAATACGAAATTCGTCACATCGTCATAAAATTTTAATTAATTAACGAACACACCTTAAAACCTTTATTAAATAATGAATGAATATTTCGAATGAAAAATTATAAATACGTAATGTATAGTATAATATAATGTCAGGATCAGTGGAAAATATTCACTTAAAAACAAGCAATTATTTGCATACGGGTTTATCCTGACAAGCCTCTGGAATTGTTTAAAGCGGTTTGGACTCCGTGACGTGCAAAGCAGAGGGCGGTGCTTCTTAGCGGTGATGCTCGTATTTTCCGCAGGTTTCTTTCCCTTTCTCCCTATCTCCCGGCCGTCTGTACAACCTGACCGGAGTGCCTTGATGAGAGGTGGTATTTATATATTTTTATTTTATTTTATCGACCACCATTGAGAACCAGACGGAGTCAGAAACGTGTATCTTAAAATAATAATGAGTCTTTATTATCTCACCATAAGGCTTATTGTAATCTCAAAAATAAATATAAAATAAATCATTAAACCTTTAAATCGACATTCAAAGATATATATACAAAATTTAGTACTTTGCTTCGATGTCCATACCACGGACTGCGATACTTAAGGTCGTAGGTTCGAATCCTCCATTCGACCATTGTCTTGAACTTTTTGACCGTTCTGTTTAGTTTGACCGTTGAACTAAAACTTACTGACTTCAAATAACTACATTATAAAAGTCACCGCACTGGTTATATTAACGGTTCAAAACTTATACATTAAATTTATAATAAAACCATGACTAGTAATAACTAGTAACCTAGAACTTTCCCTTACAACGTTACGATTATCGGCTCAACACGCAAGTTTATTAACATAACGTGTGTGTGTGTAAATCGGCGATGATACAAACTAGAACCGGTATCTTAGCATTGATT
This sequence comes from Teinopalpus imperialis, assembly GCA_029286865.1. Classification (NCBI taxonomy): domain Eukaryota; kingdom Metazoa; phylum Arthropoda; class Insecta; order Lepidoptera; family Papilionidae; genus Teinopalpus; species Teinopalpus imperialis. The sequence continues at coordinate 2,133,422 of JAGSMU010000039.1, forward strand.
ATAAAAATCTACACATTTTTATATGTCAAGGTTTATAGCATTTAGTGTTGGAATATATATAAATGACGGCCGCGTGGTTTAGTGGTTAGAGTATCCGGCTGCCGTGTCGCAAGACCTGAGCTCGATTCCCAGACCGAGGAACAATATTTGTTCATCACAAATTGTTGGTTCTCACACGAGTGAGGGATTCTGAGTGTGCGCCAATGCTTATGGCTCTTATAAAAAATATTCTGGGCAATTCTGGCAATAATCAGATGAATCAGATGTCGACGTAGTCGAAAACTACCAGGAAAGTATGATCACAATGATACTGAAAATACTAAACATTTATGTTTTTTCAAATGAATCGTCATATACTTTGATGGGTCAATAGGCTAATGATTTAGAGTACGGTCTGCGAAATTTAAGGTCGTAGATTCGAATCCACCATTAGACTACTTCTAATAGTCGTGAATCATCTCCTAGCAGAAGCATTTTCAGCTTAGTTGGAGCAGTTAACCGGAATATTAGTAATGTTGTTAGCAATCCTATATCACTTACATTCTTTTCTTTAATAAAAAGAAACTTCTTAGGGAGCAAAGAGTGTTATTTCATGTAACGTCTCAAAAGCAAATTAGACGGATTGTGATTTCTTATTGTGAATGACATGGGTGTCGTGGTTCACAGGAATCACCATCGGATAAACTCAAACGTCAATGATATGCAAAACTTAACGTTGCAGGTTCGAGTTCACCATTCGACTATTATCGTCAAACACTTAAGGACAAGCTTTTAAGATTAGTTAGTGATTAACTTGAAGATTTGTGATTTCAATAGTTGGAAGCATGATTTTTAATTAAAAAAAAGTCTTTGAGCAGATCGTTTGACATAAAAAAAAGATATATCAAGTAAAAATGGTTAGAAATAAAATATTCCTTCCACGTACTATTCGCATATTTTAACCCTAAGCCGACTTTTATGACACTTACGCGACGAAATAGTGACTTATTCCTTCTTTCTTTTCCCTCCCTTCCGTATAACGGAATTGTGTGTTGAATGGCGATTTTTTCTACTTCTTACTAATCTGTCTTGGATTCATTGTAAATAATTAACTTAAGTTATTTATTTAGGCTTAACATACGGTTACGTATAAAGGCGGACTTAATGCCCCAGGCATTCTCTATCATAGAATCTTTGGGTGATGCAGAGAAATAAGATAGATGTCGGTGCCTAAAAACTTTGCCGAAATTAAAATACTATTGTAATAATTACAAAATAAACAACATGATTAATTATAAAATCCATATATAACAAAATCCTTTATTCCATCTGCACATATTGCATGTTAAGATTTATACGAGTATGAAGTAATTTTACGTGCTGAAACTAGGATGTAATTAGTTTCTACTTTAATATGAATGGGTTGGCTTGACTGGAGAATAACCACGCCGTCACAGGATATTAAATTTATTTATTTATTTTAATTTATTCTAAGACCAAAATCCTTTATACCATCTACACATATTGCATGTAAAGACATATATAAAGTACTTTTACGGACTAAAGCTAGGATATGTTATAAATAGTTTCTATTTGCGACTTGAATGGGTCAGCTCGACCGGGGTAGGACCACGCCCTCATAGAATACCAGCGTAAAATAGCAGCAAAATTCGTCTGCTGAGTGCAGGGAAACGGAGACCTTTATTACTGGTAACGGGGCATTCCATCTCGGCCCTCAAAGGTAGCAACGTATCTTCATTATGATTACTTGTCAAGGATGAATTTAGATATCAGGGGCCGCAGGAATCACTTGCCATTAGGTGAACCGTGTGCTCGTTTGTTACTCTCTATAAAAAAAACCCCAGACTTCCCGCAGACTTGCATCGGTCGTTACTCCATCTAACGGAACCCCCGTTAGCTGGTAAGTAACAACCGATTCCGTTCCATGCGGCGTTCGAAAATACGATATTGCAACGTGACAACCTTTCTACCCCATCGGATCGGTTCTACAAGCTATATATAGTCCGCCCATTGCAAATTTAGCATACTTTGGGCTATGTCGATATAGTATATCGTATTATATCACTTCTTCTGCGAACATAAGCTATAATACCGTGATTTAAACAAATGTATTTTACATAATAACTTTAAATTGTCATCGGTTATGATACATCTGCTAATTTTTCGAAATAATCCAACTTACGAATGTGGTTTTAAACTGAACTAAAGAAAAAACATTATATTAATACATACATATAGGTCAAGCTAATAAAAGTGTGTTTGTACTTACCTTTTTTCCTTACCTACAAGCCTGCGGAAATAAACGTATGCAAACGCTAGCATACAGTTATATAATATACACGCCAATCCTAGCGTGAATTAGTTACCAGACATACGCGAGGCGCGCAAGCCTGCTTTTGTTTAATCCGGAAAGGCCTTAATTCGCGAAAAGGGTTACGATGTTGAGTTAAGTATTTATGTGTTTATTTTATATCCGGATTTATAGCACGTTTATGATATTAAATAAATTATGTATACATATATAATCGCACGATACTGCATTGTATGTGGTTATACGATATACGACGATAATACATATGTATCACAAACATCGTAAACAAAAGTGATTTTAAAATTATATTTTTATGGGTTTTATCGAAAGAATCAACAAGTTTTTTAAGACTATTTGTCAATAAAATATTTTTTTTATATAAATTAATATAAACGATTATACAAAATGTTATGGGATTATTTTTATTTATTATTCAGTTCCAATATAAGCGATTTAACGTAATATACTCGTTGCCGTGTACATTTGTAATAATAGACTATAAAATATTTGTGTCGGCATATAAACCTTAACTGTACATTGAATATCTGAAATGAATATTTCATTTTTATTAAGCGTATTGTAAATATTCTTCCTAGCTACACTGTAGACACTACCACATATAGTCTAGTTTCACTGAAAAACTACAATAACTTATTAGAAACTTTTCACAAATTATAGAGTTAAATTAAATCACATGTTTAACTTGAGTCCGTATATAAGAAGTGTTAAGAAATGTTAATAAAATTCTGCAAATAATAGTCGATTTGCCATGAAACGGGTTTAAAATTTTGGTTAAAAACCAATTAATCAATAAATCCTACATTTAAGTATAATTTTGATTTAAGCTTCGAGCTAGGGTAAAACCCTACTGGACAAAATACTGTAAGCGAGGAAATAACAAAAATGAGAGTAACTTTTAATTTGCTATTCATTGGTCTCGGTTTTTTAACATGTTTAAAAAACCAAGACCAATGAATAGCACCAAACATTGTAACTTCACACATACATATGTGACGACTTTTCGATATTTCAGTTTGCATTCGAGATCTACTTATAATGTTCTTGTAGATGCACGTGCGGCCTTTGTTGTATCACAGAGTTGCACGTCGGAGAACTTTGTATTCTCAAGGGAACTTCGCGAAGTAAGATGTTTGCGTTGAGATGGCTTCCTAAAGGAATATTTTATGAACTTTACCTCCATTTATTATTTAAAATTATTTACATAACAATCACGCAGAATACACACGTTCACCTTTAATATCATACCTTTCAACGATCCACTACACAATTTATATTTCGGGCCGAAGGCTGCTGATAGTCCCAGGACTTTAACAGTTTTACCGGGTTGAAAGGTAACCTAGCGCTTCTGGCGCTCAGGCGAGACTTGATATATCATTTATATTTTCCTATTGGTTATAAATACAAGTTTATTTAAAAAAGAACAGGCTTAAAACCTCTATTTTTTGGCATTGGGGAAGAAATCTTCAAAAGATGCACCGTCTTCTGAGGGAAAGGCGGGTTATGTGTGATTTGTTTCCACTTAAACCCCCTTGGTGATCATCCCCCCTACACCCTTGCTATGTTACGGTAACCCAGGACCACTCTATATTGTTTTCCTCCCCAAATAACAAAACCTAATGGAAACATCAGCTGCCACAAACCCTATTAGAAGTTGACTTATGTAATATAGTTTAAAAGAACATATATTTATTTTGATAGCGAGTATATTGTAAATGTAATATGATTCGATTGTTTTATTGTACTTTACTAGTAGGACGTAACCTTTAAATTTATTGCTTGCAATATGGAAATACAAAAACTTGAAAACGTAAAAATGTCGTTATCTGTCCGTTTATGTTACTAAGGATGAGAACACATCTGTATGTGTATCTGATAGTAATTGTTTTTTTTTTACATTGAGAATAACAAACGAGCACACAGTTCACCTGATCGTAAGTAGCCCTTGATAAGGAATTATAATGTAGATGCGATGTCACTGTCAAAAGTCATCATTCCATACGACTGTATGGACCTGGCTAGGTGAACTGAGAGCTGGTTTGTTTCCTTCAATATTTAAAAAAAACACCTATGTGCACAATAAAAAATGATATACTGAGATACACATATATATATACAAGCAACTAAAGCAAAATCTGTCTCATCATCATCTCAATTTTGTGTGGCTGTTGTGTAACCCTCTACAAGGAATATCATTCTGAAATTTTAAATCAAACGTTGTGGCCATACAGTAAAATACTTAAACTTACTAAACTTGCGATGCTCTAAAGATATGGTGATGAATGCTATCAAGCATTTCAAGAAGTTAAACATAACAGAAAATGTACCTAGAAAAACAACCCGAAAAGACTAGACAAATACTAGAAAAACGTGAAGACTTAAGAAATATATTGTTAGTCAAATAAGTATTTTGTGCTGGAGAATCAATAACGATTGTGTGATTGTGTGAAGCAAACGTATTTAGAAGAATATCTCGTATACTCGTATTAAAGAAAGCAAGATTATAATTTGAAAAAATATGAATATTTGACTGAACGTGAGTGGAAAAATTTACTATTTTCGGGTGAAACTAAAAATAATATGATTAATTCTGACGGAAAACAATATATAAATTTACTCCGATTAAAGAAATGGATCTAAAGTATAAGAATAAAAAGTGTGAATTATGGAGGAGAGAATATCAAAGTTTGTGGCTGTTTTTCCGACTACGGTGGTGGATATGTTAGGCAAATTGTAGGCAATATGGATTAATTCCAGTACCAGAATATTTTAGAGGCAACTATGTTATCGTATGCAGAGGACAATTTGCCGGTGGTTTGGACTTTCCGACAAGATAACGATCCAAAAGCGACAATATTTTAATACTTTCTATAAAGCTAAACAGTAATAGTCCTAGATTGGCCCCGATACAGACCTGACATGGTTGATGTCAGGACTATACAATTGAAAAGTTGTAGAACCATACGATGAAAATGTATACAAAACTTTTAGAAAAACATGAGAGCAAATTCAAATATCAAGTTGCAACAAATTAATCTCTTCAATGCCACAACGATGACGGGCTATTATTGTTGCTAAAAGACATGCGACAAAATATTGCAAAATATACAACTGGAGAAATGTACTCTTTACGGACGAAAGTAAAGTAAAGTTTTTCAGCGATGATCGTCGAGTGCGCGTGTGGAGAAGAGAAGGAGAACGTATTTCAGAACCTTGCATACATGAAACGGATCGTTTTGGAGGTCCAAATGTTACGGTGTGGGCTGGAATAAGCTTGCTGGGTAAAACTGAGCTTGTCATTCTGGAAGAAGGCTCTCTGCTCCCGGTATGTCGATCGAATAATTCGGCCCCATGTCATCCCATTTTCACAAAGAGTGGGTGAAAACTTCTTTATGCAAGACAATGCTCGCCCACATACAGGACGAACAACCCAGAGAGCTCTCTCTGAAGCCAATATTACGGTTTTACCGTGGCCGGCCATGAGTCCCGATCTCAACCCCATTGAACATTTATGGGACCAATTGAAAAGAAGCCTCAAATCGAACTTCAGTAATGTGACTAATCGACTAGAGCTCATAAACGCCCTAAAATTGTTTTGGGAGCGAATACCCGAGGAAAACATCACCAACATAATTGAAAGTGTCCCAGACAGATTAAGAGAGTGCATACGGTACAGAGGAGGACCTACTCGCTATTAAGCACCATCAAACTCTTTGATTTAGTCAATAATAAAAATCAAAATCAAACTTTACTTAAATCAATAATTTCTGTAAACTTTCCTAAAAACTGTAAATTTTGACTAAATTCCATAAATTGGCAAAACTTACTCTTACACTTTCAAAAACCTTAATTTATTCATTCCTAATCATAAAAACTGAAAAAAGAAAAAGAATCTGTAAAATTCATTTATAAAATATGGTGGGCCCTATTTTGTTTAGAGTAGTTTAGTAACCGAATACGTTATGTAGGAAAATGTAGGATGCCTGAACTTTATTAAAATATTTCTAATATTTATCTCACAATGCCTACACAAATGATTCAAATAAAGTTGCAAGTTCTTGTGTTATAGAAAATACAAACAAATAATCAACGTAATGGATATTACGTTGATTATTTATTTACCACTATACGACTATATTATATATATATATATATATATATATATATATATATGTATATATATATATATGTATGTATATATATATATATATATATATATCAGATGACGTCAACTGCACAGAATATCTCGTAGTGCCGTAAACTTTTGCGCAATGACAAAGGCACTCACTCGTATCCTTCTTGTAGAGACCTGAACTATTCATATCGTAACTAGAAACAAACTGCAGCGTGGCACTAGCTAGTAAAAAAGTTTCTCTTTTAATTTCTTCATAAATATAATAGGAAACTCATTATTAGGGCCGAGCGAACTTTATTAGTTCGGGAGTTCGGTTTTAATTCACAGCAAACCGAGTTCGGTCCCCCTGGTGTCGGCTTCGATGAAATTTTAAATTGTCATTTTAAGTGCCAATTTACATGCTCAGTGAAGGAAACCATCGCCAACTGCGTGTATAAACAATGAATAAAAATAAATATTTCGATGACATGTGAAATCTGTGAAGCCATAGTGCAGCCGCTAGAGTAATCTAAAGAGGTCTACGCTCAGCAGTGGGACTTAGTTACTTACTTTACTATACTACTTGATTATTAATAAATCTCATATCTTGTTACAGGAAGAAAACATAGCTCTCCGTCTAATTAAACAACACGCGGACGTGGAAGAAACAGAGAGCAGCCCAGCTTCCTCCGAGGACTCTTACGGCACGGGCAGTACAGGCAAAACGTACTTCGATGAAGGGGGTTACGTGGCGGGAGGTGCGAGGGACAACGATCCCTACGTGAGGAACCGTTTCAATCAGGCTGCTTCCGATAATCTGCCCAGCAACAGAGTCATACCTGACACGAGAAATGCGATGTAAGTTTAGTTAATTGATTTAAATGACGTGTGACAGGAGAAATTTATATTTTTTAAACCTTATTCTTTTTCGGAAATAAAAAAAATTATGTTATGAGCTTGATCCGTCACCTTAAACACTTAAAATATACTCGATTGTAATAAGATAATTGGCTTTAAAAGCATTGGCAGCTCAACCACCCTAGTTTAAATTCCAATAAACCAATAACATTTTACAGATCAATTGCGTGTTAGGCAGTGAAGAAAAAAAAGAAAGCTGCAAGTCGGAGAAGAATAATAAAATATATTCCACCATTTAAATACTAACCTTATGAGCATGACGACATTTTAATCTTTTGATACTTAATTGGTTGACTCTAGACATTATACATGTCAAAAAAAAAGTAAAAGTTTAAAAAAACTTATGCTGAAGTTACCTATAAAAAATACTGCCTGTTTTTTTAACATGTATGGCTTTAACATTTCCCCTTCCACTAACAAAAAAATATATTATTAACCATTATTCAGCTAGATTGAACCATAAGCAGTAAAAGAGCCACCTTACAATTTATACCTACTGGGGAAGGAACGCGTCCTAACAGAATTTTTTTTTTTCTAATTCATTTATTTTTTGAGCTACACTTCTCTTTACTTCCCTACGCAATGACGTCAGGAGATCAGTAATAAAGTCTCATTTGTTACTCTTAATGTAATAAAACCAAATAAAACCATATCACAATATCTCACCACATCTTAAGTTGACTGGTAAAGAATGCCTTTAGCATTAAGTCCGCCTTTTGTGAACCTTTAACTTTGTTAAGGTTAATACAATAAAGAGTAAATAAATTAATTTAAAAAATACTCGTTTATCACCTTTAATATAACAAAAAACACCTAAGTATATAAATAAGCATAATATTACAAGGTTATCAAATACCCTAAATTCAAAATTTAAAACATCTATCTTTGTTAACACGTTATCTTTAAGGCGGTGGTATAAATATTAATAAACTATTAATTATAATTTACTGCACGCATATAAAATAAAGTAACCCTATACTCATACATTCGTCTATTTTTCAGCTTTAATCGTATTCTTTAAGACGTTCAAATAAAAATAATTATCTTAAATAAAACTTATCGCAAAATTATTTTTTAACTATTTATTCCTGGAGAGCTTTATCTGTAATGTATCAACGCGTCTCCACTGCATATTAGATAATCGATATGGAATATATTATTATTCCATTTCTCAGACAAGTAATTAAAATAGAATGCACTGTAAACTGAACGATTAAATCTTTTAAAATCAATAACCTTATATCAATGGAGTTTTTTTATTGTTTTTAGGGTGACAAATTAGCACACATTCACTTGAGTATAAGTCATTCTTTCGGCTCATAACATTTATCGTCGATGAGGAGTCATAACGAACGTACGAATATCTCGTCTCGTATCCTCAATACAGGATATTACATAATAATAGGTTAAAAACGCCTCTGCAAGTCATCTTAAACTGCTTTTTGAAATGTTTAATTATTATCTTCTGTTTTCTATTATTTTCTTTATAAAAATGCTTATTATCGTCAATTATCAGCTCAGCCTATTGCTGTGCCGATGAATTATAAAAAATCTTTGTTAATCTCAGTATTATTTTCAGGTGCCGTTTAAGAAAATACGACGAGGACCTACCGGAAACCAGTGTTATAATAACGTTTCACAACGAAGCGCGCTCCACACTCCTGCGCACAATTGTCAGGTATAATCTTTTCCTATTTCGCTTTTATTTATAATAAATTTAGCTTTAAGATTATACATCTATGCTTTTATTTACTGCACTCTCATTATGTAATTGCTTGATATGCATAAATGTAAAAGTTTTGTCATGTGATGGAATCACTAATAACAATACATATATTATATTCAATATCGTCGCGGTTAAAGACACGTGCATTCTCATACCGAGTTATACCATTCTTACGCCGTTTGATACTAGCACTACAGCTATTTAATGCAACATGAGCTTAACCAGTCGCCATTTTAGTACATCTGTTGCGAGTGATGTAGTAGCTAGTGTAGTACTTGGCTGCTGCATCGCGTTACAATATTTGTGTTCCCAACACTGCATCTGAAGCTTCCTCCGATCTTTTTACGCATGCATTACATCGGAAGGAGGAAAAGGACTACGAGTGACTATGTGCTTACGGCACTATAGAATATTCTGCGCCGTGGATGTCATCTGGCAATAACCATAAGTGTGTAATGTATTATTAAAATTGTTTAATAAGCATTATTTTAACTTGGTATAATGGGTCGGGGAGAAAGTTTTTTTGTATTATATAAGTAAAAATTTGCAATAAAATCTCTTTGGTTATGCTGCTTGTATCTGGCTGGTTTTGATACCGTTAAATAGATGAAATTGAAAAAAAACAAAAAAATAAAACTTAGTAACAGTTTCCCGCGCCATTTTTCTATTGTTTTTCTGACCGCCAAAATGAGTGAAACTAACGATGAAATTCCATACATTTTGAAGTTTTATTAGAAAAAGGGGAATAATGCAAACAATCCACACAAAAAGTTGTGACGTTTAAGGATTTAACGCAGAGTCAGTAAGAGTACCACAAAATTGGTTCAAGCGGTTTCAGTCCGGAAATTTTGATGTCAAAGGTGAAGCTCGCTCGTCTCGACCTGTTACATGTCGTACATCTTTGTTCTCTGGTGTACTATATGAAGATTTTTATAATTCTATCTTTCTATATTTTATGAAGCGATCATGCAAGCAATTGAGGAACGATCATGTCAAATAGCACGCTAGTGCGCCTGTTATTTGTGTGATGATTAAAGAGTTAGGGAATGCCAAATTGTGGCAATAGGGGAATTATATTATTTCGAGGATTGATACATAAACTTTGACTTTACTTCATTAGACGTAGATACAGTATAAGGGTCACAGTGTACAGTTAATGGATGTCATCACACACCTTTCCCACATTTCATCTTGAGATGTTACAGTATTACGCAGTATATATTGTCTACGTAAACAAGACCATTTAATAAATCTACTTTTCCCAATAGAAATTGATACAATCGATGAATTTAGTATACAGAGATACAAGGATAATCTCCGCCAATCCCTTGATTAATTCATCGAACAAAATACTCTTGGCTTAAGGGTCTTAAATCTACACAGCTTAGAAAATAGGTTGTTTAACTTTAACTAATTTAACTACCTTTCAAGTTGTAACTTTTAGATTTAACTTTAAATTCGCGAGAATCTGAAACTTTAGACATGGTAAAATAGTTACTAATGCAAACTAATCTTTTAGCAACTGAAACTTAGGGAGGTTTATTTTCAGAAATATATAAGCACAAATACATAGTCGAAATTGAAATAGGTCAGACTCTCACAAAATATATTCATTATTATATAATTGTTACTACTTTATTTATATAAGTACATTAATATAAATTTCAAGTTAACTATGTTTATTTTTATTACGATTACGATATTTACGATTATCAGACGAGAATACAGTTCACCTGATGGTAAGTGATTCTTGCATCCCAGGACATTTACATTCATCCTTGACAAGGAATCATAATGTAGATGCGTTGTCACCCTTGAGGACTGAGATAGAATGCCCGGACCAGTAATAAAAGTCTCCGAATCCCTACACTCGCCAGACGAAACACACCAGCATTATGTTGATATTTTACGGTGGTATTATGGGAGAGCATGGTACTATCCCATGGTCGAGCTGATCCACTCTTTCTGCAGCTTCTGCAGGTAGAAATTTATTTGTGAATTTATTTGTAGCGTAGCTCTACCATTGTCAAAAATGTGTTTAATGGATCATGTGGGAATAAGTAGGTATTAATTAAGTAACTATTTTAGCAACGTAGTTAATAATTATCATCCTTCATTTATCACTGATCTCAGAAGGCTAATTTTAATTTTAATATTTCTGTTTTGTATGCCTTTGTTTTAATTACTTATAGAATGAGGTTTACTTACTTTTGTTTTCATTTCAGTGTACTAAACAGAAGTCCGGAGCATCTGATAAAAGAGATCATCCTTGTTGACGACTTTAGTGATAACTGTAAGTAAATTATTATCTAAACGACGCGCAATACTGGACTGGACTTTGTCAGGTTCTGAGTTCGATTCTATGTTTAAATACAATATTTGTGCGACATAAATTGTTTTCAGACGTCTGTGCTTTGTATATGTCCTGTGATCCGATCTTAATAGATATGCATTACATTGAACTAGGGAATAATGAGTTAGTTTTTCTATGTTCTTCTATTAGTATGGGTTCCACAGAAGAAAGAGCACGCGATCACAGACTACCAACATTAAATACCAGGTTAACACAAGACATTCCATTTCAATCCTCAGAGGTGACAACGCGTGTGGATCTTGTATATTTATTGCGAATAAATGTAGATGTCATAGTAGAGTTCGTGCATCAATTACCCTCAGGTGAACTGAGTGCTTGTTTTTCACTCCTAATATAATATAAAAATATTATCAACCAATATCTATTAAGCCGAAACGAACCATAAAGCGGTACGAAATGAGTGAATGCGACGATGTCTTTTCTAGCAACCTACACAACTTTTAGTTCGTGTTCTAGGCTCCTTTCTAAATTGACCTGTCCTCTCTATCGATGGCGATCCGAGCCGAGGTTCGAAACTCATCTCCTTATGAGGAGCCCTTGGATCGTATACCATCCCCCTCTGTCATCGTCGATGTTCTTCATCCACGGGATCGGAGGGCAGCGGTGGTGTAGCAGCAATCATCGTGCCAGCATCGACGTTGCCTTCCCCACTCAGCGGGCCCCTCTCGTTCGCGAGTCTGTTCCGTTGAAGCCGTAGACGACACAATAAACAAAATAAAACAGCAGTATTTGGATGCTATTTCACAAGTGGTTTTTCACCAGTTCACCTATTTCATTCACCCATTCATGCCTTATCTGGAAATTACCTGCTACGTCGCTCCACTATTAAACATGTATTCATGTATCTTCGAAATATATGTTATTACTTCACGACGTTTTCCATCACCATCTTGTTGCGATATAAATCAGATGTTAATTTTAACATATGTTTTTGATTATTTAGTCTAATCAAATAAACGATCAAAGGAATTTTGGTACTAAGGTTGCAATGAATTTATTTTATGTAACATACTTTGAAACATGCAGTGAACGCCTGGTCAATAAACAAGGTTTTAGAGTTATTAAAGATGTAATTAAATATAACAGTATTACTTCGATATTATATTACGTATGAATGCCGTTCAAGAAGAAACTAAACAAGCGCTTATTAAATTTCAAGCATTGTTTAAGGAACAATGGCAAGAGTTCAGTTTGCTTCTCAAAGCTAATTGGAGAATTGGAATCGATCCGGTATGAAAGTGAGTCAATGTTTGCCTTTTGCTACGCTCTGAGCTACACCATAATGTTATTGGTCGTAAAGTTCTGTGGCTGGAATATAAGCTCTATTAATATTTTGCTACTTATCCCTTATAGTTTATAAAATTAATTCGAAGTTTCATTTGTTCATTTTAACATCACCCGATTAAATAAAGTTCGAGGGTATGATGTTTACTCATCAAACTTTTGATCTTGGCTATGGTAAATAATGGAGGTGCCATTAAAGTAAAAATAACGTAGGTTTGATAGGTTGGCCTTCTGTAAATAAAATAAATGTGAAATAGCAAATTAAAACAAATACGCTGTAATAAAACTTTCTGAATGTTGGTAATACCGTACCATAAATATAAAACTGACTTACAAATTTGACTTTAAACTTTAACTTTATCCTCTCAGTGGTATTAAGAAATTACTTATAAAGAGCTAATCTGGGGGTTTGTAAGATTAATTAAAAAAGTCAATAATTTGATATATAAGTTAAGTAATGGTAGAAACAAGTTGCAGCTTGTTTTTAACATGATTGGGTCGGCTCGATTGAGGAAGGGCCACGCCTTCACTAGCAGCGTAACAGCTACTGTGTTTTATATGGTGTTTATCCGAAGATTTATTTATAGGTTACGAGGCATTTCATCTCAGTCTTCAGAGTGATGACAGTGGGAACGAAGATGCAAGAGGCCTATCATTTTGCATCTTGGTTCAACGTAAATGTCATGGGACATAGCAGGCACAAACCATCAGTTGAAGTCTGTGCTAATTTGTTACCTCTAATATTATAAAACAAGAAGTAGATTTACAAGAATTGGAGATGAAGAGGAATTAAAACAAATACGTTTGCTAGGAGTCAGTGAATAAAGTTAACACGGTATCGTCTAGTACAATTCTTGATTCACCATAAAGCTGATGATATATTGCCGGTCGATTATGTTGCAACAAAATCCAAAATGATTGATGTCTTGATGATTGATTATCCTAAGCATTTGCTCGTGACTGCCTTCCATTATTCGTTGTAATTAAAATAAGCCATAAGTTTGTGGTAAGATATGTAACCAGAACCCTAAGCCAATAATTTGTACTAACTTATAATTAAACCTGAATTCAGCGAGTAGGCTGTTACCGACAGAGGATTATTTACCATTATAAATCGCTAATATAAAACATGTATTTTTGGTAATGTTTCTTGTTGGAAGTCAAACTCCCGTAGCATTAGAGCTCCAACGCGGAACTGAGCAATTTGAGCAGAAAAAGCTTCGGCGTTACTTCGGCTTATAGAGAAGTGACGTCATATTAATCAATACAGTAATCGTAAACTATCATGATATTTTATTACACTACTAAAGTTGTTAGATTCGTTTTTAATGAACACCTCTTTTAGAGGTAAACATAGATTAGAATCTATTTTACAAATCGATCGTTAAGACTATTATTATTATTATTATTACTATTAATTTTGGCTTGCCTGGAAAAACTAACTAACAAAAATTTCTATCAATTTCTAGCAACTAGTTTATTTACAGAATACCTTTGCATAATGCACCTTTATGAATGTATTATTATAGATGCATATCTAGAGGCCTTGCTTTAGTGGTCTGGTCCCCAACGGAAACAATTATAAATTAAAAATTAAAAATTTAAGTTAAAAATATTACTTTTCTCTTTCATAGACTTAATTGCTCAGAAAATGAATCCGGATTCCATCGATATTTCTTTACATAAAAGGATGCTATGATATAGAAAAATAGTCAATATATTGTAGACATTGGCGTGGAATCGAACCTATCACCTCTAAGCATTATATTATGATGATGTGGCTTTGGTTATGACGCATGGTCCGTATATGAAAAGTCGGGATAAGATTTTGTATCTAAGTAAGCAAATCGATCATGAAATATAAAGAAATGGGTCAATAATTCTTTTGTAATGTTTATTTGGAAATGTTATACTCGTAGATCTTTTGTTTGTTTTACTTTTAAATACTTCCAACAAACTATTAATAAAGCAAAATATATTAATTTATCTTGTTTACCCAACAACAAAATAAGTATATAGTACACAATAACTTTATCTTGTCAACTTTCATATTATAATTTTGAATTTTTTTTTTCTCTGTATGAATTTTTATTATTTTTTGTTTTGTATTATTTAATACTTTGTTATTTTTCTATTATAGTTTATAAAGTAAGGACCGCCACTTCTCTTGTGTAGGCTTCGCGGAAGTTCAGGGTTGTGACCCTAAGTCTCAAAATTACCTGAGTAGAGATCCTTTTCTTTATTTGGCGCACAGCAGGTTTCATTTCTCTTTCATTTATACATAATTATTTGTTAATCCTTTTTGATTAGGTAAAAGTATTTTTCTTGTTTCTTTTTAATTGTTTTACTGTACCTGATTTTGCTATTTATGTGTGAAAAAAAGGAATAAATGAATAGTATTATTATTATTAGTTAAGAAACAGATTAAGGTATTTTTTAAATCGTAAAGCGTTATTGTTCCCGGCTTTTCGGTGCAGAATGGTTGGGGTCGTTCGTTGAGGGCCGAATTGGGGGCTTCGAACGTTCAGTAGTAGCGACCCCGAGGTGGGGGATGGCACGAAGTGGTACCGTGTTGTCGTGATAGTTCCACGAGGGTTCTGGGGTTGCATCACACACACCAGCTAGATCACTGAGCTATACCAGGATGCACTGAGGGGTTGCGGGTGCGTTCCTTATGGAGATCCCGCGATCCCTGAATAGCGCTGAATGTGACCACCATGGAGTCCTATACAACCCGGTCGTCCCTCCCAGAGTGGCCGGGCATCCATAAGATGTCCTCACTATAACAAAAAAAAAGGTTAGGACCATGCCTTAATAGAATACCACCATTAAATAGCAGAATTACGCTTCCGTATTTCGCTTGGTGAGTGTAGGAATTCAGATACCCAGCTACCGGTAAGAAGACTTCCCATCTCAAATCAAAGGAGTGACAGTGCATCTTGAATTTTTATTGAGGATTTAATTCGATTTTTAAACATAACAGGAAACTAATTATCAGGTGTGATCTCGTTTTTCACTAGTAATATCACATATAAATAACTATATGTAACATATTTTAAATATAGCTGAAGATGGTGCAGCCCTCCGCGCCATCCGCAAGGTGCGTGTGATCCGTAACACCAAACGCGAGGGTCTAATGAGGTCCAGGGTACGGGGTGCTGACGCCGCCACGGCACCAGTGCTAACCTTCCTCGACTCGCACGTGGAGTGCAATGTCCATTGGCTGGAACCTCTACTGCAGAGGATTAAAGAGGTATGCCGACAGTATATCCATTTTTTTTTTATATATTTCTAGATCGTGATGCGATAAGTAGTTTAATATCTAAGGCGTTTTGTTATATTTTGTAAGATACGATACCTACGATTTCCCTTTAGATTCAAAACCTCTTCATTACACATTTCTTTTTTTTATAGTATAGGTAGCAAACGAGCATGCAGCCCACCTGATGGTAAGTGGTCACCGCCGCTCATGAATATCCGCAACACCAGAGGAGTCGCAAAAAGTCGAAAAGTCGCGTTGCCGGCCTTTAAGGAAGGTACAGGCTCTTTTCTTGAAGGCCCCTAAGTCGTATCGGTTCAACACGGCTGGCGACAGCTGACTCCACAGAGTAGTTGTGCGTGGCAGGAAATTTCGCGTAAAGCGCACAGTGATGGATTGCCAACCATAGAGATGATGAGGATGAAATATTGAATTCTGTCGCGATTCAATTTTAAACTCAACGACTGGAATTGAATTAAAGTTAAATTTAGAATAATATTCAGATTGAATATAAGTAATTTATTTTCTTACAAACCAACGCACTGAAAGGCAATAATCAAAACAAAATTATCAAGTATACTATAGCTTACAATTTCAACCCCAAGTTTAGACATATGTTTAAACACGACAGACTTTACAGTCTCACAAAACTCAACTTCAATTAAATTAAAAGTTATTTAATACATCCGTTTTGACGATGTATTTCTGTTAATTTAACGTTTAAACATTATTTAAATAAGAATCTGAATATATAATTAACTTAATATAAGTTGTGTCTAGTAAATTCTCTATATTTAATTTTCCTTTTCTGTCAAATAACTATAAACTATTTCACTTTCAATGAGTAGCCACATACAAAGCAACTCACGAAATGGACACCTCTGTCGTAAATTCTACAAAATTATGGGTAAATTAGTCATGATTGATCATGATTTAGATGAAACTTTACAAGTTGTTGTACATGAAGTATTTAAATGATCGTACGAAAGTTAAAGTTATGTAGTAACGAGTACAATGTAGCAATCGATAAGGAAATAATTTCCTTGAACATGCCTCGATCGGGGGCTGAATAATGGTTATTTGATCATATTGTTTGATACATTATTACAGTAGTTTCACATGTGGTAGAGCCATGCTGAAGTTTCTTAGCTGCGGCGTGAATAGGTCAGCTCGACAGTGGAAGGACCACGCCTTCACAAAGTAGCAGCGTAAAATAGCAGAACAGTGCTTCGTTTTCTCTGGCGAGTGTAAGGATTCAATAAACAGCGGTTTTAAGCTATAATTTTAGCTTAATGCTACTGTAAATCGCATAGTGAGTGAAGAAACCGGAGACACTTTGTCTCACTGGTAATATTGAAGCTCTACCAACCAGGTCCTTTAGGGTCGGATCTTAATTCCTTTTGAGGATGGATGTGAAATCATCCTTAATATTACGGATCACTTACCATCTGGTGAGGTGTTTGCGCATTTGTCACCTCTTCCATTAATGTCTTAAATCCCAAGGTTGTTTGAAAGAAAGAGCAAAAAGTGATATATGTACTACATTTCACAATGAGCTTATGGAGAATCATAAATAGGTTACGAGTAATTTTATCGCCGCTACCTACCCCGAATACAAGCTAATATTTTTTTGAACTCAAAATTTATTTACCTTTTCGCTATCCATCATACTATCCGCATAGGTTCCCAAATTTAGCCAAGCTTCAATATTGCGAGCAATAATCGCGTCTATAGATTAAAAATGTTCATTACGAATTAGTCTGGTGAGATCAATTTAAATGGCACAAATCAATATCAATTATATCACGATGGAGGACGATGGAGTACCGGAGCTATTTTAACCACAGCGATATCTTTTGGTATTTTGGTATATTGGTGTTGCCATTTGACATAACATGACAACACAGAGATTCGATAGATGTCCTTTCTTCAGTCAAGTGTATAACATTGAAGGTAGCTTAAGATACAGTGTCAAGAACAGAAATATCATTAATAAATCCGAAAGCCAATAATAGTCATGAAGATATATTATTTTATCGCTTAGGAATTAAATCCAACATTCATTACACGGAAACCGAATACTCTAACTACTACGGCATGTAACCGTATCTAAGGAATAAAAAAAACAACTGGATTCGAATTTACGACTGCTAGATCGCTAATCCTGCATCTTAGCTTTTAAGCTTGCCCCCTGGCAACCGCAATCGACAATAAGCTTAGATACTTGTATAATAGCCTGCTGTATCCGCCCTTCCTTAGTACATACCGCCTATAATATAGGAGTCATTCTCCTTTCTCAAGATCAAAGTCAGTCAACAAGTATTTACCGCAAAGGCTTTTCAGCGTTATTAATGTTACAATGTAAGAACTTTTGAAAGGATAAAAGGTGGTATTTCTACCTGAATGTTTGATGTAACGAATTGTTAAACTTCAGAGAGAAAAAATTCTACACTTTATGATAAAACTAATACTGACATCAAAACTTTTCTCGTCTCTAAAGTAAAGTTATAATGAACAACTCATTAAGTTGTTTCACGTCCATTTTTATATAGCGACCCACGAAAAAGTCAAACTTTGCGACTCCCTTCACTACAAAATTATAATAACATTTTAATAATTAATTATTAATTTATACGTTTAAACTTTCAAGGATCCCCAGATTAGCCATATTTTATTGCAGTAGAAAAATGTCAAGATTACATGAGTCGAATGCGACAAAATTATATAATTTATATAACATATAATGATATAATTGATATAAATTATTGCGCGTATAAGTCTTTAATTTAATAAAAATACATTAAAATTTATTCATTTAAAAATGTTTTTTTTGTATACAGGGCTTATTTATTGAACAGATTATATTTTCAAGTATGTAATATTAACATTATTTAGTAAGAATTAAATCTTAAAACTAGGTTCACAATTGACTATATAACAGCCCCTAAACATAGATATTATAATATCGATATTCGTCACAACCAAGATTAAAGATGCGTATCCGTTAATTCGTTAAAAGCAACTGACCGACCGGTCGACAGAGGTTCGGCCCTTTCGGGCACCCTCGTGACAATTGCTTTCACGCGCATGGTAACAGTCCTAGCCGAGATTCCCCCTCGGGCACCCTTGTGCTGGTTATAAAGGTTAAAAAAATTCTCTGAGTGTCCTAAACGTTCGGCCATCTTTCAACCCGACGAAGCTGTAAAGCCCTCGGACTAACAGCGACCAAAGCCATAAATAAAAAGAAAGCACATCCGTTCACCCCGAGGATTTAGATCGAATACTTTTCAACTACTAATGGGTTCCAAATCCCTACACTCATTCAGCGAAACACAGTTATTCACATCTTTGATATTCTGTGAGGGCTTGGTCCTTCCCCGGTGGAGACGACCCATAAATTCAACAGCTAGAAACAAACTGCAGCGTAGCTCTACCACGATTAATAATATTTACGTAATTCCGTCAAGCGGTATATACCGTTGCGTGCGGCTTATCTTTAAAAGTTATAATGTAAAAGTGAAAGGGGGAATAAATTACTTGGTTGTACTTTTTAGAGTGCGTTGTAATATAACGCCATAATGGTGGTGTTTAGAGTAAAAGTTGTGACGTTGTCACATAAAGTTAATACTACAAGAATCTTCCATTTTATAATTAAGTACGTTGACAATTAAAAAATATAAACACAATTTTTCAATACAATGAAAAAGTAGTAACAAAAAAAGGTAGAAAAAAAAAGTTCACTAGATCCTACACTAGGATTCCCTGGAGTTTAGTCTCCTCCGTTCGCTAACTATATTAATAACAATTTCATGTGTACACAAATATATTTAATGTTTTTTTTAGTATATTGAGAGTAACAAACGAGCATACAGTTCACCTAATGGCAATGACATCTACATTTATCCTTTACAAGGAATCATAATGCAGATGCGTTGACACCCTTGAGGGCTGAGATGTGTCGTCACCAGTAATTAAGATCTTCGGATCCCTACACTCACCAAACGAAACAAAGCAGCATTATGCTGCTAATTTACGCTGATATTATATGAGAGCGTGATCCGTGATCCTACAGAGGTCGAGATGAACCATTCGTGCTGCAGCTAAAAACAACCTGCAGCGTAACTACCACTGTAAAATGTATATAATGCAGTATTAAAATTAATGTTCGTGATTGCGTCCGAGTTTCTTGCCGTGTGTTTCAAAATTCTCAGCTATTCTCGTATGTAGAGAAGCGATACTGTTTCGTTGGAAGTGTATTCAGCCAATTGGTAACTTTGCCTTTGACTGTATACTTTGAACATGTTTGTATGTTTAGTTATTTGAATAATTTATGATACAAGTAGGGATCTAAGAAACTATACGATTTTCGAACAAGTTTTGATCTAGTCTACGGTACTTGCCAACTACATATTCTAGGGTATTTCGTAGACTCTGTAATGGTAGCAAGGGTTGTTCGGTGAAATCTGAGCGAAATAATAGAAACGATCTATATTAGAGTGTATTTAAAATTTTGTAATGCTGCTACATTAATTGATCAGCCGACTGGAATAGGACGGTATCCAGGGTGCCGGCGTGTAACAGCATCATAAAGGTACTGTGTTTCTTATGGTGAGTGTTGGGTATCCAGGTAAGATCTCAGTCCTCTGAAGTCACATAAATTGTCTCTTAAATCTTTGATGAGGATGGATAGTATCACTTACCATCAGGTTATGGGTTCCGTTCTGTTCTAATAAAAAACCGGAGTACTTGTTTTTCTTGGCACAATCTATGTTTTTATTTGAAAGCTTTCAATTGACGTTCACGATAGTATTTTTTCCAATTTTACCGCCAAAACTAAGTTAACAATTAGTCTTTAAACATCTGTTTGAGCTTTTAATTAACGTGCTAAACTTTCCCCTTTACTTGACAATTCGCTTTTGGAACGTCTGAGTTTTGGTATCTGCTAATAAAAAACGAATAGTCCGTAATAAAAACGTCTATAATAGACAGACAGTTACCGAGGTGATTCCATAGATGTTCCATTTTTTAAGTACCTACTGAACATTAAAAAGAACAATTGAAGTTGCTTCACAAATTTGCTACAAAAGTAAACTTGATCAGAACCCTTCTCTTTTGTAAGTTAAACAAAAATACACCTGTCATGGCAATGACAGATGATGCCTAATTTAATATTGCATGCTTCACACTAACAAATCTTAGATAAAGATGATATAGTAGAATATAATGGCGCTCCATTATTTAGAATCATGCTTTCATTGTATAGATTATGTAACCATAGTAAATATAACTACTGTTCAAAAATATACCTTAAGTTAAAAATTTTGCCAAAGTGAAACGTTTTCCCAATAACGTTTCACTTTGGCAAAATTTTTGCAGCGTATAAAGAGATAAGAGATCTTTTCCTATTGGTTTCGTAAAGTCGAAAGAAAAATCGGATGTCGGACTACATTTCACAGTGGTAGAGAGACACAGTAGTTTGTGTCTAGCTGCAGAATGAATGGGTCTGCTCGACCGGGGTAGGACCACGGTAGACTCACAGAATAGCAGCGTAAAATAGCAGCATAATGCTACTGTGTTTCACCTGGTGAGTGTAGGGATCCGGAGACCCTTATTACTGGTGACGAGACATTCCATCTCAATCCCCATCGGTAACAACGCATCTGCTTTATGATTCATTGTCAAGGATAAATGTAGATGTCATTGGGCGCAGGAATCATTTACCATCAGGTGAACTGTGTGCTCGTTTCTTACTCTTAAGGTAATAAAAACAAAGCTATAGTCGGTGTTTCTTTGCGTGATCGAATAGAAAATATGGATATCCGAAGACCTTAGGTAACCGGCATAGCTTAAAGGATCAGTAAACTGCAATGGTAATAGTCCATAGAACGTAATAGATCGGATAATCTAAGGTGAAGAAAGGTTATCGATTGGCTATCGCTGCATATGACGAACCCCTACAAGATGCTGTGGAGACGTATATGATGGTCATGATGATTGGGACCATGTGTGTAGTATTCGTTTGATAAGCACAAATATACAGGTTATGCAGACGAGTGGAGCAACGAATGCCCGAGTGTCACGATCCGAGATACTCGGGCATTATGTCACACCCTACGATTAGCGACTAAGGCCCAGTTGTCTGTTCGTTTAAAAAGCTATTCAGAAGTCTGCGCATAGATATCTAGACCTAAAACCTCAAACAGCATATTAATCAGTTCACTTCGATAATTCTCCAATGCGTAATCGTGTGTCAAGCGAATGCGATGCTGGAGAATTACTATTCAGAGCTTAGTTATTTTGAAACCGATGAACTTGCTTAAAACGTTTCTTTATTAAGGATAGTATATCAAAAAAGTATAATAATTTGTTGTGAAATGTGTGATCAATTCTATATCATATTTTTTAATCTAACCTCCGTAACGTCATATACGATAACTCACTGTAGACATTTTTTTTATATATTAAAGATGACAAACCGTTTACCTGATGGAAAGTGCTTGACTGTGGTCTATATTCAAATCTATCCTATATTATATTATTTAAACTAACCTCCGTTTACTGTATGTTATTATTGTCCACCAAAGTAATAACGATTCCCTGTAGACATTTTATTAAATCTATAAGCGGTGAGTAAATGACCTACCCTTATTAAAAATTAAAGATGCATCTGCAATGTCATTCTTCAAGACCAAGGACTTCGTTATACAACAGCGTTATGCTACTACTTCAAACTGGTGTTCCGTTTGCCCTGATAAAACTTCCCATGAAATATTAAATATGATGATTTATCCTACCCAATATATGTGCCTTTAAAATCTATTACTAAACACATTCCAGATATCCGGAACTGCAGCTCGAGATAGATATAAATTTTAGTCATTAAACTGTAACTTCCAAGCACCAAGCAATCTAAATAAATTATTAACTAACGACTAATGTTGCAAATTAAGATCTTAATTCATATGAAAGACATTCAATTAAAAGTGCCATTCAAACGTAGCCATGACGAAGACTAGGGCTGTCAAATTAATTCAGTTTAATTAGGGCAGCGTGCGCATAACGTCATTGTTCCTTCGTTTCCAGTTGACCAAATGGTCACGATTCTTATTTCGTTCGCAAACTTCCTTTGTGCCTATTATGCTCTGAATGGTTACAGTCCACTAGTTATAAATTAACTTAAGAATACAATCGTAGATTATTATGTATTTTTGCGTGGTTTATTTATTTATTTAAGTTTCATATACAGTAATGTATAAAGGCGGGTGAAATATGACATGGTTTAGACAGGTTGCATCTAATTTAGTTGTGAAATCAACGGGTTAAATTCAGAAGCTTTTGAAGGATAGTGCTTAATTTTTTTTAATTACATTGAAGACAAGTGATTCCTGCGGCCCATGACATCTACACTCATGCTTGACAAGGAAGCATAATGCAGATGCATTGTCATCCTTGAGAGATGAGATGAAATGCCTCATCACCAGTAACAAAGGTCTCTAGATCCCTACACTCACCAGACGAAACACAGCAACATTATACTGCAATTTAACGCTGGTATTCTGTGAGAGCGTGGTCCTACCCCAGTCGAGCTGATCCATTCATTCTGCAGCTAGATACAAACTGCAGTGTAGCTCTACCACTGACGAAACTGTGATTATAACGTGGCAGTTAATTTAAATCATCAAAGTTGACAACTCATTAATTCCTTGTCTATAATGATTTTTTGAGCGACACGGATTACTTTCTTTCAAGAATATTCTTTACACTCTTATTTTCGTTGGTAATCCTTTACAGACAGTTATAAATTGGATTACTTTTTTAAAATAAAATCTTAGTACCTAAATGAGCAGGCATTTATCATCAATGGGATAGTAAACAGATTTTGACATGCCCTTATCATATGCTAGGTGTTGAAGCAAACAACGATGCGATCCGTAGGAGATCCCGAAGCCCTACCCACTGCACTGAGTGTGGCTGGGGCTTTTAGTTGATAGTAACCCTAATTCTAGTTTTCCCCCAGGACGTGGGATATCTTTTCATGATTTCACCTCCACGATGCCAAAAAGAAAAGTTGTTCAAGTAAAACACATCGTGTCTAACATAACAAACTATATCTCAGAGAAATAATGTAAAATTATTTCAAGGAATGTCCTTGTCCCTGAAGTCTTCCAATCAGCACTGGAGCAGCACAAGTGGTGGTCTAAACTTGGATTAACTTAAAACAAATGTTCGTTAGACCATCATAGAGATTATGAATTAAACATTTACATAACAATTCAAAAATTACCATGATCAAATAATAGTTTGTAAATTTACTTTTTACTTAAAAACATATAAAAACGTAATTGCTTCCAAATATAGTTAAACCACGTTTCCAATAATTTGAAAACAAGCTGTTATTAAATTCACAGCAAAAAAAAACTTTATCTCGTTTCGATTGTAAAGGACACAAAAGTACATTGTCATAAGGTATACTAGATTGAGAATGATTCTTCTGACATTTACCTACAATTTCACAGCGTGTTCCTATAAGTTCGTGCGGTTCCCATTTGTACCATTGTGGTATTAAAATGTCACCGCATAAACTCTAGTGATGCGCTAACGCGCTAAAGCACTGTACATACTAGCGATGGGTTCAAACAATTTAGTGTAATGGAATAAAACTTCGTTATAGAACCACTATTTTTCTAATAAGCTATCTCTCTATAATTCTTATTCTAATAGCTGCAGATAATTTCTTGTAGCAACTGAATAAGTCAGCTTGGTCAGGGAAGGAGCCTCACCGGCCTCACAAAAAGAATACCAAAGAGGATTAGCAGCATAACGCTGCTGTGTTCTTAATGGTGCGTGTCACCCAATAATAGGTAACGAGGCATTCCATCTTAGTTCTCAGGGTTGACGACGGCTTTGCATTATGATTCCTTATCAAGGAATGTGGATGTCATGGGCCGCAGGAATCACTTGCCACGTGAATGGGTCGGCAAAACTGATAGAATGATAGAGGAGCACTTCACGGAATACCAGTGTGAAATAGCAGCATAACACTGTGCTTCTTATGGTACGTGTTGGGATCCGGAGACCCAATAACAGGTATCGGTCGCGGTACATAAGTTTAGCGGTGAGCGAAACGTGGAGGGGATACCTGCGCATGGGTGTGCAAATATATTACGAATAAAGTGTTTTTGTTTGTACTTTATGTGTAAGCTAGTTATATAATAAATCATCATCATCATCTCACTAATATCATAAATGCGAAAGTTTGGATGTTTGTATGGATGAAATTTAGCACGGATGTAGAATGCGAACTAAGTTGCGGGTGGACGTTAGTAGATTGTTTTTTATTAATTACAAATGTACAGAATTAACATTACAGTGTACCACTTTCCACAAAAATAAAAGTATGACAATTTTCATTTAAAAAAAATTAGAATTAAACTTAGAAAGTGACGGTACACCTAGACCTAGATTCTGTTGATGTTGATGCTGTTAGTCTCTTTGCGGCTCTTACAGCTTCATCGGCAACAGGGCTCACGGAACTGTGGGGTCCGTGAGCTGGTTAAAGTTTGGTTCTCTTACTTACACCAATCTTTCACTGAGCGTGTTGGTCTGCTTTAGTCTCATTCCTATCTGAATGCCACCTAAGTTGCCAGTTCCCTAGCTGTCAGAAGATTCTCCAGTGTGGAGAATGGATGGTGATGTCTACTGACCGTCCAAGGTTTGGTATGCGGACCTAGCCTCTGACGGACACCACCTGTTATATTGTAAATCGGAAGCTGTGGGCGGTGAGAACAACCCTGACAAGCGGGTTTATCGAGTGTACGCGGTGTCGCGAAGATTACGCTGCGCTCGAAGGCGAGGGTGACGTGAGATGTCGGAGGTGTGTGTTGGCCCGGGGCCCGTTGAGAACGTATTGGATCTCGGTTCCCCCGTGAAGTCGGGGTCGTCGAGGACGTGACGAGGCCTACGGTTCCTAACTGCCGGCTTCGGCATCGGCTCGTAGGTTGCGGCGTTTACCACTAGCGGGTTAGAGTGCGAAAGCGCTTTCGCGAAGAAGCGCTGCGAGAGAGATTGAAAATACTCCGGAATAGTGACGAGGTGTAAGTCACTGTGATCGATGGCACACTGATACGATCCTGCTCTGGTCGCTATGCGGGTGAGACGGTTTTGGACCGTCTGTAGGATATTCAATTTTTTCGTGCTTACATGGGCGAAGACGACGCCGGCTCGCGGCTTTATTCCTCGCATTTCTGATATGCGATGTTTTTAATTAGAGCAATGTCTAGTACATCGGGTGTTTGACGGGAAAAGTTTAGAGCATAACGTGTCAGGAGTCGGGGGCTATAACATCGAAGTTATATGAGCCCATGAGGTCGTGAAGCGACCTGGGTGAAAGATCAGGGTGCCGCCTTTCGGGGCGGTCAGCCTATCACCACGGATGATGTTGTAATTTGGGATCATAGGATCGCGGTGGCTAGGTTTCAAGAAGGTTTCATGCACTAGCATAATGTCGATGTTGTGATCTTTTAAGTGGATCGCTGCTTCGTCACTTTGAGACCTAAGTTCATCAGCGTTGAAGTACGAGATCGTCAGAGAGGGTGGTTTCAGCCTACTTTAAGGTGTATGTTCTATTCAAAACCGAGTTTTAGGGGGTTGCCGGCTGGGCATTGTACCATTCTGTAGTGCCCATAAAGTGCGAATAGTGCCTATGTATTCTGCAGCATCTCGAACGCACTTTTTGTTTGTTGGAGGCGGATCCTCATGTTAGTGAAGTCCTCCAGAGCGTTTATATCCAGCGAGCTAAAAAAGTTAAGTGAGTAGCTGAGAGGGTTTTGCATACTCTGAGTTTGAGCGGGTGAAGCCTGCGCTGGAGTGGTAGGCTGCACTGGGCCTGGGAGCAGGTGCAGCCTTAAAGGATAGCTGGGGCTGCTGAGAAGACCCTGTGTTTTTATTTTTGTTGGCGTTGGCTATTAGTGCCATTGTGGCCCTGCCCTCCACCGCATAGGCAACAAGCGGGGGGTCGATTGCATCGGCAGGCTGGGAGCAGTCAGCTGTGCCGTGGTTACCCATGCATTTGACGCATCCGGGCCTGGCATAATAATTTCTGGCCGAGTAGCTTTAATATTGACCAGTCCGCGCCTGAGGGGGGCCTCAACGGATATGCTGGTAAGGTCGCACAATGTTTTTAAGTTAAAAATGGTCTTTCCCTCTGGAGTCAAGTCCAGGGTGGTCAGAAGGGGCATAGTTTATAGGGCTTAGGTGTTAAAACCTATGTTTCGTTCACGTAATAGTTTTGTGGCCGCGCGGAAGTCTCCAACAGAGGAGAGATTGATTCTAAGTCCGCTCAGGTAAGACTAAGACGAACTCACAGGGCGGTAATCCGCCCGCACTCCATCGCACAACACATCCGCTGGACCTTGATGTTCAGGCACTGGTACTACTGCAGATAAACACTACCCCATACCACAGTCGTACAATAAAGTATGCAGACCTTGGACTGGGTAAGCATGGAGAGCGCTTTCTAGACATCCTCACCACTCGGGAGCTCCAAGCGGAATGCCAAAAGTGAGCCAGGAGTGAGCGGGGGAGTCGTATCGGTGCGCAGGGCAGAGTACGGCTAGAGAGCCTATAAAACGCACGGCCCCCCTTGACTCCCCGCAAATACCTTATTTTCGACTTCTGCGCATTAACGGTTAGCGCTAGACTTATTTGCCGCAACTTATAACCTCATATAAATTAATGAATGAAAAATTCCATATTTAATAACTTTATAAGAAATTTCAAACTATTATGCAGACTTCTATTAAATCCTCTTTTAATCGGAAACTCTAAAAATTGCGTGCTTTTTTTTATTACATTGAGAGTGACAAACAAGCAAACAGTTCACCTGATGGTAAGTCATTCCTACAGCCCATGACATCTACAGTCATCCTTGACAAGTAATCATAACGCAAAGGAACCGTTGAGGACTGAGATGGAATGTCTCGTCACCAGCAATAAAGGTCTCCGGATCCTTATACTCACCAGACGAAACAAATCATGCAGCATCATGCTGTTATTTTACGATGGGTATTCTACGAGGGATGTGATGTGCCCCGGTCGAGCTGACCCATACATTCTACAGCAAATATAGCTACCATTGTAAATTTAGTTATTTAGTCGCCAGTGCGTGTTGACCCTAAGCGTTTGAAACTAGGGGCCCAGACGGCGACGGGACGTGATTTGCAAGCTAATGTCAAGGACTGCGCGGGTCGCCCATGACGTTCACCGTATCGACTCGATCTTTTTACCAAAACATTGTACTTTCAATTTAACTATCGGAAGAGAATGTATCGATTGAGATAGAATTGGTTACATTATCTGTATGATATTGTAGATGTAAAGAGATATGAATTCAACCGTTTCTCTTAAGTGTATATTTATTATACTAAAGTTGTTTATAGTTCTTAATGAGAAGCTGTGTCCATTATGATACAATTATTTTTATTATTCACCCATTAGTGTAAAAACAAAATCACAATTAAGTAAAGTTAACGTAAATACTACACTTATAAAATATTTATTCTATGTAGTCGATGTCATGTGGCAATACCAATAAACCAGAAGATATCGACAAGAACGACATCATCGTTAGACAATCGTCTAACGAGAAGATTTTAAAAGATGAATAGGAAATCGTTGTTTAAACATCTCTCCGAATTTATAACATAGATAAACAAATAAAGAACTACTTGCTGTTAAACAGAAGGTAAGCGTAATCGAAATATAGATTAGAAGGACAGTGGTAGAGCTACACTGCAGTTTTCTTGTAACTGCAGAATGAAAGGGGTCAGTTCGTTCGGGGTAGGACTACGCCCTCACACAGAATATCAGCGTAAAATAGCATCATAATACTGCTGTTTTTCGTCTGGTGAGTGTAGGAATCCGGAGACCATTATAACTGGTGACTGGGCATTCTATCTTAGCCCTCAAGGGTAACAACGCATATGCATTATGAATCCATGTCAAGCATCAACTTACCATCAGGTGAACTCTGTGCGCGTCTGTTACTCTCAATGTAATAAACAAAAGGACATATTCCTATATAGAGTCTACCAGGATACCATTCACGTAAAGAGCATTAATATTAAACACCAATGCAATCACCATTTACGTAAATATGCCAGTAAAGATGAACGAAATTACTTGTTGCCTAAATGATTTCAATATAACGAATTGCACGAGAGAAAAGGTCAAGTTTTATTACATTTTATTAGAACTTTATCTGTTATTGCTACTTTAATAGCATACGTCCGTTAAGAAATATCATTTTATATTAAATCAAATTTTTTCGCTTTCATATTTCTAGACGGATAGAAAATAACAATTCTAGATCTACTCTTTTTTATACCTGAAGAAATGCATATCCGCCTATATGGGAAGTTTTTCTGTTATGAGTCGGTCAAAAACGTAGCTTAGAAGCACAATGCTTCAAACTGAATGAACGATTTCAAAACGATAAAAAAATTAAAGCACAAAAAAGTGCATCTAAAATGTCCGGTTTACAAAAAATAATTGAAGTATTTAATTGAGTATCTACAGATCAATCGAATATTCAGATCTCATCTACAACTATATTAAGGAATGGAATATAATGAATTTAAAAAAATATATATTATTTTTCTATATTATATTATAATTTTTAATTTTCTATATTATATTATAATTTTATTAAAAAAAATATCAGTTTAAATGTTGATTTAACTAATAGGCCAAAATTGTGAATAGCCTAAAAATTAAACGTTTATGGTCAGTTTGTTAACAGGAATTTTAATAATGTTAAAAGCACACAGCATTCTTTAAAAAAACATGTTGTTTATGTTAAAATGAACGTGTGATTAAAGTAAGTATAAACATTTTACGCGCCTTAAGCGTCTATTCATATGGAAATTCCATTATATTGAATCACCATTTTGCACACAACGAAAATTGTGTTGGGCTGACCCCTGACAATAGGGAGGGTAATGGTAGGGGTCATCCCTCGCTCCCCATCCCCTCCACCCCCCAGCAATGGAATTGCGTATACTGAGGAATGAATATCGGTACAATACAGACATCGTCATCGTTGTGTTAATATTTATCTAAATCCAAAACCATCCCACTTGTAGCATTTAAATATTTTAACTTGTTAACACGTTCTAAATATTCAGTAACAATCTACTTAAGTGTTTACCAATGCGCCACAGTGCATTTAAATAATCCAAATACTTATGCAACGCTTGAATTTAATTCCGTATTTAGAAAACCAAGTATTTTATAATAACTTTCACTTCACAATCGCTTGTTAAATATTAAATGTTTACATCGTGGATTAATTCGTTGAAACGTCAATGTCTTAATGGTTTAGGTTTCGCTCTGCGACACTTAAGGTCATACCTATGTTCGAATCCGCTATTTAATTATTGCCGTAATCATCCAGCACAAGCATTTTCAGCTTAGTTGGTATGGATAACCGGAATGTCTATAATGTTATAAATACTGCAATTTTTTTTCTCTCGAAGTAAAATTTCGTATAAGTTTCGTAGCATATGGTATTCAAAAAGCCAAAAAAATTAAGTAAAAAGCATTGTGATACGTACTATAAAGTAATAATATTTAAATGAATCGTTTATTTACACCTTTAAACTTGCAAGGCTCCGCCAGGCAGGCCCAATGTTACTGCAGAGGTAGGATCAAAGACTCAATATCGCAAACGATAAAGACGCAAAATCGTATATTATATACATTTCTCAGGTACCGTTAAATCAATTTTGATCAGGTTCCTGCCGACGCATAAATTGACAAGCATCTAACAGGTCTTATTTATTGAATAGATTACGAACCCCTTTAACAACAAATGCAACTTCCACCTTTGAGAAACGATACTGTAGAGTAATCAAGCTAATGGATGTGTGAATGAATTGGATCGAAAACACCGTAGAAAGTACACGTATTCACATATGATATTCTTGTCTTTCAGCTTAATTTAGAGCCCATTGTAATTTTATTGTTAATACTAAATGATATATATATTATAAAGTGTCTTAAGCAACTCTTTAGTCATCATTTCCTAGTCTGATGTAATGCATAGGCAATTAGATCGTAGGAAGTATCGGTTTTTTTTATTGTGAAATTAGGACGACTAACGACTTGTTCACTTCACGCCCACAATCTTCCTCCATGAAGTTTGAGTTGTGTTCAAGAATATATTCTTATCCTTACTACTACTGGCCTTATCGATAATTGGTTCACTGTAGGCTTTCATTCCCCATTTTAGGCTTTTAAATTATATTCTATGTTATCGTTTTATAAAGATGTCACCGTTTGACATAGTGGTCGAGTAACTTGGCTGCACTACATCGCGGTCTTTGAATTTGAATCCCAGAGCAGGAACATAAATTGTACATAACAAATTGTTGGTTCTGTAGTCTGGATATACGGTATATACATATATATACCGTATCCCTGACACTGCATCCGCACCCTCCTCCGATATAATTGCAGACATATTACATCATAGTTGGCAAGGCGGTGACGAGTAAGTGTGTCTATGTTTTCACGAATGTCCTAAAACTATAATTAATCGTGTGCAATTGTTGTTATCTGGTTTATAACCAGAAAATATCGCTGTGGTCGAAATTGTCCTGGAGGACATAATTAAGGACTGATTATTGCTAATAAAATAAATATTAATTTCATAGCTCTCCTGCAGCTAGGCAACAATTGAGAACAAAACAATTCAATATTATAATTGGTTTACCATCCCTGAACAAAGAGATACATAACTGTAATATAAATATTACGTTATGTTCACGCTAAACGATTTGCTAATATCAGTGCAAATTCGACGCTAACAAACGTGAAACGACCACTCTAATATTACAAGCGCGGTAATGCAATTCAAGATGCATTTAATCTTTAATTCCAAGGCCGGTGTTATAATTTAGCAAACAGATCAATATAATACAAAAGCAAAAACGGCCAAATAAGAAAACGCAACTTCTTCGACTACAACATCGCTAAGATAAATGAAACATTTTTATTGTTTTTATGTTGAGTTCAATTAATATTTACGTGAGGTCACACGTCTGTTTAATATTAAAGTAAGGTTAAACGTCGGTATTGACTTCAATAAAAAAAAGTAGTACATTTCGAGTACCGGTACTGAATTCGAAGCATCGATAGCCTATCGGCTTAGGGTAAGTACTGAGAAAGCTAAGGTCATAGGTTCGCAACTGACATTCGGCCATTGTGACTACTGTCGTGTACCATGGTGCTCCTCGATCGTCACGTATGGCGGGATCGTATGGGGGAGCGCCTTAAGCCAGCCATTTGGGTTCCTCTTAGCTTTACCGTAGCTGACCTTAAATCAGGGCTATTAAGCGCCCCCGCCACGACAAGGAGAGACAACTCAGTCCTCAAGGGTGACAACGCAGCTGCATTATGATTCCTTGTCAAGGATGAATATAAATGTAGGGGGCGGCAGTAATCACTTACCACTCACAAAATTGAAGAAAAAGATTAAAAATCTTACATACATCTTACGCTATTATTTGTTTAATACGTATGACATGCTAATCCCGATACTCCTTCATATTCTTTAATTAAATTATTTTGTAAATTTAGAAAAAGAAAAGACATGAATTCTCCTAGTGATGCTATTCAACTTTTAAATATTTTTTCTTAACTTTTTTTTTATTATTATTATTTAAATTATACCAATGACAAGTTACTGAATATTTGTGTTTATTTTGTTTGGTAATTGGTGATAGTTTTATTTTGTTTCGTATTTAATATTGTTTATTAATTTTGTCACTTTTATATTCACTTTGACTTACACAATCTAAGGCATGATAAATAACATTTATCCTCTGATTATTATTGTCGACATGAGAATTTGGTTCATTATCCGCTGCAATGTATGTTATATTTGTGCTCACTACGTGCAATTCTGAATGTGCATTTTTGTCAATACACAAGTTCAATCTTACTTTACTTAAAATCTTCTTTTTTTTTTAAGGTTTTTGATTTTTTAAATTTTGTTAATTTTAATATCTTTAAATTTATCTAGCATATTTGTATTGTTTCAATTTCTAGTGCAAGTTAACTTTTATTTAAACGTAATTTTTATTAATGTTAACAATTTCATATTTTTTTTTTTTAATCTTCTTAATTATTTTTGAATTCCTGTTTTTATTTTATGTTGTGGTTACCTATAATTGTAGGAACAGTTATATAGAATACCTTATTCTTGTATAGTATAAAATATACATGATGTTGGTAATCCATTTAATAAATAAATAAATAAATTAACTGTGTGCTCGGGTAACGATCTATCTTAGTTAGAACACAGATTGAGCATTAATGAAAAAAAATGATGTCATAGACCACAGAAATCCTGCTGCACTGTCTTATTTGTCACCTAGATATAAAAAAATTTTGCGAAACCGTATCCGTATAAAAAGCATCCAATAAAATAAAAAAAATCAATAAAAATGTATGTCCACATCGAGAGCTTCCAGGCGTGAGAACTTGTAATATTTTGGCAATAGGATCCATACTCCAACAGCCGAACACGCAACGAGATGCGCTCGCACGCCGACCGAGGTAAATTGCAAAAGCGATTTAGTTTGAAAGTAACTTGCCACACATAGTGGCAACAGATATAGTGATGCATTCGATAAAACCGTCCAAGGCATAAACGTATAGCGTTTTAGGACATACATATATGTTTTATGAAATTGTAAACATGCGATTAGACAATGACGATATTTTAATTTATTCTACTATTAATTTATGAATCATGGTCGGTATGTTTGAAACCAATATACGCTTATTATGATCTTCTGAGATGAGTTCCATGTGTTTAACTTAGAACCAAAATTAGATTGAACGCACTGTAACTTTGGAGTATAAATAATTATATAGTAGTTACGTTCAGATAGAATAAGCTGCTAGTTCAAATTAGTTACAACAAAGCATTTGATCTTTATTCGTAATCGAGGCGTTTATTGACATTCTTACCACTGTCACCTATTTATACACTCCTTTCCAGTCCAATGTTGACGTAATGCTCAAACTAGGAACAACCAATTTATTTCTTTTCCCAAATCAGAGGCAAGTAACTGAGTGTTTGTTTAACAACTTTCTTCTATTTACAATAAAGAGTAATGGGGCGTGCTTTACACCCAATTTCCATCATCATTACCTAAGTTTTAATTTTATACTAATATATAATCCTTATATTATACTGATACACTGTGATACGCCGACCACGTGGTGTAGAGGTTAGAGTAACCGTAGCGGCTGCTACGTCGGAAGTTCTAATCTCGAACCCCCAGACGAGGAACAATATTTGCAACGCAAATTATTGCTTTTCGGGTCTTGGTGTGTTGTATGTGTGTTCGTGATCCTGACAATGCATCTGAACCTTCCACCGTTATTATTGCACATTATATCGGAATAAAGAAGGGGGGGCGGACAAAGAGTGCCTCTGCGCGTATTCTTACGTCATTATAAAACTTCTTCTAAGTTAATATCATCACCGTCAATATATCACCGTCAGGGGGATATCATAATCATCATTACATTGTGGAAAATAAAAAACATAAGAAACATGTATGTGAAAAATAATAACAGATCACCAAGTACCCTGATTCTGAAACGACTGCATCCATCGGTTTTCTACAAACTTAAACTCCCTTCATTCTCTCATGTTCTTACACAAAATCTTCTTACATAATAAAAATACAAAAAGGCTTTTGTGTTGTTGTGATTATAGTACTTGTCGCGGATACTGTGTTCGATCTAACCAAAAATCAAAAATTGTGTTTCATAAACTTTAGGGTTTAGCATTTGAATGTGCCTTGTCTTTAAACTTTCATCCAATGCACTACATTGGACTAGGATAGGGGGTGACTATTATATCCTGGATGAATAATATATCCTGGAGCAGTTGATGTTATCTGGTTATAACCAGAAGATATCGCCACTGCAAGTTGGCGACCAATGCTTGTGCCATGAGATGGTTTACGAAAATAGTCAAATGGCGGATACGAACCTACGACCATAAGATTCACTGATCGTAGTCACATCCATTAGACTAGCGACGCTTCAATTAAGTGTTTGTTTCATTTAAATTGGTGAACAAATACAAACAGATGTGTCAATTTTAAAGTAGGTCATGCGCGTGATACACGTGTTTGCATGTTTGTACGACATCGTAAAGAAAAAAAATATATAAAAAAAAATATAGAACAATATAAATATAACAATTGCAATTGTCCATAGAAAAAATAAGCGTTATATTTTATTCCTCTCGCTATCGCTTATGACTTCAATCATTACGTGTTACACCAAGTGAGCGGAAGATACAGCGGGTTGCGCAAATCAGATCATCGATGTGGCTCTCCCTTCACCCCTCGATGTTAACGGCATGCTCCTTGCACAACCGATACTAACATTATTGCAGCCAAGTATATATATGTATATATAGACACACAACAATGTAGATTGGTTAGTTATTACGACGGGTCATTGTTAGGTAATCCTGTGTTTCTTAATTTTAAACTATTTGTGTCGCCTTATTTAAGATGAAATGTTTTTGATTTTTATGTTTAAGGGTGACAAACGAGCACTGTTCACCTGATGGCATGCGATGAGCGCGTCCCATACACCCACATTGAACCTTGACAAGGAATCATAATACCAATGCGTTGTCACCCCAGGACTATTGATCGTATGAGAAGAATCTCAGTATCCCTACACTCGCCCGACAAAACACAACAGAATCACATTTTCTTTGAGAGCATGGTCCTTCCCATTCATACTTGCTACTACTCTGTGCTTTATATACTTAAATAATGATATAGTTACACATGCATTGTAAACTGGACTAAGATGGTGTCGGTAATGCCTCGACATCTCCAAATGGGTCCCCGGCACCCTACTCGCAATACGAAACACGACAGCATTATGCTGCTATTTTTATCTTTAATGCAACTGACAGAGCCGTAGTTTGGGCACATTCGAGTCAGTTACTTTCTCTAGGTTCAACCCTTGTGCTGGTTGCCTATAAATAAAGGTTTCGGTGGAGTGCCTTAAGCGCTCACCTAGCTTTCAACCCTGTGAAAGAAATACTGTTGTTTCATGCTGGTATTTAGAGGGTCCTTCCCCGATTGTACTGATCAATTCAAATTGTTAAAAAGTTTTCTATCGGGATATTTCTATGTTGCAGTAACTTCTTTGTTTTTTTTTATTTAAATTAACTTACGGGCACACAATTTACCCTATATCAAGTGTTTCCTGCAGCCCATGACATCTACGTTCAAGGAATCATAATGCAAAAGCGTTGTCACCATTGAGGACTGAGATGGACCGCCATGGAACCAGTAATAAAGGTCTCCAGATCCTTACACTCGCCAGACGAAACACAGCAGCATTATGCTGCTATTTCACGCTGCTATTCTGTGAGAGCGTGGTCCTACCTCGGTCGAGCTGAGACATTCATTCTGAAGCTAGAAACAATCTGCAGCGTAGCATACACTGTTAAATTAAAACTGAAGCAGATAACTCGGACGTGCAAAACGTTTCTATTGTAATCTCTTTTAACAGCATGACCTTCGTCATGGGCATTTTAACTATGTTATGTCGTTGCTTTGTTGTCGATTTGTTGGTTATGGTCGTTCGCTGCGTATGTAGCGTCGAGTCTGATTGGATTTTTTTGGTTATATATTCAACTTATTAATCCTGTAGCGAGCTTCTAGATGAAACTCGAATGGCTTCGGCTCGACCGCGGAATGACCAAAGTAGCAGCATAACGTTGCTGTGTTTCGCACGGTGAGTAAACGATGAATACCATCTCAGTTGTCAGAGGACAACGTATGCATATTGAATCTTTATAGACGGTAGTTTGTGATTTGAGATGTTATAGGCCACGGTCACCACTTACCATCAGGTGGACAATTTGCCCCTTTTCTACTCTATATGCAAATTGATTGTTAACAAGATAATGCAAAATCCATAACATAGTATTTCAAAACGTGAGTTATAACAGACATTGTACAACAATTTCCTTACAGATCTTGATATTATATATTTTTAGTGTCAACGTTAACATGTGTCCGTCACATGTATTTTAAAACGTGACTTAAGTGACACGATGACCGTGATACGACGAGACACGAGGAAAACTACAAGTAATAACACAAAATAAAGATCTCAATTTAACCGACATCTTTTAAAATGACCTTTGTTTATTTAAATGTTACCAAAAATGTTACATTTCAAGATATTATTTTTGTTTTTTATTTAAATTAACTTACGGGCACACAATTTACCCTATATCAAGTGTTTCTATGCTGCTATTTCACGCTGCTATTCTGTGAGAGCGTGGCCCTACCTCGGTTGAGCTGAGACATTCATTCTGAAGCTAGAAACAATCTGCAGCGTAGCATACACTGTTAAATTTAAACTGAAGCAGATAACTCGGACGTGCAAAACGTTTCTATTGTAATCTCTTTTAACAGCATGACCTTCGTCATGGGCATTTTAACTATGTTATGTCGTTGCTTTGTTGTCGATTTGTTGGTAATGGTCGTTCGCTGCGTATGTAGCGTCGAGTCTGATTGGATTTTTTTGGTTATATATTCAACTTATTAATCCTGTAGCGAGCTTCTAGATGAAACTCGAATGGCTTCGGCTCGACCGCGGAATGACCAAAGTAGCAGCATAACGTTGCTGTGTTTCGCACGGTGAGTAAACGATGAATACCATCTCAGTTGTCAGACAACGTATGCATATTGAATCTTTATAGACGGTAGTTTGTGATTTGAGATGTTATGGGCCACGGTCACCACTTACCATCAGGTGGACAATTTGCCCCTTTTCTACTCTATATGCAAATTGATTGTTAACAAGATAATGCAAAATCCATAACATAGTATTTCAAAACGTGAGTTATAACAGACATTGTACAACAATTTCCTTACAGATCTTGATATTATATATTTTTAGTGTCAACGTTAACATGTGTCCGTCACATGTATTTTAAAACGTGACTTAAGTGACACGATGACCGTGATACGACGAGACACGAGGAAAACTACAAGTAATAACACAAAATAAAGATCTCAATTTAACCGACATCTTTTAAAATGACCTTTGTTTGTTTAAATGTTACCAAAAATGTTACATTTCAAGATATTATTTTTGTTTTTTATTTAAATTAACTTACGGGCACACAATTTACCCTATATCAAGTGTTTCTATGCTGCTATTTCACGCTGCTATTCTGTGAGAGCGTGGCCCTACCTCGGTTGAGCTGAGACATTCATTCTGAAGCTAGAAACAATCTGCAGCGTAGCATACACTGTTAAATTTAAACTGAAGCAGATAACTCGGACGTGCAAAACGTTTCTATTGTAATCTCTTTTAACAGCATGACCTTCGTCATGGGCATTTTAACTATGTTATGTCGTTGCTTTGTTGTCGATTTGTTGGTAATGGTCGTTCGCTGCGTATGTAGCGTCGAGTCTGATTGGATTTTTTTGGTTATATATTCAACTTATTAATCCTGTAGCGAGCTTCTAGATGAAACTCGAATGGCTTCGGCTCGACCGCGGAATGACCAAAGTAGCAGCATAACGTTGCTGTGTTTCGCACGGTGAGTAAACGATGAATACCATCTCAGTTGTCAGACAACGTATGCATATTGAATCTTTATAGACGGTAGTTTGTGATTTGAGATGTTATGGGCCACGGTCACCACTTACCATCAGGTGGACAATTTGCCCCTTTTCTACTCTATATGCAAATTGATTGTTAACAAGATAATGCAAAATCCATAACATAGTATTTCAAAACGTGAGTTATAACAGACATTGTACAACAATTTCCTTACAGATCTTGATATTATATATTTTTAGTGCCAACGTTAACATGTGTCCGTCACATGTATTTTAAAACGTGACTTAAGTGACACGATGACCGTGATACGACGAGACACGAGGAAAACTACAAGTAATAACACAAAATAAAGATCTCAATTTAACCGACATCTTTTAAAATGACCTTTGTTTATTTAAATGTTACCAAAAATGTTACATTTCAAGATATTATTTTTGTTTTTTATTTAAATTAACTTACGGGCACACAATTTACCCTATATCAAGTGTTTCTATGCTGCTATTTCACGCTGCTATTCTGTGAGAGCGAACACCTACTGAACGGTTGGCGATAATGGATTTTCTTCCATGGTCACCACACGTTGAATTATTTTGGTTCACAATGAACACAACTCGCTCCAAGTGTCAAGGTCTACCCATGTCAATAGTTATGTATGATTGTTCACTTATATAATCAGTCGACCTTGTTACTGACCAACTTGTTATACATAGTGTGACAAGGTATTGTGTTAATAATGACCAATCTTTTTTTTGGTTTTGATTTTTTGGTAAGAGATTACCATTTTGCCGTACAACATGTATAATATAGAGGCGTCTGCTCTTTCCTGATTTGCCTTCCAAAATGAAATCTCAAATTGGGAGTTCATTAGATTACGTCCCTAATTAAGTCACTTACTCTACCAGACTTTTCGTCCACTAAAGAGAGATAGGAGAAAATAATCTGTGGCCGACAGCCATATGGATAAACATAGAGATACAATAGTGACCCTATAAGGGGTCCCTTTTATCAAATAATGTGTACACAAAACGGTCAGTTTTTCAGTATGGTATATCCGAATCAGCCTTGTTAGATTGTACAGCAGCCCTAAATTACTTACCCACCTCTTTGTTCTATAACTTATTTATAACAAGGAATGTTATTAGTAAAAACCAAACTATAAAGCGTAAGTCTAATATACTTTTTTCCAAATATCCGGGATGACTGACTAGTAACTAAGTAACTATTTGACGCTAGCATACTCTAAAGGCTTGGTTAGTCCCCAATCAAGCCATGTTACTACCAATTTTTATGT
Source organism: Teinopalpus imperialis (assembly GCA_029286865.1). Taxonomy (NCBI): domain Eukaryota; kingdom Metazoa; phylum Arthropoda; class Insecta; order Lepidoptera; family Papilionidae; genus Teinopalpus; species Teinopalpus imperialis. Next base: position 2,173,415 of record JAGSMU010000039.1, read on the forward strand.
GTAACGTGTCTTTATAAGCTCTTTGGTAGAAGTGCCCCTGAGGTCTCAAACATAGAGTTTCCATTATCATCATAAGACCTGTGAAGCATTACTCAACTCTAATGACGAATTATCCGAAGAAAAATCTATCGATTTAACTACTAACTTACATTTAACCAATTGATTATAATTTCGTAACCAATAATTACCGATACATCTCTAGTTTTGAGATTTGAATTAAGTGTACTGATTTTGACATCTGTACTTATTTAGATGTCGAACCTTGGCCCACTTTCGTTCACATATAAATATGCCACAACTTTTAGATCGAAAGGTGTATTAGATCGCCGAAGGTTACACGGATCAAATTTAGTTTTATCTAACCTTTGAAATAGAAGACGTGATACAAGATACAGATATGTATCGTCTGGATAAATATTATGTAAATTAATATTAGGTTTTTGATAGTTATATTATAAAACTAAAATAAATTTAAAGCTTTATTAAATTAAATGTAATGTAAATGTTAATTTTAACGGAAACAGAAACACACGAGAAACACGAAAATAAATACGAGAAACAGTTCATCTGACGCTAGTAAGTACCGCGGCCGTACTCCATCCTAAGTAAGGAATTAAGAAATAAATACATTGCCACCTTCTCAATTGTGCCTTAATCATTTCGCGGGACCGGGAAAATTTACTTCCCCTGACCCTACCACAAACACTTCTCCTTACCAGGTTTGGCCTGCTAGAAGACGGTAAGATCTGCGCGGTTAGTCTTGAGGTCAAAATAGTATACATAGGTTTTCTGCGTGATCTCATCAAATACAGCACATGCATCAGCCAGTCTTTACGTATTGACGTGTTTAAAAACCGTATATTGGCATTAGTAGTACGTTATGACAACAACATTTATCAGCACTATTAATCAGAAGAAGATGAGGTGTGACAAAAGCGCACTTAATTCTCCTGTTGATAAGTGATTACTGTGCCCCATGACATCTGGTATATCCATTCACAGCAAAGACTCAAGGTGAACATGCGTTATCACTCCAAAGGACTGAGATGGAAAGTCTCAATATCTTTGAATAACCGCATTACCCCACTCACCGAACGAAACGCAGTATCTCACGGCAAAACAGTGGAATCACACAATTTTTTTGTCAATGAAAACTAGACAAAAATGTTTTTCAAAAGCTTACACACATCCGTCTATAAGTTTTAATTAGCAGAATTAATAGTAATTTGGGTTATTATTATGTCTAAGATGATGTCATTCACTCCTCCTCCCTAGCTCTATATAAAGTGCAATAAGAACAGTAGGTACGAATGCAATGCCAACATGAGATAAGTAAGATCCAATATAGACTTTAAACACACCCAGATTCGAAAATGGACAACCTCTTCTACACAAATATTTACTTTAACTAGAATTAAAGTAAGGCTCTCGCTTTACCCACAACCCAGAAGGCATCGTAAGAACACACGGTAGTAAAAACAAAATGTAACCTTATACACACCTTACAATTGCAATATTGCTTAAATAGCACGCTATATACTATAAATATTAATGAGAGAAATATAATGCAGTGTATACTTTAATAGGGCAGAGATCGATTTTAGATTCGAAACACGGGCCTACACAGTCTATATAAATAAATTGTGGGTTGCCTTTGAAGTGTCGTTATTATCTGTCTTATTTAATGAATTTGCCTAAAATGACACTTGACGAGAAGATTATCTAGTGCAACGAATCTCGTATTAAAAAACACAGTGTAGACCGAACCCCCACTTCACTACATCTTGACAACTTATGCAAGTTTGGAGAAATTCAATGGATGCAGATGACTGCGAAATGATCTAAATCTCATCATACTTCCGCAATATTCTAAAGGGTTATCAACGTAACCCGCTAATGGCCAAAGCAGTAATCTACCAACCGGACCAAAATACGTCGATCAGAAATAGCCGACCGCATCACGTCTTCACTGACACCTGGTAATTGAATTACACCTAGACTCAGCTTAAACTTTGAAATGCGGTGCGACCGCAATCAGCCCGCGCGTACTCAATAAGCCGCATTCCAAAATGCTTCCCACCGCCCAAAGCTTCCAGTAATAGGAATCGTCTGAACAACGGTCGGATGTCTTCTCTTAGACGATAAGGACAAATCGACATAATAATGGTATAAGTCTTTGGCAAACAGATAAAGGAGAATGTATTAAAACAGCTTGTATTTTAAAATTCTGCCTAGGGATTCGCGATTTACAATTAGATGAAACTCTAAAAGCTGAAACGGCCAATAGCGAGAACGTCAACGAAGAATAGGTAGAAAGAATAATTAGGTACCTCGAGGTAATTGTAAAAAATCTTTAAATAAACAAGATATGTACATACTTTTATGTTCAAAAAGTTAATCAATTAAATAGTTCAATTGAACGAACAAAGTGAACGTTTGATAAGATACTTTTCAAATATCTGAAACTTAATTGCAGACTTTTTCTGTCAATAATAAACAATTACATATATTCACTTAACATAGACAGCTGTCAAAATTTAATTCCAACAATAGTAAAAGTTCAATAATGAAAAATACGGAGCCGTGATAAAAATATTATTAACTAAAAATTTTAATCTATCCTTGTTAATGTCTGTCCATCACATGCTTTAATAATAATTGAAGACACTTTTGCTTGACCTTTAATGATGAAAAGTAGATTTGATATAATTTCAGAATCTTCATTTGAATTTTTTGCTTATTATTGTATACTGGAATATTGTAATAGAACAATGTTTTTAACCTTTTGAATTTGATTCTATAATATGCCCTTGGTATCATAGTTAGCGATTACTAAAACTCTAGTCAATTTAATATTTCGCTCTCTACAGATCTTTTGTGCATACCTATATGGACTCAGTTTCCGAGCTCTAACGTCGATCTTACTAGTGTGCCTCCAAATTGTAAGTGCCTATAATATTCTGGTAGCCTGATAGAATAGACTATCCCAAAAACATACAATCTCCTCCCCTTGTTGCAGGACGTTAGGACGTTGCAGTTACAAAGTATGTCTTCTTTCATTGTTCATTGCATCTCGTAATATTAGTAGAAATGACAATTATCATCGTCATCTTTGAACAATGTTATTATATAATACTATTTTATATGTAACACAGTCCTGCACTATGCACACTCGGTTACTACGTGAAAATTTTAACATCTATTATAAATTTACGCATCAAAGTCTAATTCTTTGGTCAATGGTTTGCAAATAAGACCTTTATAACTGGTGACGAGGCATTCTGTCTCAGTACTCAGGGGTGATAACGCATGCATTATGACTCCTAGTCAGGGATGAATGTAGATTTCATGGGCCGCAGGTATCACTTGCCGTCAGGTGAAGTGTTCATAGTAAAAAAAAGAAATAGTAGGAAGTAGGAAGGAAGTCCTATAAGATCCCCAGCCAACGTTAACTACTTACATATGATTTATAATACAATACCAATATTTCATACAATAACAATATTAGAAATATCATCATAGTCCGTACTTAAACTGAGTTAGAATATATTTATAACAGGTGATTTCTATTTATGGTAGAGCTACACTGCAGTTTGTTTCTAACTGCAGAACGAATAGTTCAGCTCGACCGGTGTAGAACTACGCTCTCACAGAATACTGGCGTGAAATAGCAGCATAACGCTGCTGTGTTTCATCTGGTGAATGAAGGGATCCGGAGACCTTTATTACTGGTGACGACGCATTCCATCTCAGTCCTCAAGGATGACAACGCATCTACATTATGATTCCTTGTTAACGATGAACGTAGAGGTCATGGGCCGTAGGAATCACTTAAGATCAGGTGAACTGTGTGCTCGTTTGCAATGTAATAAAAAATAATATCACAGATTCGGCTGCGGATCTGATCGTATATGCCTGATATTACATTATATTATATATATTACATCTTATCTAATCCCTACATGTGTAATGTACAAATGTAATGCAATAATATACACAACTATGTAAATCTAAGATCATCTTAGAACCGGACCTCTGTTGCTGTTGCATGCATGTGTATAATAAATTATTCATAACAAAAATGTGAATGTAATGCTAAATGAATAAGAAAACTAATGCTTCCTCTCTTCTTCTAGGACCCAGCTCGAGTGGTGTGTCCAGTTATTGACGTCATCAGCATGGACACGTTCCAGTATATCGGTGCGTCGGCGGACCTTCGAGGCGGTTTCGACTGGAACCTAGTCTTCAAGGTAAACCACTAGCCTTTCGTATTCCACGGCTCATGTTTCGTCGCCATTTTCGGCCCGTGACCACAGAGGTCTTAAGGCTGAGACACCCGTCTCCTTGACAACGATGATCTACTATTATTACAGTGACATGTATACTTTCATTTGAATTGCGAAAATTCCGACAGTTATAAGCACCTTTGCGATCGTTTGATTTACGACCAAAAATATAAAAATAATCATTGTTTAATTGTTAATACCATTCATCAATAAATAATCATTAATTAATTGAAAAATTTTATAGCAAATACAATTTTATTTCACACGCATTTGCATTGATACAAAAAATTATGTAAAAATCAAATTATTTATTATTATTTATTTATTTATTTTATTTATTTATTTATTTTCACCACAACTAAAATACATAGAATAAAAATTTTACATAATAGAAACATGTTCTTCTTAATAAAAAATAATAAAGATACAAACAGACAAGACCTAAGATAAAAAATATAAAAACAAAGTTGCAACCATTGTCATTGATATAAGTCAAGAGAGACAGATGGAACGGATGATATAATCAGATGATACTACATCTGAAACCATTCCAATAATTCTTTAAATTCATAGTAAACATATGAACTCCAATCAGATACTGATAACGCTGTTGATGGTATATTGTAACTCTAATGAAAAAACAAAGGTTGCCTTACAAATTATTATTTATATCTTTTTTATTATTAATACATAGACAACATTTTTGTACAATATAATATATTTTAAGCTATGATGGGATGATACTGATATCAAAATTTACGAAGCAAGACTACGATCATCTCACCCGTGAGTACTAAAATAGATTATATAGCCTACGACTAAAGCATCCCTGCTGACAAATTCTTCTGCTAATTTCTACTTTTAAAAACTACGACTAAAAGAATTTGAACAGCAGCTTAATTTTAGGCGACAATTTAGTGCCTTATTTAAGTATTATAATCTTAGCCCATCTTTAATCAGTTGCGTTACATTGACCTCCCCTAAAGACTCCTTAGACTTTAAGCATGATCTTGAGCTACCCATATCCTTCAACTTAGTACAAATACAGACTCACGCCTCATCTAGTGGTATTCAGCACCATTTACAACGCCCAATTTAATAGCCTTTATAAATATTTCCAGTGGGAATATCTGTCACATTCGGAACGCAGCGCTCGACTAAGTGACCCCACCCAGGTTATCAGGACGCCTATGATAGCTGGTGGGCTGTTTAGCATGGATCGCGAATACTTCAATAAGCTGGGCAAGTACGACATGAAGATGGACGTATGGGGCGGGGAGAACCTCGAAATATCGTTTAGGTAACACTAATTTAATGATATATTTAAATATTAATATTTTAGGTCTGGAGTCCAAAGGAGGAATATAATGAATTAATGCAAAATCTTTCATATATAAATACAAATCAAACGTATGGTTATTACATGGTTTATTCAGGGTTCTAATAATGGTACAGTTTCTTTTACCTTTAAGTTCTTCCGTTTGATCCAACTGAGATCAATTTACGCATGACAAGAATCTTTGAGCAAACGCCAAAAAAGCCACATTACATATATTTTTTTTATGTAACATGCATTGTAATATATCTTAAATTAATTATGTATAAAATGTAAATACTCCAACCAAATTCCAATTACACTTGCTCGGAATGTACCTTACCGTTAACATACCATGGTTTTGCTGATTGTCTAATGGGAGAAAAAATGGCAAAATCACTAACGCGATAAGTGCCATCAATTCTTCAGACAAGATCCAGTTTTCCTGCTGCATGTTTTTTTTTATTTTTTTTTAATTATTGGAAAGCCTACAGCAATTTGTTTAAACACTTGTTGACTAGAAGATATCGCCGTGGTCAATATCTGATAGACATCACTAACCAAATCATTCCAATTCCCCTTTTCAGGGTATGGCAATGTGGCGGCTCGTTAGAGATCGTGCCATGTTCCCGAGTGGGCCACGTATTCCGTAAACGTCATCCCTACACGTTCCCTGGCGGTTCAGGGGCCGTATTCGCACGCAACACGCGAAGAGCTGCCGAGGTCTGGATGGATGATTACAAGGAACTGTACTATCGCTCGCAACCTTTAGCCAAACAGGTTGATTTTGGAGAGTGAGTATATTTTTTTTAATTTTACCCGTTTTAATAATGTTCAATAATGAGTTTCTGGTAATTTAAACTGAATTTAATACTTTTTCTATAATTATTCACAACAATATATATATATATATATATATATATATATATATATGTCACATAACAATATGAGTTTTTCAGACCGTGCCCCAAACCATATCTCTGGTATCGTGTTTATATCCTAATCTAAATAGGCCCAAAAATGATAGATTTTATTTGAAAAGTGCTCATACTAGATCGATGCGTAATTAGATCAATGAATAATTATTGGGAGCTAATGTTACCTTTTGGATTTTTTTGTATATTAACTTACATTTACCATTTGTCATTAATGCCTGAAAGGCCTTACATTAAACACAAATCTGACTTTAATGGTGTTGCTGTATTTTTTAACGTTATAATATTTAAATAATTCTACTGTAGATGTACCAGTATAATTGTATTGTCCAAAGTTGATACTGAAGTGTTATTTCATTTATGTAATACATACATAAAATAACACTTCAGTAAATATACTATAGCTGTAAACCATACATAGTGTCGCCCGGCTGCTGCCTCACTGGTTCCGAGTTAGATTCCTAGCCAAGGGATAATATATCTATCACAAATTGTTGCTTTTTATATCTGTGTGTATTATATATACTTCTCGTGACCCTGACACTGAACATCTGAAACTTCCTCCGATCTTGTAGCACATACATAACATCGGAAAAGGACAGGAGATGACGAGTGAGTGCTTCTTTGATTGAAGAATTTTTTACAATACCATAAAATATTCTGCACAATGGATGACATCTGGTAATAACCAGAAGATATCGCCGTGGTCGAAATCGATCAGGATGACTTCAACATCGTTATCAGAACGCACCTTTACTATTTTATTTTGAATTAGATCATGTGTAGTATATGTACCTGTATGTTAGTGTATATTATTCTAAGTTTGAAAGACTAAAGTGTTATTTTATTTTTGTAATACGTAATATAATGATAATGTATCAATAACTCTTAATATGACAATATTATCCATAGCATCTCCGAGCGTGTGCATCTACGCGAAAAATTGCACTGCAAACCGTTCCGCTGGTACTTGGAGCACGTGTACCCTGAGCTGCAAGTGCCAGCTCTTTCTGGTGCATCACACGCTATCAGACAGGGTGCTCGCTGCCTGGATACCATGGGAAACTTGGTCGATGGCACACTAGGTAGGCATAATCCTCATCACAGTCCATCCTAAATTTATTGTTAGAGCCACGTTCCAGTTAGTTCCGACGAAGAATCACACCCATACAAAATACCAGTTTAAATAGTAGCATATCGCTGTTGTGTTTCCTATAGTTAATGTTGGGATTTGGGAATCTAATTATGAGTGACGTAGCATTCCAACTCAGACCTCAGGATTCACGCATGTGCATCTTGAATCTTTGGGGGAAGGTTGAAACTAGACCACGATCTCTCAGTGAACTCTTTTGTCATCTCAGATATATTAAAAAAAAACTTTAGTCAACTTGAAAATTGACTAACCATGAAAAATTTGCCAAAACTGTAGTAATTGTAAATCATTACCCATATTAACGTCGTAATCTGTCTTTTGTGATACAATTGTGAGAATATACTAATTGATTACTATCAAATACTTGAATGACCATATTGTAGCTGCTATAACAAATCAATCTATAGTTGTTGGCAATTTATTTATTTATTTATTTATTTTATTTATTTATTTATTTATTTATTTTCACCACAACTAAAATACATAGAATAATTTTTACATAATAGAAACATGTTCTCCTTAATAAAAACATTAGTACATAGTCGTGGCTCACTGATGCCTGCAGTAGGTATTAAAAAACCTGTAAATCACAGGACATCAGGTCACCATTCCGCAGAACTTACGTATACAAAGAGTTCAGTAAAGTTTGCCAAATATTCCATGAAAATTAAATTAAAAGTAAAATAAACAATCAATTAACATTAGGAAGCAATAACTAGTTATAAGACTTATGATAAATAGGCTTATTACCTTATTAAAATATGTGAAAATTTTTAATAAATCTAAAATATACATAATTAAAATATATTAAATAATTAACAATCTAATTAACTTAATTTAAAAAAGAGCGCCCAAACACTTGTTGTGTTTTGAAATACTCGCTCACGTATTGAAGCGTACATATGTGTTTGCGAGTGTAATAGTGTCTCATGTTTGTGATATAATATATACTTTAACATAAAATTATTAAAAACTATTAAGAGATCACTTCTAGGAATTTCTCAACGTCAATGTAAGTTTGTTCAAGCAGCCATTCGCGAAGAACACGTTTTAAGTTGAACTTGTTTAAAGCATACAATGACAATTTCTTATTAAGTTTGCTGTATAAGTAAGGACCTAAAAATATAAAGAAGCTATGACTAAAACAAGTTCTTAGTTTTACAGTTCTAGCAACAACTTTACCTCGGGTCAATAAGACATTTGAGTAATGCATTAACCTATGCTGATTGAGAATTGTGTCCTCTACAAAAGCTGCCTGACCGTAAACAAGCGACAGTCTTTATAAAGCGCATCTGTAGGATAAAGCCGAGGTTTGGAGAAACAAACCTTAAGCAATGCTCTTTGTGCTCTTTCAATTTGTATAAGATTTGACTTAGCAACTCCACCCCACGTAGATATACAATATTTAAGAATTGATTGGCACAGAGAGAGATAAACCATTTTAATATGTCAGCATTTGCTGAATAGCGAAGTATTTTAAAAATGTAGATAAGTTTACGCACCTTGTTTGATAAATATACTATGTGTTTTTTAAAATTAAGATTTCTGTCAATGACAACTCCGAGATAAACCGTAGAAGTGGTCGTTTCAATGTGAGGTACATTCTCATTCAAAGCACTTAATGTGTCATTTAAATTTACGTTTAACGGTTTCACGACAATTTGATGGTTGACGTCCATTTGGTTTATTGAGTCACGTATAGCAAAGTTGACGATTTTACTTTTACTAATATTAAGAGTCAATAAATTACCATGCAGCCAACGACAAACCGAATCAAAGCCAATTTGAGCACACTGGTAAGTCTCTGACCATGTACGTGAACTAAAAACTATAGCTGTATCATCAGCATATGAGAATAATGCGCCATTTTGAAGTTTGAGATCGCAGAGATCATTCATGTACACCAGAAAAGACTGGGACCCAGCACGCTTCCCTGTGGAACGCCGTAACTAACAGACAACTCAGAACTAGTATACGAATCGATCTTCACACTTTGCGTTCTATCTGTTAGGTAGCTATGAAATAGCGATAATTGATTACCTCTTATTCCTATTGCCTCCAATTTTCCCAGTAATATCGGAATAGAAACTGTGTCGAAGGCCTTGGTTAAATCCAGGAACATACCAATGCACTTTTGACCTTGGTCTAGGTTTTGTACTATATGGTCGACTAAGAATAAATTAATTAAGAAAAGGGATCCGCCTTATAGCAGGAGAATTATGTTAATCGAATTCCATGAGTTTCCGTACAAAATAATATAGCGTCGACATCAAACGTTAGTATTGGAAAATCACTAAACTTTTACGTCATCGTAGTGATCACGAGAATCCGTCGAGTCGTTATATGTATATCGATATTAATAAGACGATGATTTTTCTATTGTAAACGGATATTTAGGCTGGGGAAGTCCCTGATAAGAGTGAACATCACAAAGCTATTTTAAAAAAAAAAGTTAAAAAAAGCTAACCTTTGATTAACTTAATTTCTGATATAATAAATAATTTGGTTTGCAGTTATCTTGTCCGTCGATTACAGTGTGGTTAAACTTTTAGAACTAATAAACCGGATCGTAATAAAAGTACCTTATTATGTATTAAACGAATCTTACACATAAAAAGCTTAAGTGTAAGATTCATTCAAACTAAAGTCAATTTCAATTTTTTTATGAAACTGAGGGTGATAAACGATTTCATCAGATGACATAGACCACTAGAGACGTAGTAACTGCCGCGTCGCGGATTTTGGCTGCGATTTCCAGCCGAGGAACAATATTTGTATATCACTAATTGTAGGTTATTGAGCAGTCCTAGTAAAGATGCTGCTAAAAGGAATAAATATAGATCATAGTTCAGGTATTTTTATATTAAGATTGTTTATGTAAAAGATGTGAAATAACTAATTATTATTATTATTGTAGGGGGGATATTTTTTTTCATCTTTGCCTGGTTGGTCAATAGAATAAATAAATAAAAAACTATAAACATGTAAAGAAACAAATGTATACAATATAATATAATACATATATAAAACCAACCAGACGGGAATCCCTCGACAGGGAGACCAAACGGTCGAGGGTTAGGGCGAAAGAGAAAGAAACCTGCGGACTATACGAGCGGTGTCGAGGAGCACCGCCTTCTGCATTTGAGCCCTGAGCTGCCCATCCCTAATTATTATTATTATTAAATTGTAGTTATAAAGTGGCTCTATCAATGCATACATAATTTGTCTATTATCAATTGACACCATATTATCATCCCCAGGCATGTACCCCTGTCACAATACTGGAGGCAATCAGGAATGGCGCTTCGAGAATGGCCTGATTCGCCATCAAAACTTCTGTATATCGCTATCAGCTGAAGATAGGGTGACGGCAGTGCTAGCCGCTTGCGATCCTTCGGACGATGGCCAGACGTGGAGGAGGCACGGCCTGGTGATCAGACACGCTAAACTGGACGCGTGCCTAGATTCAAACAGACCTGCACTATATCTAGACCAATGTGATCACAACAAAATAAGCCAGCAATTTTCGTTTCAATGACTTCGTGTTTTGGTTACGCCGGAGTATGGTTTTACGTTCGAATCTGTTTCTGAGGAATTTCTTAGGATTCTATTAGTCTTTCTTCAGAATTCTTAATAGATTTTTATTCGTATTTTTAACAGGGTATTTTTCCTATTTTTCTTTTTGTATTTATGGCCTGCTTTTCTTTTTTAATTAAGAGTTAAATTTGAATAACACTCAATTCGTACTTAAACATATAAACGGTGTAAGGCTTTTCCTAAGTGTTTCAAGTCTATGAAATTTAAAAATCTTGGTAAAATCAACTTTAATACTATCACCCTAAAGCCTAATTTTCATAGAAGTTGCTCAAAAAATTATTATTCTTTTTAATAATTAAATTAAAGTGAAACACTATTCAGAGTTTGTAAAGCTAAAAATAGATTAAATAGGACATGAGAAATTAAAAAAAACATGTAATTGACAAACATGTCTAATTAACATGTATAATTTATAGATTTAATATTCAGTAGAGAGTAATTATGAACAGGATAACATAAGTTGCTTGATAGTTAAGTTATCTTGTTTGAACATTTCAATATAAGATGTGAGAATCTTTAACAAAATCAACGTCACATATTTTTCTTAGGACAGTGCCAAAATAAAATACAACGAATAAACAGGATTTTAAATTAAAAGGTATAATGGATAGCCAATAGAACTATTTTAATTCGAACAAATTTCAAATAGGTCTACATATGTACCTTATTTTTGTTCAAGATATATAATCATAAACCATAAAAGCTCCATTGTAGCTCCTCCTTTTGACCATAGTTTTAATTAATCTCGAATCTGATTTGATACACTTAACTCATTTTTTTAATCAACATAATTAACAGTAATCACGATTATGAATTAGTAATTATTGAAATATTTAAATACTCAAATTACAATTATAGACCACTACCTACCAATCACACAAAAAATTTGGAATAAAATTTAAATTTAGTTTTCCTCCTGTTATTACTATTGGAATACACAAAAATATGATATGAAAATGACAGAAATAATTTTCCTAATAAAAAGCAATAGGATTATGGCTTTAGTATTAAAAATCGTAAATAAATGTACTAAAGGTATTTCTAATTTTCGCATCAATCAAATAAATTGACACAAAAGTAGGCAAACATTTGTAAATAAATCGAAAATCGACACAGAAGCACCTTAGTCTGTAATCCTAAGTATCAAAATAGAAAAACTAAATTTAATATAGTTACCATAACGTGTAAATACATAGGTTAAACACAGTAAGTGCCGGGAAAGTGGAATGGAGATTAATGTACGAAAATACACGATATTAGTAATAAAAGACATCATTTTAATATAAGGAATGTTTAGTGGAATGATAGGTTAAGTAACTTATAAGTTATTGCGGATCAAAGAAATTTATTAGATTGAAGATCTCAAAGTTTATGATCTACAATCAATTGTACAAACCACTGGATGTTATAAATTTAATGCTTTTTAGGTATTATATTCATTGCAACTTTTGCGTGAATTGTTCAATTTTATTTTATTTTGATATTAATTATATCAATATTATTAAACAATCAAAGTAAAATTAAAAAGAAGTACAATATTGTAACAAAATTGTACAATTTTTGGAATGATAGTAAAAGAATTTGCAAAATATATAAAAAAAACAATTTACATCAATATAGATAATGAATTTAAAAACCTATCAGTAAACTAAGTATCGACGCAAAACTTGAGGTAAGTATTATATGTTATACTCCATAAACCTTTAGATATATATTTACAAATGTTCATGTTAAAACTTTTTTAAAGTATTATTTTGTGTATATGAATTTAATTTTGTACAAATTTATGTTATTGTTATATTTTTTTTTGGGTTATGGAAGGACGAGTTTTTATATTTTTACAGATCAAAATTTGTTAGAATTATTTTTTATTCTATTAAAATTGAGTTGGTGATTGTAAGATATATCACATTATTTTAAACGTTATTCTAAATATCTACTTTACTTTCTTTGTTTATTTTTATGACTGTAACTAATGCAATTCTATTTTAAGGTTTTAAATATATAAACGTGGAAAGAAATACATCGCAATATTAGCAGTTTATAACGAAACCGCGACCCTGAAAATAATCATAATTAGCTTTTAACGTTGAGCATTTTGGAAATAATGGGAAATAGAAGCCATAACTTACTTATAAGTTAAGCCAATAGCTCGTGTAGTTAAGCTTAATATTTTATTATTATTTGCCCTCGTATCACTTAAATTTTAATACAACAACTACGATTCAAGATTATATTTAGCGAATATATATTACTATGCGTATTTGAACTGTGACTATAATCGCTTCCCTTTTTTCAGCTCATACTTTTGGATTTTCTCTCTTCTGTCAGCGTTTTAGACTCTAGTATTATAATCTATGTAATGTAGTTTAACATTCCATAGCTATATAATGTATTACACTGCCTATATAAATAATGTAATTGAATGTAGTTCATACTTAGGATATTATATAAGCTATTATATATTTTAAAGTTGTCAATATTGCCCAGGAACGAAACTATAAATAAATTTGAAACATCAAAGGAGAACAATTAACACATTTTATTCTAGCAATGTTTAAGCATCGATAAAGAACAATTAAAAATTTAATTTACTTTAAGTATTGAAAGAAAAGAAAAAAAAATATTGTGACGTTAATAATAATTAAAAAAGCACCTATAGCACAAAATTAGATCTAGACTGATACATCCTCAAGCTTTTACAATTGGCAACACTAAAATGTTCAATGTGACTTTCCTAGTCAGATTTCTTTGAAAGTTGCGATTACTGTTTAACGTTAAGAAATGGTGATTTTATTTAAGTGCGAGACAAATTATTTGTTTGGCGAATAAAATAAAACGAATGCATAACGAAATGATTATTTAATTTTATTTCAATTATCCTATCCCTAAACCGTACAATATCACTATTATCCGAAAACGTAATTTAAAAAAAGTCAACTTATCAAATAAAAACATCACAGGCATGTTACATTAAATATGCTTAACGATGATGGCGCCTTTCAATATTAACTTAGTGATATCTTAGTCCGTCCTAATAGCAAACACAAAATGAACAGGATTTATTGAAATTATAGATATAAACATACTAGAGGTATAAATAAAAATAATAGTTTCATTCGAATCAAAGTATAGTATTTTTATTTGTATAATTTTTGGTCATATTATTTATTGTAAGTGCATTTAATATAAATCACAAAATTAATATAGACGCATTTAAGACGCCTAGACGTCCTAGCGAGTGCCTTGCCACTCATGTCCATATCCATTATTAAATTGATATTACCTATTTTGAAGATGAATCTATTATAAACAAACTATGTATCCTAATACCTAAATGATAAATAAAAAATTAAGACATAATTTACCTTTACCTACTGGTCAAAAAATCTACCTATATAACGTTTTTTCCAATTTTTAACAATTATATCACATTTTTGAGTTTATCACAAAATTCCTTAAGTGAACAAATTTCTGAACAACTACAGTCATCTAACACGTATACTCTAACAAAATATTTCTATAATCAAGCATTAACCGGCATTATTTTTTTTAAATCTAGTCATTAAAATATACTAGAATTTTCTTATTATATTTTGGTGCAAAAAAATGATTAGATTAGAAAATAAAAGTATTGTATTTTTAATAACCTAGAACTTATTTTCCTCTATTTTAATATATACTACTATGGTAAAAAAATATTATTAATTACTTAAATAATGTGGGCAATACATACTTAATACGTAAATCATTCTATGACAGTCCTTGAGTTTTGTATAATTATTTACTTAACTTGCTTAATTTATTTATGTCAGATCATAAATGACCATAAGATCTACCAATTATATATTCAATTTAAACCAATTCAAATTACGAATACGATAAGTTCAGGTAATATTCACATTTTATAACAATTTATAACAATTTTCATGACCAATTTTTTACATCTTTGCAATTCACAATGCCATTACTTACACTACTTTACTTTAAATTACATTTCACAATGATTTGAATTTTGACTGAACAATAATTGATTAATCATATTTTTTTTATAATTCAAAGTTTTAAAACACTAATTTCCATTTCGCTCTCGAGACATCGCTGGTAACTTTAAAAAATCTGAGATAAAGTAACAAGAGAAAAATAACAAAAATTTTATGTCCATTATAGCGGTTTAAAATATATGTGTAACAAGGTTTATATAATTGTAATTTAATGGGATATGCTTATTTTGGTTTTCACGAATCTTCCGATGACCTTTATGGCGCGAAAGGCATAGTTGGGGGAAAGCCGTTGGCGCAATAAGTAGTACCCCACCGCATGCATCAGCACCAACATAACGGAAAGCATACCGATGTCCATCCAGAAAGAGACCCCGGACATGCCCATCAGTTTGACGAAGTGGCTGAATATGAGACAAGCATTTAAATATTAATTAATTAAATGAACATTTGCAAAAACACAGAGGCACTCACTCGTCGTCCCCTTCCCAAATGCAAGGTCTTGGGACAGTTCAGATCTAGTGACAAGGACTCGGGACATAGGTACATACAACACTTACAGCTCGAACAACCAACACAAATTGTAATATATAAATATTGATCGCTGAACATGACGAATCGCACCCAGGTCCTACGACGCACCAGCCAGGAACATTTACCAAGCAATATCTTGTATTAACACAAAGCCATAAGCGAATACAAAATTAAGTCCCTACTTTGCGGGCCACCCGCTCGTGAGTCTAATTAGATAAAGCTGTAGAGGTCTCTGGACCAAAAGCAATACTCACACACACAAAAAAAAACTAAATTAAGAGCAACGAATATAGAAAAAATTATTGTACACATCTGATGGATTTCGTCAAATGAAACGAACAAGGAAATTTTACTTTAAAATAGCTCAGCAGCTTAACTTAGCTCAACTTACTTAGGGTTCTTATATTCACAGTATACGACATGCTCTGGACAGATGAGGTCGTCCCTTGGCGGGCCGTAGATGGCCACAATGAGTCCTTCTAGACCATAGCGCATGAAGGAGCAGGCTCTGGCCAACTTCCAGAGTATTGGCAACGGATGGTCACCGCTCCCGATGCCATACACTGCCAGCAGCATGAGAGGCACGCTGAGCACCGGGCCCATGAATACTGAATTCTGAAAAATAATCCACAAATTCTTCATACTTTTATATAAAAATTCCATGAAATTATAATTTTTTTATCATCATCAACTTACTATATCGATATTTATTTTAAATAAATGTAGTTTTGTCCATTTATCCATATTGTATCATATATATATTTGATCAGCAAAGGCGAAAATCTCCAAATACAAACGTATATAAGTAGAATTAAGTATATATTAAGAGAATAAACTGGCTCTCCGGATACCTAAACTCACCAAACGAAAGACAGTCGCAGTTTAATATTACTCTGAGGGTGTAGTCCAACCCCGGTTGAGCCGACCCATTCATGCTGCAACCATAAATCGGCAACAGCGTGTATCTAGCAGTGGTAAAATCTATTAATGTTTGGACAAAATTGACCAGTCCAACAGACACTGGTTCCTAGACATCTTACGAATCCACTTCATGTTGATCATTGTTTTGCTTCGTCGTTTCCAAGTGGGTCTGTATGAATTGGCTGTCACAATATGTTCGAATATAATATGTATTTAAGAGCGTATAAGCATTTGCAAAGGAAAAGCACTTTTAAGATGACATCGGCAATTAAGATGAGAGTCAAAAGTACTACAGTAGTCAAACATGGACTTTAGCTATTTAAAAAACGATGAACAATAATCAATAATACTATAATATCGTGGCTGTCCGGTCACATGGGATTCGAAGTCATTTCCGCGTATAGCTGCCAACCAGATATGAGGTCACAGAAACCAGCCTAGAGTGCATCTCTACTTCCAACAGCATTCAACTCAACGAATACCTCCTCCGTCTATTAATTTTACGATAACGTTAATATTATATGTAACTACTAAATGAAATTATGAGTACAAAAAAACACTCACAACAACACTTAAACTAGAGGATATCACAGTTCCCATGCTCTCCGATATCAAAGCGATCAGTATACAGACAGATATGAACATCACAATCCTGGTCGTTTCCATCGGCTGTGACGTCAGCGGGTACACAATTGCCAAGTAGATCAGCGAGAAGAATATAGTCGCAGGAGTCCGGGAGATGACCAACGCAGCGTAATATGGCTTGAGACCGTACCAACGATTGAAGTACTCCCTTTTTATTAATTGCACTTCTTTTGGAACTGAAAACATAGATACACTTTTAAAAAGTTGTTTAGAAAGATAAAGGGCAACTGCTTAAAGGTCAAGGTTTCTCTGGTATAATCTGCCTATCAAACATAGCGATTACAATTAATTTTCTCAACTTAAGACTATCATATGTATTGAAATCTTAAAAAGCAATTTTTAGGTGGTAGAATCACCCTGCAGTTATTTAGCCCCCCCCCTCTCCCACTCTTCCTTCTCTTTTCTTCCGGTCGCCATAGGAGGGAATAGTACCAACTTAAAATATCAGCATATACCTGGTTTCATAGGAATGTAGAGATATTGGATTATCTAATTACTGTAATAGAGAAATTCATCGAGGGATAACCCTTTGATTTCGAAAATATTTTGTGTAGACTTACAAGCTAGTAATACCGGCATCATAGGGATATAAAGCATAGCGATGATGCACGCGTAGCAGAATCCAAAGTTGAATATGGTCTTAGAAGCGTCGTAGCCAATCTTATAAAACAGCATCGCAATAACGAAGCCCAAGAATAAATGCAGCCCAACTCGCAGCCATAAGTAACCCTGAAAGTAAGGCAAGGTAAATACAAATCGAGAAGTCACACAATCACATCGGTATCGTCTGGTTATTATTTGGTACTACAGCCACATGACCTGGTGGCAGTCGACCAGATATTTTAGTAACTCTATTTATTTTCAGATCTGTGTTTGTATGATTGACAATGCATCCAAATTTCCTTTCGATCTGATCATTTTACGATATGTATGAAGATACTGTTATATAATTTACTAAGGTGATATTATCCGTTTATACGCAGAAGACTATAATAATCTAGTAGTATCTGGAGGCTCTATAATAATGCAGATGGGTGAAAACGTATCTGAGTACCTCGTCACCAGTTACTGTGTCTCCCGATCCCTACACTCGTCAGACGAAATAGTTATGCTGCTATTTAACACTGATATTCTGTGAGGGCGTGCTCCATCCCTGTCGAGTCGAACTATTCAAGCTTTAAGTAGAAACAAAATGTTGCGTGACTTTTCTGTTGATGGTGATTCCTTGACAAGAAATCATAATGCTGATGCGTTGTCACCCTTGAGGAATGAGATGGAGTGCCTCACCAATAATAAAGGTATCCGGATCCCTGCACTCATCAGACGAAAAACGGCAGCATTATACTGGTACTCTGTGAGGGCGTGGTCCTACCTCGGTCGAGCTGACCCATTTATTCTAGCTCATGCATTCATGCAGCTAGATACACTCTGCAGCGTAACTCTACCATTGTCGAAAACTGGCTCTACAGACTCAGGGTGACAAGGCGTCGTCGTATCGTTATTTCTAATGCCGGTTTGGTGGTCCACCGACCACAGAAACCAATGTCCTAAGTGAACTACGCTGTGTTATTACCCTCACTTCTAAACCAATATAGTGTTCGGCAATTCTCTTACTCTATTCCTAGCAGTCTGCAGCAACATCCTCTTCAACAAAACGACGAACTGAGTTGACGCCGTGCTTTCATATCTGTAGGTATGTCTCTGTACACCTCCGGCATTCAGCTGTTCTATCTCCATCGCCTCGTACCGATCGAGGACCTCGTAGTCCCTCCATCGCTGACATTTCCCGTTATCTACAGCTGTCACCATCCTTTCCACATGATAGCCGTACTCTCCGCTCGATACTTCTATTACTGGAATTTAAAACGTGAATATTTAATGTTAACATCCTGCTAGTCGACTTTGAAAAGGATATCTATACCGACTGGTGGCCGTATTCATAATTCTCTAGTTATAACCGTGAACATCAATTGCGCAGGATTTAATTATGATGATATTAATCGCAGCAAAATATTTTTCTGATTATTATAAGATGATGTACCTGACCTGCACATGATTTAGTACCATTTGTGAAAAAACTCGAGGCTCTCAGTCATTATCAGCTTCCATATTTTGATCTAATATGGGATGGTTATAAGATTGGAAAAAGGTCCATTTGCACTGATAGAGAAAGCTTGAATACCAAAACTTTGTGTCCAATGAATACTGTTAGCGGGGAATCAGAAGCCAGGTGCCCACTTGAAACTTTAAAAGCCCAAAAAATCTACACAGATCTACAGTGTTATTTGAATGACCTTTAACAGTTTTTTTAATTTACTTATCCCAACTTACCAAAGTCTGCAGGATTATAAGTTTTAGGGCAAGGCAACTGCAGCTCCTTCAGGAAGGGTACAACTCCTGACGCCGTGCCCTGATATGCACAGCGTCCATCAGCCACCACGTACACATGGTCAAACACGGAGAACAGGCGCGCTGAGGGAGTGTGGAGGGAACAGACCACCGTGCGACCGCCACGAGCAACTCGCTTCAGCAAGGATACGCATGTCGAAGAGGCCACGTCGTCTAAACCACTAAAATAGTATTTTTTATTTTTTATAAAATAAGGGTAACAAACAAACTGCAGTGACCTTGCCGGTCATGGCACCACCGCGCGCATAAGATATCCTGTGTCTTCACTATTAAGATGAAATACCACGCTGTAAACAAAAACCACACAAAACACAGTAGCACACTGGTACTGTAAAGGCGAGGTCCGTCCTCGGTAAAGCCGAAGTTTTATTATTTTATTGAAATAAATAAAATAAATCAATAAATAAATATTTCGACCAAGTGTATGTTAAGTTAATATTTAAGTTTTTAATTTTAATTTAATAACAGTATATACAGGAAATGATGAAAATGGAGATAATCATTCGAGAATATCAATTCACGGAAGATGTTAACAACTCTGTTGGGATATTTCTCTAAAGAAAATAAGTGGTTTAATGAAACCCCTTAACTGTAATGTTAGGTTAGGTTAATGTCACTAAAACAATTAAGGGATTTGATCAATTTGCTTACTTTCTTTAGGCAAATCACCCCACAGTGTTGTTAATTTAACATCTACCTTAGGCATTTGATCAAATTTCCATTTTCTTTATTTCCCTGCAACAGATTCATACTTAAATGACTGGTTAGCACATAACTCATGAAATAAAATAATTGATTTATAAATTGATAAAAATTTTAAAGCATACAGTTGCAGTTATTCTAATCTAATAATAAGCTATCTAAATTTAAAGTTGTTGAGGCTCCAATAACCTAATCGCGTAGGACCTTACTGCGAAGCTAGGTTTCTTAGGCTAGAATCCGTAGTTCGACTAAGGCCGTGAACCGTCTCCTAGCAACGAGCATTTCAAGGTACGTTTATTTTACAGAAATATTAGTAATACCAATAGCACAGCTAAATTTTTTAGGACAATAAAATAAAAAAAATTGACCGATGATCATAAAGAATTTTGAATAACCAGGAATTTATCATATTTTTATTTATTTATTTATTTATTTGCACAAGTAAAACAAACATTGCACAAAAAGGCGGACTTAATGTCTATATATATAATGGAGATACTTTTTTTTAAACTATATAAATGCAAAAAATATTAATAGAGATAATTTATATATTAATTAAAGTTATCTCTTGTTATTTTAAGAAATATTGCACAGTTCACCTGAATATAAGGAATTACTATGGGCCCCCAAGCCAAATACAGAAATGTTATTCAATTCGACTGAAAACCATGCCCAATTAAACTAACAAACAAACAAAATTAGCATTTTTTTCACTTCGATCACACGATGGTCTCATAAGTTTCATACAAAATTGGAGTAACTTGTAAGTATTCGCAAGTTATACACTTATATGGATCCTCGACGTAAAGTGTTGACTTTAAAGTTGTTTAACGACTAAGATGGAATGCTTCCTTCGCAGGGTTTGTGATTATTTTACTCCCCGCGCCAAACACAGCAAGGGTATTAGTTGTTAAATCTATTCTATGATTATAGATGAATGCGGAATGATTCCAACACAGAAACAATCACATGTCGTTTCTCTGATCGTTAGTTCTGATGCAGGTTGGAAACACAGAAGAGAAGCACAGACGGTGCGTACGTAGAACCGGAAACCAGGTTCTATCGCGCAAGTAGTGGGCGGGTGGGTGTTATGCGAGCGATACTCTCTACAGAACGCCTATATGCCAACATCGACTCACGGGTGTGTGACGCTGCAGAGACAAGGGTAACGCCTGCAGCGAACGATGCACATTAGGATCGCACGTGGATACCTAACGATATCCTTCAAAGCGACCATTATCCTAATTCGGTTTCTACCACTGGACATCCTGCTGGAGATGGATACGCGGCTTCCTCCAGGACGACGTCAAGCCCTTGGATCCGAGAGAGGTGCAGAAGCAGGAGCGGCTCCAGGAGCTACGGAACTTTCGCTCTCCTATCGAACTTCGAAGCCTGGCTGCGTTTGGGGGTGCGTACGTCACCTTTCGGTTGACGCAAGGGATACCGAACATGGATGCTATGGTGAGCACCTGAACAGGGTCAGACGGAAGTTCAAGCAATCAATTCTAGTCCAGAGGATTAAGCATGACCTCTCTCCACCAGTTCCTGTAGTGGCTCCGCATAATCTTCCCATAAAGAAGCTGGGTATCTTTAGAACATCCCATTCCTCCCAACATCAAAAAAAAGACCTGAATACCAATAATTTGTGGTATGCAGAGATTGGTTTCAGTGGGGAATCGAAACCAATGCAATAGTATGTAGTTAGTTAGTGTAAGGCAGTCTCTTCCTCACAATTATTGGATAGAAAAATAAAAAGAACAAAAAATTTTAAAGTCTCTATTTTTTTATCTCGAATAGATATTATTCTAAAACCGTACACGATACGCAAGTATGAAATGCTTGCGATGACCCGAGGTCTTCTTTATTTTAAACCTACTTAAATAACACAACCAATGTTGTTTGTTCTAGCAAATTTTCAAATAAAGAAGACCTCGAATTGTACATTTTCATACTAGGTCACGGTAAGCAACTAAACCCTACATTCTAATTGATGAACAAACCTACGCAATGACTAAACATAAACTATCATCGAACAAGGAAACTTTAATAAAAATAACATCATCTATAAGATTAAGAAATTCCAAAAGTGCTCAGTAATCACCCAATATATTTATTAATATGTAAACATAAATTAAAACTATCAATAAAAAAAATTATTAAAAAATTCTGGCTACTGCTTTCATTATTTAAAAACAAATACTAATTAGACTGCACTGAATAGGGTTCTGTTGTACAAAATTTTAATGTATAATAAAAAAGGGCTGGATTTATTTAGTGTCGAGAGTTATCGTGTTAACTTGTCATCTCATTTCGTAGTGGAAATTGTTTCTTCTTCTCATTTATATATGATATAACTTTTTTTTTTCTTTTATTATATTTATTTATTTAATCTCTTGTAAAATCATTATTAAACACGTTTTTTAATAGTAATTAGCGGACTTAAATCCTTTTGGCATTCTCTACCCGATGTACTGCGATGATCTACCCGATTGGGGTGACAGACGAGCACAAAATTCACCTGAGCCTGCGCCTAATAACATCTATAACGATCCTCAAAAAGTTTATCTCTAGCTTCAGAATGAATGGGTCAACTCAAAAGGGGTAGGACCATGCCCCCACAGAATAACTAGTGAGTGTAGGGATCTGGAGACCTTTATAACTGGTGACATGTCCTTCCATCTCAGTCCTCAAGGGTGACAACAACGTAACAGTGACATAGTGTGTACCTCATTACCTGAGAGTCTCCGAATCACTACACCCAACAAATTAAACACAGCATCCATACTGCTGCTAGAAACAAACTCTACAGAACTCAAGCTGAACGCTCTACCACTTAAACTTTTTTTCGTTTACAAAACACGAAACTATATAAGAGGCACAAATGCTTGATATTATAACACTTATATTAAATAAATTTCTCACTAAAAACATGTAAATCCGTTGAGTATTTGAAAAGAGTAAAATTTCTTAATCGCTTTTAGAAAATATATTTGCATACTGAAGTGGATAGCTTGTTACGATTTATCTTATAATATTATGTAAGATGTATTTGATATAAATACGTTTTTTTACTATCGACGGTGACAAACGAGCACAACGGCTTCCCTAATGGTAAGCGACACCCGCGGCCCATGTCATCCATAAAATAACAAGGGTCACCGGTTCTGGCAGAATAGTTCGGCACTACCGGGGGCGGGCACGGCCTCACGCCAGTGTGAAATAGCAGCACAAAGCCGCTGTGTTTCGTATGGTGAGTGTAGGGATCCGGAAACCCCCAACATATATCGATGCATCCCATTTCAGTCCTCAGGGGTGACATCGCATCTTGAATATTTCTATAGGATGGATTTAGATGTTTTAGGCTACTAACTATATACATAACTAACCATCAGGTGAAATGTGTGTTCCATTATTTTACAATGGTAGAGCTACGCTGCAGTTTGTTTCTGCAGAATGAATGGGTCAGCTCGACCGCGGAAGGTTCACGTCCTCACAGAATACCAGCGCTAAATAGCAGCATAATGCTGCTGTGTTTCGTCTAGTGAGGATACAGGAACAGCTACGACCTAAGATTAAGCTATATCCAAATGATATCCTATATATTTCTGTACAAAGTGATTAACGCACTAGTAGATTGATCCTACTTGCTATCGCGTATTACTTAATATACCCCGGAAGCCAATACAGCAACTTTTTATTATCTCTAAGTGCAAAACGAGGTTGATGTTACAGTCTCCTATCGTACGGATTTACGATGAATATAATGCTGTAACAAGAAAAAACACTAAAATCGATATATTTCACGATTCAATCGGTTATTTCAAGCGTAAAATGCTGAAAGCATTCCAAGCGCCAGCTTAGCGGTTGCTGTTTATAAATTTTATTTCTGTTTTTATTCATTTCCATGACAATTTATAAAATTTTAATTTATATCGTGTGGTGTATATTTTATATCGTGTGGTCTTTCTAGATTTTAATCGCTTTTTAATTGTTTAATCTCTATATTGTTTATGGTTGTTGACGACATTTATATATTTTATTATGATTCATATTATTTTATTACGATATTATTTAGTTTATTACATTTTGTTAATTTATTTCTGTTTTTTGTTTTTATTTTGAATTAGTTATTGTTTAGTTTTCTCCATTAATTAATTTTTGCAACACGATAACCGTTACTCATAACAAATGATGTGTTCATCTTTAATTGGTGCATGCATGTTCTATGTATGCACTGTAGATGACCCAAATTAAACAAATAAAATAAAATAGTAAGTGTAGGCATCCAGAGACCTTTATTACTGGTGACGAGGCATTCCATCTCAGTCCTCAAGGTTCACAACGCATGTGCATTATGATTCCTTGTAAAGGATGAATATAGATGTCATGGCCCGCAGGAATCACTTGCCATCAGGTGTACCATGTGCTCATTTGTCACCCAAAATATCATAGAAATGTGAAGTTTTCCATATTTATGGTCATCATCATCACCATTATACTATTCATTAAATAAAATAAATAAATAAATAAAATTGATCAGCATCACCGCCATCCATAGTCCACTGCTGAACATAGACCCATAGATATATATTATATTTACAGTCATTATAAATATATATTTTACTCATCTACGTCTACTTTGAATATTCCGTTAATTTTTGAATTTGATATTCTATGTATCTTTGACATTATCCTTCTTAGCATAAGGTGATATGATAGTACAAGGACATCGATTGTTTAGGAATAGACATTTAGCGGTTCGTGACTTAGGGAACTTTCGCATACACAGCTAATGTAAAATATAACGCATATACGCGACGGCAATGGTTAAGTATTTAAATATTTGCCTTGCAACACTCCAGTTAACCACTCCAACTAACTGAAAGATAGTTCATGGCAGCAGTCGAATGGTGGATTCGAATCTACCTACCTTAAGCTCCAAAGACCTCATATTAGGATATTGACGCTTCATTTATTTGTATAATTTTAATATATAACTTCCGGCTCAGGATAAATGTTCAACTATAGCTCATTTTCAAACTCGATTGTAGAGGAATGTGTGAGGAATGAAATTTGCAAACGAAACGATTCGTGAATGTTTGTAAAACAATTTTAAAATATTAACACAAAAAGATTACCAATCTATAGAAGAACAGTTTTGTGATAAATTTAAAATCATACTCATTGTAAATAAATGAATACCTAAATATTAAATACTTAAAATGATTTGTTTGTTTGATGGAAATTATATTAATTAATTTCAGTTAAATATTTTTTAAACAGTGGCCGAGGGGAATACCAAGTTGGAGCATAATGATACTTTGTTTTATGGGCTGAGTGTAGAAATCCAGGGATATAAATACTGGTAACGATGGATAGTTCTTAAGAATGGATACAAGTATATATGACTCACAATCATTACTTACCAACAGGTAATCTGTTTGTCACCCTTAGAACCCTAAATCAAATCTCCACAATGACTCACTCTTCTAATAAAACATAACCAACTACAAACATACAAACAATAAGAATATATAGTCAATTAAAAGAATTTGTGTACAATTATAGAACGCAATAAAATTTAATTTAATTCTCGATTGTTTTTTAGAGTAAAACATGATCACTGCCTTAAATATCATAAGGAAAGGCATGTCTAAGAAATAATGTGAAAAAAGTTGCGAAGACATAAGAAGTACGCCGGGAATTGCATGTTGGACTATGATCTAACACCCTCTATATAGGAGTGGCCTACGCTTCTCTAACAGTGGGTACACCAGAAAAAAAAAAGTAAGTAGTGTCATATATAGTATCATATACATATATTGACACTACTTACCTTTTTTTTAGCTTTGAACAATATTTTGAATTTATTATGATTCGTTTCGATCAATATTTAATATTTTCTATCTATTCTTTTTATTGGCAAAGCTGAAATACGCGTCCGACCGTCCATACGTGCTTATACCGGATATTACTAAACATTTAGTTGTTTTGGTTTTCACCGATGAATAGAGCGAATTTGTGTATATTTTATAATAAATGTTTAATCGTGTTATACGTAGTTAAATATCCGATTAACTCTTAATGTAAAGACAAAATAAATCTCACGTCGTAGGTTCATCCAGAAAGATAACGGGTGGGTTATTCAACAGCTCCAGAGCTATAGACAGCCGCTTCCTCTCTCCTCCCGATAGCCTTTCGGTCGTTGTATCCTGCGCTTTGTCCAATCTTAGTAACTGCACAATCTCTTCTACCTGCAATTAAAAAAAAACTTCTACCAAACTAAAGTTAAACTACAAAGGTCGTTAACTCAATTATATATAAAATAATATTTCCGTAAGACTTGCTAAAATAAGGAACAGTTTTTTTTTGATGTCAGAGGTGGCAAACGATCGTACAGTTCACCTATCAGAAAGTGATTCCATCAGCCCATAATACTCACATTCATTCTTGATAAGATGGTGACTCCCCCTGAAGACTGAGCCTTAACCAGTAGCAGGTTACAAACTCTTATGTCAAAGCGAGTTATTGACACAACATTTTTATAATGTCAGGGGTAGCAAACTCAACAAAAATACAAATTGCACATGATTTGTTATCCCTGTAGACTGGAATGTAACGCCTAGTCGCTTGTAATTGGGTTCCCTAATCCTTACACTAATCAGGCGAAACACAGCAAGTTTATGCGGCCATTTCACGTTGATATTCTGTTAGATTGTTTCTTGAAATAGCAATAACGAACTGCTAAATCATGTGCATCTTGAATATTGAAGATGAATTTAAATGTCATAATGTGATTTTAACGAGACGAAGATGCCGATGTGGTCAACAACATTAATCTTTATTATAGCGTATGTCTGTATTAAAAGAAGATCCAACATGGATGTACGTGACACGATGAGAAAATAGAATCCTGTACGGAACTACTTTTTTAAAATGTGTTAAAAAGAATACGTATTTCATTGCAGAAACATTATCATGATCAAAAATTGTCACAAAGTACGATCCTGACTCCATCTGCAAACTTGCATAGGTCATAAGTTGATTATGAAAATGGTTATTTCTGTGTTAATGATTATTAAATTCAATAATTTAATTGGGTATATTATAACATGCTAATCATAATATAATATAATAAATAGTTTATATTCCAATGTGATTAATATTTAATTAATTTTTAATACTTAATAGTCTATATAAGTTTATATAAATAGAATAGACAAGACGGTGTTATACACCGTCTCTTGGTTGGAATAAAGCAAACTTACAAATTTTAATTTATTTTTGACACCTATATACTCCTATGCAAATGAGTTATATATTCTAACAAGTAATAAGTAGTTCTATACGGTGTGTATATAAATCAAAACAATGACTAACCATAAATTATGGTCATCTAAAGTGTTATTATAAAAATTATTGCTATTAAAGGCTGGGCGAGGTCAATTTTACTTTATATTTGAATCGGACTATCGACTTAATAACGTTGCCTTGAAAACGACATTTCAATGTCGAAAATGATCAGAGTTTTGTTACGTTCAATGATGTTGAACGTTTCACAAAGCTGATAGCTGATTACTTGCCCTGCTAGCTCAATGTCTAAGCGGTCGTTTTTAATTTCACTATACACGAGCAGAGTTCCATTACCACGTGCGACAGTGAAAGAAAAGATAGAAGGAATAAATTTTAAAAAATATAAATTTTACAACTAATAAAGTCCAAAAGTCCCCAATGGAACAGATCGACGAACTGTGCTCCAGCATCCATATATAGAGGTCTACGATCAACAACGGTATAAATGTATAATAAAAATATTTAAATTGATAAAAATCTTTATTCTTTAACCAGTTACGGTTTATTTATAACCTGGGTAGAAATTATATTGTAAGTGTAATAAATTACGTGCGGCGGAATATCCCGCTCATTCTAGAGCTAAAGCCATGATACATTTTTGGTAACATTAATATAAATTTATTAACCATAAAGAAAATTAAAAATGATAACATATTAAGAAAGAAAGAAAATCAAAAATGTATATATGTTCCTGAATTCATGTGTGTGTCTTGTTAATGGTATTATTGATGTGCTTGTTTAAGTCTTGCAACATATATAATATATATATATATATATATGTATATATATATATATATGTATATATATATATATATATATATATTATATATATATATATATATATATATATATATATATATATATATATATATATATATATATTTAAGCGATCGTCTTCAGTAGTGCTTTAGTAATGTGTCAAGTAAGCTGTTACTTTACTTTTCTTTTTTTATTTACAAATAAAAGACGAATCAACATAAAAGTTAAAAAAAGCTTTTATTTAAAAGCTGCCTTATCTTCAAAACTATAAGTAATATAAAGCTATTATCAAACACTTGACGTTTAGACCGGTTTCTGTTATTCATGCTACAGATTGGAGATGACGACCTGACAGAGTAACAGCATATAGCATAACGCTGCGTTTCAAATGGCTAGTGTGGGACTCTTTTGAACTTTGTTGTGGATGGATGTACATATATGTCATGGGTCGCAGCCATCAGGTGAACTGTATGTATATTATTTGTCACCCAAAATAATCTGACGAATATATATATATATATCGGGATCACTCACCAGACGAAACACAGCAACATTATGCTCAACATCATTATCATCATACTATTAATTAAATAAAATATCAAATCATCACCACAGCCTGCGGCTTGGCAAACTCCCATACATATAAATTAATGGTCATTATATATTTGTATCTACTTACGTGTACGTCTTATGTGTATTTTCAGTTACCAGTTATAAAAAAACCGGGAAAGATTTTCTAAAACTTACAATGACAGCTTTCTTCCGCTTAGACATTTCGTTCCCGAGCTTGAGATCGGCAGCCATGATCATTGCCTCTTTCACGGTGATGAGCGGCTGCAGCAGATCCTCCTGCATGATGTACCGGGACAGCTTCCTGAACTGCCGCAAATCTCTCGCCTCGCCATTTGTTGAGATTATACCGCTAGCGCCGTTCACCCTAAGACCCAAAATAAAATTAAAACTAATAAGATAAAAAATTATATATTCTTATTAAGTTAACCTTTACTTACTATTAATTACTTTTTTTTATGAAGTTGTATATATTGTATCATCTATTCCTGTCGTTGTTAAATTTAGTCATTGCTTTATTAATAATAATAACGAAAGACCCTATTGCTTATTTGCTCACGACCATTATCGGAGCTTACTTCGAATGCAGACGTATTTTTTTTATTTCTAAATAAACTTCAGAAAATAATTCGATATATTAAACATTCCAATTTATTATCGACCATTTTAAAAATCGTTTCTTTCTTGTTTTAAAATCGTGTGTCATGTGGAAGGATTTGCTTTGCGGATTCGCAACATATTCGTTTTATAATTTTTGATTTTATGAATTGCATCGTTTTAATGTAAAATTGTTTGTTGTTTTTAACGTTCCTCATTTAAATAAATCATTGAAACAGTTACATAAGCCAGTATACATAATATCATTCGTAGCTCTAACAATCGTATTTTATGTATGCATGTATCAGGAATACCTATTTCAATATAAATTTGAATTAGGAATTATATATATGTATATATTATATGTCTATAGATATACATACATATAAATATATATATCAATTTGTATCTATATATAAAGGATGTAATTAAAAATTATAAATGCACACTACGTATGAGTGTACATTTTTCGAACACCATTATTTTAATATTTTAATGTTATAGTTTCTAATCAGTCATCTTTGTCATTATTTTAAATGGATAACGATGATAATATTCTACGAAAGTAGAACTTATAGCGTGCCGATATCGCTTCTATATGTAATTTACGTGCGTCGTTTGCCTTGGCTGATGACTTCCCGTTTTCCCATTAATGATATAACGCATTGATGATATTAAAAAAAACTGAAATTCTTACACAACGAATGATATACTCCTGATGGATATCGATCAAGGCGATAGCTTCTAGTTATCGCCAGATAACATCTACTGCACATGATATATTACAGTGCCATAAGAATTTTTATTTTATTTTAATACAACCAAGAACAGAATTACATGTAACCTTATTCCAACAGTGGTAGAGCTACGCTACAGTTTGTGTCTAGCCGCAGAATGAAAGGGTCAGCTACACTGGGGTAGGACTACGCCCTCATAGAACACTGGTGACGAGGCGTTCCATCTGGATCCTCAAGGGTAACAACGCATCTGCACTATAATTCCTTGTCAAGGATGAATGTAGATGTCATGGGCCTGTATCTGAATGTAATAAAAAAGATAACTAAAGATTCAATGAAAATTAACTATTTATACATTTATAATATGAACATAAATAAACTAAACTAACTAATTATGAATTAA
The DNA here is from genome assembly GCA_029286865.1 of Teinopalpus imperialis. NCBI lineage: Eukaryota > Metazoa > Arthropoda > Insecta > Lepidoptera > Papilionidae > Teinopalpus > Teinopalpus imperialis. Next base: position 2,204,332 of record JAGSMU010000039.1, read on the forward strand.
TAATAATGACAGAAATAAAATTTTCTTAGAGTATTTTGAGTTTTGATAATATTAACTTCAAAATTATCTAATTTGTACAATAGATTTATCCTCACTAATAAATTATTTGTAGCATCTGCATAGACAAGGTATTTGTGAGTGAGAGCTGCATTGAAGATTGTTTCTAACAGCAGAGTGAATGGGTCAGCTCAACCAGGGTAGGACCACGCCCTCACAGAATACCGGTGTGAAGTAGCAGCATAACGCTGCTGTGTTTCGTAAGGTGAGTCTTTTATTACTGTTGACGAGGCATTCCATCTCGTTTCCTCAAGGGTGACAACGCATCTGCATTATGATTGCTTGTCAAGGATGAACGTAGATGTCATAGGCCGCAGGAATCACTTAACATCAGGTGAACTGTGTGCTCGTTTGTATTTCTCAATGTGATAAATAAAAAAAAAGTGGTACCCTAGCTTTATTCTGTGCAGTTTATAAGTAAAGTGTGGTATAGGGTATCACGGTATACGATTGGGAACTTTAAAGGATTTCTGGCTTAGCCGTTCGGGGTTCTTTAAACATAGAGGCACTCACTCGTCGTCCCCTTATATAATCCGATGTAATGTGTATTCAAAGATTCAGTTTCAGTTTTATTATTATTATTATCTTATTACACTGAGAGTAACAAACGAGCACACAGTTCACCTGATGGCAAGTGATTCCTGCGGCCAATGACATCTGCATTCATCCCTGATAAGGAATCATAATGCAGATGTGTTTTTACCCCCGAGGACCGAGATGTAACGCCTCGTCGCCAATGTTCTGTGAGGGAGTGGTCCTACCCCGATGTAGCTGACGCATTCATTATGCGAATAAACACAAACTGTAGCATAGCTCTACCAAATAAAACACAACCAGACGCGAAAACCAAAAATTTGTAATACACAAATATTATTCCTAGGTATTTTAACTACTACACCGCGTGGCCGTGATAACGAATAGGTAAAGGGCAAATGCCTTCTATAACTTTACTATTTTTTTCAAATTCTTAGCTATGATCGATGAGCGTGGTGCTCAGATACCAAGGTTTCACCATAAGACAACTTTTTTAATACGGAACTTAAAAGAAGAGATTCTCGGTATAGCTGATTACAAAGATTTTATATGCGTTAATATCCTACTGGTTTAGGGTAAGGTCTGCAAAACTAAAAGTCGTATTCAAATTCGCTAATGGACCATTAATGTGAATTATTTCCCAGGACAAACATTTTTACCTGCCACGGAGAATGGGGCTCACATTTCACAAACACTAAACTTATAACTTACCTATAACCTGCAAGTACGTTCAACAAAGTGCTTTTTCCAGCTCCCGACGGCCCCAAGATGGCAGTAAGCTGTCCTGATCGGAACTCCCCGTGGATGCCACGAAGTATTAGTTTTGGAACTGTAACAATAGTAGCAATTTATAGCAATTAGTAATTTATTAAATAATTATATCTGAATTATGTTATAGTTTCTTAATTATATTATGGGTATTAAGGAATGTCTGTTTTTATGGCTTTTATCGGGCTAATTAGCCCGAAGACTTTTACAGCTTTACCGGGTTGAAAAGTGGCCGAGCGCTTAGGGCACTCAGCCTAGATCTTCCTGTACTGGTAACTAGCACGAAGGTTTCCGAGACGAAGCCTCATCCTATACCGTTACACTGTGCACGAAAGCAACTGACTCGAGGGTGCCCGAAAGGGACCATGGCTCAGTCTGTTGCTATTAAATGATTATCAAAGAAATTATGCTAGATAGGACAAATATGGAGTTTGACAAACAATAGTGGATACACTGCAGCTTGTGTTTATCTCCGAGATTAATGGGTTGGCACGACCGGAAAAAAAACACTCCCTCATAGAATACCAGCCTAAAAATAAAAGCTTAGCACCGCTGCGTTTCGTATGGCAACTGCAGGGAACCGGAGCAGGTAACAAGGCATTCCATTTGCGATACCCCTGACGGGTGACGACACCATTCGCATCTTGAATCTTTGATAACAATCGATGTAAATGGTTACGAGCTGAATTAACCTAAAATTAAAATAATATATTTAACAATATTTCTTAACTCTTCCAACCCCAATATAATACAAGCGTGGACCCCATACGCAGGAATTTTATTTCCTTGTTTATTATGAACCACATATCTATTTAGATTAATAAAGTCCTTGTTAGACTGAACAAGGCCTTCACAGTCTGATCTTAAAATCTTCAGACTGACAAGGTTCCTTAGATTATATGTAAAGATCAAGGTCTCAAGACACATTCAATTGTTATTTGATTTGCATAAATATACGGAGAAAAAATAACACAAATTAGACAAAAATTATGCAGCAATTACTTGCAAATTTTGTCGAGTAATGTGTGTTTGAGTGCGTGCATGCGCATGTGTGACAGTGCGTATGCGTGATAGTGTGCGTGTGTGTTAGTGTGTGAGTGCCACACGCACACTGAGTGTGTTTTTTTATGGGGGGCAAAAACGCCATTGCGCGTGGAGTGTCGGACTCAACCGCGGTGTGTAAGCGTGTTTGTGAAACAGTCAGTTAGACCCTTTTCTGGGCAAAACTTCCTCAAAAGTATGTTTTAAAAGATAAGATCGTTATTGTGATATTAACTCCCTTCTTGTTGATAGAGCTTCGTCCCTCAAGCGTTATTTTACCTTCTTAAAGTTACATCGACTATTATAGTATATGTAGATTATTTATTTTACCTTTTTTTAACACAAATTTTAAAAAACCCGAAGACCTAGATGAGTATTTGATTAAGATAAATGCGATGTTCGACCGAATTACGCAAACAGGAAACAGAGCTGCATCAAGGGTAAATAATTTGAAATGATAATATTTATATAATATGAATAAATTATCAACAAGATTATATAATACAAAATGTTAATCGATACGAAATTCCATACTTATAATTTATTGCTTTATAATTTTTTCATTTATCATTATAGTTCATTTTTTAATTTGAATTTAATTATTTGCCAGCTACATGATTGTCATGGTCTAGCAAATAATAAAGTACATACACTTAGGTAGGTAACGCTAAGGTAAGGCCAGGCATGCAAATACCAAGAAAAAAAATGTATTCCTTATCATCGTTTCATTCATCACCAAAGCTGAACATAAACCTCCACCCACAGACCGTCACAGGATACACTTGATCGCCACCACTCGCATCTAGAGGAATCCTACACTGCGTGGAGACTTCTCCTCCTCCCTCATCGGTCATCAGTTCTACAAGCTGTACGTTCGCACCATTGCCACTTCAAAACTTCACTTTTTAACAGAGGTAGAGCTACAATGCAGTTTGTTTCTAGCTGCATAACGAATGGCCCAGCTCGAACGGGGTAAGGACTACGCCCTTGCAGAATACCAACTTGAAATAGCAGCATAATGCTGCTGTGTTTCATCTGGTGAATGTAGGTATCGGGAGATCTTTATTACTGATGACGACGCATTCCATCTCAGCCCTCAAGCGTGACAACGCATCTGCATGACGATTCCTTGCCAAGGATGAATGTAGATGTGATGGGCCGCAGGAATCACTTTCCATCAGAGCTGGGTGCTCGAACTAATGAAAAAAAATTGTGAATAATAAAAAAAAGTTATTATCACACCAGAAGAATAATATAGTATGAAAAGAGATATCTGCCCCGCAATCGACTAGTGGGAAATATCTTTAGATGCCTAATGTGTGCTCGTTCGTTACTCTCAATTTAATTTAAAAAAAAACCACTTGATGGTAAGCGATGGCTATAACAATTAAAATAATATTTAAATCAATTTTATTTACAAAAATCATTTATTTTATAAAACTACATTAAAATTCATTCCTTTAATAAACGAATCTTTTTTAAAAAGGTCTTATTTTTTAAACGCTCATGTTAATGAGCCCAGATTGGGAAACGATGCATGTTGGGGAACGGATTCGAAGCAACAACCGCTGGTCCTGGTAATATGACGATTTATAATTACTGACTACTGCATCTTACCGGGTTCGATTCCCAGTCGAGAATCAATGTTGTTTTATGTAACAAAAAATTACTTATATATGTATTTATCAAGTATTTTATGTATGTACCTGATAATTGCATCTGAACGTTCCTTCGATCCCATGCGCATTCAATACGTCGGACTAATGAGTCAGGACGACGAGACCCTTTTTTAATACCTGCTGCTTACGGAACGATAACATAACCCGCGAAGGTTATATCGGTCGAATTCATACAGAATAATGACCTTTTAAAGATGTATATTATTATATATGAGACGACAGCTTATATTTTAAAGTGGTTCGATGTTTTATTGAAATGTTCTTAATCAGCAAATACTATGTTGCATATTGGAAAAAATATACACTCCTTTTTTACGATATAATAATATGCAAGAATTTAAATTAACTTTATATGTAAATTTTTAATGTCAATAGAAATAAAAACGTGAAATATTATAAGGTGACTTTGGTTTTTTTACTAAGAATAAGAATATAACCGAGAATATAATTCAGATATAAGAGACATTATTACATATTTTTATGCAATTTAAAGGTTATTTTATTGAGTATTATTAGAAAGAAGTTCATCAGGTGGTAATTGATGACGGCGACCCATAAACATCAACATCTATCCTGAATAAAGATTCAAGATGCGTAATTACGTCTGTAGATTGTACGCAATGCTTCACTTCTAGTATTTTTTTTTCGGGCTTATGGCCGCTCTTAACCCGAGGGCTTTTACAGTTTCACCTGGTTGAGAGGTGACCGAGCGCTTATGGCACTCAGTCGAGAGGGCAGCACAAGGGCTCCCGAGAGGGAGCCTCGGCTTGGACCGTACCCTGTTTCGCGAGAGCGTCTGACTCAAGGGTGCTCAAAACGGCCGAACTTCGGTCTCCCTCTTCAGAACGGATCGGTCAGTTGCCTTTGACGGAGGATTATATAAATTAATATTGCTATTATTATTAACTACCTGTACCACCACTTCGGAATGCGTGGGCGCTGAAGAAGAAGTGGTGCAAGAAACTCCAGCGACGCTGCTATCTGTATGGACTGGAGAGAACCGGCCTGTGACATGGCGGTATCGCGAATAACCTTGTTTGCGACGCCCTCGCCGTCGGCGGAGGCGATATGAAGGTGCAATGTACGTGTGTTGTGTTTTATGAAGGGCTTGGAACCTGGTGGTTAGGTCGTCAGGGTCGTCGAAGGCGTGCCTTGGTCTCCTTCGGACGCGGGTAAAACTGTGATTCGCGATGGGACTGTAAGTGGCGGCACTTACAATCAAGGGGTTAGAGCGTGTGACGGCAGAGTCGAAATATCAGCGGGAAGCCTGCTTCAGGTACTGAGCTATGGTCGGCAGCTCAAGATCTATGTGTAGATTTTCGTTACGCAAGAACCTCGGTGCACCAGTGGCCTTGCGGATGAAACGATTTTGTAATACCTGACGTCGTTGAATGTGGAGGCATGCGCAAAGACGGGGCTTGCGTATAGGTCGTATGCACGCTTTGTATAGTGTAATTGTATTACGCAGGGACATTTTGCTATTTTTATTGAGTAACGGGTGCAAACGACCTAGGACGAACGCTGCTAAATTCCGTACGCGGTGGATATGCGGACCGAAGGTGAGTCTTTTATCTAATGTGACGCCTAAGTATTTGACTGTCTTGTCCCAAGGGATTGGACAATCAAATAACTCTATAGTTGGGAGATGCGGGGTTTCATGTACCGAGAGAAGTACACGGCTGCACTTTTGGTGGGGTTAACCTCGATCCTCCATTTCCGAAACCATTTCCTTAAGGTGTTGGCTGCAGATTGGAGCCGTTTTCCGACCTAGGACGGAGCCTTGTGGTACTCCGGCACAAGTGGGGACTTCTAGTAAGAAAGCGTCAATAGCCTAATAGTTTGTGGTCCGCCATTAGATTATTGTCATGACCATCTCCTGGCACAAGCTTTCTCAGCTTAGTTGCAGTGGTTAACCGGAATATTAGTAATGTTAATAGCATGACTAATATTCTTTAAGAAAAAAAGCGAAATATTTTATAGTGCCATACGCATTCGCGCAAATACAGACGCACTCGTTCGATTAATGTATGCACAATGAGATGCAGTGACAAAAACACGGGACATACACAGTATACAAGGAGAGCCGAATACCGATTATTTTTGATGCACAAATATTGTTCCTCAGCTAGGAATCGAAGCGAAGACCTTCAACGCAGCAGCTACTTACTCTAACCACTACACCATGCAGCCATTATTAGTCCTTCAATAACGATAGTTTATTCACTCCCAACCTCGCGTGTCGCAAGTCGTTCAAAGTATCGTATATAGTGAAACACGAATGCATTAAATTCTTGTTATAATTGTACTAAATGTACTAAAATTCGAAGAATTTAATGATATCCAATCAAGGGAGCAATTAGTCTTACAAAACGTAATCGCTGTTCACTATCTTGTGTAGCATGCAAGTCTGATGCCGTTTGACGTAGTAGTTAGAGCACCTGGATGCCTTAACGCTGATCCCTAGTTGGATTCCGAGGAACACATTTGTGTGTTAAAATTTTTGCCCCGTGTTTCTGACACTGATTCTCCGGCCGTATTGCAAATGTCTAACATGGGAATCAGAAAGGAGTCGATGAGTAAATGCCCCTTGAATGAAACATACATAAAAGAAAGAAAGAAATAGAAAGAAAAGAAAGAGAAACGTTTATTTGGTACTTAGAAATAAAATAATTCCAAAAACAAAATAACATGAAAATCAAAATTTTACTGTACCAAATAGGTCTCCTCTCTCAGTATAAGATCACGGAGTCCATTGGAACTTCCTGAATACTGATTTTCAGTGAAACCGTGGAAGTATGGTATATATCGCAATAGCATAAGAGCAGTATATAATTTTTTAGTCTCAGATTGCAGAAATAAAGACCATATTAAACGAACTAATATTACAATAACAAGAAATAAATCAACATTAATAACAATAGAAAAAAAACACATTTAATCATTTAAAATTAATATCAATATGTGTGTTGTGTATATGTGAAAATACGGATGCTTATGTGCTAGATTTCTGTGTTGTAAGCAAAAACGATTAAAGGTCTCTGCACATTACACCGGAGCTAGGAACGTGTCAGGCAAAATATATTCTTTGCATTAAAACGTATTTGACTATGCCCACTAGACCGTTCTGTCACCGACCAATACCGTACTCGGACCGTCAAGAATTGTCGGCGGGAATATTTTGCCGATACCGCTACGCTCTGTGCGTGGCACGCGACGTTGCAAATTGAAATTGAAAATGTTCACTCGCTCTTCCTGACGCGTCTGCCTTGCGCGAAAACACAGGTGAACTACTGCAACTGAGAGAACGGAACCCATATGGATATGGCACGCGAATAATACGCGAATTCTATCCGGATGCTACGGACACTAAACTCGTGATGCACGGGTTTGATACGGGTTCTAGTGAGCATAGTAGACCGTATCGTATTTCTTTCCGTGCCTGATACGTTCCTAGCACTGTCATGGTATGCTCCGGTGTAGTGGGCTTTATTTAGCTGTTTATGAATTCCTTATTGGTGGAAAAGAATTACAAAAAGTATTGTGTTTAACTCTTATCGGATATTCCCATAACACTTGGTATGTGGGTAATATCATCTAATTATAATTGATAGACTATTTTTATTAACTATAGTCGGTTGGTAGGATAGGAGTGACAACGGACCTTTGAAGGTGCCCTGAGACCTTCCAACTTTTTATTTTATCTTTATAGCCTAAAGCGTATGTTAATTAAGATTGTTCAGACAAAAAGGTCGAACACGAATTCTTAACATTATATTAATATCAAAAGAATATTAGGTATATAATAGATATAAATACGTAATACCAACTGATAGAAGTATCTATTGCAATTTAAGATGCAACAATCTTATATGAAAGAAAGACGTCCATGAAACTGATCTAATAACACATAAAAACAAAAACCTCTACACAAAAGTAACCACAGAATGAAGAAAAGAATCAAATAATGGCAAATAAAAAAACTCAAGCTACCCACACGCATGCGTAATGGATTTCCGAAACGGAATGTGGTTTCCAAACCAAAATATGCTTCGCGTGCGGCTCCGCCCTGTCATCCACGATTCATAGCAATACATGTCGAAACAGGTTCGTTGCATCAGAAAGGCAGCATCTCTCACCCTAGCTAGAAATGAGTAAGCTAGTAAAGATGCGTGAACGATAAAGAAGTGTAGGTAGAGCAACAGAAATAAAAATACGTATCGTTTTGATTAAAGCGTTAAGGCGATTATCGATTGATATAGGCGTGAAATGAGATATCCCTAAAACAATGTATGTAATAGGTCTTTACCTATGAAATTACCGTTTTGTATGAAATAACTTCAAGTAATTTTTTTTACAATTTTTTTATTTCTGTTATTCAAAGTAATCACCCATGTAATCGATGCATCTTTGCCAACTAAGTGGTAGTTTATTGATGCCGTTCTTGTAAAAATCAGCTGGACGGGAGGCAACAAACTCTTCAAAGGCATTTTGTACTGCCTCTCGGGAATCGATTTTTTTTCCCGCTAAAAAGTTGTCGAAATTTTGCAATAAGTAATAGTCTGAGGGTGCAAGGTCTGGTGAGTACGGTAGATGAGGGAGAGCTTCCAACCCCAACCCTTGCAGCAGACTTGAGACTGTCTGTTGTGCAGTATGGGGTCGCTCGTTGTCGTGTAGGAGCAGCGGGGACGACCGATTGACCAAAGCTGGTTGCAGATGTTCGAGCTTCTCCATCACTGTCTTCAGTTCTTCTCAGTACACATCTGCAGTAATGCTCATGCCATTTGGTAAAAAACTGTAATGAATCACATCGGCACTAGACCACCAAACAGTGACCATCAACTTTCTAGAGGTCATTTTTCGTTTAGGGCATTGCTTTGGTGCTGAACCAGGATCTAACCAACTTGCTGAGCGCTTTCAATCGAGCGATTGTCGAACGGAATCGACTTTTCGTCGCATGTAACAATTCGTTTCAAAATTCTTACATTTCTTCAGGCAGGTCTCAACGCGTACGTTGCGCAGGCGATCCTTGAGTTCGTGGGGCACCCATCTATCAACCTTTTTTACGTTTGCAATTTGTGGCAAATGGATCAACATTGTTTCGATGTTAACATCAAATGCTGTTGCTAGCTTGGCTGTAGATTGAGTATCATCAGCTTCCACAATCGCCTTTAATTTATCATTGTTGAATTTCCAGAACGGAACTGGGCAAACCAATAACGGGTTGTGCGTTCGTTTGTAAAGTTCACTCCGTAAACGTTGTCGATGTTACGTGCCGTTTGCTCCGCGTTGATGCCACGACGGAACTCATATTCCATAATTACACGAATTTTTAAAGTATCCATTATGACGAAAAATGTTCAAACGAAAGGAAAAAACAAAGCTAAAGACTGACTTTGTAAAAAGAATGTCATGTTTTTAAAACAAAACTAATTTTAATTCAGAATTCACAGCCAATCAAAACTATTTTTTTGTTTGAAATGGCCAATGGTAAAGACCTAATACAACATAACATTTAACCAAGCATTTATCTAGCGATAAAAGTACTATTAAATAATAAAAAAAAAACAATATATGAGAGACTCTAAAGTATCAGTGGTAGAGCTATGCTGCAGTTTGTTTCTAGCCGCAGAATTAATGGTTCAGCTCTCATTACTGGTGATGAGGCATTCCATCTCAGTCCCCAAAGGTGGCAAAGCATCTGTATTATGATTCCTGCTCAATGATGAATGTATATGTTATGGGCCGCAGGAACCACTTGCCATCAGGTGAACTGTGTGCGCGGCTATTACTCTCATTGTTGCACTGCTCAATTTTAAAAAATACATATTTATATATAATATTCTACATACATACATATATTGTATAATCTGTGTACCTTCCTTATCGGACTCATCAAGCACGTTCTACAAACGTATATATCCCCAATCGTAAACAATTCACCGTAGGACATGAATGGCTACAACGAACCTTCTTACATTAAAGAACATTTTCTTTATCGTATCGAATGTGACAAATGAGCACACAGTTCACCTGTTAGTAAGAATCCTTGCGGTATTGTGAAGAGTAGATTAGTTTCCAGTAGTAATAAGGGGACAAAAATAAACAAAAGCAGTTGAATCAAAGTCGTAATGCAGTTAAAATCAAACTGCAGCGGGGCTCGAGGATTGGGAATATTCAAGAGTATTCACCAAAACATGTGACCTGCACCAAGCTACAGTACATTTGGATAGGCTGCGTTGGAATCACACAATATAATTTCCTCACCGTTCCACCATCTGATATCAAGACGTACTATGGGACTTCATATTTTCTTTGAAAAAAAAAAAAAACAAGCATTGCAATTAACATTCCCGTTTACTTGCAACTAAGTATTTCCAATGCTCGTTCAAGGAGACAGTTCCCGACAGTAGTCGAATATATAAATATATAATATGTCATCGCTCCACAATAAGTCATGCGAATGGACAAAGTTAAGTGTCGACGAATAATTGTCCTGTAGAGCGACTTCCGTCCGTCCGTTAAATTGTAAGCTATGACAATGAGCGGTCAAGAGGTGAATTTAGTTTTTGTAACGCGTTTTAATAACGCAGGCACGATGTACTGCGATTCAGTTAATTTGAGGAAGATTTGAACATGGAGGCACTCATGACGACGACGTGAACGATGTCGACCACAACAATAACCATCGATGGTATTACTAGATGACATCATAATACACCCCCCCCCCCTTTTACTCCCACTTCAAACCACTGCAAATATACTTGTGGGAAAATGTTAATATATTTGTATCACTAGCTAACAAAGTATTATGGTAAACACGGAGGTCAAAGTCAAGGATCCAATTAATATTAACATAACACGTCGGGAGCAAATAATAAAAAACCCAACTTAATTGTAACGTCTGCCATATAGAAAATAATGGTCTCCAAACCTCACAAGTCGAAACACGGTAGCGTAATGCTGCTGTTATGGACTGGTGGGCGACATTCTGTGTGGGCGTAGTCATTCCCCGTTGGAGCCAATCCATTCGTGCTACGGCTAGAATTAAACTGCAGAGTGGGACTAGCACTAATGTTTTTTATGTGTCCATAGGTCGTTCTGTTTAATGGACTATTAAATTATTCGAAATCGAATCGAAAGTTCAGTTTTATTAGAATTAGCTGGTCTGCAAGAATCACTTGCCATCAGATGAACTCTCTGCTTGTTTGTTACTCTCAGAGTTAGAAAATAAGAAACCGCGGGTATATATATAGTCCGCGGGTTTCTGACTCTTTTCGGCCTAACCCTCGAACATTTAGACTACCTTGTCAGGGGATTCCCGTCCGGTTGGTCCTTATATATGATTGTTTTATTTTATAATATTGACCAACCAGACGGAAACACAAATGGATCTCCCCGATAATATTATTAACGAAAGAAAATAACACCATTAAATCCTCTTGTACCAAAATAAATATCAAAACATCAAAGATGACTATTACGATATTTTAAAGCATTTATTCATTTGTATTGTTACCTTAATGTAGAGATTAACTTTATAAACTTAAATATTAACGTATCTGTATTTATGAGTGCTGTTGTGTATGTAACTGTATTATGTATATGTTGATATTATGTATACGTTGATATTATGTATATAATGATATTATGGATATTTCGATATTATGTTTATGTTGATATTATGTATATGTTCATATTATGTTTATGTTGATATTTTTTTAATACAATCCAAACCCGTGAAGCATTTTACGGTTCTCACTAATTATTGCTGCTGTAATTTAAATACTCAATTACTTATATTTTATTCAAATAAAAAACATTCATATATTCATAATCTTTTGTACCGGAAGCTGTTAACCGCGGACTCATTATACACATGCGTAGATGCGTTGATACATCGTACCGCGTGAGGTAGTCGTAAGAGTTCTTGACTCATGGGTCAAGGGTCTTGGGTTCTATTCCTAATGCATACGTTTTTGTTTTGAGGAAGCATGCAAATAAAATGGGCCGCTGTATCACTTATCATCATTTTTCCAGATTGATATCGATCACGATCGATATTCTTGATGATTTTTATTTTTTGATTTGATGATTACCAAATAGTAACAACTGGACAAGATATTAAATAGTGCTGTAAATATTTGCTCGACGGGGAAAGGACCGCACCCTCACAGGATACCAACGTGAAATAGCATTATTACGCTATGTTTTATTTGGTGGGTGTAGAGATCCGAGAAACCAATTAAGAACAATGCGTACCACATAGGAGGCATTCAATCTAAAGGAATGAATATGTTAGGGGTTGCACATATCACATATCATCAGGTGAACTGTGTACCTGTTTATCATGTTTAATATTAAAAACAAATCGTGTATTCTATATTTACAATTATCTATTTAAAATAGTAGATTGCGTTGTGCTTCGACGACTGCTTCGGCTGTCCTATACAATACAGACAAGTTCGGCAGAACAATCATACGATACACCTAGACCCGAAAAGCAGAACTTTGTGGTGCACACATATCGTTCCTCGACTCAGAATCCATTATATCAGCGAAGTATTATATCAGCCGTCTTATCATATAGGCGAGTCGTATTATTATAAATTATAATTAGATAATTATAAAGATAAATTATAATTCTTTAGGTAACATAAAAACAAGCAGGGAGTAAAAATTATTAACGGTCACTGACTGTAAATTACTAGATAATAAGTCATGAAGTGCTCGTATTGGGTGCTTAGCTAATATATTAAATGATAGTAAATTTTATTAAAAATGTTTTAACTTAGATTCTTACACTTATTTATACTAAAGTTAAAACAACCGTGATAATTAAAAATTTTATGTATTTTTCAGAATTGCTAATTAACTTATCTAAATTTAAAGTATTGCGTCTTTTAACGCAACAATAAATAGAACAAAACATGAACAATTTTTAAACGAAACATCTTGCAATATATTGAACGAATATTTCTCAGCTTAAAGGTTTCACTTAATTTACCTCTGAAAATACAGTTTAATTAATTACAAACCAGAAGTGAAATAAATAAGAGGGTATGAAAAGAGGGTATACAATCTAGCGTCTGATAAGGTTTAAAATTGTGACACATTTTGCCGCCATAATATGCGCATGCGTGACGCTGCCATTCTTAACCGTCAAATACAATAGACGACAAATGGCGACAGGGCGCCGACCTTACTACTTACCTTCGTGAATGCAATAGACCGCAGTACATACTATGAGACAGCATAAATTAATACTTTTAAAAATAACGTTTTGAAATCGTGGTCTACTTTTATAAATATCATAATGTAATAGTTAATTCTTCGATACTTTTATTTACTTGTGACGTTCGGTTCTATTAAACATACGTTTTTTAATGTTGGAAACTCGTTATCTACATATAATAATGAAATAGTTATGTCAACTGTTTTAGATTATAACATTTTTCACCAGTTGATTATCCAGGATTATTCCAGTGAACTTCAGGAAAACGAATTCAGTCTACAATATAAAACATTATTTGTAACATAACATAAGATGTAACTCGTAAATTAACTCTAAACTTGAAAATTATTTTTAATTATCGATAGTCATCTTAGCGACCACGAAAACTTTTTCTTTAAATATTACATATACTTTATTTTAAAACAATCTTGCACATATTCAATTATTTTTGGTCCACGTCCTAAAAGAAAACCAGCCTAAATAGCAGCATCAGCAGACTGCTTTGTTGTCATTACCTATCATCAGGTAAGCTGTGCTGGTTTGTCACCGTAGGCTCATAAAAAATGCTCAATATATTTTGGCTAAATCTTAAAAATGGACAGGCGTCGGAGGCAGCGTGGCAACATCATGCAACGCGCTCAGATGCGCAGGCGCATAACGGCTATTTCTCATTTAGGCCATCAGACGTCACGTGCGCCATAGCGATGGGAATTATATATCGATACTCGTTATTAAAGGGTTATTGGTAGTACACTAGTCTTAGGACATAATAAGTATCATTAAAACTTAGTATATATAATTAGAAAACATGTATTAAAACATGTGCAACTTTTGTACGACCATTCTTATGAGAAATTTTAAATATTGTGCAACAAATCTAGTATTCAGAGTATGATAAAATTAATTTTATGTAGCTATAGGTTTGCAGCGTCTCTCAACTATTTTCATGTTTTAGTTTGCAAAATATATAATGTAAATATGTAATTTTAAAAGTGAAAAAGCAAAGTTACATTTTTATAATAAAAAAAACTCTATATAGACAAAACAAGCTGCGTAGCAAAGAAACTAGGATTTATTGTGTTTTACTACAAGTCTCTTTTATCCCAATTATCATAGAGAAAAATAGTTATTCACATTCATCTGAAACTTATTAAGTTTCCCAGCTTGTGTTGTATGCCGGACATAAATGTTATTGAGTGATTTGTACTTAAAAATAGGAAATGGTAAACTCAATAGACAGATAGAAATATTGTAAAAAAAACACAAAAACAAATAAATTTTATGTAAACACTGTTGCTCTTGTTATGATCTTCTCTCTTATATTTCTACATACAAGTAATGTAAATAGATTAAGATACAAATTATTAGTCCCTCAACTTATCGACTAGATAAAAGACTTCCCTATAACTTTGTCATTGAAGTTTAGTTATATATGTTTACAGTAGTATTCGTTTTTGTTTGAAACCTGTATTGGATTTATATGTTGTATTATTTTAGTCTTATTTAGGATATCGAATAACAACAAATCTTAATTAACATCACTAAGAGTCGAGTCACGTGGGAGGCTTTCTAAATAGTTAGTCAATTTTCTCACTGCAGTTGCACACGGCTAGGTTTACCATAAGATCTAGAAGATTAAAAATGTAATATATATGAATACTACATAATGAATTCTGATATTTCATATTTATTATATTCATTTTTTACATACTTTTGACGCAATCATAAATTGAAAAGGACGAATTTATTTATTTATTTATTGTAGACAAACCAACATATTCATAATAGTTAATAAAGTTGTATACCATTAGAAACTAATATGTACACCAATAACAGGTATGAACAGAAATTGATTAATGATTATTATTAATGGATTCTACCAAGATTAAGCTTAAGCGAGAACGAGTGCCTATGTTCTTTCGAGAATATTTAGACGTTATATTTCATGAAAATTTAAGATATCCTCGTGGTCGAAATTGAATGAAATGTTTCGAATTATTAGAAACATTTCAACCCATCATAGTTCTCTACATAGACCTTTTGCAAAACACATTGCAGTACATTTAAGATTTAATTATCCTATAAATATTATATCATCATCATGAGAGACTAAGACCTCATAATCATCAATTAAAAAGACATCAAATTTAAGAAATCATCAACATGCGGCAGATTTACTCCAAGCCTTAATACTCTACATAGATGTTACTTGTAACTGCGATCGCCAAAACCCTTTAAGGCCAATTCCCCAATTTCAGAAGATCTATGCTATCAATATACTTTAACAGTCCGGTGAGGGGAAATCTTTTCGACAATAGTTAATCATTGCTAAATTAACAACTTAAAGTAAAGTCTCTTTAAATAAAAAATCATGGTTAGCTCATGCAAAAACCAGCTCAGTCGTTGGACCTTGAGCTTATTGCACTATTTATTCCAACCAGTTTACGAGTTTA
Organism: Teinopalpus imperialis; assembly: GCA_029286865.1. Classification (NCBI taxonomy): domain Eukaryota; kingdom Metazoa; phylum Arthropoda; class Insecta; order Lepidoptera; family Papilionidae; genus Teinopalpus; species Teinopalpus imperialis. Next base: position 2,220,096 of record JAGSMU010000039.1, read on the forward strand.
GAACATGAAATATATGTATATAATAATATTGCATTTTGGTTAAAAATTCTTATCTTTATTAAACTAAAATTATGATATGATATGTTAGTTCATTTAATGAAGAACGATTTAGTTCTGTGTTTTCGCAGCTCAACCCGAAGGTAGGGCGAGAATGTCTAAATCCGTCTTTTTGTATATGTTTTTATGAAGATAAATATAAATAAATAAATTTAAGCCTTCTATATTTTATCATTTTTTGTGTGTGTGAGTATTGCTGTTGGTCCAGAGACTTCTACAGCTTCATCTAATTAGACCCACGAGCGGAAGGCCCGCTGAGTAGGGAGACAACCACGATGCTGCGAAGCTGGAGCGGAGACTGCTGCACTTCGAGGGGGGCGATAACACGATCCGAGAGCCCCTCATAAGGAGGTACGAAACCTCGACTCGGATGGCTATCTAAAGGGAGGAATATTATATCGAATATGTTAAACATTAATATAATTGCGTTTCCATCAGGTCTCTCGTTCTAGAAGTGTCCAAAATGAGACAAATTATTCTGTCTAAATCTTTTATCCTTGAAACCAAAGCTATTTTCTTTTTATTATATTAATTTATAGATACCTAAACAATGAAACAATTATAAACGATTTATTTATATTTACTACGAACAATAATTTAAACTAACGTGTTTTGTGATACTAAGAGTGTCAATCGGGCACACAGTTTATCTGCATGTGAGTATTGCGGCTAAACGAATGCGGGAACTCAATAATTCTCAACAAAGATTCAAGATTGACATGCCTCCTCACCCCTGAGGACAACTCATCGGTTCGCTAACCCCCAAACGTGACGTCATGCTACTATTTTACGTTGATTTTATATAAAACCATGGTCTTACCTATATACATACATAGATGCGTAGCGTGGCTCTACCAATCTCTAATCACTGTTGCGTTTGGTTTTCTCTTCTGATATCTAATTTTCAAACGTAAAATAAACGAAAGTTCTTCAAGGCCTCGTTCTGTAGGAACGATCTAATTATGACAATAATATTGTACTTAGTAAAGTAGTGAGTTCTATCGGAAATAATACTAGGAATGTACGTCTTTAATGTTGTATAAATATGTTTATTATTTTTTATGGGAAATACCCACTTACAGATTTACCTAGTAAATGATTGTAATAATCCAGTAAAATAACTCACCTTTGCCATTCGTAACGGTGTAAGTAAGTTCTTGAAAGCTCAAATTAACAGGCGGTCTCTGCGGTAAATGCGAGAGGTGCGCTCGTCCCAACGACGGAGGTGCGTCCGCGGGTGGTACTGTCAATTCCATTGCTTCTAAATCTTGAACAATTTCACTTTCACTAAAACATTATTGACGAACAGTATAGTTTTAGTATGCACTTTACACTTTTGCTCTTTCACGTAACAATTTTCCAGGTATGCCGTGTCTAATCCTTTTCTTTATTTACCTGGTGAGCAAAAAAACATATATAAACTGTTTAGGTCTTTTAACGACTTCTTATACAACGGGGCTGCACGACTCTTACTACGTTCGTTCTTCATTTCGTGCTAGAATGAACGGTCCTCAGTTATATTTTTTAATATAGAATAGGTGGCAAACGAGCTAGTAGCACGTTGATAGAAAGAAATATAAGCCTATAAGAAAGGTGTAGACACTTTTCTTGAATATCCCTAAGTCGTATCGGTTCGGATATACCTCTGGCGATTACACAAAGTTGTGCTTGGCGAAAAATTTCGCTTAAACCGCACAGTGCTGGATTGCCAATCATCGAGATTATGTGGAAGTAATTTTGAATTCTATAGTCATGAATGATGGTTAAACCCAGCGGGTATATATTTTTACTTTAAGTGTGTTTGTATGTGGCCATACATTGACGATTGTTTGAAGTTTGTGCCTTCGTCTCTTTTCCATATCATCGCATATGCCAAACCCTACGATTAGGGAAATGGATGAGTGCTTTATAAAGGGTACATGATACATTATAGTGATGTAAATTGATCAAATACGAGACTAGAATGATACCTGTGCAGTATACATAATCTGACATACTACATAAGACGTTCCTTAGTCGAAATAGGCTTGAAAGACATTATCATTACGATGACAGTTGAATGGCAAAATAACATTATGTGTATATATATTACATATATATACACATTCAATAATTAATAATCATGCAATAATATAGCCACTCAAATAAAAAACTCATTAAATGCATAAAATATAAAACATATCTTACTTTTACTTACAAAAAGAGTCACGTCGTAAATCGTCATTTAAAACTGCGATTAATAATTTCATTGATCGATAAGAAAATTGCACCGAGGAGCGAACTCGGTTTGCTTGTACCGTGCATTAAAAAAAGCTTAAACACTGAGCTGTTACGTCTCTTAGTAGTATTTATTACATATGAGTACATATTTATATATATATCTCAATAAAAATAAAATAAACTCCACCGTGTTATTAAATGTAATTTTCTAATTCTAGCACCATTATTTTCCTAGACGCTTCCCGCTCGACGTTCTGTTATTATTATTATGACGGTCTGATAGCCCAGTGGTCAGAACGCCTAACTTCTAAATCTTGAGTTCGAAACTCGGCAAGATATAATATTTTTATTTTCTTATGTAACCTTGGTAATCTGGTATAATGGTCTCTCCCTCGTTTCTCTAAGCTCACCACATACATATGAAAATAAATCTCTAGATGAATTCACGTATTGTTGAATGGCTGAACGAACAAATATTTCACCTGATGATAAGTAGTCATTACTTAAACTTATGGCCCATAAACAAGATGCCTATTTTCAATTATTCATCCTCAACAAACTATCAAAATGCACATACATACACAACTCTGAAGACTGGGATAGGATGCTTCGTTTCTCAGTAATGAAGTGTACGTTTCGCTACACTGACCAAATATAAATTGTTTAAATAAAACAAAAGAACGATTATATTGAAACGTTAAACATGCAATTTATTTAGTTTCCTAAACGCCTATGTTGCCACAAACACGAACTAGTTTTTTTTTTCTGATATTATCAATATAGTATACAGACACGATTCAGATACTATTCTCCATTGGTATTAAATATCAATACTAAAGGCGGGCCCGCCTTCGTCTGTCTCAAGTTATAATATAACGTCTTCTGTTTAGCAAATCAATAATATATATAAATATATATATATATATATATATATATATATATATATATATATATATATATATATATATATATATATATATATATATATATATATATATATATATGAGATGATAATGTATTGCAAAGCCTCAGTGAACTGTTCTAAGGTCGAATGCAACGGTCATAAAATGCAGTTACGTCTACACGCTGGCTTCAACTTTACCAATTCCTGTTAGTCGGCTTCCTGGTCATTTCATCTTTGCATGCATAAAGAAAAAAAATTAAAAACACTAAGTTATTAGGTTATTATCTTAATAAAAATCCAGTTATTTTGTTAGTAGAGTTATTTCTAATTATATATTATTAGTACAGTTTTTGTTTTTTTTACAATGATAAAGAGTGTCTTAAGCCACTACATTCATCTTTAGTACCCCTTTTTGTAAGGTAGTACCAATGAAATTTATATTTATTTAGTCCACTCGACAGGGGGACGCCCTAACCGAATACAGTGCATAAAGCCGCCGCCCCTGTTTTTGGGGATTTGGAGACCTTTATTTACTGGAGAAGAGGAATTTCATCATAGTCCTCAGGAATGAATCCTTGCTAAATTTCTTATCACGAATGAATGTGGATCGCAAGGATAATTTACCATAATATAAAACTGTGCATTCGTATGTCACTCACAATACAATAAAAAAAACTCTTACTCATTGAACATTAATTTTATTAAAAATAGCATGTATCAATAACAGTTTTAGATTCGGTGTCCGAAAATCCCGTTGATCTCAGGCATACAAACACGCAGCTCTTTTGTATATAAACAGACGGACAAAATTTACTGACGTGCCACTTATTACATAAAGTGACCGATGCCAATGACTTGCAATTGAGTCAAGTTCGTTACTTACTTTTTACTTCTTTGTACGATTTTATTTGTAACACAACAATGCAATTTTCTATTTAAAAATGTTTTTATTCGCAATTCTGTTTTGTTCGGTGTGGTAATATTACACAGTTTCGTTGGTATCGTAAGTAATTTTATGTTAATTACAGATAATTAGCTTTAATCTGCTTTCATTCGTTTGGTCAGTGAAAAGAGGTTGTATGCTAGTTACGGTAAATAAATTTAGTGCAGCTGTTTATCGAGTGACATGTGTAAATAATATCTTAAGGCTCCAACTCCTTATTAAGAGCGTAAAATGTTATTACCTTCTTACGGCAATTAAGCTTATTACAGCAAGTAAGTAGTTAGTGTGATTCGTATGGTGAGTGTAAAAATATTTTTAGACTGATTATACGATAATTACATTCAATCCACGGATATTTTGAATATAATTAGAAGACTTCAACTAAGCAGGATATATTATAGTGCCGTGAACAATTGCGCTAACACAGTGGCACTATGACTTATACCTTTTGCCATCACGAATATAGAACATAAAACTTAAGGTAGTCACCTATACTATACATACGTATATTCATACAACACGCTCAGACCAAAAGACAATTTTCACGTGTAATGGACATTGTCTGGTAATCTAATACAGGACCGGAGATGCAACAGCCAATAACTCCAAGTACTACGAACATCGATCTGGGTACAGATACCTTTGTGAACTTTGATAGACTACTTCTTATAGTGTTAGAGCTACGCTGCAGAAAGAATGGATCACCTCGACCAGGGTAGGACCACGCCCTCACAGAATACCAGCGTGAAATAGCGGCATAAAGCTGCTGTGTTTTGTCAGGTGAATGTAGGGATCCGGAGGCCTTTATTACTGGTGACGAGGCATTCCATCTCGGTCCTCAAGTGGGACAATGCATCTGTATTATGATTCCTTGTCAAGGATGAATATAGATGTCATGGGCCGCAGGAGTCACTTATCATCAGGTGAACTGTGTGCTCGTTTGTTACTCTCAATGCAATAAAATAAAAACTACGTCGTAACCAGTAACAGAATGTCCAATTATTTTGTCACCATACAGCATTGTTAAGACAATATTTTGTGGACCTTCCCGGTGTATTTAACTAACACAGCCACCCTGAATCTACAGCGTGTCTCTAAATCATATAAATATAAGCATAATAATTGCATGTTAATAGAATAAACGCATCGTAAACTTTGAAACATACATTGTAACTTTGAAACATTAAACACAATTTCCAAATCAACTATTACAACTCAACAATGTAGGATACATTAATTGGCTAGAAAATTGCATTTCGCAAAGGTAATTAATAACTACATAGCGAATGGATCAACTTAATTACCAACCCTCCAATCTTAACTACGAACACCATTTTTGCAACACCTTGGATTTCACTGCCGATGAAATACAAACGGAAATGATTACAATACAAAATATAGAAAAAAGACAACGTGGTGGTATACTCCATTTATTTTTAGTCTACTATTGTTTTTCACTATTAGTGGGAGACCATACTTCCTATCATTAAAACTAATGACTTCTGTTCTACTATTTATACTTTAAGTGAATTTTAACAATGGTGGAGTCAGGTTGCAGTGTATTCTAACTACAATATGATTGGGTCAACTGGTCTGCAGTGGTAGCATGGATTATAATTTCGCTGTGTTTCGCAATTACAAATTACAAGAGGCATTCCATACTCAGCGATGACAAACCATATTTGTCTTTATATAACCCATTCATCCACGATTTGGAATCATAATGCAGACGTCTTGTTACCCGTAAGGACTAAGAAATAAAGCCTCTTCACCAATAATAAGGATCTCCGTATCTCTCCTCACCAGACTACTATTTTAAGCTAGTATTCAGTGAGGGCGTGGCAGTTGAAGGGATCTTGAATCTTTGTTAAGGATGAACGTAAATGTCCATAAGCTACAATTATTTCTAAACTTTCACTGTCACCCCTTTTTTTCGGGCTGTAGGTCGCTGTTAGCCCGAGGGCTTTTACAGTTTCACCGGGTTGAGAGGTGACCGAGCGCTTATGGCACTCAGTCGAGACCTCTATATATGGGTAACCAGCACAAGAGCTCCCGAGAGGGAGCCTCGGCTTGGACCATTACCCTGTTTCGCGAGAGCGTCTGACTCCAGGGATCATTTAATATAAAAAAACAATGGCTTATTTTTACAACAGCTAACAAAAATATTCTTAATATATTAGACAAAGTGAACCGTAATGTGAAGCATTGATAGTATTCTTTATAAAAATCAAAAACTGTACAAAATACAATGTATTGCATTTATTGTATAAAAAATTCGTAGAACAAAAGTTGTTTGTTTTAATTAATACAGGTCATATTTCGAACTCATTCTAGCATTGTATGATTAACCCTTAACTTGCGCACACGCATATTTTAGCACAGTGATTAACCTAATTTACATAGTGGAAAGTCAAAGTACTGGATTATCACCAGTACACCGATAAAGGAAAATAAATCATAAAATATTTTTTTATTTAAAATCTGATTCCATTAAAGTTGACACATAAAACATATGAACATATATATATTAATCCCACTGTCTCATTTTTATTTATATATATTATGTACAATAGCCCCGCTTTTAGAAAAGAGGTAAAACAGAAGTAAAACAGACGCACATAAGATTCTTCACATCTTATGAAATATTTTTTTTATTTTTTTTTATGTGAAATTAAAACCTAGGCGCCTAGACTCAGTGTATAATTTCGCTCTCACCTTTGATTATGAATTTTAAATCTTAAACCATAACATATAATAGAGAAAAAATCAATAATTAATAAATCATTTCCACCTTGTGCATTGCGAAAAAAGCCATGACCGACGCAGTTATCTGAATTAGTAAATTCATAGTTTACATTTATGATACATATTGGTCGTTTAAGAATTCTTTGTAACTAGACCTACCGTATTACAATGTCAAGTAAAAGTCATTCGAAAAATAAATGTCTAGCTGACTCTTTCCAAGCAGTACAAAATATGATAACAGAATTAAATTATTCATATTATTTCTATTAGATTTTTTGACAATTGAGAAACTTAAAGCATTTTTAGAGCCCATTAGACCTAAATTATGTAATAAATACAGCAGGAAAACGCACATTATAATCGCAATAAAGCAATTATTAACGTAAACAGGACTGTGTATGTTATAATATTATAAAAATACTCACAGACGAACGACAAAAGCAAGTGAAGAGAAAGGGAATGATGTTGTTAATGAATAAATGTTAAGAAATTTTACGCTATTGCTCAAAATAAAAACTCCCAGTGCGACATACAATTCATATACATATATATACCTAGTCCGGCCATAAGTTCTGTTACAAATGAAAATGCAGTTTTTTTTAATGAAGTAATGTCATATTATTAAAATTTATACCTACATATTTATTAGTCTCAGCAAAAAATAAAAAAATATTCTATTCGAAAGGTGGCCCCTTTGGCTTTTATACAGGCCTTTAATCTGTTTGGCCACGAACAAATATTTTTTAAGAGAGTCAATGTCGCCGTGTCGTTTAGAGCAAGCTATGTCTACTAAAACTGACCATAATTTGATGTCTAAAGGGATGAGGTATAGGCTAGATGAGGGCCAGTCTTATATATATATATATATATATATATACTCTGCCGGCCAAAAGTTTAAGACTGATATGAACAACATAATTATCCATCAATTGTAATAAAACCCCATGAGATAAATAAAAGAAATGCACATCTGCATATTCTATTGTTAGTATCGAATATTTAAAGAAGTCATTCTTTTGTTTACTTTCAAGTTATTAGACAATAAACATCTATTGTTTTCAAACACCGACCCGACAAACGCTGCGTTAGAGCCAGGTGGTAGAGTCTAATAATATTTTTATAATGTCTTCATTACTAATTACTTTGCTTTTGTTACGTATTGGTCAATAATTAGGATTATTTAGCTCCTGAAAACACGTGTTTCTGCTTATTGTTACCCAAGTTTACTTGGGTTTGTTCACAATCTCAATAAGTTTAAACTTATGGTTTCTACAGTGAAGACGTCATAAAATGGGAAAAGCTCGAGAAATTAGCAGTGAAGTGCGTTCTCCCATCGTTGTTTTACATACTGATCGTCCGCGCTCGGGAAGGCCGAGAGCTATCACTTCTAGTGGAGATAATTTCATTGTTGTCACCAGCAAGCGAAATAGACGCTTAACAGCACCAGAAATCCGCGTTGAAGTGAACAAAACCCGAGTTAAACCTTTATCATTGACGAAAGTTAAACGGCGACTGAGAGATGCGAAGTTGTATGGTCGCGTTGCCGTTCGAAAACCTTTGCTAAGGCCGCAAAACAAGAAAAAACGGACCCATCGAAATCGAACTGAAGAAAATTTAAAAAAGTGCTTTGGAGCAATGAATCCAAGTTAGAACTATTCGGTTCAAAATGTAGAATTTACGTTCGACGCAGTGCCCAAGAAGAGATGATGTCAGATTGTGTTGTCCTAAGTGGCTCAATTATGGTCTGGGGTTGCTTCTCTATCCAAGGAACTGGCGATTTGATTAAAATTGAAAGAATTTTAAAAAGGAACAGTACAAAAACATTTTAGAACATAATGCCGTTTCTTCCGAGTTGCGATTAATTGGAGATGGATTAACTTTCCAACAAGATACTGATCCAAAGCATAGCTCAAAATTATGTAGAGGATATTTAGAAGAGAAAGAGGCACAAGGGGTATTAATAAACATGGTTTGGCTTCCTCAGAGCCCGGATCTCAATCCCATTGAATTTTTGTTGGAAGAGCTTGATAGGAACGTCCATAATCATAAGCCATCCTAGCGAGAAGCAATTTGGAATGCTTTATGCGAAATTTGGAACAATATATCACAAGACATTAACAAACTGATTGCCCATATACCGAGACGTGTGAAAAAAGTCATAAAATGTAAAGGAGGATTTTTTGATGAAAAATCAGTTAACTAACTATAGCCTTTTTTGCATGGACTGTTAATATTTCTTTACGCTTTTAAAGCATATTGTTTGTCAATCAATGTTCTGTTAGATGACTTAACAGGTTAATTAAACATTTAATATTTTATTGGAGTTTAATTTATTTTCCTACTTTATTTAAAGTGGTCTTAAACTTTTGGCATGCAGTGATATATATATATATATATATATATATATATATATATATATATATATATATATATATATATATATATGTATATATATTTATATATACTTTTGTTAGGTGCGAAATTAACTGAAACCTTTTTCGGACAGAAGTAATGTTTTTAGTTTCCGCATTGATTTATTGGCTATGAATAACTGTAGTATTTAAGAGTGTTCTACGTATAACACATACACAAATTGTGGTAAAACATTTTCTTAAATTTATTTCTGTTATTTTTATGTAATTAAATATTAATATTTATTAAAATTAATAATGATATCGTTTATAATAATTTATTTATTAATAATTTTATTGTAAATATATAAGCATTTAGTTCAGCCTTGCGTAAAGGTCACACGCACTATTTTAGCTCCTAAATTAGCCACTTTACTTAAAGTAAAATTTTCGAAATATTAGCTCTTAAGTTGTTAATACTTTATCTGTACTTAAGATAAAATTATGAAACCAGACCTGATTAATTGATTACTATATTTCTTGTTAGTTAGTGACCTTAGATGTCGAAACATTAAGCCTAAATTTATTGCTATTTTATCTTTCCGTTGGCAAATTTTGTTTAATTTTAGGTGCATATGTTAAGCCAAAATTTATTAATATTCAATTTTTCCTTGGAGGTGATAATTGAAAATTTCAAAATATCCTTTATTAAATATAAATTAAATGTAAAATTAGCAATTTTAACAAAATAACTGAGCAAATATTGATAACCGGATGGTGTAATCGTTAGAGTTTGGTTCTAGGTTCGTTTCCCAATCGAGATACAATAATTGTAAATAATAAATTATTAGTTTTAGGATCTTTTCTTTTTTTTAAAGTATAATATCAATGTAATAGCATTGATATTATACTATTACTAATATTCCGATTAATCACTACAAATAAGCAGTAAATGCTTGTTCTAGGCAAGTCGAGGGGCGGATTCAAACCTACGACCTTAAGTTTCTCAGGACGTACCCTAAACCATTAAGGCTATTGACAACTGGATGTATTGTGTATGTCTCGTATATTTGACACTGTATCTGAACATTCCTTTGATCTTAATGTAATTACATTGCATCGGAATATAGAAGGGGTCACCGGCGAGTGGTGCTGTGTTTGCGCAATATTTACGGCACTATAAAACATTCTATGTTCATATCATCTAGTAATAACTAGAAGATATCGCCGTGGCCGAAATCGGCCAAGAGGACATCATGATGGCCGTTGGCCATGTAAAAGTGTCACACGTCGCATGATGCTGCGTTAAGAGAACACATTAACTCAGTAGTGGCTAAAATAGTAAAGAGATTTCCTCACTGCGTCCCGTTTTGTTGGACTGCGTTTGTGTATAGGAGTAAGGTAGCGGTGTTGAATGCGACGTATTGCGAAATTCTATTGCAAATGTTTGAACTTTTAAGCTAATAAACGTTTCATACAACAATGTTGTTTAATAAGACACACTGCGGTGAAGCTGTGATTAGGATATCGAACATGTTTATTTACCATGTAGAAAACAGTTTGAAACGTCATACCAACCGCGGACTGACTGGATAACATTAAAGTGCATGAATCACATTTAATCCGAAGAAATCCTTAAATTAAAGTGTTTTAATTGTTTAATTACACATCCGGCGGATGAGGAAAACGTGTAAGTGCAATTTAACAGTGGTAGAGCTACGCTGAAGTTTGTATCTGGCTGAATGTATTTGTTGAGGTCAACCGGGGAGGACCACGCCATCAGAGAATACTGTGTTTCGACTGGTGAGTATTCACAGACCATTAGGTGAGGAGGGTTCAGCAATGGCAATATTAATGTAATGTGTGCTCATTTGTCACCCTCGATGCAATAAAAAAAATGTGTGAGAGGTAATAATAACAATTTTAACTAAATAGGAAATTATATAAGGAAGTGATTGATTCCATTGGTCCAACATTATAATGCTTGTTGGTTTTGTACAATAGTACGGGAGAGCTGTCTGCTGGAAAGAAGAGTCGTCCTTGTCCCCAATGGCAACAATAATTTTATACTGTTCATTATAGATGCGATGGCGTTATCTGCCGTAAACGTTTATCATCAAGTGAATTGTATTCTCTTTCGTTATCTCCATCTTATAAGATATAAAAAATATATATGTATATATGTAAAATTTAAATATATACATATATATATATATATATATATATATATTGGTTGATTTCAAAGACACTAAACTTACGTTGTATTATACGTAAATATTAAACGTAACACATAATTGCATCTCTTTACGTGATACGACGACATATGTATGTATATCAGAAAGGATAAACGACCTCTTTTATCTTTATCTTTTCAAAAAGCTTTTAAGGGCTTCTGATATATATCCTTTTAGGATATTAGGAAATGGCGAATGGTTCTAGTGTTGATAAGTCATTCCTAGAGCACATTATACCCTCATTCATCTTCGATAATGAATTATAATTCAGTATCATCCTTCCTTCCCCCACCACAACTACTAAAAAAGTCCTAAAGTTTATTGATAAAGACGCAAAAATTTTTGGATTATTTTTTATAAAACCAAAAATACAAGTTTATTCATCAATATCTCGCCCTTGAACATGCTTCAACCTTTCATCCATAATGCACTTAAGACAGCGCTTGATCCACTATTTGATATTTGTCAAAACTATTCGGTGCAATAGCGAGTTTAAAGCTGCTTAGGCTGCGTGGGCTACCATGTAAACGTACCGTGAAATAAATAACGGACGTAGTTTGTCCATATGTAATTACAAACCGCGTACGTTTTATCGATGTGTGCCAAAGTTGATAAAATTGAATACAGATGATGTAGGCGACATTTGAACCGGAAAAATCAATCGAATTTGTGTCATCACTTATCAAACAGAATTTACGCGCTTGCAACGCGGCATGCCATCATTGCTTTAAACAATAAAAAAATAATTGAAGATATTTTTTAGTAGATATATTTTTTTAATTACGCCGATAGAGCTATGTACCTACCGTAGCTACCGTAGGTTTCAAGCTCCAAAATGATTGAGTCCGCTCGACCGGGATAGGACCACACCTTCACATAGTACCAGCGTAAATAGGCAGAATAATGCTGCTTTAACACAGGAACTTTATTATCCACATCTATTATAAACATCCGGAGAACTTTATTAATGGTGACGAGGCATTCCATTTTAGTCCTCAATGGTGACAACGCATCTGCATTATGGTTCCTTGTCAAGGATGAATGTAGACGTCGTGGGCCGCAGGGACTCAGGGCCTTACCATCAGATGAACTGTGTGCTCGTTTGTTATTGTTAATGTAATAAAAAAAAAATAACAGACGGAGGAAAACGAACAAGAGTGTAGTAACCCAGGTGAACTGCCCCACAGAGCATCTGAAGCACGAGCGGCGCTGAGAACTGAGTGCATGTACTGTAATATCGGAGGAAGATTCAGATGCAGTTCAGACATACGCCAACCGATTATGTTTATATGACAATTGTATAATGATGGGCCGAATTAGACTACAGAGATATTTTTATTACTGCCGGAAGCCGTCAATTGTGCAGTACCTCATTGATTATGGCACAAGTGAGACCGCGAGAGGCACTTACGTGTTCGCACCCTCCCGATTCTTATTTATTCGTTATCTCCTATACTACTATATAAACCTATAAACAACAGCCACGGTAGCTCAGTGTCTGAGCACTGGCTTTCAATTTCTCCGTACCTGCGCAAGCCGAGTTCGAGTTTCGATGATGTCACTAATTAAATTATTAATTACAATTTTATGTGGTGTGTTCGCTGTGAAGAAAAATATCGCGAGAAAACCTTCATGTCTAAGAAATCATAATAAATAAAACATATTTCAAAGACACGTGAACTCCGCCAATCCGCAGTGGACCCGTGTGGTGGAGACTATACTAATACCATCTCAAGGAAGGAAGCTTATGTCCAACAGTGGGATTCATATATAGACTGTTACTATATACATCGCCGCGATCTTAATTCGCAATGAGACCAGTATGTCACAGAAATAAATAATAAACCATATATCGAAGAATTCAGCCAGTCAGCCAATCCATTGTGTAGCAGCGCGGTGGACTATAGAGAGGAAGCCTATGCCCAACAGTGGGATTTATAGACATAGGCTGTTTTACTTTAATATCCTGGATATCGTTGCGATTATAATATTAAATAAAGGAAAGTTTTGTCTTTATAAATATTGCGAAATTAAGTTTAGTAAATCATAACCTAAACCATAAGCCTATTGACGCTTCAGATTGAGCCGGACATATTTATTAAGACACAATAACAATCCCGCGTGTTCCGCGAGTAATAAGACTAACATATATAAATATATATACATATATAATTTTTTTAATTATATATAATTATGTTTCATAAAAACCTAATTACGAACATTAAATCGAACCAGCACTATAATATAAACTGCGCAGTTGATGTAATCTAATAGTAATAACACGTAGACGAAATCGACCGGATGTTAATCAAACACGACTGTTCTTTCCGATTATCATAGGCTCGGCGTTGAGAGAAAACGCTAATTCCGATAATTCCTTTCCCTAGATGGCCGCATTCACTTGTTTGTCACCGTAAATATTTAAAAACAGTTTATTATACAACATAAAATAGGTCATGTGTATTTTCTACTAAACTTTATGTTTTAAAAATAAATGCAAAGTAATACATTTATAATAACTCTAAGCGTATGCGATAATATCGTAGGAATGACGTCAGAGACACTCCACTAATAAGGGTCTCGACTGAGCGCCGCATATCTCAGCGCTCGGTCATCTCTCACCCGGTGAAGCTGTAAAACCCTCGGGCTCACATAATCCGTCAGCAGTAACTGACCGACCCGAAGTTCGGCCCTCTCGGGCACCCTCGAGTCAGTTGCTTCCGCGCCCAGGGTAACGGTCCAAGCCGAGGCTCCCTCTCTGGATCCCTTGTGCTGGTTACCCATTAATGAAGTTCTCGGCTGAGTGCCCTAAGCGCTCGGCCACCTTTCAACCCCGTTTGGCTGTAAAAGCTCTCGGCCTAACAGTGGCCATAAAAAGAAAAACAACAACAACGTCAAAACAAAACAAACTATTTATAATAGAAAATATTTTTCGAATGGGAATCGAATTTAGAACCCGCGGCTACGAACACTACGCCACGCGGACATCGACTACTATATTACAGGATTACTGGTTTGCTATAAGTATTTCCCATGTCCTTGACACGGCATTTCAACCTTCATTATATCGGATTAAGGAAGGGGACATTAACCGAGTGTCAACTATAACTCATAGGATATTGTCGTGGCCGAAATCAACCAGGTCGACAAATTGTTAATATTATTTTCCTCAATATTTTCATTGACGCTTTGTCTATTTTGTTCTCATAAAAAAAAACATTATATTTTTGGCCTAAATTCATTATCATCTATTGTCAATGGAATTGCAAAAATCGTTTGTTAGATCAAATCTAGCAACGCAAATCGTTATTTACATTGTTAAGACGGCTTAATGTTCAGAGTAGTACTACTGTTTCGATTAATTCGGAGACCTTTATTACTGGTGACGAGGCATTCTATCTCAGTCCTCAAGGATGACGACGCATCTGCATTATGATTCCTTGTCAAGGATGAATGTGGATGTCATCGTCCGCTGGAATCACTTGCCATCAGGTGAACTGTGTGCCCGTTTGTTACTCTCAATGTAATAAATAAAAAAAAACAGTACCCCAGCTACTGAATGTTAGATTCGTGTGTCAGTTGGGGCAAATATTTAAGCAAGAAATTTTCTGAATGTAAATAATAGTAATAAAATAGTTTATTCTGACAATAAATACAATAAAACAAACAAACACAACTTTACATAAACAATACTATGCACTCTGACAAACGGAGGTGACTCATCTTTTACTGACACAAAATTATAGTCCCGCTGGTGTTCAGTTACTCCCATCACCCTTAGATTTCTGTTCTATTCATGTACTTTTCGTTGAAATTGCTCCAAATTGGACGAAGATTAGAATTTGAATAGATCATCATCACAGTTCACAGTATACAAATGGACTGATTAGGGAACATTAATAAATGCATAAACGTTAAAATACATATATATTTACAGTACTATAATAACAACATCGTCATTTCCTATTAACAACTTGGGAGAGGTAACTGTACCAGGCACGAGGACATGTAAGGGTAGGAGTCATGAGAACTGCAATTTACAAACCATACATTAAATTGCAAGGACAAATTTAGTTATCATATGTATCTAACTGAATTAAATGTTACGTACACAAATTTAAAACCAGCCAACCGACTAATAAGCTGCCAAGGTTATTATTATTACATTGAGGGTGACAAAAGAGCACGCAGTTCACCTGATGGCAAGTGATTCCTGCGGCCCATGACATCTACATTCATCCTTGACAAGGAATCATAATGCAGATGCGTTGTCACCCTTGAAGATTGAGGTGGAATGCCTAGTCACCAGTAATAAAGGTCTCCGGATCCCTGCACTCACTAGACGAAACACAGCAGCGTTATGCTGCTATTTTATGCTGGTTTTCTGTGAGGGCGTGGTCCTACCCCGGTCTAATTGACCCATTCATTCTGCAGCTAGAAACAAACTATTTATTATAATTTTATATTTAAACCAACCAACAAAGGGAACTTAAACGATTGCTTTTTTGTAGGTTACGTTGGGGTAGGTTGCAAAATTTTTGTTATCAATGTTATGTCATTCAAAATTAATTTACAAGTATTATATATAACTATAAACACGCGATGCTTTTAATGATAAAAAATAAGTTTTTATTGACTATTAATATGTAAAATACGCTAACGTACTAACAAATAATTTTAAATTATTTAAATACAGATGAATTATTAGTAATAATTAAAAATCAACAAAAGTTGTTTTGATTGCATTTATTGCAAAAAACCGGTAATTGGTCAATGAAAATAGTAAAAAGATTACGAGTTTTCATAAGTTAAAAGTGTCATGAAAAAATTAAATTCATTATAACACTAATTATATACAATTTACAAAAAAATAAGTGCACAGTTTCCTATGATATTCTGGTACGAAACATATTCTTCGCGTGTCTTTAAATATTATTATAACATTGTACATTATATCCTACCTTCTTTAAACGTAACACAAACTTATAATATTCATGCGATTGGTATACGAACTCACTAAGCACCGTTACACAGAACCATAGTCCACGTCAGGCCCAGGCTGCTCTCCAAACGCAACTGGCTTAAAAGTAAACTATGGAACACAAACACTAGGCTATCCGTATATTTCCCAGTTCATTCACAGCTCAATTAAAACCAGCGATTCTCAAAATTCGACGTGATATAGTACTCAAAACCTGTAATCAAAACGTTATTACTAACTGGTATTATGTTCTGATTGACATTATTTAGATATTTTTGAAAATTTTGTATGTTTGATAAATCAAATTTTACGTATCACGTTTAATTTAACTTTTATTCCCGGCGCCTTTACACCACAAAATTCTAAAATCCAATTCACAATGAGTTCAAGGTAAATAACTATTTAGACTATGTAGATGTATGACTGATTCGGAATCCTATTGACTATTATATCTTAAATCAAACTGTGCATAGAAAAAACATTGCCAGATTGTTTCAGACAGCGCGAGGAACACTTGTGAAGAAACACATAACCATCACCAACACATAACACATCGCCATGCATATCAATAACCGCGCCCGTCTTGCTGTGGTGAAGACGATCAATCGATATAACTACTATATTACAATGTCATATGTCACTTCTGACATTTGACTTATGTCAAAACTCTTCTTTATAAACATTTCGCGCCCCAGTCATAGACAAGATTAGCAGGAATAAGGTTTCTACGCGATTATCTTACAAACAATAGAAGATTAATAAGTTTTTGCCATTGAAATATTCATGTATATGACGCTGGAGTTTTTTTTGTTACATTGTAGTAACAAGTCATTCCTGCGGCCCATGACATCTACATTCATCCTTGACAAGGTATCATAATGCAGATGCGTTGTCACCCTTGAGGAATGAGATACAATGCCTCGTCATCAGTAATAAAGGTCTCCTGATCCCTACAAATACGAATTATGCTGCTATTACACGCTGGTATTCTGTGAGGGTGTGGTCCTAACCCGGTCGAGCTGACTTATACATTCTGCTGCTAGAAAAACTGCATTGTAGTTCTACCACTGTCAAGCTTGATTGCGAATGTAGTTTCTCTTATTTAAGGTCTCAAACCAAAATATCATTAAGAACACGCGTAAAAAAGATACAGCTGCCATGAAACAACTGTAAAGAAGATTGATGCTTGTGATAACATTTAAGATCGCCACAACTTTACATAAGATTTGATAAACCACAATTTTTTCCATAGCCGCGCGACACTGGCAAGAATGATCCGCGAGAGCATTGAAATTAAAAACATCCTATTGCAATAGAGAAGGTAGTTGGGTATTACTGTCGGCTTGGGATCCTGTGATTGATAAAATCAAAGCCCAAACTAAACATACCCTTTTTTCTCCGGGCTAATGGCCGCTATTGGCCCAAGAGCTTTTAGAGGTTCGCAGGGTTGAAAGGTGACCGAACGGTTATGGCGCTCAGTCGAGATCTTTATTAATGACTAACCAGCACAAGGGCTCCCAATACGGAGCTTTGGCTTGGATCGTTACCCTGAACTAAACATACCCCTAAACTATAATACTATAAGCTTTTTCCGGATAGATCAGAACAAAAATTAAAAGCTAGCGGTAGCCCAGGTTAATGTGACGTCAGAACGAGCTTTTGTCGTATATAATCAATATCATCATCATCAGCATAGTCTATCATAGTCCTGCTGCACATTAGCCCTCATATATTGCCACAAGGCACCATCTAGAGCACACACATCCATCTACTTCCCGCAAATTTGACATTGCTAGAGTTACACTGCAGTTTCTTTCCAGCTGCATAACGAATGGGTCAACTCGACCGGGAAAGGACGAAGCCCTCACAGAATACCAGCATAATGCTGCTGTTTCGTATGGTGAGTGTAAGGATCCGGAGACTTTTATTACTGGTGACGAGGCATTCGATCTCGAGGCATTCGTTCTCTTCTATCATTATCTTCAATCATTAATCATCAGGTGGACTGTGTGCTCATTTGTTACTCACAATTTAATAAAAAAAACGCGCATAGGTAATTGCTCCACCTAGTGGGGGTTGCCTAACTGCGACTGCCAGTCCAAGGTTGCCACTGAAGTTGCCACCTTTCTTCTCTATAGTTTATCGGAACTACGTGGCCAGCCCGTTGCTATTTCAGCTTGATAATCTTTTGAGCTATGTCGGTCAGCCTCGTTCTAATGTGGATCATTCAACGTTCTGTATTCTATCACTACACAGGAGAATACCGAGCATAATCCGCTTCATAATTATTTTTTTTTTGGTGCAGGACCTCTGACCAAGTCATCGCTGGCTACACGCACTGGCTAAAGACTTTGAGGGATGTCATAATAATATAATATAAAAAATCAATCAAATCGATGTAAACATAAAATTAGTTAAGTATACAAAAAATCTTTACAAGTGTTTAAAACTTACAAACAGCATAATGTTTAAGTTACCTACATTGAATAAAATAAATTTGTAATATTATAAAATTAAATTCTTTGTTGTTGCGTTTTTACTAAAATCTTTTTAAGATTTTAAATGATATGAAACAAAGGTGTAATATTTAAATTATCTACATTATTTTTACAAATTACCTCTATTTGTTTGTATATAATATAAAAAATAATAATATAATATATTAAAATGAATAATTTTAAATTTGTTTGAATTGTAATAATTATTCCATGTTCAGTATATATGCATCCAAATTTAATGAAGCTTCATTCAATTAGGCGTATACAAAACAAAATTTGAATCGTCACGTTTAGTAATAGGTCTCTACCAAGGCTTCGGATGGCAGCTGCTAGCGAAAGGAAACGACAAGAAACTCGAATAGTTCCTTTTTTTTCTCACCATAGATTGCTATGAAACCAGTAGTCGAGACACCTGTATCCATCTAGTTCCCTAAGACGAGTTGTCGTCGAGCATTGTATGTTATCTACATACAGCACATATAAATATACAAAAAAGGTACACCTATAATAAATACATAATTTAATAAATATAACCCGTTTTAGAAAATCAATCTATATATTCCTGAATATATCTGTTCTACATCTTAAATGGTTAAACGTACAGACGAAACATTTTGCCGTATCTTCATTTGACACTTACTCCAAAGAAAGCTACACGTATATATTCAAACAAAGTATCCGAAATTACGTTTAGCTTGGGTGGACTAAAGTTGAGCACCACTATACAGTAATGTACAGCGGAAGACAATGTATTCGGTTCCCCATTATACTCACAAAGGAAATAAACAAATGAATTATACGTATCATAACGTACAAAAACAACAATATAAAACAAATCATACGCATGTCGCATATATAGTGTAAAAACATTGAGATCTATACAAGACAAGATGACTCTAACCTTCTTATTGATTACCACCATGACGATACTTTCATGTTATTACCAGATGATTCTGATGATTTGAACTGAGAAGGATATATTATTTTTCCATAAACATTTACTCAAACAAAGGAACTCACTTGCTGACCCCTTCCCTAGGCTTATGTAAGAATGTCAAATAAAAATGAATGTTTAAACGCAGTGTTAAAAAACACGAGACTGAAATTAGTCGTCTTCTGCGTAGCGATTTCCCGGTCTACTACCAGGGTCCGCTGAAATTAGTGTGCTACTAATATTGACCATTATCGGAATTGACATATCAAAACTTTACCCACTATGCCTCGCAGCCTAAGATAAATAAACTCAAACTCAAAATTTTTGAAGACTTGATGTCAAATTGTCAAAAGCTGCCGGCCAGTTCTAAATGAAGATATCCACACTGTAATACCTGTGTACCTCAGAATTCATTAGTTCTAGTTATTAACAATTGACTCATATAGATGATTTAAGTACAGAATAATAGAATTGACCAATTATTATATTTAAAACATTTCAGTTTTGAATTTTTAGCGTTATAGCAAATACCACGCGTACCAACGAAAAATAGCAACATAACAGTGCTGTGTTGTTAAGTGAGTGTAGGTACGGGTATCCAATTATAGGTTACGAGACATTCCATTTTATATCATATATTACCATCATTAAATATCATTCCCGAGACCTTTATTAATAATGACGAGGCATTCCATCTCAAGGGTGACAACGCATCTGCATTATGATTCCTTGTCAAGGATAAATGTACTAGATGTTCCGGACCGCAGGAATCACTTGCCTTCAGGTGAACTGTGTTAACGTTTGTTATATAAAAAAAAAGATACTATATCTTGCTCCAAGCACTCACTGGTTTTACGAAGACGATATATATATAACTTATAGTAACGATAACTCGTTACTATAAGTTTATTCTTATTTTTAGTATTTGTAATACATCACACAATAGTTTTTCACATGCAAAAGAATATATAAGTAAATATACAAAATATTGCTTTAAATACATCGTGATAGAACTGCAAGTACAATTATCATATTAAAAATATCTCTTCAGGTAGCCACCATCATGCAATCTCTATAGCCGGATTTAGTCATAATGAAGATTATTTGTCTGAGGACAATAATATATAATTAAAAAAAACTCTAGTGACATGATTACCCGCTTGGTTTGGCGAAGGTCACGCAGTAGAATGTTCCACGCAATCGCCAAGGCTATTAAGTATACATGTCCAGATATGACACCATTCAGCGTCTTACAATTGTCTGTGTCTGCCTAATAAACGTTTGGTACAACAAAAAAAGTAACAAAATTTAAGTTTAATAATTACGATCGCTTTAGAACATTTTGTCATGTTAAAAAGCTAAAAAGGTAAATAAATATTTGGTACGACAAGAAAATATCAAAATATAAGCAGCAGCATGTAAGATCACGTGAAAAACGTACATAATGTACCAAAAACAGATCTCAATATCGCAGGCGATATGATATGATGTCATATTTTGACATTAATTATCGCGCATATAAATCGTAATATTTAATTTTGTAAAACTACAAAAAAAATCATTCATTCCCTATGTCCGGAACGGTAACAACGCATCTGCATTATGATTCCTTGACAATTGAAAGTAAATATCATGGGCCGCAGGAATCACTTACCATTAGGTGAACTGTCTGCTCGTTTGTACTACTCTCAATGTAATAAAAAAAGATCTTTAATAAACGAATCTTTTGTACATAGGTCTTATTTATTGAATAGATTGCGATCCCAATTAATAACCTGACCCTCAAGTTGAGTAACGCTTGAGACTAACACACTAATTAGTTTATATCTATAAATACACCCCTCTCTTTTTCTCACCACGGTTATATCAGTTCTCTACGTGTGAGTAGATAATCCAAGAAGGAAGATAAGGAAGAAATTGAAAATACTGCCTGTTGTACGAATTTTTATTCGTATTCTCTTTCTAATTTTGTATTGGTTGTACATTTAAAGTACATAAATCATCAATCATCATCAAACACAAGAGAGTCTTTAGAGCTTTCTCTATTTCCATCCTAGTTTCACGTTCAGTTTAACGTTCCTGTGATATTGTATCGTCCTTTGAATATCTATTAAAGTGTCTAAAGTTTGAAAATTGGATTATAAGATCTATTACACAGCTAGGTATATATAATAAATAATTTCTAGTCAGTTCAGTTCACTTCTGACAATGGTAGAACCAGCTGCAATATGTTTCTATCTGAAAAATGGGTCGGCTTCACTAGGAATAGAACAATCACTCCAAGAATACCAGCGTGAAATAGTAGTGATATGTTTGGTGAGTTTAGAGATCCGTAGACCAGGTTAGTGGTCACGGATCTCTACTCTCATACTCTATATGCATCTGGAATCTTTGTTGAGGATGTCTGTAAGTGTTTATTGGCTGTAGTCATAACTTGGCATCAGATGTACTGTGTGCTCGTTTTTCTTAAAAATTATGATCCTTATTTTAAAAAATAGTCCATCTCTACTTTGGCTGCGGCCTTTTTTGGTGGGTAATCAGCACAAGGGCTACCGAGAGAGCCTCGGTTTGGACCCTTACCCTGTTCTGCGGAGCGTCTAACTCGAGGGTGCCCGATAGGGCCGGCCCTCGGCTCGGTCACGTGCTTCTGACTAAGAATTATCTACATTAATATCTCTATTATTGTTATTGGCTATCTGTACCACCACTTTGGATTGCGTGGGCGCTGGAGAAGAAATGGCGCAAGAAACTCCAGCGACGCTTCTATCTGGATTGATCAGAATTCTAAATGTCTAAATACTTGCGCAGAATTTTAACATTAAGAAGAATTAAAGGAGGCCTAGCAAAAACTATATTTAAACTTCTTAGTCACCAACGCGCCTTGAGTATGCTTTATATATTGTAATAATAGTGATAGTGTTCACGAGCAAACAACCGATATAAGATTTTATTACAAAAACTTTGTATTTTTTAAAATTTCAGACTGTCAACTTTTCGTTGCATGGTACGCGAACATTTCACTTAAAATTTCATACTCAAATTAATTATATAACCGGCTTCAAGTTAGCATATATCATTTGACATCTATCAAACATGAACTTGAGACGCAGAACTGGTTTGAAAGTGGATTACACGAGCCGCAATATGGAATTTCATCACCATGAACGATCTATTGCGAAAATGCCGGCATAAACTTCTCGAGATACTATCAACGAATACGAACGGTTGCAATTTATAGAATAAAAATTGTGATTTTTTTTATTTTTGTATCGTTAATCTTTGAGCAATCCAAAATTCGTTTCGTTGTTCATATCTTTTTTTTTTTCGTAGAATTAGTGGCAAACGAACAAGATGCCCACCTGATAGTAAGTGATCTGCAACACCAGAGAAGTCGCAAATGGGTTGCCGGCCTTTTCGGTTTTCCTTTTCGATCGAAATTGTAAAAAATTCTCGCGCGAAATCAAAGGCGTGCGCATGTAAACTATCAAAGCATCATATACATATAGGTAAAACATTCTAAAGCTGTCTGTTTGATTTATATAAACCTTAAACAATTCAATAAGACACAATTGCTGTTAAATTCACCTCATTACCACACTAACGACTCTCCCCATTCATTGACCTCTGTAAATATACATACAATTCAAACACTACAGACACCTCGAAAAAAAAAACTCAGTCATTGAACTGTCTTTATATTTAAAAAAAAGGGAATGCTGCTATCATAGTTTCCGCGTTAGCAACATACGCATTAACCACTCAAACTAAACTTAAATTCAATCAGATGGGTCGCAACGATAGTCGAGTGGTGAACCTAACTTACGAGGTTAACTTTGTCAGATCTTAAGGCTATTGGCGTAAAAAAAAACTAGAACTAGAATAATCAACCTAAAAGGGACATTGAAAACATTTAATTGGCACAAAAAATACGACCGATTTATCTAACCAGTGTGACTATATGCCTATGATATACTTAATAAGGTAAACTATATTCGTTCGGATATTTTGTAACATGCTTTTTATATACAGACTACCTGTCATTGGGCTATATGTGTTTTATTTATACAGAGTCAAAAATTTCAAATGCGCAAACAGCATTTACGCCCTCGACACGCACACATACATTATGTGTCAATCGATTTCAATTATGGGAATTTAGCCCAAATATATCTCAATACATACTGTAAGCCATGCCCAAATCGGTATAGACGTTATGGAGATTCATCGTCATCATCATCACCTCAAGCCATCACTAATCCACTGCTGAACATAGGCCATAGAACATAGGCGGCTGCATTCGTTGAATTCCCGCCATTCCCATGACTTGCATAGACCAATGCTCCATCTAATCGTATGTCGTCGTTCAATGCAATGACTAATACGAACTTGCTACTCGATAAAGTTTCTTGCCCATCAAACAAAAAGTCTGTTTACTTATATTCTTATAATTTCCTGCCACGCACAACTACTCTGTGGAATCAGCTATCGCCAGCGGTATTTTCGAATCGATAAGACTTACAGAACTTCAAGAAAAGAGCCTAAAACTTTCTTAAAGACCGGCAACGCATTTGCGACTCCTCAGGTATTGCGAATGTTCATGGGCGGCGGTGATCACTTAACATCGGGTGGGATGGTTGATCATTTACCACCTATTCCATATAAAAAAAAATAAGATATTCATAAATATTCAAAGAAAATGCTGCGGACCTGTATCCAACAGTGGGATTTATATATACGAGTATATATATAAAACTTGTAAGTTTACTTTTTACTTTTAAAATATTTGAAATATATAAACTAAATGCTAACTTGTCACTTATATATGAAAATTATTTAGTTTTTCGAGGTTCAGGGTTAGATACAACTGTCAGAATCCCTACTAAATACTACTAAAAATGGAAAAATGATGTGAGTGAATTTTTATGATGCGCGCGCAACTAAAGACACCATGAAGTTAGGTGGTAATTGATTCTCAAGTTTTCGTGAGAATTATTAACTATATTCAAGGTAGTTATTCTACAACAAATGTTTTATTGCAGTGGAGATAAAAAAATATATTCATACACGATACATAATATACATGTGTACTTTTGTGTATTTTTAAATTATATACGCTGGTGAATGATAATTTATTTTTAAAGCCTTTTTAAGTTAATTATAACTTTTTATTTAAACCGTTATCAAATGCATTTAATGTATTTTATTCGCAAATAAAGAGTATTGGCACACGGGATATTTTTTTTAGTTATTTTTGTTTTGTTACGCTAACGTCGTATAACTTCTTACGTATATACGTCTGTACATAAGCACACGTTTTTTTTATGAATACGCAATATTATGACAGTAGACCAGTTGCCAGTCCAAAATAATTACAGTAATGGCCTTTTTAAATGTGATTTAAGTAATGAACAAACAAATGTTGTTAATACACTTTATGCATTTTATTTCATTAGAGTCTAATACCGTGTTTAGTGACAATTTAGAAACTTTATTAAAAAAAATATTAAAACACAAAATAGTAAATCTAAGGAAGTTAAGGTCAAGGAAAACGTGCTACTATTGTTAATTCATAATTAGTTTAGTTTAGTTAATTTAAATTATTAATTTTTATTTCACAGTGTATAAATAATTTTTACATTTTGCTTAAAACTGCAAAAAAAAAAACACTACAAAAAAGTAAAACTTACAAAATAGGTTATTTACACATATATATTATGTTTTCTTTTAATCGTAAGTTATCGTACAACTAGTTTTAATTTGCATTATGTGGAATACATATAAGAATAAGTGGAATTATGTGTATTTAGCAAACTATGGCCATTTTTTTCTACAAATCAAGCCACGTGTAATTCTGTTGGTGGTTCTATTATGTTAAAATAAAAATAAAAAATAGTTAATATTATTTTTTGCTTTATTTATTTATATAATTGACGGCCACGTGACGTAAAGAGTTTGAGGACTTGGCCTGTTTTATGAGTCCTGGATTCGATGCTGAGGCGATACACCACGCACCTTTAGGACGAAAACGCCTGAATTGAAAATAATCAAAAAATAGCTAAAGTTGTAAAATTACTTAAAACAGTATTATAAATATTTCCGTGCTAAAATAATCGCCAAATTCTCGTGGGTAAGAGGTGTTATTCACAATTCATCTTACAAAATCTTACCCATTTACGAAAAGATGTTTTCTTTTATAATTTTTTTTATTCTTTTTTATTTGCCCCAAGTAAACTCATCGCCACATCTTAACCAATATATTAACAATGGCAACGATATGATACGTTCACAATATTTTTAGTTTTAGTTTTAGGATTGAATCTTCAATTAATTACTTTAATATCTACAATTAATTTAATATTTAATTAATTAAAACATTAAATTATCTAGTTAGGAGAGAGACCGGTACTACCCAACGCTTAGTCTTTATGATTTGATTGTTATGTATATATATTATAGTTCTTCTTCTCTTATATCCTAGTATGTATTTCTTGTAGTGTCCCCTGAGGACTAAGTTGTTCTTAAGTGTACTATTCTCTCGATTTACAAGTCATTCACACGTACACTTTTAAAATTTAAACAAAATTCTATTAAACATTATTGTTACCACGAGTTGTAACTTATCAGCAGCCAGACCGGCTGATAAGTTATATTTTCTTAAAAATTACCACACAATTAAATTAAATATAATTTGCTCGTCATCCGGTAGGAAAGAAAAGACAATGAGAAATCTACATTTATATTATAATTGTATTGTGTTTATCTCATTTAAAATTTTATACCAAAATAGTTTACGAAATAACAATGCTTACGAGTAATTTTTTTTCATTCCCATAAATTATACAATCATTCTTTACGTTTTATTTCTTATTTTATCTGTTTGGTGTTGCGTGTATATTGTCAAATAAGAAAACTACGAAATATGTCTGTGCATAAATATAGAAATATGATTTACGTCAATAATTAAAAATTAAAATCGTGATTTAGTGATCCCTGCGCCACGGCCAACATAAGTCGCAAGTTAGATAAAGTAATATATTGCATACCTCGGAAGTAGAGTTAAATAATTATAGAGCATATATTCAATCGAAAACGCAATTTATTCAGCTTAAACCATCTCCATTAATTTTATTCAACACTTAATAGTACAAAATGTTCGAATTATCAAGAGGACGTTCTACGGTATCCAACAATTCTGATATAATTTAGTATTTTCATTTAGATTATTATATAAAAAGCGGAATAATTTTTTCTCTTGTGGAGGTCAGAAGGAACAGAGTAGGTCTTGGACCCTGGTTAAGAGTGGATCTCAAAGTCATGGGACATTTCGTTACCATCAAGTAAACTGTGTCTGTGTTCTGGTAAGCTGACATTTAATTTCCGCGACAGGTATTCACCACCAGCCTAATAAAATGACCGCTGACCGCTGTATTTTGCATGGAAAACTAGACACCTAATTATTGGTAAAATAGCATTCCATCTTATCTTCAGGGATCACATTACCCATGTGTATCTTGTGTATCTTCGAGGGGAGCAGAGGGCATATAACTGACTGCGGTAGAGCTACGCTGCAGTTTGTTTCTTGCTGCAGAATGAATGGGTCAGTTCGACCGGGGTAGGACCACGCTCGCACAGAATACCAGCGTTAAATAGCAGCATAATGCTACTGTAGGGATAGAGAGAGATAGAGTATCGTCTAGTTAGTGTAGGGATCCGGAGACTTTTATTACTGGTGACGAGGCATTTGACCTTAGTCTTCAAGGGTGGCAACGCAGATGCGTGCAGAATGCAGATGCATTATGATCGATGGAATGACTGAGTGCCACTGTGTTTACGCGAATGCTGCAATTTATAGTGCTGTAGCACTATATTACATTCTGCGCAGTAGATACTTCGATCTTCGCTGTGGTCGAATTCAACGACGAGAACGTCATCTCGATTCCTTGTTTAAGGTTGGTTTAATGAGCCGCAAGTGAATTGTGTGCTCATTTATTGGACCTATCGTGTCATATTTGTTGGACCTATCGTGTCATATTTAACCAGCTAGGTAATCTGAATACTAGCTTTGTGTTTATCAGCCCAAAACAAAATAATGTGTCTACTTGTACGAGGTGAACAAGAATTAAATTTAGCTACATTCAAGGTCTAATTTGTTACATTACATTGTGTTCACTGATCGTGTTCGCAGATTATATAGGGTCGGGGAAAAAGTTTTTTCGTATTTTATATACAAATTCAAGATATTTTTTATAATATTTTATTTACATGTAATATTCATGTGCCATTTTGTTCGATAACTTGTTACGATTTTGTAGACACAATTTTGGGACTACTGATCAAAAACCTGAAACAAGAAGTTTTGTCCTCTCTTGATGTTAACCTAACACTACCTAAAAATATCTGAAGTGACCCAGACAGCTGAAAATCTGAGGGTGCAAGGTCAGGGCTATATGGTGGATGCATTGACATTTCCCAACCAAGCTCTCTCAATATTTTCTGAGGGGCTAAACATGTGTGTGGTATGGCATTATAATGATATAAAATCTCACTCTTTCTGTTGATCATTTTTCCGGCCGTTTTTTCTCTATGTTTTGCTTAAGTCCATTCAGCTGTTAGTTGTAAGAGAACCGAATCGATGGTTTTTCCCGACGGTAAAAGCTCACAATGAACGATTCCCTCCAATCCCACCATACACACAGCATCACCTTAATGCGAGTTAATCCAGGTTTCGCTATAGTCTGTGGAGCTTGACTGTCCTTTGGCCATGATCTTTATCGTACATTCTTGTCGTAGATAATCCACTTTTCATCACCAGTAATCAATCTTTCAAATGGGTCAAAACTATTGTGTGGTATCTTGCTCCACTTTTTTAAAAGTCGGCTTTATCTGTAACAGGTCGACTAGAGCGAGCCTCATTTTGGATATCAAAATTCCCGAACTGAAAATGTTTGAACCAATTTTATGCTACTCTTACTGACACAGAAAACGTCATAGTTTTATTTCGCGGCTTTTGTCGCATTTTTCCCTTTATTGACATAAAACTTCAAATTGTATTTTTTCGTTAGATTGACTCTAAAAATAAATGAAAAATGTTGCGTTTTAACTTTTCTGTTTCTAAAATGACATCTATATAATGATTTCATCATACAAGCCTGGTACCAACAGTACAACCAAAAAGTTTTTACTGCATCTTTTTACTTATAAAATAAGAAAAATCATTTTCTCCGATCCATTATTATATACCAACGCTTTTATTTATTTATAACTACAATAAATTTTATTTACGCTTTTATATAAATTATAATGTGTTGTTATCCGTTTAAAATATAATTTAATATGACAAACGGTGATGACACAAATAGATATATAAGATTTTGATTGATTTGAGAAATCGATAATCTAAATTTATATAATTTATTTAAATTAAATAATTAACTTTTCTAGATTGAATTGATTGTAACAATTATATTTCTATTGTATGTACATTGCCCTGAAACTTGATGCGGAACTTAACGACGAGGTCTACATAGTTACCCACTAAAAATTATTAGATTAAGTAGATATACATTTAATTCTATATCTTTTCGCGTGAGATTTTAACGACTTTATGGCTTTTTTGTAGTGTTATATTTGTTAATATTTAATTTTGTCCCAATACGGCATCCTATATGCAGTGCATATAAGAATAAGCCGGTTCTACTAAATACTATCGTGAAATAGTAATATAACTCATTATTTCGGTATTACAAGTCCTTAGTGGTGAAAACGCATGCGGATCTTGAATCTTTGTTCAGGATGGATGTATATCAAGGGCCGTCAAAGCTTTAAATATATTCTACAACTTAAGTTTTTTAAGCTGAGAAAGCGTGCCAAAAACACTTCCCGAGAAAGCCGAAACCAGCGGTTTGTGGTCAACGGTATTCCTAAAGCCAATGGTTGAACATCTGTATGTGAAGTTTAAATATATGTAGGTATATGCTTTTTTACTATTTGATTCATTTGATTTGCGTTAACAAACGATTATGTACTCAAATGTATTATATAATAAATGATTACTCTAATATTTAATATCAATATAACCAAGAAAGGTAAACACAAGTCATTTGTAAATTAACATATTGTTAACATAGTATGCGAATGCATTCAAAAAGATGTTATTAAGATACAAAATGTAATTGATTGTACTAACAAACTGTAATTAATAAGGAAATAATTAAATGATAAACGTTGAAAATTAAAAATATATATAATACTAGATAAACAATTATAATATAGAAAGATTGGCTATTTAATTATTAATAATTACAAAATTACAGCCGCGTACCAACCGCATCATAAGGATGATATAAAAACGTTAACTAAAAATGTCACGGACGCTTTAAATTTGTTCTCTTGGAATAAGCGTTGCAATTCATTTAAGATTATATAGTTATATAACTTTAGAATTGTAACGACCGAACTCGAAAAAAATATCGAAATTTAAATTACATTCTTAAAATTAATTAAACAACATTATACATATTTCTGTCACTTCCCCATTTCACACCCCCATCGTATGTAAGACACGTGTGATATTGATAAACGAAGTTACAGGCAGAATTTATTTCACAGAACATTCTGGTTAGGCCATATAAGTTGTTTGTTTAGGTTGATTCGTTTTCGTTCTAAAGATGCGATATTTCTATGCGATGCGATATTTGGTAGTCTTTAATTAATTTAGTGAAATATGTATCCTTGGTAGGTTGGATAGTACATTCTTTAATTAGAATATGACCGAGGTGCCTCGTCTTAATATCTGGCTGCCATGTCGTGGATCCTAGGTTCAAGAAGTCTGTGTGCATTGTATGTAATATTAGTATTCATTGCACTTTCTAAGCTATGGTATGCTAATGGTTTTCCTGTGAAAACACGGTATTTTAGATGGGATTAGGTGTTCGTTCTAAAGGTAGCTTTTCTTACTACTTACGTGAGAAAATAATTATAGTTTTAAATATTCGTATAAATTTAACATTAGGTTTTGTTTCAAAATAAACTACAATACAACAAAAGATTAACCTTGACCCGTTCAAACACGTTTTATAAATAAGAAGACTAATATTTATTTTCGGATTTGTACAAGTTCATTTAACTTGGCTGTATCACTCTTAAATCTTATGATTTATATAATTTTAGTTAATATTATATTTGTCAATATGATTTATGGTTATATATCTATATAACTGCTATCTATATATCTATATAGCTGCTTACATTTTTTTACGTTAATATATTCTTTGAATATTCCGAGAGGAGAGGATAATTTAGACATAGCTGTGTGCATAAATAAAATAATTTTACAATCTTTGAATGTTTCTGAAGTTACATTTGTCGACAATAATTATGATGGCAATGACATAATCAAGGTAGTCAATAACCTTAACTTTGTATTAATTGTGTACAAGCAACAAACGATGTCTATATTATTTCAACTGTAAATAAGAAAGATATAGCTAAAGTATTCAACACACTAAAACACGAAGTCGACTGGAAGCCAGATGCAAAATTTTTAGTTATCATACAATCTTTAGATGCAAATTCAGTGTTAGATGTTTTCAATGAATTCATGAATTACCGCGTTGCTAATGTTGTTATTGTTAATGGGACGAAAGAAGCTCATTTGTATACATACAATCCATACGAAAACAAAGCTTGTGGTAAGAGATTTGAAAGAATAATATCTCACGGAAAATGTCTTCGAGCAAATTTAACTAACCTATATCCCCTGAATTTGAACAGATTAAAAAACTGCACTTTTCGAGCATTGATTTCCGAATCACCCCCTTTTTCCTCCCTATACGAGAAAGATAAAAGAGATGTTAATAAGC
This sequence comes from Teinopalpus imperialis, assembly GCA_029286865.1. Classification (NCBI taxonomy): domain Eukaryota; kingdom Metazoa; phylum Arthropoda; class Insecta; order Lepidoptera; family Papilionidae; genus Teinopalpus; species Teinopalpus imperialis. Next base: position 2,251,824 of record JAGSMU010000039.1, read on the forward strand.
TAGGAGTGGAACAATATGTTATGGAAATGATTGGAGAGATGGAAGAATTTGAAATCACTTATGTTAATCACGTTAGTAGCGAAGAATTTTCTATTGTTTCTGATAACATGACGGTGATGGGACCGATGAAGTTGATTTATGAACATGAAGTGGACATGATATTCGGAGCAATGATATGATAGATCAAAGAGCTAAAGCTTTCAGCTATCTATGGGGACATATTATTTTCGCCGACGAACTTAAGATTGTTGTTAAGAAAGCAGACGTTATACCTTATTGGAAAATTATTTATTTAGAATTTGATTTCACCGTCTGGATACGCTTAATTGCAACATCTTGGATATTTTTTATCATCATAATATTGGTGTTTCGCCAGAAAGACAAAGGCGTTGTTGTATTAACAATGATAGACCATTTATTTCTATATAATAGCAAATTAGGTTTCGCAAGAGAGACTAGATGGATAATTATTCTCTGGGTTGTGTTCGCATATTTGATCAGCATGTATTACCAATCGAGCTTGGTAAGTCTGATGACGCACTCAAGTAGTATGTACCAAATTTCGAGCGAAGAAGATCTCGTTGAGTATAAAGTAAAACCGTACCTCAGTACTTTCTTCAATCAATTCATTGTGGAAATCACAGATGTGCGTATTAATGAAACGGGCCAAGACGAATGCGATTTACAATTGAAATGTTTAAAAGAAGTGAGCGAATCGTATGGCGTATACACCGTTGTTTTATATTCTTTATATGAGCAGAGTAAATGGAGATTTTGTGACGAGCAGGGTAAACATCTTCTTTATCCATTCGAGAAACCTTTTAGCAAAATTATTTATGCAGTTTACTTTTACAAAGGTTTTCCTCTTTTGGATAAACTGCACTTTAATACACTACGGATAAAGGAAAGCGGTCTGGTGGACAAATACTTGAATGATTTCTATTTTAAACAAAATAAAATATTAAACTCCATACAGTCTTATAACAAAATTATATTTCCATGGCATATCTTTGCTTTTGGTTACGGCTTGTCGACGATATGTTTCCTTCTAGAGATCGTTATACATAGCTTTTTTTTTAATTACTATAAAACAAGGGCAATGTAGAAAAGCTTAGATATATACATTCGGAACGTTTTGGTTACTTGACCAATGACGAACTAATTTAAAAAAAATCCAATAATCATGTATAAAATTATGGACATAATACTTGTATCAACCATAAAAATACTACTGTTTATTAATTAATGACAGTTTGTGTGCGCGTAGGCAAAACAGGTTATGGGGGAGAGCGAACCTAGACGCGAGTTGTTTCCGAATTATAAGATAAGATTGGGGAACTATAATGAAAGTCTATCTAGCTTTTTCTAGGATAATTATTCGACACTGATTTTTATCTTATATAAAGAAATGTTTAGAAATGCCACTGTTTCATAAATATATTTTTTTTGATAATTAAAAAATAGTGGTGTTTATGTTCAATAAAATCATCGAATATGATATAATAAATGTAATAGCAGTTTTTATACAAGTTTTAGAATGCACATATACAAATGTAAAACATATTTACCATACCATAGATACCAATTCATGCAACTAGGGGTCAGTTTATATTCCTTTTTTTTAAACAATTCTATTGACATTAATGACATCTGGATTTGCGTGGCAGAAAATTTCACGTAAAGCGCACAGTGCTGGATTATCAACCATCTAGATGATGAGGATGTAATTATTGTACGAGAAAATATTATTTATATATAACAATCACATATTGTATAATAGAAGTTATTAAACAATAATTGTTTAGAGATTTATGAATGTACTTACCGTGACTCCATTTAAATAAATATATGTTATAAAATACAAGAAATATAAACTATATCTTTGTATTAATAAATTGTTAAAATATAACACTTACGAGGTTATTTCATTTTTATTAAATTATTTAATTTATTAGGGTGACAAACTCAACGAGATTTCAAGACATGCGATATCCCTGGGTCCCCGGACTCCTTCAGCACACGGAGCAGAGTGTTATGTTGCTATATCACGTTATTATTCTTATGGGGCGTGGTTTTTCTGCGGTCAAACCAGAAAGCCTATTACTATTACGCCCTTTTTCTCGAAAATAATTATACCATTGCAAACCAAGAAGAACACGAGCTGATTAGCAACCGCCAGTACAGTTTCCATCGGGGTCGCTCATCAGGCAGTCGAGTTCAAGGGAGAGGCCTGGGTGGTAAGTCTGGACGTAGGCCTTCGATCGGGTTTGTTTCGAAAGCGCTTCTTCAGAAGTTTCCTTCCTAGAAGTTATACAAGTGGGTTGCCAGTTTTCTCTCGAACAGTAGTATCAAGGTCGTAGTCGACGGTGCATGCTCTGACTCCAAAGCTGTGAATGCCGGTGTTCCGCAAGGCTGTGTTCTATCTCCTGTCTTGTTTCTTCTGCATATCAATGACATGTTGCAATATTATTAATAACATTCATTGTTATGGATAACAGCACAGGGGATGCGTTATACACTGGCCGCCCCAATATTTCTCGAGAAAATGTCAATGAGTGCCGGAACAAACAAAACGGAACAAACTTGTGTCTGGGGTCGACAATTTGTTAAACAATGTTACAGATTGGGAGAATTATTAATAGTGTTAAATTACAAATGTATATGGTTAGCAAATGGCATTTAAATTTTGTTTTGAGATATTGTAATAATTGTATGTATATATATGTTCAATGCCTCACTCTGAACCCCTCAAAAGTTCTTTTTAATGGGACCCAAGGCCGAAGGTTGGCTTAAAAACTACTTTTTATTAGATTGTGTTGAAATGCTGTAAAATAATATTAATTATATTGTTAAAAAGGCTTGTATCTTTAAGTTAAATATTCTAATAATAATATTCTAATATATATTTTTTTTTATAAATATTTCTTAATTAGGCAGATATGAATAGACCTCTTATTTAATAAAACAGCTAAAAACTAGGTATAGAAGGAAAGGACGGCTCGATTGGGAAAGGACCGCACTATGACGGAAAGGCCCAAAATTAAATAAGAATGCTTACGTCGTAGAACGACGATGCATCTATATTCTAGCAGCCGTATTCTATCCTCTCGACCTGGGGAAAGGACCACTTCCTCAAAGAATACCAGCGTGAAATAACAGGCGTAACGGTGCTGTGTTTTGTTGTGTGATCCGGAGACTTAGACGTACTGCTTCTCAATCCTTAGGGTGACAACATATCTGCATCCTGAATCAGGCCAAAGTAATCACTTGCCATCAGTCAACTATGTGCTCGTTTGTTATTCCTATTATAAAAAAAAGTTTTATATATTTATTCGTTTACATCCGTAGTTCTGAAAGTGGTCCAGGTAGACCCCCAGGGGTCCACGGGAGCCTCGACGGGGGTCTACGTTGGCTTTGCAAAAAAATGGGGGTTCACAATTCGTAAGCGGGGGTCCATGAAAATTTATTTGCTTTCGATAGTGAAGAACTAAAATGTTGGTTTGACTTCACCTATCAATGTAGGCAGGTAATATTTCTTGCAGTGAAGTTGGATGGAATCACTTTTACGATTGGCCATCTACTTTTTCGACATCCACTCCACTCCACTGATTGGTTCCATTCTCACTTTTTTTTCGAAAACTCAGTTTTAATTCGTGGTTGGAACTCAGCCAATTTCCATGGCAAAGTCTACTCTTCACATTTTTTGTCGAGTTATGGGAATATGCTAGAATGTAGCTGCATGGAGCCACCGAAACCAGCCAAAATATTGAAAGTGGTCTATGAGAAGACGGCTGGGAACCACTGATTAATATAGACATGTACATTTGTCTCAATGTATTCTAACACCGTTCTGACCACGTGATAATCAGAACTTAAAATTGCTTTTAACCAAATTTATTGGTTCCGGTTACGGTGGATCGAATTCGGTTTGCTCGCGTACTGCGAAATATAACCGAGCGTCCTAGCACTAATCCACGACACTTTCGTACATTTCTCATTCATGCAACACACCCAGACCCGAAAGCCAACCATTTTCGATATACAAATATTGTAACTCGCCTTGGAATCTAACCGAGGACCCGCCCACAATCACAGTGGACTATGCTCCAATACGTTTTCTAGAAAGGAGACCTTTTCCCAGCTGTGGGATATATATATAGACTATTGTTACTATACATAACATATTGGCTGCGATTTAAAGCAGGTTGACGGGATTGAAACACGCACTGTGAGTAAAAATAAATAAAATACAAAAACATCAAATTTTATAAACGGTTTATTAAAAAATATAGAAAACATATATATATATATATATATATATAACCAGTACATCTAACCATACATTATTGGACCATTCAATTGTTCTATGCGATTTAAAACTAAGTACAAATATACCACCATATTCCTATGCTATACTTATCTTTATTACGTGTGGCAATAACTAAAGGAATTGTTCAAATAAATAAACACTCCAAAACTCGCCGTCGACGAATATAAATATTCTGAAAAGGTTTCATTTGCAAATGCGTCAAGTTAGTTATCAGTTAGGCCGTAATTTTCACATATAAAATGTTACTTGCCATAAAAACAGTCTTGATTTCTAGCTCCTACGTTTAACAATGTGTTTTTCTTTAAAAATAAACACGTTATTATTTTAACCATTTATATTTAATCCCTATAAATAAATCTTCTTTTTTTAAGTCAAAGAATACCTTTAAACCAACTTGATGCTAAAATTAAATTGGATAAAATGTTCTTATACCATAGATTGTGTGCATTGTTTCAGTTAACTGAACGGCAAGCCAAAGCGGCAAGAAAAAATTCAAAAAAAAACAATTTAATTTTCTTTTCATAACACATTTTAACGGCAATTTATGGCAACAATACCAAATGCTAATAGTCTAATACGGTACGAACAGAAATCAGAAAAATGTCTAGCCTAGAACACTGACAAAAAGTTAAATGCAGTAATTACATTTTTAGAGCGAGGTCTCGTCAAAAGTTTCTTCTAATTTTATTTAATAGCCACACTATTAAAGATCCTATAACAATTTAAATACAGTCTATATCTAGAATTATAAAGTCGTAAAATATAGTTTTTTATTATCTGTATACATTTGAGCATGAAATTTAAGAAAAAACCGTTTATAATTCGGATATAATGAATAGTACAGTCTATAATTACGGATAGAAAATTCATCACATTTAAAAACACTACTTTGGTCATTTTTATAAAATTTTGTATATATAATAATTCACTTTAATTTGAGCGCTAATTTGTTGTATAAATTACATACTAGGCACTTGATTACACATATAAACATATTTAAAATTGTCATGTTAACAAAAAATATATTTAATAACTATTTTCGAATAAATATGTAATAATGTCTTTACACACAATCGCGTTTAAAAGGACAAAAGAATATTTCATTTCATATTCTATTATTTTTTTATCATTTATTAACAAATAACGGCCGAATTAGCCATTTTCATGCATATAGCTCTTGTTTATAAAATACGCTTTGTGTGAAGGCACCTCGAATCACAGACCAGTCTCAATTTATAATCTATATATAAAACAATAATATATCTGTATGCGACCAATCACCTCTAGATAGAATAGCTTCAAGAAAATTTGTTAAGATTTACAAAATTAATTACAAAAACTGCCGCCATTTCGTGTTGCATCTGTCAAATGAATCATCCAAAATTGCATAGAACGTTGACAACAAAATGGCGGACGACATTTTGACAGTTACTTGTCATGCGGCGACTTACTTGAATTTTTGGTTGAAAAAGGGCATTAACATTTAATCTTAAATATCTCTTATATTCGAAGTTATACACCCACTATCACAATAACTGCGTTTAACGTCGTAACTAAATACATCACTGTTGGAACTCTATCGCTGTAACTAACGTATTGTTAGTTTATATTATAAATCACAATTAAACGTCAATTAACAATGATAAGGTTTCAACTGAGTTTTTTTTTTGTATACTTTAATTAACTTTTTACTTTAAATAAAGATAGTAAGACTTCAAAATGGCTTATCTGGTGGATCTGAGCTTCCAGCGAAGGAATAGGAATGCAGAGACACGGAGCACGACGAAAATGAGGCATAATGCTGCAATGTCTAAGGTAATGTCCGCGTCTAACATGTCCAGTTCTTCGAGAGTCGTGTTTGGATCTTTGAAGTGACAGTACGTCTGAAAATCAAATAATTTTATATTTAATAACCTGAGAATTTTGCTCAACAACGGGACCATATAAAGCGGTCTACATCAGTTTCCCAGGGGCCGACGACATAAACGAAAACCGATTTTGGGGATTGACGAGATCTACAAATCGACCTATATTATAATTAATAGAGGTGGATTTGTAAATTTGTGTGTTAATACACAAGTTCTTATTTGAAACTTTCAGATACTGTATAATTTATGCTACGTGTACCAAAATGTTATAGGAATGACTTATACTTTAGTGGGAAGTATCATTGTTGTACTTTTAAAAACTCAACAAGTCGATAAGCGTACACAAGTTTGTGCAAGATAATATGTTCGAGCGTACAAGTCACCGAGCGCTTATAGCGCTCAGTCGAGACCTCTATCAGTGGGTAGCCAGCACAAAGCCTCCCCCCAAGAGGGAGCCTCGGCTTGGACGGTCACCCTGTTCCGCGAGAGCGTCTGACTCGAGGGTGCCCGATAGGGCCGAACCTCGGCAACTGACCGGCTTCTGACTAAGAATTATCTACATTAATATCTCTATTATTATTATTGGCTATCTGTACCACCACTTCGGAATGCGTGGGCGCTGGAGAAGAATTGGCGCAAGAAACTCCAGCGACGCTTCTATCTGTATTGACTTGAGAGAACCGGCCAGTGACATGGCGGTATCGCGAATAACCTTGTTTGCGACGCGCTCGCCGTCGGCGGGGGAGAAATGACCACCTGCTGATATATTGGTGGCCTCAGGGGGATTCCGAGGCGCTCAATAACATAAGTTAAGTAAAGCAACTTACTGTTCTACATTGCCGGTATTTTTTTTTGATAGTCAAAAAATAATTGGCGTATACCTGACGACACTTCAGCTTGGTGCGGTTGAAGGAGTAGGTGGCGAGCGCGGTGCCCTCGAAGCCGTAGCGGATGTAGGACAGGTAGGTGATCCAGCGCAGGTACACCGGGATCGCGTTGAACGACACGAAGAAACCACTGAACAGCAGGAACGGCACCGACATCACTGGCGCCAAGAACACGCCGTTCTGGAAATTAAATTTTCGTTTTGTTTCTAGACGCACAATCAATGGGTCAATTCGACCGGGGCACGACGATCCTCACATAATAATAGCTGTGTTGCTGTGTTTCGTCTGGTGAGTGAGCAGGGATCCGGAGACCTTTAGTACTTACTGGTGACGAGGCATTCCATCTCAGTCCTCAAGGGTGACAACGCATCTGATTCCTTTACAAGGATGAAAGATGTCATGGGCCGCAGGAATCATTTGCAATCAGGTGAACTGCGTGCACGTTTGTTACTCACTAATAATATTTGAATTTTATTAATTATAAAATTCAAAAGTAAAAGTAACATCCTGTATACATACTGTAGAGTGGGCGCGCTAACACCCTCTCTTAAGAAGATACCTAGCTCTTCTTAATAGAGGATGATAGAGCATAGTCTACCACGCGTCTCCAAAGAGAATTGGCGAACGTCACGTTAAAAAAAAAAAATTATTTATTTCTCAGACATGCCGATTCCGTCACGATCATTTTCTCCACCACGTTGTAAATAAGCTATTAAAATTGTAATTGAATAATATTTTTTTTTATTTATCCATTTACCGCCATGACGAGAAAGATACTTACTTAACAACAGATGGGTTTTGGATTACTAAAGACCTTAATTTCGATGTTTATTTCAACATAACACCTTAAGCTGATTTTTAGAGAAGCCCTGATGTGGACATTAATGTGGTCGTAAAAGGGTTCCGTTTTTATTATTATGACGTACGGAATCCTAGAAAATAAAGACTGCATTACATCTTTTTCTTTACATTATTATAGTTTAATTCGTTTTATATGGTAACATCGCAAAAAAATTATATTGCTTTTGGTCGCGATTTTTTTTTTGTGCTGATGGCCGTTGTTAGCCAGAGGGCTTTTACAGTTTCACCGGGTTGAGTTTGGTCGCGATAAGAGCAATAAAAGCTTTTCCTTTATAAACTATGATCCACTAAGTCGTAAGTATCTCCTCTTACCTGGACATTCATAGCGGCACCGACCACCAGGCCGACGCTCTGAGCCACGAAGGAGATAAGAAGGCACGACGACAGGAACATGGTGAACCGGAACCACTCTAGTGGCTGCGAGGTGAGCAGGTATACTATCACCACGTAAATCACGCAGAATATTGCCTGGAAATACAAAATAATATTTTCCATCCTAGAATATGCGAGAAGGTATAAGGGTCGCGGCACGTAAGTCTTGTGGTGAACGAAACTGTGCATTGTTGCGAACGCAAGTGTTGCATTTCTACAAATTGATTACGAATAAAGTGTTTTTGTTTGTAATTTTTTATGTCTAAGCTAGTTATATAATAAATCATCATCACCATCTCACTAATATCATAAATGCAAAAGTTTGGATGTTTGTATGGATGAAATTTAGCACGGATGTAGATTAATAGTCAACGAAGTTGCGGGCGGATGTTAGTAGATTTTTTTTTATTAATTACAAATATACAGAAAGTACATTACAGTGTACCACTTTCCACAAAAATCAAAGTGACTATTTTTATTTAAAAAAGAATTAGAATGAAATTAAGAAAGCGAGTGTACACCAGGAGCGAGCGAGGTATCGTATCGGTGCGCGGGGCAGAGTACGACTGGAGAGCCAATAAGCGCTTACGCATGCCCGCCCGCGCCCCCTTCATTCCCCGGGGATACCTAATTTTCGACTTCTGCGCAATAACGGTCAGCGCTAGACTTATTTGCCGCAACTTATAAGAGAAAGTAATGGAACACACAAATCTCCAAATTCATATGTTTCTTATTTTATACTAGCATCTGCTAATCAGAGTCTGGACATACTGGTCGAACCATCCGGCTCCGTGAGGTACGTTAATGACGTAACTACATAACCTTTACCAAAAGATAAAAACAAAAACTACCTTTCAAAACCTCTATTTAAACTATGTGAAAAATATCTTTGTATGTATTTTATAGGAGTTTCATCAATCTTATCTTTTCAATTATTCTAGCATTATATAGAATATTTTCACATTTGCTTCTTTCTTTCTCTTATAATTCAACCCTACATAGCTAAACTGAAATATAAAAGTTCAAATGTTTAAAGCGTAACAGTAGAACCTATTTGGATTTATTTAAAATTGATGAATTCAAATAAAAAAGAACGATACCACCAAATACACGTGACACAAGTGTGTGGTTCTTTGGCGATCTAAACTTCGATTTATGCAGGGTAAAAAGGCAGAGGGAGACGAGAGAGAGAAATAGAAAGAAAGACAGAGAGAAATATAAACTAGACAAGGTATATAGTATAGTTTTCTCTGCCCTCTCTTGCAAACTACCTCTCTTCCGTCATTTTTTGGGTCAGAAACATCACAATTGTATATATTATTAATACATCTATAGAAACTCTGCACTGAAATTTGAGTTTGAAATTTTACTGTCATTTCCAAAGATGTTATATAATTCAAAAAACCATATTCACCTGGAACGGTATGTCGGACACTGTGATCGCCAGATAGTACGAACGCAGGGAATACCATCTGTTAAAGTGTTCCTTCACCAGCACAGGCATCTCCAGAGGAACTGAAATATTTAAAAACAAATATATACATTACACTTCGAAAACTAGACAAAAATTTTAGATACGCTCAAGATATATTTTTTTTATTACATTGAGAGTAACAAACGAGCACACAGGTCACCTGATGGCAAGTGACACCTTAGGCCCATTACATCTACATTCATCCTTGAATCATTATGTAGATGCGATGTTACGCCTTGAGGACCGAGATGGAATGCCTCGTCACCAGTAACAAAGGTCTCTGAACCCTATACTCACCAGACAAAACACAGCAGCATTATGCTGCTATTTTACGCTGGTATTCTGTGAGGGCGTGGTCCTATCCCGGTCGAGCTGACCGATACATTCTGCAGCTAGAAACACACTGCAGCGTTAGAGAACCAGAGAGCTGATTTTTGGTCTTTCATATACATATATGCATATAAATCTTGAATATTTCCTAAGGATACGGACAATAATGGCCGAAACCCACCCAACGCACTGAGCATTGTCTCATCCAACTAAAATTCATTGCGGGCACTTGTAAGTGTAGTTGATAGAAGACTATACTGTCCAATCTCTATATTACACCCGGAAGATGAGATATGTGATAGATTCTCTTGTGTGATGGCAGCCATATACGATAACCAAGGAGGTTTAGGTGGACATATGTATACCCCATGTGCCCCACCCACGTGCTGATTGAAGCGCTCACAAGGATATAAGATGTGTTGAAACCACTCGTTGAAAAAATTAAACTTGTTAAAAGTAATTAATTTCTCGACGTATACAATCCGTGAGAAGGCCTCTATTATGGCACAATATATTTATATTTAATTCTATACCAAACAAATATTATGGGATTATATAATTGCCTACTTATATTATATATTATTATTACTATGACCACACGCCACATAACCACAAACTTACCACAGGTGACCAGATAATAAAAAAAGGGTGTTCATGGGCTGAAGTCATCACTGATCATCTGGTGAACTGTGAGCTCATTTGTCATCATTATTGCATAAGAATAAGTATATACTCACAGCTAAGAATAGTGATGGTCATGGAGGTGTACATAAGGAAGAGCATGTTGAAGAAGAGGAAGCCAAGGTTGGACAGCACCTTGGAGCCGTCGTTGCCAATGTCGTAGTAAAGTGCACCGATAAGGAACCCCACCAAGATATGGGCGAAGAGACGCAAGTACATCAGTGTCTGGACAAAACCATATATTAATCGAATAAAAGATAGCATGTATAGTTCTGTCTCACAAAAAACAGATTAATCCAATTTATTTAACTTTTATGTACACAAAGCATTTATATAAGGGAAGTAATATAGGAAAGGTATGTACAAGGTATGTATGTACGGTATGTTTTTTTTATTTGTAGAATTATTAATAATTATTATTATAATATATTTATTGGGTTTAGTTATTTTTTTTTTATACCACAATTTTTTATAAATAAATTATTAATTTATTAGTAATTATATTCATACAGTAGCGTATATATACATTTTCTTTTATATATATGGGATTTTACTTTTACAATGTATGCACTAAATCTACTATAATTTCTTTCCGCGCCACGGGTTGACTGGTAGAGAATGTCTTAAGGCATTCAGTACGCCCTTTGTACCCCTTTTAGTAAAGTGTGACCAATAAAGTTTAAAATAATGGAGGTATCCTTCTCATTCTCCAAAGAAAGTTAGAGTTTTACTAATTCTATACTATAGTCTCTGTCTCTCTCTTTCTGAAAACTCATATTTTGACATATTTTTTTTTTAGTATAATAGCAAAAAACAAAGATATATTTCATTTAATGTGAATGATACCCGTGGTAAAAGACATCCACATCTATACAAATAAATTACGATGCAGTTGACCTCTGAAAACTAATATATCAATGCCCCATTACCAGTACATGGGTCTTCGGTTTATTTAACTCATCAGACAAAACACAGTAACTCTTGAACTCTGGTATTCCTATAGGGCGAAAGGATTCAAAGTATATTATAAACGCCTCTATCGTACATATGATTTCTTTAAATATTCTTTATTTTTATTCCAAACACAATATACGGGGAAAAAAATATTGTTATATGTAGAAACCTGTTTGTGGCACATTAAATCTGAGGCATGTAACATCAAAATAAGTTACCCGAGAGCATACTCAAGTTACATATATAATGTATTCGAACAACATACAATGAAGAAGATTTACTTTATTTTATTTATCTTAATTAAATGAGATATACGTTGTATAATATTCGTTGTATCTTAATAAAATACAACGAACATTAAAATAGCAACAAAATAAATAAGTCTTTACATATAGATAATAATATTGTATTATTCTTTATTTGTATATCTTAAGTTTTCTTCTTTTCTTAACTTTATTACTGCACCTATCTTAATATTCCCTTACACTTATTATTTACTAGTTGACTGGTAAAGAATGTTAAAGAAACAAGAAATGCATATAACACGGGAATACTCTCTTTCTCTTTCTCTCTTTATGTCTCTCTCTTCGTTTGTCTATATTAATGTAATGTTCTATGTCATCTGTTGCCCTATTTATTTCCTGTGCGTATTATTTTACATCATAGAATGATGCAATGTCGATTGTATTTCATCCCACATACCCAATCCCTCCTACTGAAAAGCAGCGTCCTCTTCAGCACGACCCAGAACTGCGTGAGCTCGGACGTGGCGTACCGGCTTGGTGACACGACGTCACCTAGAAGTGCCTCTTCCACATTGTCCGGTTTCTCGCTATCTATCTGTACAACAAGTGGTTCGCCTGGAAAAAAATAAATAAAAAACTAAATGACTATATCATTGTGCCTGAAATCAACGTGAATTGTATATTTTTAACAATGGTAGCGCAACGCTGCTAGCTAGTTTCTGGCTGCGAATTGAATGGGTCGTCCCAACGGAGGAGGAATCACGGCATAATGGAGCACCAGCGTGAAATAGCACCACAAAGTTGCTGTGTTTGTTTTTGAGGAAAATTAAAACATCGTGAGGAAACCTGAATGTCTAAGAATAATAATAAAAAAAATTACCATTACTACTGGTGACGAGGCATTCCACCTCAATCCTCAAGGGTGACAACGCATCTGCATTATGATTCCTTGTCAAGGATGAATGTATGTCATGGGCCGCAGGAATCACTTGTCATCAGGTGAACTGTGTGCTCGTTTGTCTCCCTCAATGTAATTAAAAATAATAATAATAATAATAAATGGTTGTGACTCTTTATCATGTATCATCAGGTACACGAGGGCTCAGACTTTGGGGAAAAAGAATAACTCATTCTAATAAAAAAAATACTACTCTAATATCCTCTGTAAAGAGACCTAAACCCAGAAGTAGGATTTATATTATATGTATAGTCTGTTACTTCACTTTTTAAAAAAAACCCGTATAAACATCTAAATATATCTATTTTAAATTACACAAAAGCGAGGACACGGCTAATTTAAACCTTAAACCGTTACAATAACTCACACTTCACTTCACACTAAATAAACCGTGAAAGGAGTTAAGGAAATATATTATGTGCTATTTGAATAGGGTTATCGTCGATGACCCTTATTGTTTCAATGAACGACAGATTCTTTGAAGGATTCGAAGACTGTTTATCAAGCTTCCGTCGCGTTTGTTAAATTGTATACAATTCATTGTAAATAAGAAAGAAAATTATCATTAAATGTCAATCAATTCACCATCACGATTGTACCATAATGCTGTCTGTGTTTCTTCTGGTGAGTCTGCATTATGATTCCTTGTCAACGATGAATGTAGATGTCATGGGTAACGCAGGAATCACTTGTCAACAGGTGAACTGCGTGCTCGTTCGTTACTCTCAGTGTAGTAAAAAAAAAGAACATATCGTTAAAACCTTTTAAGATTATTCCGTTAGAAGTAACTGATCGAGCCGTTGTTCGGCTCTCTCGGGCATACCCTCGAAACAGTTCACTTCCGCGGATCCAGGTAACAGTCCACGACGAGGCTCCATCTCGGAAGCCCTTGTGCTAATTACCCTATAAGAAAGGTGTCGGCAGAGCACCCCAAGTTCTCATCCACCTTTAACTCCGTTGTAGTTGTAAAAGCCTTCGGACTGACAGCATCAATCATCCGTAAAAGTTATAAAATAAATAAAAAGAATCACCATCTCTTATACTAGAATGCCAAAAAGCATTAAGTCCGCCAGTTAAAACCTTTTTTTTTTAAATACTCACAATTGATGATTAAACAAATACATTAATATAAATAAGTTTAGTTTTAGTAATAAAATATGTGGTAGAAGCCAGATATAGCTAGATGTAAGCTTTAGATGAACGGGTCATTTAGCATGAGGAAAGTTCACGCATTCACAGAATAACAGATGAAACTATCAGCATATGTTGCAGCAGCAGGTGACGAACGTCAGACGCTAGGTCTGAATACCTTACCTCGGATGGCAAATGGACATCTATTCTCCACACTGGAGAATTCTCAGATAGATGTTCGACGGCAAAGACAGTTGCGGGGACAGAATACGCTTAAAAAGCAAGCATTTCATAGTAAGAAACTCCATCAGAACTAGCTCGCGGATCCGGGGTCCGATGAAGCTGTAAGAGCCGCAAGAGGCTTACTGCGCTAACATCAACAAAATCTTGACAGATATCATCAATCAATCAATCGTATCATCAATCGTATGAACCTTTTTTTTTCGGGCTGATAGCCTTGAGGGGCCTTTACCGAGCGCTTATGGAACTCAGGCGCCTCTATTAGGGGGTAAACAGCACAAGGTTTGGACCGTTACCCTGTTGCGCGGGAGGGTCGAACCTCCGCTCGGTCAGTTGCCTCTGACTAAGAACTATCCACGACGTTAATGTCAGTATTATTATTATTGGCTATTTGTACCACCACTTCGGACTGCGTGGACGCTGGAGAAGAAGTGGCAAGAAACTCTAACGATGCTTCTATCAGTGTCGACTGAAGTCAGATGAACTGTGCTCATTTATCACTCTTAATAACGAGAAAAAAAAGGAAACGTATAAAAATTATTGGCCCATGATACTATATAGTATATTCATAGAATATAGTAGTAGTATAGTATATTCATCCTCGATAAAGAATCATAATGCAGACTAGGATGGAATACCTCGTCATCAGTTTCTGGATCCCTACACTCATCAGACGAAACACAGTAGCATTATGCTGCGCTTACCAAGAAATTAATACCAATTCTGTGATGGTCGGGCCGACCTATTCGTAACGCAGATGTAGGGTTATATAAATAAACTGCAAGATGCCTCTACCACTGTTAATGTGGCAATACGTCAGACTTCACTTAAACACACGACATAAATAAAAAAAGAGTGATGGCTAAATACATTTTGTTCTGTTGGAATAAGTAAGGGTCATCGACCATTGTCAATTATTGGTTCAATGAACGTCAGATTTTTATTTTGTTTATTAAAAATCTTTTCATATATGGAATTAAAACAAGTTAAGTAAAGTTTTGTAAGTAATAAAGGACGTTCTCTTTGTCCGGCTTTGTCAAAAAGAAAGGGATAGCTGCTATTGAAATTATACGTGCAGAGTAAATATTTCATTTAACAGTACACTTTAAAAATAGCTCATATCCAATAAAATTAATTATTTGATGGGAATACTGATGATGTCCTCTTGGTCAGGAAGTAAACAAACACATCCGAAAATTAACAATACGTCACGTATGTGGAATTAAAAACAATATTTCATTATTATTATTTCATTTAACTAAACTTTAAAATATCTCTTTTCCAATAAATTGAATTATTTCTGATCTATCCATCGGCACCGGGGATCGAACGCGGTTTACTGGCTTCCCATGAATTAAAAGCGAGCGTTTAAACACTGGCCTACCACGGCTCTTAAGTTATTTAAAAGAAAATCATAAACTCGCCACATTTAAACAACGGTTGAAGGACAGCCTCATTAAAAAATATTAACAACTCCCACTGTAACATTTTGTCGGATATGTTTATTTTGTTTATTTTTTATATTAAGGTAGTTTAGTTTTTATTTTTTGTTTTGTGCTAACCTTTACACAATATACAAGTAATTATTTTATATTTTCAAAATTTGTTTATTTATATAAACATCTTATTTACGATATACATTTATTTGGAGAGCAATAAGACTAATAAATTATACATATAGTTTTATTGCAATAACTGTGTTCTGTTTCGCGCAATCCAATAAAATATAAAAATAAACTCGATAAAACCAACAACGAATGTACAATTCGTTACTTAAAACTAAATGCTAAAATATATTACTTAATCTATATGGAGACCTAATATCCGGTTGTTATGAAAGAAGGCACTACAAATGAGCTTTCATTTTCAATCTTCGCAGTTGTCAGTTACCGTATCTATATATATATATATATATATTTATATATATATATATGTTAGACCTTTATTAACTCAGCATATTTAACAGCACAGTTATATTCCTTTTGCATGCTTGTTTGCCACCTCTTTTATAATATATATTTAAATTTGCTGGAACACGTCAGAGTACGAGTGAGGTACTTTAAAAATAATGCAAAACAACTCACCTTTCCCCTTGGCAATTTCGTTGGCAGCGAACTGTAGCAATCCATTCTGGAGGTTGCTAGTCCCATTGGCCTCCTTGGCAGGACCGTCAGCGAACTTCTCCTGCGCCTGAGCCAGGTCGTTCTTGTCCCATTGGCCGGCTGACTTCAGCGACGTCTCCATGTCCTTCTTATTATTGAAATCGGGCAACTTGGATTCGGGGAACGGCATCCCATTTCTAAACACAAAAAGTTCGATCCTCAGATCCTCGACCAATGAAATTGTTAATTGCAATTTTAAGTGGTCATTTACAAAGTACTAGGAAATATCGTAAGGAAATCGTCGAGTCCGCAAAATTACGAATTCGAATGTATCCATTATGAATGGTAAATCTACACTGCAGTAAGTTTACAGTCTAACATGTACTGGTCGGCTGCGAGAAGGACCACAGCTACCTGGAATACCAGCTTAAAGCTGCTGTGTTTCGTGTGTTAAATGAAGAGATCTGGACACCCAATTACAAGTAACAAGACATTCCATCTCAGTCCTCATGGTCTCAACGCATGCGCATCCTTAATCTTTGTTGGAGATGAATTCAAATGTTATAGGCCTCAGTTATCACTCACTAGAACTGTGTGCTCGTTTGACAACCCTTATATTACAAAAAAGACTTCTTCTTCTGAATGAGCGAGGATAGAGAATAAAAAGGTAAGATACAAAAAAGAAATAGAAATGTTCTATGCTGATGCCGTTTGACCGCTGCCCTCACCTGATGTCGTGCTTCCCGTTGTCGATGGCACGCACCAGCTTGCCGGTGTTATCACCGTACTCCCCGCACGACACCTCGATGATGAACGACGCCGGGTTGTGATACGAGGGGCACTGAAGGCTCAGGCTGCCCAGCCATTCCACTATACACAAAAATGATATTCAATCATCATATTCAATCTAGCTTCAGCAACAATGATAGCTTTAATGAAGAGCATGCCCTCCGATAATACCAGCTTAAAGTAATAGCATTTATCTTTTGTGTTTCGATTGGTGAAGGCCCAGCTCCAACGAGGAAAATGCCCTCTGATAATACCGGCTTATAATAACAAAATATCATTGCTGTGTTTCCAATTGGTGAATGTAGGGTGTAAGTTTAGAGGTTTATTGGTTAAATAAGAATAAACGGTTGTCAACAAGACACAAAAAGACTCAAAAATTGACTTTTACATCTTAAGCATCCGAAAATACTATAACTGATTACGAGTCATTCCGTCTCAGTACTCAAGGATGACAACGTATGAGCATCTTAAACCCAATTTTTACCCATTGCGCTTTAAACTAGCTGCAGTATGAACAGCTTAAATATTAATTGAGCCGTTACCTTGTTTCGACTGGTGCGAAAGAGAAACTGAAGACCGTATGGTACGTAAACTGGTGACGACACATTCCATCTCTGTCGACAGGGTACACAACGTGTCTGCATTTGATTCCTAATCGAGAATTAGGAAAGGTATTTAAATGTCATGTGGCGCAGAAATCACCATTAGATAAACTGTGTGCTCGTAGCCATCTTATAAGCCTCCTGTTTTAAGTCTGTTAAAAGAACCTCAAAGTTTTTGAAAAACTCACCCAGTCTTCCAGTGCTTCCTTGATAAACGCATTGTCCATCGGCTAGCGTATACAAATGATCGAACATCTCGAACAATCTCGCCGATGGCTGGTGAATAGTGCAGATGATTGTGCGTCCTCCTCTAGCCAGGGTCTTCAAAAGTGATATGCATTGGGAACACGATGAGCTGTCCAGTCCAGATGTGGGCTCATCAAAAAACATGATGGGAGGATTGTTGACAAGTTCCAGAGCTATGGAGAGACGCTTCTTCTGTCCTCCGGAGAGGTTCGAGGTCATCGTTTTGTGGTGTTCTGACAGGCCGAGAGTTTGAAGAATTTCTTGGATCTATGAAGCAAGAAAAATTTTTATTACATCCAATTCTTTAAGTGTCGGTAAGTCTCTACCCGGTAAATGCCTCTCCCTGGCAAATAGTACCATATTCTTGGTCTATTGTCAACATTCGATCGTTGCCTAGACGGTAAACTTAATAAAGGTCTAACCTAAAGATCCGTAGTGTGTTTCAATTATTATCATTTCGAATGTATCACTTTATGGTCGACCAAAGAAACACAAACATTTTTGATTTGATTTGTTCTAGTTTTACATACGTGTGTGCGTGCGCGTGTATTAAAGTCTAACCTTATCTGCTATAGAAGTAAAATATGTTTCAACAGTCGAAACACAATAGCTACATTATTACGCTGGTAATCCTGTGAAACATGATCATAACCAAGTCGAGGCGACCTATTCGGCCTAGTTTATAACTGCGAAGTGACCACGCTACTGCCTACCCCGTATTACACGAAAGGAGTACTTGAACTTATTGATTTAGACGCAACCCTTTCGTTCCAACTCACCACTTCCTCCTTGTCACTCCTGGAGGTGGAGCTCGGTAGTTTTAGTGCGGTGGCGACCGACATCGCCTCCTCCACCGTGAGGTTGCCGTGCAGCTGGTTGTCCTGCATGATGTAGCACGACAACTTGCGGAAACTGGACAGGTTGCGCTCCATGCCGTTCACTGTGATGCTGCCTTCCATTCCTGATGTCCTGGTAGGCAAAAGGCATAGTAAATTATGGATTCTTTCCTTCGGAAAATCTCCGAGCTTATTTCTTGCTTAAGCTACTTTAATTAAAGAACCATTTTTCTATTGTATTGTGGGCTACAAAGGAGCACACAGTTCACCTGATGGTAAATGATTCCTGTGACCGAAGACATCCAGACACATCCTCGGAATGAAATCATGATGCAGATCCGTTTAATCCGTCAGAACCAACTGACTGAACCGAGGTTCGGCCCTCTCGGGCACACCCTTGAGACTCCGCTTTCGTGCACGGGTAACGTAACAGTAATCCAAGCCGAAGCTCCCTCTCCGCAACCCTCGCTGCTGGTTACCTATCAATAAAGGTCTCGGCTAACTAACCTAAGCGCTCGGTCACCTTTAAACCCGATGATACTGTAAAGTCCTCGGCCTAAGAGTAGCCAACGGCCATAAAAAAAAAACAGACGCGTTGTCACCCTTGGATCCCTATACTAACCGATTCAGTACAACCACAGACCAAAAACACTGAAAAGCAAAATAATAACTATTTTATGTTCTCATGCTTAGACACACTTAAGTATTTTATATTACAAACTTTTTATTAACCACACATATTTATGGGTTCGAAGTAAAAAAAAAACAAGTTTTAAAGCATAAAACCTTGATATTTTTTGAAAAACATTTTAGTCATTTATGCGATCTTTTGATTTTTGTTTTTTAAGCAACTCCTAAAATCTGTTCAAGAAGTTATGTTCTTGTTTATTACGATTGCGATTGATTGATTAGTCTTGAATGCAGAAGTCAAAAGAAAAACGACTTTGGTTACATTTATAAATGGCTACGCGAAATATTACTATAACTTGTGCCAATATGGTCTCAGTACACTGATACCAGATACAAAAAAATATTTTATAGATTTTTTTGTAAACCGGTACTTAACGAAATAAATATAAAAACCGGTTCAAAAAATATTTTTGGGCCGATACAGTAAGCGTCTTTGAAATACGCTCATATCACACCGCTCACAATTTATTCGTGTCGGAAGCAATTCTTCTATTTCATATCGCCCGTGTGGTCGAAATTTGCCCAATTACGTTTATAAGGAAATTCAACTCGTTTTTCACATAATTGTTATTTAATTGTATGTAAATTCTTATTTTTTATTTATTTATTTATTAATTCAACACAGAATAAAAACAAAAATATAAAGAAAAATAGTATGGAATAGTAGGCAATGCCTATACCTATATTTCTAGAAATCTCTGCCAACAGAGTCAGCAAGGAGTTATAGATATATTTCTATATATATTTATATACTACTCCTACTCCCGTAAACTCAACGGGGGTCTACGTTGGCGTGACAAAAAAAATGGGGGTTCACAATTCGTAAGCTGAAGTTCACGAAAATTTATTTGAATTGTCAAATTAATTTATAATGAAGAACTACAAAGTAGGCTTTACTTCATCTATCAATGTAGCAGATAATATTTAAGAATATCGTATAACGTGTGAAAACTTGCATATTCCACATTTTTTATCGAATTCTGGGAATGTGGTAAAAATGTTGCAGCACGGGGTCCACCGGACCCAGCTAAATTTTGAAAGTGGTTATGAGAAAAAAATTGTGGGTTAATAAAACTGTTAATATATTATAATATTATTTACATTTATATAGTCTTATTATTTATTGACTATTAAAAACTGTCCCTTAAGAAGCGTGACAAGCTTAAGGGGAAGGATATGTTGATGGATCAGACAAATAAATTTTTGGAGATGTTTCTTTTTAAATATTCTCCCTTCGATCTATCTTTTGTTACTATACGTACAAATAGGCAGATTTGTGTTATAATTTTTTTCATACTCTCGAACAATTGTTCTACCATATTGAAATATCATTTTGATCAATTACGTCGGAAAAATCAAAACGATTGATAACGACAAAAGATTTTTTTTAGGAAATCCTGCTGTGCTTGCTTGTGTCACCATTACATACACAAAAAAAGTACTTATTAGATTATCGAAGTATTCTTTGTGTGGAGTTTATCAGGTTTACTTTGAATGGAACAGTTGGTGTATCTCTCCAAGTTAGTGCACTTCACCATATCAGACTGCATCACTTGTCACGCATCAGATGAAAATGTTATTAAGCAACAGCTCACCTGTTTACAAATAGTTATTTTGTTGAAATTCCATGTTCGTGTATCCATTTTTTTATTGCATTGAAAGTAAGAAACGAACACACAATTCATCTGATGGTAAGTGATTCATCCTTGACAAGGAATCATAATGTAGATACGTTGTCACCCTTCAGTACCGAGATGGAGTGCCTCGTCGCCAGCAATAAAGGCCTCCGGATCCCTGCACTGACCAGACGAAATACAGCAGCATAATGCTGGTATCACACTGGTACTGTGAGGGCGTGGTTCTCGTCGACCTGTCGACATGACCCATTCATACTGCAGCTAGAAACACACTGCAGTGTAGAAACTGAGATGCAATTTTATACCGTTGCTGTTGGCACTTTCGTGAAAGTTTCTGACATAGTTCCCATCAATTAATAATTATTAAAGAGTCAATGGCCTAATGGTTTAGGCTATGGTATGCGATACTTAAGGTCGTAGGCTCGTATCCACCATTTCACTGTTGTCGTGAACCACAAGCATTTTCAGCTTAGTTGGAGTGATAACCGAAAAATTAGTAATGTTAATAGCATTGCTAATATTCTTTATAAAAAAAAAATACAATAAAAACAAACTTATTATAAAAAGAGTAAGGGCCATTAGCTAGTAAGATATAAAACAACGATTTTATATTGTGTGCTCATACCTGACGTTGATGACCCAAGCAGGTATGTGAGAAGTGTTGATGAATGCAAAATTATTCAGGATCATGCTTTATGGCAATCCGTGGGGGAGATATATGATCACCAATGGACTATTGATAGTCTGTGATGATCAGAGATAGAACAGGGGCGGTTAGAATTGCTTCTATAAAATTTTGTACTATCTAATGCATAAACTGCCTAAAAATGCAAATGCAATTCTAACTTAATCTCCGTAACTACTAGGCAGTAAAATTTGCATATGCTCATTCAAAATTTGCTCATAAAAATCCATCTGGATTTTCCACCAATATTCTGGACTCAGAATTGATAAGCCAGCAGGACGTACGGTACGACATATTTTGCTATAGATGATCCAGATACCACGTACCCTATGTACCCCTACAGTTGCAAACGAGGCTATCGAGGAGACCAATATGGTCGTCAGGAGTAATTAATACATAATTGGTCCTCAATGGAGTCCTATATATAAAAAAAAGAACCGAAGCTAGTAGCCCATTCAGCATCTTAAGTTTTTTAACTATACTGACAGCGGAACACACAAACTTAATTGTGACGGCACAGTAGTGTAGTGCTAATCATGAAAATAGTGTGAATCAAATTTTAAATTCTGTTGCAAATTACGACCACGTTAAACTGAAATCAGGAACAGGAATAAAACCTGACAATATACCTCGTGTTAAATGAAAAAAGGGTAAATAGATGCAACATTTCTTATCTTTAATGTATGTAAATTTATAATCGATGATAAAAGCGAGATGATAATTACGTTTCATTATCTTCTGATTTAGCCATTTTGGTAAACCATGAACAGTAAACAAGTGAACTTTCATACATTTAGAGGTCAAAACGTTTAAGGAGAAATCTTCAATGAAGGTGTAAACAATTATAATATTTTTTTGAATAACTTCGATCAAAGGGCAAGGTTAATAATATGTCAAGGAAACTTCGTGCAACATAATTATATAATAGTGATATAATTGTCTCAAGGAAATATTTTTAATTAAAAAATCAAAATATAATCGCAGAAACGTAATTTTTTTATCCATATTTACGAAGGGCAGAAAGGTAATCAGTAATACAGAATTAATGAACGGCTCACACAGATTCAATTCAATCTGTTTTTCCGACAATCATATAAACATAGGCGTTATTAGACTACTTTAATTGTGTCAATTGACAGTTTCGAAATAAGGACATTAATAACCTCTCTGTGTACCCAAAGAAAGATCAGATATCAGAGAGTCCGCCATAGAAATATCTGGAGTACAATAGGCACAGGTAAGTGAACCGAACTTTATAGTCTCAGCGATAAGGCCGCGTACACTGTAATAAGGAATTGTTTACATGTTAGTCTGATTATAGGTTATTATATTTTGGAATTTTCTCAAATTGCGATATTCCACTTTGTATCAATATATCGCAATGTACTGCTGCTGACCGTTGACTTAACGAAGCGTCAATAGCCTAATGGTTTAGGTTACGGTCTGCAAAAGTTAAGGTCGTAGGTTTGAATCCACCATTCGACTATTGTCGGGAACCATTTCCTAGTACAAGCATTTTCCTCTTTTGGAGTTGGAGTGGTTAAGTACAGGCAAAATAGTTACAGAGCTGGCAACTATTTACCATAACTGGAACTTAAATTAAAAGAAAGCTAAATTTAATGTTCATTAATAAGATATTTCAAATGCTGAACGTCATCTGTTATCTATTGTTAAGAATGCCTGTTTTTTACTTTTTAGTATTTTTTTATCTATTCACTCCTTTTTGCTTTTTGATATTTGTGTAGACTTGTAATTAAGTATTACATGTAAGTCTTCCGAAAATTTTAAAAATAAAATTAAAGTAAATATTAGTAATGTTATTAGCATTGCTAATATTATATTAAAAAAAAACCAACATATATATATCTTTGTCGTGTGTACCAGTTTCCTACTATTTCGATGTATAGAAAAATATTTTAACGCCTCCGGCACGACACCGATATCTGTGGGATTCGCGCTTTAACGCGTTCAACCGTGTCTAGTAATAATAATATTATTACTGACAACACAAACGGTTTAGTTCTTAATAACGGGAAATGATAATCATAAATGTCATGTTCATATTCAGAATAACTCATTTGGTGTTATTACTGCAATTAATTTCGGACATTAATTACGTTATTATCAACTCCAACGTAGCGAGAAGCAATCGGAATAATTGGTAAAGAACATTGCGCTATAGATTAACAAAATATCTACGTTGGAAATAATGTCTGCCTGGCCAATTTCAAAAACAGCTTCATACTTAGGACCACGTCACACAGAAAGCGAATCCGTACTGGAAACATGCAAAGTAATCGAAGACTTCACAGAGAAACAAGATGAAAAACTATACATGACTTGCGTCCGTGTAACCCCAACCTTAAGATGTTTATCGGTCAAAGTATCTGATCACTCAATCCAATCTGAGGGAGTTGTTGGTACAACAGACAAAGACTGAATTTTGCTGACGTAAATGGTTACATGTTTTTATACAACAAATGTAGCCAGCCACTACGATTGCTCAAATATGTTGAAATTGTTTAACATCTCGTCATATATGTACGTCTTTCTTCCTTTTTAAGAAACAATTTAGTGATGCTCCTTGGACTTGAGATTAACCCAATTATTTTAAAGATGTTACTGAAACGAAATTCATTTAGAAAACCATTCTGTATTGTTTTTTGCTATGCATTGATAAAAAAATTTTCTTTTTTATTTATGACAGTTTGTTTCTAGCTACAGAATGAATGGGTCAGTTCGACCGGGGTAGGACCACGCCCACACAAATACCAACGTAAGATAGCAGCATAATGCTGCTGTGTTGTATCTAGTGAGTGTAGGGACCTTTATTACTGGTGACGAGGCTTTCCATCTCAGTCCTTAAGGGTGACAACGCATCTGCATTATGATTCCATGTCAAGGATGAATGTAGATGTCATGGGCCATAGGAATCACTTGACATCAGGTGAAAACAATGTTTCAATCTTCCATGGATGCACGCACGTGACTGGATACTAGTTACTTGTGGTTACTTAGTAATAAAGATTCGGAGTTGCTATGACGATAATGCTAAAAAGGTTCTCTACAAATAGCTAATAGAAAAGTGTGAGAAACGCAAACTTTATCTTTTAATTTTAGTCTGGTCTCACTTTGGTCACTTATATCTGGAACAAAGATCCAAATGTGATAATGCGTTGAACCACATTGTATCTATCAACTAGCTGCATCATAAATACCTCCACGACCGGGGAAGGTTTAACATAATACTATCGTAAAATGTCTTATTACCAATTAGAAAGGGAACGAACGAAATATATTGGTGACGAGGTATTCAATCTTAGTACTTAAGGGTGCTTTCACATTATGATTCCTCTTCTTGGATGAATGAGGTTATCATAGGTTATCATCGAATTTATGAAATTAGAGGATTGCCGATGCCTAATATCATAAAACAAAAACTATAACTAGGCAACAACTACGTAAATCGATATCTCAAAAAAAAATCAAAATTATTTATTTATTAGTCTTTACAGGCTTTTGAACACGTCTATTGAATGAATTTATCGCCATTTTAACGAAAAATCCATGCAATGCTTGAAATATACAATTAAAAATAGTCTTAAACACCAGGCTCCTAACAGCAGTGCTTGGAACGCTGACCGCATCGCATTGCGTTCGCAAATTAGTTTCTTGTATTTGTATTTTAATTCACGTACGTAAAGCGCCGCCAAGGTCGGCGGAACAGGTCCGATATCAGTGGAGCAGTAAGCTTAATGTCTTGTTACTGAGAAATTAGCAGCATTATAGCTTCGCAGCGTATATTCATGTCGCTTTGTATTATCTTAAAGAATGCTATGTTTGAAAACGGATAATATTAAAAAACATAACATTTTAATTCCAATAACTTTGAAATTTTAACAATAGTACAGCCACTTTACAGTGCGTTCCTAGCTGTCGCATGAATGGGTCGACTCCACCTGGGATGGACCACGATCCGATAGAATACCAGTGTAAAATAGCAGCATAAAATTACGGTGATTTGTGATTCGTTTCAAGAGTGTAGGGATCTAGAGACCCTTATAACTGGTGATGACGCATTCCTAATTACTCCTCAAGGGTGGGTGACGTCAGCCTTATGATTCGTTATTGAAGATTAATGTGGTTGTAACGGGCTGCAGGAATCACTTACAATCTGGTGAATCGTGTGCTCGATTATAACGCTTAGTATAATGACATTATGAAGTAATTAACCGTAGTCGGGCTATATCATGATGTCTATAATTCAGGAAAGGAGCAATAAGAAATAAAAACAACTTATATGGCGCCTTAGTGTAAATATTTTACGATGACATCCTCGTACACAACGTCAACACTTTTTAAACGAAAAAAAAAACTTTAAATAAAGTAATATATAAATACAAAACAACATATCTACCCCCCGATTGCGACCGGTGTAAATAACGCATAACGTCTTGTAATTTTGACGTTTCAAATTTTTTTATAGAAACATAACGGAGCTATCCTGGTGGCTTGCGAAGCATCAGTAGTAACTCTTCCATCGGTTAATTAGAGCTGTTGCTCACGTCGTTATACATATAGTAGAAAATACAACTGTTAATAGTGGTAGAGCTACAATGAAGTTTGTTTCTAGCTGAATGAATGGGTCAGCTCGACCGGGGTCCTACCATTATGATTTCTTTGATGAATCTAGATGTCATGGGCCGTTTGTTAGTCTGAATATACCAAAAAAGTAAAAAGAAAACCGTTACTAATAGAAATGAATAAGTAAGGAATAAGTACCTAGCAAGTGGTAGCCTATATATAAATCAAAGTGCTGAGTATAGGCCTCCTTCCTGGAGAGTGAGCATTGTCCGCAACTAAGCTCCACTATAGATGGGCGAACTTATGAAGTCGAAATATATATATTGTTTTTTTATTTATTTCTTAGAGATGCGAGAAAATTCTTAGAGATGTCCTTCACGGCTAAACGCGAAGTAAAATTGCAACTGAAAATTTAATTTCTACCGGCACCGAGGATCCTAGGTTTGCTAGTTAAGCGAGCGCTTACACCACGAGGAGACTATAATTATAAGAAATATATCGTCTCTTAAATATTAATTATATTCTTCTTCTTTCCCATCCTACTACCAGGGTCCGCTTTCCGACAGGATCTCCTCCACTTTACCCGCTCTTATGCATCCCCTTTCGTAAAATTGTGTTCCGCCTCACGAAAGACGACTTGGGCCTACCACGGCATCTTGGACCTTGTACAACTAGGTCTAGGCATCTATTTCCGACGTGGTTTAGAGGTCTGCGGTTTATGTGGCCATACCAACGGAGTCGACATTCCTGCAGCTTGTCTGCTATGTCACGGATGTGTTAAATAGAAACTATATTATTAAAATTAAATTTCAAAGGAAATATAATAAATTGTAAGCCGTTTATCAGCTTATTTCTTACAATACTTCCTTCCCGTAATTGCCTAAACAAACCAGTTCCACCGTCGCCGCGAAACTACCGGGTTAAATATACCTCTTATATATAATCTATTGACGATTTACCCTTATTAAAATCTCGTTAAGTCAAGAAAATGTATCGAAATATACAAAGTACATATATATATCTGTACTTGTAAAATAATGAAGTCAATTTGTTAAATTTAAAATTTGGAGGTCGCATTTGCGGAGTAATTGTAAATCAGCATCGAATTATAAAAACACTTGATAACTACGGCCCATAACATTCACATCCATCTTCAATCACCGCAGGCAAATGTGCCGACCCATTCGTTTTGCAGAAACTAGCTGCATCGAGGTAGAACCCTTGATTTAAATGCATGTGGTAAGTGTGGAAACTTTCTGTATTGTCAGATGTGTGAATGGTCGGAGATTAAGGCTCTTCTCAGAGGGTACCTGGATTCCAAGATAGTTAATAGCTTCTATGATATGATTTTAAAATGTGAGTTAGAGTTCCCCCCGAGTTTCTTGCCTTTTCGTCTCAGGAGGCTACATATTTGAAACCGTCATTAGAATCATTCGGCAATACAAAAGTGCTTTTTTAGACGAAAGTTTGATTTAAGTAGAGTTGAATGAACGATTAGATTTCCTTTGCTTCGAATTAATACTGATATTTTCAAACAAATAGTAGTTACGGCTTTATAATCGGTCAAAACATGTGATTTAATCAACTTTTATCATCCCCGCTAATTTAATACAACACAAAAAATCACAATTATCAAGAAGACATTCTAATTAACAATTGTGATATAATTTAAAGTCTTCAATTTTTTTTTGTGGATATCATCGGTATTTTGTGATTAGTAAACAAGATATCTCTCAAAAGAGACAATAAATCTAGTCCATTCTTTTATTACGTTAGGAATTTTAATACCGTATTGAATTTCACAACCGTAATAATTATTGTTCGTCTATAATTAATAAAAGACGACGACGTCAGAAGTAATACCAAAAATGTATAATATACATTTTCATTCTCTTTTATATATATTAATATATAAAATATTTCTATAAATCATTTATTTATTTATTTATTCTTTATGTTACTTAAATAAGGTTTACAAGGGCGGACTTAATGCCCAGTGTCATCATTCTCTACCAGTCAAACCTGGGAGTTCGAGAGAATATGTTGGTAGGCGTAATAAAACATTATTAGTTTGCTGGAAGTGGATAGATGCAATGATTCAAGAATTCAGGAATAAACAGCAGTGGGCTATGGATAGGTGATGATGATGATCATGATTATTATTATTAATTTAATAATAATATATATTTCGTGATTAATGAGAGAGCGAGGTGAATACTTTTAAATTTACCGATTTTCTTTATGTGCGAAATCGTCAGCACTTAAGGTTATGACGGAAATGACCTTCCCTCCGCCCAGAGTCCGGAAATAACAATTTTACATTTTTACGTTTTTAATATTTTTACAGCGGTAAGGCTACGCTGCAGTTTATTTTAGATTCAGAATGAATGGGTCAACTCGACCGCGGTAGTACCACGCCCTCACGGACTAAAATAGCACAGCGTAAAATAGCTAATGTCAAGTATGAATGTAGATGTCATGGGCCGCAATTGTCACTTACCTTCAGGTGATCTGTGTGCTCGTTACGTTCAATGAAATATATATATATATATATATATCAGCTAGTCATTATATATATATATATATATATATATATATATATATATATATATATATATATATATATATATATATAATGACTAGCTGTGCCCACGACTTCGTTCGTGTAGACTACAGGATGCTTGGTATGTCTCATGTAAAGCAACACTTATTTTAGAACTTTTAAAGGGGATGAATCCGTCGTACATGATTTTTGCGTAACTTTAAACGTTTACGCGGCATACGTAACGGAACCTGTAAAGACGAACCATTTTCCCCGTTTTTATTTTATTGTCGTAGCGTGTTATATAGCCTTCCCCGAAAAATATAGTTAGTTCCTAAGATTAGCGCATTCAACCAAACAAACTCTTCAACATTGTAGTAATAGTATAGATGGGATACAAGCATCAATCGTTAGAAGCAATGTGTCCAGTACAATGAACCCCTAATTTCATAAATACTAATATAATCTAAGACACTTCCAATACATTGACAATGTTTTTAAACCAAATATAATCAGGTTACTCGGCCGAACTACACGTTATAAGAATTTTTGTGAATGTTGTGTGTCTTCAGTAAAGTAAAACAATTGCGTATTCAAGATACAAACAGTTATGTAAAAACAAGTTAATTTTCAAGACTGGCTGACCCGAAAGACGTCCTGTCCAAGTTTCAATAAATTATTCATGATCGTTTTGTTAATTAGAAAAATCCTACATCGTTCGAATTGTGATTTATGGTCTTGTGTTCATACAAAAATACCATAGATAAAAGAACTTTCAATTTTAGCCCTAGCCTTTCAATTTGTCAATTTCCCGGATAGGTTTTCCATAGAAACCTAATTACTACTATTAGGAAATATATAGAAAAAAATCGTTTTCAAGCGATGTGCTTACCAACAACCAGCATTTAATTTGTATTTATATAGATATGAAACAAAAGCTTATTACTGTGACGACTTAAGAGGGGCATGTGTGTGGTTTCGCCAGACGGTATGCTAATTATGCGGCTTTGCGCCACGCCACTGTAAACATACGCAATGCGCACACGCAGCTATCGTACAATTGTAAGCAACACTTATGTACATGGAGTTATATTGGCAGAATCATCTCAATATTAGATAACTATTTATTTGTATATATACCATATATAAGTACATTTAAGTACATTTATAGTTGTTATATATGTATTTTAAAATTAATCATATGTTGTTAGTTTTATAATTATTATTAGTTTAAGTAATATTTTATAGTAATATTTTATAGTAATATTTTATAGTAATTATTATTAGTTTAAGTAATATTTTAATCGCGACAAAGTTTTTAATTCATCTCTGCATCACCCTAAGGTTTACTGGTAGAGAATGCCTACGGTATTAGGTCCGCCTTTATACACAACTGTATATAAAGCTTAAATTAATATATATATATTTGAAGTGCCAATAGCCTTATGAGTTAGATCACTGCTACACGGGATTGTAATTTGTTAACGTGTCTTAAAAACAAAAAATTAAATAAAGAAAGATTGGATTACTCCAACAATTTTATTAAACCTCCATTCCAACCGGCTTGAATTCAAATACAACATATTAAATATTCCACGTACTCGGCATGTAAATAAAGTGACACTGGTTACCGACGTGAAATAGCAACATGGCGCTGCTAGAGCTTAGGGATCCGGAGACCCACCAGTATTCCATTTCAGTGCTTAGGGTGTCAGTGATGACGCGTGTACATCGTGAAGTATTTCCGGTGACGAATGTAGATTTTACGAGTCGCTATAACCACTTGCCATCATAAAAACTGTATTCTCGTTTATCACACTAAGTTTCATAATAAAGAGTGGTAGAGCTACGCTGTAGTTTCTTACTAGCTTCAGCATGAATGTATCAACTCGACCGTGGTAGGAACACGCCCTCACAGACTACCAGCGTAAAAGCAGAAAATAGAAGCCACAAAACTGCTGTGTTTCGTCTGGTGATTGTAGCGATCCGGAGAGGCATTATGTCATTCCTTGTCGAGGATGAATGGAGATGTCATGGGACGCAGGAATCACTTGCCATCCATGCCATGCTTGGTGAACTGTATGCTCGTTTGTTACTCTCAATGTAATGAAAAAAACAAACGTTAGACTGTTGCTAATAAGTGATGCTATAGTGTTGGAATGAATATAATTAATAATGAGCATCGTCGAACCGGATTCTATCTTTATCTTCACACTAAGTGGATCATTAGGTCATTTGGTCTCACATGTCAATAATTAATACGCTGCATAGACTAATAATCGGATTTGTTGGGATTATCACAGTAACGCAAATACTGCATCAGGGCATTTATAACAAAACTATGGCGGGTGCGTTTTAGTAACCTAACCCACCCGTAGCGTTTGGTTATTTCAATGAGAACAATGATAGCAATACCTATCATCACTTACTCCAGTTAACCACTCCAACTATGCTTAAATGTTTGTGCTAGTTGAAGCCGTTGAATGCGACGGGTTCCAACGTACGACGTAAGGTTTCGCAGGACGTATTCTAAACCATTGTTTCTCAACTAATTTACGTCGCGAACCACGAAAAGGCCAAAGAGTTAAGTAAGCCACCCTAAAACAAAAACCTAAAACCCCCTTTACTATAAAATTGTAATAAAATTTTAATTAATAGTTTATTAATACAAAGCAAGCTAAAATATTATTATTTCATATAACTATTACATAACAATATAAAATTTCATAAAACTACATTTCTCAAAAAAATCTTTTGTATACAGGTCTTACGTATTAAACATATTGCGACCTCCTTTAATGAGGGGTCGCGAGCCCCAGGTAGAGAAACCTGATTTTGGGGGTCAACGAGGTCTAAAAATCGAACCCTATTAATTAACACAAGTTCTTATTTGAAACTTTCAAGATACTGTATAAGTAGTGTTACGTGTACCAACTTGTTATAAGAATGACTAATATTTTAGTATGAAGCATCTTTGTTTTACTTAAAAAAAACTCAAGTTGATAAGCGTGCACAAGTTCGTACAAGATGAAAAACTCGGCAATTTTATGTCTATTTATTTTGTTAAATATTATAAGAAAATGATGTCAAGTTTACTCATTTAACCAACCGCAAAGTTTTTAAATTGGTAAGTACTTTGTATCTATAGAAAAAAACTAGAAATAGGATTTTAAATAATTTGTCTTTGGGAGTCCGAGGTATCAGTTCATTTTGGAAAAGGGTCTCTTATCCAAAATAGTTTGAGAAATCCTACTCTAAACCATCACGCTATTTACTACATTGAGAGTATAACAAACGAGCACACAGTTCACCTGCTGGTAAGTGATTCCTGCAGCCCATGACATCTACATTCATCCCTGACAAGGAATCATAATGCAGATGCGTTGTCACCCTTCACGACTGATGGAATGCCTCGTCACCTTGAATAAAGGTCTCCAGATCCCTGCACTCACCAGACGAAACACGGCAACATTATGCTGCTATGCATTACGCCGGTGTTCTGTGAGGGCGTGGTCCTACCTTGATCAAGCTGACCCATTCATTCTGCACCTAGAAAAACTGCAGTGTAGCTGTGTAGCTGTACCACTGTCATTTCAAAAGCATTTACTCAAAGTCACATGGGAAAGCCCCAATAAAGGAACTTGATACGATAATTAATTTAACACTCTCCATATGTAAATTGGATAGTCAAAATTAGCTTAATCCGGCAAAAGTAAAAGACCGCGCCGAAGTTCGACCCTCTCGGGCACCCTCGAGTCGGTTGCTTTCGCGCCCAAGGTAACTGTTCAAGCCGAGGCGCCCTCTCGGAATTCCTTGTGCTGGTTACCCATTTATAAAGGTGTCGGCTGAGTGCCACCTTTCAACCCGGTGAAAAAAGCCCTCGGGCTAACAGTAGCCATCAGCCATAAAAAATAAAAAAATAGATATATGTATGCCAGACGACCAGTCGCTTGTTCAGATTTAGTAGGTAGCTATATCTAGTCTAGAATCTAGACACAACATCTTGAGTTTAGTTGCAAATGTTTCATATTTACAGATATATAATCCTATCGCACTAACCAGGACCACCGATCTCATGTATCGGGCTTATACAGTCATTATATTATTTTATAAATCTAAATTGTAAGGATATATTTTCACGTTCACATGGAGCATGAATGGGTCGGCTCGACCGCTGAAGTGTTGACACCTCCACACAGTCGTTAGGGTTGACAATTGTATCGAAAAGTACATTTTCAAACTTCGCTGAGAATAGATGTAGATTGGAGTTGCGGTCACACCACGGCCGCGTATCGGGTAAACTGTTTGCCACCCCTTGTTTCATATAAGAAAATAGTTTTAGAATCGAACCAATGTCTAATGGACTCACTGCGCCCTGATTATTTAGTCGGTAATTGAAAAGATGACGTGACTGACTTATGTAATGCAACCTTCCACCAATGCCAACATTCCAATACGTTGAGAAATAATGTTCCGATAAAAAACAATTAGTAGAATAATTTTATGATTACGAATAATACAGAGATAAGAAAACACAGACACAAAACTTTATGTCATGTCTTTCATTAATAGGTGAAAGTATATATTTTTTTTAATTTGCAAATTGATATCAAATGGAAAAATTAAATATTTAACAATGGAAAGGTCACATGTACATGGTTATTTTTGTGTTGATTACTGAAGCTATTGTATTTCGTATTGTGTGTGAACATAATCCGGCAACGTGAAAAAAACGTTCCTTTTTGATTCAATTACGAAGAAAAGCGAGCACACAGTTCACTCGACGATAAATAATTCCTTCGGCCCATGACACCTACGTTCATGCTCGACAAGGAATGCGCATTACAGATGCGCAGTCACCCTTGAGGACTGGGATGCAATGCCTCGTCATCAGTAATAATGGTCTCCAGATCCCCACACTCAGCAAACAATACACATTTGAGTCATGCTGCTCATAGGGCTGATATTCTCTGACGACGTAGTCCTTTCCCGTTGGAGTCGAGCGTGGCTCTACCACTGAAACCGTTCTATAAGATATTACGTCTGAATGAATCATTAGCTATATTTATAATCTAAAAACTATCGTCATATTTACGTTTTTCTAGGAACTTATAACAACGCATTGTGATTCCTTATCGAAGATAAATGTTAGTGTCATGGGCCAGAATTTCCCTTACCATCGGGTACAGTATACTCGTTTATGGCAACACTATATATGCTTTTAAAATAATAAATAATAAAAAATAAATAAAATTTTATATTTTTTTTATATTTTGTAAACAAATCTAGTGGCCCTTTTTGAGTAAGTGACAAGTGATGTGAAAAAAAAACTAATATACAAATAACATATATCTATTTTTTTTATTCCTGTATGAATGTAGATGTCACGGGCCGCAGGAATCGCTTGCCATCAGGTGAACTGTGTACTCGTTTGTTTGTTACTCTCAATGTAATAAAATATATATATATATATATATATATATATATATATATGTAATAAGATCGCAGAAAAGTTCACATGTAGTGAAAGGGACACGGAACGTAGACATATACGTCCAAACCTATTTATTACATCTCGAACCCAGGACTCACGACACCGTAGCCAAATACTCTAATCACTAAGCCGCGCTGCTTACAATTAATATTTTATACCGTCATAGTGGTTAATTATTACGTTGTTTGAGTTGACTAGGTGATAATATTGCCGTCATTGTATATTGTATTATTATTACTATAAGTTCTGTTAACCGTTAAATGAATATTTTTTTAAAAATAAATAGTCTTATAGACATTAAAAAAAATATATACATATTTATTGAAGTAGCAATCGTTGTGGTTCTTTAACGCCCTACTCCATAAGAGCAATAACGGTAAAAAATATTCGGGTGGCAACTAAATTCTTTCTGCTTTATAATTTTTTTAAGGACTGTTTTTTTAATCGATACCTTTTTAATCCTACCAAGATCTCATCTTTATATCAATATCAAATAAACTCCGCGCATAGCGTTTGCAAATGATTGGAATTAAAAGGAAATCCACGTAAATGAACCCAAACAAACAAAACAAAACAACAAATAAACAAAGATTTCGGTAGAACAAAACATCCCCTTACAATATAAATCTTAAACATTATGCCAAAATTATTTAATGACATACTATAAATTTAAAAAAAAAGGTTAGAACATAGTTGCCAACCTAATAATGTGCAAAATGGCGGCAAATAAGCGATTTTAATAAAATAAACAAATGCATTCGAAATCGTAATTCAGAAGATTTTTTTAAATTATAAAATAATTTAATGTCACGACTAGTAACATATTATTATACTGACAGCAATTACATTACTATTATAATTTTATTGTAAGAGGATTTTTTTTTTAAATTAACTTGTTAGAATTAATATAAAATTGTTATTTCCTCCCGGGTGTGTGAACCGATTGCCGAAAACCAAAATCAGAAATGAATATATTAACGGATAACGGATAAATTTTCGTATCTTTGTTTTTTTATATATTTTTTAAATTACTTTTATATTTTAATTTTACTTTTAATTATTTTAATTATATTACCTTGTTTATGTATAATAAAAGCGCGAATAGCCACCCAAGGTTAAGTGACGTTATGCATCATCAACGGTTCGAATGCATTATTGGAATATTGATGTGAAGTAGCCCATTTTACGTCAGTTGGAGTGAATAAACATAATGTCAGTAACACCAACAAATATTCTTTTTAAAAAACATTCTTGATTTGCAAAATGAAACCTTAAGTCAGTGATTTGAAGTCAGATATTAAACATTTATTATACGCATCGTGGAATGGAATCCATTGTTTCTAAATTCGCGACTTGTGCTGCTTGTGTTGTCACGGACGTCAGAGGAAGCATGGCTGTACGCTTTTCAAAATAACAATGGTTTCCTCACATATTTTCGTGAGAGAATTATGTCATCCGTTAAATATCTGGTATCTTTTCTTATTTGATTTATGAGTATTTTTCTTACTCCTTTTATTCTTCTTTAAGATTTAGAAGACATTTAGAGTTCTCTGCCCCACCATTTTCACCACACTGGACTTCACCGTCCACGAGTGGTGACAATAAATATACGTAATGTTGAATTATTTGGGTTATTTTAAACTAGCCTTAGATCATAACACTATATCTATATTATATTTAGAAAGTATAGATTTTTTTGCCATTCTATCCTGTTCTCTAGCAGTAGTATAATTAGGTCACCTCAAACACGGCCTCACAAAATTTAAGCATCAAATATCACTTATAATTTTGGTGAATGTAGGAAACTGGAAATTCAATTAAAATCATCTTGTTATTTTGGCTCTTACAAGAAGCGATGATTTTACAAATAAGAAGTTTTCCCTAAAAAGGTTTGCAACCTATGGATAATTGGACAGAGATTCCTGTAATACAAAATAATTTCCAAAATAATTATAGTAACTTCTATAATATGATAATAAAATATCTTATTACCATTTTAGAATTATCACAATATTTTTAAGTCATTGTTTTTCTAATTTAAACGTTAAATTCAGGAAAGGTAAATTTTTTTGTGTTCTAAAATGCATTCCACTTTTAGTGAGAATGTTTCAATGTTGGCAACACTTCTGGAATGTCAAAATTCCGTCGAATTAAAAATCAGACCATAGAACCGTGTCGTATTATGTTGTTTGCAGGAAGTGGAAACGGCCAGCTGCGTGAAACGACTTACCAAGTTACATAACACGTATTGCCCACGTTTTATATGAATTGATGATGCATTGGCCTTGTTCAAACGATTATACAAAAAACTAATGCCTTTTATTTTTACTAACGGTGAAAAACGAGCACACGTTTGATGGTAAGCGATGAGTGCATCCCATAAACACCTACACACGTCCATTCAACAATAATTCAAGATGTGTTGTCGACCCAAGACCGAAATTCCTCACTACTAGTAACTGGGTAACGAAACCCTGCACTTTATACCGTTATTTAACGCCGATACTCTGTATCCTTCCCCGGTCCGACCCGGAGTCGTTCCACTCATGCTGAAGCTAGGAACAAGCTGCACTGTGCTCTGCTCTACCCAATGTTTAAAGTTAAATATAGTCCGAGGACTAAAGAGCCATATTTATTATGAATAACGTAATGTGAGAATGGCCCAACGTTGTAAAACATACACAGTGGATCCCGTTCGTTTTGAGTTGCATAGAGGAATCATATTTCATATTCATGTACGGTTGGTAATAAAAAAAACCTGATTGCTGCTTACTTATTAAAATATTCTAAGCGTTACCATTTCTTTTTTCTAAATAGAGAATGACAATACATTCCTACAGCCCATGACGTTCATAGTCATGATAAGAAATCCTAATGCAAATGCGTTGTCACCCCTGAAGACTTAACTTGGAATGTCTCGCCACCAGTAATATTTCACTTCCTGATAATTAAGAAGTAATGCCCCACCAGCGCTAACAAGGGTCTCTGGATCCCTACACTCGTCACACGAAACACAGCAGCGTTATGCTGCTATTGTACGATGGTTTTCTGTGAGGGCATAGGTAGAGTGGCTCTTTCAATATTTGAACAAACCGTAGTTAAATATTACAATAAGTTCATCAATTTCTTTATATGCATATTATATGCTTCTATATTATATTTTTTTTATATATTTCTTTATATTTAAAACAATAATTTAAGTATTATCGACAAAATAAGCTTTATACTTTTTGATGAAGTTAGGTTTCATGCGAATTTGTAAATATACCCCATTAGTTTGCATTAATGTGGTGTATTTAGAAATAAGGCTATCCTATATGTAATATATTGAAATTAAAAACATATACATACTATAGAAAAATTGTGTATAAGTGATATATGTTTTAGAAGACGAGACGTTTAATCATCGCTGTTCTTTGTAAAAATTATTCAGTCCATTAATTAAGATAATACAATCTGTAGGGCAGTAATAAAAAAAATTCTTTCGTACTTTGAAGGGAAGGATTCACAAGAATTGGCGTTAAGGAACGAGTACAATGTCAGCTTCTACTTGACTTCAACTGGCGGTGAAAAATCAAGGGCAATAATAAATGATAATAATACCTTTGTAGTAAAAGTTTCCGGTTGCAGTGCCAATCAGATACAAGTGCATTGTAGTTAGGGACATACACACAACACACCCAAAGAGGATAAGCGACAATTTGCGTAGGACCATACCTATTTCTTCTTTGGCTGGGAATCGAACTTAGAATCCACGATGAAGCAGCTAAGGCTTATGATCATTATTTATATAAACTGTTACTTTTATTCTTTACTTTCATATGTAGTTCATAACTGTAAAAAATATCTAATGTTGAATGCAAAAAAAGACGGCCCGACCCACTTTACGATGGGTCGTCACTAAGTCAACATCTCTCCGCGAACAGAGAAAGCGTTTTACAAACACCAAAACATAATGTAGCTACAAGTAGTTTTTTTAACATAATTGTCGACTATTCACGAAGAGGAAACTTACACAAAAAGAATTCTGCATATACTACACTCTTCACTCAGGAAAGTAGTTAGTTACCTCTTAAGCGAAATTCCAAGATGGTCCAGTCGCAGATGCGCTGCCGGCTTTTAAGAAAGATGTAGGCTTTGTTCTTGAAGGTGCCTTAGCCGTATTGGTTCGGAAACACCGCTGGCGACAGCTGATTGTTGTTAAATATATATATATATATATATATATTTGCCCTTACGCCCTCATAGAAAACCACCAAAAAATAGCAGCATAACGCTCCTGTGTTTGTGTCCTTGTACTGTCTGGTAAGTGTAGGGATCCAGAGACCCTTGTTAGCGGTGATGGATGCCCCATTACGTCTTAATTATCAGGAGGTGAAAACGCATTTACATTATCATTCCTTATCCAGGATGAATGTGTTATGACACTTGCACTTGTGTATTGGCACTGTATTATGACACTTTCTAATCCGTTCTCTTGCCTCGGACATTTCGAGTTAGCAAAATTCTTGTATCAAATCTTGTATCAATCACCAAGATCTATATGCAAAATTTTACATAGCGTATTCGCAATTGTATAAGCCTTGTACATATTGCGAATACGCTGCGTAAACCATAAGGAAAAATTCTGTTCTGTTCCGCCTTGAAGTCATTAATATCATACTATATTATTTAAGGTAAGGGGGAAAACGTAGACATTACTGCCCGACGAGATATAAAGTAAAGTTACAGCCTTTACACCATTCATACATCCCACTGCTGCGCGTAAACCTCCTCCTCAAAGAGGGTGTTGGAACATAGTCAGCCAAGTGTCTTCTTGACCATAAAAAGAAAATTTTGATATTAAAGTACCAAAAAACATTGTACATTGCTTAATAAATTGAATTGCAATACTAATCTGGCTTAATCTTTCTTAACTTTCTGTATATAATTTTTATAAAATTAAAACATGAAATTAGATTAATAATCTCTCATCTAAAATAAGTGTAAATAGGGTATAAACCTCCTCTATAGATCCATACAGATATAATCCTCCATCGTATTAGAGCGCATAATGTTGGACAGGACCTAGATTCTGTTGATGTTTATGCTGTTAGCCTATGCGGCTCTTACTTAGCTTCATCGGACACAGGGCTCACGGAACTGAGGGGTCCGTGAGCTGGTTTTTTCAACCGTGTTGCCTACTGTGGTTCTCTTACTTACACAAAGCGCTCATAAACTGAGCGTGTCGCTCTACTCTTTGGTTGTTGGACAGGGCGTTGGCAATCTTCATGTGTCTTCAAAATATATTTTTTTCCTTTTATTTACGTACATGTCGGTTTCCTTTAAATTAACGGTCTCATTGGTACCGGCACCGGAGGTGAAATTTAAGAACATTGAGTATTAATTATGAAAGGCAAAAAATACCAAGAATTTATCAGGAAAAATATCGCACGAAATAAACCGACTTTCGAATGATGGAAAATCCATCCTTAATTTTGATTAAAAAATCTCATAATATTTATAGCTACCGCAAGTAACAAATTAAATTCAACTTATCTATTTTACAAACAACTTATAAAGCATGAGAATGTTCCAAATCAAATACCAGAATTTCATAAGTATCATCTAGGGACTGACTAACTAAAGCGTATAGATCTACTGTCAAATTAATAAGCAGTAAATACAAAGGCTAAAAAATATGGTAATAATTTACCATAATGCTACTCATACACATACCAACAGAATGTTCCAAGAGAAATACCAGGTCATCATAAGTATCCGAGGCCGAGGACTGCACTAAAAGGCATACAAAAGTGAAATAAATTAACAACTAGGCATTCATAAGTCAAAAACTATGGTATTTTATTAAATATAATATAACTACTCATACATATCTTAATAGAATATTCCGGAAAAAACGCCAGGGCTTCATAAGAATCAGAAATTGAGAACTGCATTAAAACGCCTTGAATGTCGTGTGCATAATTAACAGATAGGTACTAGGCATTCATAAATCTGAAAAATATGGGAACTACACTCACAATATATAACAACAGAACGTTCCATAAAATGTATCCATATGTACCAATAACGTCCAACGTACCATAAAAAGTAGGACACTGCACTATAAAACGCATCCAATATCAAATAAATAAACATCAGGTACTAGGCATTCATAAATCTCAATTATATGGGAACTACCCTCATAGTATATAACAACAGAATGTTCCACAAAATGTATGAGGGGTTTATACATAAGTATAAGAAGTTGGGGACAGCACTAAAGCGCATCCAATGTCAAACGCATGCACAGCAGAAAAGTACTAGGCATTCATAAATTTCAAAAGTAGGGCACTGCACTAAAACGCATCCAATATCAATAAATAAACATCAGGTACTAGGCATTCATAAATCTTAAAAAGTTGGGCACCGCACTCACAATATATAAAAAAATCCACAACATACCAGGGCTTCATAAGTATCAGAAGATCACATCAGAAGAACACGAAAGCGCATCCAATGTCGAGCGCATGAAAAACGGACAGGTGATAGGCATTCATAAATCTTAAAAATATGGAAACTACACTTACAAACAGAATGTTACAAAACCAGAGTTTCTTAAATATCAGAAGTAGAGGTTTGCACTAAAGCGCAAGCAATGTAGAATGTTTAAAACAGCAGATACTAGGCGTTCATAAATCGCTAAGATTGCGGAAATTAACTCACTTGTATCCGGTGAGAATGTTGAGAAGCGTCGACTTGCCGGCGCCGGACGGACCCATGATGGCCGTCAGCTCGCCGGACCGCAGTCGACCGGACACAGACTTCAGAATTATTTTCTCATCTAAAGACAAAATTATATTGTAATTATATTATATTGTTTATTGTGTTTAAAATTCTAACATCGTTTATACATTTTGTAACGATATTAAAATATTGAAGAAACAATGGTTTCTGATACACAAGACAATTTAGGTAAGATTTTTAATCACTATTAAAAATTATGTCTAAGTCAATTTATTTATAATACATGTGCATTAAATTCAACGGAAGTTTTAAATGCAGTGTTAGCGACACAGCACTATACACGACAAACATATTGTATATATACCACATAATAGGCTGAGAATCGACCTAGGCCCGTGCGCCTTTATGCCAGATATTCTAACTGGTAGCTCTACACATTAGTTTGTTTCTAGCTGCAGAATGAATGGACCAGCTCGACCGGACCACGCCCTCACAGATTACCAGCGTGAAATAGCAGCATAATGCTGCTGTGTTTCGTCTGGTGAGTGTAGGGATCCGGAGACCTTTATTACTGGTGACGAAGCATTCCATCTCAGACCTCAAGGGTGCCAACGAATCTGCATTATGATTCCTTGTCTAGGATGAATGTAGCTCGTTCATTACCCTGAATGAATTAAAATTTAAAAAAATAATACATCACACGACCGTCATATTATTAACTTGAATAAATCACTATTTTATTTTTTAAATATAAAATATACTGAAGTTTTAATAATGGCTACACTTAATAAAGGTACAAAAAAAATAAACAAGATATTTATGCGTTCATGGTTACGTAAATATTAAATGTACTCCTTCAATACAGAAGGTCAAGGCCCAATTACCTACCATATTACACGATGACCCATTATAAGTCATTAACACACGCGAGCATGACAACTCTTCCAAGGACTATTATAAACTTTTTCAACTTAACCGTGTTTAAACTTATCGCTACTATTTCACGTATAATATTATTAATTATAACGAGCAACTAAAGTACGTAATTATGATAACAGAAGAAAAATATAATTAGAACAATATTAAAATATGCACCGATTTCATTTAAATCGACATACGTACAAGTCATAAAAAAAGAAAATCCAAATCCGTTCAGAAATCAAAAACATAAAATGAAATACGAAAAGTTTAATAAAAAACCACACTAAGCTCCATAGAAACTTAAGAACTTTAATTTGTATCACATATGCTCGTTGCTTTTATAAAAATAGCAAAATGTATTTTTATATTTCTGAACAATGCACCATTCCATTTTTGTATTTCTGAAGCTTGCCATGTTCATACATAAAAAATAAAAGTATATAATCTTTTATCAAATTTTCTTCATATCGAGTGATAATTACAGAAAAATTATCTAAATAATTTATATAATTAATTATTTTATAAAAACACATTCATAAATATTTTTACGCTTAAACTCTTCATTTGATAGCCATATCACGGGGATGGTAGACATCTAATTCGCCATATTAGGGCATCCACCATCTTAAGGCATCCGCCATTTTGAAATTTGAACGTAATTTTACGTATTCTGTTTGACAAACCCCTTTCATTTGATACCCGTCAAGGCGTCGCCATGGCCATCTACCACCTTGGAACGGAAGCCATTTTGAAAGAATTTCATAACTAAGTATACATAGTGTCGGCAGCATTTAGTGTGCAATATTACAAACGTTCAAACAGTTTTATGAAATGGCTTTAAAAGTTGGAAAATTTGACATATATTAACAGGTAAAATAAAAGATTGTAAAATGGGGGGTAATTCCTACGGATAATGACGCAAAATTCATCGCCGCTAATGCAGATGCGTTGACGAGAACTAAGATGCAATGCCTTTTATTACATTCCATTTCTTTCCCTATTCACCTACTTGGAAAACCACGTATTCCCAAATTGCGCACGCGGTATATAATTCTATAGAGGAGTAAGTGTTTAGTTTTTTTTTAAGCAATAAAAATACAAAATTTTCATAAAATGAATTTAATAGCTCAACCACATCACAAAATCATATAATTTGTTGGTAGTATTAAAAAAAATACTAGAACATCAACAATTGACTTGTTCTAGTTCGACCTCTAAAACTGTGAACATTTCGTGATCCACAATTTCTAATTACGAGTATATTAAACAGACATTGCTCAAGGTACTAATGAAATCTAAACCAGGCCCAGCATGTAGCTTACGTTACTTGTCCCTTCCAGTAGAATAGTCTCATAAAATATGAGGTTATGAAAATTTGGAATAATTGCAGCATCTCCCCACATACCAGCTGCCTTGGCCACCCTCGAAGATGAGCTTAGTTTTCAAGGGAAAATAAATGGTGAA
The DNA here is from genome assembly GCA_029286865.1 of Teinopalpus imperialis. NCBI lineage: Eukaryota > Metazoa > Arthropoda > Insecta > Lepidoptera > Papilionidae > Teinopalpus > Teinopalpus imperialis. The sequence continues at coordinate 2,295,476 of JAGSMU010000039.1, forward strand.
AATTATCTGTATGTTATTAGCTAATAAACGTTGATGCTGTTTAAGGTATAGTCTCAGAAACTTAGAACATGAACCATTTCCTATCATCATTAGAAAAATAAAAAAAGGGTATAATGATGCCGGAATATTTCGAGGAATGGCTCTAAATGAATGGTCTATTATAATTAGAGAAGCCATGAGGTTTTTCTTATAATATAGATAAAGGTACAATGTGGAGTTGTCTTGGATACTAAGTGATGACCATAAACATCCCCATCCATCCTCAACAAACATTCAAGATGCACATGCCTTTGCACCCGTTAGGATTAAGATAAAATGCATCAGCACCAGCCACCCAGTAACTAGGTCCCCGGATCTCCACACTCATCATCAACACAGCAGCGTAATAAAGCCGCTTCACGGTACGAGTGGTCATTCTCCGATCGAGCCGGAACACATTGCGTTGCCCTTCATCATGTAGTTCATTTAACGTCTACAGTTTTATAATGATAATATACCTAAATAGTAAAAACAAACACATTACTGATACCAACGTCGGCTCATGGGTCCAAACTCCACTTCCCGTTGTGCGTGCAATACCGATAATGTGACACAATGCGTTGCTTCTGACATTGTGTATACACAGATATTGCGTATGAAATGAAAATGAAATGCAAACTATAATCATAGATAATGCATGATTCGTTATTGTTGAACGATACAATTACATGAGAGACATGGTAACCCAGTAAACCGAGTCCGATCCCGGTGCCGGCCAGAAATATATATTTTTTTAATATATTTAATTTTAATAATTTACTAATACTAGTGCTCGGTGATAAAGGTAACGTCTCACGTCTAACAGTGGTACAGTTATACTGCAGTTTTTTTTTCGTAGCTGCACACTGAATGGTTCAGAATACCAGCGTCAAATAGGAGCATAATAGTGCTGCGAGCGTAGGTATACGGAGACCTTTATTACTAGTGACGAGGCATTCAATCTCGGTCCTCAAGGCGTAACATCGCATCTGGGTTATGATTCCTTGTCAAGGATGAATGTAGATGTCATGGGCCGCAGGAATCACTTGCCAACTGTGTGTGAGTTTTTTACTCTCAATGTAATAAAAATAATTGCATGTACCTATAAGCAAGGAATAAGAATATATTTATTTTCAAAGACATGTGACGTCCGCCAATCCGCAGTGGAGTCGTATGGTAGACTATAATCTAAGACCCTCTCCGGAGAGCAGGCCTATGCTCAACGATGGGACTTAATATATAAATATATATATATATATATATATATATATAGATATATTTATGCATAACTTTTAATCTATTGTTAGTTTTATTTTATCAAATAAACACTCAATAATTAAACAATATAAATTAATCAAAATTAATAACGAACACATAAATAAAATCAATTCAAACGAAGCAAGTTTAACACAGAATATAAATAATTACAAAATTACCATTATTTTATCTACAGCGAGATACGGTTTCCTATATCCCCAGACACTACATGAGAACATTCTTCCAATCTTATCGGACATACGTCACATCATACTAGGGAATGCAGGGACGAATGCGTGTTTTTTTAGTTTTTCTTTGGGCTGATTTTTTGTGGTTATTGCATTTTTTGGATTTTGATGGCCGATGGCCACTGTTAGTCCGAGGGCTTTTACAGCTTCACCGGGTTTCAAAGATGGCTGAGCGCATAGGGGCACTTAGCCGAGACCTTCATTAATGGGTAACCAGCACGAGGGTGCCTCGGCTTGGTCCGTTACCCTGGGTGCGAAAGCAATTGACTCAAGGGTGCCCGAGAGGGCCGAACCTCGTCTCGGTCATTGATTCTGACTTATTAACTAAATTAATTACATCATTATTATTAACGACATTTACCACCACTTCGGACTGCGTTGGCGCTGGAGAAGAAGTGGCGCAAGGAACCACAACGATGCTCCTATCTACTTACTCCTATCACCTATGCAAATTGGTGATTTGAGCTGATGGCCGCTATTGGCCCGAGGGCTTTTACAGTTTCACCGAGTTGAGAGGTGACCGAACGGTTATGTTACTCAGTCGAGAACTCTATGCGTGTGCGTGTGTGTTTATAAAAATATACGGCACTATAATATATCCCACACGGATGATGTCATCTGGTAATAATGAGAAAATATCGTCACGGACGAAAACAACCGAGAGGAAACATTATCATAGTGGTACAAAGTACAAAGGTTAAACATACTGGATATGAGAACATATAATTAAATAAAACAGTCTTTCAATTACGTGAAACAAATCTAAATATATTTTACTAGAAATTACTAGAAAATTTACAACGCGGCCATATCCAGATGCCAGGAAGGAAGCCGACGTCATAGGGATTCTCAAGCCCCAGAAACACCCAACCGACCCATCAGCCTATCGACCCATAAGCCTACTCAGTCTTGGGTAAGCCTAGTCCGCCTGAAGGACTACATGCTATCTCACGGGCTACCAATCAATGAGCAGTTCGGGTTTCGCATCCAACACTCATGCGAACATCAAGTGCACCGCAGCACGGAGCAAATTCTCAATAAACTCCTTCGGGGCTAACAAACCGGGGCGCTCTTCCTCAACATAGCGAAAGCGTTCGACAAGGTCTGGCACAACGGGATCATATATAAACTATATGAGGTCGGTGTGCCAGATCGACTCATACTAATCGTACGAGACATTCTCCAAAATCGAACCTTTCGTTACAGCGTCGGGGAAATGCGTTCCGAGGTTCACCCAATTCGTACCGGAGTACCAGAAGGCACGGTCCTAGGTCGCATTTTATACACACTCTACACCAACGTCATACCGCGCACTCGCGGTGTAGAGCTTTTTCCTTTTCGCCGATGACACCGGCATCTACGTGTCTAGATTCAAACCAGACGCTATTTGTAAACGCTTGAAATCTGCAGCCAACACCTCAGGGAAAGGGTTTCAGAAATGGAGAATCGAGGTTAACCCCACCAATAGTGTAGCCATGTACTTCTCTCAGCGTAACAAAACGCCGCATCTCCCAACCATAGAGTCATTTGATCGTCCAATCCCTTGGGAAAAGACAGTCAAATACTTAGGCGTCACATTAGATGAAAGACTCACCTTCGGTCCACATATCAAGCGCGTACGGAATCGAGCAGCGTTCGCCCTACCTCGTTTGCACCCGTTACTCAATAAAAATACCAGAACGTCCCTACATAATAAAATAACAAAATACAAAGTGTGCATCCGACACATAATGACATACGCAAGCCCCGTTTTGCGCATGCTTCCCCGCGTCACCTTCACCGACTTCAGGTAATTCGAAATGGTATCATGCGCAAGGCCATCGGTGTGTCGTAGTTCGAAAATCTCAGTACATAAAGCAAGCTTCCCGCCGATATTTCGGCTCTGCAGTCACACACCCAAACCCCTTGATTATAAGTGCTGCCACTTACAATCCCATCGCAGATTCACAGATTCACCCGCATCCGAAGGCGACCGAGGCACTCTCTCGACGACCCCGACGACGCGACCACCAGGGCCCAAGCCCTTCGTAAAACACTACACACATACATTGCACCCTCGTACCGCACCCGCAGACGGCGAGGGCGTCGCTAGAGTTTCTTGCGCCACTTATGCCATAATTTATTAGTCAAAAGCAACTGACCGACCCGAGGTTCGGGTTCATTCGGGCACCCTCGAGTCAGACGCTCTCGCGGAACAGGGTAACGGTCCAAGCCGAGGCTCGACTTAGCGCCATAAGCGCTCAGTCACGTAAAAGCGTCCATCCGCTCAAAAAAAACTAAACAATTATTAATAAATAATTATAAATAAACTATTATAATGTATTTTTTGTTGTATTAATAATTTTTTTCTGATCAATTAGATATTTATCAATAATATGATAGTTAAAAATAGGTCTAACCTATATAATAAATAAAAATACATAATTGAATTCGTATAAACGTTAAATTGTTTATATACTTAAACAATATATAACATACGATATATATATATACTCATTAAATTATATAGTCTGTCACTGCCCTTATACATTTAAAAGAAAAGCATGCGGAAACATTATTACATCCGCGAGAAAAAAATGGGACTCAAGTAGCGCCTAAGTTATTTTTAATGATTTTTTTATCATTTACACATAAATTTCGCTCTCCACGCCAAAGGATGGTCTGTAAGAAATTTCACCCATGTTACCTTAACTTAAGCTTAGTATATAGCAAGGTAAAATTAATAATATAAACTCAATAAATAACACACACGCACGCACGTTTAAATACAGGTTTTGTAACCTATTAGCAAGGTAAACATGTTTTAATTGATTAATTAAAAATATGATAGCTTGAAAGCAATAAAAATGTCTACACGACGATAACAGTAATATTCGTACAAATCGTCCTTTGATTTTTGAAATCTATTAAATTTATATCTAATCGTAAAGAATGGTAAGTTATTTGTGCTACTATATACCAAAACTCAACTAAATCCAGCTAAACTGGTCTCAATTAAGCTTTTGTTTTTCTAGAAGGGTGATATACCAGCATCAGGTAACTCTGACGGTAAGTAATAATTAGAAGGATGTATGTGTAAGTATAATGGATACTTACACATCCATCCTGGAAACTTTAACATTCGTCGTTGATCCCTGAGGACTGTCATATGACGAATCTCCGGATCAGGTAGCGGTAGGTAGGGGCACTCGGTTTTCAATTTTAAATGACTTTCTACAGACACAGGTGAACACACAAAAGCACAAAACCGCGCTATATAGGCGGCATCGCAAAAAGACAATGATATTTGACGGTACTGCAATAAATTCATTCAATGTTTCACTCATCTCAAGGAGTAATCTATTTACGTTTCATCATCCACAAACAGCTATTGCGATTCCGCTTGGTCTCGACCTTCCATTATCTCCATGTCGTAAGCCCGTCGATAATGACCAAGATAATGGCACTAATAAGATAATCGCTATTTCGCACGTTTCCTTGTATATTCTAATATACTAGAGTTCTGACCTTGCAACTGGCGACTACGGATGCCATTTTAGTCCTCACAGGTGACAATTTGTTTATTTATATTTTATTTATTTATGTATATCGTAGATTCCTAATAACTTATAATTCCACTTACGGAGAAACAAAGCATGGTTTTCAAAACAATATATAATATAATTTGAAGCGTCAATAGCCTAATGGTTTAGGGTACGGTCTGCGAAACTTAAGGTCGTAGGTTCCAATCCACCACAAGATTATTAACGTGAACCATCTCCTGGCACAAGTACTTTCAGCTTAGCTGGAGTGGCTAGTAATGTTAATAGCAAAATGTTAATTAAAAAAGAGTTACGTACAAAATAATACAGTACATAAACTTAAAATAATAAATATTTAACTTTTTCTAGGAGTACGTATATAAATATCAAAAGAAAATAACTAGATTTAAATGTAGGTTAGTAAGACCTACATTTAATTGGCTGAAGAAATTATGGTCGTATTATGAAATTAATGTAGATACCATGGGCCGAAGGAGTCACTTACCATCAGGTGACCTGTGTGCTCGTATGTTACTCCCAATTAAATAATAAAAAAATACATTTATACATCGATCGACAGATTGATCGCATATACTAGGGAGTGATGGAATTCGTATAGTGTATGTAAGAAAAATGTACGTCCCGTATTTTTAACACTGCAAATGAACCATCCTTCGATCTTAGCGCAATAAAATTTATATTTTAAATAAAATTGATATAGTAAATTGCTCAATATTTTCGCAAATGCTTACGCGACGCTATAATATAATTATTATGCGCTTAAAATGGTAATAACTGGTAAATATCGCTGCACACGACTTCTGATGTTTAGAGATTTAACCTTCAACCACCAGGTTATTTACGTTTGTATTAAACAAAATTTAAAAATATTAATAATATTTTAAAATGCAGCGATCGATGTCGTAACCAAAATTTGTATTACTTTTATCAACTGATAAGAACCAGTTGTTACTTATCACAGGCGTGGCAGGACTTTTATATAAAAAAACGTCACACTTATAATGTTTAAATTCTTATTGTGATAAGGAAACACACAACATTCACGCTTTGGCGAGATATAACTTTCTCAGCTCGACTCGTGAATATGGGGGACCTGGAGACCCTTATTCCTGGTGAAGAGGCATTCCGTCTTACTCACTTACCGTCAGGTGGACTGTGTGCTCGTTCGTCACCCTGTATTTTATTGAAAAACATAAAACCAGATAAGATCGACTCCGCAAGATATGTTTTGAGTGCCGTAAAGTTTTGCGCAAATAAATCTACACATGACACACGTGCAGTCCGACTATGCAATGGCGCCGCTAGACGGACTACGGCCCTGCAATGGAATACATCTTTCTTAAAATAAAGCTAGAAATGCTTTAATATTACTAACAATCCAATTAACTAAACAACAATAGTCGAATGGTGTTTTAATTCATTGGTGTGCGAACCTACGAACCTTGATTTTTCAGACCGTACTTTAAACCATTAGGCTATTGAAGCTTTTATATGTATCGGATGTTAATAACAACTGTTTAAAAATACCGCTTTCTCATTACACAACCCCGATCTAATAGAGGGCAAACAAAATTTACTATTAACCATATCAATTAAAAAAAATCTCTCTACGTAGGAATTTACACTTTGGCTATGGGCTTAATTTTTTCTATTTGTTCAATTTTTAAATCTATTACCACTTTAATTTTATTCAGCTCTAAAAGAATAGGTACTACTCGAAAATGGTGACATTTTTACTAAGGTATATTTTGTCTGGTTTTTGGTTCTTTTAGTTTGTACTTACGGGACACCTGTATACGTAACGTCTTACTTTACAACTTCAGAGCAAAGAATACTATATTTATTCTTTACTCTGAGGTTACACTTAACCATTATCTAAGTTCATAACCATCACGTTTGCTTAGGCGCCCCAATAACACGCACATGTAGGCGAGGCTATTGCACGCTTGCCTTGCACGTGTTATTGAAGTGATAACCGAACACTTTGATCAATGCTGTTAATTGGCGGCATTAATAGCGAGCGACAGTCGGACGCAAACCTCCATTGCCTGTCTGCAATCTGCATTATTTTTCACAAAACGTTTTTCTATTGTTGAACGTAGATTGTTTATATAACATTAGGAGTGACAACCGTACGTCAAGTACATCTACAACTATTCGCAACGAAGATTCAAAATGCGCATGCGTTGTCACTTGTCTTAGGTGGAATCCCTAGTTACTCACCTCTGGGTGTCATTAAAGAAAAATAGTATTATTAAAAAAAAAACTGTGTGATACAGAAATGCGTCCGAGGTAAACGGATGGAAGAACTACATGCAACAATACCTTGACAATTATTCGCCAAGGATGTCGTGTTCCATCGTGTTCATTCGTGACGTCGTACACGATTCATTTAATAATTAATGTCACGTCGTTGAAATACCATGTCGTTTTAGGTATGTGAACGTAGTCATTTCCGTTTTTTTTTTGTCGGACTGATGGCCGCTTGTAGCCTGAGATCTTTTACAGTTTCACCGTGTTGAGAGGTGACCGAGAGGTTATGGCGCTCAGTCGAGACCTCTATTAGTAGGTAAACAGCTAACAGGTAAGCAAGGGCTCCCTAGAGGGGGCCTCGGCTTGGACCGCGAGAGCGTCTGACTCAAGGGTGCCCGAGAAAGCAGAACCTCGGCTCCGGACACTTCCGAACTGTTTTAATTATATAGCATCAGTTTCCGAATCCATTTTTTGAAATAAATTTATCTCTTAATTATAATATCACATAGTAAGGAGTAACAAATATACTATTCATTATTATATATATATATATATATATAATGCCGCATGCTGCAGCTTTTTCAGGGTGCCGCATGAAAGCACCTCACCCGGAGACCAGACCTGGGGATCATGTTCTCACAAAATATTAGGGTTTAAAGATGAAAGTAGATTTCATACGTTATTTCACGACCGACTGAGTTTTTTGCCATGGGATATGTGCTTGTTTGTCACCTTTCACATTAACACAAAATACATACATATCTAATAAATGCAAAGTAAAGGACATGTAAAATATTTTAAAATATTTAAATTGTGCGTAGATATCGTTTACTGTTTATGAACATGGCAACACTAAGAAGCATTTAATTTAACAACTGTTATTACTAGATAATAAGCAATATTTATAGTTTATCGATATGATATCTTCGTAACGACGTTTATCGTCGTTTGATTACACGGTATATTTATAAAGAGTATCATCGTAAGGAAATAGATCAATCGCGGAGGAACAATTGGACCAAGAATGAGTCGACTCGATCGGTAAAAGGATACGATATAACACAATGACAACGCTGTTGTGTATTGAATGATGAATGTTCTCTGCGCTACATCAGAGGCTATTGGTGACGACGCATTCCTCAGCGGTGCCATGTATGCTCTTTTGCCAACATTCAATGAATAAAGAAAACAAGGACACACAAGCAAGGAGTCTAACAAGGAATTGCCACTTCTGGTATCTGAAAGGACCTTATTATATATAAGCTCATAGATAACCCGTAGATGCTAGCTAAGAAGACTAACATTTTAAATTTACCGCCTATCTATTATAATAAAATTTTAATACCCTTTAATAGTTCTGTGAAAAATCTTGGTCTACATATTGACAACACTTTTGGATGGAAAATACAAGACATAGATATGAGCCGCAGTTACTGCCACTTTACAGTCTCTTTATCGTCTAAAGCATTTCTAAAGGATTTCCTTCCCATGAAAGCAAAGGTCATGCTTGTCCAAACATATAATTGCCCATCATTGATTATGCAAATGTGTTACCCGAACCTCTCCCTTGATCTTCTTAACAAGCTGGAGCACCCGTTGAACAACTGCATTTGACTCATTTTAATTTAGCGTAAATATGACCGTATCTCAACTCTCAATATGATCTCAGCTTAATTGACTTTCCATACAACAAAAGCGTAATTTTAGAATTTTGCGTGTTCTCTTCTCCGTTTTAAATGATCCATCATCACCTGCTTATCTCAAAAATAAATTCCAACATCTCTCTTTATCTCATGACAGAATTCCTCCCCTTCCGACCCTCGTTTAATAACCAGAACCGTATTCCAGCTTACTTTATCGGTTTTCTTGCAAATTAATTTGCTGTCCGAGCTACACAACTCTGGAATTCCTTGCCCGTTGACATCAGGAAAATCAGTAATAAAAACAGTTTTAAAGTTTGGTTCGTGACCACTTAAGTTACCTGAAGTCAGATAAATTTATCATCCACATATGGCATTTATTGGTAACTATCGCTATTGTATTGTATTCTATTATGTATATATATTAGAATTAGTAGTATTATTGTTTACTTGTATTAGTTATACTTACACTGCCCGCCAAAGGTTTAAGACCACCTCAATTAAAGTAGGAAAATAAAGTAAAACTCCAATAAAATATTAAATGTTCAATTAACCTGTTTAATCATCTAATAGAATATTGATTAACAAACGATATACTTTAAAAGCATAAAGAAATATTAACAGTTCATCAAAAAATCTAAAAAAGGCTATAGTTAGCTAAACTGATTTTTCATCAAAAAATCCTCCTTTATTTTTTATGAATTTTTTCACGTCTCGGCATACGGGTAATCAATTTGTTAATGGTATCTTGTAATATATTGTTCCAAATTTCGCATAAAGCATTCCACATTTCTTCTCGCAAGGATGGACCACGTTTCTATCAAGCTCTTCCCACAAAGGTTCAATGGGATTGGGTTCCGGGCATCCCTTGTGCCTTTTTCTCTTTTAAATATCTCTACATAATTTTGAGCTATGCTTTGGATCATTATCTTGTTGGAAAATGAATCCATCTCCAATTAATCGCAACCCGGAAGAAACGGTATTTTGTTCCAAAATGTTTTTGTACTGTTCCTTTTTCAAAATTCCTTCAATTTTAATCAAATCACCAGTTCCTTGGCTAGAGAAGCAACCCATAATGGAGCCAACACCATGCTTGATTGTTGGGACTACACAATCTGACATCATCTTTTCTTGGGCACTGCCTCTAACGTAAATTCTACCTTTTAACGAATAGCTCAAACTTGTATTCATCGGTTCGAAGCACTTTTTTAAAATCTTCTTCAGTCCAATCGCGATGGGTCCACTGCATCCGTTTTGCGGTTGTTTTGCGGCCTTAGCAGAGGTTTTCTAACGGTAACGCGACAATGCAACTTAGCATCTTTCAGTCGCCGTTTTACTGTAGTCAATGGTAAAGGTTTTGTTTACTTCAACGCGGATTTCTGGTGCTATTATGCGTCTATTTCGCTTGCTGGTAACAACAATGAAATTATCTTCACTAGACGTTAGCTCTCGGCCTTAGCGAGCGTGGACGATCTTGAGAACTGCCTGTGTCCCTGTATCGAGTTATTTTGCTATAAACACAAGTCTTCGATAACTTTAGTTGTGAAGCAATGTCACGTTCGGCTTTGCCTTCATTATGTAAAACAACGATGGCAGAACGCACTTCACTGCTAATTTCTCGAGCTTTTCACATTTTATGACGGCTTCACTGTAGAAACCACAAGTTTAGACAAATTGAGATTGTTTGTGAACAAACCCAAGTAAACTCGGGTAATAATCAGCCAGAAACACGTGTTTTCAGGAGCTAAATAATCCTAATTATTGACCAATACGTAACAAAAGCAAAGTAATTAGTTATGAGGACATTATAAAAATATTATTAGGACTCCCTACCACCTGGCTCTATAGCAGCATTTGTCGATGTTTGAAAACAATAGTTGTTTATTGTCCAATAACTTGAAAGTAAACAAAAGAATGACTTCTTTAAATATTCGATACCAACAATAGAATATGCAGATGTGCATTTATTTTATTTATCCTATGGGATTTTATTACAATTAATGGATAATTATGTTGTTTATGTGCGGTCTTAAACTTTTGGCCGGCAAGGTTTAGTTTTCTTTTTATTAATTAGTTTATTGCTACGCCTGTCATACACATATCTCACCACACCTTTGGTGACCGGTTGAGAGTGCCTTTGGCATTAAGACCCAAATTGTGAACTCTTAACTTCGTTAAGGTTAATGCATTAAACAGTAAATAAATAAATAGTGCTACACTACACTAAACAAATATTGATGTTGTGAATGCACCTTTATGGCAGTTATACATAGAATGATGGCCTCTTATCTAGTACGGTGATATCGTCTGGGCAAAGAACATCGTTTGCGCAGGATATTTTAATACTTTTTATTTCTTTATTGTTCTTCTTTTAAAGATTATTAGCAATGCTATTAAGATTACTAATATTCCGGTGAACCACTGCAAGCTGAAAATGATTATGCTAGGTGATGGTTTTCCTTAAGTTTCGCAGACACGTACCCTACACCATTAGGCTATTGATGCTTTTATGCTTCCTTTTTTTCTATTTTATAGTGCCATAAACATTTGCACTAATACTGAGGCAGTCTCACTCATCTCCTTCCTTAGTTCAATATAATGCATGCGCAATCACTAATAAAGATCAGAAGTAAGTGAAAGACATATCCAGATCAGAAACCAACAATTAGTGATTGTTCCTTGGCTGATAATCAAACGTAGCACCCGGGCTCGTTTTTTGCAGTATAACTAATATATAATACTTGATGAACATGTACATAATACAAATGTTTTAGTTCATTCTGGCTTTCGAAACAAAGAAAAATACTTTATTTCTTTGTTTTTAAAGTATTCGTATTATATATATATATACCATATATATATATATATATATACAAAGTACTATTAGAAACGACGACATAAAATTAAGCTAATTAAAATTAGCAGGATATTGAAAACATTTTCATATTGTTTCTTCTATTTGCCATGCACAGATAATGAAACAACCATTAAATACCTTGGTGTTAATAGTCGATACATACAGTTCATAGAAAAATGACGTATTTGTATTCTATCGTAGTGACACAATCAGCCTAGGACTAAATCTACTAAATACAACTAAAACTAAACATTCATACTCGATAAGGAATCATAATGCAAATTCATTGTCACCCTAAAGATGGAACATCTCGTCTCTCCTCGAGGTCTCCGGAAACTTACACTCACCAGACGAAACAGCAGGTATAACTAAACTGTGAGAACGTGATCCTCCCCGACTAAGTCGACCTGTCCATGCAAGCAATTGCAAAAAACGACAGCATAGCTCTACCACCGTTTAAAGGTTTCCCAACGAAGGCGATAACCGAAATTCGTGCGCGTTAATGTCTAAATAATTAATACTTCGTGTTTCTTAATATATATATATAATTATATATAGACGAATGAAATAGGTATAAATTATGTGCAACTATATTTATATATTTGGTATAATTTAATATTAGGGAAAAAAAAAATAATCTGCCGCTTATTTTTTTTTTTCTCGTCAAGGTAATCCAGATAAGCTTGAGAACCAATGTTTTATTCACTTACTATAAATATGTACCGAAAACACAAACGTTTTTAAACGGTATTACCATATATATACAATTTCGATATAAACGATTCTTCCTGGCAATTTATTCCAAGTGGAATTGATATATTATGCGTATCGACAAGTGTATTTGTACTTTTCGAATAAATTATCTTGTTCCGTGATAATAATCACAATTCGCAATCACTATCGAATACGAATTTAAAATAAAACTAAGTAAATTTGTTTCTTTCGTTGTATTGTGAATGATAAAAATAACGACACCCACATTCAACCTGGATTGGAAATGTGGACGCGTTGCCACCAGGGTTAAAATGAAATGCCTCTCTAATGAATGCCCGGTCTCCGGATCCTATTCTTCTTTCTCTGTCAACGAGCTTTTTTTATCAGCAGTAAATATGTAAGCACACCTATAACGTACGTGATAGTCATTATTAGTAGTGGTTAGTAGGTAGATATAAACTAATTGGTTAGGAGGCACCATTTTCCGATATACCGGACGACAAAGAGACATCAATTTCTTCGGGCACATCATGCTGTCCACAAAGGACAAAATATTTTAAGCAAAATGGACGGCATACGTGTTCAGAGGAGGGCGCCTACAATATGGTCTAATACAATAAAGAAGGCGGTGGGTGGTAGGGTTTTCTTCGTGCTGTCCATTTCACATATGACATTCAATGAAGACTGATTCTTCGTGGTCGCTAGCAGTGATGGAAAAAGGAAGAAGAAGCGAAAAATAGTATGAAGTAAGCGCTCCTACATTATGATTCCTTATCGAGAATGAATGCGGTGTTACGGACCGAAGGAATCTTATCATCAAGTGTTTTGTTCTGTTTGCCGTTTTCTCGCTGAGAGCAAAAATCACCTGATAGTCAATAATTCTTGCAGATCAAGACTAATCTATATCCAACCTATATCTATGTCACCCCTGAATATCAATACGCACTCATCACCAGCTGTCTTTCACGTGCCATACGAAACACAGCATAGCTAAACCTATATTATATGATGGTATTCTGATAGTCGTTCCCTGACGAGCCAACCTAATTGTGCTACAGCTAGTTTTTAGTTGCGGCGTAACTTTACTATATTCGAGTTGTTTTTACATATTAATAAAACGGCCACTATACAGGATTTGATATTACACCACTGATCTCTGCCTAATCCATATTTTTTTCATATTTATGAGATCATGCTCAAGCACTCCACGGAAGGGGTAAACAAAACAAGGAAAATATTTTCTGCTCGCCGCACTCAGTCTTGCTTCGTGTTGTTAATTATTAGTGTGATATTAGTGCATTCCATGTGTGTGCTCAACGGTCGCGTGTCCTTAGGTCTGGGTTCGACTATCAGCAGAAGAAAAATATTTGTATATGACATTTTGTTGGTTAAGGGGTCTGAATTTTGTATGGCCCGTTCAAATAATGTATAATCTTCTTAATGTATTATTTGAAATATAAATTATAATTACATTTAAAAACGAGAAATATAATAATCGGATAATGTTATCTTACGAGTTATCAACTTAGTAACAAGTGAAAGACCGAAAGTAACCACAGCTTAAGTCTCTGCTCACCCTAAAATTTATATCAATTAAATACTAATTATTCAACTACATACGCTTCGATCAAAAACAAGTCATGCCAATGAAACTAGAATATCTAAGAGATCGTCATAGATCCAGTTTGTTTAGAAACAACGAAATAATTAAGACGTCTCTAACAAACATTTGTTAACGACGTCTTAATTATATCGTTATGTGCGATTTTTTCTCGAAAAAATATTGTGCTAAATTTGCTTGAATATATGATAAAAATAGTAAAAAAATGATAAAACATATAAAAAAAGAAAAAATTGCAATCGTGGGGGATGCAGATATATTTATTTATTGATGTAATACTCACTGCTTTTCCTTCCTTCGTGCACCCTGTAAGTCAAGTCGGTAAAAGCCAAGTCCACTGGCGGTCGTTTTGGCAAATGTGTGAGTGTCTTGTGTTGTGCCGGGGTGATGGTCACCTTCAGGCTCCCCTTCCTGTCGGAGAGAATAGGTTTAGAGTCCACAGGCCCCGCAAGGCTTATGTCTTTGTCCACTTTCATTTTGTATTGACACAATGGGCTTTGGAAACTTAAACGATCATGCCCCTACGTCACAAAGAAGTTAGCGAGAAATGACAGCGCGGGAAACACGAGAAACACGCCGCGCATTCGCGCACTGACTGCACGAGCGCCCGCGACTCGGTGCTCACTTCAGACCTAACTTTGTATACGATTACGGAATTTAGACGCACGACGGGGAACGAAGCTCTACGTCACTTGAGAATTGAACTTTGTGCTGTCCCTGTTGTTTTATTCAATAACAAAACTTGAAGTTAAGTTTCTCGTACTTTTTATAATCGTTTTTTGCTTGATTAATATTTTTTTTTGATAAGACCTGTTGGCTTGTGAAAACCAGTTGTTTAATTAACGTGACGAAGTTATAATTGCTCATGACTTTTGTGTCGCTGTGAAAATGTTAAGCAATTACAATTGTGAAAATATATATAAAATTATTATATTAACGATTAGATCGTTATAGATATTTCAAAATTTTATACAACTGTTTATATGTAGACTCTTAAGAAAATGTGGGTTTTATCATTTTTACTTTTCAGTTGTTATTTTAAAACTAAGAACTTGTTTTAGTCATAGCTTCTTTATATTTTTAGGTCCTTACTTATACAGCAAACTTAATAAGAAATTGTCATTGTATGCTTTAAACAAGTTCAACTTAAAACGTGTTCTTCGCGAATGGCTGCTTGAACAAACTTACATTGACGTTGAGAAATTCCTAGAAGTGATCTCTTAATAGTTTTAATAATTTTATGTTAAAGTATATATTATATCACAAACATGAGACACTATTACACTCGCAAACACATATGTACGCTTCAATACGTGGCGAGTATTTCAAAACACAACAAGTGTTTGGGCGCTCTTTTAAATTAAGTTAATTAGATTGTTAATTATTTAATATATTTTAATTATGTATATTTTAGATTTATTAAAATTTTCACATATTTTAATAAGGTAATAAGCCTATTTATCATAAGTCTTATAACTAGTTATTGCTTCCTAATGTTAATTGATTGTTTATTTTACTTTTAATTTAATTTTCATGGAATATTTGGCAAACTTTACTGAACTCTTTGTATACGTAAGTTCTGCGGAATGGTGACCTGATGTCCTGTGATTTACAGGTTTTTTAATACCTACTGCAGGCATCAGTGAGCCACGACTATGTACTAATGTTTTTATTAAGGAGAACATGTTTCTATTATGTAAAAATTATTCTATGTATTTTAGTTGTGGTGAAAATAAATAAATAAATAAATATTGAATATATAAACTAATCTCAGTTTTCATTTTTATTTCAGTTTTCTTCATTATTAATTGTAATATTTGGAGGGATTGTAAATTTTGAATTCCTGTCTCGCACTTATTTTATATAAGTGCACTTACTAATAAACTATTAATTGAAAAGTAGGTAAATGAAGATTAATTTATATCTAAATATATTGTTTATGTAAAAATATCACAAAAAATATCTTTCACTGTTGTTAATAACAATGAGACAGCTTTTTAAAATATTTGTTAAAACAAATCTGCAGGTGATGTGGAGTAATCAGAGTGGTAGTTTAGCCTGTATAGGTAAAATATCTGTTAAAGTTACCTGTTGCTGTTAATATTTAGAAGAAAACTTCCACCACACATTTATGGAAGATGTTTGCCAAATTTTACATTTTTGATTCAAATTACTTTATTAAATCTAGATCTACTTAAAATGTTAATGCCTTAATATTAACTTGTATTTTTAGATATTACACATATAACTTTTCCAATTTATATACATGTTACATATTATCAAATTATTTACATATAAATGTAGTAATGTAGTTTTAATCCATTTTTCTGTGTTATTCCTTTTAGAAATAATACACAAGTAATACAAATTTGTAGTATAAATCAATGATTCAATAATTGACCCTAGTGCAGGTGCAGTAACCCGAGTATCAAGTATTTTCAAACTACTTGTTCCATTATATTGAAAAAGTATAGAATGTATGCTTAGCAATTATGGCTCTGAGATATTTCATGACCCATTGCTACGAAACCAGATGTAGAACTAGTTGATTCAAGTTCAGAGATCAAACCAAAATCAAAAAATGTTACTACATATACATTGTCAATATTAATTCTACAATTAAATATTTGTGCAAACTCTTGGATTCTTTATCTCAACAACATGTAACATAATCAAATTAATAAATATGCCTAAACTCATAACTATATGCTTGACACAAATATTAAATACAGCTGTGAACCCAACAAAAGCTGTAACATGGATAGCTGTGGTCAGGTATTTTAAGAACTAGGCCATGTGATCGTCAAAAATAAGCACAGGCTTACTAAACAATTTCATAATAATATTGATGTAATAGAATGCAATCATGTTTATACCATAAGTTAGCAGGTTCTAGAAGAAAATAATACTTTCTGCATTAACATAATAGATCGCTAACATTAAAATATAAGCTAACTCCATCTTATGTTGTAGAAGGAAGTTAATAAAACTTTCTATTTAACATGCAAGTCATAAGATATAGATAAATACAAAAGTAAATTTCTTATTTAATAGTATTAAACTGAAGCTCCCGAAAATAGGTAAAGGGACTACATGCAGCAATAAATAACAAAAGCTTCTCTCTTAAAAGAGGTCAAGCTAGATGTCTACGTAGTGAATTGCGTACTTGTTTATCAAAATAAATTCAGAACAAAGTTACCTTAAGTTATTTAGAATAAACACGTTATCCATAGTAACTGACTTTAAGACATTACAATTATAAAAAGTAGTTGATAAAGCTATAAATTATTGTGAAAACAAATTTAGAAAACAAACTATGTTTACGTAAATAGTAAATATTCAGAAGATGACATTAGTTTATTGTCTGTGTACTGTCAAACGACGGCATAAATTTTACTGTCTTACAGTAGTTCGAATTTGGCTACTGTAGATGTGGTGGTTGGAAGATCTGAACTACGTAGAAGTTTATAATAGATAAAGATATAGGTTAGGCACAATAAAAGATTTCTAAAAATCATATGGAATGCGTTCATATGTCACACCTGCGTATTTTTCGTGCCTTTAGAGTAATCTAAATTAACTTATGCTATTATTTTAAAAATAGACTTTACAATAAGATTAATAAAGAATTCATTTTTATGTTATAATACGAAACAGATGACAAAAACACTTTTTCGTTTATTATGAAAATAAATTTAGCTTATCGTGGGACTAGGAGGTACAAAACGTATTATATGTACAGATCACTGTCACAATACTTTTTCCTGTGGAGTGAATTCGAATTACTACGAGGGACTAAATTTGGTCACGCAAAAAAGAGCACAAAATCACTAAATAAACTATTGCAGTATTGGAGATTAATTTTAGATCACATATTATGTTTTCGAAATGAACATCGCGCTTCTAAACTTCTTGTATATTATTTCAACACTTGATTACTTTTTTACAAGCTTTATATATAATCATGCATTATTCTATCATATAAAATACATAAGTCTATTGCTTATGATAGAATAACATACCAAAATCTAATGTAATGGCATTACGTCAAGACATATTTATTCTTCGTGGGATGGTCTATAGGAAGGACTATATTTGGCTTCAACAATTAGACAGAAGATGCGTGATAGTGACTGCCCTGGGTATGTTATGACGAAGAGCAATCGTGCGACAGCGTGATATCCACTGCCGAAGTAAGCTGGAGCTAGTCCCGGTCTTGGTGAATGAGCCTATATTTCCTCGTACATGGTACCCCAATTCGGGATTGGAATACTAAATATGTTGTTGATTTATATCTAACTTAGAAGCCGAGCGTAATTTTTATATGAAATTAAATAAGCTAAGAAGCTGTATACAAAACTACCAAATTATAAATCTTGACATCATTTATCATGATAAGTTTATAAGACATGGTTGGATGTTCACGAATCCTTTGCCTTTCTCATAAAGAAGAAACAAAAAAAGCAAATCAAACCAAGCGCGTATTACGTATATACTTAAAAAATTGTTTAATTTTAAAATCTATAATGATTTGAGTCGAAGTTCATTATCGCACTATCACTTCAAATAATGAAGCAATAGATAACTAGCAGTAATAAAATGGAGAGCGTTACAGTAATTATACTTAATTAAATGGATTATTCTTTGTGTTGATTTGAATTCTACAGCTGTTCATTATGGTTTTACCTTTTCAGAATTTTTCTGTATCTCTCATAAAAGGTTTTATAGACAGTTTACGCGGAGTGACTGTGCTTTTATACCTTGACAAAGAAATAAATGAGCGAGCACTAAGCAGATCACCACAAATAGATTCTGAAATCAACAAACATAAACAGAAGCATACAAAAGTCAAACAGTAAGTGTATTTGCCTTTGTTATTAATTCCTAATTTATGTTAACCATAACAATCCTTTAAAAAATACGCAATATCAATATCTTATCCCATATATGTTTCGTCGTCGTTAATAATTGTACATTATAAATTTAATATTTGAATAAAAAATTGCTAGAATGCCTGGCTTTCAGTAATGATAGTTCTATTTTTAATGAGATTAATATGCCAAATTTCTTGACCTTGTTGGATATTTTTTTCTCTGTTGTAATAGTAATGAGATTCTTGTTTTTCTTATTTTAATACAAAAGACATTCACTTGATATGCATGCTTTCCTTATATGGTGTTTTAAGTTTTTACAAATTTTAGTCCATGTCCTTTCACTTTGTTCAACATATACTTCTAAATCAGTTTAAATAATGTTTACCTGTTAACTCAAAAACATCTGCAAAGGTTTTCATTTGGTTAACACAATACTATGCTCTTTATAAGTCTCAACTTAAAAACTGGCAATATGTTTCAATGTATATTGACAAAAGAATGCTATGAATGAGGTAATTAAATGAAAGATTAAATCACAGGTGAAAAAAAAATTATAGAATTCTACTACATCCAGTTATATAAATATATATATATATTCATATTACAGTAGGTGACGAATATGGTCTATGAAATTTACATTCATCCTCGACAATGATATGACAATGCATAATTACTTCTAAGGGCTGAGATGGAATTCATAGTTACCTTATACCTTTACCATTAAATCCCAGATATCTTTACACAAAATACAGTAGTGCTGTGCTGTGGATTCATGCTGGTATTCTGTGAAAAGTGTCATCCTTCAGTTGCAGCCAGAAACAAGCTGCAATGTGGCTCTACCACCTGTAAATAATAGATACTTTTTCATTGTCTTCCCCAATTGTTGTCTTTCGGTTTAAAGTATGTAACAAAGTATACTCATAAAAATTCATCTATAAAGGTCAAACAGTCAGTGACTAAGACTAATGGCAACACATTTTCATGTTACCTATTGTTTGCTATTAACTTAACTTTGTTCCTATGTTAATGTATGTACATTGAATTTTTTTAACACCAGCAGAGATTGTTAGCCAAGTTCTGATGTGTAATCATTAAAAAAAAATAACTGTACCTAATTTATTTTAAAAATGCAATATATGTTCTGAGCAATTTCAATCATAGTAACATCAAGGTTGAATGTCTTTAAAAAATAACAGCATTATAATTTTCTTTAATAATCATTTTAATTTATAATATAATATATAATATATATAATTTTCTTTAGTAATCCCTGCTTTAATAATTATTTTTAAATTATTAAAGCTGTATGTTTTGGCTTCTAAATAATGTAAACAAATATTATCTTTTCCAAGACTACAACCCAAAAATATGTTATTGCTAATCACCTTTTTTGCATCTGTTTACAATAGCACTGATTAGGGGTTGTCATGCCCTATAAGAGATAATTTACCTACCCTTATCACTTAGTCATCAAACATCACACAGTACACTTATCCCTTATTATTAAACATAAACATTGTTTAAAAATGGACACATCTATTGAAGAGTTGATAGAGCAGTGTGTTAAACATGACCTAATCAGCCCGAGTTTACCGGCAATATCAGGAGAATGGTAGCTTTAACCATAGACGCCTGACAGAAGGAAATGCATATCAGAGATGGATGGACTGATTCATCGTCAGTACTTCCTCAGAAGTCAGACCCTCTATGGTGTTCAAATCCTAATTACTTATACTATCTGATGACTGACGGCGAACCAGTATACTAAGAGATATTAGGAGATCATGTCATTCCTTACGCTTTATTGGTAAAAACTGTGCCCGTCCACATACTGCAGTTTCTGTTCGTCGGTACCAGCAGGAGGTCGAAATTGGGTGCATGGCCAGAGCCCAGTACGTCTAGTAGGCCGGACTTAAACCCTATTGCGAGTTTAAAAGAAAAGTTCGGGCTAGAAATCCTGCGCCTGATACGAATGGTAGGGCGTTTCTCAAGCAACTTTTAAAAATTTTATTTATTATTAAAATGAATTTCATCACATTTTAAAACCTTGACTTAAACCTTGACATTTAATCTACTATAGTCAAAAAATAAATCTGAGAGATTTTTAACGAGAATATTTTGACCGCAACGGTGTATGGCGTGAGTCGATTTTTTTGCTCAAGACTGTAGTTCTTTTTCAAAGAATATCAACTGTATATAGGATATATAAAAACAAATACAGAACCCCTAATTGTCTCTTACCTTCCCATATAAAGAATTGCTTTTGATGAAAAAAGCACATTTGCAAAAATAATGTAGCCCCAGTAATCAGAATAGCATACTGCTATATCCTGGGTACGCAATCACTATATACAAGCAGTGCGGTATAGCATATGTATATAAAAATATTGTGATATCACATATATTCTCACATCCAGTTATACGTCATTCTTGGTACTATAGTGTCGTCGGGCAATAAATGTCACTGACAGTAGGAATGTGCACGCAATGCAACCCGTTATCGATACTTTAGCTACCTGCGACGCGGGGTCGATGTGTCATCGTGACTTTCATTAGCACTGACTCCTGATTGGTATAATATATCCTCTATAAATATAAGATTTTTGTTATGACATTACTAACGCTTCGTTACGCAATACGCACAATGGAGAATTTATTTTCTAACGTGGTTTTGAAGAAATTAAATGGTGACATCAACGCTCAGGCTCGGGAGAGATAGAGGTGCATATCGATAACGGGATAGATACGATCGATATGCTAAATTATGTTAAGTATTAATAGGAATAATTTTTCGCTATCTGAAAACAAAAGATTTTAATTTGTAAGATAAAATGTTTGTTTAATTACTGTTAAACATACATTTTATCAAATCAAATCAAAAATCAAATTAGTTATCGATATGCACCTCTACAATTCTTACGCACAACACTACACCTCTCCATAAGACCTGTAAGTGCGAGCGAGACAGACCCGAAACCTGAGTTTCATAATGCGTCGACTATAGCTATAGCTGTATAAGTACTCCAGCTATTTATTGCAGCATGAGCGGAACTAATCACCATTTTAGTAGTAGATTTAGTGATTAGCGTACCTGGCGGGGTCTTGGGATCCATTCTCTGCCGAAGAACAAAATTTGTCACACACAAATAAGTTTGTAGGTCTGGGTATGTTGTAAAGCTCCATTCATCTATTCTTGATATATCTTAATTTTTTTAACCAAATCTCAATATTTTTTTGTATATATTATTATTATGCGCTATTGCCTATATTACTAAGATTCCAGTTATCCACACCAACTAAGCTTAAATACTTGTGCTAGGTGTTGGTTCAAGATAGTATATATTATTATATTGATGCTAAATAATTCATTACTTGTTTCAGAGAATCAAAAGTACTTACAAGGGTGCTGCAGTCATGTATACTCAATGGTTTCATATTCCTGCTAAGTATAATTGTGTTTGAGTATGCACTGTTACCAGCGGTTAGGTACTTGGTACTAGCTGTTTTTGGCCATGACCCTGGAGTAGCACACAACGTGTGGGGGTGGATGCAGCCCTTCCTCTCTATGACCTTCAGGATGATATGGGTGCTACCGCTGTTCCTGTTGAGTAAACTGGTTAACAGTCTATGGTTTCAGGTTAGCATCTCTAGTTTTTTATATGTTTAAAATGTATATAGTAAGCTTAGCAGTTGGACTGTTGGTTGGTTGGTTGGATAAGCACCAGTTTAATAGGTCTGCGGGTACAAATCCCATTTCTATACACCAATTTAATAATAATAATCATTTATTTCCCAATGCTAGCACTAAATAGTAATAGGTATACTGGAGAGTCAAAAATACTCCACACTAGGCATTGCCTGTCTTTTGGAGGATCTTCATAGGTTACTTTATTATTTGATTTTATGTTATTATGATATAAATAAAAGAAATAGAAATCAAAAGTTAACCATTAACCTTATTCTTATTATCTATGAAAAACAATGAATTTTTTTTTATAATTTTATGCATAAATCACACAACTATTTATGCCAGTATTAAATGATTAATGTCTCTGTGGATTGATTAATTAACACGCCTCCACAGAATACCATCGCAAAATAGCAGCATAATGTTGCTGTGTTTTATTTGGTGACTGTAGGGATCCGGAGACCTTTATCTAGCAGACATCCCATCTCAGTCATTTCCTTGTCAAGGATGAATGTGGATGTCACGGACAGTAAGAATCACTTCCCATCAGATAAACTGTGTGCTTGTTTGTTACTCTCAAGTAATAAATATATATATACATATATATATCCCTCTTTTTTTTTCATAAGAAGTGGTGACTAATGAGCACAGTTCACCTGATGATAAGACAACAGCAGCCCATGACATGGTCAATGGATCCCTGCACTCACCTGCACACACACATCGTAGCAGCGCTGCTTCTTGCTGGTTTTCTATGAGAATGTGATCTCTCCCAAGCCAGTCGACCTATTCTTTATAACCAGGAGTACCTGGTCATCATCGATGATTAATTGTTATTAATTCTCAGGACATAGCAGACTCTGCATATAGGCATCGGCGCGGTCGTCCGCAGTTCATGTCAAGCGTCAGCAAAATTATTGCCGATTCCCTATTCAGTTTGCTGGTGCAAGCTCTATTTCTTGTTCAGGTAATTTTATTCCCTATATTCTTTGTTAAGGTATTTTTATAGGTTTTTATGACGAAAGCAAATTTTTAATTTTCAGAATAATTTATATTATTTTATATTTGTTTAAAATTTAAATTTATTACCATAGTTATATACTATTTTTAAAAGTTATTTGTAGATGTAATAGAATGGTAATTCTTTACGAATTTTGAAGGTAAAAATTATTATAAAGACAAGTAATAGCTTCTTTCTGTTCATCATTCATTCAATTCTTGTCCAATTATTTGGTAATTCTGTAAGAAATTAATTAAAAATTGTGTGTAAAAATGTTTTGTTTGTATATTTCAATGCTAAAACTTCTATTATTTCTTTACATTGTTTAGACAGGAAACACAGAGAACAAACATAATACCAAAGAACAACAACATATCTGGATTATGATTCCTTATCGAAGATGAATGTAGATGGGTCACAGGAGGCCAAATCATCATGTTAAGATAATTGCTGCATTTGTCAATGTATATTGTAATTAAGCATGTCTTTACCATGATCTGTACATCTCCACAGAGTATGCTGGTCAGTATGCTGCCCATCACCTACATTGGGGACTTGCTGTGTCTCGTGCACATGTGCCTATTGTACTCCTTGTACTCCTTTGAGTACAAATGGTTCAACATGGGCTGGGAGCTGCACAAAAGGCTGACTTTCATCGAGACCAACTGGCCCTACTTCCTCGGCTTTGGGTTACCTTTGGCAGTTCTCACGCAGATCCCGCACTCTTATATCATTAGGTACGTTACCTGTATCTATTTGTACCTCATGCTTTTTTTGTAACTTTCATTGCTTTTTTTTTCTACCATTCATTTTTTTTAGTTACTACATGAATGGGTCGGCAGGTCCCAGAAAGGACCACGCCCTCACAAAATAATCATCGTGAAATAGCAGCATAACGCTGCTGTGTTGCGTGTGGTGAGTCTAAGGATCCTGAGACCCAATTATAAGTAACGATTCCCTCATTCCCTCCAGTCTTCAGGGCAGACAGCGTTGTCTGCATTACGATTCCTTATCGAGGATGAATGTGTGTATTAATGGTTTGCAGGAATCTATTACAATCAGATGAACTTTGTTTTCGATTTTCAATACATCACTGAAAATTACATCCAAATTGGTTCAGTGATTGTGGGGATTAGAGTGTACTAACACACAGACAAACAGGCAGATAGGCTATATACGATATCATCATACACATATATATTATATGTATTTAATAAAATTGTATGTTATTATTAATAAAATATTATTAAAAACATTCGCAAATCAAAATACAGATATAAAAATGTTGCATGAAAAAGAAATTCCAGCCATTTTGGGTTCAGCAGAGAATATGTTACTATAGGAAAAAAAGTCATTTTTAATTATACTTTCCACAAAAAGACTCTTATCAGAAGAGACTGTTGACTCATCTGATAAATCTCAAGATATCTGATAATCTCAGATCCAGAGAATCTTGTTCCGAAATTTCTCTCCCTAAACGTGGTTTCTTTACATTTTCCTCATCTGCCGAATTTTAAATCAAGGTAATGAAGTAATATTGCAACAGTTGTATAAAACTTGTGATTGGTTCTTTTCATAAAAAACTCTTAAAAAATATATTACATTAGTGATGACATAAAAAAATATATTAATTTACATTATCGACATCATTGTGTAACACACACGAATATGTTTCCAAGGCTGCTGTTACTTGTAAAGATAAACACCCTGTACTTTGGTTCAACACTATCTTATCAGCATGTAATGACTTAAACTACAATTAATTCATATGATAAATACGAATTGTTTTGTATCATTAATATTTTAGCATATTCTATATGTAAAATAATATGTTATTTTTTTAATAATAGAATAATGATCTACAAAGCCATAATAGTCTACTCTATAACCAACAACCTCATTTGGTTGGTCCAAAAGATAAAAGTGGATCAATAACTATGGGAAGAGCTATCAAGCTATCCTGATAGAACCTGGAATGAGGGAGCTTGTTAAACAAATTTGGTGGACTCCTCAGGGATGTCTAAACTATATACTAACCATAAGGTGAATGTACCATTTGCCATTCCCAATATTTAAAAAAACAGCCTTCCCTAGCCCATTACAATGGTAATGCATGTACAATGGCATTTGAGGAAGGGTTAGACGAAGTGTCATGGACACGAGATAAAATATGGTATACCACCACCCAGACCCGAAAAATATTCTTCCTAGGCATACACCGACCACTATGCCACATGGCTAATTAATTGTATTTTTGATTTCTTCTTTTTTCTTTTTCAGTGGTTGTGTATTTTCCATATTCTTCCCGGTCTTCATTCTGAGCGGGAACGAAGCAACTCCTGTCATAGGAAGGTAATAATACAACAGTACTTTTAAATATTTTAATAGTGGAGAACTTTATAATAATAATAACCTTTATTCGCCTTTGAACTAGTGTTACATAAGGTGGTTTACAAATGTTTGTGCTCCAAGTTCAGCCATTGCAAATGGTATGCAAATATTTCGTTTATATAAGTATTCTTACAATAATTATTTTTGGTATAGAGTACATTATAACATAGTAATAATTAATAAATATAGAAATAAATTTGATGACAAATTCTTCTTAATAGCATGATTTATTTCAAAACATTAATAGATTCAGACTTTAAATTTTATAGTAAATAATATTAGGTTAATGTTTAATAACAGAGATTGTTAATTACAATTTTAAGTAAATAAAGTAATAAATATGATTTAAGTTTTACCACACCGGGTAAAACTTATATCTTATTTACTACTAAATATATATACTTATTATATAGTTTAGTATATAGTCTTACTTATACATAAATAATTTATAAACATTTAAAATACATGTCATAATTAGGACTGTGCAGCACAGATAAACCCGTGGTTTCTGTGTTGTGTTACCATTATAAGGTACATATATATGAAAGAAAAGTGTACTGTATTCATATGTACTGAATGGTGAACGGTATTCCTTCACCATCCAGTATCTTGAGGAAACATGCTTCTACTACTGGACTATGACAAACTAATTCCCTCTCTAGTGAGGAGGCCAAAGCACAGCAGTGGGATATGTGTATATTGGCTGGTACTCTCCTTTAACTTTTATGAAGAATTTGGCCTGCATAGGATTGACATAGATGACACCATATTTTATTTATTTATATACTCTTTATTGCATTAAGCTTAACAAAATTCACAAAGGGCGGACTTTATGCTAAAGGCATTTTCTACCAGTCAACCCAAGGTGTGGTGAGATATGAGTGTTAATTTGTATACTTTATATTAGCTACATACATAGATATATATATATAAATTATTATAATTATTGTATTTTATATATATATATATATATATAAAATACAATAACAGTAGCTACCAATAAATTCCATAGAAAATAGAATTATCTAACTAAAGAAATCTTAAGTAATCATTACACTCGCATTACACAAGACTTAAAATTAAAATAATATTTTTTTGCATCCACAGTGAATATCCTCTGAAACTATTCTCCCCCGTGGTGGCGATCTCCAACGGAATGTTCCGTTTAGTGCGGAGGACTGCCGACGTGGACCGGAACAGCTGATAGTGAAGCAGGGGGATAAGTTTCCGGAATAAAGCGGTACGGGAAGGGCTCCACTACATTTATTCCTTTAGTTCTAGTTTTATAGCAATTTAAAACCTTTACAAGCCTACATATCGAGAGGCTTGCATGTCAAAATTTAAAAAAGTTTGTAAACTGTGAAAATTGTATATATAGATATACATGTATTTAAGTGATGGAAATCTATAAATAGATGTTGGGAAAATATTACACAAATAAAAGTTAAACTCAAATTTTCTAATGTGATCTGATCGCAGATGTGCACAATCATTAAGAGTTTGCTTTTTAAATAGACATCCTATATTTTTTCTTCGTTAAGTCAGACATTATAATATTGAAAATTCTTAAATCTTTTTTCATAGTACTATTTTTATTTTCTGTACACGTTGTCTTGTGGCTGCCCATAGTGTGATCTGTTAGACATTCTGTCCGTATTCACAGTTCGTTAATAATAATAATATATATAAAATTTTCTATGGATCATATTTAATTAAAACTGCCATACAAAAATTGCCTTTCTTATATTTTTACCTGAAACAAAATTACAAATAGTTCACTAGTGGAACTATGAAGTGTATCCTAACCAAGATTGTTTGATGTATGATATAAAGAAAGAAGAAAAATGTTGATTTTATTCATCTTGTTTTCAAAATAAATTGTAAAAATACAAAAGAAAGATTATTACTAGATTATATATATATATGCACTTGCTGTTAATATATTTCAATGTAAATAGCAATTAAAACGACGGAGTCTTTTTGTATTATATATTATATTTATTTCCACAAAGGAAGAGCCACAGTACAACATGAATGAGTCGGCCCTCAACTACAATTTGGTTAGCAGCATAACATTGCTGTGTTTCGTATGGTCAGTGTCGGGATCTGGTAATCCTGTAATGCAACATATGTGTCTCCTGAAACTTCGGATGCTATGTAGATGTCATGAAACGCAGTCATCACATATTTTGATTCTTTATTTAATTTGGACTACATTTTAATGTTTATATAAAATTAATTCTTTTTTATAGTTTGATTTTATAAATTAATCCTTATATTTGAAATCTTGAAGTCTACATATATGTAAATATTTTCTCCCAATATTATCTTCGCATGTTTTAAATAAATGCGTAGATCACATTGATTTCAACCGAGAAGTATTCCATGTAATTTACTATATGTCATTTTAATAATTTATCTTAAAAATTATAGTCTTTTCTCGAGGTTATATTTGTAAATTTCGTCGTAGTTTATTACAAGAACATTAGCAAGTAGATATTTGTCCACATTGTCACATAATTGTAAAATTAACCAAAACTATGAAATGCATGAGAAAAGTATATCTATATAATTACATTAATTTGCCTGTTTATTGAATATATTTTTTTTTTACTGATTTTATGGTGTTTAATCTAAACTTTTTATCCTGAAGCATCAAAACGCTTTATAGCGCTCATGGTCACGGCAGTGGGATAAAAAAGTTTAAAAAAATCAGTAAATATCTGTTTTATACAATGTGCAGTATTTAATAATTTTTCGGATTTATTATTAAGTACCGATTTACAGGGTAGTTACCAATATACTTATATAAAACACATGACATGTATATTTGTGGACACTAAGTAACACACACTTTGTCTTTAATATATAAAATCAACCATGTAGTGTATAATATATATCAAAAATGGTGCCTGGTCATTAGATGTAGATTGATATAATGGTATCATTAAACAGTGCTCTGTGTGAATTGCGAACATTGTAAACATTTAAGTTCGCTGTCATGATAACTCGTCTGAAATTGTGATTAATTAATTTTACATGACATAATTTATTGAATAAAAAGGACTGAACTATTTGTCTTTGTTTAATTTATGCTACCATCAGGGTATCAAGTGATCTTTGAATTATTTAACTAGCTGCAGAATGGATCAGCCCGACCAGGGTAGGACCACGCCCTCGCAGAATACCAGCTCAAAATAGCAGCATAATGCTGCTGTGTTTCGTCTGGTGAGTGTAAAGATCCGGAGACCTGTCCATCAACAGCATTATGATTCCTTGTCTAGGATGAATGTAGACGCCATGCGCCGCAGGAACCACTTGCTATTAGGTGAACTGTGTACTCGTTTGTTACTCTCAATGTAATAAAAAAAAATCAAACACATTTTGCTTAAAATTAAGTCCGTTCGTTTCGATGGACACCATAACATAAAATATTTTAAATAACCAAAATGATAGTAAATGTTTGAACTTAGTATATAATACTATATTATATACTATAAATGTAAGGCAATGACCTGAATAGTCTCCCAATGAGTAGGGCTGTAGATCAAGATCATGTCATATGTCCATTTCACTCCTTTTAACGGTAGTTGTTGAGTAATTTTACCTAGGCCAATAAGTTCGCTTCCAACTTCGGTGCAAAGGTCAATGAACTCATGGGCAGCGTTTAGGAAACTGCGGTGTATCTGCTCAAATGTTTTCATGACAACTTTCTTTCACTACTGGCCGTATGACACGCCAGATGCAGAAATAAAGAGGAGCTATGGAGAAAGCTATACCGGGTGCTTCTCAGCATGATAGGATTCGAAACGTGGATATCCTCAGTGACCCAGAAAGTCGATGAATGCAGATGGCTCAGGATCGAGCTTCGCGGCAGTCTACGAGGGAAACCTATGTTTAGCAGTAGACTAATGTAGAATTGAATAGCTGAAATGGGATTGTTACCAAAGGTTTCAACCACCCAGGACAATTGCAGTAAAGTTTTGCACAAACATGGAAACGTAAAGAATATGCAAAGCTCTAAGAAAGGTCAGGACGAAATGCCAACATTTTGTAACACAAATATTGGCGCAGGCTGGGAATCAAACCCAGAACCCACAAATCAGTACCATATACTTAACATATGATAAGAAATTAATATATTCTATCACTGTCTATTCAAGATTCTAGTCAAGGCTATTTGTTCGACTTGTTACCGACTTCGCCTGGGTTCTATTATATCAAATAAAACAAATATAAATCACAAACATACTTTATTCAAATCATCATCTAAACGGAATGCAATTCAATATTAATTTTTACTGAAACTTAAAATTAACGAAAATTCACCTAATATGTAATGCATATTCATCTCCTGTAAATGACAAAGTCAATATCAGAAATCAATTTAAATTCGGAACGCAACATTATCTATGGTTGGTAAACAATAAAAACTTACGCATAGAATATCACAATTTATATATTTAAAATGTTCTTTAAAATAACTATGCCATAAATACAATAAGTACTTTAAAAAAAAGCGTGCAAACTCCAGCCAAATAACTAGTATAATTATGCGTGAAAATTGTAAAAACAATAATACAGATATTTTACTTTAATTTTATTATTAAAAGTTAATTTAAACTTGCGATTACTTTTATTATGTTAAAAATAAACTGATATTCAGGTACAAAAAATAAATATATATATAGTAAAAAAACAATTCCTCATTTAAGTCGACATAACACATAACATTATAAAAAAAAATGTTCACGAGTAAATTTCAATGTCAGTATTGTGTTATTTATAATTTTTTAGTGTCAATATAGTATTTGGAGGGGTGAAAAAATACAGTCAAGGTTAACAAAATTAATAAAGGAAAATGGAGCAGCGGAATTCGGCCCAAAAATCTCAAGAATATCAATGATCCACTTTTATCAAAGTATATGCATCAAAATATCTAAAAGCCGTGTGTGAAGGCTACATCAACCATAGACTACCATTATTTCTAACATTTATTACAATTCTTATATTATTTGGTTACAATTACATAAGTATATTGATTCGTTATTAAGTGCTAATTGAGATCTATTTAACTAATTTACATAATAAAAAAAAACCACAAAAAAAAAAATACGGTAAAAAATAGTGGTTGCTTTTTATATAAAAAATTAAAACTAGAGTGGATGGTGTCTGGAATGCATTTGAGCTATTTTGGCAAATTAAATAAGTTTTAATATGCGACCTTTATTTTGTACTAAAATCCTAAAGAAGATAATAGCTATACAACTATTGATATGGCAAGTTAAAATATTTGGTATGAGACTTTACTTCATTATTATTACGTGTACACAAAAAATATTGCATTTTAGGTATTTGGAATGTTATTATTATATAATGCATAAAACTCTTAGACAAGTTTCCTATAACATTAACAGCTGTCAAAAGAGGTTTGAAAGTCATAGTGGCTGTATGGACTAAAGTCCTTTGCCTTTCCCATTAGGGATAAATTAATATCATCATCATTGTAAGTCATAGACAGAAAAGGCGGGAATCAACTTTAATTGCATATTTCACTCTTGCGGGTTAATATTAACTATTTATTACATGGAAAAGATTATTTGAGCTGTGCGTGCACGCTAAACATGGGAAGCCAATACATTAAATAATTAAGTACTACTAACATTTAGTTTTATTTATTAAAAGCAACAACAATTTAATCTATAAATAATTGTTTTGGTTACGGTGTTGTATGCGTTGTTCGCTTTATTGATTGATTGTTAAAAATTAAATACCTTTTTATTTTATTTTTCACTATTAATTACCAAGTATGTTCGAGCGGCTAGTAAGTTTGTCGTTCATAATGGTACTATTATTATAATCTCGAGGACACGTGCTTAGTATAGTTTGAGATCCTTTGTTATTAGATTTTTGCGCTGTAATTATCACAAGTTAAAATCAGTTGTTTAAATCATCGTCACTTTTTTGTACGTTTCATATTCGTATTAATATAACTTTTTCAGATATGTCCCTATTATCGTTTTATTCCTTTATTTTAGAAACAATACAAATATTTCATGCACATTATTAAATATGGTGTCATTTTAAAAAATGGGTTATATTCGCTGATTTTATATATCATGGTCACTTGAATATTAAAATTATAGTTACACAATATACATCAGTGTCACTATTAGGTAATGACGTTATTTTAACACAGAAAGCTTATATATAAATGTTAACTACACTAAATATTATATAATTTCATGATATTATTTTGATTACTTCAAGTAAGTTACCACATACAATATTTAATTTATAACATAATGTATACACATATATATTACACCATTATCGTGAATTAGTCGGAAGAATATAAAGCAGTGGATTTTAAATAAAAAATCAATACGAAAATACACTATGATATAATAAACTTACACGTAATTAATACAAAAATAAAAACATACATATTTGACTTACAACTCTACAGCGCAGTTAAGTCTACCTGCCGTATGGTGCAGCGCCATCTAACGCCACATTATAGTATTATATATAAATGTCGAGAACAAATTCATACAATGTGTTTAACAATAATATCGCGATAGTAAGTGCTAAAAAGCCTCAATCTAAAATAAATTAAAACTTATCCATGAATCGATTTAATGAATGCACCATAGACAATAATGAATCGAAACATCGTCAAAATTATAAAAATATGCAACTAATCTTTTATTTTAAGCACCAATTTAATTAAAAATACTGATTATAAAATGGGCTGTCAATTAATAACGGTATAGTTATGTTTCTTTCACATTTTTATTTTCAAAAAGCTTGGTTGTTTTTTTTTTATTTCGTGCCTTTTTACTACCGTATTTGTTGTGTATCTCCCACTTGTCCCTAGAATAGTTTAGTGTCGTCTCTAAAATTAAATCTAGTTTACAATAATCGAACTAAAAGCATGCCTATAGCAGCGCCTACGGTGAGGCCGACACTTAACATTGTAGCGATAACAGACGTAGCTTTCTCTCGCTCGTGAATGTCAACCACTCTGGAAATGGACAAAAAAATGGTTACATAAACCGGTTCCGGAAATTTAGAACGTATATGAAGCACGAATGAGGCTTTTGTTTTTAATTATATTAACGGTGATAAACGAGCACAGATCACACACGATTGTGAATAATCGTAGGTAGGTAGTATTATCACTTCACGAATGAGTCCAACGATAACCATATTCATCAGAATAAGGAACCATAATGCAGATGCGATGATACTCCTGAGAACTGAGATGGAATGTCTCATCACCAATCATGTCTCTGGTTCCTTTCGCTGACCAGACGAAACGAAAAAGCGTGATCGTTCCCCCATTCAAGCACACCTATTCGATGTACAGCAAATCAATAACCGCGTTTTGGTTCTACCGCATAAAGTAAGGAAGAAAGGATCACTGCTAAAAATTACTATTTAAGGTAACATTAATATAATTTGTGTAAGGAACAAGTATATGTTATACTTGTTCCTACTTGTTCCAAAGATGGCTCGAAATTTTAAAACAAAAGATGTTTTAGACATAACATAAAGATGGCAATTTGCTTCCAAGACCCACAGCGGTACACAACACCACCAAGCCATGCAATCATAATAAGCACATAGTAGAGTTATTTACCACTATCCTACAAGCACGTGTATCCAATTAATAATAATGATATAGATAACAATATTCTCACAACAGACCAATAAATAATTAACATTAATTACAGATCATGTTAATATACAAACATCTGTGTTCCAACACATACATAACACGAATGTTTAAAATGTTTGTCTGTTCATTGAAAATTGTTATTAAATACCTTATTAGAAATAAAGTATATGACCCATCTAGTGCTTTGTTTTCTGGCAACATTAGGGACAATTTACAGATATATTATGATTCTCTAATGCAAAACTACTGATTGTTTATTTATAAAGAACACTAGATTTTAAATTTTCTTCTTACAACTTTTACATTTCTAATTGATACAACATCATCATAAAATAAAATACATGTCCTTTCAGGTGCTCCTATTTTGTGGTGGAATAGATCTTTCAGATTACCCATTGCGGAAACTACAGATTGATTATTTATGAAGAGCTGTAGCTTTTTATAATTAGTTTTTAATTTGCCATTAGGGAAAGGAACTGGCCCCTGATACACACAGGATTCTTTCTTCGTTAAGTTGTCGTCTTTGTGCAAATAATTATGTGGAATAAAGTTTTTATATTTATTTTAAAATTCTCAAAATCTTCATCACAAAATGATATATAAAAACTTTTTGTTGCTTTGATTGTGGCAACCTTTGAGACAATATACAGATATTTTATGATTCTCAAACATGAAATTACCAATCAACTACTTATAAAGAACTCGAGCTTTTAAAATTCTAATAATATATCTCTGTTTTGTGTGTGTATACATGTGAAACTACTGATAGATTATTTAAATTCAATCTTATTTATATTTTATCCTAATTGATACACAATGATCATTAAATAAAGTTATTTTTACAAGATTTTATGAAATCAAGAGTGATATATGATAGGTTGTAAGATATGTGCGGTGAATGTGGTCAGTAATTACTTTAACAAAAATTCAAGATACAGATACATTATCATTCTTGAAGACTGAATTACCATTAATTGCCTCATTACCTGTAATCGAGTAACATGACAGAATGGCAATATTTTTTTTTTAACACGAAGTGCTAATTTAATAATAATTCTTACCTGGTAGCATTGATCATCACAATGTTAGTGAGGTATCCATTGGTAAAGGCAAAT
The DNA here is from genome assembly GCA_029286865.1 of Teinopalpus imperialis. Taxonomy (NCBI): domain Eukaryota; kingdom Metazoa; phylum Arthropoda; class Insecta; order Lepidoptera; family Papilionidae; genus Teinopalpus; species Teinopalpus imperialis. The sequence continues at coordinate 2,330,378 of JAGSMU010000039.1, forward strand.
ATAATCATGATGATGATGTACTCGTAGTCGTATAGGAAGAGGACGGGCAGATGCTTCCTTGGCTGAGCGTTGCATAGCATTAGCATGGGCACCCCGATGATTCTTAGAATGCTCGCTCCCGCTATCAGCCATTGGTTATTTGGCTGAAAGGAAATATTTATGTTATATATTGATTATTCTAGAAATTATTGTTTGTTCTAGAAATCAATGAACGTCAATATAATTGAAAAATACACACCGGAGGATTGCCTCTGTTTGAATGAATGCTTACTGTTTTTTTATTAAGGAATAGGTGTCAAACGAGCAAGCAGCCCACCCAATGGTAAGTGATCACCGTCGACTATGGACATCCCCGCAACACCAGAGGAGAAAAGCGTTGCGGGCCTTAAAGAAAAGTGTAGGCTCTTTTCTTGAAGCTCCCTAAGTCATATCGGTTACTATAATATATCACACGCCGTTGATGTCATTTGAGGTTTCAGACCAACCATCATAAGAACAAGACCTGGCTGTATGGACTAAAGTCCTTTGCCTTTCCCATTAGGGATAAATAAATATCATCATCATGATGTCATTTGATACCAACCAGAATCATTATAGGTTTAAATGGGATATTATGGATCAAATTAGGCCGATGAGTTATCTATTAGGTTAAATTTAAATAGACAAATATATATAAAAATAGTCGAATGGCGGATCGGAACGTCCGGAAGAAATTTTCGCAGCCAGTAGTCTAAACGATTAGGCTATTGACGCTTCAATAAAAACTGTTATAGTTTATGTTATGTTAGTAAATTTCGCTGTAAGTACTAGACTAACCCTGAGCAGGAAACCGGCGACGAGACGTCCGGAATAGTCGCCGCAGTTGAATATGAGATAGTTCACAACGGGCACAAAGTATATGTCTGGAAATTTAAAATGTACAATTATTAGTTAAATTAACATAAGAAACAAGGTCTTCAATTTGATACATAATTCTTATATTGTAATAATTTAAAAAAAATATTTTTATTAAAAAAATGGAGTCATACTGCCGCCATTTTTTTTTAATATAAAGCCAGTGTCACATAGGGTGATGTAATGATTCTGGCATTTAAAAGTTAAAGTGGAATAAATAATCTTTTACACTCCCTTTTTGGGCAGTCGTGTAAAATGACTAAAGATCGTTTATTTTTGAATATTAATAGAGAAGTTATAACGATGGTAGATGGAAAATGGACCGTCCACCAATCTTCTCAAGATATTTTTTTATAGTATTAGCGGTGACAAATAAGCACACGGTACAGCTGATGGTAAGTTCAGCATGACATCTACATCCATCCTCAACCAACATTCAAGATTCACATGCGTTGTCACCTCCGAGAACCGTGATTGAATGCGTCATTACTCGTAACTGGGTTCCGGATCCCTAAACTCGACATACGAAACACAGCAGACTTATGCTGGTATTCTGTGAGGACATAGTGTATCTCTAGTTAAACAGGACTCATTCATGTTTTACAATACCATTGATTTTTAACTTAAGTTATTGCAATAAATGAATCGGTATCCGATTCTATCGTCAATGCACATCACTATTTTTGACGTCATTTAATTTTACGTGTAATTTTTGTTATTCTGTGAGAACGTGGTCCATAACTATATGACATATTTTTTCAAAGATGATATCCATACTCTATAAATTGCTTTGTGCAAGAATTTTTTAACTAATTTAATATTATATTCAAATTTAACAAAGCTATAAAACTTATTATTAATAGAAAATATAGATTTTTTAATTGATATAATTCAGTATCGATTTAGTACTAAACATTTATTGAAATGTCGTTAAAAATACAATATGAAAAGTGTGTACATTCTCTTTCACTCTCTAATCTGTCTCCCTCTACTGAGCGTTAGTACATGGTCAACAATACGCGATACCCAGCCAATGAGGTGCGTTCCATAGCCGAGTTCGGTCGTTTCACTTTATGCGAGTTACGTCCCTATCTTCATGTGCATTACGAAATTGCGAAGGTTTCAAACCCATACGGAAATTATTCAATTCAATGTTTTTGGTATGAAAACAAAAAAAAGTTAAGTAAGAACTTACTGTTCCAATCAGTTCCTTTTGTCATAGGATGAGATTCAACCAGCACAGTGACGGCGGGATACACCGCCATACTTATTGCGAACACTGCGAATATACTAAACGCATACACCCATATCTTCTTCAGGATCAGCACCATAGACACATCTCTATGCCTGTTCGAGGCCATGCCGCCAGTGCCCCTTAGGATGTGGTAGGTGAAGAAGTCTATCTTGTAGAGGAGTACGTAGGAGATAAAAGAAGTAATGACCATTATATCGGCTATGATGAAATAGATGAGAGCGCTGTGGAGCGGGGATATTTTGAAGGCGAGCGATATAATTTGAGCGATGGCTGCGATAATACCCCCCAAGGACTGTCCTGCAACAACCGCCGCCATGTATTCCCTGGAGAATTTGCTGGCGACGCCGACAAGGCCACCCGTGAACACCGCACTTGCAGCTGGGAAATAAAATAATTATTGTTTTATAAAACTAGTAGCTTTGTTAGACGTGTTAAAAGCTACGTCTATATCTTATGGTATACTATAATGACCATATCTCTTTTAACAAGCATACTGTAATAATCAATAAATAAGTTTTAAACTACTGCAATAAGACTCTAGACTCAAATAATTATTATATTATCATCGATTCTTAATACATCTCTTAAAATTTCATATTATTCTTATTATTATTGCAATGTTTCAATTGCAATTACATTCATAGAGGCCAAACTAGTTTATAGATTGTTACAAAAACGGGAGCTGTTTTAACATGGTAAAAACTATCCGTTTTAGTTTAGTTTCGTTTTTTTAATACGAGACGATAACAGAGACCAGTACTTTTTAATTAAATATTAAAAACAGCTTATGCTCTGTGATGTATGTTTTTATTGTAGTTCTTTGTGTTGCCAGTAACCATAAATAAATAAAAACAAAGTTTTTATTTATTTATGGTTTTATCATTTGAACATGCTATGTACGCTGAGGAAACGCACTCGTATGATAAATAGTCTGTGCTCACGATATTTAAGACGTGTGAAGATATGTGGTCAATCGGAAATTATCATGGCGTCCTCCTGTTCGGCCTTATCGGCGATATCTTTTTTATCTTACTTTATTTATTTATTTTAAACTTCATGCACAAAGTAAATTACATAGGCGGACTTAATACTAAAAGCATTTTCTACCAGTCGACCTGAGGGTGGTAATATATATTTTCTAATAATAAACTAAATATACTTAAAATATATGAATAATATAAACAAATATATTATTATATATAATTATAACATGATGGTGTTATAAAGTATATATGTATTGAGACGACGCAACTGTGCAGGATATATAATAGTACCGTAACGTAATGCTTACACTATAATATACCTATACGTATAGCATAGCAGGACTATATATAAAGATCGAAAGAAGGTGCATACGGCAGAATTAAGGCGAAATATTGCGTTAAATAAGTTTTTAAGGGGACGACAAGTGAGAGCCTCTGTGGTTGCACAAATGCCGACGGCACTATAAAATATCCTGCGCAGTTGCAGCAGTTGACGTCATCTGGCAATATCCAAAAGGCATAGCCGTGGAATCGACCGGGAGGACTTCATCTCATTTTTTTTATAGAATAGATGGCAAACGAGCGTGCAGCCCACCCGATGGTAAGTGATCACCGCCGCCCATAAACATCAGCAACACCAGAGGAGTCGCTAATGCGTGGCCGGCCTTTAAGGAAGGTGTAGGCTCTTCTTCTTCTTGAAGGTCCCTACGTCGTATCGTCTGTTAAACTGGTATTTGTGATTGTCGCGTGACCCAACATTGAGAATAACAACGGTACGACTTCCAGAAGAAGCTATTTTTTGATTGTCGAGTCCGTATTCGAATCCTTTTTGCATGCATTTACATTGCAATAGAGTAGTTTTGCGTTTACGTGAATGCTTGTAGTGGCACTACAATATTATTTGCGCTGTTTTGTCATTGGCACCTCAAAGATAATTAATAATCTCTGAAAATACTGACATTCCTACAAAAAAAATAATAATAAGCGAGTCTGGGCGAGTTAACTTGTTTAAAACGTCATCACATAAATACCACATTTAGATATGACCCGTATTTACTTTTACTTGACGCAACGGGTCAGGCGAGTCATGAAAGTATCAATTACCTACTGCTTTATCTTATCTGAAATATTAATGTTATTTCCTAGAGTTGGGATGCGAAGTGCCGTCTGATACCTACAGTATTTCAATTTAGATTTAGATTACGAGCGGTATGCTGGTCGGAGATAACCACATTTCATACGTAATCTGTTGTAAGAGGCTGTATTGAAAGGATTTAATTATTTTGCCTCGATGTCCGTCATCTAATATGCCTAAAACACACAAACTAATCGTAGGCAGAATTCTAATTTTATATAGTCAAATTCGAGATATTTTTTAAGTAATTATATAGGGAAGTTACAGGATGCAGTTCGCGTGATAGTCAGTAATTCTTACTGCGAATAAAATTCACCATCATCTTCGATAAATTGCGCAGTTACGGCATGAATGGGTTGGCTCGACCGGTTAAGGACCACGCACACCACCACAGAATACCAGATATGAAATAGGAACGGTGCTATTTCGGGAGTATAAGGATCCGGGGGCCCATGAGGAATTCCATCTCGGTCCTCGGGAGACAACGCATCTTGGATCATTTTTGAAGATGGATGTAGATGATTGGTTAAAGCAATCAATTACCTTCAGGTTAACTATGCACTCATTTGTTAGTATATTAAAAAAAACGTAACACTATGGTCACCTGAGATAATGTCTCTGGTATTTGTTCACTCACCAGACGTAGCACAGCGGTACCACATGCCACATGCAAAAATCTGATCGCATCCCCGTTGAGCATACGAGCATACAAGTAACAGCACATATTGTTACAATATTATTATTTCGAAATGACCAATCTATAAATTAATTATTTATTTAAATATAGTCGTGTTTTTTATTAATTTCATAGGGTAATTGTAAATAATAAAATAAATAAAGACAGAGAAAACTGGAATCCCATCGGCTGAGGATAAGGGGAAGAAACAGGCGGTAAAGAGGAATTCTGGTTTGTAATGCTGGCATAATATCTTGCAATGAGAGTAAAACGAAAAAAGAATTAATAACTCACCAGTCATGATCACAACGGTCACCATGGTGATAATGAAGAAGGTGTTCTGCCATTCATCAGAGTCAACTTGCACCAGCGCTGTTGTGATGAGGAACGTGAGCGTCACCACCACCAAGGACCCTTGTAGCCTGCTTTTAATTGATACCCTGGAATGGACGAAAACAAAAGATTTCCGTTAGTCGGTCGATAGCGGTGACATCTCTATGCTATTGACATCTAACAAATCGAAATATAAAAGAAAGTTAGACCGATGTAGTTCTAAGAAATCAGAGTCGGCTCGAATTATTGACGACCAGGTATTTTCCGGTCGGCTTGATTCAGTGACATTGCGAAGAGTTTCATCCTCGTCATCTTGATGGTTGGTCATGTCGTGGCCTAATGATTGAAGTTAGATTAATGTAAAAGTTTAAAATTATTGACATAGAAGTAACAAAACGTAATACACGCTTCGGTCACGTTTCCAATACAGTCTCAGAGTTTGTATGATTCGCTCTATATAATTTCTCTCTATAAAATTAATTATATTTAATATTACTAAATAAAATCACTCCTCTATTAAACAGTAAACAGATCCGTGTGGTAGTAGAGTCTTGGCATTTTAATTTACCATGAGAAAGTAGCACGCAAGTGATTCCTGCGGCCCATGACATCTACGTTCATCCTTGACAAGGAATCATAATGCACATGCACCCTTGTGGACTGAGATGGAATGCCTCGTCACCAGTAATAAGGTCTCCGGATCCGTCCACTCACTAGACTCAGCGTAAAATAATAGAATTATGTTGGTATTTTATGAGAGCGTGGTCCCAGTCGAGCCAATTTAAATATAATTTAATTTAATATACGCCATTTTATTCATGTTCAACATGAAAATAATGGCTGTAGGACCTTGTGTATGAGTCCTGAAGAAAAAATGCCTTATTATACCTACCTCTCCGAATAATTAAACTTTTTATCGTTTGGAACATAGGCTATTAATTTATTAATTTGACGGCTACGCCCTGGGCCCGTCATCACAGGGAAACCGTCTAGGGAAGGAAATGGCGAGTCAATACTTCCGTGTTAATAGAAATATACGACATAATATCCTGGTGGTCAAAATCAACCGGCAGGACATAATAATCTTCAATCCATAATAAATAAAATATTATATCGAGTATATCTGACTAGGGTGGGGAACGACTTAGTGCGTTAAGCTCACGGCACTACAATATATACTGCGCAATAGAGACTTAATAACCTGAAGATATCGTAATCGAAATCGTCTATAGAATATGATCTCTATTAATATTTTTTTACTAACAAGTGTCTCGACAATCCTTAATAAATAAAATCGATTAAAAATATCGATTATATAAAACTAGGGTTGGGAACGACTCAGTGTGTTAAGCTTGCGGCACTATGATATATACTGCGCAATAGAGGCTTAATAACCTGAAGATATCGTAATCGAAACGTCTATAGAATATGATCTCTATTAATATTTTTTTACTTACAAGTGTCTCGACAATCCTTAATAAATAAAATCGATTAAAAATATCGAGTATATAAAACTAGGGTTGGGAACGACTCAGTGCGTTAAGCTTGCGGCACTATGATATATACTGCGCAATAGAGGCTTAATAACCTGAAGATATCGTAATCGAAACGTCTATAGAATATGATCACCATTAAAAAAAAATACTTACAAGTGTCCATAGAAGGAGTTGAGAACAAGGAACACCAAGTTGGGGATGGCGGTGGCCACGTTCAGGTAAGATGTGAACTCCGCTTGGAACTGCGTCTTTCGGACTACCATCGTCAGGTTGTTTGGTGAGACGTCACGGAACTTGTACATCCAATACTGAAAACATATTTCAATTAGACGGCTGCAAGTTTTAACAGTGAAAGAACCACTCCAGGTAGCTTCAAGATGCAGCTTGAATGGGTGGGCACGACTGTGGAATAACTACATTCTTATATAATAACATAATAATTAATGTTTTCTTTGTCCTAATTATACGTAAATCATGTACAGGTGATGAAAAAGCATCGATAATAAGGTTCCTTATCGAGGATGAAAATAATTCATTCAGTCATGGGCCGCAGGAATTGTTTACTATCAGGAGAACTGTGTGTGCTTGTTTGTCACCGTCAATACAATAATACAATTAAACCCTCCTACACGGCGGGCCTCCTGCTCGCGAGTCACTTTAGATAAAGATCTGTGGACCAACAGCACAACACATACACTAAAAAAACAATAATAAAAAAGAATAATTACTAAAAAAAAATTTGAGATTTTTTTTAATTATTATTTTATTCGCCGCCTCGTGAGGTTATTTGCGGCTATTGACTCCTATGGTCGTTATATCGACAATACAGGCGCGCAATAACAAATACATACATCCTTAGTAATAATAATAATAATAATTTGTTTATTTTCAGGCTTGTGCCCATAAAATATTTTTTAAGGTTTGAATCGGACCGAGCTTGACCTTTTGATTAACTTGTTAGAGCCTAAAAATCCCTTCTTCACCACCACCACCCCAACTTCTCTAATAATTATTTATATGCACAAGTAAAACAAATATGGTACGTTAAAAGGTATTCTTTGGGTTGAGCAGAGAACATATTGTAGGTGCAAGGAATGTACTAATTTTAAAAGTATATAAATGTAATAAATAATTTATTAATAGATATAATAATATGTAGATTGCATATATGTATATGTTCCGCAAAAGAGAAGTTCCTCTCTAGCTCTAAGACGCAGTAGAAAATGATATGTTTATTTTTGATAGTAACCCCATTGAATTAAATACTGGGTGAATAAGAAACCACCAGAAGAACCGTCAGATTTTTTTCGATATAAGTTTTGCCAGTGCAAAGTTAAGACGATTTTGAATATCCCAGTGTTACAGGGATATTCAAAATCCCAGCCTTTTATATAGATCCTATTATTGTATTGTGGGCGTAGGTCTAGGGAGGATTTTCGTTCATGGTTTTCAGAGAAGTCATCATGCACATATGGAATTTATTGGTATAAGTTGTGGCAAATAAGTCTAGAGCTGACCGTTAATGCGCAGAAGTCGAAAATAAGGTATCCCCGGGAAGTCAAGGGGGCGCGAGCGGGCATGCGTAAGCACTTATTGGGTCTCCAGTCGTACTCTACCCCGCGCACCGATATGATACCTCGCTCGCTTCTGGTGTACACTCGCTTTCTACATTTAATTCTAATTAATTTTAAATAAAAATTGTCACACTTTTATTTTGTGGAAAGTGGTACACTAATGTACATTTGTAATTAATAAAAAAAAATCTACTAACTTCCGCCCGCAACTTCGTTGGCGAAAAAAAGTAGCCTTCCAGACTATAATCTATGTCCGTGCTAAATTTAATCCGTACAAACATCCAAACTTTCGCATTTATGATATTAGTGAGATGATGATAATGATTTATTATATAACTAGCTTACACATAAAGTACAAACAAAAACACTTTATTCGTAATCAATTTGTAAAAATGCAACAATTGCGTTCGCGACAGTACACATGGGCAGATATCTCCTCCACGTTTCGTTCACCGCTAGACTTATGTACCGCGACCTATAGCTACCGCTATTGTATTGTATTTATACATGCATTAAATTTCTATATATGTATGTATTATTCTTTATTTGTATATTTTATATTAACTATTGTTAGTATTTTTGTTAAATAGTTTATTGCTACACCTATCACAATATCACACCACATCCTGGGTCACATACCATTCAGGTAGAGAACGCCTTTGGCATCAAGTCCGCCTCTTAGGAATCTTAAAATTTGTTCAAGTTAATGCAATAAAAGTAAATAAATAAATGAAAAAAACATTGGAGCAAATTCATGTCTTCGATAATTTTAGGTTACCTAGTTAGTTTTTATTTTTATGTCACCGAGCTTTCGGCAGAACACGGATGCATGGCTATGTTAAAAAAATCAAATAAAAATAAATAATTTAGAACTTTAGTTTGAGTAAACAGATCTTCCTTATCACCTCAATAAATGTTTATGTGCCAACGTAAATATAATTAAAGCGAAGACGAAAACTTACAATAAAAATATGACAAAACTACAAGGTCAAAACACTCGTGTCCTTTAACAAAAGTCACATTAAAAACGTGTTATAAGCAGAATTCGTTATATCTATATCTAGATGTAATATAATCAAATTGCAATAAAACCTTGACCCAGAAAATGTTAGTGTTAAAACTAATTATTTTGTTTATTAAATAAATTATATTATATCTTATATTTGTTAAATTAAACTTAACAGTAACAGCCTAAGTTATAATTGTAAAAATCTAAGGTTTAGTAGGTATGATCCTTTGTATTTCTTTTTAATAGAATAGGTGGGAAACGAAGGCTCTCTAAGTCGTATTTGGTCAGAAATACCGCTGGCGACGGCTGGTTCCACAGAGTAGATGTGCGTGCGTGGTCCCACAGAAAATTTCGCATTAAGCGCACAGTGGTGGATTGCCAACGATCCGAGTTGATGAGGATGAAATTTTGAATTCTGTCGTGATGTACGATGTTAAACAATTCATCTCAAAACACTCCCCACGATAAATTCGGCGAGAAATGCATAGAGATGCAACATCTCTTCGAATCAACGCCAGCGAATCAAGCCGATCGGAAAGTACCTGATCATAAACGATTTGAGTCGCTTTTCGTTGAATGCGGTCAAATGGAAGGAGCTGATGCCCCGGCCCAGAGACGAGGACGGTATTCCATGTGAGGCCGAACTTGCGCATTGTAAAGTTGAACACAGTGGGCCGACATGAAATACTGTCTCGCTCTATTAAACACGCCTAGTTTTTAGGCACCAATAAGGCCTTACCCTCCAAGTAACCACGGAACTGAACGTCGGCCAACATGTCAACACCAAGGATTCTAGATACTAGATTCAAAGATACTAGCTGAAGTAGAGAGGGTAGTGTTTACAAAATAAGGAGATGCGATAAAGGGATTTTATTAGCAGTAAACACGCAAACTTGTGCCTTCGTAGGGTTAACAAATGTATATTTAACAAAATCTCGACATCATTTCAAGAAGGAAGATTTGAAAGAAGCGCTTTGTGCCAAACCCAATTGAAGGTGGTGGCTAAGTCCAGACTAGCCACCAAAGCCTCTTCCTTGATCTCGACTGCCTGCGTCCAAGAAAAAAAAGTCACCGGCTGAGCGACCCCGACGGAAGCCGTACTGTCGGTCGCTAATAAGCTGTTCCTCTAGGTATACGGCTGGTAGTTTACAATGGTTTCTATTATTTTTGAGATCGAAGAGGTAATGCCAATAGGCTATTGGTTGGATGGATTTGAGCGACTATCCTTTTTAGGGTTCGGGTGCACCACACAAGCTGTCTTCCTACAGTTCGGGACGACGCCTAAGTGGTTCGGAGTACCAAAAGACTCGTCACCACGGCCAACTATGGAGTACATGCCCTCAGCACAATTGGACGGCATCCATCAGGCCCACTCGAGTTGTGGATGTCCAGGGAGAGAAGTGCTTCCCGCACTGACGTCTGCAGAAGTCGGATATCTGACATGGACCTCTCACACCGCAAGATGGTAGGCGGTAAGTTCCCCCTATGGTCAAGAGTCAAGCAGGACGCAAAAAGAGAGCATAAGAAATCAGCTTTGTATTCTCGTCAAAAGTAACACTAATATTAACATTAATTTTATTTATAAAAGTTATGAAAATGTTTATACTTTTCACACTCGCTCTTTTTCTATTAACACATGAAGAAAAAAACATTCACTTGGAAACATTACACAGTACTATGTCCAATTTATTGTAAGTGGCTAATGAATTATCAATCAATATGATCTGTGTATGCCGTGATATCTGAGTAGTTATCGGACAAAGAAAAATGTATAAAAATATGTAATATTTTAAACGGTACAATGATAATTACACTAAGACTGAGCATTGTTGACAAGTGTCTCATGTTATTGGATATACAGGTTTGATTTTCTTATTTGTAGTGAGAGTGTAGTCAGTAAGTCAGCAGTTAGAGATAGTAAGTAACTATTGCTGCACATTGCCCCACATTAGCCCACATAGATAAGTAATCTTATAAACAAACTAAAAAAACAAACTAAAACAGTTCACCTAAGGGATAACTATGACCTATAAACACCTACAACCAAATCCGACAAAGATCCATGGTACACTTTGTTGGCACCCCTAAAGACGGAGATGGTATGCCATTAATAAACAGGATTACCGAATCGCTATACAAATTTGAAAAAATACAAAAGCATTTTTCTGTGTGGGTATGGTTCTTCTCTAGTAGAGCAGGCTCATTCATGTTGTAGCCAAAAACAAACTGAAGAATGGCTCTATCAGTAATTTAGTCATCAGTAAAATTTAACTGATACCACCAAGTGTACATACAATTCTATTTAAGATACAGTTTTGGAAGTAATGTAAATTAATATTCTATACAGATCCTACTATAGGCATCCCTTAATAAAGTATCAAAGTAGACAATATATATTCATTATAAGTTATCCGAGCTAATATGCCATTGTAATAACTAGAAATTTTATATTGTATTTTTTTATTATAATTATAAACATATGCTTCTATATCATTTGTGTGATAGGATTATTGGTGAATTGTAAAAGAATACTTGTGATTTCGGGTTGAGGAGAAAGTTTGCATATAAAACTGTTATGGTTGTGCTGGCCAGTAAAATTAATTGCTTGTCTGTAAATATTCTATACTACTAACTTGCCATTACAGAAATAAATTATAATCTTTTTCACTTTATTAGACATTGCAAACAAAATACCTACAATAATAGGTCAGTAAAGTTATTGACTATTAGCTAGTTACTAGTACTAATAAGTGAAATTATTTGTTGATCTAGTTGCTACATATAAGAATTTTTAATAATAATTAACATGTAAGTTGGACATTATAAGGAATTATGTAAATTTGTTTTTCCGATTTATCAGTTTTTTATATTGGGCAGGACAAGAATAAAACTTATAAATATATTCTAATATCTACTGCCCTGGTATTACTTCTGAAGAATATAATAGTTTATGCAGGTAAAAAATGGTAAACGAAATACTTACATCATTTGCGGTTATAAGGAAATTCCATGGCGCTAGAGATGTAATACCAAAGAGATAGAACAGTAGGTATACTAGTCGATATCTGTCTGTAGGCTGGTCATCATTGTCAAGGACTTTAGTGGAACAAGTGTCTGTTACCAGCTCTCTTTCTTCGGAATCGTCAATCACTTCCTCTTCATTTTCCATACTCTCAATACCATCATGGTTTATCGATCCTGTAGCATCCATCTCTTAGTTTGTATTCACTGTTAACTTATGTCACAACAAAAAATGTACCACAAGTCGGAAATGAAGTTATATTAAATTATTTTAGTTATCATTCTCCAACTATAGTTTACAATAAACTGAATGAGAACATATAAGTCGAAACATGGCTTTAGCAGACAATCATCAATTTATTCTGTCATGTGTAAAACAAATAAATACTATGCAAATGCAATGTAGACAATCGATCAGTCAGAGAACTAGGGCAATACTGACCACTTTTAGTGTATACAAAAGCACTCTGTGGCATTGACGAAAATATCTCCTGTATCGACCAATACGTTACTTCATCGTCTAATACGTAAAGTAAGAAATGAAATATGAAATTAATTGTATTCTAAACTTGTATTAAGAACTGAGTAATTCAAGACATGCAAGATTATGGCAAAAATGTGTAACTATTGCACTTAGCTTTTTTTTTTTAAAAAAATGGTCGTTCTTTGAGTTATATTGTAATGTGTTAAATTGTGTGCGTAATACAATAATAACATTGCGTTAACATTATTTTATACCGTATTGGTTCACACATAAAATCACACCAAAGATTTTTATATTTAAGTACACATTCCATTTTGAAGCAAATATAAAAAGCGGGTTCTCAAGTTGACTGATATGAATATAACATTCTTTAAAGTTCTTAATATAACTGTTACCATAATTTATGTTGTACTTAAATTTAAAAAATATAATAATTTATGTGTAACAGTTATTATGCAATCGACTAGTAAAAATTTTAAAATAGGTCATCATTACAGCCAAGTATTTTGGCCAAGCATTGATAATCTGGTGATTTTTTTAAGTTATTATATTGTACGATATAAAAGGAGAGACGTTATCAGAGAAGGTTTTTAACCATGGGTAATGATTTGATAATAACTTTAAATTGTACACGTGAATCTTACGTAAGAACTTTTAATTGTATTTGCCTATAATTTTATCGATATGATACGAAGGTATGCATCACTGTATCTGTCATTATAGCACTTTTGTTGGTACAACTGCTTATAATGTTACCAAGACTTAAATATTTTATAAATAAAATATATTTTCAGAATAATTCTTTTCTTGTTCTATATTTATTCGCAAAGTCTGTGCGTGCGTGGATGTTTATATAAGGGCCAGATATTTCAACGTTATCAAAAACCAGTTTACCCATTCAGGTGTAAATGTTGATGTGTGTGTACAATTTTTAAATACTGTGACTTTTGTACTGACGATATTTTCGTAATTCATTTTTTAACGGCTAACCAAGCAAGCGTATGCTTCCAGAGTGTAATGAGGTTTTTGTGTCACCACAACTTTGAAAATTTAATTTTTTCTCTCTAATTTACGGCCGATAAACCACGTTTAGAGTATTGGTAGCATATTATTCGGCCCCTAATACTTCGCTGCTGCTACTTTGTCTGGGAATGTTTACACATTCGGCAGGCAAGTCGAAATTAAAGCTATTGTAAAAGTTATATAGGACCGTCCATGAGGCAATGGCAAGTAAATAAAACAAAACTTACTAAAATATTAAAATTTTAATAATCTTCTGGTTTAATATTATATTTTGTCACCTATATTTGTACAATGGAGCGATTAAAGCGTAGATTAAAATAATATAAATCATTACGATTTTATTTGTAATAAAATATAATAAACTAGTTCTTTTTGTGTTAAAATCCTTAAATGGTAAAGTGATGTTAAATAAATAAAGATAAAAGTGTCATATAAAATTAAAAAATGATCACTTGCAAATAAAATGTATGAAAATATTTTCTTATATTATTTGTAAATAATATTTAAGGACGGACGAATTACACGAACTTAAAACTAAAAATTTGTTACGACTATAAAATTAATTAAAAATTATCTAACACTGTAACAAAATGTAACTAAATATTACTGGTACTATTTTAATAAAAATACAAAATTGTTTTTATCTTTAACTTGAAGCTTTTTTAAGCTTTTAATAAATGAACATGGATTTTTCTTTGAATCATCTTAGTATTCAAAGAAATTTTCCTTTTAAAACAAGGAAAATTCATTATTTTACTTAATGAGATCTTGCATAAAAGATATTTTACTATAATATATCTAGGTTAATATTAAATTTGCTGTTTTATAACTCTTTAGTATTGAACAGAGATTATATGGAATGGTTGAGTAAAAACTGTCACGTATAAGTTACGAAATGGAAGTTTCAGCAAAGTATATAAAAATATACAGAATACAAAATAGAAAGTTTCAAAATAGCAAACGTAGTTACAATTTTATTTATAATAAAAAGGATATGAAGTAAAATATATAAATGCAACAAAACAATACATGTGACATCTATTTTCAGTCTTTTTTTTGCTTCTTCTCAAAAAGCGATTACTACTATCACTCATTATACTAGTGATAAATTGGTATACGATGTTTCGAAGTTGTTCAAGCCTGTACATAATAATACATCCATATGATGCACATTTCATTTTCTATCCTTCTATTTCAGACTTTTTTAAATATAGCAACATTAATAATTGGTTAGTGCTGCGCAGTGAATTCTACGTATTACATAGGCAAAAAATATAGGAAACCATTTAACGTACGAAGCATTCTTAAAATATAATTTAAGGATTAGCGTTACAAACATATTATGTATATTGAAATTAAATACAATATTGTGCTAGACAGGATAATTTTTTTTTTTACTAATTTATTAAAATTGAAATCTCTTCCTTTTTTACAATCATTACTTATATCATAAGGCCCCTATATATAATATTAAAGTGCATAATTAATGCGCAATTACAAAAATTTGTATTTTGTTGTCTTAACGCAATGCACGCAAAATCTTTAACATAATATGTATAATGTTTTTAATTAATTTGGTTGAGTCTTAATTAAAGAATAATTATAAAGTTTTATAATAAAAAAGAAAACAGTTATATAATAATATTGCATTTCTTTTTAAATAAAAAACTAATTCAATTTCTCTCGTTAATCGTTTATGACAATAGGTCAAAATTGTATAAATTTAGGTATTGTTACACAATGTTTCTATTTTTACATAGCCGTTTCTAGTGGTTGGCTGTAAGATCGATTATCTTCTGTCATTGCGGAGCTAGGTTCATCGAAGTCGAAGTTAGTTTCCAACAGTGCTTCTGACTTCGATCTGCTGTTCAAGTCCGATTGGAATGTATCATACTGTTGTGAGGAATTGGGACTGGAGTCATAGCTGGCCAGGGCTTCTGATGGGGAGTCATATGAGTATACTGGAGGATGGGGAGGGGACGGGAGGTTGTCGTCGTAGAACTGTTGGTCTGTGAAAGTGGAATAATTAAAAATCGTTAATATTTTACACTTTACCAAATTTCATTATGAGGTTCCTCTAGTGATCAGAGTACTCTGAGTCGTTATAACCTAGGTTCAATTCTCAGCCGAGTAAAAAAATTAGACCACTATAAATTCTTTTTGTATTATGTCCCATGACGCTAAAACTGTATTTGATCCTTGAATCTGATTGCTGATGCATTACATTGAACTGACTAAGGAAGACTGATATTGATTTTTTTTTCGGGCTGATGGCCGCTGTTAGCCCGAGGCTTTAACAGTTTCACCGTGTTGAGAGGCGACCGAGCGCTTATGGCACTCAGTCGAGACCTCTATATATGGGGAACCAGCACAAGGACCCCCGAGAGAGAGCCTCGGCTTGGACCGTTACCCTGTTTCGCGAGAGCGTCTGACTCGAGGGTGCCAAACATCAACTCGGTTAGTTGCTTCTGACAGAGGATTATCTAAATTAATATCGCTATTATTATTAACTACCAGTACCACCACTTCGGAATGCGTGGGCGCTGGAGAAGAAGTGGCGCAAGAAACTCTAGCGACACTTCTATCTGTATGAACTGGATGGAACCGGCCAGTTACATGGCGGTATCGCGAATAACCTTGTTTGAGACGCGCCTTTGGCGGGGGCGAAGTGAGGATGTGACATCTTATTATGCTGATATTCTTTTAGGCTGTTAAATAAAAATGTTGTGTACATTGTGTGGTTAAACACTTCTGTTTTTACTTTATATAGTCTATATAGATTAAGATATATTTCGATATAACTCTTAAACTTTGAATGTTATTAAATTAATAAAAAAAACATATATTATACCTGGTGAACCACTTCTCTGTCCAAACGTAGTAGCCGGTACTGCGCCAGGTTGCGGTTGCTCCGGCATTTTCGACCTTAACTCCATAAGAAAAGAGAGTTTTGGCTGCGTTCCATAATTTGGTGTCCCGTACGGACTATAAGTCTTTCCTTCTTTCTCCAGTTCTTTTTTAAGAGCCAATGGATCAGAATTGTCCAGCCCTCTAAGAGGCAGGGTATCGGAGGTGTAGTATTGTGAATTAGATGGTGAAAGACTGTCGTCCTCTGGTGATGTAAGGCCTCCGGGGTGATGAATAATTGGCAATTCTTCGGTCATAGCATTAATAGGCGTTTCGATCACTCCAGCATTCTCCTTATACCCCTCATTACGGTAACCCAGATTGTAAGGTTTCGTGTTCTGCGGTACGGAGTATTCGGGTGAGGGTTTCTTGTTGAATGTGCTGTGTTTCAGTTGTATTACGTTGTTGGGGTTGTGCGCTTCGTAAATGTCGAAGCTTTGGTTGTCCTCGATCGAGGAGTTGAATTGGCTCTTCTCCATCGACTCCATAGAGGCCGTCGACGCGAGCATTTTGCGATAGTCCGAGCCTTTAGTCAGAGTGTCTGTTGAACGGGTACTCTGTAAAAAAAAAAAGGTAGAAAAAACGTGTTTTGTATACATCCCATTCCTAGACACGGACTCGAGTGTGACAAACGAGCACACATCTCACATGACACGAGAAGTGATAACTGTGAGAACATTTATCCTTAACAATGATTCAAGATGACAAATGTATTATCACTCCCGAGCACTAAAGTGGAATGTCTCGTTACCACTAATTGGTTTCACGGTTCCCTATACTCATCATAAGGTATATGCTGTTATTTCGTGTCGGTTATGTGAGTTGAAAGATGTTCCTGAACTGATGAAATGAGATTAAAAAAAAATATATATTTTTAATTTATTATTTATTTTAAATTTATTTCCAATGGAACTTACCATTTGAGTGTGTTTCCGTCTGTACGTATTATCAGGGAAGCCTCCGTTAATGCTTCCAATCGAACGCACCGAATGCAAGGACTGTCGTATTGAGTTCCGACGCTCCAGTCGCTGGAGGTGTCTGCGACGTTAAAACATGAATTAATTAATTTATTTATTCTTTTCGTCCTTTAATAAAGTTAAAAAAAATACATAATGCCCAGTGGCATTCTCTGTCAGTCAATGTTGGGTGAAGGAGAGAAAATGTTGGTGGGTGTAAAATAAAAAGTAATTTAATGATAAAAATATAAATTATGACAAATATACATAAATACATACATAATACAAATTTAAATATATACACATAAATAAATATATATGAATAAAATAAAATAAATACATATAATAATGGAACTCATAGATTAGGGCACGGTATGCGATACCTTAGGTGAAAGGTTTGAATACGCCATTCGACTATTTTTGTGAACCATCCATCAAAAACATTGCGTTAAAAAACATTTTATAAGGAATTAATTTTAATAATCATCTGAAATGATAACTGCTGTTTAATAAATAATTCATTATATACTTTATTAAGCATTTTGTACGACCAGGTAACTGTAACTCATTTACCTACATATTTATATATTTAAACTTTATTGTTCGCACCTTACAAAAAAAAGGATACGAAGAGCGAACTTAAGAGAAATTGTGGTAGTTTTAGTACATATATACATTTAAATATATATATAATAATTAGGAATAATTTAAGTAATAAAAAACAGCCATATATTTAAAAGTAATTTAATATATATACACTATATATACATATTTATAAATACATAATTAAACATATAACAAACAACAACAAAGAGTAAGTTACCATATTAATTAGCATCAGACGTGTTTAAAGTATAGATCCCGTACCAACCGTTGTTTTTATAATTCCAAAAAAGCTTACCTATGTTTCGACTTAGAGTACCAGCAGATAAGCGCAGCTATTACCAACACCACGGCTGCCACCAGCACGCCGATGAACGCCACCGCCAAAGTGTCCCCCCGCCAGGATAGCGGATCAATTGTTATTTTTGGATCTGATGACAATGATTTGTTTTTTATGTGACTGTCATATTCGGAAATAGTTGGAGCATAGTACACACGGACTTCCAACGGACAAAAGCAAAAGCGTAACAAGTCGGCCCGACCAGGGGGTATATGTGCGGTTATACCAACGTAAAAAAGTTTTTTTTTTATATTACGTTGAGAGCAACAAACGAGCACACAGTTCACCTGATGGTAAGTCAACCATGCGGCCCATGACATCTACATTCATCTTGGACAAGGAATCATAATGCACATGGGTTGTCATGACTGAGACGGAATGCCTCGTCAACCAGTAATAAAGATCTCCAGATCCCTACCGGACGAAACACAGTAGCATTATGCCGCTATTTTTCGCTGCTATTCTGTGAGGGCGTCGTTTTCATCGACCCATTAATTCTGCAGCTAGAGATAAACGGCAGTGTAGCTCTGTCACTGTAAAAAAGATAAAAGAAAGCTCACCAATTTCACATATGAATGCATTCTTCTGGTTACAATCGGTGACCTCTATTGAGGAGAAAGCGAAGGAGGTGCACTGCGTGACGTAATCGATGTGGTTCACCCACACACGATCGCCGTACTGGAACCACTGGTTCTGCCGGTGGATGAACTCGTACAGCGCCTCGTAGTGGCCCGTCACGTATGGCATCGATGCGTTGTCGGACTATAAAAATTAATATTTTACAATTATTTATCAATTTCAATAATAACTAACAACTGAACTGCGCACGATGGATTTCTTTGTTCATCTACAGCGGCGTAAATATGACATTTTTAAGAATGTTAAGATTTTAAAATATAATTTAGTAATCATTAAACATAAATTTAATTCTATAATTCTCATATCTTTGGAATGTCGGACTATAAAATAAATATTATTTTCAAGACGGTTACGAATGTAAAAATAATTTAGTAATCATAAAACATAAATGCAATTCTATAATTTTGATATCGTATGGCATTGATGCGTTGGCCGGCTATAAAATAAATATTTTAAAATAATTTATAATTTCAAAATTACTAACACCCGAACTACGCACGAAAGATTTTTTTGTTCACCTATAGAGGCCTTAATATGAAATTTTCAAGACTATTACCAGTGTAACAAATAATTTAGTAATCTTAGAACATGAATTCTATACTATAATTCTTATATTGTATGTCATGATGCGTTGTCGGACTATAAAATCAATATATTACAATTATTTATGATTTCAAAAATAACTTAAACCCGAGCTCAATGTTTGCGTTTATTTTATACACCTTCAGGTCTATTATGATTTTAAAAAATAATTTAGTAATCTTAAAACAAAAAAAAATCTATTATTCTTATATTGTATGGCATTGATGCGTTGACCGGCTATAAAATAAATATTTATAATTATTTATCAATTTCAATAATAACTAACAACCGAACTACGCACAAAGGATTTTTTTGTTCACCTACAGAGACCTAAATATGAAATTTTCAAGACGATTTTAAAAAATAATTTAGTAATCTTAAATTCTATAATTCTTATATCGTATGGCATTATCGGACTATGAAATAAATATTTTCAATTATTTAGCAATTTAGTGAAGCGTCAATAGTCTGGTCAGTGAAAATGAGTTGACAAGAGAAATTTTGTAAAAAAGAATGAATAAATAATATAATATTAATAAATATATAATATATATTATTATATATAATATTTTTAATATTTAAATATTAAAAATTATTTGTATAAAAAATAAATGTATTGACCCCGACGTGATTTGAACACGCAACCTTCTGATCTGGAGTCAGACGCGCTACCGTTGCGCCACGGAGTCGTTGATAAGTGCTCTTGAAAAGGTAATCTATTTGCCATGAAATGAATATATATATAAAATATATTTCACCACCCTTCACGGAAGTCCAACGTCGTTCTAGCAAAGCCGCGATCTTCTTAAGCTGATTTGGATACATTCATAATGACCATTCATTATAATTAATAATTAAAATGAACGGCCTTAATTATATTTGTATTTGTGTCACTAAATAGTTTTTTTCTTTTTTTTTCTTTTCAAAAACCTTATTAATACAAAAATTCAATTAATTCACACAATTTTTTTAAAATATATATATATAAATAATATATATAATATAAATATATAATAATAATTTGACACAAGAATGTTTAAATTCTTGACTACAGGACTATCCTAACAAATATCTTTCGGTTATAATTTTTTTTAATTTTATTTATTTAATGTATATATTTACGCGGTGGAAGTTCGGTGCCCGGGCAGGCCGTTTCAATGTCATGGTACGCGAGAACCCTGAGTTTGATTACCTATGACTAATTTAAAAAAGTGCTGTATTACACGCAGGTTCCTTTTATCGCCGTGCTCATGCACGACTTTGAAAGGAATCTGTAAGTAGATAAGTAGAAGAAAATAGAGTTATAACATTTATTGAAGCTGCGCGGTGGACTATGCTTCAACATCTCTGTAGACAGAACGCCATTGAGATGTGTTACTGTTCTTTATTATTTATACTTTGGCATTGCCCAAAGCAAGTCTTTATTTCTTTATTACATCTCATGTATTATCACATTATTTACTTAGATTCCAACATAAACACTGAACACAATATTTGTATATAATATATTGTTTTCAATAAAAAGAAATGTATCTAGTTATTTGTATTAATTTATATAATTAAGAACTATGCGATTATTTTTCGTAGTAATATGATCTCGATCCATTTTACTTCACCGCTGAACAAGAATCTGTGACATCGATTGCTACGGAACAATATTGTATTGTCCTTTAAGCCGTACATGCGTAAGTGCATTACTCCATGTTATGGTGTATATTTTCTATTATAAAGGATACCGACTCCGTGGCGCAACGGTAGCGCGTCTGACTCCAGATCAGAAGGTTGCGTGTTCAAATCACGTCGGGGTCAGAATTGTTAGACTTTTTTAAACAACAATTAGTTTTATAAAATCTTTTAAATTGCTTTTATTTTTGTCATTATGATAAATTATTGATATTTTATTTTATTTTATTTTTATCAGAAAATTTAGTTATATTACATGTTTATTAAGTTTGTAGTACACTGTAATAAAATAATTTACAAGGCATTTAAAAATAAATATATTTTATTTAACGTTAAGTTATCATTTGCCTAAGTTGCCCCGAAACACAGACGTTAATCTTATTTTTGAAAATAGAAAAAAAATAAAAAAGGAATAAAAAGTTTGACCTAAATAGATATATGAATTTTGTCAGTCTAGAAATACTTTAGTAAAACGTCCATGCGATTCTGACTTAACCTTATATATGTATATATATTAATATAATTCCTTATTAGAAATTCTAATTAGAAAATCAGCAAGTGTGCAAAGTATATAAATGTATTAAGCATAAAAAATCAAATTTCTAGTCTTATATAAAGTAATAAATAGACCTGAAAACGTATCTATCAGGGACAGAATATATTCAAATCATTCAGTAAAAAAATATTGTAATGCATCTCTATTGCTTTTAACGTATCATGAATAATGAAATTCGTTCAGTGCCAGTAATGTTATTAATTTCCTGGTAAGGTTTACTAAAAACTAAAATTAACTATATTTAACTATATATACGAATAAAATCGAGATTGCTTAATTCAAATGTTATAGGAGAATAAAACAGTTTGCTCCATGAATAATATTGCTAAACGAAAGTTTTGTATATTAAAAAAAAAAAGGTTATTATTGTTTGTTATCGTACATTAGATTCAAGTTTTCTTAGTAAGTAAAATCAATATTATGAAACAATAACGAACAGACGGTAATACGCTATTCTATACTTTTCATATTTATTCGATACTATTCGGAGAAATTAACTTTTCTATACAAAGCACAATAATGTAACGTAGCTGTATTGTTCCTTAGTATCAATAACGGACGGGTGTATTCATAAATGTATAATACTATGTTATTCCTGTAACTGATGATTCAAATCAAATCAAAATAAAGTTATCATAATATTTTTTGGGTGAATTTATATCTTGAACGGTAAGTACGAATATGTAGGTATGACAGTAAATATTCGTTTAAGAAAAAAAAAAAAAAAAAAAAGTTTATAGTCTAAAACTTCAATGTTATTAGTTCTACTTACTTATTAAATTATTGCTAATACTTCTCCACAAGAAACTGCGAATATAATTGAACTTGAAATACATGTTTTTTATACGAAAATGAGCATTGTAATAGATTAAAACTGTGTTATACGTGAAGTACGTGTGACCTCATATTTCCGTGGAATAAACGTATCTTCAAAAATTAAAGTATGAACGATCTGAATAAAATTGACATGTTACATTAGAAGCCCTAAAAGCCGAATATGACATAACACGACGAACCCATAAACTTCGTTGATTGTAAAAAAAAAGATGCTGTCGTGGTTATTACGATTAGATTATCAGCAGATCGACGAGCTTTACTTGCGCCACGAAAATAGTTTATTTTGGCTAAATGTCTCCAGTTACTTCCACAAAACTCAAACACCCACAAGCTCTCCATTTCACTACTATGCACAGAAATATGAACACACACATACACTTTCACTTCAATAACTATTGACCACATAATCATGTCATTACTTCTGCCTTTTTTTCAATTGTATATAATATGCCCTAGTGTGGATAAATTTTCTTTTGCGCTTATGCAGTTTTAGATAACACGGAAGGCCCTTGCAAAACAGGTTTATAACCTAGTGCGGGGTTCAACCAGACATCCTTCTATTTCCGTTTCTCTTATATTGAAATAAAAAATAAATTCATAATAAAGTATAACCTCGTAATAGCTTGATACGATATTATTCATGGGGGCGACAAATATATACAATATATCTTAAACTGTTAGTTTTTTTTAATTAATTTTTTTTTTAATAAAAATAATAATAATAAATCATTTATTTCAGATTAAAATACTAAAGATACAATTTAATTATAATAAAATCCATATGCAAATTAGTCATCTCTAAAGTAGATTAGAGTTAAAAATAAAGAACACACCAAAAAGTCAACAGATTAAAATTAATTAAAATAAAATATACTTAAAATTGATTCGAAAATGTCAACAATATATTAGACTACATTTAAAAATGAGATCTTTATAATCAGATAAGTCAGCACTAAATATCATTTTAATTAAATTCGTTCAAAATGGAATAATCAAAACTATTTACTAACACGTAATTAATTTTTGAAAGATGATTGATGAAAGCTCCGTATTTTAAGGCATTGGGTAATCCAAACCCTTTGTGCCTATCTTTTATTAAGCAATATATTTCGAACTGGCAACACTAGAGCGAAGTCAATAGTATTAAAAATGTCATAATACTCACCAAGCAGAATAGTCTCGCCTCTTCGTACGTCATGGGGGCACCGATATACATGTAGCACGTGTCAGCCACCGCGTCCCAGCCTGGCGGGCACTTGCCCAGGGCTAGCACTGTCGCGTTATTCATGTGATACGGCTGATAATCCACCTGACAAATATACGGACGATATTAATTCACTCACAAAATGATATCATTTTATATTATTATTCGATAATAATTTTTGTTACAACCACATTTATCCTCAATAGGGGATCATAATGCAGATCGAATGTCACGTCAATTGTATTAAGGTACTTTTACTTACTAGACGAAACAAGCACACAGTTCCCCTGATGGCAAGTGATTCCTGCGGCCCATGACATCTACATTCATCCTGGACAAGGAATCATAATGCAGATGCGTTGTCACCCTTGAGGACTGAGATGGAATGCCTCGTCACCAGTAATAAAGGTCGGATCCCTACACTCACCAGACGAAACACAGCAGCATTATGCTGCTATTTCATGCTGGTATTCTGTGAGGGGGTGGTCCTACCCATTCTTTCTACGGCTAGAAACAAACTGCAGTATAGCTCTACCACTGTCAAAGCACTTTTACTAAGCACTTTTTAACTTTTACTGACAACCATTTGTGACCCATTCTCGGTCGAGCGGACCTATTCACTCTGCAGCTAGAAACAAACTGCAGCGTTATCTCTTATATAATTATTTGGTAATAATTTTTGTGACGGCCACACTTATATAAGGTGTCCCACATTTATATTTTTATATATGGTAAACAGATAAATGCCTCGTCAATAGTAATAAGGTTCTCTAACGTTTCTATTACTTACAAGACGAAAAACAGTACCTCAAAAAACAACTATTATACGCCAATATCTTAGAATACCAACTTAAATAGCAGCATCACTCACAACCACGTGTCACGATTAAAACTTTTTTTTTTTTTATGGTTTTATTTTATCAAGATTGTATAATAAAAATCATATCAAACAATTATAACATATTCCATAGTTAAACAATGATCATATATTTAGATGCATGTGATGAGATTGACAAAAGCTCATAAGGTCATCAAAATACCATCCAATTTAAAAAGTTAAAGTTATACTCTCATACAAAAATCGGCAAGGAAGTCTGGAGTAAGGTTTTTAATATATCTCTGAATAAAGCTTGTAAAACTAATAGTGTCAAACTAGCACAATGTTCACATGGTGGCAAGTGATGGATTTGTCATGAATTGATTCCCGGACTCACCATACGAAACACAGCAGCGTCCTTATCCAGTCGAGACGACTGTTACAACAATTCACTAGTAATAAAAATGTATTGTGGACTAACCTCGAGTAATAGAGGGTCGTCGGAACGATCTCTGATGCGACCCGCAACAGCCAGGCTCTCGTTGTAACTCCAGTAATTGTGTTTCGCATCTATTCGGGTCCGCCATAGTTCCAATGCGCTGAAATTGATTTGAATAAAATGCATTTAAATTTTTTATCCATTTTAAATGTTTTATCCATTTTATATACGTAAATATGTATTATTTCTTTACATTTACAAGAGTACAATTCTTTTTTTATTTTTAACGTTACTCACAGGAGCGAGGAGGAACAAAAAATTGATATTAATTTCACTTAAGGTTTTTAATTTTAACTTTTTAATGTCAGAGGTGTGCTTTGAGATTGATATAAAGCTTTGTGATAAAGTATCTACTTTAATTAAAGAATACCTATTCTTATTAATTATTTTATGTTATTTTAATACATCGGCAATTCATTCAAAATTATTATAACAAATCAGAAAATATAGTTACAATATGCATGCCATCAAGACCTATCCTAGGAATAGACAAATAGAATTGAAATAGTAAAGAAAAGCATTTTGAAAGAATTGTATTTCACGTTAATTCTTAATTATAAAATTGTCTAATCATATCACTGATATAAACAAAATACACGAGAATAATAATACGACGAGTAAAAATAAAAATTATAGGACGAAACTATTTTGGGCGATTCTTTTAGTAATCAAATTATATATTACATATTCTTTCATAATTTTAAAAAGAATTATAACAATTCAGAAAATAATTAGTTATAATATGTATACAATCAAGATCTATAATTGCAATATACTTATAATTAATATAGTATAGAAAAACATTTGGAAAGAATTGTAGTTCAACTTAATTAATAATAATAAAATTGTCAAATCATATTACAGATATAAACAAGAACTACACATCTATATGTGTAAATATAAAAAAAATTGCACGAAACAACTATTTTGGGCGTTTCTTTTAATCTAATCTTTTAAATCTTTTAAATAGTAATCAAATTGTACAATATTTTTTCTTAATTTTAAATACAGAACAACTTTAAACGAAATAAGTTTGTAGCCATCTGCAGTTATTCATATAGCATAGTACGTATTTTTTTTTATCGTCAGACATTTTCTTTAATCTTAAATGTCTTTTGTTTATTCCTAAAATGGATTTTGTTCATCAATGCGATATTAAATTGTATAAACTTAATAAAATAATAAAAGATTATAAATAAACTCACCTCATAGCATTGGGATTAAAGTCAACAAAGCTATGGTCCGGGCAGCCATGCAACAGAAACATGCAAATCATTCAAATGTATTGAGTTTATGAAGTTTTTACTCAAGGCGTATGGAGGATAAAATTTTATTATACCGAAATGGGGAGTCATGCAACAAAAAGTTAGCTTTATCTAGTTAACCATATATATATTTCTTTTACTTTATCTTATAATATTTTGTTTATAGAGTTCTTATATATCATACTTAATGAAATAGGTCCTCTTTTATTTTATTACTGGCCATATAGGAGCCAGTCCTATAATGTTTTGATAAATAAGATTAAAGTCAAGAATTTTGTTTACGAACATAAAAAAAGATTCGCGGACTACGAATCGATTTGTGAATTTATTACTTTGCTTTAAGATTATAAATTTTCATAATATTTAAAACATTGATTTTATTTCAATTACTTATTACGTTAAAAAATAATAAATTAATATATAAAATTTAAGGTACAGTTCACTTTTTCACAATTTCAATAATATATATTTTCTAATTAATTAAAAAACCACACCGGATAAATATTAAGACTCTGTATTGAAGCATTATCAATCACAATTAATTTGGATATGTATATATTGTTTGTTATATTATTTTGTTTATGACTCACATGGATCGGTTGACAGTGATCATTTCGTAGTCGTTGTCGGGATTGAAGAATATATTGTCGACGTAATGCTGTCCCGCAGTGCCGGCCACTACTGTAGCTCGACCTAGCTGGTCCAGAGCGTAGTTCCTATAATTTTCGAATGGTAATGAATATATAATCAATACTTCTATGTATAGATTTAATTTTTTTTTTAACGTAACAATTTTATATTTAATATTAACTACATAAGATTGAATAATATTCATTTCACTTGTACAAATTATTATTTAAAATATTTTAAATTTAATTAATTTTTAAATAAATTAAAGATAATATTTTTTTTTAATAATATACGACTTTATAATGCTTAAGTGAATAGTAAGAATACCTACTTTGCTATTCTTATTAATGAGATTTATGAATATTACAGCACTATTTAATATTTGTAATGCACCATTTTAATGGATGTGCAAATCCAAAGGCAGTCTGGGAGATGAATCCCTCGAAATAACTCGAATGTCGCCGAAAATGAATACAAAAATCAGTTAATGAGTTTTCGAGGTTTTTGAGACCCATAGTATCCAAATGGAATGTTCCCATTTCGATTTTATTACTTTGATTTGCGGGAATTCGAGTTATAGAGTATAAATATGTCACGTCAATACCTCGCAGGGAAATAAATCAATCTGTTCAAGTTATAATATCTAAATGATTCGAGATACCTCGTATAGGGTTCAGCGGAAGGGATTGGAATTTTTTTCGACTCACTCAGGATTACAACTTGACGAGGTTAGTTATAGCGATAGTTAGTTATAGCCACTGTAGTATAAATAAATGATGATGTAGTCTTCCTGTAGTGTAGTCGATTTCGAAAACAGCGAAATCATCTGGTTATTACCCAGACGGACATTAACTACGCATAAACACAGAGAAGTCGTCCCCTTCCCTAATCTGATGTAAGGCGTGTGCATTAAGATCGGAGGAAGGTTTACATGCAGTGTCGAGGACTCGGGTCTTAGATACAAAACACCCAGACCCATTGTACCACAGCCAGATACTATAAAACTGCACTACGCGGCTGTGTAAGGAAGACCCTTTGCCCATCAAGGGCAGCAAGTTCTCTTCAAGAGCGTATTCCGCTCATGGATAGGTATGATTCTATTGATCAACCACATGGCAGAGTAACATCTCATTTATGCCAGAATGAAAATACCTGTCAGTGGTAGAGCTACGCTGCAGTTTGTTTTTAACTGCACTACGAATGGGTCAGCTCGACCGGTGACAACGCATCTGCATTATGATTCCTTGTCAAAAATGAATGAAGGTGTCATTTTCCGCAGGAAACACTCATCATCTTGTGAACTGTGTGTTCGTTTGTTACTCTCGTTGCAATAAAACAAAAACGTTAATATCGCAATTAATAAAGTGGGCATAGCAAAAGCTAATTTGTCGGTTGAATGTAAAAATTGAAAATGGGAAAACATCAAAGTGCCAGTATGGAATGCCTTTCTTGGAATAGCTTGTTTTGAACAATTCTATCCGGTCCTTCCCTTCGATGTTCTTCGGTAACTTTCGATATTGAAATTGATGTTCATAGAAACTTAAAACAAGGTTTTATTTTTAAATTTTACTTACAAATATAACATCAAAGTATTATTAGATATATTATTTTGATGTGAATGTGAAAACAAACAATTGTACACTAATGTTACTTATTCTTAAGTAATTGTAAAAATTAGCACTTACTTATAAAACCCATTATGCGATGTAGTCTGATAGATAGGCAGGCGAACTTTATCGAATCCGGACACTTCTAGAATCCTCTGTCCGGTGTTTTCGTGGACATAATTATACGTAAAGTTGGACACAACCTGACGCAGGACTATCACATCTTTGTACTGAGCGCGGTTGCGAGTGAAGTAATTACGGTATATTGTTACTTCTTGGTATGGGGACGATTGACGACCTGGAATTTAGAGACGGAAACGTATTGTATGCATATGCTTTTTATTGAGTTTTGGGTTTCAATTTAAGTAACTTAACTCTGCATGCATTGGAGTAAACAGAATTATTGTATGGTACATGGTTTAAAGTAAGTTTTGGTTTTAATTTAAGTAACTAAACATTGCATGCATTGGAGTAAACAAATCAATAACTGCGTGTGGAATATATATAGTTTGATGCATAGCATTTATTTACAAACAGAAATAATAAAGGTGTAGCCACATGCCTATATATAGCTATATAGCCTATTCCTTTTTTAAAACGTATACATAAATTTTAATTTTTTTTCAATTTAATACTTGCTGTTTTCAATCACCTAAAACTCTCTGTACCATACCTTCGACTTTAAGACACGGCAAGTCGTGGTTTTCATAGAACAGGTTGTTATGAATCCATCCACGGAGGGAAGTGGCCGAGCCGCGCGAGTCAGCTCGCACCAGCAGACCTCCAACGTTGTTCCTCACAAGGTTATTCTAAAAAGTACATATCATATTATAAAACTGATGAGATGGCCAACAGATGAAAATGTTTATATTACTTGTGTGAGCTAGGGTGCCAATAAAGAAAGGGTTTTAAGGTACATTACCCTACCAGATAAACACCACCACGAAGACGTGTTTGTGGCCATCATGGCTAGCGGTGATCACTTATCACCAGATGAGCTGCTTGCTCGGTTGCCACCTAATCTATAAAAAGAAACTAGCAGATTCTCCTCAATCAGCCAGTCGTCAGAGCTACGTCTATTAACGTGCGCTTAAAAAAAATTTTTTTTGCGATAAACGGGCACAAAATTGGCAGTTGTAGAACTACACTGTAGTTTGTTTTTAACTGCAGAATGGATGGGTCAGCTCGACCGGGGTAGGACCGCCCTCACAGAATACCAGCGTGAAATAGCAGCATAATACAGCTGTGTTTCATCCGGTGAGTCTAGGGATCCGAAAACCGTTATTACCGATGACGAGCATTCCATCTCAGTCCTCCAGGGTAGCAGCCCATCTGTATTATTCATTGTCATTCATTCATGTCATGGGCCGCAGGAATCACTTGCTATCGAGTGATCTGTGTGCTCGTTTGTTAAACCCTAATATATAAAAAACAAAATACATTTTATATTAATGATCACGGCCGCCCATGTAAACCATATCTATTCTCGATAAGGAATCGTAATATAGATGCTTTGACACTCTTGATTGACAGAATGACATAACCGAAAGTAAAATTACCGGTAGGAGAAATTATATCGTTTCGATAAGTCCTATCTAGAGTTTTAATGGCTATCAGAAAACGATATTGAAACTTGTTAAGCTCATTATAAATTAATTTTATTAGGTATAAATTGATATTTATTAGTCTCAGATAATTTATATTAGAAAAAAATACATAACAGTATATATCTCACATAAAAAATAAAAATAAAATAATAGTATGCGGCTTACACGAAATACTAATGTCTGAGTGTTTTGTACGTCTACCCTCACAACCGCGGGACACGTGGTGAAGTTCCCGTACAATTTCAGACAGTTGCCACTTATTTCGTTTCTAGTTATTGCCACCAGTGGGTTCACTTCACCAACGGACTGATAAGTGATGGCGCCATCTCTGTTCTTTGTGAACTCACTGTTGGATATATTGTGCTGGACGTCGCGATCTAAAAGGTGAAAAGGAAATGTTTTTTAAGTTTATTAATATTTCTATTTCATATTACTATTTCATTGAGAATCAGGGGTGAAATAAAATTGACTTTGAATAAATTTAACGATACTTTATGAAAGATATCAAAAAGCAATTATAATTATTATAAGATCCCATAATTAAATATTTTTTTATATGTATGTAGATATTAATTACATAATATACTTACGTTTAAATACGGTAATTAAAAGATACCAAATATAGAAATACCAAAAAATTTAAAATATTAAATAACGAAACTAAAGGCGTTATTAGCAATATTGCCACCTAGTTAATAAATTAATAAGATCAATTTATAAAGAATGTGGAAGCAAACAGGAAATTCTGAATTTTTATTATGTAATAAACTTAAATATTTTTTTTACAAAAGTCATATATTATATTATGTATGTACATTGTATACTTACTGAATCCTATAGCGGATATAGGCAAAGTGACGACCTCGGCAATAAATCCATGAACAGACGACGCGCCGTTGGCAAATAACTTCACGCTCAAACTGGGCCCGTCAGTCCTGAACAGTTTCTTTTCATCGGGAGATCCATTCTCCAAATAGCCAATAAGAGGAGCGGTTATATTATAGATGTCACCATCGTACAGACTCAAAGAATCACGTTTACCGTAGTTCAGCGTGTGATTGAACAAGTTAAATTGTAGCATTCGAAATCCAAAAGGCTTTACTCTGAACATACTCTTGAAAATCTTTACGCAGTTCACGGGATTATTATCATACTTGTAATAAAGTAGGACTCGCTCTTCGACTGTGATTACTTTGGTACTGTCGCAAATATCAATAACGGAGAACAAATGATAAGGCAGGTTCAAATCTTTTAAAGGCGTAAAGCTAGATTCCTCCGATTCCCTGCCTTCCCCTGTTAATGATATAGCACTTATTCCTTCTCCGAGAATATCGTTCACTGAATTAGACATCAGATTTATGGTATCAGTTGGGGATATGACGTTTATTCCATGATATGCGCAGTTGCTTATGTTAACACTTTGGATGCTAGGGTTTTTTGTTATGCTCTGTATCGCTGGAGATTTTTCATTATGCAAAATACCAGCCCCCCTTATATGTACATTCTCTAAAACACTCTCAACCTTCTTTAAAGTATCATGTGTATGGTGATCGTGGATTCTATGTTCATAGAGAGAGTACTCAAATTCTGGGTAGGTAAATCTAATTCCACCCCAATAGTCAAGCCCTGCATCTAAATTTCTTTCGCCACAGTGTATGAATACAAAATCTGAATCCCATTTACATTCGTGTCTGTGTCCATATAGCTGACCGTTTAATCGAATAGGACAGTCTTCGTAACGATCTTCAGTGCCGACACATTGTAAAGGTTCTGGCCATGACCAAATTCTGGATAAAGAACTGCTGTGATATTCTACACGGCGATCGTGAGCGAAGAAAACGTTAATGGGATCAAAGCCTAATTCACGACACACGACTTGTGCGTTCCTTTCTGTGAAGCGATTATCACACATCGGTACCCATTGCAATGTAGTTTTATTGTAGTACTCTAGGAAACCTTCGTTTGTGCTTTCAATGTTGATATCATTAATAGAACAATTTCTCCCCGTGCACAATCGAATAGATTTTTGAACTACTAAAGTCTCCAATTGTCTTCTGTGCTTGTGATGGTTTGATGAGTATTGTCCGACATCTCTTTTATCAATGCTTTTTACTTCGGTATTTACATTACTGGTCATTGGTCTCATTAAAATAGGCAATTGAGAGTGACCGATTGCACGCAGTGTTCCCATCACTAGTATACCAACATTCGGTGCAAATTCTAAGATTACTCCTGGACTAATCGTCAGTGTAACGTCTGGCATCACAGTGATATCAGCTTTCACTGTATATGGTGTGATAAGTGGTTCCAAAGTTAGATCTGTATTCAATCTTCCTCCGAGTGTATTGATATCAACTGCATTCTCGGTACTAAATGTAACAGACACGCTTGAATCAAAACTATTTTCAAGTAAGTAAGGCAAATAAGTAGCAATTGCGTGATTGTTCCAATCATCAAAATCGAAGATTTGCTTTTTAATTTCTTTCTCATCACCACTTCCCCACCAATTCTCGGTGACGTCTAATAGATTATCAATTTTAGCAGTTTTTATACCAGCCACTAAAGTATATTGCAAAGCATTGTTTCCGAACAAATTTCTGCTGACTTTAACTTTTTGTATTCCTTTAAAACCTATAACGTAAGTTGGATCTAGACTTCTAACTAAGGCTCCTCTATTAACAGTCGACGAAAAATGGTTATTTTTTACTTGGTTATAAACAAATACAGCGTATACAAATCCCATTATCTCACTTTGACTATCCATATAAAACTGAACCATATACTGGCCGTTGTTCCTTTCAACAGAATTGCCATCAATTTTCATCTTTTTTCCATACCACGAATAGATATTAAACCGGTTTTACAAATATTATCGGTGAAAATGTTTTTTGTAATGTTCACTTCGGCAAAATGTCCGTCAACGATTAGTCCAAAATTATAATTATTCCGCCAAGTGTTGTTATACATGAATACTGAATGGGTAAAATTCTCATTGTATTGCCAAACGTATGGCAGTCCGATATCGAAGCCACCGTGTTTATTTCTTTCAATGGTATTATCTTGAAGTATGTAATGGTAAAGATTGTTAGAGCTTCTTAAATCTCTAGCAAAATGATATATTCCTTTACCATTATCTGTAATTAAACTGTTGTTTACCATGATAGTTATTTCGGTTTTATTGCTTTCATGAATATCCCAATACGGTGTGTTCACATATATAGCTTCTTCTTTGTTATGTGCTATTTCACAATTGATTATTTTGATTGTTTCATTTGCTTTTCGTAAAAAGTGATCACCTAATTCGTTTAAATATCGATTGTAATATAACGCTTTGATACCTTTGGTATTTCCTTTGATTTTTGAATTGACTATTTGCAGTGTTGGAACTGGACCTTTAACAATTCGATTTTTCAGGTTTTGGATCGGTGCTGTGATTGTGCTTAGAACTAAAACCACTCCACCTAAAGCAGCGCGACCGCTGTTATAAGTTAAAACAATTCCAAAACTACTACTTGTTGTAGGGAAAGTTGATAAATCTCGATCCAAACACCATTTAGTGCTACCTTCATTAATATTTTGTGAATCGTAAATGCAAATGCTTTCTGTTGAAAAATTGTGAATAGGGTTTAAAAGTTGTAATCCGAGAACATAACCTGGATTGCATCTTATATTATAAGTTTTAGCAATAGTATCACCATAATGTTTAGTGAAAACTAAATGTCTCGTTTCACCATTTACTAAACTTATGTCTGTTTCATAATCCGGAATCATGATGGGACGATAATTGGATTCGTCCATATTAAAACCTGGATCTAAGTTAAACCATCCGGCTATTTCTCTTTGCTGGAGGCCCGTAAGATGAGGATTATGTGAAATACCAGCTATATTGTTGTTTTCTATGACTGAACCGTGTACCTTAAGACCTAATTGTTTAAAGCTTATACCGCTACCTTTATTATTACTAAATTCTGAGTTTCTAACAATGTTACTAGCATCAGCTCCATACAAATCGGAGTATAAAATACCCAAACCATCATGATAATTGTTTGATAATTTGACACTTTCCAAGCCGTGCCGAGAAAAATCTATTTGAAGCGCTGGCTTAAAAACATTTGAAGAATAATCTAATAGGCCAGCTTTCTCGATGCTTACATATTGAAGATCAGCTCGTTCAGCAATCACACTAAATCTTAATCCTGCCCAGCTTGTTTCGTAACATCGAATACCAATGTCGTTTTCATGCGTGCAGGAATTTTCAAAATTTTCAATAGTTTCCGCTTTACATTTTGTTATATCATTATCGAATTCTGTGCACACGACGTTAGAAAGTATAATATCTTCTGTTGTACCTGCATTCGGTATTTCATTAGGCTCTAAAAACCAATCACTAGGATTTAAAACTAAACCTAGTTGATTGCAGACTAAAGCGGCATTAACAATATTCCATCCGTAGTTACAAACCGTTCCCCATTTATTAT
Source organism: Teinopalpus imperialis (assembly GCA_029286865.1). NCBI lineage: Eukaryota > Metazoa > Arthropoda > Insecta > Lepidoptera > Papilionidae > Teinopalpus > Teinopalpus imperialis. The sequence goes on from JAGSMU010000039.1 coordinate 2,365,471, forward strand.
CAATCCTTACTTGTAATCTCCCTTCGTACTGTGTTCTTCCACCTAAGAGTCTTATTGGTATAATGGGTTCCACATAACCTGGTGTAGTCGGTTCTATATCTGTATCAGTTTCGTAAATGCTATCATTGCTCATTATAACATCCTCTTTCAGTGTAAAAGTAATATCATTTGGACGCTTTCCTCTCGCTTCAAGCTTACCCCCGACCATCATTCCTATTGCTGGAGGGAATTTTAACGTAACACCTGATTGTAGCACTAGTTTCCCACCTGGACGAATATTTATATCTTTATCTACGTCATATTCTCCTTGTCTTAAAATTTCTATACCTTCTACCTCACCGCCAACAACAAATGTTCCTGGTACGTTAAATTGGGGAACGTACAAGGAATTATAATTAATTTGAGTCGCACCAGGATTACTGCTGTGTAGTAAATATGGCATATAAACGATTTTTGCCAAATTGTAGCGATCTTTTCTATGAAATAATCTATTATAAACTTTTTCTTCCTCACCAAAACCAAGCCAGTTATAAGTACAGTTCAGAATTTTACTCTGGTCCTCAACATGTGAACCGATTTCATATTGTGCTTCTGGATTGTTAATTATATTTCTAAATACGTCAATGTTGCTTGAAGCTAACACTATTGTTGCTGCTACTCTGCTTCTTGGAGTCAAACGGGATGGAATGCCTTCCAACGATTCAAAAGGCTCTCTTATTTTATTATCTCGTAGGTAGTTTCTTGAGAACAATATATATTGTATATCACTATAGGGGGATAAACCAAGATTGACTACAAAGGGACCTCTGTTACCGTAAAAATAGTTATGTTGTATGTAAAATCGTGCGGGGAGTATTTCGAATTCTTCCAGGTACTTGCTTTCTATTCGATTCATTATTACGATTGCACCATATTCACCGTGTTCAAAGTAGTTGTACTCGATTCTGCCTAATACATTTAGAGCTGGTTGAAGTTTAATAGGAACTTTAAAATTTTGATAAAATTTGTTATAACCTATTTGTAAATGCAGCAGTTTGGGAGGATCGTTAAATTTCCAGCATGATGCTATATCCACAGTGCTTTCTACACTAGAATTGAACCAGTTCCCAGTGAGATTCACCCAACTGTCGCCACAAAAGTTACCATGTAAAATACCTACGTCGAGATTTTTAAATATTTCTGAATATTCGACTACGGTAGTTTGATTTATTGGAATGTATTCAGTTTCTTTGGTATTGTTTATCCATACAGCGATACCATATCCGTTATTTGAACTTATAATGCTTCTTGATATATTCCTGTTTCCACCAGTCACTGTAACATTTATACCATCACCTTGGTTGAACGATATTCTACTTTCCGTAACATTAACATCTCCTGCACCATTTACTACTTGAAATCCAGCAACATGGTTGTTATTTGATATAGACGTTCGATGGATATGAACTTGTGATCTTAGATTCTCAATAACAACCCCTCTACCATTATTGTCCGATATAATTGTATCCGTTACATTTAAGTCATAAGTCTTGCTTATTCCTGATGTTAATCGTAGGAAGCCTACAATATCAGTTCTAGTGTTAGCATGAAATCTAACATACATACGACTTCTAGAAGAAGTAACACTTTGGGGCCGAGTATTGTTTCTAATACCGAAAGACAACAGTAGCTTGTCATCTGATGTTAAACCATCGTAAATAAATATTTCTCCCGTATTGTTGGTATTAGTTGAAAGTTTTAAAAAGCTTAAAGTGAGAACGTGATCGGGTCTAGTATAAAATTTTTGATGACAATCCCTTTCCATGTTCGAGTATCTAGATTGCTCAATGGACATTTGTATGGGAAACGTTTGACTCGGTGTGGAAGCCAGTGTGCAAAGATCAAATATCTCACTTCGATCGAATTTCTCATCAATATTCATTTCGTGAACAACGTATTTGACACCGTCACCGCCGTTGTCGTTTATTACGCAGTTCTCGATCCTGGTCATGCCATACGTAGAATTAACGTATACACCGTATCCCCTATTATTCTGTATAGTACAATTGTTTATAACTATAGGTGCATTAGGAGAAGTTATATTTATAGCGTTAAATGCGGAATTTGTTATTTTTATATCATCCATGACCGGCGGCACTCCTATCACGTCTAAGGCGCTGGTCGCATTATTATCTCTTCCCAATCCTGCATTTCTTATCACTACATGTTTGAGTATAGACATAGAAGTGGGTATATATAAAGTGTTTTCAGCTGTCAGTATTCTTTCAAAAATAGCATTTTCGAATCGAACTCCTCTCCAATGTTGACCGTAGTTTCTTATTTCATTGTCGTCATTGTGTGGTTGGCATTGAATACCCAGGTCGGGGTGATAATCGCAGACCCCTGAGCCAAGTTGTCTCGAATTCCAATCGCATTGAAACATATCGTACTCGGTTCCTTTACACTTGGGCTCCTCGTACAAAAGACGGGCGCGTCGACCCGGCTGTCTGTCGATCCAGTTGTAGAACGTTCCACCCATGAAACCTAATTGCCTGCATGCAGTCTCCATATCGTTGATAGTCCAACTGGAACAAAAGTAACGGTTATTCGTTATTCTTGTGTGTGACAATTTTTCTTAATATAACATTACAATACATTGTGAGTAACAAACGAGCACACAGTTCACCTCATGGTAAGCGATTTCTGCGGCCCATGAATGCGTCTGAATTCATGCTTGACAAGGAATCAAAATGCAGATGCGTTGTCACCCTTGAGGACTGAGAAAGAATGCCATATCACCAGTAATAAAGGTCGCCGGATCCCAATCACTCACCAGACGAAACCCAAAAATATTATACTGCTATTTTAAGCTGGTATTCTGTGAGGGCGTGGCCTTACCTCGATCCAGCTGACCCATTCATTCTGCAGCTAGAAACAAACTGCAATGTCTCGTGTCGTGTCAGTGTCGTGAGCAGTGCAGCTCTACCACTGTTTACCACTACATTCGATCAAGTTAGTATAGTATTCTTTTAAACACATTTTAACTATAAGGATTCCATAGGTTATATAAATCTATAGCATTAGGTGAAATAAAAATTGCCTTACATATATCAAGGTTGATCACGTAAATAGTACCTCTCGTTCTGATAAAGATCACGTCTCTCAAAATAACCAGCATAACGCTGCTGCATGCATGTTTAAATTTAGTATTGTAATTATTTATATATGTACATAAAATTTTTGTATATTACGTTGTATATTACATTTAAGAAAAAAAAATAACGTGCAGCTATACGATATGATGCGCGTGTATGATTTCAAAGTATTTTGTGTAGAGATTTAAATGAAAAGTTTCTTAATAAAAAAACATATTTTTCGTTAAACAAAAATGTTTATTTGACCGTTCTTAATACTAAGCATAATTTTTTATAAATTATATATATCAGCATTATGTTGTACAAACACGACATCTGCTAGGTATATTTTATTTCGTTGATATTTAACATAATATCTTACGTAACCTTTTAAGTTAATAGGTTTTACACGAGCAAAATGACAGTGGTGATTATTTAGTAATAGCATATTCCCATATAAATAAAAAGGATCAACACATAATTATAACGGGTTACATTTCTTCATTATAACGGGTTCTTCTCGTTATAATCCGATAACACAATAATCTAAGGTTCGCGTTATCGTTAACTTGATGGAGAAACTAACCTAAGACGTAATTACTTTTAAATAACTAGATCTCTATTCAATATACGCTTTTAAGCATTCAAAGATCTATTATCAGTCTTATATTTAGTTGTTTAACAGTTTATATGGTCTCTGGAACAATTGAGATCGGGGTTGTACTTTTATATCCTTCCTTTCATCAATTTTTAACGTCAATCTTACATCCATAATAAATCGTTTTTTTTTATATATTAATATTTTTTTAAATAACTAAACTTTAAAATACTTCTCGTAAAATTTCCGTTAGCCATTCCTATGCGGCTTAATATTATGCAAGAAGCCTCAGTTAGACACAATAGTGGCATTATGGATACCTTTAAGTGCTGATTTACAAAATGACCAGATCGACAGTACAGTTGACCCATACCGCTGTTTTTCCTCTGGTAAGTTAAAATAACCGGACGTCTTATAACGGGTAACGAAGATATTCCATCTTAGTATTCACGAGTAACAGAGCATATGTAAGTTATTAACAGTGCATATAGAGGTTGAATATGGTGTCGCAATAATAACTGAGTTAATAAAAAAATTACTAGCCTGGACTCTACTTACTTTCTGGAATTAGTGCACACGGATCTCCACTGTCCTCTGTGCAGGATCTGCACTCTGCCAGCGAGGATGGACGGTCCATCCACCAAACGGATAGCTGGTATTTGTTGTGTCGTCTTCGCTGGCTCTTCCGTACTCGTGAAGGTAATTTTTTTGTCATGATTCCCCTGCAACAACGTAGGATTTATGTATGCAGTTATACCTATTAAATATTATAAAGAAAAATATATATATACATAAAAATCAAGTAAAATACAAAGCAAGTAAACCTAATTTTGTCCAGTGGTAGAGCTACGCTGCCGATTTTTTCTACCACCAAAGTGAATGAGTCCGCTCGACCGGGGTAGGACCACGCCCTCACAGAATACCAGCATGAAATAGCAGCATAATGCTGCTGTGTTTCATCCGGTGAGTGTAGGGATCCGGAGACCTTTACAACTGGTGACGAGGCATTCCATCTCAGTTCTCAAGGGTGACAACGCATTTGCATTATGATACCTTGTCAAGGATGTACAAAGATGTCACGGGCCGCAGGAATCGCTTGCCAGCAGGTGAACTGAGTGCTCGTTTGTTACTCTCAATGTTACAAAAAAAATGTTTAAGTTTTCAATATAAATTAAATAGTCGTTGTATCTGTGACCAGGAGCTCGCATTTTAGGGTTTTCATTTCTCACGGTAAGCGAGCAACCCGAGTTCGATTCCAGATGCCGCCGGCGGCAATTAAATTGTGAATTGTTATATATGTTTGTGTACTAATTTACCACGTGCTCGTGTGCGACACATTATATATATATACGCAAGTATAAGTCGTTTCCCACGTCTTACACTTAACTCTAATAACGTCAAGAAATCCTTATGCGAAGAGTTCCATTTAAAAAAAAATAGTTACAAATCAATTGTGCACTATGAGTAATGATTTTCCAACTTAGGCCTGAGATATAACTACAATGAAATAAAATATAAAAACCAATGTATAAATCTAGGTTGGTTTTAATATATCATTAATATATCCATTTTTTTTTTGACATAGTCCAGTCCACAAATCAATCAACGTTCAAACTCAAGCCTCAGAAATACATAAAAGGATCCCAAAAAAATATATATATTATTAACCAACTGCCGTGGCGATGGGTATAATAAAACGAAAAGTAACAAAACTCGGTCTTTTTACAGTTGCACAACATTTTAAAGTTTGGAAAGTTGACGGAAGCAAATCGAATGAACGGATGTAAAGACATCGGTTTAGGTAATGCCAATTGTTCATACAAAGTTTTCATATTATTTGGTTACAAGGAGATATAAAAGTATAACATTCTATGTTTTAACAATTGACCGTATGTAATAATTTATTAAATAAAGTTATATAGCAACATTGACAGACATTTGTAATTCAGAGTCGTCTATATCTGCAAAATTGCTTAGGTCATCCTTTTAAATTGTAGGGTATGTAATGCATAGTGATCAATCAGTGTGGATAGTAAATTAAACATCATTACTTAGAAAGTGTTCTAGCACAATCTGGTTATCACGACAATAAAAACAACGATTGTGTTAAATTTACTATCAACACTAATCATTCTGCATCACAATACCTTTATTGTGTCAGTCGAGAATTTCTCAACTTCCGAACTTTATAAACAACCCGTTGAGAAATGGGAAACGAAATAAACCTAAGAGTTCCACGGTATATCATTTCGTCTTATTGACCACGATCGTCTTATTGACCATGATCGTCTTTTATCCTATAGAAGCATCTGGCCTAGTCGTGGTTCGGCCCTCTCGGGCACCCTCGATCCAGTGGCCTCCGCGCGCAGAGTGACGGTCTATGCCGAGGCTCCCTCTCGAGAAATGTTGTGCTGATTATCCATAAATAAAATTTCGGCTAAGTAAGACCTAAGCGCTAGGTCACCTTTCAATGCGGTGAAACTGTGAAAGACCTCGTGGTAACAGCAACGATGCTCAAACCGAAAAAAAAAAAGTTTTTTTTTTAACTATATTACTTATTGTGTAATTAATTGCGTGTATGCTTTCATTATTCAGTAAAAGTATGTACGTATGTAGTATATACATACGTTCTTATTCTATTCTATACCTTATATATTTATATATTTATTATTAATAACGCAAACCAATTGATAATTTTGCATACAATTAGATTCACTATCGATTAGATTTGGTTGCTCCAAATTTAATATTCTTAGTCTTAATAATTATTAATTTATAATAATACTAATGTAGTTATTGTAATTTTTAAAAAAATCATAGTAAATCGCGTTAGTAGTATATAGTATAATTTATTTATATAGTTTTGGTGCAACGTAAAAATTACCTTTAATTGACCATACTATTAACTTTAAATATTCTTTATGAAACATATGGAAAGCTGTAGATTTTTTGAAATAAATAAATAAATATAGATCTGTAACTGGGAGACCTTCACTCTAGATAGAGTATAATCTGCGTGCGGGCTCCACTGCAAATTGGCGGGCAACACGTGTCTTTTAAATATTTATTTTATTCATAGCAGATGCAGGAAGTCGTGCCATTTTATCATTCAATGCCGTGTAAGTGATAGACAAATACTTAAAATTGCAATTAACAACTTCGTTGTTGTTACAGCGGACATCGAACTCGGTTAGGCGCGTACCGTGAAATTAAAGCTGGTTTTTTTTCCATACTAAATTTCTAAAGGTTAGATTAATCTCCAATTCGAGACGAATTATTAATCTAAGTTTTAATGAGTAACCAATGTGTCATCTCATCTATAATATGTCTAACAACAACATAATGTCTGAAGAAATGTTAAAATTTTGTCGCGAGTGTTAGTTATATCAATAGAAGGCTTTAAGGCGAAGGTCATTAACACATGACATCACTACTACCGATATGGGCAGTCGTAGGTTTCGACGGCCTACGCTGAGGCGTATTCACATTAGCTGGATTTTTTTATAATAATGACGGTGACAAACGAACACACACAGTTCTTAATGATTACTGCGGATCAAGACAACGTACATTTAACCTCGATAAGAAAACATAGTGGCGTCAGCTAAATTATATCCGCGACGTGGCTGGTATATATAATTTAAAATCGATAACAAACAGCACTTTTAACCAAGTTTATTTTTAAATATATAAAAAACTACGTTAGCATGTAAACTGTGTATTTGGCCTTTATTACTTTTCTATATTAAATACTGTCCATAAAGTATTAATTTAAATTGTAAACGAATCTGTCAACATAATATACACCACAGAGTTGTCTTATCATATTATAAAAGTGGAGAAATTAATTCGTTGAAATTTAGAAGTTACTGCTTGTGTGGTACACTACTCGCGGGCCCCCTGCTCGCGAAGATACCGGTGAAGCTGTAGAGGCCGCAGGGCCAATACATCAACCTCAAGAAAAAAAAGAAAAACACGTGTAGTTCAGGAACGTTCTTCGTGGCAACTTGTGGGCGATGTCTATATTTAGTAATGTACTATTTATAAAGAACTTCCAACTGTCACCCGCCGCTATGTAAAATCATTATGCAACAGCACACAAATTGAAAACAGTAGTTAGTAAGATCCAATGTTGTAGGCCAGATCTAAATGTCTTATAATCGCACATAGTTCAAACATAAAAAAAAATAAAAGGGGAAATCTGAATTCACTTCATTGGAAAGAAGGAGACACAACTTTAAATGATGACGTCGTTGGATTGAGAATTTAACCACGCAGCCTTGTAGCACTCGACCAATGAGCCTACGATGGTGATAATATTAAATAAAAATCGTTAAACAAGTCTATGTGTGTCGACCACGAACCGAATCGCCCTTGCACTTCACAATCGTGACATCCTGTCCTTTTTACGGGCCCCCATTCATTCCGTCACGTACCGTGGGCGCCCCAGCTGTTGACGTTGCTAAATTAGCCGGAATGGCGTTATGCAATTCGCCGAACTATATTTAACTTTGGTGTAATATGCTGACTATATATTTCGATATTAAAAACATTTATAATGTGAAGGTTAGACTTTATTATCCTAACAGCTGCATTAACACCTACTTATATATTTAAAATGGAACTTTCAAGGTTAATACGTATATACGTACATATATATACAAATAAACACACACAGATCTCCTTACGATAATTTCCAATTCACAAAATCATTAGATGGGTCATCACCGAGTATCTAACAAGGTTTGCATACCATGTATTTTATACATTACCACGATAATTATAGAAGTTAAAACAAAACAAATTAATTTAATAAATAAGCGTACAATAAATTTCTCTCTAATAATTCTATTTACAATATAGGAATTTAAAATGGTATTACTTCGCTAGCTAGGACACGTCGAGATAATGGGCGAGTATCGTGCATTAGACAGGGCACTAGTGGGTACCGATAGGTCGTCGACCACACGTCACGAGTACTGCTAGAGCGATGAAGTTTGAAAAGACCTGCAAATCGTCAATAGTCTAATGGTTTAGGGTACGGTCTGCGAAAATTAAGGTCGTAGGTACGAATCCGCCATTCGACTATTGTCGTCTCAATCTCCTAGCACAAGAATTTTCAGCTTAGTTAATGTTAGTAATTTTAATAGCAGTCCTTCTAACCAAAAAAAAGAAAGAGAAAAGATCACAGTAGTTGATAGTGAGTTTTGTATTCGGAAGCCAATATCTGTCTGGATCATGCGCCACTACAATAATTTACCTTAGAAAAAAGGAGTGAATTATTATTATTTACGAGGTTATGTTATCCTTGTCCGATAGATCAATAAAACAAATAGTATAAAGGTATATATGTGATATATAATAAAATATAATGAAAATAAATATGTTATATTAAATTATTTTAAGTTACACTAATAATATACAGGTCGTGTAAATGGCAAACGGCTGTTTACTTTCAACATTTATTTTCAGAGAAAGTTAGGAGTAGCATGCTTGCCAACAACAGTGACGTAATTTTACTTAAAACGAAGTTACAATCGAGGGCTTGTTTTCATGTCTGCCTTCTTTTAAAAAGTTAGTAAGTATCGATCGAGTAAGTATCGATATATAAGATGGTTTCGAGTTCGCTCAGAGTATATATATGAATAATGACCAATGAGCAGACACTGGTAGAGATACACTGCAGTTTGTTTCTACCTGCAGAACAAATGCGCCAGATTCGCCGGGTATATTATACATTACCACGATAATTATAGAAGTTAAAACAAAACAAATTAACTTAATAAATAAGCGTACAATAAATTTCTCTCTAATAATTCTACTTACAATATAGGGATTTGCTCGTACTTCGCCTAGCTAGAACACGTCGAGATAATGGGCGAGTGTCGTGCAGTATACAGGGTACTCGTGGGTACCAACAGTCGTCGACCATTTAGACACGAGACTGCTAGACATGAAAAGCAAGCCCTCGATTGTAACTACGTTTTAAGTAAATTTACGTCACTGTTGTTGGCAAGCATGCTACTCCTAACTTTCTCTCAAAATAACTGTTGAAAGTAAACAGCCGTTTGCCATTTACACTACCTGTATATTATTAAAGTAACTTAAAATAATTTAAAAATATAACATATTTATTTTCATTATATTTTATTGTATATCACATATATACCTTTTACCTATTTATTTTATTGATCTATCGGACAAGGATAACATAACCTCGTAACTAATAATATTTCACTCCTTTTTTCTAAGGTAAATTATTGTAGTGGCGCATGAACTGACAGATATTGGCTTCCGAATACAAAACTCACTATCAACTGCTGTGTGCTTTTCTCTTTCTTTTTTTTTTTGTTTAGAAAGACTGCGTTGTTGATTACGTAGGTCTTTTTCTTGTTTTTTAAAGGTTTTTACTGTATGTGATGGTTTGTGTGTCAAGAAGGATGAATAAATATTATCTGAATATATTGTCTGAATAATCACGAACATCTAGTTCGTAATAAAAATTACCAATAAAATTGCAATGATTATTAAAAACGTGTAACGGGGAAGTCCGGTTCAGTCAACCCACATATTTCTTACCACTTCTCACATTGAGTCATCACTTGCCCTCCGCTACGTCCTTGCCACGTCCTACAACGGTCTCGAGTGTTTTCATGGTTTTTGTCTTCAAGCCAATCGACCGGAACAACTTAGCGGTCGTGTTGTCTGTGATGATGATTCGAATACGTTACGGTGGGAAATGATCCGAAACGAGAGAACGAGATATTGGTATATAAACCAGCCTTATTGTTTTTTTAATTTTGATACGACTGCGTGGTCCAACGGGTAGTATGTTGTTAATTGATGGCTATATAATTATCTGTTGGGTAAAGGGGAATGTACACTCGTTTACGTTAACCGCACAATATATGGCAATATAACATTGGTAGATGGCATATGACGACAATAGGAATGTCCGTAAAAAGTAATAGTTTTATTCAAAGAGCGTTTGCATAAACCATAAAGATAGATCTACTCTATAGCTATTTTCTTGCCGCTGCATGAATCTGAAACGAATTTGAATTTGAGCATAGCTCTCTTCACAGCTTGCTGAGTGACTTAGCTTGGCAGAGCCACGATACATATAGTTTCTAGGTCAATTCGACCACGAAAGGACCGTTTCCTCACAGTATACCAGATCACTATACGATTCTTATTTTTATAGAAAACTCTTCTTTCATGAAGTGGCATTATTGCTAGTGATTTCTAGAAAAAACATGTTCTGCAATATACGCTTTAAACGCTGGAGGAGGCGAAGAATATTAGATACAAATCTACATTCGAAGACTTTATGTTTTATAAACTGAATCCAGGAGAGGAATACCACCTTCTCAGGCATGATGACTAAGAAATGTCTCGTTTACGTTGCCTATAATAAGATCATTCACTCGTCATACGAAATAGTAGCGCTGAATTGTCTTACCGATATCTAAATATATCCAATTGTATATATTATATAATGATTAATACGTCCTCTGGTCGATTGAGCCCATCAACTACGCAGGATATTTTATGGTGCTGTAAGTATTTGTACAAACATAAAGGCAGAAACACTCATCTCGTCATCCCCTTCCCCATTCCGATGTAATGCAAGAACAATTAGATCGGAGGAAGGTACAGATGCAGTGTTAGGGACAGTAGACATACACAGACAAGAAAAACAAAATTTTTTGATACATTATTATTGTTCCTCGGCCTGGTATCGGTAATTGAAAATCAGAAAACTACGCGAACGTCGTTATGCAATAATTAATATTAATTTATATGAGTCATCTTAACTAACAAGGATTTACTTATAAATACGTTTAGTCACTCCTATTGTAGGAGGACTACAAAATATCAAGGTTTTCAAACACTGTTAAAACAACAATTTCCTACGTTGTTTGTAACGAATTATAATATATTTTTGTAACTGTTTTTTAGGGACGTCATCAATACATGTGCATTTATAATCTAATTTTATTGTTGTGACGATTATGATTGTAGCTATATTTATTTGTACCATTCGATGTTCGTATTTCTACCATTCTACGAGAACACCATTTCTACCAATAATAATTGTACAGTCATTGTATTTCGCTTTCTTTACAGAGCGGTGTGGTAACCTTCATATGTTAGACATTTACAAATCAATCTTTTACATTTGCATATTTTTTATTCTAACTAAACTTCAGCCGCAGCCTCGCCAGATGTTAAGCGATGACGTAGGTGTTAGACAAGTTAACCTAGAATGCGTATACGATCCTAAATAGAAATAGTTATTAATAATGCGGTTAATTGCAAAAACTGATGGTTATCCAAATGCAAATAACATTATGTAATGAAGCGTGTTATAGCCTAATGGTTTAGTCTGCGAAACTTAATGTCGTGCACCATCTCCTAATAACAAGCAAATGAAGCTTATTTTAAGTAGTTAACCGGAATGTTAGTCATATATAAAGCAATGACAGCATTTCAACAGCGGCAGAGCTACACTGCAGTTTGTTCCTAGCTGCAGAATGAATGGGGCAGCTCGACCGGGGTAGGACCACGCCCTCACAGAATACCAGCGTAAAATAGCACCATAATGCTGCTGTGTTTCTCGTCTGGTGAGTGAAGGGTGACGAGGCATTCCATCTCAGTTGTCAAGGGTGACAACGCATCTACATTTTGATTCCTTGTCAACGTTGAATGTAGATGTCATGGGCCGCAGGAATAACTTGCCATCGCGTGAACTGTGTGCTCGTTTGTTAGTCTCAATGTAATAAAAAAAATATATATATAAAGATGCATCATAAACTATCGCCCATAAACGTAGCAGTGGTCAAATTACGGTAATACTTTCCCGCAAATGTCTATTGTAAATGATTGCACTCATGAATACACCAGTTCCTGTTTAGGGCAAACAATACCTATGTATACCATGCTTGTGACTTCCTTTTAGCTGCAGGTGTCTCGTGAGAATGGACATCGTTATTCACTTTTCGTTCGGTAGTCTGTAACTAATTAAAGATCTCCTGTAGTAAAACTTACAAAGACGACGACATTTTTTTTTTTAATATATTTTTTTATACTCTATGTCTTACATACAGGTAGACTTATGTGTTGTATAAACACTCTTAATATTATTATGAATTTCGAAATACAATACAATTAATACTGTTTTTATATTTTTATTAGTTTTAGTTTTTATTTAATAAATCTTTTACCCTTAATCTCTTGGGTTATAGTACCATAGACTAGAAGAGATGGAAATTAAATTATTTTTAGTTATTATCGGTGCAAAATCATATAAATATGGTGTTATAATGAACTCTTTTTATAAAACGGCAAGTTATTGTATTGTATTATTGTATTATTAGGATAAATCGCTCTAAGTTTCAAATCTCATAATGACATTGGTGTAGACAAAAATAAATAAAGATTCTAACAGTTGTACACTGACTATACTAATAGGTGACCACACTCTCGCAGAATATAGCGGAATATAGCAGCATAGGGCTGCTGTGTTTCGTATGGTGAGTATAGGGATCCGGTAACAACAACAAAAAAACATCTCAGTCCTCAAAGGTGACAGTGCATGTACATATATCTTGAATCTTTGTTAAGTATAGATGTAGATGTTATAGGCCGCTTTCACCACTTGCCACCTTGTGAAGTGTGTGCTCGTTTGTCACATCTCATATAAAAAAAAACTCTACATTGTGTGTTATAAATGAAATAGTTATGGGCAAATCGTAGAGGAAATCTATCACTTAAAAAAATAACTTGTACCATAAACATGCTTCGTTATTCATAAAACATTTTACTACATCATGCTTTGTCTGTAAGTTATGGTACAATTCAACAGATGACCGTTGGCGAGAGATTCCAGTGTGTTACGGCGACGACTTCCGGCGAACAAAGCATGTGTGATTCTCCCCGGGTTCGGCGTGGAATTTTAAATGAGTGCCTTTGGATGCCGAAGCCAAAGGTAAAGTTATAGTTACAATAAAGTAAAAAACACGATGTATATATTCTAGCAAGGAATTCTTGCTTTCATAATGGCTTTAGAGAATAAAGTAACAAACGAGCACACAGTTCACCTAAAAGTGATCTCTCACTTTTTTTTTTAAATTTGGTTCATCTACAACAAATACATGAAAACAATCTTAATCCATAAATCCATAAATCGAATCTGATGGATGCACTCATCAATTGTTACATATAAACGGTTATCGTGTTACATAAAAAATAATTAATGGAGAAAATTAAACAGTTACCGAATCAAAATAAAAACAATAACCGAATAAAATTATCAAAATGAAAGAAATTAAATAATATCGTAATAAAATAATAATAAAATAAATTAAAAAAATAAATTAAGTTAAAATAGAACTCACAATCAAAATCATATTAAGTGAGAGTTATATTAAAAGTCAACGATAACATTACGATTATATACAAAATAGAGATTATACAAATTGAATAGATTAAAATCGAACAGAAGTGTACGACATAATACATTAAAATAAAAATTGAGATTAAAATGCATGTCTCCGGCACATAAAAACCAAGATGCAAATATGTAGAATGCCTCGTTACCAGAAGGATTGGTCTTCGGACCCCTAGACCCATCACTCGAAACAGCACCCTTACGTATATTTCTAGGTATTACTACGAGACTTGATCCTTCCCCGGGTCAAATGGAACCTATACAATTGCTTTATTGCTCTATTATTTAGATCAATTCTTGATGAGCTCAAAAGAGCTCGTGTTGTTTGTTTTAAGTATGTAAATGTAAAATGATTTGAACAAGTCTTGGAAATATTTATTATTTGTCAGGCTTGGAAAGGTCAAGCACGATTTTTTTCCTCAAAACATCATAGAATAATCTTACAAGACTTATAAATTAGTTAGTTATTAGTCTTAAAGCTTCAATGATGCCTGGTTAAACGCAGACCAATAAAGATACAATAGCGTCAAATAAATTATTGAAGCTATAATAAAGATGTGAAATGATCGTCTGTATTTCGATTAATATTTTTTATCATATTAGGACCCATCTACCCTCAACAAAGATTCAAGATTCAGATGCGTTCTCATTCTTAAGGACTGCGAGGCCAAGTCACGCTGCCAGTAAATCTCTGAAGCCCCACACTCGACTAAACACAGCAACAATATGATGCTATTTCATACTGGTATTAATGATTCCCAACTCTACCACTGATATAGGAGATCAGATAATCTCTTCTATATTTTATTCGTAATGCTTTGTTATCGTTTGTAGGACTGAGCAATTGATTACTGTTATTTTTTCTTGTGTATATGTATTGCAGTTGGCCCGAATGGTCTCTGCAGCTTCACCGAAACACAATCGCGAGTAGGATAGGGTTCGATGATGGCTAGAACACAGTCCCACCCCGATCTCTGTGGACGGAGAAATGATGATAAAGGGGGGGCGAGTAACGACGCGAGGGTCTCTCTTAAGGAGGTACGAGACCTGGGCTTGGATCGTTATTGAAAAGGGAGAGCAGGTCGACTCATAATACTGTTATTGTAATTGTACTAAAACAAAGTGTAGCAGATAGACAAAACCGCACCATTGTTTTTGCCCAGACAATCAAACAGGATGGTGTTGAGGGGATTTCCGTTATACTAGCATAATTATTTCACAATATTATTGTTTGCGTCAACTCGATTGCGTTGACTAATTTTATTTCATTGTCGACGCCAACGTATTCGCGAATTATCTCTGAAATTCATAATAGCCTTTAACAGTTGAAATGTGTTCCGAGTAGTCGAAATAACTCCAATACGTCGAAAGCTAAACGTGGTGAAATTCTAAGCACCGACAGATAGTGGAAAATCCATAGAAAAATGACAAACCCAAATTAAACAAACAAAAAAAAAAAAAATTCTTATATTTTATTTATGGGCCACGTTTAATGTGAGTACATTTGTCATACAAGTTTGATTATAAGAATATGTCGTTTTTACGAGAACAATATCAATATCGATATTCAATATGGTTTTTTTACCTACCATTGACGGGAAAGTCAACAAAAAAACTAAAAAAGAGACATCTCGTAGAGACGACACGACGGCTTGCTACCTGATGTTTAATGACGATGATAATTAAAGTGGGGAAATAATAAGGCTTTTAAATATGGTCACAGCTTCCCTAGTTCATTACCATATTAGTAGTGGATGTAAGTGGACAATAATTGTTATGAAATAAATAAATAAAAATTTTGTTTATACCGTATTTCAATGCAAATAAATAATAAACAGAGGTATGCTGTCCGTCTATTCGCAGTAAAGCCGCATGGTGGACTACCATAGACAAATGTTACTTTATTATTTTACTTTTTGTTTGACACGTTATCTTTACAGTCAAAAAACCACAAAAGATTTTTTATACAATTATGTTATATTTCTACATGTTTTACAAAAATCCTTGTTATCTGGTTGTATTTAATAATATATAGAGAGTTTGATGGAATAAAAATATAGCATTGGCAGAAATACATCCGGTACGTGTAACGTTTGAAAGGTTTTTACTTTTAATCCACCACGGTTCTATCGGTTAATGTCATCCGTTATATGAAGGGGGCAACAGTAGTCAGCAGCTACGAGTATCTGTAACGCACTGTAAGAATTTTGATTGGTTTAGTACAACAATGTTGCAGTAGATGGCGCTGTTGTAAAACCTACACGGACACAGATTAACTAATATTTTAAATAGTAGTTAAACTATATTACACATTATATAACCTTTTTTCAACCAAAATTTCTATGAGACTAATAATGTTTTGATTGATTATGTAAAAGAAGTGTTGTATAAATATGAGTTTATCTTTTTTATCTAATCGAGGTAGACAGAGATAGTAAACGCACTTTTCAGCTAAAACTGTAGAAGTAAGGAGAATAACACCGTTATAAATAGCCCAAAATCCGATGAAGATGTCAGAGACTATGCAGTCTAACAGCGACAACATCAACAGAATCTAGACTAACACCGGCCATAAATAATAACGAGTTTTTTCTTTTCTATAAAGAGTGACGAACCGACACACAGTTAAGTGATGACTGCGGGCTACAACATTCACATAATTGCGTTGTCACACCTATAGGACTGAGATTTATTCGTCCTTTAAAACTACCAAAATTCTCCAATTATTACCAAAAACAAGACCTGGCTGTATGGACTAAAGTCCTTTGCCTTTCCCCTTAGGGATAAATTAATAGAATATCATCGGACTGAGATTTGATGCCCCGTTGCCTGTTATTGGGTTACCATATCCCCCCGTAAACACACCAAACAGCAAACATAGAGGCGTTATGCGGAGACTTCACGCTCTAATTCTGTGCTTTTTTATGGCTGATGGCCAACAGCGGCCATCGGCCCGAGGCCTTTTAAAGCTTCACCGAGTTGAAAGGTGGCCGAGCGCTAAGGGCACTCAGCTGAGACTTTTATTTATAATTAACCAGCACAAGAGGGCCCGAGAGGAAATCTCAGTCTCAGTTTGGACCGTTACCCTGTGCGCGAAAGTGACTGACTAACTCGAAGGTGCTCGAGCGGGCCGAACCTCGGCTCAGTCAGATGTTTCTGACGGATTAATGTATCCTGTGCATAAGCCACATTTCTGGAGAGGGAGATAGTGTATAAAGTTCATAGTGATACGATTAATTTAAGCTCTTTGGTTCAAACCAATAGTGTTCGAATTAACGGTTTTTTAAATCTGACTTCCTAGCGACTTAACCATTAACACTTATTAAATTATACTTTCCCAAAACTTGTAAAAATTTCGTCATGGCAACAATTCTCACTTTTCGGAGAATATGCGTCATCGAAACTGCTTACTAATCGACACGAACGAAATACATTTTAAAAATAAATTTAGTATTCTATACGAGCTTTAAGATATTTATTTAGTTGTATTCTTATTCGAAATGTATAGTAGAGTAGAAATAAAGTAGATTAAATTCCCGTTGATGATTCGCTGGGCAAGCAGGTCGTGTTTCCGTCGTTTTCCCCGTTTAGTACACATTGATTAACGCTCTATACATAAATAAAAGTGTTGCTACTGGTGAACAGTAACATAGAGATATTTTTGTTGGATATTAACATATAGATATAACATTTTATGATCATACATAAACAATAAAGGACAATATAATGTGAAATATGTACGAAACCGATCAAAATAATTCGTAAAACTACACTACAAATATAACTTATAATAAGTTATGTACACAATGATTTTTTATTATTTCTCGTAAAATACGTTAGTACTTTGACTGTTTACAGAGAAGTTTTCACATTCTATATTTAATTTAATAACAATGAATATCCTGCGGTCTCGGATATATGATATATTAATTCTGTCTGCATGTTTTACAATAACGCCATCTACGGCAACATTACAGAACTAGAACAAACCGGTTTTAACAAAAATTCTAACTGAATAAGAATTACTATTGTTTGTGTTGTCATTTACAAGGTGCACGAACTTAACTGGTTATACTTTATTTAAAAAAATCGAACCATTAACTTTGACACTTCAATGTTCAAATTGGGATATATCACATATCACTCTTTATCTTATCTATTCTAATTTGTTATTATTCTTATTTGAACCGGACTGTATGCACGATTGCATTGGTTCGCAGCAAAAAAATCTTTGTTTAGTGCCTTTTTTATAGATAGGTGAATCTGTTTACGTTTTAAAGTTGGAACTCTCGATATTGAATGCGAATTTGCGAAAAGCACCGCAATTACGCACACATACGGTTGTTTTCAAAAAGCAACGGAATAAAAAATGAGTTATTAAAATAATTAAAGACTATGGTCTTGGAAACGTCAGTGTAATGAAACGGAAGCGCGGGAAAAGTAAATAAGGCACTTTAATTTAAAAAAAATGTCAGCCACAATAAGAGAAAATTATAGTAAAAAATACTCACAATAGCTTTAACAATAACTTTATTTTCATTTATAGAATCGTGCTTAAAGCCACAAGCAGAGCACAACGATATTATCTGATCCTGTACTAATGTTCGTGAAATGCTCATACTGCATTGCATTGTTGTGGTTTGTCTGGTCGTTTGTGCCGAGTGTTGTGGCTTTGTCGATATTCCTGCACTATAAATAAATTCGTGATACGCCTGTCGTCATCATAGATTTTTATCACACATTAACTAATATTTTAAATAGTAGTAGTTTCAATAGCTTTAACGAAATAAATTGGAACGGGAGATTTCTTTTAATTATTAAAGTGACTAACAAGCGCCTATTTCACCTGCTGGTAAGACCTGCCTGCTTTACGTGTAGGTTTTCTACATCCATTCTCGAAAAGGAATCAAGTGGAGATACGTTTTTGAAACCAACTCTGATGGATTTGAATATCATGGACGAAAATTACAGCTGGGTTGACAATACGATAAAGGAGTGTGATTTAATAATAAGGTAGATAATGATATTAAAAATAATCACAATATTATTTAAGCGCTCGACTCATCTTGGAGTATCTTTAATTACTGTCATATAGTTTTTTTTTATATTAATAGTATATGTTTAAGCTCAACAAAATACGAACATTTAAAATACTACTAGTTCGATTAATTAATGCGCACCTTGGCAATGCCGGGTGACGTCACAGACGCCATGTTTGTGATTAAGAAGTAAGACCAGTTGTAGAGTGGACGAGCAAGGTTTAATATTCGCAGCTACATAAATAAAGATGTACAAATAGATTCTTTATTTAAATTACAAAGTTGTTTAAATTCCACAACAGCAGGTTGATAAACTACACGATGTAGAGGGATGTATACTGTACTTATAATATATATATATTTATTTTTGAAAGAGACTTTCAGGACAATTTTCACATTTCGGTATTTATTATTTTAGATATATTATATTAACAGTGGTATAGCTACATTGCTGTTGATTTATAGCTGCAGAATGAATGGGTCAGCTCAACGGAGAGGGACCACGCCGTACCAGAATACCCGAGTGAAATAGCAGCATAATGCTGCCGTGTTACGTCTGGTGAGTGTAGGGATCCGGAGACCTTTATTACTGGTGACGAGCCATTCCATCTCAGTCTTCAAGGCTGACGACAACGCATCTGCATTATGTTTCCTTGTCAAGGATGAATGTAGATGTCATGAGTCGCAGGAATCACTTACCATCAGGGGAACTGTGTGCTCGTATGTTACTCTCATTATAATAAAAAAAATCCTAATCTACCTACATCTGACATATTGAAAGGACTAAATGGCAACTAACAGATAATCTCACCGATGTCTACTTCAGCACTTGACTTTCCTGACACTGGTCTATGACACTGTCGTCACGCGTGACCGGCCACACCATTGTGTCAGCTAAGGATTCACAATGGCCATTGTCCTCGATGTTTACTTAACAGCATGCACATGCCGAACGACGTTGCATGTCTCATGGGTAATTATATGGACCCTTGATTATCTTCATGACCTTGTGTAACCTGATGGTGCTCGTCTATATTCTCCTCGACGTATTATACACAGAAAAGTTGGCAATACATGATAATGATGATAAGCATTAAACAATCATGTTTACCATTTTATAAAACATATCGCATGTGTACGGGGTACCCCAGTGCCATCTCCTTCCATTTGGCCATATCCAATGAGAAGCTGCACAATCCTCAACGAATAAGTCCTGAATAAGTTTTTTTTAAAGCCAAGTTTCGAGCATCTCTGGCACCCTCGAGTCTGTTGCTTTCGCGCCCAGGGTAATGGTCAAAAAAGAGGCTCCCTCTCGGAAACCCTTGAGCTGGTTAACCATTAATGAAGGTGTCAGCTGAGTGCCCTAAGCGCTCAGCCACCTTTCAACCCGGTGAAGCTGTAGAAGCCTTCGTGCTAACCGTGGCAATCAGCCATAACAATATAAAGGATTTTTTTTTGTATTATTATTATTACATTGCGAGTAAGAAACGAGCACACAGAAATATTTTAAAATTTCTTTAAATTCTTTTTTATAAAATCTATATGGTTGGCAATCCACCATTATGCGAATATACGAAATTTTCTGTCATGTTACAAACGCGAATCATCCATCAGTCGCTTGCGGTTTCCGAACTGATATGACTGAGAGATCTTTTTTTTATAAAATAAGTGGCAAAAGAGCAAGCAGCTCACCCTGATGATTACCATAAATTAGAAAAGAGCCTAACTAAATTAGTAAGTCCTCCTATGTTGCAGATGTTAATGGGCGGTGATGACTTAAGCAGTTTGTTTGGTTGCCTTCTCTTTTATCTAAAACTATAAACGATGTACATATACGACTCTTAAAATTGCGTCATCGTAATCGTGAATACTACAGAACAGTGTGGTTATTCTAATAATACTTCATGATAGGCCAGCATAACCTTTATTTCGACGTGAGACTAAATGCACGAAGCTTGCGAATATTGCTGCGTATTTTCTATGGAGCAATACTGTGAAATACATACAATATTTACAATATATTGGATCTCGATGTTTCTGTTCAATCTATACATATCCCGTTACCCACTCCGTCATCATTAACTAGCTTTAAATGACCTGTTTGTTATAAATCACCATAGACAATCTGTGTTAAAATCTATTTTAGATACCTAATCCTAATTTCGATTATATATATTTCGTTATAGTTTGGTAAGCATTCGGATCACGGAGGCGTCATATCTTCTTTCCCATTCCGACGTACTTCTAATATATGTGTAATAAACTCAGATAATATAAAGATTTAATATACACAAATATTGTTCCTTGGCTGGTTAACAAATCCATACCACGCGATGTAGTGTAAAGGTCAGCGTACACCGATAAAGAAGCAGCAGACGAACAATTTCGTAACAATAGAAATTTAACTTAATTTTCTATTCACACGATTGTAACTGGTATAGCAGAATGAAATCATAACGGGTGGCTCAAAACCATTTATCTTAAATTTCAATTGTTAATAAATTAGGTCGTTTTGGCGACAATCCGTCAGTGTGCCGTAACCCTAACTAATACACAGATAAACATAAACCTATTCCACAGATAGTATGAAACAGAATCTTAAATCACTTGAATTCATCCACTTCCCGCGAAATGTATACCATTTACTCGTCTCTGTTATTTTCACTCGTCACTCCATCAATTGGCACACTACAGTATCGTCTTTAACTAAGAAAATATTTCACCAGTCGGTGTAAATTTGAGTTGAGTGTAAGTAACATCGACTCGAAACGTGATTTAGATTTTTACAAAACAAAAGTGAGCTTTCTAATCGTGTAGAACTGCCACGATTTCCGAGTCGGCGGGAAACGAAATTCTATTCAGCGCTATTATCGATTCTAAATTTAAACAGTAAAATATAATGACAGGTATTTTGACCTGTGGGAATGATTATGGCAAGTCAATTACAAAATTCGAAATTAAACGATTTGAAATAAAAAATAAATGAACACTATTCATTTTATAACGCTTTTTTGAATTATTCCTTACTTTATTTAACTGTTATATTGACTTTTAAATAATATACACATATATACACCGTAAATAATTTCCGGTTTTATTAAAAAAAATACTCTATAATTTTAGTATTATTAAAAAAAACGTATTGTGTACTTTGTACACGCGTAGAAAGTTATTGTTCGTATAAAGTGAAAAACAAAGCAAAGAGGAGAGGGAGCTAGAGTGAATGATTCAATAAAAATCGTAGTCTTTAAAATAAAGTATATATTTTTGTATTAATTAATTTATAAAAAAGAGTAAATAATAAATAAGATAATATATTGCATAGAAAAATAAACTTCGTCTAACGCCTATATTCGTTATGACATTTTTATGTGACGTCCGCCGTGTTAATATTTTTTTTCATACCATTTCATCTGTTTCCCTAACCTGCTTAAATAAGTATAACCTCAAAAGTAAATCGATAGTGTATAAAAACAATATTTATTTTTTTAATTATTTATTTTTCTACGTTAACGCATAATTTTCTATAATAATCACACTCTTAAAGACTTACGGTCCATATGAGCTGCTTACGGTTCACCTTAGAAACCGTGAAATGAGGCGTCATCGCCGTGACGAGATAGCAAGGAATACAATGAACCTAAAACTTTTATATGAAATCGCAATTCCTGTCGTTTTTTAAATTCTTCAGAAGTAGTATATAAGTAATCACTAATTAAATATTATTTTTATTACTTTAAGAACGTGGGTATGTTAGAAGAATTTTATATATATTTTTTTTCTACGAAAATTATTAGTATTATTGAATAAAAGTAATCATTGTTTTGCTTTTGACTGAGCCGTGATGGCTCAGTGTCTGGACGCTCGATTTTAAATTCAAGGTTCAATTCCAGTACCATAAGCAACGAATTATTTATTGCATTGCAATTTACCTAGTTGT
The DNA here is from genome assembly GCA_029286865.1 of Teinopalpus imperialis. Classification (NCBI taxonomy): domain Eukaryota; kingdom Metazoa; phylum Arthropoda; class Insecta; order Lepidoptera; family Papilionidae; genus Teinopalpus; species Teinopalpus imperialis. The sequence goes on from JAGSMU010000039.1 coordinate 2,388,614, forward strand.
TAGCGGCGAAAACATCTTACATTGGAACCTCACGAGAATTAAAAAAAATGCGTGCGAGACTATGGTGTAGTACAGAGGACATGTTAGAGCTGAGGTCAATGCCCAGCAGTGGTTTCTTTACAATATAAACTGTTCCTGTTCTTATTTTTTTTATTATCATAGATTATATATATATTCGCAGACCGTACCATAAAGGGTTTGATGATTCAAATAATAACACTATTTTTGTATGTTTTACTATAGAATAATAAACAGTTAAATAAATTAAAAGAAAAAAAAAGTAATTTTCTAAATTATTTTCGGTATTAAAACGTTTCGTTATAACGTTTCAAAAATATACGACTGAAAAAAGTTTAATTACATTTATTAAAGGCAATTCTAAACGGTATTGCAACACTGAATCGACTCTGCTGATATTTATTATCTTACGAGCGCTCCGTCTATGGGAAAATTAAAGCAAGGTTCTATTGATCAAGTACGAATGTTATATTTAGACTAGTTTTAAATTGAATTGTAACAGTGGTTTCAATTCAGTGCTTATATTTCTTTACTACAGAATAATAAACAGATAAAATAAATTAAATAATAAAGATAGAAAATAAAACTTTTAAATATTTTTTTCTATTCAAACAATTTTTCTCTGATTTAAAACATTTCATCATAATGTGTCATAAATATATGACTGAAAAAAGTTTAATTACATTTAATAAAGACAGTTCTAAACGTTATACCAATACTGAATCGAATCGACCGATATTAATCTCGCTCCGTCTGTGGGAAAATTAAAGTAAGATTCCATTGATCAAGTAAGAAGGTTATATTTAGTCTTGTTTAAAATTGAATTTTACGCGATGGTTTCAATTCAGTGCTTATATTTCTAGTCACGCAATATTCCTTTATAGTGTTTTAGAATCTGAAAATGATCGAAACGTCTTTTTTCTTTTTTTATTATTAAATGTATGTGAAAAAAGTAATTAATTCTTTTTTTAAAAACAAGGGACGATAGAGTGAGTGCCTCAACTGCTTACAGGGCGGTTTAACGTCGTCCGGTAATAACTAGGGAATATCGCCGGTGTTTGAAAATCGACGAAAAGGACATCCGACTCCGGACTGTTAGGAAGAGTTATGTTACTCCAAGCGTAATAATCTATCTAATTGAGAATAGTAGAGAAACCATGAATGGGTAGCCTCGACCGTAGAAGGATTACGTTCGAATACCAGTGTAAAAACGCAACATAATGCTGTCGAGTTTCAACTGGAGAGATAAGGTAACCCATGTATCTGGTGATGACGCATTCCTTCTCAATCACCTTCGAGGACTGAGCTGGAATGCCTCATCACCAGTAATAAAGTCCTCCGGGATTTCTACACTCACGAGACGAAATAATCTATCTAATTGAAAATGGTAGAGAGACAGTGAATGGGTCGGCTCGACCGGAGAAGGATTACGTTTGAATACCAGCCTAAAAAGCAGCATAATGCTGTCGAGTTTCAACTGGAGAGATAAGGTAACCCATGTAACTGGTTATGGCGCATTCCTTCTCAATCACCTTCGAGGACTGAGCTGGAATGTCTCATTACCAGTAATAAAGTTCTTCGGGATCCCTACACTCACGAGACGAAATAATCTATCTAATTGAAAATGGTAGAGAGACAGTGAATGGGTCGGCTCGACCGGAGAAGGATTACGTTTGAATACCAGCCTAAAAAGCAGCATAATGCTGTCGAGTTTCAACTGGAGAGATAAGGTAACCCATGTAACTGGTTATGACGCATTCCTTCTCAATCACCTTCGAGGACTGAGCTGGAATGTCTCATCACCAGTAATAAAGTTCTTCGGGATCCCTACACTCACGAGACGAAATAATCTATCTAATTGAAAATGGTAGAGAGACAGTGAATGGGTCGGCTCGACCGGAGAAGGATTACGTTTGAATACCAGCATAATGCTGTTGTGTATCGATTGGAGAGATCAGGAGACCCATTTAACTGGTGACGACGCATCCCATCTCAGTGCTGGCGGGCAATAATGCATCGACCTTATGATTCTTATGATTTATCGAAGGCAAATGCGGATGTAATGGGCCTCATCAATCAGGAATCAATTTCCATCAGGTGATCTGCATGCTGGTTTGTCACCGACAAATACATAAAAAAATCTATCTACCGTACGACTAACAGTGATAGAGCGACACTGCAACTATTTTCTAGATCGTCGGTAATCGGCTGGACCAGCGAAGGAATATATAACATAAATTTTATAAATGTATACAAATCTAATATTATAATATTATGAAATAAACTATACCTTGCCGGAAAGATATTCGATCCTTGTACCATTTCACCGCACCTGCGGTACTCTTAACCAATTGATCTAGCATAAACTAAGACTAGATCTAGATGTAAACATTTACTTAGTAAATACGAGCGAGCGACGATGTTGAATCTCCGATGGTGAACTACTGATAGGCTGCATTAGATTTTTTTAAGTATGCCATAACATAAACAGCCACGTTACGTTGTGGTTCGAGTACCTCGCTGCTACTGTACCCGTCCTGGATTCGATCGCAGTCGGGGATCAATATTTGTGTATCAAGAATCATTGGTTTTGGGGGACCGAGTGTGTGCATACGTCATGTCTGGTATTGCATCTTTCTCAGATTTTATTGCTCATGCGCAAGGTACTATAATATCCCGTATAAGCTGTGGCCGAAGTCTACCAGGAGGATACAGCAGTGTCATTAGTATCCTTCTTAAAAAAAAAGCATTCCAGTAAGTCTTTAAAAATGATGTATTATCGTGTATTGAAATCTAATCTTATCTTTGTCATACCTTGTAAGTTACTATCATAAACCTGAGTATTCTTATACCAATGAAATGTCTTTTCAATAACAATGACATTAGTAGAGGATCGCTGCAGAATTAATGGGACGGCTGGACAGGAAAAGTCCAGACACATACAGAATACCAGAGTGAAATAGCAGAATAACGCCGTATTTCAAATGGTAAGTAAAGGAATCCGTGAAACTAATGAACGAGACGTTACTTGACTGTTCTCAGACCGGGCGTTTGATGGATGGATAGATGTTTATGGTGTGCTGTCATCAGCATGAGATGAACTGTTGAAATGGAATGCTTTGATTCCAGTAATCTTTAAATCCCTACATTTGGCAAACCATACACAGCAGACAGTTTTATGCTGTTATTTTACGTTAGTATTCTGTGAGAGCGTAGGTTCTCAACCGGTCAAACCGCTCCATTCATGCAGTAGAGAGAAACAAGCTACAATATGTCTCTGCTATATGTGCTACTGTTAACCAAACACAACGGTAATTTTTTATACAAGCATAATAAAAATATAAAATCGAGTTATTTATCAGCATCAAATAAAATTTTGTATTATTCATAAAATTATCTATGGAGGTCCATGTAGTTGCAGGTATAGGTAAGGCGCACATTACGCAAATAAAGTAAATTTGTATTACAAAAAGTAACGAACAATTTAACGTAAATAAAATGTAGTCAGTGAACACTACAAAATATCAAAAAATTCTTCCTGATTTTCATTCTCTTATCATAAAAGGAGCGATAGGTAAAAGTAAAAATATTACCAAAAAGGCCGCAAGGCATGACGTCGTACGACAACATTGCGCAAGACCAACAACAGAACAGGGCAACCCAGATATGTGTACACCGCGTCAGCCGTACTGTACTTGTGTTGTTATGACCTTAAATATATTTTGTTAATTTATATTATTACATTTTTCTGAAGAGTTACAGCTAACACTTAAGTAAACAAATATCATTACTAACAGAAGGTCAATCACAAGTCTATACAAATAATTAAAAAAAACAGTAAATATATAAATATGCACGAATACTACGGGTAAAAAGACAGATAAGGCCATTATTTTATTACAATTTTTCACATCCATTAAGCTCATTGAATTGCGGTTGTGTTAAATATATCAATGACAATTTTCGATGGAAACGAAGTTGAAATAGTTGCCAGCTCTGATAATGTAAAATGTTTACTTCTATTTTTAGGCAATGCAATATATAAAAATTATGATGTTTATGGGTGGCATGTGCCCCTGTAGCCTCTTTTTATTCTATAACAGTTGCAAGCAGTTGATTTTTCTTAGATATGCTAAGACTTTAGCTTTTGCCAATTCCACTGTTAATAAAGTCCAAATATAGCTGGTTCCGGTTAATTCATCCATTTTTTTCCGTCGAACATCCACATCCACTATTTTTTTTTCTATTTTATTGAGAGCAAACAAACGAGCTCACAGTTAACCAGATGGTAAGTGATTCCTACGGGCCATGAAATCTACATTCATCCTTGACAAGGAATCATAATTCAGAGTCTTTTCACCCTTGGGGACGATGAGTTGATAAAGATCTCAGGCACTCACTAGACGAAACACAGCAGCATTACGCTGCTATTTTCGCTGGTATTTTGTGAGGGCGTGGTCCTATCCCGGTCGGGCTGGACCATTCATTCTGCAGCTACAAACAAATTGCAGCGTAGCTCTACCGCTTGATTGTAACCCACAAACGAGTACAAGGTTCACCAGATAGTAAGTGATTACTGCGGACAGTGACACCCACGTTCATCCTCGATAAGGATTATGATTGATGCATTGGATTTTTTTCACAGTATTGCAAGTTAAAACGAGTACACAGTTCTTCTGATAGTAAGTCCCTCTCATACGGCCCATGATACCCACACTCGATGAGGAAGGAATGATTTTCAGATGGTATTCGATGAAGTCATGCCTTACCCGATCGAGCCGACCCATCACGCCACGGCAAGAAGCATACAGAAGCGTGGCTTTATCATCAATAATTGTACGGTATAATAAAGAATCAGTCAGTGAAGGTTGCACAGCTAAAAACAATATATGGCGATATTCTCTGGTCAATACCAGACGACGTTAAGTCATACTCATTTGACATTTTGGTGGGTCGATGTGACAAGATAACTTTTTAATGCATACACTGAATGCATAATTTTTTTTCTAGAATATCCGTCAGCTTTGTTTGGTGTACTTAAATAGGTGTTGATGATTCAGTGTTTTGAACATGCAATGATGCTCTTCATAGCTTTTGAATTGCATGGGGTGCAAGCGTCACTTACCAACAGGTGAATTGTATTGCTTATTTGCCACATTATATTATTAAATAAAGGGAACATAAATTTTAAATGAAGTATTTTTGTTTTTATAGTATAGGCGGCAAACGAGCAAACAGCTAAACTTATGGTACATGACTACCGCCGCCCATGGACATCCGCACCACCAGAGGAGTAGCAAATGCGCTGCTGGCCTTTCAGAAAGGTGTAGGCTATTTTAACTTGAAGGTCCCTAAGTCGTATCGGCTGGGAAATACCGTCGGTGACAGCCGATTCCACAGTATAGTTTTGCGTGGGAGGAAAGTTCGCATAAAGCGTTGTGGATTGCCAATTTAATACGAACAAGTCAGAATCACGCCGCAGCTAAAAACTAGATACAGCACGAATAGACGATCGATGGGTTCTATTCATATTTCTAACTCTAAAACACTCAATGACAGAGATATCAGTTAGAACAATCATTAATCGATTTAAACACGACTATAACAAAATCCGATACGTCACGCTCTATTATCTATTCCTGAGCGTAAAAAATTCCTAGAACTGTCAATTAGTGTAACTGACTTCGTAAACACAAAGGAAGTAACATAACACCTACATATACTCAGCAATGGGTGACATATCACCGATAAGGCATGAGTCATTAGCCATCTCGTGAATCAAGACAAAAGAATGTATGATAAAACTTTTTAGCGTACTATGTAATATTCATTCATAAAGTTTAGAACTTTTTTATACTGTTCACGTTATAGTCGAGTAATTTTGTGGTAAACGTTGCGTATTTTTTTTTATTATTAGATCAGTGTAAATGACCGATTAGTAAAACTTAGTTACAGTTTATTTATAATATTTTTTTTATATTAGAGATGACACACGGAGCAAACAGTTCACCTGATGGTGAAGTGAATCCTGAGTTATATGACGTCACTATGTTACCAGTACTTTTCACATTAATGTTATAATACTAAAATAAAATATCACAAACATTTACAGATACTCACTGTGCATTGATAAATCTAATTAATTGAAACTTTCCTAGGAAGTTTTTGTCTCTATCATTTCCAACAAAAGACTTCAATGAATTTGATAAATATATTTGTATACCCTAAAAGCTTCTAACAAATTAACAAATAATTTTGTTCATTAAGTTCATAGATTGTTTTGTTTGTTTAAATAATTATCACAGTAAATTACTGTCACTCTGGTCAATTACGACTACGGTCTTATCTTCGGGTTGTTACAAGAAGCCATCAATAACAGGATATAATTGTAGTGCCGTAAGAATTCGGGCAAACAAAGCACGCACTTACTGGACTTCACCTTCCCTTTCCCGAGGTTGGAGTAATAAAATCATGTCACGGAAGTAGGATATACTTGTACATCATGGCAATTTGTGATGACGAATATTTTTTTTCTGAAATAGAATTCTAGCAGTGATATAGTTAATAACATTCCCGTCAACAGCTCCAACGAAGCTTAAATGCTTGTGCTAGGAGATTTTTTATTTTATTTCATTGAGAGTAACAAACGAGCACACAGTTCACCTGATGGCAAGTGATTCCTGTGGCCCATGACATCTACATTCATCCTTGACAAGGAATCATAATGCAGATGCATTGTCACCCTTGAGGATTGAGATGGAATGCCTCGTAAACAGGAATAAAGGTCTCCGGATCCCTGCACTCGCGAGACGAAACACAGCAGCATTATGCTACTATTTTACGCTGGTATTGTCCTCACAAGGTAGGACCACGCGAAGGCGTGGTCCTACCCAGGTCGAGCTGACACATTCATTCTACAGCTAGAAACAAACTGCATTATAATATAGGCCGCGTGGTGCAATCGATAGAGTACCTACGAGTTGGGTGTTCGATTCCCAGACGAGGAATAATATTTTTGTATCACAGATTGTTTTCGATGATTTTCGGGTCTGGGTGTGTTGTATGTATGTCCCGTGTCCCTGACACTGCATCTAGACCTTCTTCCGATCTTATTGCACATGTATTACATCGGAATAGGAAAGGCGGGGACGAGTGAGTGCCACTGTGTTTGCACATACGGCACTATAAAATATTATGCGCGGTTGATGTCATAGTGATTATAACCAGAATTATTACTGATTTCAAATCAGAAACATTTATATTATTTTTATTAACCCTTATAATCTTTAAAAGCACGAATCCATTTCGGTCCATTTAACTTGTGGGAAAATATAATACAAGATTTGGTCGATTTCACGCACTAATTCATACAATAGCGTAACTTAAATGAATAGTTTTTTTAATTGCACTCAGAATATTTGCTCATGGTTGTGTTTTTGTTAAAATAATTTACATTTTAGATATTTTTTAACTCGTATATATAGTGAAATATCGAACCTAGGTTGACTATCTTCAGACAATGTTGACTATTTGGAGTGATAGAGCTGCACTGCAGTTTGTTTCTAGCTGCAGAATGAATTGGTCAGCTCGACCAGGGGACCACGCCCTCACATAATTCCAGCCTAATCAATCATCCTTTATTATTGGTGACGAGACATTCCATCTCAGTCCTCGAGGGTGACAACGCATCTGCATTATTATTGCTTGTCAAGGTTGAATGCAGATGTCACGGGCTGCAGGAATCAATTACCATCAGGTGAAATGTCTGTTCGTTTTGTTACTCTCAATGTTATAAAAAAAAGGTTGCTGTAACGTCTTAACCAGGCATTTATCGTACCGTATATAATCTTCACACTTATCTTATTTGTGGAACTTAACATTCTTTGATATGGAGTCCTAATTATACATACTTCGCATTTCTACGCACGCATAGAAGACACGACGGTCTCGTATCTTCTTTCCTTTTCTACGATAGCCCTGAAGCTAGTTTAGTAACGTTTTATCGGTACCCAGACTTAATATACCATGTAATACAAACTAGAGTGACTTGAGAATGATTGATAAGACCATCTCAACTATTATTGTAATATTATTAGTACTTTAAAAAAAACAATTGGAAATACCAAAAGTGCGCCACGTACGCTCATTAATAACAAAATATATTTAATAAAAATATTTTTAATTATTTTTAAAATGTACAAGTTTAGTGAAAAACATTCTTACAGTGATCAGGTCTATTGATAATTACAGAATAATTACAATATTGTTTTATTCCACTAAATTCTCAATGTCCACTTGTAATGTAAATTGTAATTGTATGAAAATTGATAAATTATGATTTATTAAAATCATAATATATAAATTTTCAGAAAAACAAATAGGTTAACTCGTCACGTAAAATTGATATATATATAGATTATACAATTAGAGCATCTAGCAAATGTATATATCTTATCATGCCACCCCTCCATATATGTAAATGTCTTATGCAAACTAGCATAGAGTTTTTTTTTCTTTTATATATAACACCAGAGAAGTCGCATATGCGTTGCCAGCCTTTAGGAAAAGTGTAGGTTCTTTTCTTGAAGGTCCCTAAAGTCGTACTGAGTTAGAAGCTGCATACCTATATCTGGCCAAATATCTGAGCGGATCGTAGCTCTGTCTAGTAAAGGGAACTATTTTGAATGAAACTAAGGGCGAAAATCAAGATTTTTTTGTTTTATTACATTGATTATAACAAACGAGCACACGGTTCGATAGCAAGTGATTCCTGCGGTCCATGACATCTACATTCATCCTAGACAAGGAATCATAATGCAGATGCGTTGTGACCCTTGAGGACTGAGATGAGATGTCTGGTCACGAGTAATAAAAGCCTCCGGATCCCTACACTCACCAGACGAAATACAGCAGCATTATGATGCAACTTTACGCTGTTATTCGGTGATGGCTGACCTATTCATTCTGCAACTAGAAACAAAACCGCAGTGTGGCTCTTCCGCTGTTCGTTGACCTGATAGTACATATTAACTGTAGAATACAAACACGTATATTAATAAAGATTTAGGATGTACATACGTCGTTGTGAAACAGAAGTGTTATGTTCCTAGTCCACCTGATCTATTTATGCTTCTTAAGTATAAATAGGATATGTTCAACCACTGTTAAAAATATGTAAACATATTCACCGGGTTTGCCAGTATCAGTTCTGGTAATGCTTCATTTTGGTGATCCTTGGAGTGATGTTGATAATCTTGGTACTGTTGCCGATCTAAGATACTTAGGTAATATTTTACGTAAGTTACTTAAGCAGTTTCTATTTCATTAACTCGATAAAACGCCTTTGGCGAGAATTTATCGAATCGACAGGTCTCAAAACACTTTCACTGTTACTCGAAGGGTGTCGTTTTTTTTTGTCTCATAACCAAACCTGTCTTTAACAGCACGAGCTAGCGAAAAAAACGCGGTCCTTTCGATAAAAATGAACAGCCTAATACAGTGCTATTCAAACTTTCTCATATCTCATAACTTTTTTACTAGCGATTCTTTTTTTTTTTTGATTATTTACTCTTGTGAAAAGAAGTGTAGTCAGGTGAACGAGAAATTAATGTGATATTTATTTGTTGCTTGTTCTACTGTTTTGATGCCATTTTTATAAGTTTCTAATGGAGTCACTTTTAATTATTTTCATGAGATGTACATTCATGTAACGGATTTGCATAATATTTTTTAAGTTTTTTTTATTATAGAAATGACACTGTTGTCTTTTGGAAAATAAATAAATAAAATTATTCCTGTATTCATTATATTTCGAATACTGACCATAGTTTGAGAAACGCAGAGGGCACGAGAAAGACAAATACCCTGCCCTAGGGGAGATAATGCATGTGGGAGTAACCCAATAACTATTCTCTGCTCTGGTGACGTGAAGTTCCGCCTGTGAAACGACCCCAATACACATTTTTTTCTTATTATGACATTAGGGGACAAACTTCGCTGTTCACCTGCTGGCAAAGGATATCTGCTACTAATGACACTAATACTAATGACATCCATAATTATTATTGGATGAAAAATATTAACTAGACATCATGATCTATAACTTGCGGGCACAAAGCGGCGTGGCAAAATTTCGCTCGTCATAATAATTTCCCGAATGCGGCAAAATTGTTTTGTTAACCGTATAGCTGTGCGTAACAAAATAATTTTAAAATTAGTTACAAACAAGCATCGACATGCTTTATTGAAATCGACTTCCCGTTTTTACTTTCATCATCAGCCTGCATCAGTCCACTGCTGGAGATAGGGCTTTTCTATGACATGCCACTGAGCTCGGTCTTCAGCTCTTCTCCTTCAGTCTCTGCCAGCTGCCGTGAGTAATATCATCGCCTCACATATTTTTTTTACTTACTCTATATTAATGAGTGATATAGTCAGGTTGCAGTTTTTCTAGTAATGAATATGTCGACCGGTGACCACGCCTTCACAAAATATAACGGTCCTGTATTTTGTAGGGTTGTGGAGATCCAATTACAAGCAACGAGAGAGATCTCATCTCATTCCTCAGGCGTGACAACGCAGATGCATCATGAATTTTTCATGAGGATAGATGTAAATGTCATGGGCTTCTATCGTTATTTACTCAGGTGAAATGTGTGCTTGTTTGGCACTTCTAATGAATTTAAAAAATATATATATAATCCTTACGATAATAAACTTCAAATGAACCGCTCGGTACGATCGTAAATGAAGATCTAAGAGAAGAACCGGTAAGAATTTCTTTGTCTTCATTTTCTTTTTTGAAGTGAAACTACTTTGGGCTCGATGAGAGTAAAACTACACGGTGAAATTTTTCAAAAAGGACAAACTAGGCCAAAGAGATTAGAGAAAATGTTGTTATAAAAGTGACTGGGCTCTATCTAGTTCTTCTCTTTCTTATTCCTTTATCTCACTCTCTCTCTCTGCCGTTTAAGATCATGATATTTTTCTTCATATACCTACAAATCACTAAGATCACTAGAGAAGTTTCACTTCTGTCGTGTGTAGTGAGTTGCACGGGCTCTTTTTATTTTCATAACAGCGTAATACTATGTATAAATTTCCAATATTAATACGAACAAATATGAAATGTCAAAGAATAAATTCTCGTAATTCATTGTTAATGATGACGAATTTGAGTAATTATATAGATGTATTTTTTCACATATCATTGGCCTGTACCGCCATGTCACAGGCCGGTTCTCTCCAGTCAATTCAGATAGAAGCGTCGCTGGAGTTTCTTGCGCCACTTCTTCTCCAGCGCCCACGCATTCCGAAGTGGTGGTACAGATAGCCAATAACAATAATAGAGATATTAATGTGGATAATTC